>OX439479.2:14443752-15751221 GCA_949320105.2 Crepidodera aurea
CCCTTCGTCAAGTTCATCTTTAACACAAGATTTTATCTGTGTTATATTTTAAATGGAAAACTTACCGAGAGACCGAGCGTGGTCCTAAAACTTTAATTGAATTTTATGTGGAAAGCGCAATCTCATAATTTTTATATAAATAAAGTGTTAATTATAGTGCACTTGCAATTTTTAATGATAACTCTGGCATCTGCTTGCTTATAATTTGTTCTTTCTATCTCTGAAGTATATATATATGTTCTGCTTTAGGTTTCCACGGGCATTATATGAATAGCTGGGCTTCCGGGATCTGCTCCGTGTTGTCACTGGTTGATTCTCAATAGAATCGTTCAACTGACCAGTATATATATATATATATATATATATATATATATATATATATATATATATATATATATATAGTTCAGCACTAAAGGTCTTCTTGTATACCCATGAATCGAGCGGGCCCGGGGGACGTTTCTAATTCCACAATCGCCACGTTTGGTTATGTTATGTTTAAAAATAGTTGCATAAAATGGAGCTAATTAATCTGGTAACCTCACATGAGTTCATTTATTGTGTTTATTCGGATTCGGATGCATGTATTATCTTTTTGTATTCTTTTAGCGAGAGTTATACAATCTTTCCTGGTTATTCTAAAATTAATTATAATTAGTCAAATTTAACTTCTGTTTAGTTTAACTGGAATTTAATTTAAAAACTCTACAACTATTCCAGTCACATAATCAGACTTCACTGGACCGTGGTTTGAGGTTCTATTCTAAGAACTAATGTCTTCTGTCTCTTATTCCTAGCCTAGCGGAGGTCACGTTTCATCAATATAATTAAGTAAACAATGGTAATTGGATAAAGTCTAGGATATAATCAAACTTTAGCTCGGGCCTGGTTATTTCGGCTCAAACCCGCTCATTCATGAATATTTTCAGTCATTTTAGAAGTCTCCTGTTTATTACTGAATATGCGAACGAGTCGAATGGAAAATTGTAGGAAAATATTTGTTTTATTTTATATTTAGTTATTTTAAACAGTCGAATGGCATTTGTTAGCCGAACAAAATTTTACAACAGCATAACTGTTAAAGATAATTTTAGACAGAAATTATCGTTAAGATAGCTATAAAACAAGTTCAGTTAAGTAATTTACGAATACAATAAATTTTTTAAATTTCTATTTAACAAAATACCGCCCATCTTTATCCTTCTTTCTCTTTTCTTCATCTCCTCTGTTTTGCATCCTTCTTTTCCAACATCTACTATCTGCTATGTCTGTAATTTCCATAGTATTCTTTTTTTATGCCTTTTTGCATCTCAGAAACTAATTAGCTGCCTTCTATGCAGGTTTTCAATCAACAAATACCCGCCATGCTTATTCTTCATTCTCTTTCTTTTACCCTTTCGTGTATCAGCTGGGCTGGCAGTCTGTTTTTTCATCAAACTATTCCGTCCATTGATTTCTATTGAAATCATTTTCTTTAGCTCCTCTAATGTTTTGCATCTTTCTTTTCCAACAACTACTATGTGTTATGTACGTGTTTGTCGTGGTTTTCTTTTCTTATGCCTTTTTGCATCCCAGAAACTAATTAAATGCATTTTATTCATGTATTGTTCAATTAATGCTTATCTTTCTCTCTCTTTTACCTTTTCGCGTATCAATTGGTCTAGCAGGCTGATGTTTCATCTAATCAATTCGACCATTGATTTTTATTGAATGTCATTTTCTTCTGCTCCTGTAATGATTTGCATCTATCTGTTATCTACGTTTTTCTCGTGATTTATACCATTTTTTTTTTTTTCAAATTTATTTCCATTTCATATTTGATATACAATACAGTAATTACATTAATTACATTTATATACATATAATTTATAATTTGGTCCTGCACTGGGTGGACAACCACGCTAAGTAACTAAATACTTGTTTTGTGGTTTCGACCCATTACTGAACCAATAGAGTGTATATATATATAGAATTAATACTAAAGTTTCTTTACGTTCGAAATCAAAACAAAAAGAAAAGGTGATCGATGACAGATTGGTAAGTGGCTCAGGTAATTTCATTTTTTTTTTTTTTTTTATTTTTTTTTTATTATTAAAGGTAAGTACATATTATGCAAATATATTTAAAATTTCTTGATGGTTTATAAGAAAAGGTTTAAGTTTTTGTTTGTATAGTTTATATGACTTTAATGTTTTTAAATTGACAGGTAGGAAGTTGTATAGTCTTGGTGCATAATAGAAATAAGAATTTTTTGCAAGATTTTTTTTGAAAAGTTCAGTCATTACATTTAAGTTAGTTACCGACCTCGTTCCTCTTTGGGACATTAATGTTTTATTTTTTTCGTTAAAGAGTAAACATTGGTATGAGTAGATACTTCTTATATTTAGGATTTTAGACTCTCTATACAGTGTTACTGTTGCAAATAATCGACTTTTCTTAAATATTACTTTTAATAGTAGATTTTGTGCTATTTGCAGCGTATTTAAAGAAGTTTTGTAAGCTCCCCCCAAGCGGTTATGCAGTATCTAATTACAGATTCGGCAAATGAATGGTACAGTAAAATTAAGTGATTTTTTGACAATATATCACGAAGTTCATAAAATTTCCGTATTAATGTTCTCATTCTTTTTGCTACGTATGATATATGCTCTATCCACTTAAGATGCTGTTCAACTATTACTCCGAGATATTTTATAGAAGAACATCTTATTAAAGTGTTGCATTTGCAATTTTTCTCTTGCGGGCTTATATTATTATGTATTTTTAAATTTATATTTTTTGGTTGATCTAGCCCGGTTGGCGAAAAGGAAATATATTTGGTTTTTTCAATATTTAAGGTTAGTAGATTATGTTTTAGCCACAAATAAATTTTAGATAATCCGTCTTCTGCTTTTTTTTTCACTGTTTCCCAATTTTTTTCTGTAAAAAGTAAGGCAGTATCATCTGCATAGCAGATGAGGTGCCCGTTAAACTCCCGAATATTAGCAATGCTATTCATATAAACTAAAAATAAGATCGGCCCCAAAACTGTGCCTTGAGGAACACCCGTCTTTACGATGGCTTCTGTACTAAAAATATTTCCAATTTTTACTTTTTGAGTTCTGTCAGACAAATAATTTTGCATAAGTTCTAATGCCGTTCCTCTAATACCATAATTGTTTAATTTTTGAATTAACTTTGAGTGATCTACTGTATCGAAAGCCTTGGCTAGATCCAAAAAAACTGTAATACATTTTGATGAATCATCCAAAGCTCTCACTGCTTTCTCTAAAAAATCATTAATGGCATTTTCTGTGTTCGAATTTTTTATGAACCCAAATTGCCTGTCCGTAATAATCCCATGCTTATTGAAAAAAGATAACAGCCTTTTTTTTATAGATTGTTCAAAAATCTTCGCAAAATTATTTATAACCGATATTGGCCTGTAATTATTTACCTTTATTGGATCTCCAGCTTTAAATACTGGTGTTATATGAGATTCCTTCCACTGTTTAGGTATTATTCCACTAGTAAAACATTATTGGTTTATTATATGCTTTAAAGGCATTAATAGATACATATGAATTGACTTTATTGCTTTAGTTGTTATCTTATGTGAAGAATTATTTTTTAAATTTGATATATGCATAATTAGTTAATCTTCTCGAATTGGCTCAAAAAATATTGATTGTTTTACTTGGGGGTCATTTAAAAAATTATTGGGTAAGTTAGTTTCTTGTATTTGATTAGCCATTTTATCTCCTAAATTAACAAAGAACTTATTGAATTCATTACATTTTTCTTTATTATTTGAAGTTGGGTTACCGTCTCCTATCTCTATGTTGGTGTGCTCAACAGTCTTTTTAGATTTACTACCAGTTATGTTATTTATAATATCCCATATTTTTTTATGATTTTTACCGGCGTCATTAATTTTATTTTTATAATATTCATTTTTTGTCTTTTTAATAAGCATATTTAGTTTGTTTCTGTATCTTTTGTATTGATTGTTTAGGTCTTCTGAGTAATTCTTAAGTATTTTTATTTTCTTTTCATCTCTTTTAATTATTGAATTTATGATACCATTAGTAATCCACGGTTTTATTTTACAATGTTTTTTAGTTTTACTTATTATTTCAGTAGAGCTATTAGAAATAAGTACACTTAATTTATCAATAAATTTATTATATGACTCTTGTGGGTCTATTTCACCAATTACATCTTCCCAATTTTCTTTATGTAACAGTTTGTTTTTCATCTTTTGTTATGCCTTTCTGTGTCTCTTCCCGTTTTTTTGCTGTTCGTATGGTTGTATTTACCACATAGTGCTTATGCAAATACAAACAATTAACTTAGCATTACATAAAAAGACCTTGTTAGGAAGATCGAATGTTTTATTAAATTCATTACAATCACATTACTTTCATCAATATATCTTGTATCCATTAATAAGCTCGTCCCCCTTATATTAGTCTCGAGAAGATAACAGCACTATTGAATTCCATAGAAAAAAGAAAAATGGTGCTCTTCTAGATTCCCATTTCCTAAATTGCCCTAATGCCCGTACAAAACATTCAATTCCTGAAATAGCCAGTTGAATAGAAAGAATTTCCTTTTTATCGAATTAGAAGAGTTTTACATGACAGGTCGGGCCCCGGCATCCTTTCTATGTTCACAAAATCCTCTGACTTGCATGCCACGTCTACAAAAACAAATTCTCTCAATTTAACCGGTATTTATTTGGTAGTAAAATAAACTACACAAAGAAAAGCGATTTCCTTGAAGTTATCTAAAGCTCGCGGTTATTCTTTGCCACACCCTCTTTCAGTCCATGTGGACTTGATTGACAGGTGTCAATATGCAAAATTAACCAATTAGAACAACGCTCGTCGCTTGGAGAGGCATTCTACTGGATAAGAAATTTCGAATACAATCAAAGCAATTTCTCGGCACATCTGGGAATTTTGTTTTTATATGTCTGCAATGGAAAATGAACGACGTATAACTGGCAGTTGTTAAGTCTTACGGGTGGAGAAGTGGCTTTTATAATAGTAAAAGTAACGTGAATGAATGTTCATTTTGTAATCATATTTAGATTCATCTAACGCCAATTCTGGATCAGTAAACAGTATGTACATATTTCTCTTTTTTTAGAATGTTATTTTTCTCTTCTAAAATTTCTTCACAAAAATCGATATTAACTCATTTTCAAGAAAGTATTTTTAACCTAATATATATTGTTTTCGGTATCATGAATGCTTTTTTTGAATGTATGTTTCGATGCGTCCTTTTGCCCTTATTCAGACTTGTTAGGAGAAATCAGTGAGGTACATCGTAAGGGTAATTTTGTACAGTCCGGCGACTTCGCAATCTGGACAATTCAATTGAGAAAAGGATCTTAAGAGACAAACAAAGAAGATTTGAAGAAGCTGATTTTCTAAAAATTGAATTTGTTAAAATGTTCTAGTTTAATTTTATCGATTGACGTTCTGTGTAGCCAAGAATTCCAAGTACCGTACAGGAAATTTAAAATAAAATATTTAGTGTAAGAGTGTTTTGAAATTTTATTTGATTTTCATAACTAGACAATATATAACATTGTTAAGGCCCTGAGCTTGTTGGTTTTTTCACAGACTTCTCTTGTGCATTTGTCGTCCAGTTTTTCATTTTTCTTTCTTTAAGATGTTGAATTTTCTGTTTCCATCACTTCTTTGGCCTCCATTTTCTTCTTTTCCCTTCTACCTCTATCCAAGCTATTTGTTTGGTAACGCAATCTTTAGACATTCTCTCTATATGTCCCAACCACTGAAATATCCTAGTTGTTACTTCCTTCCCAATGTTTTGTTCTTCAAATAATGAGGAAAAAATAAAATTGATTTGGAGATTTTGAAGAAGACATTCGCTTAATATCAAATATTTTTGTATCACTGTATAAGCGAGCTAGATAAAAATATTCTCAGTATTACCTCTAGAATTTATATGGGTTTCAATTTTTTCATATAAAAAAATCCATTTAAATCACGCTGTAGATCACTACGTGACGTTAGGTCCCAGCAAATTAGCAAGTGAGCAGTTTAGGTCGAGAGGATGCATTATGGCTGAAGCTATTATATTGTTATTAATAGAATGACCCTCAAAGGACCAACTCGTTACAGTAATGGTTTCCACATAAAAAATTCGGAATTTATGTGCCAAGTATAAACCCCGACATTATACGCTCGCCTACCACATAAACTATACGGCTACAGATATGGTTACATTATACAGATACGTATTATGTTTGGTTGTTGTGGCACATTTAAGTTTCTATCCTGAATTTAAAAGACGTTTTTGTATGGGTTATTTTGAAACATAATTTATTGGTGGCCAAAATAATCGTCAAAATTAGCGGTTTAGTATTGATGTTATACCAAAAAATGGACTGAATGGATCTTTTTGATTTCTAGACAAACAATAATTTTCTGCAGGGTTTTTATGATTGGAAGTGGTAAAGGTACTTTCAATAAACGTAAAAAAAAATCGTCCATTGTTTCGTCCTGTTGTGAGGGGTGCTAAAGGGTTAATTGGGGGGGGGGTTAATATGGTTGGTTTCTGGTTTCTCTTTTTGTCTCAAAGAATTTTTGGTTCAATTTTGTCTATCCCAGGTGCATGTAGGGATTTTTTAAATAAAAAAGAATATTGTAGCAGATTGTAATAAATTTAATCCTTTTGAGAATTTTACTATAGATCAAAAGCCAATTTTAATTGCAATAAAAAATGAGTTTTGTACAAAAAAAAATGAATTAGTTCATTTTCAGTGCGAACGTGTGGATATAGCAATTTACTGTGCGATATTAAACATTCCTAGTTTTTTCCAAAGCGATTTTTGATTGTTCCAACCGACAAAACATGCCGTAAATGCGTCGTTTATAAAAAACAATCGCGATTTTGGTTATGAATCAGTGTTCGTTATGCGTTCGGTAATTTTCCATTTTATTTTATGACTATCCAAGTGTTTACTTTTTTATCAAGTGCAAATATCGAAAATTGTTGCAACAGCGAAATACAGTATCTGATAAAATTGATAATGGGGTAGATTGGAGCAAAAATCATTTATTTACAATTAGTCAGTAATATGTCATTTTCATAGCTTGCTTCGCAAGTACGCCTTTTCTAACTCAGTGTTATTTATTTTTGTGAACTACAGTGGCTTCCTTGTAATACAATTTCTCTTCTAATGGAAATAAAACCACTTATTTTAAAGAAAAAGGGGGCTTTAATTGACGTTTCGACTTAACTTCGCAAGTCGTTTTCAAAAAGCGATAACAAAATATAATTTACTATATAAACAGAACACTTGATAATCTTACAAAAAAGATTTTGAAATTGAAGATGTCAAAATCTGTTTCAATCATATTTTTGTGTCGTTTCTGGGAACGAATTTTAAAAAAGGATAGCACAGTTCATATTATAAGACAATTTAATCTTCGTCATAAATGAAGCTTTCTTAATACTTTATCATAAGAAAAAACCATATAAAAACTTATGATACTATCCCGATATAGAGGGTATTCTTTTTGCAATTAACTCTTTTTGATCAATAATAAGTTCTACAAATTCACCTTGTCAAAATTTAGCAAGATTTCTACTTAAAATAATAGATCCGTTATCAGGAAATACTAATTCCTTTATCAAAAATTTGAAAAAATTATCAAAAATCAAAATTACAAATTCAGATATAATGGTTAGTTTTGATGTAGTTAGTTTATTTCCAAATGTTCCTGTCGATAAAACTCTTAATCTTGTGAGAAAAAGGTTGACAAGTGATAATACATTAATAAATAGAACTAAATTAAACGTCTCAGCAATTCTAGAATTGTTGGAATTATGTATTAAAACTACATATTTTCAACTAAATAGTGATTTTTTATCAACATAGCAATGGGTTCACCTTTCTCACCAAAATTGTGTGGTATTTTCATGGAGGATTTTGAAATGTAGATGATATCTTTGCAATTTGGCAACACGATAGGGAAAATACATTTTTACATAATATTAATAATTCGGAACCTACTATTTTTACAATTAAAATTGAAAATAATAAAAACTTGATGTACTAATACACAATAATAACAATTGTATTAAAAAATCAGTTTTTAGAAAATAAACACATACAAATAGATATCTAAATTTTAATTCAAACCACTCAATTTGTGTTAAACGAGGTATTGTCAAATCTCTTTCCGATAGAGCAAAAACAATTTGTTCAAATGACAATATTTTAAATCCTGAATTATCACTTGTTAAATCTGTCTTGATTAAGAACAACTACCAAAGTAAATTTATAAATCGTGAACTTTACCGAGACATCAAAAATAAAAAACAAAATTTAAATTCCCCAATACTTCATTCAAATATAGTAAAAATCACTTCTATTCCAAAATTATCCGAACAAATTAGAAGGTTTGCCAATAGATTTAATTTAAAAACAGTTTTTCAAATTAATAATACATTAAAATCTTTAATAGTAAATACAAAACCTTTTAATGAAATTCAAAATACAAAAAATTGTATTTAAAAAATTCCATGCGAATGTAATAAATTTTATATAGGAGAAACATCTAGACCTTTTCATATCAGTCTTAATGAACACCAATCATACATTAAAAATAAACAATTCGAAAAATCAAAAATATATGAACATGCATGATAGCCAACAGGATATCATTATTAGTAGGTATATCAGCAGTGAAAAGGAGATACAAAAATGGACCAAGTACGATACCTTGAGGAACTCCAGATTGGATAGGATTATAATTTGAGGTTGAGGAATTAACTTTGACTTAGAAAAATCGTTCGTTGATGTAGGATTTGAGGATAAGGTATATTTGGCTAGGCATGTGCGTTTTCAATTTATATAGGAGACCATCGTGCCAAACCTTATCGAAGGCTTGCTTCCCATCGAGAAAAACTGTAATGACATATTTTCCACCTCGGTTTGTAATATACTATTATTTGGCATTAGGTAATATAACATTACCACTAATATTTTAATTTCGCGCCTAAGCTGTCAAATGTGGTTACGCTGCCAAACAGAAAGGGGAAGGGGTTGTTGTTTTGTTCTTTACATTTTTGGTAATAGGTACTAAAGCTTTTTAATAAATTATGACTCTATTTTCATCCATTTTTAATTTAGACAAGTGTCCCACTTTATCCTAAAAATTCTACTCCGAAATTCAGTGGGCTTTCATAAACTATTCATAAATTTTCAGTGCAATGGAGTGGAATGAAAATCGAAAATAGCTTTTTGTATTTATTGGAATCATATAACGAAATTTTAAATACACTCTATTATTTTAATAAATAATAATACTGAATATATTATTTTATATAATTTGCTACATAATTTTTTGATTTAGTCCAGATCTATTTTTAGAACGCATACCTCGAATAACTAGCTTCGTTCTGCATAATGCTGTTTTCATTTTAAATTTCATTTTAATTAAATTATCTCATTTTAAACAGCAAAATTCATATATTTTATAATTACTGCATAATTTTTTGCTAATGACTTCGAGAAATAATTATTTAATTAAAAATTTTATAAATTCAGATATCTATTTTAATTTTAATTCTTTTATTAAAATCTGTATGTTTCGAAAATTATATCTTGCTTAAGAGGAAGTTATACTATCCTATAAAATGGTGTATTCAAGAGTTTTTTCTAAAAAAAATCGCAAAATTTTTTGATGGTTTTTCCCATTTTTTTTTGAAGAGAACCAAAGCAAATTTCAAAAAAGTGGGTTCGTTGGAATTTTTTCATCTACTAATAATAAAAATAAACCTTAAAAAAAAGAGTTTTCATCAATTGCTGGCTATTTGCAATCCGATATGAATGGGCGCTGGATTCACCGAATTTAGAGTCCCCCTCGTAAGGGTTCCAACGAGAAATAATTTTTGCATAGTATTTGGCTCCACCCGTCATTACCGAATTTTATACCACCGGCCGACCCGCAGGTGTTACAGCTTGTAAAGTATCACTTCCCCTTAAGATTCATAATAAAGTATGTATGTCAGTAATTAGATATATTTTGTTCCCAGATCAGAAACAACTAAAGAAATGTCAACTGTCAAGCAAGATATTAAAACAATGACAGCAAGAGTTATGTGAAAATTATATGAAATTAAATTATATTTAGGAGCCTCCAAGTTTCTGTTCGCTCCAATCTGAGTTATTCGATTAACGTAATAAACATCCTTCATGAATTTATCAAAATAAATCGTAACAAATTTGAATTAAATGAGAAGAAATTCCCCAGTTTCTACATCTAACCAATTTAAAAATAAAGGTGAAAATCTAGAATACCAGAATTTTCTGGTTAAAATTATTATTACCACGTTCAAATCATCCACAAACCTTCAAACGTTAAGAGATCAAATAAAATCTGGTAGATTTGCGTGAGGGGATGTCCAGCCCTTAGTTTGGAATATCTACAAAATAAGGGAAAAGGGAGAACATTCCTCGTAAGTCTTAGAAATATCTGAATTGGCTTAACAGGGGAAAATAAATTGAGTATATTTATAAAATTACATTTGATAATGATTAAACTTTAGCAGTCACAACGATTTTGCTATTGATATTTGAATTTTCTATATTTTTATTTCATATCTACACATATTTGAAATTTTTGTTTATTTTGCTCTATTGAATGTTCTAACCGATACAAAAATTCTCGTAATACAAAATAACCGAAAGAGAATTTGGGATCAATATATTAAATATTTATTTTCAAAAATACACTTTACTCCGTCTATACTCCACAAATCAAAATTCAGATCCCTGAAGCTATTTCCCAAGGGTGTAGAGACGATTTTTGTTTCTCTGGTGTAATTTTCAGTAAGCCGTTCTAGTCCTATAGATAGTGGAATTTTCAAACGCATCACGCACTTGCTATAAATAATCAGCAGTTTCCTTTAAGGGATCACCGGGATTTAGGAAGGGCACTAGGGGCAGTCAGATATTGAATATTATGTCTGGGGAATGTCATATTTTTCGAATCGAGACGGGTGTGTAAAAGGAAATGAAAAATACGCCATTTGTACCTGCCAACGGCTACTAGATGACAACTGCATATCTACAGGGTTATCCGAAGAAGTTTGCATTAAAATAGAAAATCTAATAAACACAGTTTTTTAACAAGACATGGTACAATGAAATGAAATCTTTATAATTCAAGATTATTATTTAATAAATCTTTAAAACAATTATTCTTCTAATTCAAGAAATAAACATGAAGAAGACCAGAAAAAAGAAGTCAAGAGGTTCTACTTACTTCAAAAATTGTCGTGTTGAATTATAAGGTATTTTTGCCTGGTTCTTTGACTGCAAAAAAGCTATTGACAATAAAACATAAAACCGGCCATAGAAGCACGAATCGAAGTAAGAATCTTGTTATGTGTAAAATTTAAAAGCATTTTTATTGTTGCAGCGATATGAATATTTTTCTTCATGTAATTGAAATAGGCTGGAGTACCATAAGGAAGTGTCCTAGGACCTGTGCTATACTTACTGTACACATGTGATATTCCAGAGTTAGAAAACAATACCATAGCCACCTTCGCCGGCGACACTGCCATTCTAGCAGTAGGAAAGAGCAATGAAGAAGCAACCCACTAGCTGCAAACAGCTATCCACCTTATCTAAGACTGGACGAAGAGATAGAAAATTAAACCTAATGAAACTAAATCACTCCACATTAACTTTACAAACAAAAGGATAGATCATATTCCAGTCCGAATAAACAATAACCTGATTCCATATTGAAACACAGCAAAATACTTTAGATGCCAAACTTCGATGGAAAGTGCATGTTAAAAAGAAAAGAGAAGAACTTGGACCGAAATATAGAAAAATGTACTGGCTAATTGGAAGAAACTCCACTGTCTCTACATAATAAGCTTATGCTTTATAAGCAGATACTTAAGCCTGTATGGACCTATGGTATCCAACTATGGGGATGCACCAAAGCAAGCAACTTAGCAATCATCCAAAAATTTCAAAACAAAGCATTGAGGAACATAGTAGATGCCCCTTGGTACATTCGCAATAGTGACCTCCATAGGGATCTGGAAATGAACACTGTTGACCAGACCATCAAGAAATTAGCCAAGATCCATGAAGAAAGACTTCATCATCATGTCAGTGTCGAGAGGCTCTCCAGCTCCTTGACAATACTGGGTTAGAAAGAAGACTTAACAGGATCAAGCCCTTTGACTTATTTTAATGTTTTTAGTGCAAAAGCAGAGCTTGTGTGTGCACGTTAAAGTTTAGTGCAAATCCATTCTACAGAACCTAAGGAATGCTGATGAGTATACATTAGTTTTAAGTTTCAAACTCTATTAGATTAAGTTAGAATTAAATGGCTCATTGGTCACTGTTGACCAGATTGTAATATATTAAATTCTTCTATGGGTGTTTCATAATAAAAAAAATAAATGTAATTGAAATTAAAACTGGAAATATAGGTAAAGATATAGCAGGAAGACACAAGTTTTTAATTCCATAGTTAACGAGAATTTCAGGGATAGAGTTCCAGAGTTTCAAACAAATTCCATTATATTTACGTGAACTTATGGGTGGTATTTCAATAAAAATATCACTTAAATCGTTTAAAAATGAAACAGTAGAATTGGGCTCAAGGTTGAGCCTTGAGGAACACCCATATAAATTATTTTACATGAGGAGGAAGCTAGAGAGAAATCGGATGCTCCAGAGTATCCCAACAGGACCTTCACCTGCGTTTATATAATTAACAACTTTCTGATAGTATGATAGTATGAGTGGAGGGCTGTTAGAGTTAATTTTGGAAGATTTAAAAATTTTAGAAGAGAAGGTGTCCTTGATCAGTTCAATTACTGTTTTTATAAATAAAAAGTGATTCAAGATTAAACTTAATAAAAAATAAATTTAAAACTTAATTTTGGACTGCACTGCATAACTCTTGCCAATTTAAAACACTTATTTCAGATAAAAATGTCTCTATAAAACTAAATATTGCTCGTAAATAGCGGGAAAAATGCTATACGCATAGCAAACCATATTTTTTAATAAAAATCCGGGCGTTATGGGATATCCTGTATATATGCATTTTTATAAGACCCCAGAAAGCACAGTACGTGTCTATGGTATGTACTTATGTATCAAGCTATAAATTTTATTGGTGACAGAAAGGAATATTGGATGTTTCGATTGAATCGGAAAGGGCACAGGCAAAAGCTGAGAATTCCATCCAGACTGAAACAGGACCGGTCGTACAGATCTTCTTTAATAGTTTAGTGCAGATTTTGGCAAATAAATATGTTTACAGTATTTTTAGACTAGTTAGGCTTAAAATCGATCTAACAAATAAGCAGATTTTCCCGCAATTAGACTGGATAGTGACAACTGACATGCTGATCAGGTTGCACTTTCGGCCCACCTGAAAAATCGCTCATTAAAAAAAGAAAAACCCCATCTCGGGCAAGCATCCTGATTCTATAAATCTCACACAGTCGAAACACGTGTTAAAGCTAAAGGCCACTTGAGCGGGATGCGCAAACAATAAAATTTCACACATTCCTCCATTTAGCGCGAAAAATGCGGAGCGTGAAGCGGTCGCCTGATTAGAATTAATTTCTAGAAGAATCCACCCCCCCCCCCCCCAAATAGCGAACAGAAAGAGATGGAAGTGATTTGCCATCAATATCATTATATTGTAAAAACCAAAAAGTTAATAAGTGTTGAAGATTTTATTTGATTGTTAATATAAAATTGAAAGAAGATAGCTTTCAACTTTAAATATACAGTCCACTAAGAAACTAGTAACAACTCAAGGTTAGGTTAATATTTTGGTATGCAAACAATCAAAAGCCTACTGAAATACAACAAGGAATATACGATCGAGGTTAATGCACGAATTCGAGTTTCAAGTCCGAACCTGGCATCGAGCAAAAGCTGAGAATTCTATGCAAAGAAGGAATTGCACGAGAGCACGACTTATTCGACTGCAGAATTTAGGATCAGGGAAATGGAAGTATGTACCCATTCAAGATGGATGTGCACATGTTGACTGCAGCAAACCGTGTGTGTGTGTCGATTTTCAAATCGGTACATTTTATCTACAATTTATTTCATGCCACGTATAAACAACAAAACAAGTATTTTTAGAAGAATATATCTAACCAAAAACATTCAAACAACGACAATCTAAATGGCTGGCAAGTCCTTTTTGTTTTATTAAAAGGTACCAAAGAATAACTGACAAACAAAAATGTCTATATAAAAGAAAAGCTTGAGTCGCAGGCTTCCTTGGTGTAAAGCAGGGCTTTTGATAAAGTGTGGCACGTATGAATCATTTTCCCCAATGAATATCATCTATCAAATTAATGCTAATTATAGAACCAGTAAAATAAAACTCAAGAAATCCCCAGAACAAGACCTAATTCTCATAGAGGTAACCAAACATGGCGATGGTAATGAACTGCTGTTCTCGACGAGGTAATTAAGTTATTTAAGAATCTAATAGAAAATCGACTAGAAGGAGGAGCGAAAATAATCCGAGTCAATATTAATAGCCTAAATATATAGTGACAGCTATCAAAACCTTTATAAAAATGTTGGCGGAGAAGTAAATCGAGGTCTTATTAAACATCCAGACGTTTAGGGACTAATGGGAGAGCAATAGATCAATAAATATTGGTTATTTGAGGAGAATTTACTGCAAACAAACTATTTTCTACTGAAGATCAACAGACACAACGCAGATTATGTAACTATGTCTCAGAATCGACGATGAGAGATAGAAACAATTATCTGATCGTCCTGCCATTTTCTACGTGGTGTAAATAAGGAAAGGAACACCAAGGAAGAAGAAGAAGAGGACAGAAGTAGAAATTATACTGCGGATACCCTTAAAGGAGAAGGTGCAGAGTAACTAACGCCTGAGAGGAAAACGCTTTCAATAATCAAGTCTAGATCTTTGTGGATCATGAGTGCACAAAGATAACATATAGGGAACTTCACTAGCGAAACGCTTTGCTTCTTGTTTCAAACTTCATTTACTCATTTTTTCCTTTACTTGCGCACCTTAGGAATCAAATTTCAGAATTCGAGTTATATTGTAAGTTCTTAGCTTGAAAACTAGTAGACCTAGACGTTTGAAGTTTTGAATAAAGGCCAACTTATTAAACGTGTAAAATTTCAGCTCTATAAAGGAGAGTAAATAACGAATAGGATACTCGCGGGAATATTGTGAGTACTTGAGATGTCCTGTCGTCAGGTTTGCCAACAATATGTCACCTGTCAACAGGTTTGCCAACAATCTGTCATCTGTCAACAGGGTTGCCAACCGTCAACTCGTAGCTAACTTCAGAGTCGTCCTAGTATTCCCTTTGTATTACTACTTGCCTTATACTTACTTGCCTAATAACATAACTATTTTTAATAAGATCACTTTAATGTATTGCATTATATTACCGATGTAAATCCGTGTAAAAGAATATCGATAAAACAGACACCGCTCTGTAAACAACTTAACTCTGTATGGAAGTAAAGTTCTCTGAAAACCCAATAGAAAGAGCGCGTTGACGCGTTCGAAAACCCTTTTAGCACCGAGTTCGTGTGTCAAGCTATTTACTCTGTCTTGTAGATCCATCAAATTGAAACTTAATACACCCGATTGTCTACTAAGAAAGCACCTCTTAAGTGCTTAAATTTCACTGAAAACAGAGATACTTTCCATGGACTACTACGATATTCAAATTAGATTCTCGAAGCGGTGTCGCGGCTTCAGATTTAATAATTTTCTAGTTAAATCAAGCACAAGGTTTTTAGTTAATGCAGTGTTTAAACCCAAGAAAGGGTTAGATTTAATCAGATAAATTGTTAAGAAGTGTATTTTTAAAACCCCTAAATTAATTAATAAACTCTTGATTTTATTTTGCTTACCTGAAACAAAAAAAATATTAGATAAAGAAATCTTTCTAACTATCATTTTTATTGAAGCTAAATAAAAGAAAATAAGACTGAGATTATTTTCAAATTACGTATTTATTTTAATTTTACAAAAGTGCAAAGCACTATCACCGAAAACTTTTCTAGTCTTTCACATCAAATTTCAAGAGAACGTGCCGTAATGACTTTAACCAGTACTTAAATTAATTAAATAGCAAATATTTTCCAGAAGCAAATCCAACTGTAAAATCTTATCCAACTTCCTAAAGCCCCAGACTTCTCCGGTCTTGATTAAGAGATAAATATGAATATTCATTAAAAACTACCAAACTTTCGCATATAAAAAGAAAATGTATTGTTATCACTGAAACTCTTACACCTTGTTCTTTGCAAATATGGGGATATAATTAAATACGGTGCCGAACCAAATATACGGGTAAAGCCTGAATACGTTAATGAGCAGTGTATCTAAACTATAGATTGAATGGGAAAATTAATGGAAATCTCTTTTAATTGGATTACATTGATTTGGAGAATATGAAGTGGTAAGTAGCATGGTCTATTAAACTATGAATTGGGAGTGGAATACATTCAATCACGGTGTGTAAGATGGAAAGAGAAAGCGATACTGCTATCCATGACAACTGAAATGAAGAGCAAGCTCAACAAAGTGACACAGCTTTGCTACTTAACCTAAAAAAATGGTTACACATTCATCAACTAGATCCTGTCCAATATAATAAATCAATGTTTCCCAATACAGCCAATGCATTTTTACATTCCTACTTTCGGGCATAACATGCACACCAATAATGGAGAAAAAACTTACAAGAAGATGATGAAGAATTAAGTTTTTTTTATTATTAAACACCCATAAAGGCATTTAGTATATTACAATCAGGTCAACAGTGACCAATGAGCAATTTAATTCTAATTTAATCTAATAGAGTTTGAAACTTAAAACTAAGGTATATTCATCAGCGTTCCTTAGGTTCTATAGAAAGGAGTGCACTAAACTTTAACGTGCACACACTAGCTCTGCTTTTGCACTAAAAACACTAAACTAAGGGCTTGATCCTCTTAAGTCTTCTTTCTAACCCAGTATTGTCAAGAAGCTGGATAGCCTCGACATTGACATGATGATGAAGTCTTTCTTCATGGCTAATTTCTTGATGGTCTGGTCAACAGTGGCCATTTCCAGATCCCTATGGAGGTCACTATTGCGAATGTACCAAGGGGCATCTATTATGTTCCTCAGTACTTTATTTTGAAATCTTTGGATGATTGCTAAGTTGCTTGCTTTGGTGCGTCCCCATAGTTGGATACTATAGGTCCATACAGGCATAAATATCTGCTAAGCTTATTATGTAGAGACAGAGTGGAGTTTCTTCCAATTAACCAGTACATTTTTCTATATTTCGGTCCCAGTTCTTCTCTTCTCTTTTTAATATGCACTTTCCATTGGAGTTTGGCATCTAAGGTAATACCTAAGTATTTTGCTGTGTTTGAATATGATCTATCCTTTTGTTTGTAAAGTTAATGTGGAGTGATTTGGTTACATTAAGTTTAATTTTCCATCTCTTCATCCAGTTATAGATAAGGTGGACAGCTGTTTGCAGCTTGTGGGTTGCTTCTTCATTGCTCTTTCCTACTGCTAGAATGGCAGTGTCGTTAGCGAAGGTGGGTATGGTATTGTTTTCTAACTCTGGAATATCACATGTGTACAGTAAGTATAGCACAGGTCCTAGGACACTTCCTTGTGGTACTCCAGCCTTAATTTCTTTAAGATCGGAATAGGCTTCTTCTTGCCTTACTCTAAAGTATCTTTCCGATATATATGGATAGAGGATATCTGTATATTGTTTTGGAAGGAAAAGCTTGAGCTTATGTCTTAAGTCTTCATGCTAAACCTTATCAACCGCTTATGCTACATCAAGAAAGATAGTAGCACAAATGTTTTTCTTTTCTAATGATTTCTCTATAATGTTGGTTATTCTATGAACTTGGTCGATCGTAGAGTGCTTATTTCTAAATCCAAATTGGTGATCAGGGATAATTTCTCTTTCTTCGATAAGTGGTTTTAGTCTTTTGAGTTTCTCAAATACTTTGGACATAACAGACAGTAATGAGATCGGTCTGTATGACGAAGCCTCATGTGGTAGTTTCCCTGGCTTGGGTATCATTATTACTTTTGCAATTTTCCAAACGCTGGGCACATACTTTAATCTGAAGGCACCATTTATTAGGTTAGTTAGTTTAATTATTGCTTTTTTGGTAATTGTTTTAAAATTTCTCCAGTAATTAAGTCAAAGCCTGGAGATTTTTTCGGATTGATATTTTCTTTTATTTCGGTAATTACTTCTTTGGGAGAGGTAAATTCTATTTCTTGATCAATCTGTGGATGTTCTTCCAGAGTGGGTTCTTCATCTTGATGTTCATGAGGTTGAAAGATTTTCTCTAGATGATTTGCAAATCTTGTTGCTTTTTGCTCATTATTTCTAGCCCATTTACCATCGTCCAATCTGACAGGTGGTATTCGCATTATGGGTCTTTTCAATCCCTTAGTATCTTTCCAGAGTGAATAATCAGTACTACTGTCGTCTGTCAATTCTCTTAGGTAAATACTAATCGATTCTTCTTTAATTTGTTGTATTTCTCTTTTGAGTCTTTGGGTAGCATTGTTGAGTATAGTTTTATCTTGTGGGACTCTAGTTTGCTGCCATTTTCTTCTAAGCTTTCTTTTTTCAGAGATTAGTTTCCTTATTTCTCTAGGATAGTTGTTCCCTACCGTCCTTCTATTAATAGCAGGTGTAGTTTCCCAAACTGCTTGTTGGATATTATCATTAAGCAATTTCACTTCGTCGTCTAGTTGTTGTTTATTTCTTAAAGGAACAGATAGATTAATTTTTTCTTCAAGGATGATTTTGAAGCTTTTCCAATCTGTTAATTTGTTAGTTAATGTTGGGTTATTTTCTTTTTTAATAATGTTTTCACTAAGTGTTAACATGATAGGGGAATGATCAGAATTCATGTCCCATCCGTCTTCTATTTCTAAAAAGTTGACAGATATGTTTTTGATTATAAAAAAATCAATAAGGTCTGAAATATTGTTGGGATCGGTTGGCCAATAGGTAGGTTTTCCAGTGGATAATGCTTCACACTTATATTCTTTCATTGCTTCTAAAAGTTCTTTACCTTTAGTGGTAGTTAATCTAGAGCCCCAGTAGGTATTTTTGGCATTAAAGTCACCGCCAATAATAAACTTGTTTCCCTGATTAGATAGGACTTTTCTTCCAAGAATATCTTGGTAGCCACTAGAGTAATCTGAGAGTGTCTAACGCTCACACTTACTGCAGTAGCGTGGGTTTCTCTGGTCTTATATTCTATTTCTTCATGATGTAAGATATTATCCTTAATTATTATGGCACTTCCATCTCTCGCTGCATTGTCACGATGGTTAGTAAGATAAATTTTGTAATTTTTAAATTTATTATGTGACTGATTAGTTAAATGAAGAATTAAGTGATGAACAAAATATAAAACCAGTGAAGTTTGACGAGGTAGCAGATGCCGTGAGAACAACAAAACTAAATATAGGTTAGAATGAGAGAAGATAACACTGAAAATAACGAGAAAATCTTAAAAATTAATGAATGATATAATAAGAAAAAAGGAAGTATAATAAAAATATCAAAAGTGTAGAAATTGTCAAAGTACTAGCCAGATGAAAGATGTATTTATTCATAATAAGGCAAATCTAGGAAAATCTATAAATAAGAAGACGAATTGTTGCTGATATTTTTTGGGATCTTTCAACTTTTATCACCTATCACAAGTTAATTCTAGATATTGCTGATCTCATTGACACCATTGCCCAGGGTTGCTTCAATCAAACTAACAGTAAGATGTTTTTGAACATGGCTGAAAACAAATTACTTGCACGAATTCCATGATTATCCATACGAATATTTTTAAAACTACACAATACTTCTTCGACCAGTTACTTTTGCTAAACTCTCAAAGGATAAATCTAATGAATAACAATGAAATTTATGTCAAAAACATGACAAACGCCTCTTGGTACGTACTCAACGGTGACATACATAGAGACTTCGATCAGGCCCGGATTCAGAGCCACGATTGGGAGGGGGGGGGCGAACCTTCCGGGGGATCCGGAAAATTTTTGAAATAATGTCTTTATTAACTTTTAGTTATTTATTTGTATATGTGATTTTTTTTCGTTTGAGGGGGGGGGGCGGTCGCCCCCATCGCCCCTTCCCTTGTATCCGGGCCTGACTTCGATATCCCATTGGTTAAGGATGAAATTAAAAGGTCTGCTGGCAAACATGAAGCCAGACTACACCTCCATGAAAATGTAGAAGCCCTTCAGCTGCTGGAAAATCAGCATACAGTTAGAAGACTGAAGAGGACCAAGCAGAGTATAGTGCGCGAGTTTGGACGAAATTTAGTAGTATTTAGTTTATATTTTACCAGACTTAAATTAATGATTTATCCATCAGTTTTAATATCCTAAATTTATCTGTAATGAAATTAGTTTCTTAATGGTGGCCAGCCCTTATATAGCTAACTGAATGAAACTTTCTTGATATAGGATAAGGGATCTATTGAATTTTGTTTGATTAATTAGGCACCGACTGTTAGATACGGTCCATATTATTACTTTTAAATATATAAGTTTCTGTTTTCATCTGTTCAAGACTCTCCATATTACTTATTCAGTTTCCAGGACATTCATTTTGTTCATTACAACTTTCATTTAAGATGGTGAAGTAATTTCGACAGTTCAGCAGAGGATGAAAACTTTTCCGACGAAAATTGTGTATTTAGAGAAGCCTAATTAGCAACTCCTTAGAAGACCCCTTAATTTTCATTTTTTTTTTCTGCCAAAGAGTAGAGATTTAAAGAACTGAAAGTTTTCGGTGAGGACGCTTTTTGATCATCCCTATTGTATTTTAATGCTTTGCCGTAATCGAGAAATGTTAGTCAATGAGTTTTCTTTGTAGATTTTCTTAATTAGTTTTATAAGTAAAAGATATAAAAAAAATGAGATTATTTTTTCTTTTTATTGGTCCAAAGAAAATAATTACAAAATATGTTTATCATGAATTTATGCTTCTTTTCTTTATGTATTTATAAAATTTAAGAAAAAAATAATATTTTGTAGAAAAAAAGCTGAAAAAAAAATGTATAAAGTAACAAGAAATTTATGTTGCTTAGAAATATATCAAAATACACTTTTAACGAAATCCTTGAAAATTATGGTGGACAGCAGCTTTCAAAATTACAATTTTTACAAAATTAATCATTTAAAATCCCGTTTAGTGTATTTTTAAATAAAATTTCTACTCTAATTTACATATTACTCTTAGTTGAAGAAGTCAGATAAAGAAAATTTTAGTGTAATGAGAAATTTTACTAAGAGCCTTTTCAGAACTGGTTTATCGCTGAAACAAGACCTCAAATTCTTGTTTTAACGACAGCTTTCCTAATCTGTCGAAATACCTTTACTAAAACTAAAAATATTCCTCGCCATAATCACACCGTTTCTACAGAATTTTATTGTTTACTAAAATTTCGTCAGCATGCTTTTGTCTGTGGCGTACCTAAAATTTTTTAGAGGTCCCTAATAAAAAGTTATTGAATTGAAGCGAATTAACCATGTTTTAAATGAAGTAGTAGAAAAAATATCAACGCCAAAAATGAACACCATTTCTACATCAGAAAATGTCAATAAAAAAAATAGAAAACTAATTCAACATGAAGTAGAAGTTCTGATGTTTTAGACCCTTTTCTGCCATCTGCAATTTTTATCAACTGGTAATTGTGTCAAACAGGTCAGATCAGCTTTTGAATCAAACCAATTAGGAAGCCTATTAGCTATTAGCCTAAGCAAATAATAAAAATAGAGTTAATAAATGACAGATCACAGAAAAGTCGTTGACAGAGGTAAAAATCGCCAAAAGGTTTTCTTATATTATTTAAATTAACACTGATTGAATTAATTATCTGTTGCATAGTTATAAAAATGTACAAAGCAAAAAAATTTAAATGAAAATTCCACAGCAGGACTTTCTAACCAAACAAACTGCGTTTTTTTGGCAACACATGTATTATATAGAAAAATTTTTGGTTGTGTAAGTACCCACCAGCGAAATAAAGTGGAAAATTTTTGACATAATGGCAGAAAAACTAAAGAAAGCAATTTTCTACCACTTGCAGTAACTAAATAATTATGTAAAATTAAAGGATATACTATTTTAAGTCTTAAAATTGTATTTCCCTTTAACTACAATGAGTAGAAATCAATAAAAATCTGACAGCTTCGGAAAATATACTTTTTAGGTTAAAGTTTTCTGGTGTGGAATTTTCTTACGGAATACCGCTCGAGATTAAATTATTTCCGGAAATAATTTAACCTCTTGTGGTATTACTAGTGATAATATTTCGACTCAAGCAATTACCCACTCACAATCTACCTCAGGTGATCGTTTTTTACCTCAAGAAATGTCGGCCATTTCTCCAACAACCCTTTCATGGTTACACCAGTGATCTTTGCATCATTTTATTTTTACTTCACAACCTCGCAAAATGATAGCTAGAAAAGTGCACCAAGAGTATAATATTTCATAGCCGCATTATTTTATTATAGTCTTTAAATATGAAAAGACGATCTAGAACCCAACAATTTCAAATTCAAATAGAAGAGGTCAAAGAAACACGTTTTAAAGCCTCAAAGGAAAACAGATCCCCATGGGCATACGCGAAAAATAGTATGGGTGGTATAAAACTGTTTGCTTGAGGCAATTTTTATTATTTCATACATTTATTGCTACTTGGCTTAGTTCTATAATGCATCAAGTGTAAAAATATTAACAGAAATTGATTTTTAAGTACAAAGTGTTTGAATCGGATTGAAATTTAAATGCAATTCAGATGTATAGGAATTATTAGAGTTGTATCAAAAAAACCATTAAACAAATCTAATATAAAAGTATATGAAGTAACCCAAAGCAAAATTATCTGGGCAATAGACCTATTTGAAGGGCAAGTCTAGCTACTGGATACATTCCAGATATATGGAAGAAAGCTAGAGTTGTCTTCATTCCAAAACCTGGGAAGGACTACTCTTAGGCTAAATCATTCAGACCCATTACTTTATCATCGTTTATCATAAAGTTAGTGGAAAAACTGGTTGAGGTACATGTCAGGGAAAACTTTCTAAAAGAAAGGCCACTTCACAAAAACCAGCATGCTTATCAAACCGGAAAATTCTGTGAAACAGCACTCTATCAACTCGTTTCAAAGATAGAGGCTGCACACAGAAATAAAGAAATAGCTTTAGGAGCATTTCTGGATATAGAGGGTGCATTCGACCACACCTCTTTTAGAACCATGTGTGCAGCTGTAGCAAAGCGTGGCGTAGATGACACCACATGCAGGTGGATACAAACCATGATATGCAATCGATCAGCTGAAGCAACATTGTTGGGAGAGAACATGGAAGTGTCAATTTCCAAGGGATGCCCACAAGGAGGAGTCTTATCACCTCTACTGTGGGATTTGGACTTCAACTGTAATTAACCCAGGAGGTAAAGTATCTAGGAATAATCCTTGACGCTAAACTAACCTGGAACAAGCAAGGAAAAAACCATTAATAAGGGTAAAATGGCACTAATGGTCGCCAAAAGGGTCATAGGCACTAAATGGGGCTTACAACCACGTATGGTACACTGGTTGTACACTGCAGGGGTAAGACCCATGTTAACCTATGGTTCTTTAGTGTGGTGGCCTAAAGTAATACAAAGGAAGGCGATACTGGAGCTTGCTAAACTCCAGCGTTTAGCCTGCATTTGCATTACAGGTGCCACGAGGAGCACTCCTGCAACAGCAATGGAAACCATACTAAACCTTCCGCCTCTTGATATTTATATAAGAACGGAGGCGAAAATGGGGGCATTCAGGTTGGAATCCAATGGCTACTGGGATCCTTATGATCAAGGACACAGTAGAATCACAATAATCATCACAAACTCGATGATGGAGATGAGAAGTGATGAAATGGCACCAAGAAACAACTTCACAAAGCCCTTCAGCGCTCAGATGAGTTGGGAAGGTGAAGAAACAAACAACTTTCGGGAAGGAACATTCGTTTGGTATACTGTTGGGTCAAAAACCGCAAGTGGAACTGGAGCTGGAATATATGGTGCCCTACAGGCCTTACCATGTAACAAAATCAGATCAAAATTGGTCTGGAACTGCCTACAAACCCTGCTCGTTCTGGCCAACCATAATAAGGTAACACTTAGATGCGTCCCAGGGCATAAAGGGATAAAAGGCAACGAGGAAGCAGACGCCCTGGCAAGGAAAGCCGCAGCGACCGTTTTTACTGAACCGGCGTTTGGCATTCCTAAATCCTCTGTACGACTCTCGCTGACTAGGTGGATGTTAAAAGAAGACAGGTCACGCTGGGATCTCGTGCCGGGCCAACAAAACCGTAAACGAACAGTTAAAGCGCCATCAAAAGTACTGACAGGTGATATTCTGAATCTAAGCAGAAATCAAATAAGGCATGTCACGGGAATAATAACCGGACATTGTCACCTCAGGGAACACCTACATGAAATGGGCATCTTTCAAGATGAACTCATATGTAGACTATGCAATGAGGACGATGAAACAGCCTCTCATATCATACTAAAGTGCCAGGCACTCACGCACTGGAGGTATAACCCAATGGGGCCTTTCCAAAAGAAAATCTGGTGAAAAGGCTACTCAGCCTGATAAAGGTAACAAACCTATTCACCTGAACAGAACGAAGTAACTGACATAGTACAATAAGTCTTAAGGCAGCAGTATTGAGGCATTTATAAACCCCAGTCAGGTACATCGTCTTAATCAATCAATCAATCAATATGAAGTAATGATACTAAACAGTTGGAGACTAAAAATAAACATTGAGTCAGTGAAGAGCTGTACTTAATAGCACATGCAATAAGAAGAACTTACAGGGTTGTTAAGATCACGTTACCGATAGAAAATTTAGAATAAACAAAGTTGGTGCACCGCAAGGAGCTCAATTCTGTTTTTCTTATCGAGTCTTGGATAATTAAAACTTAAAATTCATTTTAAAATTCTTAATTATTAATAAATCTTCAGATCAGGTGTAATAACCTCAGTAAAAACACATGTTGTGTTGATGACAAACAGTATATTTGTGTATGCTACTTCTACTATTCTTAAAAGAAGCAAGCTGGCTGCTCTATTGAAAGGAAAACATTGTTAAGCCATTACCGCTAAGGTTAAAATAGATGTAAATGTTGTGCATAGCCGTCAGAAACACTTTTAGGACGATTGCTATTTATAGGTTACCGGGAAGAAGCGCTTGTGATACATAAATAGCTCAATATAAATGATTTACTTGTTTAAAAATTGAATAAATCGTTGCAGTTATTTACGAGAAAATATTTGTAAATAATTAGTATGAGATCATAAAAAATTAATTATGGTTCTTTTTTTATTTCAAATGGTCACAGTTAATTTGAAATTTCTATTACAAGTAATAATCATCTGTATAAAAGAATGACACTGTAGGCCATCTGAAATGAATGATTTTGTATCTTAGTCTGCGAATTTATTACAATATTGAAAGTTTGTGTTTAGAAATTTCGAATTTTTTTTATAATAATTTATTTTTGTATCTATTTTTTCCGAACGCATTTTTCATTACACGAAGCAAGCGTGAATTAGGCCATAAACTTTTTTATAAACCAAATTAATCATAGTAAACAGATTTCTTAATTACACCCCTTAACTAAACGAACAATAAAATAACCACCCTTCTTAATTTTTCCCCTTGTACCAGCTTCATCGCTCCTAATTTTCGAATTTGTCAAGACGGGGTTAATAAACTGACAGCAGGCCATTAAACAAAAATTGAAAAAATAAAGAATATCCCTTTCTCTGAAGACCTTTTTCATTAATTTTTGCATTAATCTCCGCATTCAGCGATGCCGGAGCTTAGGGTAAGGCTGATATTAAAATTCTGATCTGGCTGCTATTCCATCCGCGGAAGTTTAGAGACAATTTGCTATAAGAATTTAAATAAAAATAAAAAGTTATTTCATGGTACTTCATTTATAACGTAATCTATATTTGAAGACGCCTCTTAAAATTTAGCGGTAGAAAGCTAAACATGGACGAAGATGAAGCAAGATAAATCCTCTACTGAATCTATAGAAACCGGCAGTAAATGTTACATACAGACGCTTCTTACAAATTCACCAGACATATATCCATCGCATTTGACACTATGGTAAGTTAGGTAAAAATAGCACAATCATACGGAGAGGAATCTTTTGTAACTTCGGTTTTTATATTTCCTGGATTAATTAATTAAAAATTTTAAAAGAATATGTAGAAATAAAAATTCATATTCACATGGTAAATATAAAAGCTGGTGGCCTATTCGATGAATAAGATGTTTGTTAGTTTAAATTATATAGTGAGACCGGCCATCACTTATGGAGCAGTAGTCTGGGGCAGCAGAACTAAGCTGGCCAGTACAAAAGCAAATCTAGCGAAAATCCAAATACTAGCCTGCGTATGCAAAACAGGTGCAATAAGAAATTGCCCAACGGCCGCCATGGAGGTAATCCTAAGGCTTACACCCCTCCATATAGTGGTGGAGAGTAAAGCAATAAGGACAACCTATAGAATGGCCAGAGAAGGATCCACCAAACGCAAGTTTCGACTCCTTCCTGGAAATCACCAAACCTGGGACATGCCCCAAGATGAGATAACAAAGAAGTTTAGCTTTGTGAAAGAATTCAACACAAATCTTAGTAACAAAAGCGAATGGGACAGAGAGACCATCCCAAAACTTAGAGAAGTGCCATTAAATGGTACACAGATGGTTCTAGAACAACATAAGGAACATGAATAGGAGTATATGGGCCTGGTACCAAATATTCCAAAAGTCTACGCCATCGGAAAATGTGTCCAGTTCAACATAGAAAGAAATATTCGCAGACAAGAGATCATCATCATGTCAGACAGCCAAGCAGCCATTAATGCTTTGAACTCCCAAGTAATCCACTCAAAGATAGTTTGGGAGTGCCTAGAGAAACTAAATGAACTAAGCAAGAATAACACTGTTACCCTCCTATGGGTTCCGGGACACACTGGAGTGGAGGATAATGAAATAGCAGACGCACTCGCAAAAAAAGGGGCTGAAACACCAGTAGGTACAATACTGGATGAACTTGGAAAAGAAGTAAATAACAAAAGATACCAATACTGGATAGGACTACAAGGAATGAGGCATGCCAACACACAACTGGGAAACTATAACCAGAAGAGATCAGACGACTGCATCAGCAAAAGTAAAAACAAGCTCAGAATACTAACGGGTATCCTAACAGGGCACTGCAAATAGAAGAGGGAGATCTACCTAACCTGAAGCCTACCGACATCCTGAACTTTTTGAAAGCTATAGAACTGGAGGAACTGTTCTAATCATTGAGACATGCTTAATGAATGGGCTGCAGAAGAGGGCACAATAGATCTTATAGGTCGCAGTGTATCGACACTCCCATCAACAGATAGATAGATAGTTTAAATTATTGCTCGTTACAAATATACTGTTTGTTTTTAATTAAAAACATAAACATTTTATGAATAGTCTAGAAAATAAAATTTAACATAGTGGAAATTGATAATGAAATAAAACAGGAAAAATACAAAACTTTAATATCAGCTATTTCGTAAATCTATTTCATTATTGTATTTTTACTACAGGTTTTATTTCCTTTCTTTAATTTAAACTTGTTTTTCAGTTTTAACTCTTTTACTACCATACCCTTGCTAGAAATAATAAAATAACTTATAGGATAGTTGTCTCAATAATTCTTAAATTTTTTGTTAATGAACTGTTGCTTAGCAATTACAGCCATTAAAGTAACCCCGTTGAACACTTTTAATCTATGTTAAGTATTAGAGAAATAGAATTCCAAAAATGATAATTAGTAGAAGCTTAGGAGAAAAAAAAGAGGAGAGGGAGACCGAAAGAAAGGTGGAAGAGAGAAGAAGAATTTGATTTGGAAAGCCTAGGGGTACAAAACTGGAAGAACAAATGTAAAAATATGAAGAAATGGAAAAAAAATGACAAATCAATCCATGGGACATTTAGGACAGCATATAGTATTAGAGGTGTTGAAGAAGTTTCTCGAGATGTTTTGTAATAATTCTATTGTGTTGAAGGAGGGTTGGACGCGTTGATGGAAACCCTAGATCGTTAAAAAAGTCACGGAGGAACGTTTTATAAGAAATTTGCGTGCATTCTGAAGTAATTTGAATGCGACAGTGGCATTTCGTCCCACTGTACGTCGCACAATTCCGCCAAAAGATTAATTTTAATCTTCAAACTTTCTTCTCAGGGTCTAATCATACGACTTTATGGTTTAACCGATTCTAGGAACGGAGGTAGGCACAACCGGCGCTGTCATAATGTTATAGGAGCTTACATATACCTCTAATTCAAAAATTAACTATTGTTTAATTACGAAAAACGTATAGTTAATGGTAATAGTAATAGTAATAGTAATAGTAATAGTAATAGTAATAGTAATAGTAATAGTAATAGTAATAGTAATAGTAATAGTAATAGTAATAGTAATAGTAATAGTAATAGTAATAGTAATAGTAATAGTAATAGTAATAGTAATAGTAATAGTAATAGTAATAGTAATAGTAATAGTATAATAGTAATAGTAATAGTAGTAATAGTAAATAGCTAAAAAAACAGTTTTTTCGCAAAATTTTTGGAAGGTACCATAGATTTTTAATTTGTATTGGGGGTTGCAAAGGTTTTGACCGAACGATGCAACTCCCAATGCAATTTGGGAATTAGCGGATATAAGCTATTGACTTTGGCGTGTTTGGAATGATTTATTGAATTCGAGAGCCTAGATGATGAAGCCGGAAGGCAGAAACCGTTCTGAGACTATCGAATCGAATAAATTAAATTCCTAACTCATTTGCTTACACTCTGTTTAATCCGGCTTCATTAGTTTAAAGTATATTTCCGACAAACTATATCATTATCAATGCGGCATGTAAACTGGGATATTTGAACAATATGTAGAACTGCAACAATGTAGATCTGACCTCAATTAATTACTACAAAACAATGCTACACACACACACACACACACAAATAACTTTGTTGTAACGAATGAGAGTGTTGATAACTTCCAAAATGCGCATTTCTAAAAGGAATTGTAAACAACCATCTAAATTACCCGAACGAACCCAATTGGTTTTAGTTCCCAAATTAATTTTCTCTGTCCGCTCGATTTATGTGCGCAAAACAGCATCTAATGTTTTATGAAGTGTTTTTTAGGGTCAAGACGGTGATGATACTCAAAAGGTCGGCCAAAACAACCGTTACTGTTATTGGGAGCAAGGAGTAGAAAATCAAGTTTAGAATTTGAAAATACTCTTACAGAAATAAAAAAATACGCCGATAATACAACTCCAAATTTGCTGCCGCAAAAATCCAAGCTTGAATATGACAAATACTACACAATGTTGAGAGATTGCCAAAAAAGAAAATAAAACGGAATCATTTTCTGAAAATGTTTAAATTGCATTTGCGATTTGCTAAGAAAGAAATATTGTTTAATATTATAATGTTAAAAATAACGAGTTTTCTATAATACCAAAGTTTGCACACTAATTCCTCATCCTGTATGTTGCTAATTATTTCAGATTCTTATAAATAGTGAAATGATAATGTAAATTCTTAGATTTTTCTAATTTTTAATAATCTTTTATTTCATTTCACATCTGACGTTTCAAATCTCATCTCCAAAACAAACATGTCATAACAATCTTGTCACCTTTTTTTTAAAGTGCCTTTTACATAATTTTTTTTAATTCTTTTAAAATACACTTCCCATAATTTTGTCTCATTTTTTAAACCATAACAATAGATACAAATAACACTTTTATTACCAGAAAAAATTAATGTTATACCAGTAAAAACTAGTAATAAAATATTTTCTCAGAAATTTACTGTAAAATATTTACCTGTTGACATTTTCAGAGAAACAGTGAATATCATCATCACATAACTTTTACAGTTGACGTCGATATTAACGTGAAAAGCATTGAAGTATAAAGAAACACCGACATTGTAATATAAGAGGATGTGAGTTGAGTTCTGATAGACGAGTTTTATTAGCAAATACCTTGACAGTGATTTTATAACGAGATAGGTCAGGTCTGGATTTCATTTATTCGAGTGAAAAATAGTTTTTTATAATACCACAAGAGCTCAGATGTGACTGGATATTTTTCATAAGTTGTTTGATGTCTGCCTATATGAAAGTAAAAAAGATATTCTTTCTAACACTTAAAATCCAATTTGCTGCCAACAACATTTTCTGTTATTCACATTAGCAGGAAATGAACTCGTCCGAAAATGTCTTAACCTATATTTAATGTTTCGTATACTAAAAGTTCAAATACCTTACACCTACGGTGATTTTTTAAACAGTTCTGACATTTATTATTGTATCACCCCTTCACAAGTCCATTACCACTCCTCCACCAAATATAGCACACTCTTGCTAAATTCCAACAACCGGCACCTATTTTCAGCTTCAATCAAATTAGATAATGCAAAATTGTCAACTGCTAAGGTTTATGGCACCTACTACACTTTATCTAATATTAATTTACATCCATTTATAATGTAAAAAAAAGTTTGTTGGTTGGTTACTAAAAAAATTGGAAGAGAGAGGATGAAAGAAATTTTCTTTTAAGAAAGAAATTTAACTGTGTCTAAATGAAGCTCTACCAAGAATTTTATATATTGGGATCAATGTTGTTTTAGGCAAGCAGTGTATAGCAAATGGATAATGAGACTCAGGACACTTTCTTGAGGCACAGCTGCTGAAGAGCAATTTTTTATATTCTTTAGCAACCTTGTATTTAAATAGTTTTGTGTCAAACTTAATTAAAAACTTGCTACGTCTTTTCTCATTGGATATATTACAAGAAATATTTTTTTTGGCATAAAAACACTAAATAAAACGAGATTTTTATTAAATTCGCGTTTAAGAATCTACAAATCTTACAGTAAAGTTTGAAATTATCAACAATATAATTACAGAATTAAAGAAGGATGATATTTGAGATAAAATTTAATTATGTCGAAATATATTAACTGCCTTTCATACTCGACGGATGAATGGGAGCTGGAAATATACAGAACTGGAATTATTAAATTTCTCTCAAGGAAAATGAATTTTATATAACCACAATAGGGACCACTTCACTAAGAAACATCTAAAATTTCTCCTCACCAAAAACCAGTGGTGTCTCAGTCTATCTTCAATACAAAAAAAAATAAAATCCAGTATCTTTGTTGGATCAAACAGAAGGGCTTAAAATTGAAATTATTCAATTGGATCACAAAAACGCTTGTGGAAAGCAAATTAATGTTGATAATTTAGTTCATAAAGAAACCACAACTTTAGACTAGTGGCTCTAAGTTAATTTCAAATATACAACAAAAAATTATAACGTTGGCTAATCAAAACACTAACAAAATTGGAAATTTCTGACCTTTCCTATGTCGTGATACTATCAGCGAGAGTCCTTTCAAGAGGTTGGAGAGAATTATTTCTGAAGAATGCCATATGTAGATAAATGTATATAAACAAAATACGGTTGAAAATCCCAGGTGAATCTAACGAATTTTCCTATTTTCAGGCTTTTCCCGAGGAAATGAAATAAACGCAATGGCGGGATTCTGTTATACGAGAAATTTTACATGGGATGCATAGGGCCCGATATTTTGTTAGCTCAAAATCGCGAGGTCAGATATAAAAAACCATTTTAATGAATACACTTTAAGTTCCTGACGATAACTGGTAATATTGATCCTGCGCACACCCTGTACATTTTTTTTGGCTCAAAATTGGTCTTTTTACCCGAATAGATACAATGAGCTCGGATTAAATCTTAAAAATTTTCCTTGATCTCCTGGCTCACTTCGCATGGAATGACCCATATACATAATCGTAGAAAAAGTATAGTATACAACTCGTGCGAAATACGCATTTTCCACTAGTAAATTATTGAAGTATGTATTGAAAAGTGTCTGTTTTAAACATCATTCATTCTGCATTGTGCATGAAGTAACCATGTCCAGTATTTTACGTAATTCAAAACATTAGAGACTTAGACATGCAAACTACTAACGGATTCGTAATCAATTATAGAAACATTTAGTGCGGCACTACAAATTTCTCTCACTTCTCCATCCATAATTACAGCCATATTAATAATAATTTATGATTAATCCGAAATCCATTGATAGCTTATCAATTGACAATACGAGATTACAGACGAACATCAAGTGATCTACACGTCACTGACAATGGCAATCCCATCATTACGTCACTAATAATTTACCATCAATGGGAGTCATCTGCAGACACATCGACAACCAAAATGGCCGACGCAAATTAATAGTTAATTTATGAGAAAACGAAATTTTCGTCCATTTTCTATTAGATAAGTGTGAACAATTTTTTTGCAAATGTTTTTTACAGCAAATCTCCTAAGAAAAAAAAAGGAGAATGTAAAAATCGATGAATAGTTTAAAAAGCAATGCAAACGATATTCGAAATCAAAAATAATTTATTTATCCCGTTGATTTATAAAAGAAGTCAGCCATTTTATAATCGGATACTCACAAAATGTTTCTGAAAAAACTAAAAAACCATTTTTAGGATATAAAGGTGCAAAAGGGGGTACGAAGGCTAAAAATAATGTTAAAACAGTTTTATATGCCCAAATGAATAATTACGTTAACCCCTGCAATAAAAGGCTGCACCAATATACCCAAAGCGCTTTGATTTCGAATGAAATATAATTTTTTAATCTAACAAATTTACTTTATACTGTGTTAAACTGGCAAAAATATTCCACTTTGAGAAGCGTATACATAACATTTACTTTTTAAAGCTTCGACAGTGAACGAAACAATTCTTGAAAAATCTGCACCTTTTAAATTAACCGTTGGTAAAATTTGTTCATTCTTTGTTCGTCTTTCGGGGTTTTACAGAAATTTAGAAACGTTTAACAATCTTGTAAAAGGGTAAATCCTAAAAGAAACATAATCTGTAATTTTAACGAACTAACATTAACAATTAATTGTAATGTAACTTGTTTCAATATTGTAATATTATTTTTGATTATTATTATTTATAATTGTTTATTTAATTTATTTTTTTTAATTTGATTTATATCAGGAATTTTATAGTGGTGGGTTTAATTTTGTTATGCCTACCATAAACAATATCATAAAAATGCTTATTATTTCCCAAAAATTGTTAATTGTTAATGAAATAAATTCCTGAAAGTTATGCAACCAATTTAACGTTTATTTAATTGTAAGATTTACACAACTTATTTAAGGATGAATTCAATTAATGAAATGCTCATTCATACAAAATTATAATAAGATTAATGAAATTTTGTTACAAACTAAAAACTAATAGACTTTTACTAAAAACTAGAAAAAAATTTTATTTGACTATTGGTCGCTCTGAGTTAATTCCAATTTGCCATTTGTCAATTTAATAGTTCTGAATTGTTCAATGTGTTTTATAGTAAAAATGTTTATACTTTACTTATGTTTAAGTCGAAAAAGGTAAGTCACGAATTATTGGATACCTTCAGAGTTCATCAATACTTTGTTTTGTATTATTTCTTCTTATTGGTAATACAGAATTTCTTTCTTTCTTCTTATTAGTCTGGAATTTCGGAAATGCATCCTCCATTTACCACATGGCACATGTTCCAGAATTAAACAGAATCTTTATTTTTCTTCTAAGTACCGTTTAACACTTTTAAACTACTCATCGGTGTATGGTTTTTTTTACGTTCTTGGACACTTTTTTCTTTAACATTAACTGGTAAGTTATATTTTATTATTTATAACTTGATGGTCACTGTGCATACTTAATTACTAATTATACAATTTATTTTTTAACTTTTCAGGTATTTAACTAAATAAGTTTTAATTTAAAATTCAATTCGTTCAACAATAAGCATCTCTGATCTTTTTCTCAACCAATTTCGATCTGCTTTTTTTTTATCAACAAACTTTTTTTTTAGTTAAATCCCAGGTCCTTTGCCAAATTGATAACCAATAAAATTAACGAAAGTACTTGACTTTGACAGAAACTGATTAAATTACTATAAATTTTGATATAAAGTAAGTTTATCTTGTCTTATGATTTTTAAATTATTTAAATCTTATTTTCTTTTAATGTATATCCTTACAATTTGTTACCCTGTTGTGAATTTTGATTTATTATTGATTTTCCCTAAACATTACTTTTTATATGTACCTACTGAGTGTTTTTTATTTCAGGTTTTGCTTAGTTATTTTATATCAATATATAAACGTATTTTTTATATTGTATGAAGCAAAAACCAAAAATAAAATTTATATATGGAAATTAATAAGTGTTAAAAAAATAATAATTTTCTGTCACATAAAAACTAAATCACAAAACTACTTTATCCAAATGAAAATGTATTTTCACACATCGCTTTATGACACGCATATTTCGAATGAAATTTTTGGATTTTGCTTGCCATTGAGTGTGATAACTGCTTTTGAATTCATTGAAATCAATGGAAAATCTGCCAGAGCAATATTCAAATTGATATGATTTATTGAAAATTTTATTTTATTATAAATGGTTTTGTATTCAAATGGTTATTTAAATTGCGAGTCATTTGTTGTCCAATTATTTGAAAATTTTTGTGTTTAAACAAAGGCAATATTAAAAATTGAACGTTATAATAAATAAAGTCTACACTCTAAAAAAACTTAATAAGTATGGTAATTTTCACAAAATATACTGTGTGACCTACACTTTACATTATGTATGCCTTAAGAGTACAGTAAAATTATTCACAGAATAATGTATGTGAAAAATATCGCCAACGTGAAAATACGTTGTGAAAATTACTGGTTTACAGAATTCATTCTGTGAATGAAATTTCACAGGTTTAGTTATGTGAATACCCTACCACCTGGACTGTGCACTATCGGATTTCTATTTTCTATTTTCTAATTCGATAATCAATATTTCTTCTGTATATTTCAGACACCTGTTCCTTCGCATTTATGTGATTTTACATAATCTTTTTTATCAGTGTATAATATAAAAAAATTAACTGAGAAAAAAAAATGTTCTCTTCGAAATCTTGCAGTAAAACGTTGGCCAAATAATTAAATCTTAGCAAATGGAGCCAATAAATTGAAAGTACCTGAATGTCTGATTTTGACTAGAAACTAAAGAAATAAAACAGCTCATTACCATAAGAAAATAATTCTGGAATTTGCTTGATTCCAAATTTCAATATTTGCGTTGGCAGCTGCCTTTCCAATAATATGCTAATTCTCTCGAGTCGATTTCGGTATAATAATCAGTCACATTTCAGCACTATTCCTCACAATCTTAGAAAAAGCATCGCTGTAAGTCAAAGTGGCTCTTGTTGTAGTTCTAACTTAAATTTTCAAATCATTCGAGATACGTTTTTAAAATGAATAAGTCATCTTTGATCAGTAAAAAGTAAAAATAGATCTATGACTTTCTATTTTTTAAAACAACTCAATAATAACAGATAAAGATTTTCCAAACAGTATAATTTTTGAAATAGGAGATGGGAAAAAAACAGTAATGATTTGCGAAAAACAGTTAAGAATTTGGATAATAAATTCTCATTACACGAAATTTTAAACTGTAGAATGATAACAGAAGTTTTCGAAACTATTGGTCTTGTCATATTAAATCTAGTAAATACATCACTTGATACTGGCAGAATTCCTAATTCATTAAACATCAGTACAGTTATACATATCCCAAAAATAAACAATACCAATAATGCTGATGAATTTAGACCAATTAATACCTTGCCTCCAAAATTGCTGTTGATGATCTGAAAATTCGATCCTAATATGTAACCAATCTGGTTTTAGAAAAAATTTTTCCTGCGAATCAGCGCTACAACTTACACTTTGTAACATTAAAACTAAACTAGACGAAAATAAATATGTATTTGTATTTGTATATGTATTTCTGGACTTAAAAAGGGCTTTCGAGACAATTGACAGACAAATAATGTTATCAAAATTGAAACAATATGGTATTGGGAGTATAGTACTGGAGTGGTATAGTAACTATTTAAATAATCGCAAGCAGAGAGTCCGTTTTGCTGACCAAACATCCTGTGACATAAATAATGATATAGGGATTCTTCAGGGGAGTGTCTTGGGTCCTCTTATTTTTATTTTATATATTAATGATATTGAACTCTTTGTTGATTGTGAATTCATTAATCTTTTTGCTGATGATACTATAATGCTAATCTGGATAAAGACATAGAGAAAATAAATGCCTCATTATCATCGGTGAATAAATACTTGAACATAAATAAGCTAAAATTAAATGTAAGGAAAACTAAAGCAATGGTCTTCACAACGAAATTCAAATATGGTAGTAGGTATCGACGTTAAAAACATAAATTTGGACATTAATAATGTACACATTGAAGTTGTTTCTAATATTAAATATTTGGGATTTCAACTAGACAATTACTTAAATTTCGATAGCCACTTTAACTATATTTTTAAAAAAATATCTATAAAACTGTATTTCTTTAGTAGAATTTCCAAGAATTTATCAACAGAAACCAAAATTACTGTAAATAATACCATAATTCAGCCACATTTTGATTATTGCGCATCTATATTATACTTATTCAAGTTAAATAAATTAAACATGCTACAAAAACTTCAAAATCGTGGAATGAGAGTAATACTGAAAACAAATCGTCTTACTCCAAGTACATCAATGTTAAATACTCTAAATTGGTTTCCAGTAGAGAAAAGAATATACTATTTTACAATGATTTTAGTATTTAAAATAGTAAATCATATGGCACCAGAATACTTCCAACAATATATTACGTTCAACAATAATATCCATAATTATAATACAAGATGTACAAATAACATCTACATTGCAAGAACTACATATCAAAAAACTATTAATTCTTTATTCTTTAAAGGTTTCAAAAAATTCAATGATATCCCTTTATCTATACGCGAATCAATCACAATAAACTTAAGGACTTTATTAAAAATATTCAATTTAGTTAAGATTTTACTAATTTCATTACTTGATGATTTCAATGTATATTATTTTGTCTATACTATTTTGTACTTGTATTTTATATTTGAAATGTGCATATGTATTTTAAGGGTTTTTATTTATTTATGCTACTTTTAGATTAATATGTATGTATTTTTTAGTCTAGTTTATAAGTATATTAGGATTTCTAATTAATAATAAAGATCTATCTATTTAATCTTGTAGCCTACAACTAAAAGATATTCTTAAGAGGACTAGTTAATACAAATTTCAAATTCTTGTAGCAAGAATGCAAAATTACTATTGTTAGAAACAAATACAATATAAGCTACACATTTGTAGTGTCTATTTAAATGTAATCCTTTTAAAAATAATAGTTCAAGGCAAGTTTGTATGCATCTCGACAATATTCGTCTTGGGCGGACAAAACCCGACTGTATCCCGTCCGAATCGTAAAATTTTGACATGTTCAATCCTCAACCCAGCACAGGACTCTTGTAAATTGAATTTTCTCTTCTACCACACGATCCCTATCTCCTGACACTTCTGACATTTCCAACATGTCTGAAGTAACTCAATAAGAATGGCATTTAAACAATACGAACCAGTAATGGGCACGGAAGTTGCACTGCCACGTCAAGTAAACTTAGTTGGATCTTGAACAACAAACTCGGTTTTGTGGCAGACCTAATTACCACCCTACGAATGGAACTTATTCCCTCCGTACCCCGAACTAGAGACAATTCGGGGTTTAAATGGCTTTGCCATCAGCTCTTGCGCTCGATTGAGCTCTGACTCTGAATACATTTTCTTTTGTTGAAGATCAGGATTAGTTTGGATTTACTCGTATATTCAGATAACGTTACTAAAAGCGGTATGCATACAGTGAAACTCAAACATACATTATACTATAGAGTATAGATAGAGGCTTAAAATATTATTAATAATGGTAATAATAACAATAATTTTCAATATTATTTTACAGTTCAATTACTAATAAAGTATCAACTTTTACAAATTTTTCTTAAACGATTGGGATATTTAAACATTCTACCTGTACCAAATATGAAAGAAATCTACAGGGTGTTTTTAAAGTTATGGCTTATGAAAATGACAACATGTATTGCATCAATTGAATTTACTTTAAAAGTTTAGTAATATGTAGAACGAGATGTGCGTTTATAAAAATATGTCAGAATATCTGTTTTTCCGTTCGTTTCGAATGTCTGATCCAATTTAAAAAATATGTGATGTACAGCGTGTTCCGTTGGGGATTTTCAAATTTTACAAATTTTTTTTAATCCGTATCTGGATTTTAACTGTAGTATAGTCCTTACATTATACGATTGGACTACTAAAAAATGATACCTGTACCAAATATAAAAGAAATCTACCAGGTATTTCGAAAGTTATTGCTTGTGAAAATGAAAAAAATGCATTTGATGTAATTCGACGTTAAAACTCCAGTAGTAGAATGGGATGTGCACTTAAAAAATTTTTTCACTTTAACTCATTTTTTTTCGTTCTTTTCCAATATCCATCCCAATTTTAAAAAATTTGATAAAGATGGTGTTGTTTTGGGGATTTTCAAATTTTGCAAATTCTTCTTAATCCGGATCTGGATTTTAATTGTAGTTCTTACACTATAGGATTGAGCTATTAACACACTATACCTGTACCAAATGAATGAAATACCCCGTATCTTGGTTATTAAAGACGTTATACCCATTAACCAAGATTATTTGGAATCACCTAAGTTCCCTCTATTTACAGTTAATAAATAAATAAACACTATTTAAATCGTCCCAGAAAGGATCTTAAGGTTTTGGTGATGTTATTTATATGATGATCCAATCTTAAAGGGCAATCTAAGGTTACACCAAGATATTTTATATTATTTGTACCTAAATTTAATAATCTGGCATCCAATTCTTATACCTATGGGTCCCAGCACTATCCCTTGTGGAACATCGCATTTTATAACTTACTCTCAGCTCATACAATCATTTATTTTTACATGTTGTGTACGATTGTGAAGGTATAGAGATTTATAGCTGTTCCACGTATTCCTTAATCCTTAAAAAGCGTCCAACAACTGTCTGTGATCTGCAGTTTACAGTATCGAACGCCTTGGCAAGATCCAAAAATACTCCAATTGCCGGTTTCTTATGTTCAACAGCTTAATACATTTTTGATACTAATGCAGATAAAGCATCTTCCGTTGATTTACCCGTGTGAAAACCGAATTGGTTTGGTGATAAAATGTGTTCGCTAATTATAAATGATTCTAATCTGACTTTTAAAACTTTCTCAAATAATTTTGCAAAACACACTTTTGTCGCATTTTTTGTGAAGAGGCTTTATGATAGCGACTTTAAATTCAGTTGGACAAATAGAAAACATAGCGGCGGATTTAATTCAATGCAATTTTCTTTATTTTCTTACTGTTTTTTGTTTAAATAGGTCACCAAAACCTTTATTATTTGTAGTATACAGGGTGCGCCAATTATTTCCACTCGATCTCTAGCACCGAAACTAAAAGAGATATCAACAAGATTTTTTGTAGGGGTATACAGTGTCATTCGGACTACAATTTTAAAGTATTTTTATGTATACAGGGTGGCTAATTTTTGTGGAATGAAAATTAATTTGGTTTTTTTAAATTGAACACCCTGTATACGATTAAGTCTTCTGATTCTACTTAATATTAGATTTACGTTAGTTTTTTGTATTTGTAAATCCGACGCGGCGTTGACAATTTATTCCTATTTTAAACAGATTTAATGAAAAAACAGCACTTCAGAAATATTAGCACAAAAACCACATTTTTTAAAAAATTCCTGAAAAAAGCTACTATGATGTAAATGAAACATGCACCTACCACAATAATAACACAACATCTTCACCTGTTGCACAGGGTGTTTGCCGATGGCGTGCCAATAGTCTAGTTTTCAAATGCCAATAACTTAATTTTTTCAAATGGGACACCCTGTATATTTTTCTTCAGTTAGAAGCTCTCCCTAATACGCATTAAAAAAATATAGGGTTTTGCACATCTAACTTTACTATTTACTTTAATAATTGACGTTAAGTGACAAACAAGATATTTTACACAATTTTTAATAAGTACAAAATTTTACAAAGTTTAATCGTAAGAAAGCTACAATAGTGAAAGATAAAATTTATAGTAGGTGTTCAAAATGTCTTCCATTTTCATTTATACATTTTCTTGCCCTTTTTTTCATTGATTTACGCACATCTCTTAGCATTGCAGGGGTCACCTGTCTAAATGCTGCAGTAATTCTTTCTTTCATATTTTCTTTTGTGGTAACCTCTTCTTTGTAAACAATATTTTTAATAAAACCCCGCAAGAAAAAATCGCAAGGTGTAAGGCAAGGCGATCTAATAGGCCAATTTATAGGTCCTCCCCTTCCTATCCAAAGATCCTGAAATTCCCTATTTAACCAATTGCGAACATCTAATAGGTAATGTGGTGTGGCACCATCTAATTGAAACCACATTCCGTTGCGATACTTTTGTCCCATCAAAGAATTAGGGACCAATTACATAATCACCTATTATTCCCGCCCACACATTCAAAGACCATCGATACTGTGATGTGGTTCTAAATAAATGTTCATTGTGGTCCGAATAATAATGGAAGTTGTGTCTATTTACATAACCGTTCTTATGAAACGTGGCTTCGTCGGAGAATAAAACTTTGTTTAAAAAGTTACGCTCTGTATTTATCTTGTTTATTAACCATCTACAGTATTCCACTCTACGCGCGAAATCACGTGGTAACAACTCTTGGTGAAGCTGGATATGATAGGGGTGATATTTATTCTTTTTTATTATGCGTCTAATTGTGGTATTGGAAATATCTAACTGATTGCTTAATTGCCTTGTGCTTATATTGGGATCTTCAACTATACTGATCATTACCTTATATTCGTTGTCAATAGTAACAGCTGTAGTTTCACGTGAATGTTTTTCATACTTAACGGTTCCTGTTCTATCAAATCTATTCTTTAAATTCTCAAAAGTATCCTTTTGTAGATGACGTCTTTCTGGGTATCTTTGACGATAGACCCTACTAGCAAGAAACGCATTTTTTTAACATTCACCCAGTATCATATCATATCAGTATTTTCTTGAACACTATAATTCTTATTAAAATTCATTTTTTATACACAATACCGATTAAATATAGTAGACGTGATACAATACAAAATTTTATGTTGACAATTAATGCCATAACAAAATATACCTACTGTCATTTTCATAGGTAACTTGATTTCTTATTAAAAATTGTGTAAATTATGTTTGTCACTTAACGTCAATTATTAAAGTAAATAGTAAAGTTAGATGTGCAAAACCCTATATTTTTTTAATGCTTATTAGGGAGAGCTTCTAACTGAAGAAAAATATACAGGGTGTCCCATTTGAAAAAATTAAGTTATTGCCATTTGAAAACTAGACTATTGGCACGCCATCGGCAAACACCCTGTGCAACAGGTGAAGATGTTGTGTTATTATTGTGATAGGTGCATGTTTCATTTACATCATAGTAGCTTTTTTCAGGAATTTTTTTAAAAATGTGGTTTTTGTGCTAATATTTCTGAAGTGCTGTTTTTTCATTAAATCTGTTTAAAATAGGAATAACTTGTCAACGCCGCGTCGGATTTACAAATTCAAAAAACTAACGTAAATCTAATATTAAGTAGAATCAGTAGACATAATCGTATACAGGGTGTTCAATTTAAAAAAACCAAATTAATTTTCATTCCACAAAAATTAGCCACCCTGTATACATCAAAATATTTTAAAATTGTAGTCCGAGTGACACTGTCTACCCCTACAAAAAATCTTGTTGATATCTCTTTTAGTTTCGGTGCTAGAGATCGAGTGGAAATAATTGGCGCACCCTGTATAAGGTACTTACAACTATTATGATACAGCCTGTATTTTTAAATAAAAAATTGTATACCGGCTTTAACAAAGTAAATGTTTTCAGTTAAAATTACCTCCAAAAAGTTTCATTTTTGATAAATTGCAACCACTATCTTCACGCATCTTGTCTTTCTTTCTTTCCATCGGAAATTAAATTGAAAACATTTTAACAAAAAATTCATTTAGTTGAAGTTGCAGATTCCGACTCGCTTGCATCGTAATAAAAAATAACTTTGTACATTCCAACACTAAGACCGTCACCATCTACTCTTAGAAAATCACTGATTGAATTTCGACTATAGGAATACATTTTCTTTTGTTGTATAAAACGTCTTTACCAACCAGTGCACTTTGATGCTTTTTCATTGTACCAAGATTGAAGAGAATGCATTTTAATGCGGTTAGTGGCCTATTTTAGATAATGAGAAGAAAAAGGGAGAATTTAAATCGGAGACCATAAAGTTAGACCCTCTCGTTTTATAAATCTATTTATCTAAATATTTTCTCTCAATGGTATTGAATAAACTAAATGTCTCGTCGTGTATGTAGTGAAAATATTCTACATTCTTATGAAAGTGTATTTGAAAGGAATGGAAATTTTGGATCAAAACCATAAAAACTGATACAATAACTGGTAGGAAAGATCTTTGGCTCCTGGTGCCATGTGGCCAAGCTTATTGGCTAGTGTGAGCTCTACCTACAATTTCAGCGGTCAAACCGATTTAAATAGTAAAAGAGAGAAAATATTAATTCCGAGTCTGACTCGCCCTGTATGCAAGTATTAAATATTTTATTAAACCAATAATTTTTCATCGTGTTCATTATAATGAGGTGTAGATACCGTTACTATTAGAAAATAAATTGATGAAATACAGACTTTATATATAAAATTCTTACCCACTTGTAGATTTCAGTACATTTGCAACACTCACCTGTAACAAAAAAATAATCATTAAAACGCGCCATTAAATATACATTATCTTTGCCTAATCATTTTATAAAACCACAATATTATAATGGAGTGCTTAATATTGCTTTTAATGAAAAAAGGCATTATTTTCCTAAATTGAAAAACTTATACTAGAAAACAGTTCGATGGCTATTAGTACATTAGATTTTAGTACCCTCTCATGTTTCTTTGTCTGGTATTAAATTATAATTTGTACTGTTAGTTTCTATAAGACTCGACCAGAAAATGTTGAATCTGGAATATCATGTACAGATTAATTTCCACCAATCACAAACGCGCAATTTTGAATTACAAATGGTTTCTAGATGAAAAAACTATATGACAGCTCAATAGTTTTTTCGAGTTTACCCGCAGCAAAACTTGACAGATGTTGCCAAAAATTACAATACCTTTGATAACAAGTAATTATGGTCTTATACGTCAATATGGAAACAGTTTACAGAATTCTGCAAGGCAAAGAAATACGAGCTTTCGGAAACTACAAGTTTAGAGCAACTAAACCTAATCCTGAAACATTGGGCGTGGAATATGAAGAAAGAAAACGGTGAAAATTACAAAGAACTAGTTGTGAAGACAATGTGGAACACCGTTGCAAAAAAAATGCAAGAGATGTATTTTATGAAGTGAAAAATAATTTTTGATCCATTTAAAGATATTATATTCAAGTCTAGTAGGGAAGCTCGTAATGCGAAACGAAGGAATTTGCAGATGTGTGCCAATAAAAGGAAATCGAGCTCTGCTTCATTAAAATTGAAAGAATACTACGCAATTGTTTTATGATGGGACGAAGACACTCCAGCGGGACTATAGCTTCAGTACAACTTGCCTGGAGAGGTGGAGAAGCAGTCAATTGCAGATTTCATTATTTTAAAGACGAAGTGTATAATTCTGGGATTAAAACAGATGGCGGTTAATAGGTGAATCTCTTTCTGGACTTGCGAGGTGGAATTCGTTCTAGAATGATTTCGAAGGAAATTTCGGACGGGGTCTTTTTCTTTGCTTGTTGAGTGACATAGTGTAACGTGGTTTAGACAAAATTTTATTTTGAGGAATCACCCGGTGTTTATGAAGATTATTTCGTACCATTGATTGGGATAGACGAGCGATTCCCGTATTGTTAGACTTGCAGGGTGCCTATTTGATTTGGTGTGTTTACCCTGGTCTGAATCTCTTGAAGAGGAATTGATATTTTGTACCAAACCAAGCCACGTTCGTAACGACGCCATTTTTGTCAGGGATAGTACCTTCCACGGGAGACGATTTGATTCTCCGAGAATTCCCCTTCACTGTATAAAAGGGGTTCTCGTGTTGGGCAGATTGTTGACCACATTCTCGTGTTGGGCGGAGTGTTGACCACATTCTCGTGTTGGGCAGAGTGTTAACCAGATTTTCGTATTGAGCTGACCTGACCTGATGAGTTAGTAGCTGCAAGTTGCCGCAATTTAGTTTTGGAACAACCGCAAGTTTTTCATATTTTTTTTTTATATTTGTTCATGTACATTATTTGTTAATTAGTGATTTTTAAAGGTCTCTAAATTAATATTTTCATATATTTTCTCTAATTTTTTTTTGGAATTTTGTAAGCGACTTATAGGGGCGAGTGGTATTTTTTTTTACGCCCAATTCCAATGACCTTGAGAGCTCTCGCGGACGGTGTAACACCCCTATTGTTCGTAATCATTTAATTAATTTAATCATTTTTTTTTAAACTAGCGCAATTTTCTTACAATTTTAGTGGGTTCCTTTTTCTTTTTTTGACCTGTGTAAGTGGAAACATTAAATAGTTATTTAGTAATTAGTTACTTTTCTTTCATTTACTAATAGTCACAAATAGTCTTGACCCGAACTAAGGTAAGCAAATTTTTGTTGCGACGTAGTTTATTTTTTTTTAGTGGGCTCAATTTAGATCCATTCTGGAGGTTGAGTGACTAAATTGACTATATTTTGGATGAGGGTAAAACAATCTCCTGGCGCCCATTTTTCTTTTTAATTAACAACATATATCAATCCACACCCCACTTCACTGTGGTTAGCCGGCATCCAAAGCGGATTACATAATCCCACGAAGGAATATCTTTAACCGAGAATAACTCGTGGCATGGTTAAATGTTCATTTAGAATAACAACTGATAAATTATTCTTAACAGTAAACCCATCATGGAACAAAGAACAATCAAGTGGATGGTACAAAAACACTCCAGTGGGAAAAAACGAACTTTCGAAATTGACTAAAAAAGCAGCTGAGAAGGCAGGATTAAATACAAAAGAAATAAAAATAACAAACCACTCTATGAGGTCGACAGCAGTCAGTAACCTGGCTAAAGATCAGGTCAGGTAAAAAACAAAAAACAGAAGATCCTGCAGCCACTCCTCGAGCTTCTCACTCTACATCTGGACCCACCAACAACATTAATGATTTACCTACACCCAACGTTATCAATGAGTTAACAAAGATTTCAAACAATACTCCTACTGTGTATCAAAATTGCAATTTATATTTTAATTGTACCATAAATAATTAAGTTTTTAGTATTTTGTGATTAAATAAATTACCTGTTTTTCAGTTTTCAAATTAATACCTACATATTTATTATTTATACATATATAAAAGGTAGTATGTTATGTAAGCTATTTGTATGCAGAATAATCTGTTACTCATGAAATAGTCTTGTCAAATACCATTCGGGCATCTAATTTTTCCTGTGAAAAAAATCGAAAAACACAATGCAAAGTAATATTTTTTTTAAAAAACGCATTCGTGCAGGTGCCACCAGCACTCATGCTTCTTGTTAAAATATTAGTTTTTCCAAATTTTTTCGGAAAAATTAGATGCCCTTATGATATTACTTACGATAATTTTCTTTCGAGAAGGAATTTAATGACTTAAGGTTCATTTCTCTGTACCTCGATTTTGCTCAAAAATTATTATCTACTTCAGAGATTGATTTTTTAGTTAATTGAGATTAGAAGGAATTAAAAAATGTATTGACTATAAAATACTTTGAAAAAATCTAATGAAATAGTTTAAAACATCCAAGCAGCGACATCATACATTGTACTCGTAACTAATTTTAAATGTTTGTAGTATTTGAAAAATTTCATTTCATCCCTAAATACTCGCGTCATTTAAAACAACATTACAATAATTGAAAATACAATAATGTAAATTTGAACATCCTGAACACGAAATCCCGGATGAAGTCCTCCGCATGAAAAACCAGATGACGCCGTTGTAGCGCAAATTAAATGACAACAGATGGTTGTTTTAATTTAAGTTTGTACAGAACGCAAATATGCGGTTGGGATGTGGAGACCGTAACATTTTACTGGGGCTATGATTGATTAGAGACACCCTGACAAAATAAAAAATTCAAATTCGATAATGATTGTTCGTATTGTGTGGGGTTACATTCTTATTATTGATCGTTTCTCTGATCAATACTGTTTATTGGACTAATAGATCAACTTGTTCAAAAAGTCCCAAATAAAAATTAGGGAACATAATTAACCCAGTAATCTGCATCCAGATCTTGGTGTCTCGTCATGTTAATGAGCTATTTGTAAAACGGAATCCAATTCGAAAGGTAAAAACGATCGAATTGTTTATGTCTGTCTATTTTTTCACTTATTCTAGAATATTAAAAAACAATTTTTTGTTTCATTTATTCACCGATATTCTGTGGTAAACATGTAGCTACCATATCTTGATCAAGTAATCAAGCTTCCTATGAATTGGAAACTCATCAAAGCTTTGATTTCCAATTATTAATCCTCATCCACTCTCAGCATTATTCCTTTATCAATATGTTTCTATGTCTGAGTCTCATCAGTAATGAACGTATTGGAGCATGTAAAAATTAATTTGCATATTCAATTCAATAATTAATTATGAGTAGTAGATCCATTTAAGTGTAAAAAAGACAATAATTATAATAATAAGGAAGAATTGGTTCTTTTGGTAGAGATACGCTATCTAAGAAGGTGTGCTAGGATATCGAGAATGGAATCAAAGATGAACGAGAAGGTACGAAATCAAACAAACGCTAAATAAAGTGTGACTGAAAGAATCTAATGAAGAGGATTAAAGTAGAAGAGCTACTATAATTGCCAGAAGTTCGGTTGCTTAAACAAGTGCATAAACGTAAGAACGGCTTTGCAAGAACATTCATATAATAATAATAAAATTGTTAGGCCACTAAATGAATTTTTCGATAGAGGCTACGTCTCGAGAGACGTTTTTTTCCTTGTTACGGAATTCAAAAAAATTTTCTAGTCTTTTATTTTTAATTTCCGCAAAAATAATTTAATTTTGATGAAATTTTGTGGAAGTATACCTTCTTAGGACTCAGATAAACAAAAATGTTTTCAGATTAAAAAATCTAACGCTACATGTGTAGATATGTTCTAGGGTATTTTTTACCTATCATTCAATATACAGGGTGTCCCATTAAGAATGGGACATAGAACAACCGCAGATTCTCCAATTCAAAATAAAACGATTAAGCGAAATATGCTTAGATAAAATGTTGCTCGTTTCCGAAATACGGGGTGTTAAAGTTGAAAACTGAAAAGTTATTAATGGCCATAATTTTTTTAATACACCCTATAATTTTACTTAAATCGGCACACTTGTTAAATATCATAAAATGCACCTAACAGTAAAAAAACAGTTCAGTACGCTCTACCAGTGGCGTACGGCAGGAGTAAGTAATGCTTGTACCCCTTCTAAATGTTACGCCGCTATCTAAATTTTAATTTTGACTATAATTTTAATTTTTTTGATATTTTCTAAGTCAATAATGTATACTTGTTAGTTTGTTGTAAAGTCATTGTTTTTCGAGATATTCGCAGTTAAAGATAGATAGACATGTACTTTTTATTTGTATTATTATTAATAATATTCATTTTTACAATTAATGAGATTCGCGACCAAACAGCTTTATTCTATTTTTTTTTTATTTTTTTGTTCTGATTTGTAATGTTAAGTTCCTAATAGGCACGCTGCGATTGTGAGAATATTTATTAATTTATAATTGAAAATTTTGACAGTAGGCTTTGATTTATAATGAAGTTCTGTCACTGTCAGTTAAACATTTTCGTAGTAACTATCTGTTGCCGATAAGTGATTATTGTTATTAATAACTGTAATATTATTGTAAAATGCCACGTCATAACGAATTTTCCAATTTAGAAATGAAGGACATGGTTTGTATTTATGCCCAGAATAATTTTAATGGTAGAGCTGCTACTAGGCGATATTCAGAATTGTATCCAAATAGACAACAACCAGGACACAAAATTTTCAAATGTCTGTATGACAGGTTGGGTGAAAAGGGTGTATTTCGACCAAAACTTGAAACAGGACATGTCTATCTATCTTTAACTGCGAATATCTCGAAAAGCAATGACTTTACAACAAACTAACAAGTGTACATTATTGACTTAGAAAATATCAAAAAAATTAAAACAGTCAAAATTAAAATTTAGACAGCGGCGTAACATTTAGAAGGGGTACAAGCATTACTTACTCCTGCCGTACGCCACTGGTAGAGCGTACTGAACTGTTTTTTACTGTTAGGTGCATTTTATGATATTTAACAAGTGTGCCGATTTGAGTAAAATTATACGGTGTATTAAAAAAATTATGGCCATTAATAATTTTTCAGTTTTCAACTTCAACACCCCGTATTTCGGAAACGAGTAACATTTTATCTAAGCATATTTCGCTTAATCGTTTTATTTTGAATTGGAGAATCTGCGGTTGTTCTATGTCCCATTCTTAATGGGACACCCTGTATATGGAGATCTATCAGCTTTGGTCTAGAAGCAGTCCAATATTTGATTAAGAAATTGACTTAATAAAACTTTTCAGTAATTCCCCTTTAATAAAAATAACAAAATATCTCAAAATAATATTTTTTAGGTTTACGCAAATAATAAAAGCGCAATAATTTCACACCTACTGTCCTGAAATTGAAATTAATCTGTCCGAAATTATCAATCGATATGGTATACCAATACCGAGAGGAACTTTTCAATTTCAGAAATTAATCCCCGAATTATCACTGTCTGCCTGTAAAATAAACAGTCCGTCGGTTTCACTGGACAAAATCAAAGCCTCACTCCCAAAATGTCCGATTTCAATTATGTTAATTTCGACGAAAATCCCCGGAACAAATCCTCTCAAAAAATTTTCGACGTCGCTCATTCAGTTTTAGTCGTAATTTCTCGCTTTGTTTCAATTTAGTATTTGCTTTTATACTGATGATAACTTTTACACGTTTTCCTGATTGTTTAAAAAAAAACAGATAATATTCATCACCATCCTATTTCGACCGTTGGAAAATACAAGAAAGTTAATGAAATATAATGAGTTTGATCCGCTATTAGAGATTAACGAGTTTGATTTGAATTTAAGAATTTCATTTTAGTTTGATATGTATTTTATTAGTATAAAAAAAGCTGCTTAATACATAAAAAAATCCGAAAGGTTTACCAAACCAAAAGACAACAAAAGTAAAGTATTTATAAAATGAGATAAAGTTCTAAATCATTTAAATCATTTTTCTGTTAGTATTAGATATTATTTTAAGTTATTTCTTCATATTTTAATGTTAAAATAAAGTATGTTAAAATTTAAAGACATTACTCAGAATCTCTCCTAATAAAAAACCTATTAAATACAATAATTTAAGTACCTAAAAAATAAATATTTCAAAATTCTATAATCCTTAATGGAGTATATCAAATTAAACAACCTTCCCCGCCTCTTATCCTCAAATCGATAACTGGCATGCCCTAAATTTCTTCTTCATAATAAATTTAAACCGATGTTTCCAAAATATCCAGTTACAGGAGTAGGGATAGAGATACCAAATAGGTAATTGCTATTCTATAAGACTCGAAAGATAGGGAACTTGGTGGTGATATTGCCATTTTCAAACTCATTATAATTGGAATAAATAATTACAAATCGAATTGTATCACATTGTGGATCCCAATAAAATACTATATTGAAGATGTATAGAAGGTTATTCACATAACACAAAGATACCGCTAGAGGACAACGTTATTTTTCAATTGTTAAAACACTGAGCACTTCGCGTTCGATTGGTCACTAAACTGAAAAATTTCTTACGTTCTTTAAATTTATATAAATTGTCAAGTAATGTTTTATTATGATCAACTATTAAACCGTATCATCATAATGAAAGGGCATGCAAAGTTGGACATTAAATGGAGTGTTGGGCACCAATAAACGTGAATGGAATTAATGAATAAAGAAAGAAAGTTTTACTATTATAAACAGACACACAATGAGAGGAGAAAAGTTTAAATTACTCTACGAAAAATCGTAAGACAAAGTATATACTACTAACTGTATCTAGTCAATATTTAAATCTTAAATTTGATTACAAAATTTTATTGTTAATAATAAAACAATAGAAGATATTTATAGAAATGGTCCTACTGAATAAAATAATCAAGGGATCATAACTTCTGCTCACCTACAGTCCTTCATTTTAAAGTGTCAATAACAAAGGCAGATTCTGAATAATGAACGAGTGTTAATGTGGAAATCGCATATAAAAAATGGAATAAAACTGATTTGATCCTGAAAACAGGACCGGTTTGAATTAAGTAATATTATTCCAGCCCAAAAAGAGCCAAAGACACAGAACAGAGAACTCTGGAAAAAACTCGGGAACTAAAAGGCCTGTGACAAAATTAATTGTGTCTTTTGATCGCCTAATTGATATGAAATAATAATGTTTTCCTATTTTCTAAAAAAAAAATTAAAATAATTTAAGAGAACTCTATTTTTTAACCAGCCGACTCTGTACAAAAGAGCAAATGTATCTGCAAATCGTATTAAAAAAGCAAATAAAACTCGCGCTTACGGAATCCAGAAACAGAAAAGATAATCTACTGTCTATAGTAATTACAAATTCAATTTTCATCGGAAACGTCGGAGTGCCAAATCGAAAGCTTAACCATTTTTTTGCCTTCGTCAGGTGTGTATTTGAGCTTTTGCGAGCGAGGGTCGACAAATAAACGTCAGAATCTGTTATTCAGCCATAGCAAGATTGGACCTTACTGTTTGCTTTATCTATCCATGTAGGCATTACATAAAAGTACACGCTGCTTTTTGCTTTTCACGTATTCTTTGTTGAACTTTATGGAAACATTGAGTTATAGGTAATAAAAAATTGTATTTTTACTCACTTAAATTAGTGATATTTTTATTGCAACACATTCAATTTTTAAATTTTTATTATAGAACGCTTATATTCACAACCTTTCTAATAATAAAAACTGAAAAAGCAAGTGGAAAAGATGTGTTGAAGTGGCTAATATGTAATAAAACAAATTTCTTAAATACCCATAGAACAACCTAATAGCGCTTTATCCCAAAAAATAGCTCAAGAGTAAATGTGGAACCAAAGTAATAAACACAGAAATAAAAACAGCATTTCAAAACCTATAGAAAGCGAAAAAATATCGAGAACACTGGAAGAATTGAAAGTGCCAAAACATTTACTAAAACAACTAAAAACTCATACAAAGCCGTTGAAGATATTAGGACAACTTTCAGAGAAATTCAGAATGAAGCAAGCGGATAGTCTAAATCCACTACTATTTAAAATTACGTTGGACAAAAAACTCACAAGAATTAGCCAAAAAGCAGAATAACAAACAGATAGTAAAACTGTCAATTAGGTAAATTGAGAACATAGAAAGCCTTAGAAGAGGTGAAAGTACTAGCAGGATGCAGAAGGACCAGGAATCTAAATCCGCGGCCTGAAAACCTCCAATACTTTACTAAAAATATGGGTAAGGCACAATCAGCTACACAGAAAATTAGTTGATGAAGTTAACAATGGAGTGGTGATTCATTGCATTGACTGAGGAGTCAGTGGAGCTCATCACATATACAGTTTTTCACATTCTCATGTGTTTCATTCCATAATTCATATTATCAAAAATATTAGCAGTGGTGCAATATTAAAATTGGGGTACTTTTTCTTAGCTATTTACCATTATCTCAAATCTATCAAAATATAGTCCTTGAAACCAAAACAGCCCTCAGCCCTACCATTAAGTGCTAATAAAACAATTTTATAGGATACAGTTCTTCCCCATAATTACCTACAATAAAGATAAAAGACAGGTCGTTCTAGAAATCCATCACGAAAATTTCGACAAACAATAAAAAACGAAATTTGTTTCTAGAATATTCGCGTGTGTGTGATATTTGATATTTCCGTAGATGTTTAGGAAAATTACCATTTTGTATAATGAAAAATGTGCTGATAGCACCAGTGTAGTGCAAGGGTCAGAAATAAATACAGCCAGAAGACGAGGAAGGGTGAACACAATAGTAGAACTTCAGCCCACCTTCTCGACAACTTTGGTCCCTTGTAAGCATAATCCTATCAACTACTAGAATTGTTCGTGGTAAGACAGCGTATTATCTTGTATTCTCAGCTTCTCAGCACCCATTTTCTGGAGTCTAACTTGCAACATGTTTTCGAAAATTAGTACTTTGTATTCTGAAAGTTATTTCGAAGAACGCCAATTGGTTTAACCAGCTTGGCCAAAATTACCTCCGTGCTCTATCACGCTAGCTCGTCCTATTTTTTTGGTTAATTATGTGTGTAGGAATAATTTTTAGCTATTCTCTGAATGTTGATTTCTTAGTCGATACCTACGTTGTCTCCTGGTCTGGTTAGTTGTGTTTCCCAAAAAATAATTTTAATGTTTTCATCCTTAGTAGATCAAAATTGGTATAAAAAGTGTTAAGTATCAAACAGAATCAACGTCACTGGATTGTAGAATGCGTGGCAAGAACTCCGTGATAGTCGGTGATGGTGGAAAACGCTTTCCCATGATATGCGTTATTAACACACATGCGTAAGCACCATAAACATAATTGGAATACAGGATTGCCCATTTTCTTGAATATAAGTGCCCCTTGGCACGTTATAAACAATACATCGATTTAGATGGGTTGAAGATATTACATTTTTAACTTAACACCTTTACGGAGCGTGTTATACATCATTCTTTTAGAAATGTTTCACAAACGATAAAAATACATAGATGTGGCATGGATCACTGGATACAAATTCCACGTAGCTATCCAATTTTTTTATAGATCCAGTTAGTTACATTTTTAACTTGCTTGTAAAATGATTATGACACATTTTTATTCAATGTCCTTTTAAAATCATTCCCAGAAACCTCACAAAAAAATTGTTTCAAAATTATTTTTTTTGTACCATGTTATTATCATATCTTGTGAAATTATTCAGTGATCTATTTAAAAAGTCAAACAACTATCAACTTATTAGACAAAACGTAAAATCTAGTAGGAAGCATATAGGGGAAATGAAATAAAAATCACATTTTTCTAAATATGACGATCCACTAAAATATTTCACGACTACAACGAATGACTTATTAACTTCCGTATCTTCTATTTTACGATTGTTTGATTGTCATTATATAGCCAGTACATTGCCAGTATATTTTTTATTGCGGCATCATCATCGTAATTGATTTCGAATGGGTTTAGTGTCTACGTAAACAGATAATAAAATTTTGTTTAGAAGTTTAGAAAAATGGAAATTGCCGTATAATCTTCCGTAAATTTACATTCGAACCATTAGGTTTTTTGTTCGTTAAGTTGATTTTATACAAATACAGTTAAGGTATGAAATTCAATCAAATATTGAATAATTTAGGTTCGTCTTTAATTCTTGTTAAAAAGAAAGTCCTTCTAGAACAAAGTTTAATAGAAAATCAAAAATGTAGGTAAGATTCAATAACAATAACAGATATTTTTAAAATGGAACTCTGTGTAACCCAACTATCTATTGCTATAAACTTCCATTGTACATTTAAGCCCATCGTATTCTTAAACTTTTTGACTAATTTTTTAGTTTTTAGTTCATTTAAATTTGGTGTATTTTAAAAATTTATGATTTATAATTTTTTATTTCACTTTTATTATCATATAGGAATAATTTTTTCTCATTCCAACTCCGAGAAAATTTGTAAGTTGATGTGAGCCGGCAAAAGAATTACAATAAATCCTTCTGAGGCGTTATCAGAAAGCCACACTTGCACGATGCATTTCGCGCTGACTTACTACTCTCATCCATCTCCATTATCGCCTATATTTCTGAACTTCCAGCCAGTTACATGTATCAGAAGTTGAATGCCTTTTTTGACTTTTAAGCGTGTTTGTTCTATTTTATATTTAAAAAATATACAAGCATATACGTAAAAATTTCACATTTAAACACAAAAAACAAGTTGTTCCTACAGACAATATTCATTTTGGGAAATTAACTTCAAATTTATAACAGATATTTTGAATAATTGCTATAAAGGTTTTTCTTTACCAATTCATATTCTGTTGGGCCTTTCTCGCCTTTTATTTCCTTCTTCTCCACACCTTAACACACTCTATGAATTATCTCACATTCCTACGGTATAGCCTAACCATCTTACCCTTTTCGCTTTAATACCATTTGCTATACTTAGTTTCCCATTGCTTCTTTACTTGTTTATATTCTCAACTTACTTGTTTATATTCTCAACCTATAACAAACTATTCTTTATCCCTATTATTCTTTCTATTTCTGGATTTTCGTTATTTCTTGCATTACTCGGTGCTCCAAAATATTTTAACTTCATCACTCTCTCAAAGGTATATTGATCGGCACCTATTTCGATAGCTTGACTTTGCAGAGCTTCTCGATTCATGGATCTATTCATAATCTATATTGTCGGTACAAATATTCTTGAATTCCTTTTCACCCCTTCCTTGTATGTTTCCAATCAAATTCTTGTCTTTTTCATTTTAAAATCTGCTTCTTATATTTCCTTTTTTTTCACCGATCTTCTTTTTTGTTGCCTCTTTGTTCTCCAGCCAGTCTTTACAACTTCCGTTATATTTCTTTGTAGCTACAACCACTCTTTCTTTACTCTATTTTGGCCTTTTTCATTCTTAAATTATCGATGTATGTAAAGGGAACCTAAAAAATTCCGTCTTTTCATTTGTAAATGTTCATTACAGGAATTTCATACAATGACTTCAAAAATGTTTCATAATCCTCCACAGAAGTACAAAAACATGTGTCCTCTCACCAGAAAGGGTCTAAGTGTTATCAAATACCTTTTCGTCATTTAACTTTTCTTTAAAAGATTTAAATTCTTCTTCAATATACCAAAAGAGAATGGTAAAATTTTACATGAAAGTATTCTTTGATTTGTTTGACCAGGAAAATGTTCTATATAACTGTCATCGATAAGAAACTAATTTGTAGCAAATTTTCTCCAGATTTGATTTCAGCAACGCATTATTTATATGACGTGTTTTCCCGAGGGTCGATTGGTAGACGAGAAAGAATAGAACTGGCCACCGCGTTCACCAGATCTTAATCCAAAAGACTATTTTAAAGGGTTAATGTCAAATTACCAACGGAGCACATTTCTTGCTTGATTAAGTAAACGTTTGTAGATATTATTTATCTTGCGCTAAAATTAATATACTTGAATAATGGATTATTTTACCATAATTTAGTGTTTTTTCTTTTAAACAAAAAAGTTTCAAAACCATGTCAGATATTTCTAAAGACACGAAATGGTATTACCCGTGTGGCGGGAAAGTAACCAAAATAGAACAAGACGAAAGTTAAGAACAAGGGAAAAAGCAATTGTTGTGTAGGAAAGCAAAACTGTCGCGAGTCGCGAACTTTGCTACTCGAACCGTTTCCTGGAGGCGCTTCTTAACATTGAAAACAGCGGAAGTGAGGGAGCAAGTCATTTGTCAATTCGTTCGTCGAATGCATTCAACCTTTCATAACTTTTATCATACTAATGCCGACGACTCTGAAGCTGAATTTTCTCAAGATAATCTTTTTTTTTTTCATAAAATAATTTATTCTAAATTCATATGTCTCAGAAGCGTAATGGAAAAATAACAACGAGAAAAACCTTGCTCGAAAATCAAATGAGCACCACAAGGTTCAGTTCTGGCTATATTATTTATCTATTTCTAAATCCATTCTGCTCTTGCTCATGCTTGATGGTAGGAAAATTGCCTGCTCTTTCTTCAATGGTCTTCAGTTTCATATATGGTCACTCCATTTTCTTCTTCTGTTTCAGCGGCTGTTCTTCAGTTCTTCTATTTGTTGACTTATCTTTCACAATTATTACTACTCTGTCTATATGCTTATCCCATTCTCCTTTCCTATCCACTGGTTTGTTTTTACTTTGAATATTCGCTAGTTTTACTGCTGTGTATGTCATTATTGACATTTTTACATTTTTGTACATTGTGATTTTCGTTTCTCTTGATAGACATTCATTCTTCCAAATAGAGGAATTGAATCGTCCAGTTGATTTGTTTACTAAACTTCTACTTCCACCTTGCTATAACTTGGTTATCTAAATAATCTACTGTTATGACTTATTCTTTTATTCTGTTGTCTATTACTAGTTGATACCTAGTGGGCCCCTGTAACATTATATTTTTCGATTCTTCCTTAAATATTCTGGAGCTTCTAGATCTAATTCGTGTTGTAGTATTTGCAAAATTGTTTTTTTTTTAATTTGCAGGTATTCATGGGTACATTCACCCTCAAAAATCTCAGCTGTCTGAAATTTGAGGAAGGGCAGGAAAATGGCTCATTGGTCTCAAAAATGTGTTTTTTTTTCCTATTTTCGCCGATATTTTCGAAAATATGACACATAAAGAATTTTTGTTTGGACGAGAATGAAGATCAGTTCGTTACCTATAAAATTATTCCTCAGCATTTTTGACAAAAATATGATACTTTTCATTTCGGAAGCTCATTGTGGTTTGTATTTTAATTTCTCTCTCTTTCCACTGGATTAAAACCACTTAGTTGTTAAAAAAAGCTTTTTTAACAACTAAGTGATTTTAATCCAGTGGAAAGAGAGAGAAATGATACTTTTCGACATAACCGGCTCCAAAACGCACCCCCATTTTTAGCTACTGCCCTGCATTTAGAGAGCACGCTCTAAATGAATGACACTCCCAAGCGGATTACAAATTTTTCAATAAATCACGTAAAAATTAATATTTTTTCATGATTCAAAGTTCAGATGAAAGAAGGAACCTGTAGCTATAATATCATGTTACTTTTTCCTTTTATCTATTTCTCTGAATTATTGAAAAACCAGGCCAAAGTTTGTTTTTGCTCGATATTTTGACCCTCCTTTAAATTTATTCATATTTTTTTATCAAGACTAATTTCACCGAATCATTTTGGATAATGGGTTTTTGCAAGGTGTTAAATATAGTCAGAAAGATTCAATAAATTATTTTTGTGTATTTTCATAAACAACATGTTTTATTAGTGCGTTGTTTTTTCGAAAATGCTCGGGTCTATCGGGAATTAATAGATAATCAAGAACCATATCGGTTTTCAACGCATATCATTAGAAAGCTTAGATTGTCCCCTTGTCGATGGCGTTTTTCTTTTTTTTTTCATATTTTTTGGTTTTCCGGAAAATTGAGAAAATTCTCACCCCTATGAAAAATCGACATTTTTTTTGAGGATTATTTTCTTTTCGTGCTAAAATTTTTGGGTGTTAGGAATTGTACTAAATAAAATATCACATTCTGACCTTTTCATCAATGTATTGTAATAATATTAGCTATTATTACTTTAACATTTAATTTAATTTCTATTTAAATAATGTGAAATATGAAATGTTTCAATCTTGTTAGCTAATTTCAAAATAAATAATTTTTATTTAAATTTAATATTTTTGTGAATATCGCCACGACTATGCTCAATTGTTAATTGTTAATTGTGAGTTCAAGTTCTTAGAGCTCCCTTTTAATCCACGCTACTGATATACCCTGTACTTTTCAATAAAATAAAATGTTGGTTCAACAATTAAATGAGTTTATTTTAATAGAGAGTATAGAAAAACATGAACAAAGATCAGACTAAATTTAATATGAGTTACTTGGACGCCCACACATTCACTCAATGATATCTTATTTCTAAAACAAATAAAAAATTTTGAATTTGGCGCGATAAATTTTTAAAGCTAAGGTTGGCACACCGATTTCCTATGACAGTAATTGATATATCAGTCTTAGCCGCAAAACGCACGTTCCACACGTTATTTTTAATATGAAACAAGTTACATTTGATATAATGAATTTATACCTTCAACAATCAGTTTTACTTCCTCTTATAACTCGTACAACCAGTGATATGTTACAACTAGACTTCTAGTTAGGTGATGTTTCCAAATTTCTGTCGATTCTTAAGTGATAGATGCTTGATTGAACACGTTGTTGAAACCAATATCCAGATGATACACAAATTAAGCCCAACAACTTCCAGGTAAGTTGTTGTATAAATATTGTTTAATATTATCCATTTATTAATCATAAAAGTCGCAGTACTAATTGGACTTCCAGAATATAAATGCCTTTTTAATTTTGTACCTTCTTCTTGCAAAATTTTATTTAAACTTTTAAATAAAATATCTTCTTAAATTTTTTTATACTAAAAACTCCTTTCTACCATTTTATCAACTAACTTTTAAAACTTTCTTAATTTTTATAATTTTAAAGAAAATCTTCTTAAAATTTTATACTAGCCTTTTTTTTAATTTCATCAAACTTCCTACCTTCTTTTTTTCTGTTGCTATGTTATCTTCTGACGTCATACAGAAACTCCCAAATTGTTTCTGAATTTGTTCTAATTATTTCAAAATTTTGATTCTATTATATTTTATTATCAATTTTATGTGTTTTGATTTTCATAATTTTAATTATAACAATTAACATACTTCTCCTTTATATTCTGGTGTCTAATTTTATACATTTTATTAATTTCTTATTTAGTTATCAAAGTTGGTATCTTTGGATTTCATTTTAAACAGTTGTCAAAACTTTTATTTTATTTTGCTGTACAGGTTGTCCTGACATTATAATTTGTTATAAAGATTGTCCCGAAAATAAATTTAATTTTTAGGTTAATATCAGAGCTTTTAAGAAGGATTTTCACTGTAATATTGATATCACATTAAATCATTCCCTTAGGTAAGTTAAACTTTAACTTTTTTCTTTATCAATAAAATAACATTTTGTTTATTCTTTTAAATTTTATTTTAATAATACTATTTCTTTATTTTTAGGTGATGTTTCATTTTATTTACCTGACAAGATGTTTTTAAGAGGAAATATTGAATTGGGCATAGTCTGGGTATTTGGTTTTTCTTTAATGTTTAATTTAATTTCATCTAAATTTTAATAACGTTAAAATTCCATTTCAAATTCCCCCACATTATTTAAACTTATAATATGCTGGTCTCTTTTAAAATATTATTCTATACTCTTATGTAACATTATTAACTTCACAATTGTATATCAAGTATTTTATTAAGTGCACGAGAAAAAACTCTGGATATTCAAATTTTCCGTTTTCACCACAAAAAAAATTGCGAATTTTTGAAACGCCGTTTTTGCAAAAAATATTAGGGACAACTTTTGTAGGTCATGAACTGCTCTTCTTTTTTTTGTCTAAACAAAAATGCTCTAAGGGTCATATTTCGGCAGATATCCTCGAAAAACGGATTTTCGGGAACTCTAGAGCCATTTTCCCACCCTTCCACAAATTCCACGTAGCTGAGATTTTCGGAGGTAAATGTACCTATATACCTGCAAATTAAAAAAAAAATTTGACGGACAAACTTGATGCCCAGTTTTGGGGTTTTTCTGGCGTTAATTTACTGGACTATTACGCACTTAATGATCCATAGTTCTTTGGTCAAGGTTTTTTTCAGTGAGAGTTCACATTTTATTTTATTACTTTTTGGTAAATTATGTTCTTTGTGTTGTAAAATAAATATATAAATATTACATATAAAATGATATTTATTTGCTGGGTGATTGGTGAAAACTTGTCTGTTTTTTATATTTATTGGAAAGTATCTTTACTCATATCGAAGCGGACGAGACACATCAAATGCTTATAAACATTTTTTATTTCTAACATAAATAAGCAATAAAAACACAATAGCAGCCAAAATAGTCATCATTTTCTACTTTCCCGCTGTATTTTTTGCAGACGAAACCAATTTCAGTAATCTGATAAAAAAATATCCATATTCTCCGTCAACTTTACAAAAAACAATCTTGCAATCGCTAACTCAATATTAAGAAGTTATTCTGTGAAGGCAGACAGCCCTGCTCGTTTTTGCTTATTGGGTTATTTAAATTTTATATTCTAGTTTCAAATTATTGTGTCCCTTATTTCTTTCTTATTTTGTTCTTTGTTTTGTGATTTGTTATGCAATTTCCCGAGACACTGGTAGAATTTGCGCGAAAAAAATCAACGTTGCCGTGAAAATGGGATATGAGAAATGGAAATTTTGTTAAATAAGGTAGAAATACTCATTTCTATCAAAGGAAAGTTACTGAGATCTCGGATTGTGTTGGAATTAGATTTTTCGCTTATTTTCCCTCGTTAGGATAATATAGATAAGTACATTTTTGCGGGTTTTCTAAATTACGAATTATATTAATTTCGTCTTTTTACTTTTCATCTTTTGTTTTTTAGAATAATAATTCCTTGTACATACTGATAAAACTGAGATTTTCCTGAAAACTGTCTCACATAATAAGACTATTTAAAATAAGGAAGGAATATTCATTTCAAAGGTTTGAAGAACTTTTCACCAAATATTCGGGCAATTTGACAGGGACCTTTTTTTACATTTAAATGGTGCGGGGTCTTTTACCTTACAGGATACGATCATTCTCAGTCCATTAAGCCAGATGACTGGCGTGAGTGGTCACCGACAGTAAATACCAGTATCTGATGTCAGACTTATATAAGTCGATGTAATCCCGTAATCCTCGGCATTAAGTTACAAGCTAACGTCGCGAATAAACGCCTATCTTATGATGGAGAGCTCTGAATCATGTCTTACTTTTATATAGTGTAGGGTAAACGGTGTGATAAATTGAAATAAAAGAACAAATATCGAGAAGCTTCTTCTACAGTACCGATCACATCTAAGACAAGAGGTAATTACTTCCTCTCAGTCGAAGGAAAATAATATACATATAAAAACTGACACACCATTGACTAGCAATACTTGAGACCTGCTGCTCTACCGAAGAGCGACGGTTGTATTATTCATAACTTGGTTGGTTCTAACCGCAAAAAAAAATTACGTTAAGGTCTATTCCTCTTGAATTTCATTTACCTCCAACAACTTAAACATGAAGGTAGTAGACCTATTATTAGCGTTAATGAAATTTGAATATCGCTCTCTTATGAATACAGAGAGGATGTCTAGAGGTTATTCAGTACGAGCCCAAAACACTCCATTATCTGGAAACTACTCCAAAACGTCCATCGCGCCCTTTGTACATTCGAAATTGACATGCGATCGTCTTCATTAATTATTCACCTTATTTGCTTCATTATATAAGGGCTCGATGCATTTTAATGCGGACCATAAATAGGTTTTGAACCTACAGGGTTTATATTTCATTGGGATCGATTACGAGGTAAAATTTTTGTTGTTTAATTTGGAGAGTATGATTAAGGTCTATCTAGAAAATAATCTGCACCGAGAAATATTTTTTATTGCACCTAATAATACTACCTTTGTCGATCCCCTGAAGTTATACCGACCGCGCCAATTGAACTTGGTACAGATATGATTCCCATTACCATAATTAATTACTTCATTAGAGTAACGCTACAAATGGGATGTGTATGCAAAATACAATCAAGTTATTAATTTATATTCTGCAGTCGCTGCAATTCAGAACCAAATCGAGTTTGTGCGAGTAAAAATTAGGATTTTCCCTCTATTGTTTCTTGTTTAATCTCATTTGTGTTCTGACTGAAATAATTACATGCATATAAACATATTCTGTAATTAGACAAAGGACGATTTCGCCCTTTAGTGGCCCGATAGCGCGACCCTTATTTTTAATTTTATGCAAATTTTCGTTCATATTGAAATTTTAGACGTAAACGATACAATTAAGGATAAATGATTCTGTCTGTCAATCGAACTAACAGCAGGAGCAAATTCAAGGATTGATACCGACAGACATTGAGCCCACATATATTGAGGGGTTAAATGTCCAACTAGCAAAAGTATAAATCTGCATTTTTGCTGACTGTGTTATCCTAACGACAGAAGACCAAAGCAATCTAAAGAAAAACTTAAAAAGAAGCAAAGAAAACAGAGAATAAAGAACTGGTTATTATATCTATTTAAGACCTATAATAAATAGTTAAGGAAATATAAAATTTTTTTCATAGAGAATAATAAACCTAATGCTAAGATCGTTTGTCTTCATTAAAACCCGGTTGGTTACGGTTGCTTTAATGTTATTTAACTTGAATTAATGAAAACGTGTTGAAAATAGAAATAAATAAGGTAATTAAAATTTCATTTTGCTTTAATTGTCGTGATGACCAATCTTAGTGTATGCAGAACTTAAGTGACTTGGTACTAAATGATCTTTTAAGTACACATTGAATGAGTAACAGTTTTCTTTCGCTAACTATGTTATGAGTAACGAGTTTTACGTTCAATAGATTTTTTTTATTATACCGCGTTAGCAATAAGAAAAATTTTCTATAGTTCATAGTGGCTTGGTACTTCAAATAATCGTCTTTCTGGATATTAAAACCACTTATAATGCGCTATACTCTTAAAATCGTTCCCAGAAACGTCACAAAAATATGTTGGTCCTATGTTGTTGGATGTTAATTTTTTGACAACAACTTTAGATGAGGAAAGCCAAAGAAGAGAACCTTCTGGTCCTATCCAATAGTTTAAAAATTCGCAGTCTAAATGTTCTCACATTAACATCAAAATTTCGAGGGTGCTGCGTCATGCATAAACCACATATTACATCTGGTATCTACTGTTATGTTCTCTAAAACTTTAGCAAGATGTATTATGCGAAAATTGATAATAATTTTTTTGAGTTTATTTTTTAGTTGCGATATAAAGGACGTGGTTTTTATTACACGAATAATAATTATCCATGGGGAGAGGTCCAGGATTTTTTGAGGTATTATTAGATGGGGAATTAAAAAAAAATTGATGCAGAAGAAACACATCAAAAATCTATTAAAAATAAGTTATAAGGATTTTTGAGTGATTTTCTAATAAATCCATGTGTCGTATCTCCCTTGTTATTAACGATATCGAATGGTACTAAAGGGCATTTTGTGGATTTGGACGAGCAGATTCCGAATCTTTTTTAATTTTTGAGCTATCTCTTAGGATAGTCGAGAAGTAGGCGTTCAAAAAATGACCTAAATCGTCTTCGGCACCCCCCTGTAAAATTGAAAAATTTGAAAAAATTTCGATGTCTGTTTTTGATGTTATCTTATAGATTTTGGTCCGTAGATTTCAAAAATGTCCAGTTTTTTGGTCTAGCTCTAACGGAAGTACTTGAATCGTAGATTCCAAAAATGTAAAATTTTTTGAACTAGCTCGATCGGAAGTGCCTTAAAAACGCATTTAAAATTTTCAAAAACCACTCCGAAAACGCAAAATCTTAAGAATTCGCCATTTTCGTATAGTCCGTCTTATAGTGCTCGACGAGTAGATAAAAAATCATATGTCATCGTTGACAATCAATCAACGGGAAGCATTTTAAAGTTTATGCAAATACGCATTTAAAATCTTCAAAAAAAAACTACCAAAACTCAATATTTAAAGAATTCCATCTTATAGTGCTCGACGAGTACATTAAAAATCACCCATCAATATCAATTTTTACGTTACCGGTTGTCCACATATCGCGGTTTGAAATTGACGAATTCTTCCAAATCTGACACTGAAAATAGCTTTTTCGTTAATAATTATTTCACCACAGGTTTTTTTGGTGGGCTAAAATGGCTGGTGTAGCTTCAAGGTACTCACTTGAGGAGCCGAGTGGGGTCAACAGAGGGGAGTATAGCATTTCGACTCTCTCGTTTATATGACCATACATTATTATTGCTTTCCTTTTTAAACTTGTAGATGTCTGTATATACCCAAGATACATTTTTTCCGATACCGTATAAACATCTTTCCATGTTCTTATTGCTCGATTGCAGTATACTTATGGAACACCGTGTATATTCATGTCAAATTTCTGTGACCTCTTCTCTTACAAAAGCGGAAACCTTCATGGTACGTACCTACTTATCTAAACCCGGCTAATCTAAAATAATGGGAAACGTCATGAAATATTAACAGGCAACTTAATTAAATAAATGGGACAAACAGAATTAACTTTTGATGTAAAAAATAAAATAGAAATAGTAAATCAGTTTCGTGAAGTCTAATAATAGAAAAGAGAAATGTAATTCATTTCTGCAACGTTAAATTTAGATTTGAAATTATATTTTCGTTGGAAACAAAACTGTATTTGTAGTATTTAACTTTAACAAATGATTCATTTAACTCACTACATGCAAATTTTATAAAAATATAAAGTTAAAGTAAACACATCAAATAAATATTGAACTCTTTAAGTTTACCTGTTTTTTCTTTTTTTCATGATTAACGGGTCAACAATTCATATGTATATGTAAAATTCAACACCAGTCTAGTAATTTTAAATATTTCTTTTTAAATTTTATACATTTGAAAATAAACCGATTTATTAGTTTCAACTGCCTTGAACTTAACTAAGATCTTGAATGTTAATATATTGCATATGGGACTTTGTAGTTTTATTTCAAGTAGGTTTTAAATTGGTTGTTTTTTTCTTTGGTATATGCAGAAAAACATGTAATTCACAAATCCCAACATCCAATCTCGTTCGAGCAACCGATGAACTGCGATTTTTGTCATGGTTGAAAGTCGTTTCGATTGCAAAAAAGCGCTGATGCCGCCGCAGTTGGCGTAGAATGAATGAACAGTTGACTAACGTTTTAACCCTACCGCCTTATCAGACCACGTCAAAACAAAAGATAAATGGCTTTAAAACCACCGGTGACTTGATTCAATGCTGTACAATTGTTTCAGGAAATGTAGATTGTATAAATTAATTTGAAAAATAAAGAAATTGTCACGATCCATCACATGGTTATGTGAGAATTTAACAGAACTTAAGTTTTTGTGAAAACTCAAGATTTAAAATTAATTTATACATCGGTCCATTCAATTGCTGAAGAAGTTTATTCTCTAGAATGAAAATTGGTCCATGCTGAAAAGTTTTTGTCCAAATAATATGGTTTCCCAACCACTGTTATCTTCTATCTGAATTGTAAAGTTAAATGAAAAGAACAGTGAAAAACGATACAATAGTGCAATCGGCCAACGCGTTGAGATTCTTGTTATTTTTTTTCATAGTCGAATATGACATAGGAGCATTAGTTTGGTCGCGATTGTACAGCCCTCTAACACAGGACATACATCACTGGGCTGTGACAGATGGTAGTCGCATTTCTACTCGACCGCAATCCTATCACGGGGTGAACGTTAAATATGTTCCTAACGACGTACGTACATATACAGATGTACTGGATGTCCCAAATCGAATGGTTTTTACTTGTGGGGCGTTCCGAAAGCAAAATGTAAATACTATTAAATGTCTAAACCTTTGAAATAAATATTAATATTTACAAAAATCTGAAGCAAGGTGCCTAGGACCTCATCTGCTTCAAAAGCTTACTTGGAAAAAACCACATAAAAGCCAAACGAACACAGTTAAATACAAAAGTCAGGCAAATGTATTGGCTACTTGGAAGGTCTCAACTCTCAATTGAAAATAAAATATTGATTTACATTTATATTGATTTAAATCCACCAACACCAAAATACTACAAAATTTCCAGTCCAAAACTTTTAGGATGATAACCAACGCTCCATGGGAAAAATTGGGGGCTACATCCAAAAATGGTCATGGCTATAGGACCAAAGTCATCAGACCCATGATAGCATATGATTCGGTGGTATGGTGGCCAAAGACTCAACATGCTAGGGCTATCCGTAGGCTAAGTGGCTTCCAAAGGCAAGCTTGCTTGGTTGCCACGGGAGCTATGAGGACAACCCCAACAGCCGCCTTATAAGTCTTGCTGAACCTAGCACCACTACATGTCCACATACAAGGCGAAGCCAGGTCAGTAACTAGTAGATTGACCAGCGGGCAAGCGCCCATAAGTAGACTGCATGGTAAGATGTACAACGAGATATACAAAGAGTTGGAGATCGACCCCATAATGGGAATGCCATCGGACGAGATATTTCCTAAGTATAGCTTCGGAAAAAACTTCACAACAATCATAACAGGCAGAGAGGCATGGAGAAATGGAACTTTAATAAATGCCGAAATAGCCTGTTACACAGACGGCTCAAAAACCGAGAAAGGTGTAGAAGCAGGAATTTACATCTCACTGAGCTTAGGAAAACAAGTGACGATATTCCAGGCAGAAGTTGCAGCAGCAATGCGTCACTGCAGAAGAGTTAGTAAGACAAGAGTTTAAGAAAAAGACCATTGCCATATACTCTGACAGCCAAGCGGCTATAAAAGCAATCAGCTCCATGCAAGTTAATTCCAAACTTGTATGGGATTGCCTAAAAACCCTACAAGAGTTGGGAAGTCAAAACAGACTGTCTTTAGTCTGGGTAACTGGCCACACAGGTTATAAGGGAAATGAAAAGGCTGACTCACTAGCCCGAAAAGGGGCAAGATGTGCCCGATTGGTCCACAAGACCTGGTTAAGGATGTGGAATTTTGGGGGAAACGTATTAATTAGAGAATTTAGAGACTTCAATTAATATGCAACTATTGGCTGCTTGTGCTTATTAATAACATTATTTGCTGATCTGAAGTAGTTCAACGAGCCTGACACTAATAAACCTGTGCGTGTGGCAGAAATGACGCCTTGCAAAAATTATTTATACATTCAATAAAAAAAGCATCGATAAAAGAGTAAATATTGTTAGGTACACCTAACGAAAATATTGTCTATGAACCTTAGACCACTTCTATACAATAAATGTTGATTGGTAATACAAAATTTTAAATAATTATGTGTAATTCTAACTGTGAATGTACACGTAGTTTTTTCACTTCTTATCCACATATCGTGGTTATCTAAGGACACACGGTATGCAATACACATGAACACACTGCATTGGTCGGTGAAATTAGTCATTTAATAGGCCGTCACTAGCCGATGTGCTGGTGTCCCGTCCGCATCCCCAGTTTGGATTAATATCCACTGTTCTCTTACCTGATGGCCGTCATTTACACTAATGGATCGTGCCCTTTCGGGTAAATAATACGACGGATTTGTCAACACCGTATCTCGTAATAATGGCGGTTAGAACTAAAAAAAATTATCAACGAAAAACGACTGATGATGTCGACAATTGAACATGTTACAAATGAGAAAAGCCAAGTGAAGAATAACAAGTCGGAATTAGCAAATGAACGCTATAATTTATAATTGTATAAAAAAGGAAATTTTAGCAGAATAGAAGCAATGAATAATAGAAATTCAGTTTCAGAATAAACCTATCAATTTTTTGTAAAATACTCTGGCCAGAAAAAATAAAAATTATAAATAGTAGGATATATTAAATAAAGAAATTATTTTTCATCCTCTAGTATCCCTTCTTTTGACGCGGGAAAACGGATACCACCTTCATTACAATATAGATCCGTATATTATTGACCTGACCCAAGCACAAATCCAAGCTTAATTGATACAAATTGACTTAAGATTTCAAATGAGTGATCACCGAGCACGATAGACATACCAACATGACTGTTATCAGCTTGCAGTTAGCTAAACCTATTCTAAAGCTGTAAAAATAATGTGAACTAAAATCACAAGCTCTTAAGAAATACAACACCACGTCTGGACTCGAACTCCTTGGGCTATATGCCCCAACAGGTATTGAATTACGAGTGGATCCCGAATCCTCTCGGGATTTTTCATTTTCTTCGTGCTATTCTAAAGCTACTGTATCATGTTCAAAACCTGATCCGAGATTTGTTCAAAAGCTGTTCCTGTGTATAGGTCGAAATGTCTTTCGAAAACGTCTAGTTCAGGAGAGAACAGGTTTCGATGACCGCAGTTCGTATGAATGGACAAAATTTAGGCCTATTTTTCAGTTGTAGATACTGTCTTTGTCAAGAGTTTATTGGTTGAGAAGAAATTAGTTACAAATCCCCATATGCCTGGCATGGAATCAAATATTCCGAAAGTCTAGGCAAATCTACGAGCATTTTCCAAGCTGAAATCTGCGCCATCGGAAAATGTGTCCAGTTCAACATAGAAAGAAATGTTCGTAGACAAGAGATCATCATCATGTCAGACAGTCAAGCAGCCATTAATGCTTTGAACTACCTCGTAATCAACTCCAAGATGGTTTGGGAATGTCTAGAGAATCTAAACGAACTAGGCAAGAACAACACTGTTGCCCTCCTATGGGTTCCGGGACAGACTGGAGTGGAGGGTAATGAAGTAGCAGACGTACTCGCAAAAAGGGGCTGAAAAACCATTTCTGGGACCTGAACCTTTATATATTATACTTGGAACTTGGAAAAGAAGTAAATAAGAAAAGATCCCAATACTGGATAGGACTACAAGGAATGAGGCAGGCCAAGATACTACTGGGAAACCATAACGAGAAGAGATCAGACAACTGCATTAGCAAAAGTAAAAACAAATTCAGGATACTAACGGGTATCCTACCAGGGCACTGTCGGTTGAGAGGGCACCTAAAGAAACTCGGATTAGAAAAGAAGGAAACCTCTACGCACTTTCTCTCAGAACGCATAACCCTGCAAAATCCAAGGGTACGATACCTCGGAAAATATAAAATAGAAGAAGGAAATCTACCTAACCTGAAGCCTACCGACATCCTGACTTCACGTGGAACTGAGAGGGGTTGGTGACACATTTACACACTTAGTTGCAGAAACGAGACGTTAAAATTAAGCAAGCAAGCAAGCAATAGGACTGGAGGAACGGATATAATCGTTGAGACATCCTTAACGAATGGGCAGCAGAAAGGGGCACAATAGATCTTATAGGTCGCATTGTATCGACAACCCCATCAACAGATAAATCCCCTATATGTATGTATACATTATTTGTAAATGATTATAACAATCTTTATTAAAATCAATTTCCAGTTGTATTTCAAATCCAAGAAAATCGCTTAAACCTGACCCCTGGCAACACTCTCTCTCTCTCTAAAATGCTCGAAATGCAATATTCATCGTTTGAATGGAAATTCCTAATACTCCTGAAAATTAAATCAGTTGTGGAAAGTTGTGGATGTGAATTATCCCAGCTTTTATCAATATTCAATGTTCCAAACACTAATTCGACTTACGTCCGCGCAATTTATTTTTGTTCTTCTACAATAACGATTTTCGTTTTAGTCAAAGTGGCGGTTTGGTATAAAAATTTTAATAAAATGTTTTTTTGTGAATTACAACAAGCTTTAATATAATTTAACGCTATTTAAAAAAGGATTTTCCCAATAACTTTTATATGAGTAAATAAAATTAAACTAATCAAGGTCAAGTACCATAAATAAATATAATAAAAATTATTTCTCAACAAGTACATCGCGTCCGAATTGAAAACAACTACGGCTGGGACAAAAGCCCCCACAGGCGTTGAATTACAACGATTCAGACGCGAGTTGGAAGGTTGTTAACCAAACCAACACTTTGATTTTGTTATTCACGAAGCCCGTCATTCCCAATTGTTGAAATATAATTTTTATTATATTTATTTATGGTACTTGACTTTGAGAAGTTTCATTTTATTTAAAATTAGGCCATATTTGAGAAAAATTGATAATTCAGTTTGCTTGAATTATTTGTATTTTTGTAGGTAATATAAAATTACAAAAAAAAACAATAAAACAATCCTTTTGTGATCGTAAACTTTGTTAAAAAATAATTACCTGTCTATATTGATTTGCCCTTTAGTAACAAAAGGGGAGTTTAAAATTCAAATGTACAAGGGAACATGGAAAATAAAAAGGGGTGTTCAGTTACTGTGAATCATTCCGTTTGTCCCCAAGAATAAATTGGACATTGTTTGACTCCGCATTCTCATTCTCATATTGCTAACGATTCATCATTTGAATTGCGTAGTCTAAATAACACATGGCTAAAGATATTACACATGGACATTACGTTTGGAATAATTACAATCTTAAGGACAAAAATGTGAAAATGACTCTTAATATAAATAAATAACACGCATGAAAAGAAGCAAATATAATAAAGGTCCACAAAATGTTTTTGGTGTGATCTAAATTTGATTTCAGTTGGATAAGTCTAAGGAAAAAAAAAAGATTAATCTTCTAGCTTTTTCAGCGACACTGGAAGGGATCTGGATATCAGGTCTAAGAGGATTAAGGTGAAAAGAATGGTAGAAGGGAATGTTACTGACCCAGAATTTACCTATTGCATCTGAGAAAACCCCTAAAAAAACTCATAGCAGGTCAGGTGGTCATGGAAATCGAGTTAGAGGTAAATGCGTTGCCACAGATCCACCTCGCTCGGTGGCAAGTATGACTGACACGTCAGTTGATGGCTTGGATTTTTTTTTGTAAAGCTAGGTATCTCATTTACACGTGTGAATAATCCGGATATATTTGCGATGAAAAAAGAAAACCGAAAAAAAATGGTTTATCCTTTATAATGAATGTTCACCGAACAAATTGTTCGGTATCTGAATTCGATCTGTGTGTGTGTGTCTGTGGCTTTTTTGTGTTTATGAATTTTAAAATTCTGACTTCAGATTTTGATAGAGCTTAGGGTATGATGTGCCCTTCCGTACATCTTCGAGAACACCTTCAAAATGAGGTCCAAAATATGAAAATTTTTAACTTTAAAATGACATTGAATTTCAAGTAGACACATAAACTCTGAATAAAAGAGGAGTGCAGTAAAAGTCACATTCCATAGACGTACTTTGCAAAATAAAAATAAACCAATAAATAACACGGAGGATTATCTGTTGTTAATGGGATTAAACTTTTTTTAATCTCTTGGCATTAAAACACTTTAGTACCTAAAGTCAAAGATTAAAAAAAATAAAAAGTTCATGAACTATCTTTAAAAGTCACTGTCTTCACTATAAATACTGGTATCATTATCATTGTCTTTTCTGAGGTTTATTATTATTGTGTCTATTAAGTCTTCCATTGCTATATCCATTTTCCAAAACAAATTTCGAACATCAGCTAATTTAAATGTTGTATTGTTTTGAGAAACGTAACATTTTAATTGTGACCAGATCAGTTCAATGGGATTTAACTCTGCATGGTAAGGAGGCAATCTGAGAATTTCAGTTCCTTTTTCTCGGGCCATCTCATCTATAATATATTTTTTTAAATTTCAAAAGAACAGTAAAAACCATGGAAAAATGATTAAATCAAACGAAATCTTTTATTAGGGCGATCAAATGCATTAAAATTTTCATTTTAACTACAAATAAGCATTGAAGGATGAAGTAAAAATAACATTTCTACCTCTTAAACCTGTACTACTTCTACATATTAAATTAAACTCCTTTCTTCTCTAAACTATAGTGAATGACGATTTTGGTGAGTAGACTGTGGCTGTAGAATAAGAACTGTCAATCTAAAATTTCATTAATACTTTCATTACAATTTGTTCGGTCTATGGCAATGCTAGAAGAACATTCTCAACTGGTTTTCCTTACAAACAATATATCGAACGTATTCATAAATAAGTATAAGTTTTTATCATAAGTAGGTATAACAATTTGAATAACATATCAACGGTCAGAATTCAAATCCACGTTTGTATAGATCTATTTTAAGAAGAACGAGAATAAGTTTAAAAATGTTTAAGGAATTTTTCAATTTTCTTTTTCCATTTTAAGAGAGCTTTCCTTTTCACAATACAAATGGTATTGTGTGTACTTCAATTTATTTTCTTCTTTTAAATGTGAAGCGCAAATTTCATTTGTTTTGTTTTTAAATATATTATAGGAAATCGGGAAATGGTTGTGACTTTAACAATTAACAGGCGATTTCTGATAAAAGTAAGACCTACGCGGTTTTGAAATTCGACAGACAGAAAAAAAGAAAAAATATATACGGTCATTTCTTAAGCACTACTAAGAAGCCTTTTCTTGCTTTCTCAAAAAATATATGATTGTTTATGAAAGTTATATACCATTATAAACGTCAATGTTGAAATGGAAATTGTAAATAAACAAAATTTAAGACCTTCTGTCTGGTTTAGATATGTAGATGACCTCTTTGTAATCTGGCAACATAATAGGGAAAATATTGCTACTTTTTCGTAAATAAGACTTAATGAAAACCAATCATACACTAAAAATAAACAATTCGAAAAATAAAAAATATGTGTATCTAATTGTTCGGCCGATATTTCAAAAATTTGGATGTCTATTTTACAAAAAGAGTTAATTGCAAAAAGGATATCCTCCATATCGGTATAGTATCATAAGTTTTTTCTTACTAATCTGAAATACTACCTTTTATAATTCATTCATACTTCTTTAAAATAGAAAAACAAATTTTAGATCCATAATTATACGCAAAAGGTTATTATGGCTATATTGTCTGTCAGAATTAATTAAATAATAAATGTCAATCTCAATAATTTTCCGGCCCCAAGGATAGTTTGAATGGTCTGCACGTTTTCCCGATCTTAATCCCGTTGTAGGAATATATAAAACAGTAGGTATCTCAAACGAAAAAGTACACCATGAAAAAAAAAAGAAGATTCCTAAGTAATTGTCATTATATCTAGAAAAATTGATATTTAATTATTTTATATACGCCTTGCACTGTAAATGTCAAATATTGTACTGTCAACAACACTAGTAAATGTGTGTTATGATAATACAAAACGCCGGCCGTGCGTAATATGCTACTTACAACACTTGTTAAGTAAACGCGGTTAATTGAAAATATAATTTTATATTTATCAGTAACAAAATCCAGACGGCTAAAAAACACTTTATTTGTGCGTATAATTTTAGATCTTAAAAAGCATATCTCGAAATATCCATATTCATTAAATTTTTTTGTACGATAAACAAAAATGTCTGGCAACATTACCATCAATCTAATTATATCCACGTCTTTTCCAGACCTGACACCAACACAAAAAGTGAACATAAATAGTATACAAGATGGCTAATTTGTATATACCTTTTCCAATAATACGACGGTATACAGTATGTCTCAGTAAGTTGGAACCATATGGGAAACTTTTTTATTATTAATTTTATGATGGTTGCATTTTAGGTATTAGACCATGCACAACTTTTTATAAAGAATAACTTTTTTTCCTAAAATTAATAATAAAAAAGTTTCCCATATGGTTCCAACTTACTGAGACATACTGTATATAAATATCAAGAACTTGAGAGCCAAACGGAAATTTTGGTCAAGTATTATTTATAAGATGCGCTATAAATTATTAAGAAGGCAGAAAATCTATACAGGCTAGACTGAAATATTTTTACTTAATTGCTACGGCAAAACAAAACGTAAAAGTCACTTTTACCGAAATGTTTTCTTTCAATAAAAAAACTTTTCCCAAAGACGTTACTTTACAAATTTACTTTTACTTCGAAAACTCTAATTTGAGTTCTAAATAGGTTGGTCAAACAAATGTTTCAGATATTTTGACATTACTTAATCAAATAAATTAACGTTAACTATTTGATATTTAAATATCAAATTGTTAAGTTTATCTACATAATTATTTTATAGTTTTGGCTGTCAACGTTTATGGGGGTACAATGTTATATAAAAAGTATTATAACATTAGGTGTGTTTTAAAATCATATAATAATAACTTACTAATAATGACATGTAAGCATACCGTAGTATCATTTCAATTTGAAAATGCCGAGTTTTATCTTGATTCATTATTTTGCCTTTATTAATAATGGTATAGATCTGGTGAACAAAACGGCTGAAAAAGTGCACAATATAGGCCAGTTGGTATACAAATATTGGTCCCCATAATAATAAAGTAAAGTGAATTAAGTAATTCCTCATACTTGAAATGAAAATATTGTAAACTTATTTAAAAATATACAAAATACAGTCCACTTATTTAAACATCGAAAGAAGAAGAAACAAGCTACCGTTCCGAGAAACCCTGGGTCTAACCTAAAAAGACACATCACTTCATGTCCCTCTTTTTCTATTTCTAGGTATAGGGAAATAGGTGCAGCGAAGGTTCCCGTTTTCGAATCAACAGTGAAAGTTTTTTTATTGGTTTTTGTTGAGGGTTCTGGAACTATCCCTATGGTGTACCAGTTTACCAGGATGACCAATGTATTATCATCGCCTTTTTAAACTGTATCGTAGCTTCTAAATGGACTGTATAATTTATTTGGACTGTAGTATTTATTGTCTTCCCAACTCCATTAACAAAAACAACAAACACCTTTTATTTAACGGTTTATTAAAAAATGTTAAATAAATAAATCACAAATTAACAACTTAACAATAAAATTACTTTAGTAAGTAATGAACGAACAACGCACAAATTATTAGTAAACGTATGTTTTAACAATCACTAAAACATATTAGTAAAGAAGTAAAATAATCACATCATTCAGAAAATATTTATAATGCGCGTTTTAGGTGTTTTGTTTATGAGTGATGATGTTGCACTAAGTAGCACTGAAAACTGATTTTAAAATAACAATAAACAACCCCTTGGACCTAGCATGGTGCCAAAGGGAGATGCTTCATCTATAATTTGTCAGAGCGAAATATTCACGAGGTTTTTGGTACCCCGGAGTGTTCATGTTGAAGGTTCGATGCGCACTAATTTAAAAGTTTTCGAAGTCTGGACCTTTTTGAAGTTTTTTCCCCACCCGACCGAGTATTCTAGAAGTTGTTATCGCGTGGGCGAATCGATTTTGTTAAATGTGTAAGTTTTTTATGTCTGTCTCTTCCTCTCACGCTGGAGAAAACAAGGATTAATTTGGTTACGACGTTATGAGTTTTATGGCGGACGTGACTATTTGCATGTTCCTAGAAAACATCCGTTAGAAATTCTGCGCCTCAGCGCTGTATCGAAATGGTATGAAATTGGCCTACATGACAAACTCCGCGTAATTCAAAACCGTTAAGACTTCTGTGTCTCTCGCGGTGTTGTCGGATTGTTTTTGATGCGATGTTGTCGATTTGAGTTTTTATGTTTAATTTGTTTTTGAAAATTAAACAGTTTTTAATTTCTTTTATATTTTGTAAAATAAATAATCAAATTGTTGATTTTTTGTAACAATTAATTCCTCTCTTGTTTCTTTCACCTCAAGACTGATTTGAATGATTTGAGGTTAGAATGAAAATACTGGAATCATAAGAAAATTATAAGAAAGAGACAAATCGGATAGTTATCCCACAGGAGAAAGCAACATTGTGAGAAATAAGAAGAAAAATTTAAAAAGAAGTGAAAAAGAAAACTGAACTGAATCTCACAGTCCTAAATCTATCAGTTGAAGTATCATTACAGTGGAGGTGCTTAGGAGTTTAGTAAAATGAATTTCAGGCTTCAGTATTAAATGGCTTTGTATCACAAATTTTAATAAAAAATAGGTTTGTATCATTGAAAGCAGATACAAAGTGGTTAAACTACAATATTATACAACTCGTGTCTTAACCATTTGTAATTTTATTGACATTCTCTTGATTGTTTCTTTACATACTTACTTATTATGTTATTATTTTGAAATGGCCGATTGTAAATTGGTCTTTTATCTATTGATTTTGATTTATGCAAATTATTAGCTTGATGTTTGGTTCATTAAAAAGTAAAGATGACAAGATAAACGATGTAGCACGTCATCAAATTATTTTTCATGACTAATAAATAATGATTGTTTGGTAAATTTAATTTTTTGTTGCACCACTTGGATGATAACAATACTTGTTAGATTGTTAGATGACATATAGACAAACACTCATTATAGATGTCGATAATTAAACATTTTCTTTCATTACGACATATATTCCTAAATAGATTCGTATCAGGACAATTTCAACGTGGAAATATAGCTGAACAAATAAATAATTTTGATAACTGTCCGTCTGCTTCTTGGAACTTTATTAATTTTTTTCCATGATGAAATATGCAAGAAAATTCCTAAACGATCCACAAAGTTGCACTTAATAAAGACAATCCAGAGGACGGCTTTTGCTTCTGGCAAAATTTGTGCATATTAAATATTTAGGATTGTTGGAAAACAGAGAAATGCCTGATGTCGGCCAAAAGTAGAGATAAATGTGTTGGCATTAGCGTTAAGGATCAGTGGTGTCGAAAGTTCAAAACCTGCAAGGGGTTAAATATTTAGTAACAATATATAAAAATATTTTGTATTGTGTAAATCAATGGAGTGGCGAATTATTAGGGCAGAATTGGTTAGAGGTTAATTTATAACATAAAACTTAGACCAGTAAAGAATAAGACCAGATGATCAACTGGAGATGGAGTTGATGATCAAGCGGACAGATCTTACGTGATCATCATCAAGATTATAAAGAAATATTGGTACAAGGGCTCTTCAAACACGTGAACAGTATTCGCCACTCGTAAAAATTTAGGTGAGATTTGATACAAAGAAATCCTTGTTCATAAGCATAGGGTAGTGGTTGGTGTTCTTAAATTGTTCCCTGGTTGCTGATCATCCTTCATAAATGTGACTTCACGCTTGTAAAAACTGAATGAAATGAAGAAAAAGCTTTCGGTTTTTTGCGTAGTGTGATGAATAAACTAAAAGAAAATGTTTATAAATCAGTAGTGAAAACAATAAAAAATATGTACGAAATGTTGAAGTATGAGAGTATAAGAAAATTGATTTTCTCTGAGCTTGACTCAGCATAATCTAAATTTCCGCTCTCCTTTCATAAACGTGGCATAATTCTCATACTTTTAAATCCAATCTTAATATTCTAGCTTTGAGAAAACGATTCTGTATTCCACAGAATTTCATGATAATTGTAATTTCACAGTACATTCCATAAACATCCCAAATTCCAAGCTTTTTGTGGAATGCCACAGCAATTTATAACAATGAACAAAAGTCTACAACGATTGAGCATAACAGAATATAATTTAATAAAAATTTTAAACATCCTTTAAGTTTTCTATCCACCCTCGGTTAGGCCACTGGACACAAACATTAAGTGTGGCGTCACAGACATAATGGATGTACTCGCTGAATGTTTTCTTAATTGGTCGCTATTATTTTCAACTGATCCGTAAGACTTAATGCCATGTACATTAATGCGCTAAATAATTTCAAATAGTCCGGCTGCTTGTTATATTCAGCAAAACTGATGAGGAACATTCTTGGGACAAAAATAAATTAAGAGATCTAGCATTTTTTTAAGTAGTACATTTTTTGCATAACAATAAATTTTCAAAGGATTACGACTCTTAACTCATGCGGCTGGTCCAAAATACGGACCAAAAAGGGTGGACTACCTACCATTAGAAATGGTCCTATAGTCAGATGAACTTTGCGCACTAGGCCCTTTTGAATTTGTGTGAACCAGGGGTTTAAAACTGTTGTTATACAGAATTGTTCAAAAAAATTAGATACTTATGTATTTGTATCTGTCTCTCAATCTTCACATACTGGCCAGTAGCAGAGAAGTATGGATACTGTAATGGTGCTGGTGAAAAACGATAGACATTCGTAATTTTACAATTGTTCATCACTGTTACATAATTAATTAATAAATTTACAGTTGAACTAGTATTGAAAATAAAGTTTAATATTGCACAAACATTTTTTATAAATCAGAAATAAACGGAACTTCTATCGAAACACAGGTAGCATGAGAAATTACAAAGACCAAGCCGAAATATCATGAATAATATTAAGATAGGTTAATAGCTTTATCAAACGCTTCTAGAAGTTGGTACAGCATTTTAAATGGGATTAAACCAGTTTAACATGTTCATTATAGGCGTCCAAAACAGGCTCAATTAAGACTTTAAAAGTAATAGGACTATGCCAATAAATTTCCGATTTAATTTTATCTAAGATGGGATTAAAACAGGGTCGGCACCAACGAATATTTAAAAATAAAAGCAACAGAAATAATTCCTTTACGCTTTCCTGAAATTTAAATGGTAAAGCTGTAGAGCCTTCGTATCATTGATTATACGAGCTATGATTAATTAATTAATTAATGACTTTTTTTCTAAAATCACAGAAAGAGTTACAGATATCATTATTCTTCGACCGGTCCTGTGTTAGGTATACTTTAAATCATCTTTTAAGAATATTTCATCTACATTGTATATAGATGTGATATTTTTGCTAACACAATTCTTAGCATAACAAGCACAAAATAAAGTAGCATTAAGAATTGGTGTTTGCGTGAATTTTGTATATTGTAAGCGATTCTGTCGAGCAAAGCATGAAATTTATGACCATAATCGATGTTCGGTATGTTTTATTTTCTCGCGAAATCAACACACCTCAACAGTTTTAAGATTTGATTTATTGTGCAATTTAATTTTATTGGGTATTTCTAACTATTGTTGACACCTTGATTTTACTTATTTAATTTTTGACCATTATGAATGCTTCTAATGTTTTGTATATTTTCCTACAGTTATTCTTTTTGTTTTCTTCTTAATTTAGTCCCATAGTAAACCTGCATTTTAGTCTTCCACTTATATTTGTATCTAGTATATAGGCATTCCAAATAGTAAAAGAAGAAATAAAAAACTTTAAGCTATAATAGAGGAGCCAAAACATATTACGTTTGTATTTAATGATTAAATTTGATGTTATTTGGAAGAATTTCTTGAAATAAATTAATAATAAGCAGGAATGAGTTGTGGACACATGGAATCATTAAAAGAATGTGATGTTAATGTGAAATATAACCTCACACTCGGACATACTGATCTTGTACCGATTTTACTCTAATTTGTATCGTTAAGTTATTTTAATTTTACTTTTTATTTTACTAGCTCAGAATACTTACTTTTTTTTAAATGATTTATTAATAATAACAGAAAAAAAATTGAGCATATGAAACTTTTACTTTCAGGTGTGAGTTCCAGCTTTTCTAATAGACATTTAATGAAGTATTTGAAGGGTTAGAGGGCGCCAATAATTCTATTTTAATATTTTTCAAGCTAGTTTAGAATTATAAATATTCTAGCTTTGATCAAAAATAGTATGAATACAGAACTTTATCATCAATGCAAAATTAAGATATTTTAGAATGTTGTCACACCGCAAGGAAATATTAAAGAAAACTTAAAGATAAAAAAATGATTTACTATTTATTAAAATTATTTGTTGAAATATAGTTTACAAAAGTTTTACAATTTTATTATAGCTTGTACAAAAAAAAAATACGAAATACCAAAAAATGTAAGAATACAAGTGACCTCAAAATTTCTTAAAAACTAAATCAGTTGAAAAAAAAAACCAAATATAAAACTAACTAAGATTTACCGACATTTTCACAGTTTTTGGCCAACGCTGAAGAAAAGTCTACATCGACTTTTATAAATCGGCAGCTACCAGGAATCGTGATCAATTCCAGGTTCTGGACTTTCGGCTGGTTTAGTAATTGAATGTTACTAAATTCCCAAAAATTAACAATTGCAGTGGTCGACGTTGTAGATTTAGTTCAGAACAACAAATGAACTATCGAAGGAATGAAGAATGAACAATGAATGGATGGATGGACTGTGTGAAATCCGCCTCAACTAAAGAAAAAATAATTTTTGTTCTGACTATGGCCTTTCGATATAAATAATATTTTGTAAACAGTAATTAATAGCAATCATCTAGGTACAATAAATATATAAAAAACTCGAAAACAACAAATTTGTGTAAAGATTTTTAGACTTTTTTACAAATAACAGATTAGAAAAAATAATGTGCTTACCAGGCTATATCACACTAATTTTAAAGAGACTTTTTAAACTAAGTTCTCAATCGAAAGTGAATAAAATATTTCCTAAATTCGAATTCGAAGCCTCTGTTGTTAGATGATTCCCCACTATTCAATGCGTAGAATCGAAATTAAACTGGAATTTGTGATATACAAAGTGGCCCAAATTTTAAACAATTTTAAAAATTTGATTTTTAAAATGTTACAATCTGCCTATGAATAATGAATCTGCCTATGAATAATGACGTCCGGCTCCGACAATAGTTTTTATACATATAATATCCTAGATATATTTATTATTTATAAGCTTAAAATTGAATGTTTTGTTCTCTCTAATTTGTGAAAATAAAAAAGATGGAATAAATTGCTTGCTAATTTTAATATTCAAAGCTCCAGCTAATCTAAAATATTGCGAAAACATTAGTTAATTTGCTTTCGGAAAATATAATTTTCTAATCTGGAAACTTTAATCAAAAAGTTCATGCACCCCAACTGTTACTGACAAAAATATGCATAGAGTATTTTATGACATCGTAAAATATATTGTAATAAATTCTATTAAAATTTATTATGTACTTACATTGTTCGTTTCGGTCATAAATTTACTAAAATTAATTACCCGATTAGAACAAAAAATATACTCAAAAATATTGGTACTAAACTATTTCATTATTGCAAGTTAATGAATAATTTTAATGCTATAAATAACGTTATGTGTCGTTTAGTTCGTAATAAAATAACTGTTAGCGATATCATCATAGATTTTTATTTGTAACACATTTTTTTCTAAATTTATTGTCAAGAGTTTGGATTTTCGATAAAACATTTTAACTTGTTCTATTTTAACAACAATCTTTAGATTTAAATAAGTAAGAAATACGGTAGAAGATTTATGTGCTAAGATCAGAGCTAATAAAAGATTTTAGAAGTACTAACTAATAATTTGGTCCTCTATTAAGAAGCACCCGTTTAGCTGCCAATGCATTCAACGTAAGTACCTACCCTAAATGTTTCACGGTAGAACTAACCGGAAACTTCCAGTAAAATTCCATGGAAATTGAATAGGAAATGCAAGAAATCCAGTTCAATACTAGGTAACTACAGGAAATTCCTGTAAAAGCTCAGATTATACAACTAACTAGTACTGTAATGTATGCAGCATATTCCGGTTGTTTCTAGAGGAATTAAAAGACACGTAAAATTAGCAAATATTCCTGCTGTCGCTTATATAGGGAGAATTTCCTGTAGAATTCGTCGAATTCCTGTTGTATATACTGGTAAATTTCTTTGAGTGTATTCTTCACGGAAAACACTATCCTGCAAAATTATAAAATCTCGAAATCTTTGGTAATCTTACTTTTTTGTTAAATTTGAATGAAACACCTCTAAAAAATAGACGGGCCTGTGAAAATTGAAAAAATAGCATGATTTATAAATTAAATCGCTTTATCAAATGCGGTGCTGTCAGATTCGATTTATGAATTTTTCTACGACCGAAAGTTAATTAAAAAAGTTTTTCTTTGCATTGTTGTCAAATCTACATTCTTTTGATTAGTGACTTAGTGCTAATATTCTGAAAAAAAGACTAGACAACCAGTTCTCTGAATTTTAAAAAGTTCTTTCAATGAACTAAGACAACAACTCTAAATAATCACATAACTATTTATCAGGAATCTTTATGATCATTTCTAACGAATGGCCATGTCCGAATGTCATTTTGTAAACTAAACATTACTATAAATAAGTAGTTTCTGCGGAACAGACATAATTAATCGAGAAAAATTTATAGGACATGCTCACGCAGTCGAACAGACATCATCCGAGGGCTGGGTAGTCCAGGTGTACACTTACAATTATTACTTGAATGCCATATTAGGAATAAACAAGTAATATGTTTTATGTAAATTGTCATAATGGATAAATTAAGTGTTAGGGGGAACTCCTTAATCAAAAATGTAGTCTATTAAGAAAATAGGAATATGTTAGTATCATATACCGGGTGACAATGAGACTATAGCTCCTTCATTTTTTAGTGGAGTGCCGTTAGCAGTAAAAAGTGACCTCGAAAGAGAGTGGCAGTGAACCGATTTTGATGGGGTTTTTTAAAAATCAAATACTAAAATGTTTATACAGGGTGTATCATAAGGAATGGTCAATATTTTAATCATAGGTTCAGGACCTCGAAATATTAATATTTTATTAAATAACTCTGTGTCAAATATTATCAACTACTAAGATACAGGGTGTTGAAAATAAAATCTATTTTTCGTTTTTTTGCAATAATTTTTTTATTATTTAATATATTGACTTGAAATTTGGTATGGTTATATTTTTAAGTTAGCAAATCATAAGCGTGTTATCAATTTTGAGATTAGATAAAGAGGGCGACACCTACACTCTATTGGATGAAGATAAGTATCAATTTTTTTTATTCCTGGCCTTTTTTGAATTTTTTTCAAGTCTTTATGATACATCCTGTAAATTTGAACAAAAAAGGTATACTTGTTTTAATAGCCTAAATTCAGCTCATTTCGAGATATACGCATTTAAAATATTCCAGCCACAGTATCTATTTAATTTACTTTAACATATTTCAATATAGTAGGCTTTGAAACTAAAATAATTAATTGTTAGATGGCAGAAGCAAGTCCAGTAAAATTTATTTGTGAATAAACACAAATCATATCTCTCATTTCTGAATTAGGGAAATGGTTGTGTCGTGGCATTGTCATTACCTACTTAGATGGAATTTAGTGAACAAAATTACATCTAACAATGGTTATTTATTTAGTACTCTAAAATGGCGGATGCGAAAACATAAACTAACTGATGACAACCGACATTACAATGCAAATTTTTCAGAATTATTTTTGATGTGAACCGTTTTGTTCAGAAACAAAATATAATGCAATGAACCGAAAAATATTTCTATTGTCTTGAACATCTAAAGTCCGCATTCGTTCTGTAGCTCTTATTGGATAAAAGTTTGTGGAGGTTTTGGACCGTACATCAATTTCGGTACGTAGTCCAGCCAATAAATATCCAAGCACGTATCTGACCACTAGAACTTGATAAAATATAAAGCGACAGAAATTCTTTATTTATCTCGACAGTTTACAATAGTGTAGTGGCTATACGAAACAATTTTCACCGAAATAAAAGTTTTATATACTGGAAGTAAACAGCGAGAAATTGCCGAGTGTAGAGGTGGATAGAATTAGGTTCAATAAAGTAACGTTATTAAAGAGCATGGAAGAAAATACCAACATAAACGTAAAGATAAATGAGGTTTTTCTTTATTTTTAGAGGTGTATTTACAGCTCAATTCAATTAGAGTATATGTGTCAATCACTAACGTTTTTGGGTTAAGCTTTTTATTTTTTAGAATATACTCAATATGATTTAAAACGATGACTGCGCGTAGTTCTTGGTTTCTAGTTGCTCATGGCAAGTTTATGTTCCAGTGTTTAGTGTTTAGTGGAAAATACATCAAAAGACTAGAGTCTCATCCCAATAACCTCGCCAAAAATCTACTGCCTGAACCAATGATCAGACGCAGACTTAAAAGGTTCACCCCGTATGACCTCACCAACAACTTCTAGTATAGATATTTTGTAACTTAATGTTTTAGTTAATTGACATACCTTTTAAACAACAACTATATTTTATCTTTACTTTATAATTTTAACCTATATGTTTTTATTAACTTGTTATATGTAATTTTACTGTCTCTGTACTCAGGGCCGGTTTAAGGCATACGCGAAGGATGCGGCCGCAGGCGGGCGCCACTGCTTGAAATAAAAAAGAAGAGAGTGACATCTTGACTAGATTCAGTCAAAATTTAATGTCAATACTCTCTTCTTACCATAGATGGTAGCACATCTACAAATGTTATCTTATAGCGGATATAGCTATTGACTTGTACGAGTTTGGAATTTTATTTATTGGATTCGAAAAGCCTAACTGATGAAGTCGAAAGACAGAAACCGGTCTTAGGATGTCGAATCTAATAAATTAAAATTCCTTACTGGTTTACTCATAATATTCCTTGTCCAAAGTTATGCCTCTGTGCCGATTTTGATAACAATTGATAAATATACAGGGACAATATCAGAAAAAAACGAAAAAAAAAACGCCCTGTATCTTATTTCACAACAATATTTTATTAAGGTATATTTGGTCCTATCGCAATATTTTGGTCCCAATAACTTGCCCTTAGCCTATGTCCTAATAGTTATTAACCACCCTGTATAGTCCAAAACAGCGTTTTAGGCTACTCAAATTTTAAAAATTTTCCCTGACCCCCCCGTATTACGCCCCACAAGCTACGTCACTGTTATGAGAGGTGCCAGTGAATTGTTCGCATCCACTAGAAAAATGTCTAGGACCGGCACTGTCTGTACTCATATTTTGTCCTAGGCCATAAGTAGTTTATGCAACAAACTAAATAATTAGGGGGTAAAACCACAGGGTTTTGACCCCACAAGCCATTTTCTAAATACACATCATTTACTTGTTCTATTCTTGAACAGATTGTAAATTAACTAGGAAATAAAAAAAATGTAAAAAAATAAAAATAATTAAATATTAATTTATAATTTAAAAAAAATAACATGGATTTAAGAGATGGTAAAAGAATAGGGATTAAGAAGACAGCAAGGAGTGGAAGAAGGACAAGGAGACAAGGAAATGGAAACAAATATTATTGGAGAGAAAATAATAGATATGGAAGAAATAGAAAATATAGACAAGTCAATTACAGATCAAGAAGAAGAGTAAAATGGTAATGAAAGCAATGAAGACGAAAGACAGTCAATACCTGTAGAAGTAGAATGCCAACCAAATATAAGAAGATTTGGGAAGAAAGATGGAAGACAGAATGGGAAAGATGGAAGACAAATTGGAAAAGAAGAAATAAAACAAGAAGTAGAGAAAGTTTTGAAAAAAATAGAAGAGCCAAATTTATATGCTGAAAATAAAATAGAAGAGACGAAAAAAGAAATAAGAGTGGAGATGCTAGAATAGAAGAAGTAGAAAATAAAGAAAACTGACAGCAAATTAAATAAAGAAGAGATAAAGAAAATAAAAAGAGACATTATGAAGAATATTAAAAATATCCAAATATTCGAAGACAATTTAAATAAAGAAATAAAAATGAATTTTGAAATAGCAGAGGAAGAGAATTTAAGAACACCAAAAGAAATCAAAGAAAAATACAAGATATTAGAGGGAAAAATAGAATCCAATATAGAAGTAAGGAACGATTATAGAAATGAATATCACAATATAAAAAAGAAAACAGAAACTGATAGGAGCGAGATGCTGAACAAGCTTAAAATAAACACAAAAGAAATTATTAGAATTGAAGAACAATAGAGAAAATTATAATTTCATCCTTTTAGGTTAATTTTGTGTCATTTTTTTAATAGCATAACAATATATAGATGTCGTCCTGATGCATTATTAGTTTTATTTTTTAGTAATCTAGTTTTCCGACATCATTAAAAAAGAGACACACGGTACAGCATCTAAATTCCAAGTTTAATCATTTGATTTTTCCACCTCTATTTCTTTAAGTTTTAAAATGTGTCTCTAAGTTTAGATTTACTGTAGTCAACTTTTAATACAATTTTATTTGAGATTGCTATGGTTGGAAAGTTTTGTTCCCTTGGTCACCAAAGTCCGACGTTTCGATTTTTGCAATGATCATTTTTCTTTTCGAGCTTCTACATTTTATTTTCTTTTTTACATTATTTTATTGTAGAATTCTTTTCAAGTTAACCGTCGTGGTGTATAGAGTGAGTTGAATAATTATAAATAAGTGACCTATTTACATACGGTTCCACTTTACGCTTCGACAACACACAATGCCTCAGAGGGCATGTAAAACCGTCGGTCCTGGTCCTGGTTACATAACAGTATTCATTAAGCCATGTACTTTACTTTACTACTAGCTCTGAATAGACCACGCATTATATCAGGTCCAGTACTAGAATGTCACCAGGCCCTGATCGAAGCTTGCAACAATAACGTGGTCACTTTAGCTTGGATCAAAGGCCATGGAAAATCAAAAGACAACCGTATAGCTGACTCATTAGCTAAGAAAGCAGTCTCCCAAAAACGTTTGCGACCTGGCACTTTCATAGGCTTATCGGCATCAGCTGTGGCTGACCTACTAAAGAAGCACTTCCTTGACAAGTTTAAGGGTATACGGGACGACGAAACAGGCTGCAAGCTAGTCAAGAAACTCTTACAGTATCCGGCGAAATAGCCAAAAAATACATGACTATGAACAGACAGAACCTGCGCACAGCCACAGGTATCCTGACTAGCCACTGTCATCTACGAAAACACCTCTGCAGGATGGGGTTATCTGACACTCCACTGTGTAGAGGATGTGAACAGGAAGACGAGACTGTTGAACACATTCTTTGCGAATGCCCGACACTCTCACAAGCAGAGGCTAATACATGCCCACATGAGGGAGCTACCTTCAGGCGTCGTCATCACTTACTTACTTATTACAAGTAGGGTGGCTGACGAGCTAGAAGGAAGGCTCAACCTCAGAAGGAAAAACAATGGGCCAAAAGTGGCCTACGTGCTGTGGGGTGACTTTACTTTTACTGACTTTAGTGATTTCTTTTCGCCTGTAACGCTAATTTTTACATGTCTAGAGCAATATCATTACGTGTTAAAACATGATTGGTCATACAGGAATACGTGATGTAGTGATTATTTGTTACTAGGCGAAATGAACTGCGCAGTACATAAAGAATCATAGTTAGGGAGGTGCTGAAATAATTTATGAGACAAAGAAACAGAAAACTACATGAAATTCAAAACTAACACCCCTTTAAACACTATTATTTTTGAGATGCCTGTGATACAAAACAGTGAGTACTAAGTAACTGGATACGAAGTCGATGAAACTCATCAAGGACACGTAACGCGGGCAAAACGAAAACACACTATTCAACTGCACTTCTCAAAAGCAGCCGTGTATTTTGCAAATTAAAATGCGAGAGAATAAAGAGCATTATAATGTAATTTTCCTTAATTTCACTGTGAGAGCTTTTTGTACGGAACAGCGCAAAATCTAGGCATGTACGCTTTTAACAAGAACCTTAACTGACCCGTAAAATTACATAACAAGATGCTTCTCTGGAAATTATATGCATTTTTATTACTTGTACTTGGTAGTTCTTTTGTTGGGACGTGCCAGAACATGAATTTTGTTTATGGCTCCAAAAAAGAAAATGTATTTGGGTTAAAACAATAGTATTTAAGTTTGGTTAGGAGTATTTATGTAAGTGAAAATGTAGAAACTTTAAACAGTAAAAAAATAATACAAACATTGTTGTTAGTTGGTAGCTGGACAAATTGTTTTTTCAATTTTTGAGCATGTTTTTAAATGGGGACTCTTTTGTTTATCAATGGAATCTTACGTTTTTCGAGTAATTAAAGTATACATTTTAATAAATAGCTCAAAATTGTACATGATGATTAAAAAAAAGAAATTCAGAGTTTTCTTCGTTTCTTATTTGCATTTTTTGAGAACATTTATCATAGTAATGTATATTTTTTTTACACCATCAAAAAGTAGAGAAAAGAAAATTATTGTTGACTCTAAATCTAATTTGCCTGGTATACAAATCGCCATTGGTAAGAAATTAAGGCACACTCTAAATTATTATAAAAATAAATATGAAACTCCTATTTATTAATAGGCTCACCTAAAAATTATAATTCTCTTTTCTGGTATTACAATTAAACAAAGCGAATATAGGGGATTTTCTCAGTTTCGCGTGATAGAATTTCCGCTTCCAACAGTTACAGTTCGCCAAAGAGGGAAAGGAGGACAAATAGAGGAAAAAGGGTAGAAAAATCAGGCGAATGAATGTTTGTTAGCATTTGTCTTAATTGCGTAAAGCCATGAGATTTCTCTTATCATTATTCGCATGTAAACGACCCAGGTGAAATGTCAAGCAATTCTGTTTACAACGCATTTTTAGATAACCGACGTGTTTTTTGTTTTTCCGGGCTTAATTTTTTTACGTGAGTTGGTTGAATAGGTAATTCGCGAATTGAAGTTGTTGTTGGTTTCCTCTACAAAAATTTAAAAGTCAAAAGTGTGAAATTACAATTTTAAATCAACTGGCTTTAGGTTGCTTTGAATATTGTCGTATATATTGTTATTGAAAAAGTAATACATACGTAAAGCACAGGAACTTGATAGTTTTATCCATTTTAATCGGTATGAGATTCCTACTGTGATTTTTACGATCCAAATCGGGCATTCGATTGTATCAATAATGATTTGCTAAACATTAACACGGATCTTGTTGACGAAAATTTGGGGTTACCTCAAAGTTCCTTTATAGGACACATTTAGTTCATATTGTATGTGAACCACGTTGATTCTTTAATAAATAATAAACAATGTTCGATATGACACTATTTTAAAGAAACTTTTAAAGCAAAGTGTTTCAATGTAATATAGATACTTTATTTAAAAATAGGTACATCCTAATATACAAAAAAGATATTAATATTAAACATTAATATAAACACAATTTAAAAATATCTACAATAATTGTTTATAAAATACAAAAAATACAACAAAAAAAACATTTATGTAATAATATGTAATAATAAAAGTCCTAACACTTCCACAAAATTTCATCAAAATTAAATTATTTTAGCGGAAATTAAAAATACGTAACAAAAAAAATTTTTTTAATAATTTTTTGCATTTTCCGCGAAAATTGTGAGGTTATGGTAAAAAATGATTCACATAGAAGATGTACATTTTTTCTAGATCTACAACTTTGCCATTGGATATTTTTTGATAAGACGTTTCGCGGAAAATCGCAAAATACCATTTTGCCCCCACTTTTAACCCCCCTCACATTAACCCTTTAGCACCCTCTTGTTGGAGGAATTTTTTTTACGTTCATTGTGACCCCCTTTATCAGTTCCAATCATAAAAACCCTGCAGAAAATTATTTTACCTATGTGCAATTAAATTACCTATCTCGCCTGCACTATATATGAATTATTAGCAAAAACATTAACCAACATTTTGATTATTTCGTTAATTCACATTTCAGAATTTACTTTTTCAAAATCGAAAATGTCATATTACCCTAACTTCCAATTAAACTCGATAAAAAGCTAAAAACACATTTATTACTATTTACAATTTCCGAATTAACAAAAATCAACAATAAAACTATGTTTATTGTCAATAAAAAGTCACATCCATTCAAATTTTCCCAATTTTCCAAAAAACATGCCAAAAGTTTTTATTAAAATGCCTGTAGTAATAATCGTAAAAAACCTACTCTATGCGTATGGTGAAAACGTGTTGGGGTAAAAAATGGAAAAAGCGAACGAAAAAAACTGAAGAAAAAACTAATAATTTAATTTTATGATATGAACGCACTGAATATCAACATTTCACATAGGTCATTGTCTCTTTGTCCGTTTAAAACAATAAATTTGGGAAAAAGGGAGACCTGCCGTAAGCAGGGCCGGCCTCTAAATTAATGTAATAGTCCAAACGTCTCTGATGATATAAAAAAGATATTTGACAGAGTTTCCAATAAGGTGATTTGATCAAAGTGCAGTTAGAACCGCATTAGCGTTATCCATTTATCGATACTACTTCGTATTATTAAGGAATATAAGGATATGTAATAAAGTCAAAGCATACTAGGTCTATTTAAAAGAAAACTATTCTAAAGTGTGTAATTTTATCATAGAATTAGCAAACCCCTTTCGGAAATCGTCTTTCTCCCATCTCCCATTTTTGTCCTACAAATCACCTACGCTAGTTTTATATGAAGCTTTAATTTCATCACATAATTGTCGTTAACTATTACAGATACAGTATTTTCCCAGCCAATCGTCCTCTCCCTTAATATGTAACAAAAACTTGGAACAAGCTCGTATAAGAAGAAATCAAATTAATTGCGAACCTTCTCCTTATCAAGTTATTCTCGTAGTGTTATCGCCGTGCTGAAAGAGCCGTAGATTTTTTATAATTAATAAAATAAGAATAGTTAAGAAAAAATGTAAAATAAAATATTTCCAGAAATCCTATGAAGTTATAAGTAATATCTCGCCTATTACAGTTATCCTGAAATTGTATGAATAAATTTTTGAAATTTCGTTCTAGGGTTTTAAAAATCTCTAATTCCCTCCTGTAAGTTTCGTGTACGATTTCGGGCCCTTGTAAATCTGATAAAAATCATGCTACGCGTTAGAAAATACTCGGAGAGGGGCATTATGCGTAATAAGATGGGTTTTTCGTGTCCATAAACAGGTTTAATGTAGCCATAGGGACACGTACATTATTTGTCAAAAATTTACGCGTGCATTCGTAAGACCAGCGGCTTCGAATACCAACACGTAATGATTTATAAATTAAATTATTATTAAAATACACAAAAGTTGAATTTTCTATGGGAATCGAAAATTAATTTATTAGAGCTACTAGAAATCACACAGCAAATCGGTTTTAATGCACACTCTAAAAAATGGTTGTGAAAAAACTTGATAAGTATGGTAATTTTCACAAAATATACTATGTGATCTGCGAGAAATAGTTTTTATAAAAGCCCAAGTCATAGTTTACTAGATTGGAATTTGACAGTTTTTTAACTTTAGAATATTCAAAAATTATTAGTTTTTTTACAATTTTTAATTAGCACCAAATTATTCTAGAGACAAAAAGAATAATTTTGATGTAATTTTTGTACAATTCCTACTTATATTAACTTTATACAAAGACTTTTTATGTTCATTATTGATTTCTTAAATCTCATAAAACTTTATTATTGCCTTTTTTACTCTATTTTGTGAATTAAGATCAGTGTATTGGTATTTTTCATAATAAGAATTTTTTTTTCAGTCAAAGTCAAAGTTTTGTTATACCTAATTTGATTTCAAATAGTTTTGCTTAGGATCTTTACAGAGGGCTTAAGATATATTTCGACATTCCCTATTTTCATTGTTTTTGAAATTCGATAATCAATATTTCTTCTGTTTATTTCAGATACCAGTTTCTTCGCTACTCAAATGTAAATATTACATTTCAATCAAACCAAAAAGATGTTTAGTTTTTTATACTCATAGGTAAATATACTATAATGGTATTTGATTTTTCTTTTTATTTATTATTAATTTTTATTTTACCTTCTTTCGTAAATTTAGACAGAATGTGTTTTATAAATATTGTTGTTGTTGTTGGGCGCCATCTGTCTTTATTACGTAGGAAAGTATAGACAATCTCAATCTCAGGTTCTCTAAGAGGTTAGATTTTTATAAAAGTCAATGACAACGAACGCAGTGAAAAATTATAAACATTTATTAAAAAAAAATTAACGATAAACCTTATCTATACAGGAACAATTGTTTGGTGGAATACGGTAAGTGTAGTTTTTATTAAAATAATATTTGCAAGTGTGATACGAAATTTTCTTAAACTTCTTACCTTATTCACAGAATTACTTTCTAACCTAACATAATTAAACTTTTATAGGGTTAGATTGTTTTCAGTCTAACTTTATTATTGTGGCCTTTTATAGTTTAAACTTTTTAAATATCGATATTTAGTAATTAAAATGGTACCTTTTATTCAATTTAAGCTTTTCGTTCTCATTTTAGTTGTTCAAATAAATGGGATTCTATAAAATCGTTTTTCCATATAACACCAAAATCAGGAAACAGGATGCATATTTTTACGCCGAATATAGTTGGATATTTTTATACAGGAATACAGCTGGGACTGGAGATGTCCAAACAGGAACACAGGATAGGATGGATAATTTTGGAAAAAGCCACCTTTTAAGATTGTTGTTTTTCTTGATTTATTTTTATTTTTCATTAACCTCACTTTTTCTGACAGGTAACAATTTATTCTTTTAAATCGCGTTGCTTTGAGTTTTTCTTTTGTTTTTATGATACGGAGCGACGTGAACTCTTCAAAAGATTTTGGTAAAAAGCCTCGCTTTGACACGCGAAATGGTTTTTATAAAGTACAAAGTCATAGATAAAAATTTGACATTTCTTAACCTAAATTTTTACAAAATTAAAAAAATTATTGATTTTATTGCAAATTTTGACTAATAACATCTTATGCTAGAGATTAAAAGAAAATTTTTGATATACTTTTTATATAATTTCGAATTATATTAACTTTGTACAAAGACACTTTTTGTTCGTCATCATTGATTTTCTAAATATCATTAAACTTTATTATTATTGTACTTTTTTACTATATTTCTTTAATTTTAGAAATCCTAAACTCTTTTTCATTTAATTTACCATCGTTTCGTTTAATTTAAACTAATTATGTTGAATTATTATTAGATTGAATTTTAAGGTTAACTTTTGATTTTCTTTCTCTACTAGGATTTGATATAATAACGTTCTTAGTGTTATTATATCAGCAGATTTATCTGTGATCATTCTATTATGGATTTTACTATTCAGTTCTACGTTAAAATGCCGGTAAATACTTTAAATCTTTTAATCTGAATTTCTTATGTGATTACAATATTAACTTTTATAAGTAATATTTTCTTCCTGTCTAAGTTATTAGTTATACGTTTAAAAAAGGCTTTATATTCAATGCCATTACAATTTCCCCAATTTTAATAGTTAAATATTTTGCGTTTTGCTGGAATATTTTACTATTTAAATTTTAATTAAATTAATTATTATTTTTATTAAAGAAAGCTAGTTTCATTTTATTATATTAGGTTTTAATTATTTGGTTTTATTTTATGATCACGTTTCAATTTCATTAAAATGGTGTAATTGTGAAAAATCCCTCGAATTTTGTAACTATCAGGGTCTTTTACAACATAAGAATTAACTGGTTTCTCCCCCTGAATTCTGAATAAAATTACATGTTTCTTTATATTATGTGTTTGAAACTCACTGTGAATTCACACCAAACAATTACCAAGTAAATTCACAAATTAATGAAGAAATCACAGTAATCATTTTGTAAGATTACACAAAAAATCAGTGAGTTTCCATAGTATTTTTACAGAATTCATAAGGTAATAAGATTTGTACATAAATATCTATATTTTCACATGATTTTACGTTGGTTACAAATGGCCAACGTAATATGTGATTTTACATAATCTTTTTTATCAGTGCATTTGAACGATCACACAAGTTTTACAAATGTCCACGTAATAGATCTAGTTTCTAAAAATTTTAGGAACATTGTGCCCAGGATCTGTTTAATTTCAAAGTAAGTTGATTTTAATCTATTTTTTTTATAAAAAAAGCTTACCAATATAACGTCAAATCAGTTAAGGAGGATGCAAAGACTTACCTGAAAAAAAAAAAACTAAAATTAGTATGTATTATCAATAAAATATCTATATTAAATGTCAATATAAAGGAAAAAGACAACTTTATTAATTTGGTTCCGCAGTTGTGAGGTAGAACGAAAAGTTAAACTCTTTTATCTGTTCAAGCTTTCGACACTTTATTGGCTCTTCATCAGTCACTTTACAAAGGTTTAGATTGAACAAATTTGATAAAAATTCAAAAAAATGTAATCGATGAAAAACATTTTCTCGCGGCATCATATCGTAGAGCCTCTTTAGAAATATTTAACAGCACTTCTCTGAAAATACCTGGTTAGTTAACTGACATTGTATATTCATTCAATAAAGATTAAGTTGTGAAAATACCTACTTGATGTCTGACACTTAGCTGAGTCAACATAAATGAAAGACGAAAGCAACTAACGCAATCTCGTACTAGAAAATGTCAGATACTTCGAAGATTATTTTTATTTATATAAGTATTGTTCCTTTGTATAATCACCTTTTGTTCAGAGAAGAATGAAAAATTATAACAAGAAACAAGAGTTCACAAGTGATGTCAATCTATTCCGCACCGATGAAAAATTTAGACGCCTACATAGTTTTTGAAGCACAAAGAATATTTTGATAGGTATTAATGTACCTATCAATTTTAATTACGATACAAAAAGCTTTTAGATCTCATCTTGTCGAGAAAAATGACTAAGAAATAGTTCAGTATTGTTAATTATTTACAAACTAAATACACAAAAGGCCCTTAATGGAGTATTCAGATAGTGAACTTGGAAGATAATGAAAAATACACTGCTCAAAACAACCGAAACACTAACACCAATAAATTTTGTGTAACTAGTGCAAAAAGTATATATTTGTTACACGATGCTTGAAGTTTGCAGCTCGAGACGAAGTGGAGAGCTGTAATCATGCTCCCACTCAAAACGCTATTAACGAAAGTTTTCTACTTCAGATCTGGACACCTTTCCTAGCAATTTGCAAAAATTTTCAAGTCAATCTGATATAATTATTATAAATTATTCTCAATGACCATCTTCGACTAGAGTAACTCCGAGGAAATGCAACAAAGCCTTTTAACCAGTTAATCGGCTATCGGTCTATCAAAGGAAATTCTTGTTCGATGCTGATCTTTTTATTCATACCACGCCTACTTTAGTTGCCACTTAAACTATAAAACAACGCACAGTGTACTAGTTAAATGCCCTTCTGCATTTTTTTCAACACGAGAGGCTTTGAATGATGCCTGCATTCAATCTGTATCCGTCTTGGTGTTATTTACATCTCGATGCCTTCTCTAGCTGGTCCCAACGTGTTTGAAGATAAACTCAAGCAGAAACTCATTACAAAACACTTAACCCAGTTAAGGAGAGAATATAGATTTCACATTTTTTCTGAAAGAAAATTGTTGCAATAATTTGTTTTGTAGAAGTTTTCTCGTGTTTTAATTAGTTGAGTAAACTTTCTTAACTACCAGCAGATAGTTGGAAACTCAGCATTGAGCGAAACTTAAATTGTTTTCATTAACGGTATTAACAAAACTTAATTAACGGAAATTATTTTCCTTAATTTAATTTCATCATAAAATTGCTCTAGCACTGGTGCTGGAAATTTGGAAAATTTTACCGTACGCCTTGTTTTGTTCACGCTCAGTTAGGTAGGGTTTTATGGCCAGACATGCGAAAATACTTAATTCAATTAAATCAAAATCTCCGAATAAAGAATTAGGTTTTTTAATTCCGGAAACAAAGTTTCTGATATTAATTTCCACAGTTTTTATGGCCCATCGTAACATCACAGATCACCGGAGAATTTTTAAAATAAATTTTTTTCTACGGTAGAAAACGTTTGATGGATATTAAAGCAAACGAAACTTTGCAAAACTTGAAAAGAGACAAATTTGATTTCGAATTCGTTTGGTAGAAGCACAATAGAACATCTGGGCTCATAGAGAAAGAAGAATGTAACGCGTTTGATCGACATGAATTACTTAATCATCCTTGTCAAAGTGCATTTCAAGAAACTGCTCCACTGAACGTAGACGTTTCATGTTAAATACTTGCTATACACATTTTCCTTCAATTCACCAATCAATAATACAGTGGTTATATCCATATGATCAATGCCTAAAACATTGTTCAACTGCAAAAGCTAAAAGCATTCTTTTCCAACCGTCAAGAGTCTTCTTTGCACCAAATTCCGCAACTTTTCTCTTTGCCTTTTGTATAGTTTTTTGATGGACTTTTTCTTCACAGCCAAAACAACGCACCTTCCTCGGATCCTTCTGCTTTTTCAACTTGTTTTCGCCTGGATTCTGAGAAAACTATTTTCCTCATTTTGTCATTAGTGCTAATTTTGGATCACGGATCCTCTCCAGTTCACGTAATCTTAACCTTTCGATGGAACGACGGAGATTTCGTTCTGCCATTGGCGTTGACTTCCAAGCAATCTTGATTTATAAATATTCAGTGTGTAGAACTCTGCAACCAACATAGACTCAGGCAATCCTATTTCATCAGCTTTGAGTTCTTCTTGCACTTTCGAGTAACTAAACATTCCTGTAACCTTCTTTCATGCTTTTCTTCCTACATATCCTTCTTACTTTGACAAATCAGAGTAGATCGTTTGAACTAAACTGGCTCAAGAAAATGTTTTTATTCTTACACCTTACGGCCCCTGACTTGATATATTTTATGATGAAAACACAGTTTTCTGTAAAAGGTTTTAATACAGACAGACTGAGTAAAACTATAAAGCTATTTTGAGACTAAATCCTTTTCACTGTATTATTTTTTTTAAATACAAAAAGTTATTTGAACAGTTTGTGTAAACACAAGTTATGAACTTTTGCTTTATCAAGTTATTCATTTGATTGAAAGTACACTCATGTCATCTATTAGGTGGTTTATTTGACATACCTGTCTTGCATATTTATAATGGTTTACTGTTTAAGAATGAACAAGAATAAATAAACATTTCCATTTTAAATTACCCTTATGTCTAGAATTTTAAATGTTAAATTTATGAGTGAAATATTAAATATTATATTTAAAAGCTTGTGAAACGTTTTTGCCTTTTATCGATTAAATAATTATATTTATATGTATGTGAAAAGGAAAGTGGTTATAAAATATATAACCTATTTCAAATGTACTTTTTATTGCTTACCCCCGAGAAAAAATATTCAGTAATTCGTGAGAAGTGTAATCTGTTTGCCACAAATGGAAAAGATATACTATACTCTGTTTGAAAATGATTGATAGCAAGGATTAAAATTTCGAATCGGCAGAAAGTATTGTGCAGATTGTAAATTATTTTAGTTAAAATTTACATTTCTGTTTGTGTAGTCCTGTGATTGTAACACGCAGAATTGTTAGTTCTGTAATAATAGGCGATAAAAAGCAATATTGATCAAGTAAATTTGTGCAATAAAAATGGCACAAACGTCTATAATTATACTCCTGTGAAATTAAAGTGCAATTTAACCGTGCATATGAAAACTTTACATGAACATTTCAATAGAACTGTTCGGAGTATAGTTACTAAGTGTTCACATATGACCGGAGTTGGAGAAGCAACCATTTATAGACTCTTTAAGCAACGAAAGGATGGAAGTATTACAGTAGCACCTAAAACGTCAACTGGGAGAAAACCCACTCAAATAGACGGTACTATGAAACAACTGATCCGAAGAAAAGTGCATTCGTTTTATTTACAAAAAAAGATGCCTACTTTAGATAAACTTTTAGTAGACATTAATGGAAACGAAACTTTGCCAAACGTTAAAAGAGACAAATTGTGAATTAGACTTCGTTTGGGAGAAGAACCATAGAAAATCTGCACTCATAGAGAAAGATAAAATTATTTGTTGGGGGAGGCAATATTTAAGGGAAATTATAAAATTAAGAAGAGAAGACAAAAATATTTTTTATTTAGATGAAACATGGATAAATGAAGGACATTTTGTAAAAAAAGTTTGGCAAGACAAACAGGTTAAAAATTTCCAAATGGTAAAGGTCCCCGTTTAATTATCACTCATATTGGAGGAGATAAAGGATTTGTTGATAGAGGCTTGTTAGAATTTGTTTCAAATTCTACGAAATACTACCATGAAGAAATGGCTGCTGATGTTTTTGAGGAATATTTCAGTCAAATGATTTATTACCGACCAATTCTGTAATAGTTATGGACAATAGTTACCATTCAAGATTAAAGGAACCGTTACCTAACACCAAATGGAAAAAGCAAGAACTCTCCGATTGGCTAATAACCAAAGAAATATAAACCCGAAACACAAACAAATTTATATGGAATCACCCCGTATTTCTAAAAACGAAATATGAGTGTTTTATGAGAAAATATAAATTTGGTTGTGTTTATATTTATTATTAAATTTTAACGAAATGTCCTAACCTATATCTAGTAGGTATATTTTTATAAAAATAAACGTGGGTACTTAATATTGACAGTATATTTTTATAAAAATAAATGTTTACTATTTTTTTATATTAAAGTAATTTCGTGTTCCCCGTCACTGAGGTATAGAATTATTGGTTAATCCCTTAGGGTTTGCTTATTTACATTTTATGATGTATTGTATTCGAGATTTTTCTGGGTGATCATACTAAAATCTAGTGAAAATTCAGATAAAAAGGTATCAACATTTACTTTTTTTCTGCATTGAACAATCCGGTATAAAGACCTTTGCCATAAAAACTGTGCAATCATGCATTTTCAAACGGAGTATAAGTGATTCTAAAGTTCTGGCCAAATGAATAATTATGCATAATTGATAAAACACCCTGTAATTCCGTTATGGAAGCCAAGAGACCCATTATATATTTAGAATCCCCTTCGTGATCTCTATCTACCTTTAAAATATCTCCGCTTACCAACGGGACACCCTGTATAGTAAACATCTACAAAAAAATTCAGGTTTTTTCACTCGTTGTAGAATATAAAATAAATAAAAATAATGTTATTTTCTATTCAAGATACGCTTTTGTTATTAAAATTCTGATACGAGCCCTTATTAATTTTTAAATATTCTTACATGTTTATCAGAAAAAATACGTTTATAATACTTTCAACATTAACTGAAAGTTTTATGATCGATGCTTCGTATTGTTTTTAAAAGTAATAAATAAGAAATAACTAACTTCGTAAGGGTAATTTAAATATCTGATTACTTCATTAAAAATTAATATATTATCTAGAAAAGACAGGAAGGTATTTAAAATTTTGAATTATTAAACAATAATTTGGAATAATTATTGTTTAAATATAAATTAGTGTTCTAGATTACACTTCTAAATGTACGTAATTGAAGACTATCAAGACATGTTTATAAATTTTTAAATAATGAATTAAAAGTTGTGTTGATTTATGCAAATGGAAATTAGAAAAGCGGGAATGTAATTGAGTTATCCTTGAATAAACCTGAAAGCTGTTACTATAACGACATCAATTGATACAAGAAATTTTTGAGTTATTACCAATCCCAAAAATATGACTAAAAATACAAGGAATATCGTCACGTAAAGTGCCAAGACGCCATTTTCAAAGAGCTTTAGTTTTCATGTTCTACATGCCCTAAAAATCTGTAACACGTATTCATTAACACCCCGTAGGTTTACAGTACAAAAAGTAGATATTAATGCAATTTTAACTACATGAGTGCACTTAATGAATATGACTTTTTAATGTCCTAAACTTAAGTACTTCCTATTGATTAATTTCCTGGTTCTATAAATTTCTTGGTAAATCCTATGATGACAATTTAAGTTTATTATCATTTTCTATATTATGAATTTAAATAGTTTTTAATAATTTTAGTTTACAGGTGCGGTAACATTTTAGTTTGTTACCAACAACGACAGCAATAATTCTTCCTTGATTAAAGTATTTCTTTGTTGATTTGCCAACAGCGCCTATCATCAGTCCATTGACCGTTCCAGCCGTCAAAGTAGTAGAAGAAGAAACAAAGAAGTCGACCATGTTGGCAGCGCTAGGGGACCTCCCGTGATGGGCCTGCGGCGACAGAACCACGATTGAGATATCTTCAAGAAACCCCGCCTATCTTCTTCGAAGAAGCCACGATCGCTACACTTTGGACCGGTTTAAGGGTTTAGATGCACATAATGTAGGTCAAATCGAATATTTCAACGATTTAGATGAGAAAAACAAGGTAGAAAAGCCAGAAAAGAAGAATCAAATATTTAACGTTTAGTTAGAACTTTGCTGACCGCGAGTTCTAAGTAAATAAAATAAAGGTAAACGCTTTAAAAGTGTGTTTATTATACCAATTGATGTTGGAACGGCATAATTTTCCGGGAAATATAACGCAAGGAAAATAAATCAATGAAAAATTGGAAGAAGACGAAGCTCCACGAAAGATTTTGAGAAAATACAGCGATAAAAAATATTGGAAAAATATAAATTGGATGTATCTGAAGACGAAGAAGACCGTTTTAAATAGTTATTAAAACAATATTCTTTGGTAAAGGAAAGTAATAAAAAAAGAAAAAGTAGACTAGTAACAAAAATAAATAATATTTTGTCCACCTTAAAGATAACTTGAACCACCAGCTTCAATGCAACGCCATAAGATTATTGTAATTTACCTGAAGAATCCCATTATCGATGCCTTGGCATTCATTTCTTTTTCGATGTCCTTGAGTTGTCTAGTACTCAGGTATTTGTATTTAAAGAATTTCTTTAAATTAAAGACCTAAAAAACTGGAGAAAACAAGTGTAAAATGTCTAAATATTTCTACATATTCAGAATGATACATACATCTCTTATGAATACTGTATTAAAATATTTTTAAAAGAATTTGTACCTTCATTTTTTTGGTTGAGGATAAAATCGTTTATTCATTATTTACACTGCATAAACAAATAATTACACATTTGAAAAATAAAAATGTTCTTAATCCCTAAATAATCATAAACAAACGTAATTGTCATGTGAAAATAATCCCAGAGATAAAAATATTGAACAGATTTGTCATCAAAACAAATAGAAGAGTGAAAATTATAAACTAAAGCCTCGTTCAGAGGTGACACTAATATCGCGTCATTCACTGACACGGCCGTAGTGTCGAAGTCTAAACAGATGATGACATGACACTTCAATCCCATGACATCTATACTCCGTTTGAAAATGTATGTTTTTATTATTTTTATTAAAAGTAAGTCGTTTTCTCCCGATAAGGAGTCATCATCATCAGTTTCCTCACTTCCCACAGAAATAATAATTGGTTCTATTGTTTCCTCTATTAACATATTAACATCAAGTTTCCAGAATTTCTCTTCCTCTGCTATGACACGTCTTATAGCGTTTTGACAATTGTCCGGTGAAATTTTTGATATGGAGTCACATAATAGTTGACGAACATCTTGAAGTTTAAATGTTGTATTGTTTCTCGCAACATATCCCTTCATTTAAGCCCAGATTAGTTCTATGGGGTTAAGTTCACAATGATAAGGTGGTAACCTCAACACTTTAACTCCATGTTCTTTTGCTATTTCATCTACACTATACTTCTTAAATTTTGGTGAATGTTGTTTGCCACTATTTCTTTGGTTATTAGCCAATCAGAGAGTTCTTGCTTTTTCCATTTAGTGTTAGGTAACGGTTCCTTTAATCTTGAATCGTAACTGGCATTGTTCATATCTAGTACAGAATTGGTCGGTAATAATCTATCATTTGACTGAAATATTCCTCAAAAACATCAGCAGTTATTTCTTCATGGTAGTCTTTCGTAGAATGTGAAACATATTCTAACAAGCCTCTATCAACAAATCCTTTATCTCCTCCAATATGAGTGATAATTAAACGGCGACCTTTACCATTTGGAAATTTTAAGCCAGTAGACAAACCTTCTATAAATGCCTGACGAGCTTTTTTAACCTGTTTATCTTGCCAAAGTAGGTATCTTTTTTTGTAAATAAAACGAATGCACTTTTCTTCGGATCAGTTGTTTCATAGTACCGTCTATTTGAGTGGGTTTTCTCCCAGTTGACGTTTTAGGTGCTACTGTAATACTTCCATCCACACTTAGAAACTATACTCCGAACAGTACTATTGAAATGTTTATGTACAAGAGCGTCATGTACATTTAACACTAAAGTTTTCCTATGCACGGTTAAATTGCACTTTAATTTCACAGGAGTATAATTAGACGTTTGTGCCATTTTTATTGCACAAATTCACTTGATCAATATTGCTTTTTATCACCTATTATTACAGAACTAACAATTTTGCGCGTTACAATCACAGGACTACACAAACAGAAATGTAAATTTTAACTAAAATAATTTGCAATCTGCACAACACTTTCTGCCGATTGGAAATTTTAATCCTTTCTAAGAAAGTTGAGGGCTACTTAAATTGATCTTGAATTGTAAATATTTTCTACCTGTAGGGATTACATACTTACCATATTCTTGTTGATTAAAATGACTAGAAAATTTAAGACAAGAGTTGAAACAAATTGGTATTTTTAAAAATTTTAGGAAGAAGACCCAAGATTTTATTTTGGAACAAATAATAATAATTTTGTTTTAGAAATTATCCGCCATTGCTTTATGATGTTATATTGGGGTTTATCTTCTGGGTCATAAACATTTTGCTATCAATCATGTCATGCATCAAAACTTTTTGATATTGTGGCACTGAGTGTTGTTTCTTTAACGTTTTTAATTTTTTTTAATAATTTTTTAACATTAAATTTAAAATTAAAAATCTGTAAAATGGCTGCCAAGTTCGACATTTTAGATTTATCAAATGCTATATAATTGTTTAATATTATGATTTTTTATTACCACCATGTGCGAATGAACAGCTCATGACATTCAGTGTCATGCAATGTCGCACCACTAAATGTCATGTCGCTGTCTGAAGGAGGCTTAAGAATTGCAAACTTTATGCAGAGTAGATATTTTTATTCAGCGTTTAATCATGTTAATAACCTAGTTTAGAGAATTCTCGGATAATTTTTACGATATTTTTCAACAATGTATTTTAACCGAATCCAGAGTAAAACAAATTCTATTTGGATTATTCAGTGGAAAAATATTCCTGGCCTGTCAGAACTAGAAGTAATTTTACCAGCAGCACCTCTCAGATTCATTAAAAACTTGCAGCATTGTTTGTTTTTCAGCTAAATAAAAGAACAGATAACGAGATTCAAATATTTGCGAAAAGGTATAAAAACATGATATGTTTTTGGTTTTAATATTACATGTAAGCTGACACAACTGCAACAATTATTCTTTGAAATGATTAAATAAACGCGAACGTTGCAAGTTGTATAATTAGATATCATTAAACGCAATTTGCTGTTATTGTATATTTAAATAGTTGGTTGAATTTGAAAAATTACTAAAAGTTTGTTATTTATCACGTTAGTTATCAATGTACCCGACGCGTAAGAAATTGTAAAATGAGCTGAAAGCAGATTTTGCAGCACACAAAACCATTACGATGAATGCTTTAAGTACATATTTATCCAATGGTAAAACTCTTTGTGGAATTAAACAAGTTCAAGTTCATTCCTTTAATTTCTAGAAAGTTTTTCTAAAAAATTCTTAGCTTCATTTATTTTTGAAGCTATATAGGGAGAACCTCCTCTATCGAGTTGCTTTTGCTCTTTTAAAAACTTCCCTTACTTTTATCTTGGGCGCAATATTAAAGCTGCTTCTCTCCTTTGCAATATTTTGAATTGCCTACAGATGCAGCTTCGACCTTTTGTATGTTTTTAAAAGCTTCGTTAAAATTCTTAAAAACAAACAATAAATCTTTGTGGAATATAACATATTGCTCCTCCTATAAATTAGAGATTGGCCATCCGTCGGCATGTACAGTTAATTAATATAATATTCCACATAGCACAAACAAACGTGATTGCCCATTAATCTGAGCTATTGGGAAATAAATCATTTTTATTACCAAACCACGACAATTGCTGCAGTCAGTGGTGTGCGCGCATCGTGTAATTATTTTAAAATAGGGCCAACATCTAAACCCTACAAAAAAAGCCTCCTTATTAATAGGTGTGTTTCACGAAACAATTTATCGTCCAGTTTTTAAGATTATTGCTTTCAGAAAACCTCGGCAATTGCTAAAACCATATCGAGCACAGTTTATGATTTTTATGGAACTTCATAAACATTTTACTTTTGGATGACTTTAAACCTATATGCTTGTTTCGTACTTTTGGAAAAAGCCAATGTACCGTTCAGTCAGTGGTTGTAAATACATTGTCAAGCCCTAATGAGAATACTAGATATTGTTTTAGAAGAACGTCAGCAATATTTCTTGTTAAAACCAGCGAGGATGATATAAGTCTATAACGGCACGTTTCTCCGTTTCAGAAGAATACGTAGACAATTCTTTCTTTTGTTTATTTAGGTACAACGATTGTCAAGGTCATTAGCACCACTTAGACGATTCAATTAAAATTTCAAACAAATAAATGGTAAAGAAGAAACAAGTTTTTTTGAAAAATTCTACTGATATTTCTAATAATTCTATCTTTAAGGTTAAAATATTATTGAGATGTCCAATAGGTCCAGAAAAAATCCGTAAAAATGGCGCTACCATATATAAGAAGGCCTCAAGTAGGCTACAAACATCGGACAATATTGTCAGGGAGCAACAAGCTGTGAATTGGAGTCCCAGAACGTTTCGTAAATATTCTTAGGTCAATACTTCTTCATACATTCATAAAGTAATATTAAACATTTATAAGGGTCCCAATATTTTGTACAATTTTCTCATATAAGGTCCTTGTACATTTCAAACTCAATAAGTAATAAATTCGGAGTTTACATTTTGCGATACTATTGGCGAGTTTATGCGGAATGCCCGGTTTCACTAGCAATATTTGCACAAGAGAGATGCTTTCGAGTAGTGGTAGGTAACCATAATAATGCACAAGAGCATTCCAACAGCTATAATTGTCGGACATATATCAATCCCGGCAAACAATTAATTATAGAAGATGTATTCGAATGAAATATCGGAGATTGATGTTACGGAAACCGCCACATAGGATTATTAGATTTGATTACACAAAGGAATAGCGGCTGGTTTACGAGTTTGCTCGATTTAATATGGAAGCCTGTTTAAACTCTAAAACTCTGTTTCCAAATTAAATAGTTTTAAGGCAATCGTTTAATTAAACGTTTAATTAAACATACAAAAAAAAAATAAAATAGTAAATTTAAATACACTACAAATAATATTGTTTTACTTTACTTAATCTTTTTTTTATTATATACTTGTTATGTATTTCACCAATTATACTCATATGCATCCTCAGTAGGGATTTTCTCGATTGGGAGAATCACCTCCACTTTTTTGACACCTGTCATCAGTCACTTCTGCAGCCCCACCTGTCAATGAGTGTGGGAATCTATAATTGCCAACTCACCAGGGTTGCCAACAATCTGACATGGGGAAATGGGGGAAATCCAAATTGTAGCGCCACTTGTCAATGACATCTATACTAACCAAAATAATTTTTTACTGAATATTTGGAGATAAAATCAAACAAGATTTCAATCTAAATCTCAAAAACTAAGTGAAAACAGACCAATCATATCCTATGCTATTATTATCCGCGTGTTTTCAGAATCGCCCCGTATAAACCCAAACAAACCAATTAATATAAAAGCGAAAAAGGGCTAGACATATTCAGAAAATCATTCAGACAAATACCAATAACACGTCCCCGATTTTTCTGTTCCAATCCAATTCATTCGAGTAAAAAATTAAATAAACATTTTTCTATTGGGAAGCTTTGAGCTACAAAATACCGTTTGAGTGGATTTATTCCTTGAATTTCAATTTTGTGACGAAGGCTCAGTTTTTCGAATATTGGGGTAGACAAATCGTCCAAACGAGACGAACCAAGGGTATGAAGAAGGTAAGGACGATAGTTCAGGGTTGATTTTGATGTATCTGGATATCCTACAGAGGTGCCAACCGGTGTCAGAGTAACGAAATTGAAAAACGAAGGATTTCGATGTGACGATTTAATCTTATATATCAAGTTGGTATGATACAGGGTACACATATATATGTCCTATTCATTCTATAATTTAAATATCAATTATTAAATTGTTTTAAACCAGTAATGAAATATTTACTGATTACTATAAGGAAAGAATCAAATTAGGAAAATATATTCGCCAAAATTTGAAGCAAACAATTGCACTGTTATGGTTACATATTGCAATGAATCAAAATAAACTGCAGAGGATAACGAGGTCAAATCAGGAAAGCAAAAGAAAAGGGAAGACCAAGAAAACGTGGATGAAAAGTATAGGGAACTAGGAGAAAAAAGAGGCATGGAAAGACAAAGAGGCATTAAGAGAATAAGAAGATTGTCAATCAATAAAGGAAGAATTAAGAGAACTGGTGACATCTCCACTCGCCTACGGCTCGCCCTGGAATCTGCTTGTTTCGACTACTTTCCGGTCTTGTAAATAACTCTTTCGCCAAAATTTATTTTTAGAATTAATTCAAAGGAACTATTCCGAAATCAAATATACGAGCTAATCGGATAAAGGGATATCGATAAAATGAAATTCTTTAGTGTTATTGGCTGTTCAATGTTTTATGGCCGGGGATTAAAGTTCTATTGGCTCATTAACTCTCTCATAGTTTCAATTAAATATTGATTAAGTTGTTACTTTCAGGAATGAGTTCCATTGAAGTTTTTCTCTTACAAGTTCGATCTGAAGTTTGGAAGAAGTTGGGAATGAGATTCCTAGAAGTTTTGGAAGAGTGAAAATAGGCTATAATACCTAATAAATTATATACTGTTTTGTAGAAAATACCGAATGCAATTTGGGTAAACTAAAATGGAGATTTTTAAACAAAATTAAATATATCTGCGTAAAATATACAGGGTGACCCACGACTATTCCCTCGTTCTATTGTGCCTAAACGGTATATGTAAATTGTTTAATTATTTGCAATTATACAGGGTGATCCAGAAAATTGTAATTTATCAAAGTTAGGTTTTTTTAAATGCAACACCCTGTATTTCACGACATTTTTAGATTATACGTTAAAAACTAAGTTAACTTTCAATAAAATAAAAAATCTTCCAGTTTGGCAAATGTAAACTATCTTTAGTGTTGACTAAGAGGACCAAATGTTACTGTTGGTTTTAAAGGAGACTTGAAAGTTATATTTATTGAAAACTTTAGACAACTTGTAGGAAAATTTATTAATAAAATGTATAGACCCAGAAAAGGTTGTTTTTGTCTGTGAGGGTTGTGATGTGCCATGGGGTGGTTGGAGTGAAAATTGATAAGACTATCAGAATTGTTGGTTGTTTAATTTTCAACAATAAAATTAAACATAATCTTAAATCGACAACATCGCATCAAACACTTTCAAATATTCGACATTATATAGATCACGTAGGCCCATTTCGACAACAATCCGACAACAGCGCTTGACGCAGAACCTTTAACACGGATGTTTGTACATGCGGTTTGTCACGTATACATAATCTCATAACTTCGCAACCAAATTAATTCTTGTTTTCTCCAGCGTGAGAGAAAGAGACAGACATAAAAAATCCACCAATTTAAACAAAATCGATTCGCCCATGCGATAACAATTAGCTTCTAGAATACTCGGACGGGTGGGGAAAAGTCGAAAGGTCCAGACTTCGCGAATTTTTGAATTAGTGTTGTATCGCCACTCATAGACAAAACATCTAAAACGCGCATTATAAATTACATATTTTCTGAATGATGTGATTACTTTAATTTTTTACTAATATGGTTTAGTGATTGTTAACACATACTTTTATTGATAATTTGTGCGTTGTTCGTTCGTTATTTACTAATATGGGTTAGTAAAATACCCAATTACTTTTATTGTTAATTTGTGAGTTATTTCTTCATCATTTTAATAAACCGTTAAATACAAGGTGTTTGTTTTTGTTATTGGAGTTGGGAAGGCACAAAAAATACTATAGTCCACTTAGAAGCTTCGATATAGTTTAAAAAGGCAGTCATTCATACATCGGCTGACCTGGTAAACTGATACACAATAGGGTCTCTTCATCTGATCCCTCAACATGGCCACTTCGAGCCGGGATAGTTCCAGAACCCTCAACAGTTGGGTTTCCTATAAATTTTGTTGAAGTCAGTTAACAAGTTTCAAACATTCATTGGGAGGGATGCTGGGGAAGTTAACTTTATTCAACGTTCCCTATATCTATCGCTTACCAATTTTGAGAAAATTGTGAATTTAAGAAAAATATTCTATTTAAACAAGAACTAAAAACACTGAAACCTCTTACTTTCAGTAACACAAATTTATAATAAATTTATTCTGACTTTTAGGGCTTTCATTTGCACTGTGTAGGATTTCGACATTTTGCACAGGGAAAAGGATTCTAATTTTATATTAAACATCAAAAACTCAACTTAAATCGAACGCCCTGTATAGATCAATGCAAATTCTGATTTATTATGCTTTTCAACGACATTAAATAATAGTGCTGGTACAATTAGGTCACTTTGTTGACATTTTCAATTCAAAATAGTGCCTAATTATAACCAATTTACATTATGTAAATCACAATAGAACAATTTCTAATATTATAACTTGTAACTGGGATAGATATTTTTCCATTTGAGGTTAAAAAAACTAATGAGTTAACTACACTTAAGCCGACAGCAATCCTTTGATTCTAATATACAGGATGATTCATAAAAAACGATAATAATGGAATCTATATATGAAATAAAACTATTCAGTCAGTACCACACAACATTATTTTTTAAAGAAAAACTTGTTTCGACATACTGTCATTATCGGGCCTGCAAAAGTAACAAATCACATCATCTTAACGAAAATTACAACAAACTAGCCCATGGGGTTCTGATACAAATTATAACTTAACGTTGTTCCATTTTAATATTTGATAATAGCGAATAAAATTATATAATCAATATGATTAATTTTTGCGCACTGTGCACATATACAGATCTCTGTAAGTTTTTGTATTCAACAATGTTATCTGTTGAATATTCCAGTAGATAATTCGAACACGCATCATCATATGAACGAACAAACTATATACAAACATGTAAATGAAATTATGTTAATCGCAGTGTAAAACTAAAGATACAGTTATGTGTGTTCAAAGCAAAAGCGATATTGTGCATTTGAAAAGCAGCTTTGATTATTGTAAATTATGAAACGGTACGTACACAATACAAACCACATGTTTATAAATATTACAGACGAACTAACCAAACATACATACTAGCGATTATCCTGAATAATCAAAATATTGTGGGTTTTAGCCAATCAACATATTAAGAAAAGTGTATTTAGATAGCCCAAAAAGTATCCGGTAAATATTTTTAGTCCAAAATGTAGATAGTGATCAAAACAGATATATAATTTCTTTTTTCTACCTTTTAAAGATATATGAAATCCATCTTCTTCTGAACTTTTTTCGGTTAGGCTTACTAAATGCAGCCAGAGTGTGATAAGCACTATATATCATTTTGCTTTCTATTTCAAGGCATAATAAATAATTAATTTATACAATAAAGTACCAAGCAGTGTTTCTTGTAGCACATCGAACTTTACTACTAGTCAAACTTTCATTGAACTTGCAGTTGCATCCAGTTTTTAAAAACTATTTAACACTCTCACATATAACACATTTTTACAACTGGTTAACTTTCAATCAGTCATTAAAATAACTTGTAAACTGTGAATTCTGGACTAAATAAATAATTTTTGTGCGGTATGTGCCGATATCTTATAAATAATGGTCGTTATACCAACAACCCTTCTGGGTAGAGTTGTTTATTTTTTTTTATTATTGATGATCCTTTAAGGTGTGTTGACGGTGTTGTCCTTAGATCATATATGCTACGCTAGATACGGTATTCAGGTTATTTGTTGTGGTGTACAGGAGGGAGTTAGAGTACCAACCCACTGATTGGTCGATTTCAAATTTCGACGATACCCGCTCATATCGTAAATTTTGACAGATTAGACATATGTCAGATATTCTGTTTTTTGGGGATTATTGTGCGAATCTTGTGTAATTTTATAGTTTTTTTAAAGTTTTTGCTGTGTTTGGATAATAGTGGTCGTAAAATGCCAAAGTCTTGTTTAGTGTGCAACATCAAATTTGAAAAAAGGTCTACCAGACCTTTTCATAGGTATGTATTCCATAGGCGTGCTGTCGGATCTCAAGTAACTCTTAGATAAATTGTTTCGGCAATTCGTTGACAAAACAATAATGAAAAGTATTTTATTTTACAGATTTCCCAAGAATGTTGGTAAAAAAAATTTGGTGTGATGTTTTGGGTATTACCGAAAATATACCTTACTATGAAGTTTTGTGCTCTCTCCAGAAAGTATCAAAACTTTACCAGGCGGCAAGAGATTACTGCTAGATAGGGATATACCAATTAACATTGAAAGGTATTTTAAATAACTCTTTTTTTTCAACTCTTTCATCTTAAGAGCAAACCGAACCCCTTCAAAATTTTAATAACCTTTTAAGCCTTTAGTTTTAGTCGGATTTTTGTGAAATTTTCAGGAAACACTAATAATTTCGAAACTTAGGGTGGAGAAATCTTGATTTTTTTGTAAACCTTCGAAAAGTATTTATTTTGTTAATTTTAAATGGAAAATCACAAAAAGAAATATCCGCGCCATTCTGCATTAAATCTATGAAAAGAAACATTTTTGTTCATAGATTTTTTTTAATAATAATAATAGTTATTCCCAAGAATCAACCTGCGTTTATTAACAGAGGCCAAAAGTAGTTTCTTTTACTTAATATACCGAGTACCGAATACGTACATATGAATAATTTGTAGATTTGATGTAAACATGTATATGAATTGTTTAATTATCTATGTATTGAATGTCAATTTATATTTTATTAAAATAAACCATGTTCATCAGCTTTTTCATTTTTTACTCAACCCAATCTATACCAAAATATTCCAAATGTTACGCCACTGTATCCTGGTACGCTGTTTCCCCTTCACCCCCTTTCATCGTTTCCCCTCTAGAACTAAACAAACACTATAGGATGCTGTAACAGACGTTTCTAAAACAATTATTTAACGAACCTAAACACTATTTTAAGCATCTGAAGCAATGATTAAGTTTTGTACCATTGTTTATGCACCATCTTGTATAATTTATGTTCTAATATTTGCAAAAATAACCACTTTAGTCTATTATGTTTTATCTGTATTATTTCCATCAGCAAAATAATAAATTTTCCCACAAAATCTTCTCCTTGGCAATTTACCAACAATAAATACATTGAACTGAAATTTATGAGGCTTATTTCAATACTATAAAGAAAAAAAATCCTTTGATTCCCGAAGTCCAAGTACCTATACCCAGTAATGCATACCATGACCCGCGCATTAATAAATAATCTCTCCAGACATGAATATCTTAAAACGCCTGGAGAATGAATGAGATTTATTTAAATTCAAATTGTTATTTCTTCTTGCATGTGAAAATAAATTGGTAACGTAGGAGTGTACGTTATTGTACAGAGTGGACAAAATTCAGAAAAACTTATTTATACATTTATTTTTAAATTTAATATTTTAATTTTCTTAAAATGCCATTCAAATTGATGAATTCAGACTTCATATGATTAACATAATATTTTCATTCGAACCTCAACTCAGTCTTGAGGTGAAAGAAACAAGAGAGGAGTTGATTGTGACAAAAACCCGTAGATACGAAAATTTGCTATTCCAATTCGATTGTCTATTTTACAAAATATAAAAGGAATTAAAACTATTTCCCTTCACCTAGAAATAGAAAAAGAGGGACATGAAGTTATGTGTCTTTCTAGGTTACACCCAGGATTTCTGGGAACCTGTAACTGATTTCTTCTTCTTTCGATGTTTAAATAAGTGTATTTTGTATATTTTTAATACAGAATACAAAGTTGTATTTTTAATAATTTTACAATATTTTTTGTTTTTTATTATTACGAGAACTAATATTTGTATACCAACTGGCTTATATTGTGGACTTTTATTAGTGCCATTTTCAAAATATCCTTAAAACATTTCTTATAAAACTTATAGACATTAAAGTTATATGAAAGGTTTAGGAACAACCACATAATGAGATTACATCCTTCCCTATCGTAGCTTAGAAAAACAAACCCGTACAAGACGGGATGCCCGGCAGGAGAGATCTCCTGAACATATCCAAATGTATTTATTTATTTATTTATATAAGAATGCAAACAGACGAGCCCAGTACAATATTCACTGTTTACTAAACTAATACAAAATGGATAAATCCTTATTAAATGTTGCTTAACAATAAAAATAAGAAAAAAATATATATTATACATATTATATGAAAAGAAACTAGTCAAGATGAGATAAATATAATCTTTTAATAGTGTTTGTAAAAGTTATCAAAGAGGAAGAGAAGATATCCACATCGGTGAGTGACGAGATTGTATTGGATGGCTTACTGAATATTTGCAGAGGAGAGTTTAGGTAGTAGTTAGTAGAGCTTTGACTAATTTTGAAAAGATTTTTTTCTACAGCTGCTATGAAAAGAAGCGAATTTCTCATAGCTTACTTAATTTCAAAACCATATATTGCCCACACCGTGCGGGAATACTTTTCCTCACGGCACTTTGCCCACACCACATACATTTATATGGAGAATCAACAAAAATCGACAAAAACTTAGTTGGCTGCTGTTTAGCTTCAAATAGTTGTCACAACTGTCAGATTTTAGAAGTTTTTAAATACTTAAGGTAATTTTCATTCGTGCTTTGATAAAAATCGCAATTTCCATTAAATATTATTTTAATAATAATAAGATTTATAATAAATAATATGGATACTGACAGTAGTGACGATTTTGATAATACTCCGCCAAAGATATTGGAAAGGGCCGCAAAAGTAACGTTAGATTTGTTGCCGGTAATTTCAAGAAAAAAGTATGAATTGGCATACGAAAAATTTATGGAATGGAGAAGAAATACAAAAAAAAATTATTTAACTGTTAAGAGGTAGGATACTTTCATGTTATTTTAGTTTTGCTAACCATAAAAATAAATATTAAGTTACATTACTTGTATTCTTTAAATTTGTGCAGTTGTGTGTGTTTGCGGCACTCGCCCTTCAGGCTCGTGCCCCAAACTTTCACACTCGTGAGAAAAGTTGAACTTTCCCCACTTGTTGCACAATATACTATTCCCTCACGTGTTATAGGATGGAGTAATGAAATTAATTTTACTTAAAATTTCGCTAGATTCAATTTGCCCGTTAACGATTTTGTAGATAAATTTAACATCTGAAAGCTGACGACTGTCGACTAGTGGTATAGTTCTTCCATTTTCAATTACAGAAATATAAAAAAAAGTTCCTTTTGGCGGCTTGTCGGTACATCTACAAGCCGCCAAAGCCGATCAAAGCAACTTACCGACACATCTGGGAATTTTTTTTTATATTTCTACAATTGAAAATGGAAGAACTATATGAGCTTCAGTTCTCGTTTGCAAATATCGAAGTCTGCATAAGTATGAAATTTTTTGAAACATATTTTATAAATATATCTTGAACTTTTTGTAATCGGTCGATATAACAGTTATAATAGGGAATCCAAATAGAAGAACCGAAGCTTAAAACACTATTGACATATGCCATGTATAGATTTCTAACAGACTCTACCTCTTTGAAGTCGTGACAAAATCCTAGTGCTTTATTAGCTTTTTTTGAATACCGAGATCTTTGACCACCGAAACTTTTGTTAAAAGTTCATTATTGAGGAAATATTCGTTTTCGATAGTGTCTTTATTCCTTGAGAATGTTACAAATTGACATTTTTTTGTGTTCAGATAAAGATGGTTTTGCTGGAAATACGATTTAAATCTTCTTGGATCAGGAGTTTATCGGAAGAATTAGATATTTTTCGGAAAAATTTCATGTATGACCAACTTCTACTTTATAATTGCCCTGTGTAATACTTTAATAAGAAGCTTCTCGTTCCTAACATTTTTTATTAATGCACCTTGTACAAACATAGGAAGTCGGACGAACGGCTAGATCCTTATCGCCTACATGCAAAATTTCTTAACGTCAGGAAAAAGTAACGTTACTTAGCATAACAAAGAGATTATTACATAGTAGAGCTTAATGTAAAATACAATAAAAGTTTTTATACGTTTGTTTAACAGGCAATATTTTACAATCAGTCCGTTTTAATGCAAGTAATAGATGCTATTATAGTTATTAAAGGTATGTTAATAACATTCTTAGTTGAGAGCGGTAAAAAGTACTTTTTAACTCAAAGGAATCGTAGTTAGATAATGGAGTTAATCAGAAAAAGTCTTGTTGTCTCGATTATTTCATCAGTAATATTTTTCCACATTTTCTCTTCTTCTTTAATAGTGGATTTATGGTAGTGTAAAATCAATGATACCACTAATTTTTGCAAGTTCATTAATTCTATGTTTTTCAAATTTATGTTTGTGAAGAAAGAAATAGAAAGATCTTTTCCTAAAGAATTGGGAGATAAATTAAGGGGGTAGTCCTCTAAATATGGCTGAAAAATAGGTGTTTTTCGGAATTTTTTTTTTATACTAAAACAAAAGGAAATGACAACTTTGAGTATATCCATTTATTAATAATAAAAATAGCTTTCGGGCACCATTTTTTTACGCCATCAGCCGCTTCCCGTGACCGCTACACCAGGTGAAAGCACCTCTTGTCCCCATTTTCGGTGGCCGGCATGGGGTTCCTCCGATTGGTCCTTCAACAAAATAAATGTTTTAAAGTTATTGTCAATTGGTAAATCTAGTCCCCTACGTAGCCGTTTTCGATCCGTTGAAAAGTCTGTGCTCGGTTTTTATACCGATTTTTAGGGTGAAAAATCAATTTTTTTTAACACGTCGCCATTTTGGTTTTTTTCAATTTCAATAACTTAAAAACATCTATTTTGTTGAAGGACCAATCGGAGGACCCCCAGGCCGGCCACCGAAAATGGGCGTTTCGAGGACAAGGGGTACTTTCACCTGGTGCAGCGGTCACGGGAAGCGGCGTAAAAAAATGGTGCCCGAAAGCTATTTGTATTATTAATAAATGGATATACTCAAAGTTGTCATTTTCTTTCGTTTTAGTATAAAATAAAATCAGAAAAACACTTATTTTTCAGCCATATTTAGAGGACTACCCCCTTAAGAGCAAACCAAACTCCTTTGAAAATTTGAAAACCATTCTAAGCCTTTAGTTTTAGTCTGATTTTTGTGAAATTTTCAGGAAATACTAATAATTATAAAACTTAGGGTGGAGACCTCTTGATTTTTTTGTAAACCTTCGAAAAGTATTTATTTTGTTAATTTTAAATGGAAAACACAAAAAGAAGGATCCGCGCCATTCTGTATTAAATCTATGAAACTTTGATCCCATCTGTTTCAATAAATATCAAGTAGTTTTTAAATAATATGCTTTCCCATCCTTTTCTTAAATATCTTTGCATAGTGCTGCCTCGTCGTTTCAGAAATTTAAAGCTGTCGAGAAACATTCCATCGCCAAGTGTTTCCAGTGGCACGCATATAAATACAATTTTATATTAGAAAAACCTCATAAAATAGAAGTGAAATTTGCTTTTCACAAGAGCTCCGGATTGCTCTTAATATGTTTCGATTTCAGCCAATTCCGCAGATCAATTTTTAATAAGTTGGTAGTTGGCAATTTTTCTACAAGTCTAGATTTGCATTATCCATCACTATTGCACGGTTCTCAGGAACTAGCATTTGTTCAAATCGTGTATGTCGCAAGTAAATGTTTAGAACAATCAAAAATTAATGTTTTCTTTCATTAACCCTTCCAAATTTTCCATAACACTAGATTATTCAATGCGAATTTTCTGTGAAATTTGTAGATTACCCTCGCCTTTCGGTATGTTCAAACCTTTTTCTATTGTTCTGGGTTATAAAAAGAAATAATTAGTTGATGTATGGATAAAATAGCGACATAACAATCACGCTCTTACGAGAGAATGTAGATTTAGAAATCACTATACAGAGTTGGATACATTTTTACTTTAAAGTTTTTTTCTTGTAGATAAAGGACATGAATTGTGTATAGATTACCGAGTATTTTAAACAAAGTATTACAACCACAAATATACTGAAAAATAATTCGAAATCAATCAAATCAGTTGTACATTGTGAATAATTTCTATCCTATAAAACAATAAAACTTACGGAATATTGATATATATTTTAGAAATTGTTTGTTTTATTTTAGTAATCAACTCTTCGTGTATAATAAACTCTGGCTAGCTCATGTTTTATTCAATTTTAATAAGCTTATTGTGTTCAAAGAGTTTTTCAAAAAATGGGTCAATGTAAATAAATTACAACACAATGTTGCATTTTAAAAACTTTATTATTTAATATCGCTACTATTATCCCCAGCTTTTAAAAAATATATTTCTGTTGAAATTTGCGGTTATTAAAAATATTTAAAGAACCTCCAAAAGATTTTTTTCCATTAAGGTTTTTAGTTCGTAGAACTAATACAACTGTGGTTGACCGTTGCGGAAAAAAATATTTATGTGACTTTCGACTAAACACCGAGTCCTGCTATTAATCTCAAAGGTCTCTTAATTATCAACACATGATATTGCATTACTCTTTCTCCTCTAAGGCTCTGACTTCATAAAAAATCTCACCCTTAGTCAGCAAGTCTGTCCGCCATGTTACGGTAGATTAAAGGCAAAGGGTGCGTATCGAGTCGAGCAATTATGCGTTTCTCTCTTTGATAACCCGCGTAATTTCAGCCATGATTGTGCCACGTAACCCGTTCAAGATATTTTCCAGTACTGTATTAGCCTAAGATGAATGTTTGTAGTCAGATTTAAAAAAGTAATTAATCACACATACCGTTTGTCACATTTTTGAAGTAGGAGGGATTGCATTTAGTAAAACAATATCACCGTACATTATTTTTATTGTTATTTATAGTATTTATTCTACCTTTGAAGTGTAAACAAGTGTTCTTTACGAAAACAAAAGTTAAAATCGGCTATCATGTTACGCGAGTGATACCCGGCGGTCAACAATCGCCTGTGTTTCGGGTATCGATGGTGGATGTAGGTCAACAGAATATTTCAGGAAAATAGTGCAAGATCGCAAAATGACCAAGCACTATACAGTGCTTGAAAAAATTCCGAAAATGAAAAAAGTCGTTTAGTAAACAAAATAAATACTATACAACAATTAGAACAAATGCAAAAAGATCACTCAGATCTGCTAAAGAAAGTATCTCCACCTCTACAGGAAGAGGAAAAAGATAAAATAGAATATCACACTGATGAAGAAGAATTAGCTAGAGAGACAGAGTGGATAAGAAAGAAACAGGGAAACAACAAGAAAAGAAGAATGGATACCTCACTCTCACCTACACAAACTGTCTCAATTACTCAACAGATAAAAGCCAAAAAACCTCTTAGGTCCCCACCAATAGTGGTAGATGGCATTGACAACTTTAAAGTTCTTCACGAGGAATTAAACAGAATGATGACAGGTCATCAAATGTGCCAGATGAAGAATGTTATAGAAAAGTCTCAAAAGTGCTTGGATATAATGGGTATTCTTGGTATACCTATGAGAACAAACGGAAGAGACCAATCAGTTATTGCTAATAAATTACATAATGAATGTGACGCAAAGGCCATTGTAGATGACCTTCGAAGAGGGGGATATAAGGTATTAGAAGCCACTAAAAAACTTAAGTTTAAAACTAAGCAACCGCTAAACATGTTTATGTTGTCATTTAAACAAGATGAAGATGTAAATAAAATCTATAGTATTACGGATATACTGGGAATCAATGTTGAAATTAAACCAATTAAAAAAACAAAATTATTCCCCAATGTAAGAGATGCCAGGGGCACACACAATATTTCTGTGCTAAAGAACCAAGATGTGTCAAATGTACTGAAAAATATTATACCAAAGATTGTACAAAGCCAGAAAATGTACAGCCATAATGTATTCATTGTGGCGGTAACCATCCTGCTAATTATCGAGGGTATATCGTTGCTAAACAAATACAAAAAATTAGAGCTGATACTATGAAGAAACCATCTTTACCTAGGCAACCTGTACGACAAGTACAACAGGTAAGAACTGACTCGTCAGTATAAAGAAGGAATAACGGAAATCTAGTCAAAATAGGCCATCTTCCTACAACCAAGATGTTGCAGGACTATCAAATGCCAGTAAAAACAATAATGTTAGAACACAAATTAAAGCAACTACTGACCCGACTTTAATTGATTTTAGAACAACAGGAGCAGTTATTCCAAAAATTTGATGAACGATTAACTCATTTAGAACATAGTGCCAAAGGAACGCTAATGGTCTCTTGCAACACCAACAACAATTGCAAGCAATCCTAGATGTAAATAAATTGGATTGGATTGGAGCGAGAGGTGGAAGTGCCATAATAATTAAGGACAATATCTTACATTACACTGTTGACCAGACCATCAAGAAATTAGCCAAGAGTCATGAAGAAAGACTTCAATAATCATGTCCATGTCGAGGCTATCCAGTTCCTTGATAATACTGGGTTAGAAAGAAGACTTAAGAGGATCAACCTCTTTGAGTTTAGTTTAGTTTAGTTTTTTTTTAGTGCAAAAGCAGAGCTTGTGTGTGCACGTTAAACTTTAGTGGAACGCTGATGAATATACCTTAGTTTTAAGTTTAAGTTAGAATTAAATTGCTCATTGGTCACTGTTGACCAGATTGTAATATACTAAATGCTTTTATGGGTGTTTAATAGTAATAAAAAAAACTTCTAGGATATTATCGACGAACAAAATACTATACGCAAGGTTATTTATAGAATATAAAACATGTATTCAAGTACATACAAGTACATCATTTATTTATTTATTTTACACAGTCAATTAATGACACTTGCACTTTTAGACTGTGTGCCAATTAAGTTTACTTTTAACCTATCTATAATAATTGTAGCACATTATGTTATTTTTTTTTGGTACGCCAGATCATTTGGACCTTAATTCACCCCTGCTTTAGTTATATTTCCCCACCAATCTCCATAGGTTCATCCGCTAGGGGAAACTACACTCATTGTCGAGACCTGTAATCCAAACAACACTTGCCACTTCATGATTGATGATTTACTAGTTCTGTAGCAGATCTAGATGAAGAGTTAAGACCCAATCTTACAATCTGGGTGAACAATAGAAGAGTTTCCTGAGGGTATACATATATAGAGCTCAAGTGCTATTGTGGTTGTAAGAGAATGGGATATTTTTGGGGTTTATCAGTGAGGTAGGCACATGTTTTAACCTTTAGAAACAATCCTAAAGAGTGCTGGAATTAAAAAACAAATTCCCAATTTTTCAAATCGAAATTAGAATTTGTTTCTCTTATGTGTTTTAGAGTTATGACCGGAAAATCTAAAACTTCAACTTTGTCGCCTTCTCCCGCTAAAATCAATAAGGATATTAAAAGTCCGTCTTCAACTCAATATTTCTACATCCCTTCTCAACATCTCTTCTAAAAATTAAAGATGTAGCGCTGTTAGTTTTAGAGTTATGACGTAACAAAGATCAGAATTTTAGCTCCACGAAAATCTAAAATTCCGCCTTCCGCCAAAAACAATAAATATATTAAATAGCGGTCTTCAACAGAATCTTTCTACATCATCATTTCTAATACCTCTGCACTTCCTTTGCAATAAAGCTTAGGTTTAACCACCGTGATGCACAAACTTTGTGTGAGTATCGAATGGGCTGTGCTGCCGTATTCGTTTTGAAACTTTGATGTCAGTTAATGCAGGTTCTGGCGCAAATCTGTGTGTTTGAATCGCGGCTACCGGTGATGGGTTTATGGTAAATGGGTCTTTCACTTTTTCGGTGTTTTGAGCCATTAAGGAAACCGTCTATTGTTTATCTTTTAGTCAGTTGATTTCTTGCACCCTTTTTTCAATTTATCTTTATGTATCTCAGTATTTTTGCTTTTATCAGGATCGTCTTTACAATTTATTTAGAAGTACACTCTAAAAAATTGTTGTGAAAAAACTTGATAAGTACGGTAATTTTCTCAAAATATAACTATATGACCTACATTTTACATTATACGTGCCTTTAGAGTACATTGTCAAATTATTCACAGAATAATGAATGTGAAAAATATCGCCAATGTGAAAATACATTGTGAAAATTACTGGTTTATAGAATTCATTCTATGAATGAAATTACACAGGTTTAATTATGTGATAACCCCTCCACCTGGACTCTGCTCTATTGGATTTCTATTAATAGAACCCGGTGTCTCAGAGTTAGGCAAATTAGTTGAGAGTTACGCGAGATTGGAACGCAGAGATGTTACATATCTCAATAATATTGTATCACTAATGCTACCAACATTTTCTAGGCCAGAAACCAGCTACGACACTTTATTTTGTATATCTGGAAAAGACAAATATAAATGATACCTACTCAAATGGAAATAATACATTTCAATCAAACCAAAAAGATATTTAGTTTTTTGTACTCATAGATAAATATACTTATTCTGAATAAAATTATTATTCTGAATAAAATTACATGTTTCTTTATAATTATGTGTTTGAATGTCACTGTGAATTCACACCAAACAATTACCAAGTAAATTCACAGATTAATGAAGAAATCACAGTAATCATTTCGTAAGATTACACAATTAATCTAGTGAGATTCCATAGTATTTTTACAGAATTCATAAGGTAAAAGGATTTGTACATAAATATCTGTATTTTCACATGATTTTACGTTGGTTACAAATGGCCAACAAGTTTTACAAATGTCCACGTAATAGATCTAGTTTCTAAAAATTTTTTTCGCCTACCATGTCTGAAAATGAATATCAACCCTAAATATCAGACCGAAAGTAATATTTCCGGGCCTTGGGCCGCAAAAATCAAAAAGAACACGATTTTCACTATCTACGCACCTTTAACTTTGACGTTTCACATACATTTTCATTAAACGTCAGTGTAGAACCAAGAGAACTAAACTGTAAAATAATAATACATTCTGATTCTGAATAATTGTGATTGTGTGAATTAGTGAAAATGAATAGTAATTCAGGCACTGATGAAGAATTTACGAATATACCAGACTTGCAAGAAGAAAAACTAGTAATGTTTCTCTAAATTTGTTACTTAACAAGACAACGCGCAATGATACGAAAAGTACTATGAATGATTTAACAACTGGAAATAATGTACAGTGCGGATCATAAGTTTACCCCCCCCTATTTAACTCGTTACTGGACTCTCGTTAGGAAAATCGCCGAGACAAGTCGACTTTTGATTTCTACAATGTACATTTTTGTACGAATAGTTTACCCCTAATTTCATCCCTTACTGGAGGGTAGCAACTCTTTCGAAAAAGTTTAATAGCATGGAGTGGTGAGTGATAGCTCATTTGAAATGGGGTTTTATTCTCTATTCAACCGTGTTTTTTTTAATTTTTAATTTTTTTAATTTTTTTTATTTTTTTTTTATTATTTTTACTTTATTTTTTTTTATTTTTTACTATTATTTTTATTTTATTTTTATTTATTTTTTTCATTTTATTTTTTTAATGTTTTTTTTTTTGCAAAACGTCAAAGCTGAAACTAAAAATAGACTTTATTTTTGCCAGGAGGTCAACGGGGAACATTTTGAACATTTATTGTAACTGTAATTGTAGTTTAGTTGCCTTCCTGTTTGTGGTGTTTTGTTATTTTTAAACATTAATAACTCATCACGTAATAAAGCAAATTTAAAATTTTTTGCACGGTTGAATGGAGAATAAACCCCCCTTTCAAATGAGCTATCACTCGCAACCTCATGCTATTTAATTTTTTCGAAAGGGTTGCTCCCCTCCAGTAAGGGATGAAATTAGGGGTAAACTATTCATACAAAAATGTACATTGTAGAAATCAAAAGTCGACCTGTCTCGGCGATTTTCCTAAGAAGGGTCCATTTTATTACTTAAGTTGCTCATTAAATTCTGTCTGTATTTATAAAATTAAAGATTTTTGTTATATTTTCCTATTTTTTGTTCTTTTTTTTTGGTAGGCGAAAAACAGTTGTGTGTCACACATGCTCATTTTCTGCCCTTGTGACACAATATACTGTAGAAACATCTGTTTAATTTCAAAGTAAGTTGATTTTAATCTATTTTTTTTTTATAAAAAAAGCTTACCAATGTCGAATCACTTAAGGAGGACGCAAAGACTTACCTGAAAAAAAAAATAAAATTAGTATGTATTATCAATAAAATATCTATATTAAAGTCAATATAAAGGAAAAAGACAACTTTATTAATTTGGTTCCACAGTTGTGAGGTAGAACGAAAAGTAAAACTCTTTTATCTGTTCAAGCTTTCGATACTTTATTGACTCTTCATCAGGAACTCTACAAAGGATTAAATTAAACAAATTTGATAAAAACAGATTAATGAAGAAATCGCAGTAATCATTTCGTAAGGTTACACAATAAATCTAGTGAGATTCCATTGTATTTTTACAGATTTCATAAGGTAATAGGATTTGTACATAAATATCTGTATTTTCACATGATTTTACGTTGGTTACAATTGGCCAACGTAATATTATGTGATTTTACATAATCTTTTTTATCAGTGTTTTTTTCAATTTATATGTATGTGTCTCACTATTTTTGCTTTTATAAGGATCGTCTTTACAATTTATTTAGAAGTAGGCAGATTTTTAAGCATAGTTGATAAAAAATGATTAACTCTCTAAAGTTCTTTCCATACGTGCCAACGAAGTATTAGCAATGTTTTCTTCAAATTTCCTAGATCAGTGACGTGAAAATATAATGATAATGGATTCCTAAGTCACAAAACGAAATTACTGTCCAAATTTCGTCTTCCTAGCTTCAGTATTTGAGCGTTAGACAAAATGGCAAGTGGTTCTTTAGATATTCCTCAATTTTAATTGTGCTAACAAACTAACGTTAACAAAATTAACATCATTTGATTATTACCATTAACATTATATAATAAGAAACGTGTCTTGATTTAATATAATTCTTAAGACGATAATATTTCTCACCCCCAATAGATAAATGAAATTAACTTCACGTCTGCAACGTTTAGGATAAATGACATCGACCAGACGATTTTAACTACTGTGCTTTACTCTTTCCTCCCGTTTAAGTTTCATAATTAATTCATGAAGAACTTTGACAAACACAAAACCTTTACGCTCTCAGCCGGGGATCCCAACGTTAAACAAACCAAAGAAAAACAAAACCCAGTTTTCCTCCTAATGCACGAAAAACAACCAAGAGTAAAACCCGGCATTTCAATCGTTAGAAGTTAGCGTCTCCTAGCCACGATTTAAAAGAAGGAAGCAATAATACCTTCCATGATGCCAACAAAAAAAAAGTATATAGACACAAAAGATAAGGCCGATTAGTAAATAATAGTTTAGTTGACGTATACTTTGAAAGCATTTTAGTGACCGTGTAAAATAATATCTAGATAAGTTTAAAGATTCCAAACTAATGCCATTGAATTTCTTTTGAAGGGAAACTAACCTAGAATACTCAACTCAAAAGGTAATTTGAAAAATATCGGTGCTTAATGTTCATGTATTGCTTGCATCAAATATATCTGGTAAAGCATCCTATCTAGAAAGTGGAGCCGTAGTTACTTCATGAGTAAAGTGACATAAAGACTAGCGCTATCTTTATTTATATCTACATCTATGCCTGTACCAAGCCAACGTCATATATAAGTGGAACGAACAAAAATTAAACGAGCTCACGATTTATCAAAATAATGTGACATCAAAAATCGATCAATAGTAACCAAATGATCATAGTCGGTCACAATTTGAAAATGTTTCTATGAAATTTAGACGATCATTAATCAAACTGATAATTACCCTTTGCTCGTAATTACTTTGGTATTTTAATAAGAGGGGTGACTAGTCAAATCTTCAAAAAAAAATCCCAACCAAATCATTAATCACATCATCACATCGGGGTTTTAATATTTGAAAACTAAACTGTGAAAATAAATAAAACATGGGTTAAACAAGAGCGAATTTAATATCATTGTTGCTATAATGTATTCAGAAATTGTTATGTGGGTTTGATTAGTCCAGTCGATGGTAGCGCTCTACACCTGCACAGTATCTTTAGTTGAAAACGTAGGTAAATACTACGAAAATGGCAATTCAATTTAGGTGAGTGTTCTTTCTTAATGCAAAAAAGGACGAAATAGTTTCTGGTTTAACAAAATAAGACAAAATGAGAAAGAATGTATATGTTTAGCCACAACGGCTTTACATTAAGTGATATTAAGTGACAAATACATTGGATGATGAAAGCATAGAAAAGCAAGTAAATATGGAAGAAATATTATCGATTTTACGCCTGAAAAGGCATGAAGATCACTGAAGAATATCGCTTGATAATTTTGTCTTTAAGGACTGTAGTAGCACTGTACATTATTTATGTCACCTCATCTTGAAAAAATACTGCAACAAGAAAATCGAGTAAAAGAAAATTATCACATAAAATCAGCTTAATACCCTATGAAAGAGTATATAGTTTTTATACGAGCATTAAAATCATCCACCATATAGTAGACATTCTCCATGTAGTCAATAAAGTAATCTTATGTACTAAAGTGAATCATCAACTCGCAAACAGATGGAAGTCGTAATTAGATATATGGCGGCATCAGTTTTGATCTATAACAGACAAAATTAAGTAATTAGGATGAAAAAATTTTAATGCCGGTTTCTTGGTAACAAATCGAAAGGAAATAGGTAGCTTATAAATTATGATAAGCTTTGTTTTCTCACATATTATCCATAATTATGTTACTTTGTAGAGTGCATTTATATGTTTTATTAAAACCTAAAAGACGGCATAAAACTGTCCATGTATATTTCAATACTTTAAAATCAATGTATTTTGCCGAAATTAAAAACATATTGGCCGTATGTTTGCTATACAGGGCGTGCTCAAAGTACATATTTACCTAGTGGATCAAAAAGTGAAGAAAAAAGAGATTAACAGTAAGCAAATGTTCTACCATCTATCTTCTCATTTATTTGTGTATTGTTCACCAATTAATTGATATATGAGACAATGAAAAAAAATTCACGCCATACAAACTACAGTCAAATTTCAAAGCTTATTCATTTTCTCATACCCGTTATTTGAATCCTATAAACCGTATCTTAAATGTATTTTTTTTTAATTTGGAAAAGACGCTGCTATTAATACTTTCATCAGATACATTGTCTTTCTTGTATCATAAATCGTTTATTATGACTGTACAAAATGTATCGGTAACAACTTTTCACATTTCTCTGTACAGTGATATTGATCTACTGACTAAGTCCTTACGGCTTAAATCCTCATCCTTGGTTATATAGATTTAGGAGTTTGGTCGATGGATTGGTGATTGGTCAGAGCCAGCTGAAATTTAACGATTTTCATACGATACAAAAGATCAACAAACCAGTTCTCACACTCGTTTAGATACCCTAATCCTTTTCCTTTTCAGATTTAATTCTGAATACCACCTTTTACAATCAAGTGATTCTGTCCATCTGGAAGAATAATTTTGTATAATTTGCAAACCAATGTAAGTTTGGAGATATTTGAAATTACTTCATTCATTATTTTCCTTGTTTGGGCTAGTTGTACGAATAATAAATTAATTAGACAATGAAAAAGAATAAGTGCCGATGGTAAGTAGTAAGGAAATGACTATTTTATATTATCCTTTAAGAGTGTTCTATACCCATCAACTCTGTCAATTTCATACATAACCTCGAAATCCTCGCCCCTTACGTCTTCGCTGAACCCCCTCTAAAGAAATTGTTAGGCAGCATGAAATAGATCTGTGTATTTGCGGTTGCATAGTTAACAATTCTCGGATAAGGACGGCATCTAGACGTAGCATTTTCAGTCGTGGATGGAAATTATATTTCTTTTGACATGAACACAACTTTATGTGATCTAGCGGTATTAATTTGAACTGCCCGAAACGCGTAATGTTTGTTTGTTTATCTGCAGTTTGACATTTGAACATTTGAATTTGAGCGCGAACGAAACTAATATGAGTAACTTGTATAGAAACCTCTTTTCTATAAATTTTGCATACTAACTCACAGTTTTTATACGGGACAACAGCTGAAGGCTTACAAAAGTTTGCAAGCCTATAAGCAGTACGAGGCCAGGGCTTTTCATAGTGTTTTAGCCAAATTGTGAAAATTGTTTTTAGATGTGCTACCATCTATGGTAAGAAGAGAGTATTGACTTTATATTTTGACTGAATCTAGTCAAGATGTCACTCTCTTCTTTTTTATCCCTTTCAGAAATTAGTACAAAGTGAGTAAACCAGTAAGGAATTTTAATTTATTAGATTCGACATCCTAAGACCGGTTTCTGCCTTTCGGCTTCATCAGTTAGGCTTTTCGAATCCAATAAATAAAATTCCAAACTCGTACAAGTCAATAGCTATATCTGCTATAAGATAACATTTTTAGAGGTGAAAATTGTGTTTAATATACAGAAATAATACAAATAAAAGAAATTGTAAATCTTAGATGTTTATATATTCACAAAATAAAATAAATTATGAAAAAAAAAATTAATTCAATGGTATTTGCGAGGGACACATATTTATAAATACTACTACAATTTTGTCCAATGCAGTATATAACCATCTCTTTTTTTAGACAACATACTCATTGGTATTGTTTCATGAGAAATCTTATTTTTTTTAAAAGACCAATAATTCGTTCTACATGAATTCGTACATGGCAATATTTAATGTATTTTCCAAATCAGTGGGATGTAGTTGATTTTTTCCCTTTGTAAAGACTGGTATATTTATATTCGCACCTAATATTTGTAGAGAATCTTGAATTAAAAAACCTCTGTCGGTTAAAACAATATCACCTGGTAAAATTAAATTTAAAAAACCACAGTTTTCTGCCAAAAATTTGTCACTATAGTGTTTTAACAGAGCAGGTTTACCGAAAATTTACACAAGTAATAATAAAAAAATACATATAAAAGATCGTCAAAAATACTGTTATAAAATGCCTACAACAAACACGTCTATTATTCACTTGGCTTTCAGAAAATGTACATCGTTTCAAAGCTTTAATCCAAGCATTTCTCCATTCACTAGACAACGCATTTAATTATTCCCATCCGATTGTCAAAACAGCAGGAAACCGGAAAAATGTTACATTATCTCTTTCAGAACGCATTGAGCATTTAATAACACTATAAAAATGTGGCATTTTCTATTTATTTCTTCTGAATAAAGAACTTAAAAAAAATCTTTCTGATGTTTACCTATGAAACTAACGTTGTATCATAAAGTTGTGTGCCTGTCAGCAAATATGGCCGACCTGTCATCTACGTCATCCTGGAATGGTCTTTATTCAAGTCAACACAACAATCCAATGTAAATAAATGCAATCAGAATAGCTGTTGTCTTCAATTAACTTCCTCCTTTGCGTTTAGCCATACAATGCCCTTTTCTGATTGGCCAGGATTCTGTAAAACTCCGACAGAGCACGAGCGCAATGCGAGAGGTCCCGGGAGCCGCTACACACAAGACAAACCTTTCGAAATATAAATCTTCTGGTAAAATTTTAATTTTTAATTGCTTTAAAAGAGGACCGTCGGGGGGCAGCACCTCCCGGTACCCTCTGAGATTTTGAAGCAATGTTAAATTTTAGAAAAAACTACTTACTTTTTCAAAAATGGTAAATACAAAAGTTGTTCAGTGGCAAATGAAGAACGGCGGATGATAACTTATATACATATACGACTTTTTTTATATTTTTTCATGTTATTTCTTTTATGTACATAAAAAAAAGTGATCATCCGCCATTCTACGATGTATAGGTAATAAGCTAGGATACCAAAAAATATTTTTTTTTGTTGAGTATTAAGCCCGCAATTTTAACATTAGCATTTCCAATATGACGGAGCGTATAGAACCCTCTTAAAGTTTTTATTTACACTTAACTTGTATTACCATCTAAGTCTTTATGCTTTTTAATACTTAATATACGGGCAATTTGATGCACCGCGTCTCTAAGAACTGAATTTATAGAGACAATGTCTTTATAGTCCTTCCATTTTCAATTTCAGAAATATAAAAACTTTGTCGGAATTGGCGGCTTGTCGGCACATCTACAAGCCGATCAAAGCAACTTACCAACACATCTGGGAATTTTGTTTTTATATTTCTGCAATTGAAAATGGAAGAACTATACCTCTTAAGTCATAAGGACTATCTAAATTGTATTATTTCTTGATAGCATCGACAAGCCATTGTGGCAGACCAGATTGAGCGAAACAGATACTTTCTGATGAGACAAGACTTGAATGACCGTACAAATCTTGAAATAGTAATAATTTCCCTTATTTTTTATTTATTTTTACTGTAACACGATAAAATAGTCCACTCGATTATGATTGTTTTACATTGTTTGTCTACTTATTTTCTTGGAAGGAATAAAATTAAATGCAGATAACAAACAGACGCATATTTTCAATAGTGTAAATTTCTAATCAATAAATACAGCTCCAATCTACGTATCAACTGATACGTTATCTGTCAGATTCAATTAGTATTCACCTATTGAGTCATTCGGTTTCATTCCACTTATTTTATTTTAGGCGTAACCTTGTCAAGGACAATGAACCATTCGGAACGGAGCATCTGCTAACTTTTACTGACTAAACACTACTTTTCACTCTTGTATGGAAGGTCGTAACAAGAGGGAGGATTCAGAGGGGTTAGAACCAACTAATTCAGAGGTTTCAAGTTTTTTTGTCGGCGTTTGTTGTAATTCTAAAATCGTTTTACTGTAAAACCGTAAAACTGCATGTAGCCACTCTATTTTCAAATAAGATCAGCACGTTAACTTCAATATTTAAATCCTTTGTAAGGCATATATGTACGTAATGTTTTCACAAAATGTAGCTTAAACTCGAACAACCTTTAGTAAACATCGAAATGAGAAAACAATGACAGTTTCCGTAAAAATTGATGAAAGATTATTCCAAAATGTCAGAAAAAATAGAAGTACGTCAATGTTATTATAAGGGGAACTAAAAATCAAAACAGAATGTATACATTGTAACCGAAGTTTATCGATTTTTTTCATCCCTAGAATTTACATTAACCCTATAATCAAATTTGATAGTTATTCACGGTTTTGTACCTCCTCCTTTGTAAATCCTATGCCAATTGTTCCAGTGTGAAATTCAATAAGAGTTGGTCTGAGGGCAAAAGCAGAGCGGCAGTAAAGGGATGGAAATGAGAGGAGGGAAGTTACAGATAAATTCTATAAATAAAAATGTATTTGTACATTTTTAGATACATATACTGACTTGCTAAGCAAGAGGGTCGTATTTAGCAGTTTATTGATTTCTGTTTTTTTGAATTTGGTGATTTGTTAGAAATTTTAGTTAAGACTCGCCCCGTACGTCTTCGCTGAAGCCCCCTCTAAAGAAATTGTTAGGCAGCATGAAATACATCTGTGTATTTGCGGTTGACATTTGAGCATTTGAATTTGAGCGCGAACGAAACTAATATGAGTAACTTGTATAGAAACCTCTTTTCTATAAATTTTGCATACTAACTCACAGTTTTTATTCGGGACAACAGCTTAAGGCTTACAAACGTTTGCAAGCATATAAGCAGTATGGGCTTTTCATAGTGTTTTAGCCAAATTGTGAAAATTGTGTTTAATATACAGAAATAATACAAATGAAACAAATTGTAAATCTTAGATGTTTATATATTCATAAAATAAATTATGAAAATGAAAATTATGAAAATACCTGTTATGAAATGACTTGAACAAACACGTCTATTATTCACTTGGCTTTCAGAAAATGTACCTCGTTTCAAAGCTTTAATACAAGCATTTCTTCATTCACTAGACAACATATTTAAATGATCCCCTCCGTTTGGCAAAACAGCAGGAAACCGGAAAAATGTTACATTATCTGTTTCAGAACGCAACACTACAAAAATGTGACATTTTCTATTTATTCCTTCTGAATAAAGAACTTAAAAAAAATAACGTTGTGTCATAAAGTTGTGTGTCTCCCAGCAAATATGGCCGAGAATTTCGATGCTCTGTCAGAGGGCTTGTTCCCTGAAAGGCTCATTTAGTTGTTCTACAGTTCTAGATCCAAAATTGTTCTAACCATCTTTGTCCTCGGCAGACTATCTCCAGTCAGTCCTTCGAGGTAATTTTTCCCTCTAGGGTAAAATTTACATGTCTATTTTTTTTACATTGCAAATTTACAATCTACTCAAACAAAGGTTTATAGAGTAATAAGTAAATGGGTTGATCCTTTTGGTAAGTGGCTTGATTTGGGCTCCATCCATTGATGGGTCTACAAGTTTTATTCTAATATGTCTTCTGGCCAGCGTCTTTTTAGTCTTCTGTTCTCAATTGCATTGTGGTATAGATTAGCAATTAATGTGCTTGAATGATTTTCATTGCGGTCTTTGTTTTCTTGGCTAAACTCTGAATCACATCATTGATGAATGGAAATTGTACACTTATATGGCAATGTTTGGATTCCAGTATTTCTTTGATAACTGTATTATTTATGTTAGAGTTTTTCTTGTACTTTCTTTGAAGGAAGGCTATATCCAAGAGATGAAAATAAAGAGATTTCGAATTTTTGTTTTCCAGATTCGTTACAGTCTGATGAAGAACTTCCAATAAAGTGATATCTTCCTGTAAATTCAAAGATATGGTAATGTAAAGTTGACTGTGTGAATTTTCTAAATTTAATTCTACGTTCATGGTTAGGACAAGGGAAGGTTTCCAAATGTCATTGTCAGTGTTGCTTTCGCATCAGGTTTTTCTTTAGTTGGCTTGTCAAATGTATTGTTTGGGGGTGCATAATTTGTAGAGGTTTGCGAATGTTTGAATTTTCGAGTGACTGCCCCTACACAAAAGAATTTTTATAAAGCGAATTTGTGGGGGCTGGTTTCCGGTTTTCAGATGTTTTCGTAGAAATAAAGATTACTTGATTGTAAACGTTATCGGCAAGAATAGTTTAATTGTCCGTGGTTGAAAATTTGTCATATACTAAAAATTAAACAATAAAAATAAGTAAATAAACAAAGAAATCACAGGAAGTTGTTTTGATACAACTTGTAGAATATTAAATGCATTTCTTTTATGTTAAATTATTATTATGTATTCCAACCTGCTCTTGGAAAATATAAATAAAATTTCTTATGAAAAAGCGTCTACAATTTGATGAAGCATCTACAATTGGGATAAGCGTAGGTTGAAGAACTATTTTTTGATGAGTTAGTAAAATTGTTGAGTATTTAGTTATTGTAAGCATTTCTGGAAGAGTGTATAATGCTCAAAACCATTGTTATTTTCTTTTACCAACATAATTTCATTATTAAATTATGAATACACACATGTTTCCATGCATGTCAATAATTTTAAATAAATAATCCCATTCCTATATTTTTAGAATTTATCATATATTAGATTGTCGGGTACATTATTTTTATTGTTAGAAAAAAAATTGAAATAGTAGTTTTGTCTTTTTAACATATATATTCTTTATGAACCTACAATTTTGCTGTTTTGTGAATTAGTCAATACAAAGTTGGTTTTATATAAAGTTAAATTTTTTATTGCACTATTGTATTGCACCAAAGAGATATGTTTGAATTTGTATAAAGTTTAATAACAGTTTTTAAACTATATAAATGATATTCTTCACATTTTCATTTATGGATTGGTTTAATTTTTTTTTTTTTCATTTATTTATTGCTCATTTACAATCTACTCAATAACAAACCAGGGCTTGAGGCAGGAACTGCATATTGACTGCGAGCTATCTGGTTAAATCTTCTGGCCATGTTCTCTGCAATCTTCTTTCTATAACATCGACAACGAATTGTATGTTTAGGTCTGTGTGTATGGTGTAGTTTGATACATACCATGGGCATCTGTTATATTTCGTAGTATTGTGGACTGTTTGCAGGATTTCCGTGTTAGTTGGTTTGCTATAGCCCCATAGCTCGATACCATATGGCCATATTGGTTTTATAATGATTTTGTAAAGCAATAATTTATTCTCTAGTAATAATTGGGATTTTCTGCCTAGAAGCCAGTACATTTCACGAACTTTAATATTAATATGTTGCTTCTTAGCTTTGATATGTGCCTTCCTTGTCAGTTTTCTATCTAGATGTAGTCCTAGATATTTAACTTCGTCCTTTTGGGGAATTACGGTTACCTGGGGACAAGTATCGTGTTTTGTGGTAAATGTGATTTGCGATGACTTGTTAGTGTTAATTTTAATTTTCCACTTCTTTTGCCAATTCTGCAAGAGATCTAGAAGACATTGCAATGTCCGATGTTAGAATCGCAGTATCATCGGCAAAAGTTGCAATTGTGGTGACATTTGTTGGTAAATCTGCTGTGAATATTAAATAGAGATATGGTCCCAAAACGCTGCCTTGTGGTATGCCGGATTTTATGGGCTGATAGGAGGATATTGTGTTCTCAAATTTAACTTGAAAGAATCGGTCTTGCAAGTATGATTTTATTAATAGATCAGGAAGTCGATTTCAGTTTGTACAGTTGTACAGAAGTCCAGTGTGCCATACTCGATCGAATGCCTGTTGTATATACCTAAGAATAGGGCTGTACATAAATCTTTGTTTCCTAACGATTCTTTGATTTTGTTAATTATCCTATGCCACTGCTGTATGGTGGAGTGTTCTTCCCTAAACCCGAATTGATAGATAGGGATAAGGTACAGCTTGTTTAATTCTTTAGAATAATTTTGATATCATGGGCATAGAAGACTTATCGGTCTATAGGAAACAGCCTCTGAGAGATTTTTGCCTGGTTTCGCAAACAATATGATATGTGCATAAACAGGATTGCATGGGAAAGTAGCATAAACGCAGATTTAAACAATAAGTTTGTCTTGTGGATTCAATAATTTTTTATCCTAACCATTTTAATTGTTAACTCAAGGCCATAAAATTAGTTAAATATTAATTTTTACGTAATACTAACAGATTTTCTTTTAGAAATGTACTATTTTTGTAGTGAAAATCGTAATTTTCTACACCCTATAACTCGGGAGGGGTTTATTTTCATGAAAAATTGTATTTAAGATTAATTCATTTAAAAAGGATAATTCATCGATTCCGCAAGTTGTTTCTTTTTTTTTTCTCACATTACTTTCCTCTATGGTATAGTGGATGGCGGAAAAGTAAAAGCGGTAAAAAATAACATATAAACATTAAGTATGTAGTGTCAAAAACACATTCCAAAAGAGAGGTATAAATCTAACGACACTCCACTACATAAAATAGTCACATTTAATACAATTGTTCGGCGTCTTCCCTCAAGACTTAAACAATGCTAAAGTCAATTCTCACGGGGAATAAATTAGAAGAAATACCATTGCCAACAATGGCTCGAAACCATCCAAGTTAGTGATACAATCATCATATATATAGGTATACACACAACGACCCAAAACCGGTCTTCCTCTCTACGGCCACGCGGAACGATTCATGTGAAACGAATGCATCTTACAAAACTTAAAATTTAGTAGCAGGTAGCCAAAAAGGGGGCACAAAAACGAACCTCTGTGATGTCTAACGTGATGCGGTCCAATTGCAGAACAGCACGGTTGCTCCATATACATCGTCCAGCTGTTTTCGAAATCAGCATAAGCCACATCGAACAGATTTAACTCCATAAACACAGTCACTAAAAACATACACTTGGTGAAATATACCAAAAAAACCGCCATGGTTGCACGTGGTCGGTAAAAAACACAAAGAAAAAATATTTTTTTGAATGAAACTCAAGGTAAATAGTTTGGATTTGTTTGAAAACGTAAATGTTGTTTAGAATGGGACAATAAAATTAAAACGCCGGGTCACTGAACGTAAACTGTCATTGATAAAAAAATCAAGAAAATTATAAACTTATATTTAAAAACTAGTCTTCACATGAATACACAATTATTCGTTAAGTTTTTAGTTTTAGTAACGGTACAAAGTTTATCAAATTCTTCTTGAATGCATTGTTTACGTCCCGTTTTCGAGATTGCTCCGCTTGCTGGTACAATCTACTCCGCGCATTGGTTATAACACAACTGAACTTTCAGTTTTGTGTTTCAGTAAATGGCGGTTTGATTCGTCCTCCTACGGTCGGATTCGGGAGCGCCCGGAAGGTAGGAAGAGTTCGAGTTCTGAAAACTTCGACATTGCGTTTCTGTAGGCCGTAGCGGCACGAGAAAGGAAGTTTTGGTCATTACCATATTCGTCCTTCACTCTCGCAGTCTGGTTGCTGGTTTGTTATGCACCGGTTTAATTTGGGTTTTGCCTTTTATTGCATTCTCGGCAAATGAACCATACGCTCGAATTAATTTGAATACACGTCTGGAAGTTGGATATCTTGCTCGAGAAAATTATTTCTGTCGTTGAGTTGTTAAAAAAAGATAAAAATAAAATAATATGGGCGGGCGCACTCGAATTGCAGCGAAATTAAGATTCTCGACCCTTAATCCTTTACCTGAACTGCATAGATTTTAATCCTTCCGAAATCCTTAATTTCTGATATGATTAAACTTAAATACCATAAAGGTTTTCACGTGACATAAAGTCGTGACTTTTTATGTCATGACATTAGGAATAATGTCGCTTTTGTATATTCATGTAATTTTAATCCCATGGCATTTCTATGCAGTTTAAGATGGCGTCAAGTGAAATTATCAGGGGCGAAATTTTAAAAAATGAAAAAAAAATGGAAGAAAACAGTCTGAGTTAGGAAATGGATTGACTGAAGGAAAACTCTAAATACTCTCAATAAAGAACTTGCTTTAAAAGATCCAAGAAGTTACTTGAATTTTTTACGTATCAATCAAATAAATTTGGCTACCTCTTCTTTAGAAAAGGTTTTAGATTTTTTTTTGGTAATATCCATCATATTTTCGTTTTAAAAATGATCGTAATTTGAAATATTTGGAAATATCAACGTTGTTTTTGATGGAGATAGTTGTCTTCAACATTGAATACTGGGCCCAAAGTATTGAGGGTTTCATCTTTTTAGGTAATTCTGCAAAATATGCACCAAAGACCTTCCGAAAATGAATTAGTTCCTTTTTCAATCTACAATCCATAAATTTTTTATAAGTAAAATCATAAACATGTTTTGATTTGGCAGGAATTAAATTTGAAAATGTATTTTCAGCTTCTTTTATAATTTTCTCTGGTTCTATCAAGTACTATTAAACGAGCAAGGTTTGTATGTATGTATGTGTGTCCAGAGGATCTCGAAATCCACTCGTCAGAATTCAATGAAACTTTCAGGGTAGACTAATTCCTATCTAAATCGGCAAAAAATGTAGGTCTCATGTCTTCCGAGATATTTACAAGAAAAGTTAAGCTTTTAGTTTTATTTCCTAGCAACGGCAGATATAATAACTTCTTTCTATAGTAATATATAATATAAAGGAGAGATGAGTACAGTAAAAGTGGGGATATAACGTCACATTCCATAGGCGTACTTTGCAAAATAAGTTTCTATAATATAAATAAGGTCACAGCATATAAAATATATATACGCACTTCGTAGATTAAATTTGGAAGTTATATTATTTACAAAAAATAAAAATAAACTTTATGCATCTGACACTTTAACATTGAACGAATTAAATTTAACCAATAAATAACAAGGAGGATTATATGTTGGGATTAAACTTTTTTTAATCTCTTGGCATTAAAAGTAACGCTTCAGTACTTACCTAAACTCAAAGATTAAAAAAAAAGTTAGTTCAAGAACTATCTTTAAAAGTCACTGTCTTCACTAAAAATACTGGTATCACTATAATTGTCTTTTCTGAGGTTTATTATTATAGGTTCTATTAAATTATCCATTGATATATCCACTTTCCTAAATGAATTTTCTACATTTTTAACATGACCAATGCATTTTCCCCAATGTTCTCTATTTACATCTGAAACTGCCTTCAAAAACAAATTTCGCACATCAGGAAATTTAAATGTTTTATTGTTTTGAGATAATAATTGTGACCAGATCAGTTCAATGGAATTTAACTCTTAGTGGTTCGGAGGCAATCTGAGAATTTTAATCCCTTTTTCTCTGGCCATCTCATCTATAATATATTTTTTGAATTTGTTTTTATGTTGCCTTGCTATTACTAATAATTCTGCCTTCAAGGATTTAGGAGGACTGATAATATTTTTAGAATGAACCCATTTTGAAATATATATTAATACAAAATTCTGAATCAATTAAAATACATACGATACGGCTATGAATAAATAAAGTCTGACTTATCTGTCAAAAGAACAGGTTTATTACAGTAAAAACCATGGAAACAAGATTAAATCTAGACAAAAACTATATTAGGCCGATCAGATGTATTAAAATTTAAATTTTAACTACAAATAAGCATTGAAGGATGAGGTAAAAATAAAATTTCTACCTCTTGAACCTGTACTACGTTCTGCAAATTAAATACTGCACTCCTTTCTTCTGTATAGTATAGTAGTAAAAAGGTTTGACTTTATTTAATTTCTGGCGTTTTAATCTGAAAGAATTCAATTTTAAATTTGCCGCTTTATATAAAAAAGAAAAGATTCATTTGACGGACATAAATAATTTGCTTGTCAAATGACAGCCATCTCATAAATTCAAAGTTGAAAATACAACGTTGCCAATTCAATTTCAGAAATCATGGGTTTAGGTAAATATTTATAGGAACGTTGAGTAACACTGTTAAAATGGACACTTGTCAAAATGTGACACCTGTAAAAACGTGACAACTGTTAAAATGTGATACGTGTCAGAATGTAACAACTGTCAAAATGAACAAATCTCAAAATGAACAAAGGTCAAAATATGACACCTGTCAGAATGTAACAAATGTCAAAATGTCACACGTATCGTACTTTTCTTTATTTATTACAAAGATCTAACCTAACCTAAAGCTAATCTTTTTTTTTGGCGGGTGGAAATGCTTTATGCACATTGGGTAAAGGTTCCCCGATAGTGTGAGACTACCCCTTACGGCTACTATTTTATTATGCGGACACTGAAACTGAAAATTTTTGAAAAAATATGATATCAATATCTGCCACACGTCGAGAGTCTGGTCACAGGTTTTTGTGGAGGTTTTTACCCAAGTATGAATATCAGACCTATAATTTTCCTTCACTGCAGATCAATAAATAATAAAATCAATTGAACATAGAGTTTTTCTTATATAGTGATAAATAGAGTGAGCTGAGCGATCTTCTGTTGACAGGACGTGTACCCTACACGCTGCTGTTGCCCGTCCCGGAAACGGGGCCTGTCCACCGTGACAATTCGCGAAGATCAAGCGTCAGTAGATGTTGCCCTAAAAGGGTGAAATCCCCAGAAACTAGGCAACTTTTAATGCATTTAACTAACCTCTGTCACAAGCAGTTGATAAACGTCAACAATTGAAAATTAACACTGACAGCTTTTTTAATTTTCAAGCCAATCGCCAATCAACTTTTTATTTATCTCCCTATCAGTAGTTCAAGTAGATGTTGCCCACTCCGTGATTTTCGCGAATTAATTAATAATTTGTCATGTTATAAATATACTTAAATTATATACTCATTGGGCTGTTTAAAAATGTAGATTTGAATATTAAGAGCGAAGCTCGGTGACCAGATATTATCACTGTTATTCACAGAACACATAGAACTAGAAGGCTAAAATAGGTGGAAGAAATTAATATTATTCGTAACCACATGTATAGATGGGACAGCTTTGATCATGCGCAGATCATCAACAACATTGCCAGTTGTTCATGTACTTGTACGAAAATCTAAGATAATGGCAATTTTATTTACATATATTACATTATAATCCCATAAAAGAGCCCGAACTCATCATTTTACGATTATTTAGGATCATTAAATTCTTTTTTCATATGTATTCAGAAGAAAATATACATGTTTGAGCATATAACAACTGCTGGCATCGTAATAAAGAATTAGGATTTCCCACAACTCATTTGGCAACGCTGTTATTTAACATCAACACCTTTGACTTAATCTAACGAAATTTTTGATCAGAGCCGGTCTTAGGTGTGTTGTTGTTGAATTGTGTTCTTGCCTCAGTGTTTTATTAATTCCGCATTATCGTATTAGGTATTGTTTTCATTCTGTTATCGTGTAGTATTTAAGAGACCTCACTAGTTTTTAGTATAGTTAGAGTTATTTGACTCAGTGTTTTCAAGATGTCTAAGTGCATGGTGCTTTCCTGTAAAAGCAAAGGACAAATTCCAGGAATATCTTACTTCAATTTCTCCCTACATTATCTAACTTGACAGAAAATGTTGTTGCATAGATTGCAGGTTTTGTTGTGATGAACATAAAAAAATAATCAAGTGTAATGTGTGCCTTTCTGAAATGGAAGAAGAGAGAAAAGGAAGTGTAGATCTTGATTACTTCAAATTATTGCAAAGAAAACACAGAGCTGCCTCTTTTTCTGGATGAATCAAGCCTTCTGCAGATGTTGTGAATTGTTGTATGTTCACAGAGAGAAAAATTAAGCAAATAATGGGTCTGACGAACAACTTAATGCCAAAAGAAAAAAAAAATTATGGATGTTTTTGTGACAAATATATCAGGAACTCTATTCGAAGATAGGAAATTGTTTTCTTCATTAGAGAACCATGTTTTTGACATTTCAATGTACGAAATAAACCATAAAATGAAATTAATCAAATTTATTGTAAAAATTTATAGTAAAATACGTTACTATAGTTTTGCTAGGATGCAAACAGTAAATGTAAGGGGAGAACTGAAAAGGAAGAAATTATCCAAACGGATCCCTTTTTCTCATCAATAATATTTTAAACAATAAATTATGTTAAATGATTTTTTGTTTTATTTATTTATAGTGTGTAACAAAAAGTATGCAATAAATGGAAAACTTGGTGACATACCTTTGACAAGAAAGGATTTACCAGTTTACAGTTATTCAGGCATAATCCCACCGAAATTTCCTTTTAATTCGTCCATGACTACAATTTCACTTGTACTTACTTCACTAGGTATTCCATCTTTAGAAAGTACTCACGGTGAAAATCTATATTTCAGTGGCCATGAATTCCACTTAAAACACCCCTGTCATGGCAGCGGTTTCACTGCGCATGCTCATAGTTGTCTCTTGTGCTACACTAGTTCGATGAGTTCTGTGCTATTATTCATACTAGTATCACTCATTTTTACAAATTAAGACTATAACCTCCGGAAAATTACTGACAGTGACATTTCCCTTATTAATATTTGAATGTCAAATTACGTAAAATCGTCGAAATCGCGGTAGTCTGAGAATTTAAACCACTAGTGGCTGAAATTCAATTTCAACCAACGCAATCAAATTGAAAAGATACATTTCATTGTCATCCGTAGAAAAAAGTTTTTTTTACTTTATTAGTTAGCAGAACTATCACTCCTAAAGTGCATAAAAACCAAACAGAACAAGAAACATATTAATTCAATTTCAGTAGTACAATGTAATTTTCTTCTTTACTCACTTGTTAAATGCAAGAAAACTGTAAAAAGTCACCTAACATCGCTTTTTAAACTTAGCTCGACGTTTCGACCTCTATTATGACCCCAACTTGAAACTGTAAGAACTTCTTGATATTGCCGTTGATGCTAGAATGCAACTGTAACTGCTATAAAGCTTAATTTAATCTGACAACGCAATTACATTTGAGTGAGAAAATGCAGAATGTATGTTAGTAGAGCCTGGAAAACTAAAGTGAAAATTCTTAAGTGATTTTGAAATGGAAAGAAGTAGAATTATGTTTTTATTTCTTGTTTCTTGTTTCTTATTCTTTAAGACGATAATACAAAGAATGTAATTCGTTTAAATGGAGTACAATAATTCTATTTTTGTTGCCTCGTTACTTCAGAGACGCGAGATGTTTTCTGCCAGAAAAGAAAACATTATCGAAAACTCATTCTGAAATTGGAGGAATAAAAAAGTTTAAACGCGCATTACTGTTTTCTTTTATTTTGCTATAAAACTGGCATGCTACTTTAACTGAAAAGCGCGCACGTTTGATGTACAGGTTTAAATGAATTAAATAGTTTTAGTTTTTCCTGTTCTCCTGCTTGCTCTTAGCTCTAATCCGATACGGACGTGTCAGGGAAAATTCAAAAACTGAGATAACAAAATTTACAACGGTAATTAAAGATCGCATGAATTTAATTTGGATTATTCTATTTTAATATGTAGAATTTGTACTTCACGAAAATCTATTAAGTTCGCGATAATTTAAATGAGACACGTGATGGTAGGGACCATATTTTGATATACAAGGGTGTTTATGAATAAAATATGAGATTTCTTGTAGGAAATTAAGTTGTTTTCTCAAATAACTCTTTTTTAAATACTTTCGAAAGAACATATTCAAAATATCGTTATAAAAAACTAATTAATATTATCAATGGCTTGTCTGAAGACACATTCTATTCATCCATTCACGTTTCGTTATACAAAAACGGAAAAAATAATTACGCCTTTCACTGTATTTTTAAATTTTAACAGTAGACCAAGACAAACTCAAATTCTGCATACATTTGTTTTCGGTTGCACTTAAAAACAGAAAACTATTCAACCGTAATAATAAGGGCCACGCACAAAAAAGACAAAAGTAGAAAAAGTATATAAACGAAGGACCAAAAGGGCTAACCGTCGACAAAGCGCCACGCTGACGGAAAAGACACCATAAGCGGAAGTCTCTTCGCCTGTGGCCCATTACTTTGGGTTTAGCCGGCCACTGTTACACTCAAAACGACTGTAGTGTTAAGATGCTTTTGAAATTTATGAAGAAAAGGGGCTATTGTAGGCCGAAAATGGAACATGATTTGAGTTACACTGCAAAAAATTTTTCCCTAAATTTAATATATCAATAATATGTGATTTAATACTATATATACAGGGTGTAACAAAAAGGTAGGGCATAAATTGAACCACATATTCTGGAGTCAAAAATAACTCGATTGAATATATCTTACATGCAACACAAAAAAAGTTACAGCCCTTGGAAAGTACAAAATGAAAATCGATTTTTTCCAATATTTCATGAACTGTAATGAAAATGGATACATGGTTTCCTTATCATAATAGAATCTTTTTCATATAAAACCACTAAATCTGTACAGCCCATAAAAATTTTAGGGCGGTTTTGAACCCCTAAAACCCCCCAAACTTTTCTATGCGTTACAATTAAATTAGTATTGTGACACCATTGGTTTAATATATCATTTTTGAAATTTTTTTGCCTCAACACTTTTTCGAAAAGCCAGTTTTTATCGAAATGCAGCCTCTTTTTCATAATCCTTAGCTGCGAATCTCCATAACTCACACATATGGGCCTAAGAAAATCCAGAGACAAAAAAGCACCAAATGACAAAGTCAATGTTTGGGCATGCATTGTGAATAATAATTTAATAGGACCAGTATGTCCTCCAAATAATTGAAATGGTACAAATTGCTTGCAGTTCTTACAAAATGATTTACCAGAATACTTGGAAGAGATAAATTTGGATGGAGCTCCAGCGTATTCCGATAACGAAGTTAGGGAATATCTTTTCGGTCTGTACCCTGGACGTTGGATTGGAAGGGTCCTTGATGCACCTATTTCTTCGCCAGCCGGAAGTCCAGATCTTAACCCTATTGACTCTTGCTTCTGGGATTTTATGAAACTTACTTTTTGTTACTCAAAGTTTTTGAAGGATAATGGGAAAGAGGCCACATCTCGATAAAAACTGACTTTTCAAAAAAGTGCTAACAGGAAAAAAATATCAAAAATGATGTATTAAACCAACGATGTCACAATACTAATTTAATTATAACGCATAGAAAAGTTTGGGGGGTTTTAGGGGTTCAAAACCCATCTAAAATTTTTATGGACTGTACAGATTTCGTGGTTTTATATGAAAAAGATGCACGTACGATAAGAAAGCCATGTATCCATTTTCATTATAAAATGTTAAACAGTTCATGAAATATTGGAAAAAATCGATTTTCATTTTATACTTTCCAAGTGCTTTTTTTGCGTACACATTTGCATTAAAGTAAGTTAAGTTTAATCGAGTTTTGTTACACCTTGTATAATGCGAATTTTGTTTTATGGCTTCAATATACTCAAAACGGTTTCTACGGAGCGGGAATTTGAGTTTGGGGAATAAAAAAGTCATATGGAGCTATATCAGGCGAATATTGTGGTTGATCGATGGTGTATCTATTAAGTTTTTGAAGGAGTTTCTCACGCAAATGCCTTAGTACGCCCAAATAGTACTTTCTATTGACTATTTGTCCCTTTTTGACAGAATGTATTTACTAGATAGTTTCCGATTTAAATCGGAACTCATAAAAACTTAGCTCATTAAACCGTAAAATTGTTTAGTTTTATGTCCAGAAATTTTATCCAGTGACAAAAACAGTCTGTGGCAAATTTCGTCGTAAATATAAATAAAATTCAGCGAGGTAGAAAGCGGATTAAATAGAATTCCAGCATAATAAATAACGCCGCAGACATTTGCATGGATAAAAGTAAGAACTTGGCATCCGGGTTTCCTACAAAGCACACATTTGGCAAAATTACAGTTCGAAAATTAAGTAATAATTTCTGATGTTTGTTGTAAATTTCAGGATGTTGTAGCAACTAGAATTGCAGTGTTTTACGTTTAGCGCTTTATGCGATTTTAATTGAACTGTTTTTGCCAAAAAACAAGTTTTCGGCAAAATTGAAACTCAGTCAGTAGTTCCTTTTATGTTCTAGTAGGCTAATAAGTTAAAATTGACAACTGAATAATTCTAAAAAAAAAACTTTATCATTCATGGTATTTTTTACTCCATTTTCATCGCACCATCTGGTAAAACCATCGTAGGTTTGTTCGTATTTCAATTTATATTTTTTAGGCAGCTTCTTCTTTATCGTATGGCAGGCTGTCTGAATCACTCATTTTGATCAAACACATCAAATACAAGCCGAAAATTTTACTTGAAAGGCGTTGTTTACAAACAAACTGGCATGAGGTCAAGTGGTTGTTGAGGTAATAAACATATTTCTTTGATTTCACTAGGATATTTTCATACGCATTCGTTTGCAACCTACATACTTATATTAATGATGCCTTTATCCAACTTGTATATTAAATAACTATTATCTCATTTATTTTTATCGACATATTAATTTAAAAAGGTTTATACGATCTACAAAAACCATTTCGTTTTAAAACAAATTCACTTGACTATATCCAAAATGTCCCAATTCCGAAGTTTTCTCGTAAATACAAATCAATATTGTCGCATTCCTATATAGCCGTTGATTCACTTCAATCAACCCATAAATTCGAATATGTTTCTTCAAATATTTTTCAATCAAAGAAACTCCTATGTATACCGTATAATTTTATGAGTCGTTGGAGTGCTTACACTTCATTTCACTCTATATTAGAAAAAAATCAGATGATAATTTAACAAACTAGAATACTGCGTGGGTGTTTCGATTTCTCTATTTGCACGTCCATCTCTATGCAGATGAAACCGCCCTATTACATACATTCAAAACACTCGTACCGAACTTCAAGTATTTTCTTGAATAGGAAACTAAGTTTTCAGGTTGGCTTAAAATTTAATGATTCCAAAAATACACCGTGCAAATCTCTCAGGATTTTCTTGCCAGAAAAATGTCGGTGATTGATGTCGCCATCAGATAAATACAAAATTTAAATATATCGACCAGACCAACATCGGCTGGCGCGACGCGAGCGCCGCTCTACCGGCTAGGTGAAACAATAATTGTGTGTCGATTTAAATCGATCTAAATAATTGAAAAACTCGCTTATTTATTGTTATTAACCATCCATAATGTCGGTTTTGCTAAGCCGGTAAATTTAACAATTTTTTGAAAGAAAGGCCTCACTAAGGGCAAGAAACTCGTCGAAAGCCATCATGATTCCGGCGTCAACGAGTTAAAAACTGATGGATGATCTGAGATTAAAGGAACTGTTTTGCAAGAAACCCCTGGTGCACTAAGCACTAAAACAAAAACAAATCTTTACAAGCCTACAATCGAGGTATTTATTTAATTATTATAATTATTGTATAAGTTCTAATAACAGATAAATGACAAGTTAAAGAAACGTAAACGTCAATGATCTTGAAGTACACAGGGTCGCATTAAGGGTGTTATAATAGTTTAAAGAACGAGTTTCATAAGACGATGTTTATTGTATGAGTTCGAAATTATAACGAACGAATACAATAAACGGATTATGAAACGAGTTCTTTACGCTATTTTTTAAAATTTTCGCCTATTTTTATTATATAATTAAAAATATTTCCTACTTTTAATAGTAAAGTAGTTCCTTAATTTTGCAGCAATAACAATGATTTGACATTTATACTTGACAGTCATTTCAAGTTTGAATTTTCATTTTTTCATTTCTTGTATTTTAAAGTTTGTAAAACCTATGTGAAAATGAGTGATGAAATGTCGTGTACACCACCAAAAATTCGAAAAATTGCGGAAAATAGTATAGGTAATTTAATTCCCGATATTGCTGATATTTCATTACAAAACGAAAATGAAATCTCTACAACAATGATCAATGCTCAAGAAACTTCTAATTCTAATCCTGCTGGTCTTATAATTAATTCTAGAGATACCTTTAATGTAACTATTAATTATAATGTGTACAACAATTGTACTATTAACAGTAAGATGAAGTTATTATTTTTATAAATATGTATAATGTGTACTTTTATGTTTATTAAAAAATGATTCTTAATTTCTTTGTAGTTAGATTATGTATTATGTAGGATGTAGGAAATTATGCTACCAACTGTGAAAAGGCGTGCTATAATATGCGCGTTATGGCCTATTATAGCACTACTTTTAGTGTTATAATAGCTATATTATAAAAGAAAATTTTTAAAAAATAAGTATGTAATCGATTCCATAAAAAATATAATTTTTGATTTTTTAATAATACTGTTTTCATTGTAATATGTATTATATTATGTACAGCGTGTTTACTTCAGTTACACCATATGGAAAACTTTTTTTAAATTAATTTTACGAAGAAAAGTCGCCGGTCGCCAGATGTCGCGTCAGGAGATGTTGGGTTGGCGTATTGGATCTATATTTTTTATTTATCTTGAACATTCTTTCTTTCATCTTCATTATGTCTAAATTAAAAATCTGTTTTTTTTTATTTAACTGTCGTAATGTTCGAAGTATTAAGTTGTATTATTCCACTTTTTTTAAAACCCTCTTATTTCAATTTTAGCCCTATTAAAATGCATGAAAACAGCCGATATTGCCATCCTATATCATCCTGGATTCGTCTAACTATATGTAATTGGTTTACTGACCTCCTGCTTGGTAATTCTCAATTATTTCTTCTTCTTTGTCTTCTTCTCCTTCTTCTTCTTTTAGCAGTGATTGAATAATCTGTCTATAATCACTTTCTTTTACGTGTTGCATGACAGTGAAACCCATGCTAGATTTTACAAATTTTGATGACCACCATTCACTAACCATTTTTGCCTTTTTTCCCCACTTCACTCATACGGTTTTTAGATGTTTGGCATACAAAATGTTTTTAATTTCTCTGTTTTTAATTTATAATTCTACGTACTTATTAACTCATAGTAGAATGTATTATTTGTCCATTTCATTCATAATTACTAGTTTAGTGACCCATTTTCTCTAGTTTACTTTTGGTTATTTTTCCATTTATCACATGAAATCAAACAAATAGCAAGTAATTATTTGTAATACTTTTGCGTGACTTCATCTGAAAAATACCGCAAGTTGTAGTTATACACTCGTGCACAATAGAAATAATTGCAATCCCGTCTGCCTTCAAGTCTACACGCACCACTCTCGATAAGGGAAATATCAATGTTTTGACATACCTAACCTAGAAAATTCAGTTTCATGTCAGCATTATTAGTACATGTTGAATTGGTGAAATGTGTACCCTAAAATTACGCCAGTCATAATGAGTATTCTTTTGCTTTGTTTTTCGTTCTAGATTTATTTTCAAACTCTTCACTTGAATTGTCAGAATGTTTCCTTTTCCTTTATTTCCATGAAGGACGAGTTGTGCAAAATGGGTCTCGATCGATTAGGTTATTTTCTTAAATGCGAAGCCGAAGTTTAAAGGGTCCTTTGAAAACTTTTGCATAGCATAGGAACTTGCTAGGTCGACTGGCGTTGTTTGCAAAATGTGTTTTCTGTATGAGGTAAAAATATTTATATAACTTTTAGTAGTTTTGTCTCAATGTTCGGTAACCCCTATTTCGATTTTTGATAAAAATGTCGTCTCCTGCGTATCACCTTATTTGTAAATTCTGTTTTAAAGAATCGCTAGGAGGATGAAAAATGTATTTAACAGTCCAATAAAAAAAACTAGAACAATTTTCCCATGCCAATTTTTGTACAGTTTCATATCGAGTTTCTTTTAGGACGTTCCTAAATTTCAGTTGGTCTATTTTTGCTTATAGAGTATCGGGTGTTGGATAAAGGAATTACTTGAGTGTAAAGAGTAAAGAATAACTGAACGGTGAATGAACAAAAATAAAATGTGACAGTCCAATTAAATACTTTAGAATTTCTACTCTTTTCACATTATAAATAAAACTTTGAAACTGTAAAAATCACTGCTTCCACCTCTCAACACATTGCAATTTAGACTGTCAACACCGAACTTCTTAATTTTAGTATTCGACCCACATCTCCACAATATTAATTCCCCTCGTACCCCGAAAACTTTCTTCGGTTCTTGTCGGAGTACAAACTAGTTCTAGCGGTAAACTTCTTTATTGGGAGGCGGCAAGTGTTCAGTGACGGAGTTTACAATTAATAGTGTATAATATATTTTGATAAAAATATCTTTTTGTAGCCAAGGCTTTCAAAGTTTTACTAATTTGTTGTTGAAAACTATAATAGCAATTTAATTATTCTGTAAAGATACTCACAGTAACATTATGATGGAAGGCCACATGCATCCTAGCAGGTGTCCCTCCTATTGAGCTACTGGTGACAGAAAGAACGCTTATCTATGTAGGCGAAGGCGACAAGGAAGAAAACAAAAAAAGAGAACACCAAGAGACCCTGAGGCGTTGGCAGACACGATGGGACCGTACAGACAACGTCGCGCAATGGATGAAAAGACTGATACCAAAGAAGCATCATAGAAAAGCATCTCACGTGCAATAACTCAGATCATGAAAGGAAGAGAACAGGAAGAACGTCAAATGAGAAATGCCTAAAAGAAAGGGTATCTCCTCTCTCTCTCTCTCTCTCTCCATCTGGACTCCTGCTCAAAAGAAAGACATCAATGCAGCACGCACACTTGAAGTTATGTCTCCCAGGCGGTTCCAAGTACAAGAGAGGGTAAGGGGTGGTTTTAGTTGGTAAGAGTCCAACACTACTGATAAGCGATGGACACCAAGCTATCAGTGCCCATGAGGGTTTCCATTAACCAAAAATAGGATGGAAGATTTTAGTCTCTTTTAGCCTAATTTAGTGCCCAAGATGGACAAAGGCAACAACACACATAGAGGTTGATAATTAAAATTAGGCTAGCAGCCAACTCTTTTTTAGATGCTACAGTTACAAAATAAATGTAGGATACTGCAAAAATACATTAATAACAAAAGCAGAACAGGGAAGACAGAAATAGGGCGACGAAAAATGGTGGACAAAGACTAAGATTACTCTGATGCTATACCTATTGAAGTGGAAGATTTAAAACATATACAAGGGCTTTCACCTACCACATTGAAGCCAAAAAATAGCAATTAACGAACGAATACAAAATTTATTTTGTAATAAAGGTTATAGGTTACCTATTTTACAGTTGAAGTTCATTTCAATTATTTATTTGGAATATCAGTGTCAACTTAGTAGATGAAAACGGCTTTAATCAATATTAAATAAATTATAATTGTAATTTCGTATTATTTCATTTCCTACCCCGTTGAGACGTCTCTGGCAAGACATCCGACCCCAAGGTTCCTTTCTGGACGCATCAGTGGTCTTGCCAGGGGCCTTAAAGCCCATTCGTGCGGACTTTAGCCAGATTCCTCGACCGGTTTTTCGACCAGTACAGAAACTATTACTTGGGGAAAACTTGTCGCATTTGTCTCTGACAAGAATATACGGAGATGTAAGAAAGAAAATTAATTACCTGGATGACAGCAATGACTTAGTGAATTGTTAGTGGTACACTGTTGGTCTGTTTGTTCCGGTTAGATGGTGTGTTCTAGCAGGTCAGTAGATTTAAACTGCAAAAACTGTATTATTTGGTAAAGTTTCTTGTCTAGTACGTAAACAGTGGTTGCCTTTTCAGAAAATTTGAGTTTTTTGTCCTACAAGAGTTGTTTGTTTCTCCACGGTTTAGAAAAATAGTCTGGAAAATCTGGTTCTAAATAAAAAATGAGAAGAGTCCAACGTGAGTGTGTCTTTATTTTTAGATTTATATAATAACTTCGAGTCTCCGCTCACACTTTTATTCACAAATCTTAAATGCAGTAACTTAAATCAAGTTGTTCGAAATCGACCAATCTGATTGATCTGTAGCAAATCCTTGGAAACGTAATTTAATTTTCATTAACTCTCTCGTATTTCCTTTAAAATTTTGAGATTGGCTAAACTGTCGATGAAGCATGACGTTTTCCATATCTAGAATAAAAAGAAAATCACGTTAACGGCTGCCCTAAATTTCCCATTTTTTCCCTCTCGAGTTTCAGCGTCTATAAACTCAATTTTCAGTTAACATTTTCCTCTTACGAACGTACCTACTAAAGAATAATTGCATATTTACATCTTTTTGTAAACTCCTTTCGGATTAAACATGCTAAAAGCTTGTAAAGGCGCTTCACAGAAATTCAATTTTCATGCTTTAACATTTTCGACATCAAAGGTAGGAAGACCCTATCTGTACCCCTTCCGCTGGGATTCCCCAGTTACTTTCGAATTACATTTTTAGAGAGTTATGCATTTTCGATGTTGCTGATGTCAACTCGCGCTCATGCCATTGAGTGAATTAAATATTTTTCTCCTTCAGTCAAGAGTTAGCACAAATACGAAGTCGTTGGCAGTAATTTTTTTTATAGAAATTTATTTCGTTTCGTAAAAATCCAATGTTTGGTCTAGAAGATTTGTCCTATATATGTATTTACGAGCCTTTGTCTTAATGTTTACCCTGTGGAGTTTGTGCCGAATTCAAGCTCTTGTGTGCCTCCAAACGTTTGAATATACCTAGGACCAAGGCTAGTGTTGTTAAGTTTTGTGGTTATTTTTGCCAAGTTGGTGCACCGCTTCATCCATTTCACATACAAAAAGTTCACGCTATGGGTCTGGCAGATTATCCCACACGACTACATTTATGCAACAACAAGAAAACAGAATTTAACACGCCAGGTAGTGTGAGACTCCCTTTCGAGCTACTCACTAAAACTCCACTGCGTCTCTCCAGGGTGCTGGGATCGTTCGTTAAAACATACATCGGCACCTGGAGGAATTACCGTTTAGACTTCCAGAGCGGCCTGTTTGATTCTTTCTAGAGCCTCCTTTTGTATCATTACCTGGCGTATGAAGTTATGGATGGCTTCCCATTGTTGCTTTCCCCTTAGCATTTGCTCAATTATATTAGTCTTTTCGTCCACCTGCTCTTCTCTCTATCTTCCTCCCTCATCCACTGTTCGTCCCATTCATACATTGTTCTCATCCTCTCTAGCTTTTTGGCCTGTCTTGTGTGGCCATCAGCTCGGTCGTATAGCCTTCTTCATTCTTCGACCAACAGGTGGATAAGAGTTACTCCTGCTATTGCCTGGGTTGCCACTGCTGACACAGTTCTGTAGTCACAAATTACTCTTAGTAGAGCTTTCCTCTGGGTACCGTTCATCATGTTCCGGTACTTGGCTATTCCCATCGCTTTCTACCATATCGGAGCAGCGTATAGCAATATGGATTGAACTACTCCGTATAGAGCAGTTCTTGGTTCCCGGCATTATTCTGGCCAGCATGGCTAACCTCTTTTCTGCCTTCTCCGTTGAATAGCAGACATGATTTCCAAAAAGCATATTGTTGTCGATTATCACCCCTAGATATTTAATAGTGCTGCTATGCTTAATTTCCGAGTTCCCAACTCGGAATGATATTCCCTCTCTTCTCCTTTTCCACCTAGGACCTTTCAAGATAATGGCTTCCGTCTTCCTTTCCCCAACCTCCAGGTTTTTTCCGGCCATCCAGTCCAGAATCTTTCCACTGACTCGTTTCCTTTTCTTACCAATTCCTCATCATCTCCCGCTTCGACGATGACTAAAAGGTCGTCTGCAAATGCGATTAGCGTTATTCCCGCGTTCGCCATTTGTAGGATTTTGTCGTATTGTAGATTCCATAGTGTGGGACCCAGAACAGAGCTCTGTGGAACTCCCGCATTTGTCTTCCTTCTCGTCCTTTTGTCTACTATGACTTCTCTATGGGAAAGATAGGAATCAATAAGGTTCTTTATGGGATCAGAAACCTCCTTGGATTCGAGGGCGTCCATGATTGCCTCCCAGGAAGCAGTGTTAAATGCGTTTTTTACATAGATTTCTATAGCTCCTTATAGCGTGATTTAAACCAACTAGTTTTTCTTTATGTGGATACCTTCAAAATTTGGTTTACGCAACACCTGTTGATACTTGGAATCGTAGAAGGGTTTTTCAAATGGAAAAACCACCAAGAGAAAATTTCCGCAAATTGCTTGTTTGCAAACCTTTAAATTTTTACTTCAACGAGCCAGTTCCCGGCCTTATAGAGTAAATATATATTTCCCTACTAAGTTTTACCAATCGAATACTTTTACCTATAATCACTACCCCTATTAAATTAGTGAGTTAGCGGTTGCCTAACCTCAAATTTAATAATAGCGTATTTTATGTTTGCCAACCCATCCGTGCGGTATTTGTTGATGCTGCGATTCCGGATATCAAATTCATATTTATGTTTGTAAAATGGCGTAAACAAATACCAGTGGCTATCCAATTATAACGTAATAGGGTAGAATAATGAGTATTCCGTACACGGTCGTGTCATTATTAATTTATTTTTTTGTTTTAGGTAAAACTTATGGATGTTTAAAATCAGCTAAACTTGACTTTTGACTCCTAGCACGGATAAGCTGACAACTGGATGGGAGCCTTAACGCCATCTGTCTTGCATACTAGTACTGTGTTTTGACACAATTTTTTATTTAAAAATAAAGTAAAGAGAAGTGAAAAACATTATCCATATCATAAGATACAAGAATTGAAATTAAAATACGAATATTAAACTATCCGACGCGTTTATATATTGATCAGTTTGTAAATGCTCATTTTGTCGAATCATAACTTTTTCACTTTCCCCCGCTTATCAACCTGCCTTCATCGATTCGCTAATTGTAAAAATGATTTACGAGGACCAAGAAAAGGCAGTTTTTCTGTTTCCACTTTCCGATCACGTATTTCAATTGTTATTGGTTTCGAGGGGGTGGAAAACCTGCATTTTATACGTCTTTGATTTCTGCATTCTATATTGGAGGCCAGTTGGATTTGAAATGTGTTCAATTTGTGGAACGGGGGGTCAGAAGTTAACTTTCTTACAAGAAAATTTCGTTAGCGTGATAGATGCTAAAAATGGTTTAGTGAATAAAGAATAGTCTAGACTCTAGACGCAACGAAAGTTTTGTTATTTACACGATATTTGAAGAACTTTTATTTGCACCAATGTTTTTATATTGCAGTATATTTCTTTTGACTCGATAGTTTAATTTGATGTTATCTTGGGTTGGGTATATTTTTATTTAGAGTAGATTTTTACGTTAAATTTGACATATTTGAATCTTCCTAGAGACTTTACTAATAGTGTGGCATGTAGAGACACATCGTCCAGTATAATCTCTCACATGTTGTCAATAATAATTTAACGACATATTATTGTACATAGGTGTTTATATTATGTGTAAATAGGAAGGTTGATGTCTTACCATGTTCGCTTATTGTTTAGACATTACTTGTATGGTTAAGGTCAACCTTCCTCAGATTTATATTGATATTATTATAGAGTTCAATACGAAGTCATTGATAGATTGTTATTAGATCGACTCATTATTATTAGTTGATATAATGGTCAATCAATCCTGCCAGTTCTTTAGAACATCACAATAGTAAGAAGATATAAAAAGAACTCTGTGATAGAGAAAGAGATGCAGTTTGCTCAAAAAAAAACCCTTACTACAATTGCTTCCATGTCCCAGAAACGGATCTTGCAAACGTAGAAATAATGGAGATGTCAACAAAAATAATGAAGATGGTTAACAACAAATAATAATATATAAACGAAAAAAAAATAAATGAAAAAAGTGTAACACTGTATCTATTCACACAGCCTAATAAAGAACCATTTATTCTGGCTCACAGACTATAAAGCATTCAAAATATTTACCGGAGGGCACAAGGGGTGAACTGGAAGTTCTACATGTGGGAAAGGAAAATGGTTTTTCCATGAGGTGTTTGTCATAATAGTTTCGTAAGTGTGTCAGAATAAGAGGGTTTTGAGTGGAGATAGTGAGTTTCGCAATATATGTGGTTTTGTGGATTTTGCATTGAGATTTGATATGATTTACCAGGAAATAGACATAAAATATTAAAATTAATATACAAGGCTTTTAAAAAGTATGGAGTTAGCGATAGAAGACTTTGTTTAATAAATTGTAATATTAGACTTAAAAAATTGATGAATATTTTCATATTATTGTGAAAATTTCACACCAAGATTTTTTAACCAATAAGAAACTTTCGTTTCAGCTTGTTACTGTAGCAACCAAAAAACTTGGCGATAGTATTTTCCTACCCTGTGCTGTACCACAGCGATAGTATTTCTGTCAAGTGTCAAATTATAAAAATACACCGGTCTTCGACTCGGGATACTTTTAAAAAATTCATGCTTTCGGAAATATTTCCGATAGTAATTCAAGTTCTAGGGAGATTACAAGTGAAAGTATTAAATAAACATGCAAAAAATAAACGACGCGGTTTGTCCCATTCCAATTCAACCAATGACATTGAAGATAGACTCCAAGTACGTCATATTTAAGATACGATATGGCTGTGTAGATATTTGATTAAGGACCACCAGGACCCCTTTAAGCCTGCCCATTTAGATATTTGATTTAGGATTTAGGACCCCTTAAGTCGGTCCATACGAATTTTGATTGATTCTATCCAACAACTTCACTTTTTTAGTCCGGTTTTTTGAAATCATTCATGCAACATTTTGAATTCAATACAAAATAGAGTTATTGAATATAAATGATATGGACTGCATTTTATTTTGTATGTCTGATGCATAAGTACATCTTTTTTTACAATTTCAGTAAAAATATTGCAAAATATCACCATAAATAATTCGAAATGTTTGACTGTAATGTTCGCAATGTGACACCATCATATGGCATAAATCAAAGGCAATTTTAACTACACGTACGCTTGGAAAAGATGCAGACAATTTAGCGGCTTCTCAGAGGCGTATCCGACAGATTTTACATATGTATGAAATATATAAACCACAGTTTTTTGACAAACAAAACTGTTTAATAGATAGATTTTAGTCTTAGTTGGTCCTTACTACGGGTATATTGAATTAAATTTAAATTTAAAAGGTTTCTAAAAGCCTTTTCAATATATATCTTTTTTCCATTTCATTACAGATGCTACACATGAGTTTTCTTATACCTAGAGACTGAAGTTTAGTTCTAGTTCTAGTTATCCATATAATAAAGGTACCTGGATATTTGGTATTCCCAATACAGCATCAGAGTTTATAAATTCGGTTGAAGAAGCTTGCTGAGTTTGCCCAATATTTGATTGGACTTTCTATTAGCTTCACTACTGTAGAAGACAAAAACATTTCATCTTTTCATCCCCTCCTGATATTATCTTGCAGACAAGCTTCAATAGCATTAATTTAAGCTTAACATCTTAAAGCAAAAGCCTTACGCTCCCAGAGGAAAAAAAATTGACACAAATAAATGAAATGTTACTGAAGATATTGTTACAAAGTGGAAAAAAGTTGAATGTCGAGTCTTGGGCGAGTTTATTTTTAATTGATAATTTATCTTGCATATATTTTATATGTTGCGCCATTGTGCCATATCGACATAGGGTTTGAATCCGAATCGTTCGTACCAAACTAAAGGCCCTTATTGAATTTCAATATGGAAATTGAATTCATGGAGTTGTAACGTCGTACACGGGGAAGGCGACAACTTAACTTTTTATTTGATTTATGTTTATCGGTTTATAATAATCGAATATTTCACTCGCTGGTTTTGAAACTTTTAGAGCATTTCTCAAAATGCAAAAACACTTTGGTCGCTTTTTATGATTTCACTACTTTTATAGTTTTTATGATGTCGAGATAGAGATCTAAATGAGTTATAAAGTTTTAAAATTTAAAAGGAAATGATCGTGTTTGAGACTATTCTCAAATATGTCTCAGTTTTTCTAAATATATAAGATTTTTATTACTTTTAAAAATTATTTATGTAAATTATACATTTGTATACGTCCTGTTACCTGACTTGTAAGTACTCAATTAACTAATTTTCATAACCTAATAATGAAAACCTATGCAACAATTTGTTGTTGTTGCTTTAGCAACAACTATTGATCAAAAGGATGAAATTTATTGGAATTTACAGCGACTATTTCCCTCATCTTAATTTCCACTAATCACAAACGCGCAATTTTGAATTACAAAAGTCATTCTATGACTAATATTGATCTGGCGATTGAGAAAGTGTACCGTACAATACCGTTAAAATCCATACGTCAATATGGAAACAGTTTACGGAATTCTGCAAGGCACAGAAATACGAGTTTTGGAAACTACACGTTTAGATGAACTAAACCTAATCCTGAAAAATTGGGCGTGGAATATGAAGAAAGAAAACGGTGAAAATTACAAAGAACTAGTTGTGAAGACCGTTGCTAAAAAAATGCAAGAGATGTATTTTATGAAGTTGAAAATAATTTTTAATCCATTTAAAGATATTACTTTCAAGTTTAGTAGGGAAGCTCGTAATGCGAAACGAAGGAATTTGCAGATAGAAGAATACTACGCAATGGTTTTGCAGTAGAACTTTCGTGGAGAGGTGGAGAAGCAGTCAATTGCAGAGTTGATTATTTTAAAGACGAAGTGGATAATTCTGGGATTAAAACAGGTAGATAAATAACATAGTTACATATTTTTTAAAATAACTGATTTTCAAAAATCCTACTTTTTAGGAAGAGTAGAATATAATCCTCTCTTCAATAAAACGGCCCAGGGTAGAGAAAAAAAAATGGCCGATAGTAAATGGCATAAATAACATAATGGCATAAATGGCATAAACAACATAGTTACATATTTTTTAAAATAACTGATTTTCAAAAATCCTACTTTTTAGGAAGAGTAGAATATAATCCTCTCTTCAATAAAACGGCCCAGGGTAGAGAAAAAAAAATGGCCGATAGTAAATGGCTGGTCCCCAACACGAAGAACCCTACCTTTTGTCCAGTCCGTCTTTTTAAAATTCTAATGGTTAAACGTTCGAAATGAACTAAAGAAGCAGCAGAGAAGGCAGGATTAAATACAAAAGAATATTTTTATTCCCACTCTACACGGTCGACAGCAGTCAGTAACCTGGCTAAAGGAGGGGTAGGTGAACAACAATTAATTGAAATTACTGGCCACAGTTCAGCCAACTCAATTAAGCCTTATATGCAAATAGATAATGAGCATTATTACAACATCATAACTCAGAACCTACAGCTAAAAAATAGAAAACAGAAGATCCTGCAGCTTCTCCTCGAGCTTCTCACTCTATATCTGGACCCATCAACAACATTAATGATTTACCTACACCCAACGTTATCAATGAGTTAACAAAGATTTCAAACAATACTCCTACTGTGTACCAAAATTGCAATTTATATTTTAATTGTACCAAAAATAATTGAGTTTGTAGTATTTTGTGATTAAATAAATTACCTGTTTTTTAGTTTTCAAATTAATACCTACATATTTATTATGTATGCATATATAATAGGTAGTATGTTTTGTAAGCTATGTGTATGCAGAATAATCTGTTACTCATGAAATAGTCTTGTCAAATACCATTCGGGCATCTTCGACTCGGATTTTTGTTGCCACCAGCACTCATGCTTCTTGTTAAAATATTACTTAGCAACGCGTTTTTTCGATTTTTATCGGAAAAACTAGATGCCCCTATGATATTACTTACCTTCTTACCTTTTCGAATAAACTACATCATCCTCCTTAACAGCTCCTAAAATATAGGCAACACATCATACATGCACCGCTTATTTTACGGTCGGCATTGCGGAAATCAAGTATACGCTGAATGTCAAATTGAAATTTATTAATCTGATAGGTTATTTTTAGTCATCGATTACTACTGTAAAAAAAATGGATAGATCTGGAAATGAAAATAATGAAAATATCAATAATTTAATAAATAATTCAGTACCAGCAAACACTGTGCGCACTAAAAAATCTGTGTGGACACAATTTGACGAATTTTGCAATGGCAGACGTTACCAGATGTCTGAAAATACTACAAATGTAGAGTTGGCGGTAAAATTTTACTATTGGGGCTCAGCCCCAATTTTGATGAGAAATTTTTTTTAGACTAATTTGGGGTCGCTGATCACGAATCTGCAATCAGTTGCTTGCGGTCTCATTAAACAAAAAAGTTATGAATTTTTTAAGTGAAATAAATTGTCAACTTTTCTTTAATACTTACCAGAAAAATATGTATATAAGTAGGTTTATATATATTAAAACCAAAGGACTTAAGGTACAAGATAGGTCAAGTTTGGTTAGATTAATGATGTACACAGTAATATTTCAGCTAAATATACTAAATTATAAAAGATAACCTAAAAATTCATACAGCAATTTGACGTACTGACATTTGGCAATACTAGGGACACTTGAGTTGCGATTAGCGTAAACTCTCGCTGTGGCTAGCGTCCCGTCCTTCCGGGACTCAATTTTTTTTCTCGTCTGTGATGAACGCATCTGTATTGCGTATTACTTGAAATTAATAGAATCTGGCTTATTCAGACGACAATTAGTTATTTCTCAATAAACAACATTGGTTATCAGGATTCCTCAATCTTAAATTTTTCCAAGAATTTTTTTGTATGGAGATATCCGACCTGTCCCAAAATCAATAGGCGTCATCCTTGTATCATTTCAATGGTCTCAACCCGATCGGTTCCATACGTATTTTTTCGCGTTTTTCAGGCCAAATAACGATGAATGGACGCAAAAAAAAATATTTTTTTGACTTTTTTTTTGCACGATTTGAAAAATAACCAATATCCAATGGACGTCTGAATAAACCAGAATTTAACAGATCAGGTGAGATCAGATAAGATAAGGTCAGGTGTGATCAGATTAACGATGTACAAAATAATAAGGTCAGATGTGCTCATATTAATGATGTACAAAATAATATAAGGTCAGGTAAGAGATAAGTTCAGGTGTGCTCATATTAATGAGGTACAAAATAATATGAGGCCAGGTAAATGATAAGTTCAGGTGTGCTCATATTAATGAGGTACAAAATAATATGAGGTCAGGTAAGAGATAAGTTTAAGTGTTCTCATATTAATGATGTACAAAATAATATGAGGTCAGGTAAAAGATAAGTTCAGGTGTGCTCATATTAATGAGGTACAAAATAATATGAGGTCAGGTAAGAGATAAGGTCAGGTGTGCTCATATTAATGAGGTACAAAATGATATGAGGTCAGGTAAAAGATAAGTTCAGGTGTGCTCAGATTAATTATGTGCAAAATAATGAGGTCAGGTAAAAGATAAGTTCAGGTGTGCTCAGATTAATGATGTGCAAAATAATGAGGTCAGGTAAAAGATAAGTTCAGGTGTGCTCATATTAATGAGGTACAAAGTAATATTTCAAGTAAATATATTTATTATGTTACGCAATACGCATGCGTTTATTAGACGGGAAAAAATTGGAGTTCCGAGGGACGGGACCCTAGCCACAGCGAAAAATATGACAAGAGTTTACGTTCTGACCGCTATTCAGGTGACCATTTTACTTTAAAAAAACTCATAACTTTGTTGTTTGATGAGACCGCAGGAAACTGATTGCAGATTCGTGATCAGCGACCCAAAATTAGTCTAAAAAAAAATACCCCATCAAAATTGGGGCTGAGCCCCAATAGTAAAATTTTTCCGAGTTGGCAAGTATACTGCAGGACTGGGCTGTCAATATGCGCAAAGTAAATGGCGAAGAATATAAATAATTTTCTGTAAAGACCATGTGGAATTTAACCGCAAAAATGGTGCAGGAAAAATACTTTACCGAATTTGGCCGTTCTTTTAATCCCTTTACAGACATTGAGTTTAAAAGTGCAAGAGATGCAAGAAACGCAAAGAGAAAACTTTTGCAAAAGGAACCTGAAAAAAGAAAGCAAAGTTCTTCAGCTCTCGAAGAAAACAAATATATCGACATAATAAACTCTTGTGATGAGAAAACTCCAGAAGGTTTGTTAAAAAAAAATTTTCATATAGCCTCTTACGAACTTGCATGGGGAGGTGGAGAAGGAGTGAATTGTCAAATTACTTTTCTTAAACTGGAAACTAACAACTATGGAAACGAGACAGGTAGAATAGAGTACAACCCAATTTTTACCAAAACGTGCCAAGGAGGAAGTCGGAAATGTGCAGATTCGAAGTGGCTTGCAGAAAACAAAAGTCAACCCGAAAGATGCCCTGTTCGAATTTTTAAAAAAATTTTATTCAAAAGAGGTCGGAATATTACGTCAAACCGTTTCTTTTTGACACCTATTCCATTTTGGAAAAAATCCGGAATGTGGTATAAAAATTCACCTGTTGGCAAGAATGAAATGTCAAAATGGTTAAAAACGTCTGCTGAGCAGTGTGGAATTGACATAAAAAGACGCAAAATATCAAATCATTCAAGCCGTTCCACAATTGTCTCGCATTTAGCAAAAGTGGGTGTGCAGGAACAACTGATAAAAATTACAGGGCACGCAAGTGCCTCATCTATACAACCTTATCTGAATATTGACTCAACTCATCACACTAGCATCATGGAGCGTGTTAGAAATTTAGCTTCCACGTCAACCACAATCACGAAAACAACTACCGAGAGCTGTACAGAATCAGTAGAAATTGGCGCAGAAAATAATTTATCTGTTGAAATTAAAAAAAAAAACCTCTAAATGTTGTTTACAATAATTGCGTTTTTAATAACTGTACATTTAATAAATAAAAATACATGAGTTGAAATATTTATTTTTGGCTTATTAAACTATTTGAGAAATAATCTGATCAAATATAACTCGACCATCGTTTATGAGCGAATAATTTTTTGCAAACCCTCGAGCAAAAGCTCTCGGGTTTTATTCAGAACATCAATCTCCGAATTAAACTCGTTAAGTTTTCAAACAAAACTATTTTTGGAAAAATCGAAAAAAATTATTCGCTCATAAACGAGGTCTTGCTATATTACTGTCGAAAATTTTGTGGAAAAAAGATGAAAATGTATAGAATAAATCCGCAAAATCCCTAAACTCCCTACAATAGTGGCACTTTCTTAGTAAACTCTAAGAAGTAAATTACTCCTAATGAGTTTATACAGTTAGTAATACCTCAAATATCTTTTTGTTATATGGAGTTGTACAGCTTCCTCTTCCTTCAAAAGATTTTCCAATTGTAATAACCGACGTATCCTTAGGTTTGCAATAATTTGCTTTGTATTAATGTTTAGAACGATCTCACAAAGCTCAACGAGAACTACAGAGTGATTGTATTAGAGTGAATTTGCATTACATTACGAATTTCATTCCTCTTTGTAGTATAGATCCATAGGCGCTTGTCCCAAATTTTACAAGAGAAAATCAAAAGTATAATTATTATTTATAAATTTTATGGATGTATTACTTGAGTCGAATGAACTATAATATGCTGGAGTAAGTATATAAATTATAGTAACTGGGAAGTATTCTTGTGATAAATTTTAGTAATATTAAAAATCAAAAAGCAGGCAGTATATATCACAAATTTATCTAACATTCAGTGGAGATAAGCTCACAGACAGATAAAAATATTGTCTCCAATAAATTGGAAACAAATTTTCACCATCTTCATAGGAGTAAAACACAATTGACAGCTAAAAAGGGGTCATAGGGCCTAGCAACGAAATATTTTATCGTTTATTGTGAGATTTAGAACGATTTGGGTTACAGTACCTGCAAATTTGCCCTCAACTACAAGCGTTAGGCCATCAGCATATCTTAGACAATGGATGCTTTCAGATGTTAGCTTACTGATGCGGTTACCTACAAAGTAGGTGGGTTAACAATCTCCACTGAGGCTCTCGCAGTCATCTGCGAAATACTTCCTGCAAGTGGAAGAAAGGAAAAGGATCCACCGTCAAGGCGCAAACACGGTGGCAGACAAGCTCAGAGAAAGAGATCTTTATGGTGCAAAATTGGCAGCGTAGATGGAAAGATGAACAAAATGTCGGACAGTGGACGAAAAAACTAATCCCGGAGATCAGCAGATGGATAGGATGAGAATTTAGATGTACAAATTGCTAGTTCACACAATTCCTGAGTGGATACGGCAGCTTCAGGGCATACACTGAGAGGATCGGGAAGGATGAAGAAGACACATGCAGATACTGTGGAGAGTCGGATTCGGTCACACATACATGCTTCGAATCAGTGCGGTGGATTCAAGAAAGAACAACTCCGGGATGGCGCTTGGACGCGGCTCACCCAAATAAGTTCCTGGATAGGATGTTGAGGGACAGGAAGGAGGGTTACGAATATATTACAAGAATAATGAGGACCAAGGAGGAAGAGGAGAGAGTGTTCCAAGCGGAAGAAAGAGCAGGATAAAAAAGACAGCACTCAACCCTGACGCAGGGGGTGAGGTTTGGTGCGGTAGGCAGGGTTTGCACTACTCTAGCAGGAGCTAGAGACTCTGAGTCCCACACTCTCAGTCGCGATAGAGAGACTAAGCGCTGGGGTAGCCATGAGGTTCCTCACCCGTAAAAAAAAGGTGGGTTAACATGCCTTCCTGCTGTAGCTGTCAGTATATCTTCGCCTGTACCCTTTTTGATAGGCTCTCTTTTATACACTGACATCAAAGTGGTACTTCTTTTAGTACTAGAGCATACATTATAGTTGTATAGCAGTATTCAGCAATGGCTCTACCATTGTTGAATACTGCTTCAATTTCTACAAATATTGCTACTATCGTTTCTAAGTATTTCAAAGTTTTTGACAGTAGAATATTTGATTGATTTGATGCTTCCCTTTTTGATGGGTATTTTACCTATTATGTTTATCACTTTTGAAAAAAGCGGCGACTCAAGGAGGCTTTTGCTCACCTGGAAATATATGAGAAAATTTACAATTTTTCATACTTCGGACTGATGTTTCATAGTGCCAGTCAATAATTTACGCTTTTTAAAGTCTAACGACGGTGGAATTTTTTGTAACCATAAAAATACCAAAAAAGGACCATGGGTGTACCAAAACTACCTAAGGCTGTGAAATAAATCACACTTGTTCCCAAGAACAAAGTCATTAAATGTCCTACACTGCACCAGCGTCTGGACTTCAACAACTACTCCTTGGGCTATATGCCCCCCCCCCAGGTATTGAATTACGAAAGTCCAGACGTGGTTTGGCGCCCGACCAAGTCGGGGCTTTAAACCAAAAACTTTGATTTTATTATTAAAGGAGCTTCTTACTGATGAGGCACAATAATTCTGAAACCGGTCTAAGAATGGCAAGCTCCTTTAATAATAAAATAAAAGTTTTTGGTTTAAAGCCCCGACTTGGTCGGGCGCCAAACCACGTCTGGACTTTCGTAATTCAATACCTGGGGGGGCATATAGTCCAAGGAGTAGTTGTTGAAGTCCAGACGCTGGTGCAGTGTAGGACATTTAATGTCTTTGTTCTTGGGAACAAGTGTGATTTATTTCACAACCTTAGGTAGCTTTTTAAAGTACCTAAATAGTCCTCCGATTTTCCCAGTTTTACCCTCCCTATTCCACTTCTCTGATTTCAACCCTCTTTGTTCCTTATATTCCAAGCGATATTCTAATATGGTCCGCCGCAAGCGATGCCTTGTTCTCTCCTTCATTAGGCCTTACCTGACACTCTCTAATTATGTATTTTGCACCACGTCACCATCCAGACAGAACAGACGATACACAGAATTGTTCATCCCCAAAACGGATACGAATCTACACCCCTCCATGCCTGAGGGAATGTATAAATATGTAGAACTATATTTCAATTTTCTATTTACATTAATTTTTCTCTGGGGGATAGAGGGAAAGCCGGTTGTGTTTTGCGTTATGGTGAATATTGGAGGATGGGCAATGGGGGGATGGTTCGTTTTATATTAGTCTGAATGTTAAAATGGTAAAATTGATGTTCAGGGCGCTTTAAAAAAAAGTGTTGATGTAGAAATAATAGTGGATCTAATATAATACAGGTGCGGCAAATAAACCGTCAGTTAGAAAGATCTAGAGAAGTAAAGGTAAGTATCTGTAAACTGAAAATTGTAATGTAAGCATTCTTTTTCTACTTCCGGAAGTTGGTGTGAACTTTAGGAATAATTACGTTATTTTGAACAACTTTGGTTAATACTGAGATATGTATAAAAATAAACTGAAAACTCCTATACCAGTTAAAATAAATCAAATATAATCTATGAAATCCCATGCAGCAGCTGTGATGAAATATACATTGGTCAAATAAGTAGAATGTTTAAAGATAGAATAACCTCTCATAAATGTGACTGCAGAAGGAATGTGAGATCTTGTCGCCTTGCTGAACATGTAATAGATAAAGATCATGTAATGGACTATAATAATGCCAAAATTCTCGATAATGAACGAAATCATTCTGTATCTTTAAATTGGTATACGGATTTTTTAGAAATTGTCATTTTAAATTTTAATACTGATGTTTCTTTTTGTATATAATTTTATCTGAATTTTATGTTATTTGTCTTGAAAAAGAAAATAAACATTTTCGAAAGCTTGATATAAAATCGAAGAAATCATACTAATTATTGATCTACAATTGACTGCTTCCTACTAATTCTATCTACTTGTATAGATATGTATAGATCTTTAACTGTTTTTGAGTTATACAATTTTTTATAATAAAAATACAAAATATAATACGAACAAACATGAATATTTTATTTATATATTTTAAGGGTATATTAAAATTAATTGGGTGAGGAATATTTCAACTTCAAAATAGACAACTAAATGATATAATCTATTTTTGGTTTAAAATCGTTATTTCTGTTGATGTCGAATCTGAATATTATAGTAATAAAATTTAACCTGCTATCGATGAGGTGGATTATCCAGGCAAGTATTATTATTATAATGTTGTTTTTTAGAAAAATATATGTAATAAAATGCAAAATTTGTTTAAGATACGTTGAAAAATAGACTTCTTCAAAAAATATATAACGAAATTTTCTTTTATTTATTTAAGTAGTCTGTAGATGTCGTGCAATAAAAACTATTAAAATAAAATAATAAAATTGAACCGTTTTCCTTTTTTACCTTTAATGAAACTTTCGCCTCCGGGAGAGCAAATATATTACGTTCATTCTGTTTTTCTCATTCCGCCATCCTGAGTGACACTTTCATACAAGGTGATATAAAATTATTCTTTTTCGGTTTTCCAAAAATATTTAAAAAAATTAATATTCTAAAAGAATGTCAAATGTATCTGATGTTATTTAGTAGTACTGAGTCTAAATCAGAGCAATTTTTATTCTCGGCTCAAGAATAACATTTCTTATCAAATGTGTTCTGATGATGAAAGCACGTACACATGACTCCCTCGACCAATAAGCAGAATTAAGTATTATTTAACGCCGAAGATGTGCAGACACATGTGGATATTTGGTTATGAAACAACGCCATGGCCGCCATAGTGAATAGTGAACAAGTGCGTTTGTGTTTTTGATGGTGCATAGGCCCGCGCTCTGTTCTGTTTGAAATTATTTAAAACGAGTCAGCATGGAAGTTCAAAGTTTTTTGGAGACGAACCATTTAGAACACCTGTGGACGACTTGTGTAGGCATGTGGGCTCTTTTCAATCAACTGTATACATGGCGTCATGTTACTCAATAATTTTCATTGAGTATCATTTGCAATGATCTTAAAACTCTGTTCAATCATAACTATTTGTATGTTGAGAATGCTTGGTTTGGTGTTGTCAATCACTCATTACGATTTTTCATAAGCGAGGTTAAGTTCATGTTCGTGAAATAATGATTCATTACTGTATCCATACCTCAGCCCCAATCAAATTCTTCTTGAATCAAGATGATCAACAAAATTGAAATATTCTTGCCTCAACCAAACCACATTATTTAACAAGAAAGTGTACATTTGACACAAAACCAAGTAGTCAAGAATATTTTGTCAAAAAATCAAACTAATATTTGGTTGGACCTATTCAAGAATACCATTCTGTTGAATTAATGCGGTTACATTTTGATTTAAGAGATTTTTTCTTTCTGTGTAGAGATGTCTTTTTTATTTGTAATTTAACATGATAAAATTTAAACATGCGACCAAAATTGATACGTTGTTTAAGAAGCCTAATGCGAAGTTTTTATCAATTGGTATCTTCTTAACTACTAAATCACCCTCTATATTGCCTTTATTCCGTCTACCTCTCTCGTGGACCGCTTTCGTATATACGATTTCATTTAAACTTGACACTGTCTTTGTTGAGTTGAAGGATGTAGGGAATAATCGTAGAAAATTTTTCAATTATCTTTTCTTTTCACCTTCTGTTTCCCTAAATTTACCTTGACACGAGTGATTGTAGTAGAAAAAACGTCGAGCAACTTCATTACTAACACCAGTTCTTTAAATGAGGTGATCTCATTTTATTTCAGTTTTTTTACAAGGAGTTATTACTTATTAAATTTTACTCAACCATCGTAAGAAAAGTTATTTATAACAAGATTTATTGCAATTAGATCGATGATTATCGAGTCAAAACTATCTATAAATAATAAAATTATATAATTAACTTTTTTTAGTTTCGATCACGTGATAGTTTCTGGACGATATTACATTGTTGCCAAAGTTTCTGAAAGTAATTGGACAGCAGAAACTGTAGAATGGGTTCATGGAAATTTAAAGTAAACATTTTGAATAATATGTAAAATTTCGTTGAAGAAAACAAAATGATTAATTTGCAAAGAACCAATAACATAAATATAGAGGTTGTGGTTGTTTTTTGAAATACGAAAAACCTTCAGTTGCCTCGTTATTAGAAAAGATTGGCACTGTGACGTTATTTTTTTAAATAGATCATCCGATAGTACAACTTGGAATCTAGTTTAAACATTGGTTGGTTAAACTGTGTTTCTAATGGCATTTCGCGAGAAATCTGCTTTAGATTATAATATCCAGTTACTTCAGGCACTTAACGAAGATATTTTTAATTAAAAAGTATTTCCACTATTTCAAAATATTCTTTTTAGCTCTGACGATAATAAGATATAAGAACATCCTTTCAAGTGAAATAGATCCCCAAAGGGTAAAAATAATTAATATGTCGAACATCTACTTGTAAAATTGAATAGACAACCCCTCGTTCATCAACCCCAGCCATCTTTAAATGCTAATCACATTGTGGTGTGGCTGCACAACCGCTGTATAGATACAGAGGCACAGGTACAATTTTCAAAAAGCGCTCGTTTATTTATTAATGTATGCAGATTGGTCAGAAGTGAGGAATATTAAGTGACAGCTATGGTAACCGATCTCTAGGGGTTGACAACTAAGTGCGACTCGTTAATATGTCGTCCGAAAGGATTTTGTATCATGTAGTTAAAATATAATATTTGGCTGTATGGAACTCAAGTTTTATTCAGGTATTGAATTCACCTTCATGGAGCTGATTGCTTCTAGCGTCCCTTAGTTTTCTGAATATATGGAGCATATTGAAGGCTATTGTTCTTTTAGGCCGATTTTTTGATTTTTTATTTGTAAAAATTCTTCCTCCTCTTTATTTCAACATGGTTTAGAGCGACTTGATTCCTTAATATTTACCTTTCGTAATGCATTTATCATAGAATTTGTCGTAAGTAATATCATAAGGGCATCTAATTTTTCCGAAAAAACCGAAAAAACACGTTGTTAAGTAATATTTGAACAGGAAAATTAGATGCCCGAATGGTATTTGACAAGACTATTTCATGAGTAACAGATTATTCTGCATACACATAGCTTACAAAACATACTACCTGTAGGTATTAATTTGAAAACTAAAAAACAGGTAATTTATTTAATCACAAAATACTACAAACTTAATTATTTATGGTACAGAGTTATTCATTATAAATTACCCACCCCTTATTATCGTTATTATTGCCTATAGAAAAAAAAGTTTCAAATAAAAGTTGTATGGTTATAACTGTTTTTTGTTAAAATGCTATTAAATGTACAGTAGCGTGCAGATTTCAGGGGATACAAAAAAAATAATATTTTTTTTTAAATGGGATATCCTGTATATTTTTACATTTTTATAATCCTCTCGACGAGCTGATTTTAACAATGTATCACACTTGATGGCTAATCTGGATAATAAAGGATCTACAGCCACCTGAAAAATCACATTTTTTGAGTTAAAGTAGCTGTAGTAGCCAAACGGTTGAAAATCGAGAAAAACGGCTTACGTGTCTCTATCCTAACTTTTCAAACTCTATACTGTGGCACTAAAAAATATTGTACACAGCGTGATTAAAAATCAGATGGGATTTCCAATATCCAAAAAATGTGATTTTCAGGTGGCTGTAGATCCTTTATTATCCAGATTAGACATCAAGTGTGATACATTGTTGAAATCAGCTCGTCGAGAGGATTATAAGAATATAAAAATATACAGGGTATCCCATTTAAAAAAAATATTATTTTTTTGTATCCCCTGAAATCTGCAAGCTACTGTACATTTGATAGCATTTTAAGAAAAAACAGTTATAACCATACAACAATAACGGTAATTAGGGGGGCGGGGGGGTAATTTATAGTGAATAACCCTGTACTATTAAAATATAAATTGCAATTTTGGTACACAGTAGGAGTATTGTTTGAAATCTCTGTTAATCATTGATAACGTTGGGTGTAGGTAAATCATTAATGTTGTTGATGGGTCCAGCTGTAGAGTGAGAAGCTCGAGGAGTGGCTGCAGGAGCTTCTGTTTTCTGATCTTAGGTGGAGGTTCTCAGGCGTCACTTCTAAGGGTGTTTATGATGTTGGAATAATGCTCATTATCCATTTGCAGATAAGGCTTAATTGAGTTCGCTGAACTGTGGCCAGTAATTTTAATTAATTGTTGTTCACCCACCCCTCCTTTAGCCAGGTTACTGGCTGCTGTCGACCGCATAGAGTGGTTTGTTATTTTTATTTCTTTTGTATTTAATCCTGCTGCTTCTTTAGTCCATCTCTAAAGTTCGTTTTTTCCCATTGGAGTGTTTTTGTACCACCCACTTGATTGGTCTTTGTTCCATGATGGGTTTACTGTTAAGAATAATCTATCAAAAGGTAGGGTTCTTCGTGTTGGGGACCAGCCATTTAATATCGGCCATTTTTTTCCTCCATCCTGGGCCGTTTTATTAAAGAGAGGATTGTAATCTACTCTTCCGAAAAAGTAGGATTTTTGAAAATCAGTTATTTTAAAAAATATGTAACTATGTTATCTAACTGTTTTAATCCCAGAATTATCCACTTCCTCTTTAACATAATTAACTCTGCAATTGACAGCTTCTTCACCTCTCCAGGCAAGTTCTACTGAAGCGATATGGTAAAATTTGGCTGGAGTCCCGCCGGAGTGTCTTCGTCCCATAATAAAACCATTGCGTCGTATTCTTACAATTTTAATGAAGCAGAGCTCGATTTCCTTTTATTGGCGCACATCTACAAATTTCTTCGTTTCGCATTACGAGCTTCCCTACTAGACTTGAAGATAATATCTTTAAATGGATCAAAAATTATTTTCCACTTCATAAAATACATCTCTTGCATTTTTTTTTTGCAACGGTGTTCCACATTGGCTTCACAACTAGTTCTTTGTAATTTTCACCGTTTTCTTTCTTCATATTCCTCGCCCAATCTTCCAGGATTAGGTTTAGGTGCTCTAAACTTGTAGTTTCCAAAAGCTCGTATTTCTTTGCCTTGCAGAATTCCGTAAACTGTTTCCATATTGACGTATGGGTTTTAACGGTATTGTACGGTATACTTTTCTCAATCGCCAGATTAATATTAGTCATAGAATCACTTTCAAAGCGACTCATTTTCACTACATAAGCTGACTAGCACTGTTTAAAAACAATAATACAAAATCTATTGACAATACAATCAGAAAAATTGTTTAGCGTCGTTTTCTGGTGTGCTAGGAGACCATAATTACTTGTTATCAAAGGTATTGTAATTTTTGGTGACAACATCTGTCAAGTTTTGCCGCGGGTAAACTCGAAAAAACTACTGACACGAGCTGTCTTACAGTTTTTCTAGAAACCATTTGTAATTCAAAATTGCGCGTTTGTGATTGGTGGAAATTAAGACGAGGGAAATAGTCTTCTAAAATTTTTGACAATAACCTATTTTCTTTATAAAGTGTCGCAAAACTGCGATATCAGTGATGTTGTTGGAGTTATCCTTACAATGTTCATTGGCATTAAAAGAATTTTCGGAACGATTGTGGCGCTACTGAGGTAAAACGATACAGGGCGTTAGGTATGTGACAGGACACCCTCAAATTGCGGCTGACCTCACTCCAGTCGTTGTCAAAATGCAATTATAGCTTTAGCTGACATTACCCATCGGTTCTCCGCATATGCAAATGAAGTTCGCCGACGACAACCAACAACCATCGAGGATTCGGTGTGAATAATTTTTTATTTGTTGTCTGGTAGACCGCATATGCCCCGTGTACACTGGTAAAGTGTGAATATGATAGAAAATAATAGACAAGAGAATGGAAGTTATTGGGAGACTTGGTAGTTTAACAATCTCAAAATGAGTTTGGACGTGTAAATAAGGACAATATCAGATTTTATACGCTGGACACTTGATTAAATGCGGGAAAAAATTAATGAAAGTGACCGTGGCTGTGTAGACGTAGTGACCTTCTATTTGTCAACGTCATCCCCATCAAATTAATGGGAAAATTGCAGAAGATGGACAAGTGATGAGAGTTATTTGTTCCTGCAAGGCTTCTATGTCAATAACGGGCTGATAGTCCTTAAATTCTGCTGATTCTGCAGATACTTCTTCCTTTCTTTGCTCCCTGGTTTCATGAAGTTTGATTTTCTTTGTTTCAATTGATTTCTTTCTTCTCTTCTTGCTCTTCTTTTCAGTTTCTTCTCGTTTTTCTCGATTTTCTTCTCATGTTCAACTGGATCCACATTTGGCAAATTATGTGCTGGCAAGGCGTACTTTTTTGAAATTGGTTGCAATAAAAAATATTATCTAAATAAATTAATAATTTAAGAAAAAAATACGAAGTTCGTATACACCTTCAAGCAATGACACACTTTTCCAAATAGTAAAATTTTAGGAAAATATTCAGTATTTTTCTATAGATGTATGGAAACTAAATTGAATTGTAAACGAACCTGTGCTTTTAAAATAATATAGTGGCTGCGAGACATCGATACCATACTTACAGAATATATCTGATATGCTCTCTATAAAACTAAATAATTTCAAAAATAAAATGATAGTGCTGCCAGAGTCTATGTCTTCATCAATTAGGCGTAGGAGTGAACCCCACTGTGGTATTACCGTGTTTGGAATTAAGTATTTAAATTTTTAATTTATTCATCAACTAAATTTATGTCTTAAAAACCAGTTGAGGCGGCATTGGATTTTGATCCTGTAGTTTGTTTTTTTATTCGTTTTTATTGGTTAATTTGTTATGCCAATCAAATAACGTTTTTATGAGTGAATAGTGAGACAAATAACCGATCAATAAGTAGAATATTACAATTTTTAGTTTTCTATATTTTAGGCAATAAATAAGTAGGTGATTGGAAATGCATATCGCGTTGTGTACTATATTTTATCTGAAGAAACGTGTTTATTTAAAAAAAACTATAAATCTAATGTAAACTAGTCACAATTTCAGTTTTAATTTGGACAGTTTTTTCAAAATAAGGGATTCATATTTGTGTAGAACCATATTTGACGTTTTGGTGTAAAATTTTTTGAAACGCTATTTTTATTGCTCTCAAGCGACATCAAAATTTTATTAGCTGTAGAATTTTTGGTATCTACCCACTTGCGCCCTATTTTTACATTCGCCTATGATTTTGCAAAGAGAAAATATATATAAAATTATTGTAAACTCAATGCTGTCTAGAAATATCGTATATTAATAGAACTAACTGTACATTTATATAAATAGGGCTGTAAATTTGATATATGCGTTTAGTTGATCAAATTTATAGTGAATCGTATACCTGATTTACAATTTAATTATCGAAATTCGTTGCAAACCAGTGATTTTTAGCGATACGTGTCGCTTTTGGTACACTGCAAAATTATTGGATTAACGTTAAAAAAATTATGCATCATTTAAATAAATTTTGTAACTGCATTTACGTTTTAGGCACAATTTAAAAAACAAATAGTGCGATTTTTAATTGTATACTATTTATAAAGAATTACTCAATAAAACTAAAAATAGGTCTTATTTTTATTAGAAATAAATAAATCTAATTGCATATCTGAATGTAACTTTCAATTCTGATTTAACTTTTCTTAATAACAATTTTGACTGTTGTCAAAAATAAAGTTACTTTACTCTTGAGCAAAATTTGTAATTTTTTACGAACCTCGTATACGACTGAAAATTTTTTATATCCGATAATTGTATTTTATGTTTTAAATCATGCAGAACTTTTTATGAAGAATAACTTTTTTTCCAAAAATTAATAATAAAAAAGTTTTCCATATGATTCCAACTTTGTAAAAATATATTATAAAGTTTGTTTGTGATGTTATGAGTTTAGGTAATTAGAGATTTTTTTGTACGACAGAAGATCCTGTATATTATAAAAAGTTTGTAACTTTTCTCTTAACTCAACGTTTATAACGATTTTAGGATATGCTATTAATACTACAGGATTTCAATGAATATTTGCTATGAACAAATGAAATATTGGAAACAAAATATTTTACTGGGATTAATAAAACTCTACGGACACGATACATGCCGTGTGCATCGCGCTACATATTGTGCATCTTCGGTGTGTAAGGGTAAAAACACAGTGGAGCAGGGCAGGTCGCTGGTAGCCTAGCTGGTTGCTTACTCGCTTAGAGCGAAGTAGAATTAAAGCGTGAACACTTACGGGCGTGTACACGGTGGAGCATAGCAGTTAGCTGGGATAGTAGCAGTGAGCTTAGCTGTAAGCTGATATAATTAGCCAAGTCGATTGTTTACATCGCTTACAGCGAGGATGCCCCCACTCGCGCACGCGCATTGACACGTTTTATGTGCCGTGTTCAGTGTTGCCATTAAGGGAATTTTATTTTATACGTTTTACGTGTGTATTTATTTACTTTTGATTACTTTTTATTTTGCTTTATTCCATAAATTCATACTGATCGATGGCGACTTTTTACTTTGTTAACGCTGTCAACACTGCGTGGTCTACATGGAATCATTCACTTCTTTTTCTCTGTGAAGTACAGACAGTTGTGTTGTTAATATGTAAGTTTTTGTAAGTCGTTTAGTAGCTTAATTATCAAAAAGTAACTCTTTATCACTATGACTCGCCATCTTTAACGCGCCGACCTGCGAGTGACTGAAGCTCCAGTGCGTGTGTTTACAGCTTCCTGCCAGGTGACCAGCGAGTAAGCGACCAGCTAGGCTACCAGCGACCTGCCCTGCTCCACTGTGTTTTTACCCTAACCCAGCTAAATAATAATGAATGAGTATCTAATTCTTCGGTTAATATTTCAAAAATTTGGATGCATATTCTACAAAAAGATTTAATTGCAAAAAGGATATCCTCTATATCGGGATAGTATCGTAAGTTTTTTTCTCCATGGCCACTACTGAATGTAATTATTCTGGAACCACTTATAATAACAGAAAAGAAACATTCTCGCTCTTGAGATTGAAAGAAAATTCTGAAACTTTGTCTCTTATGTATTTTATATGTATTACATTCTATCTCTAGAGCTAGAATCTGTATTCCGTGATTGTTTACAAAAATAAGGTTTGCCATGAATGTCAAATTAACTGTCAGTATTAGTTGACGTGGCCTTAATATTGGTTTGTAAAAACTTTTAATTTATTTTCTCTCTCTTTCTACTGGATTAAAACCACTTAGTTGTTAAAAAAGTTTTTTTTTTATTGACGTTTCGGCTTTCCAGATCGAAAGCCGTTATCAAAATGACATAAAATAAATAAATTTACTAGAAACAGAACACTTGATAATCTTGCAAAAATATGACATCAACATAGTATACATAGAATAAGATTTTGAGATTGAAGATGTCAAAATCTGTTTCAATCATATTTTTGTGACGTTTCTGGGAACGAATTTTTGAAAGGATAGCGCATTTGCATATTATAAGAGAATTTATACTTCGTCATAAATGAAGTTTTCTTATTAATATTATCATAAGAAAAAACCAGAAACGTCACAAAAATATGATTGAAACAGATTTTGACATCTTCAATCTCAAAATCTTATTCTATGTATACTATGTTGATGTCATATTTTTGCAAGATTATCAAGTGTTCTGTTTCTAGTAAATTTATTTATTTTATGTCATTTTGATAACGGCTTTCGATCTGGAAAGCCGAAACGTCAATAAAAAAAAAAACTTTTTTAACAACTAAGTGGTTTTAATCCAGTAGAAAGAGAGAGAAATTAAAATACAAACCACAATGAGCTTCCGAAATGAATTTTAATTTATTAAAAAGGAGAAGAAAATCAAACGATTCAGATGTAGAATTTGAAAATACTACTCCAGAAATAAAAAAATTGCCGATAATATAACTCAAAATTTGCTACCGCAAAAATTCAAGCTTGAATATAAAAATACTACCCTCATACACAATGTTGAGAGATTGAGGTTTTATTTTACTATATTTAATATCTACTTTCTGTGTCCGTGGAGAAAGTATAGTCTGTTACTCTGTTGGAATGAAAATCCGACACTCGTGGTTCCTCACGCTCGCGTTCGCTCGCGTTCGGAATCCTCCACTCGTGTCGAATTCTCATTCCAACCTTGTTACAGAATATACTATTCTTACTAATCTGAAATAATATCTTTTATAAATCTTTCATACTACTTTAGAACTCTAATTTAGAAAAATAATTAAATGACTTACATTTTCAGTAGACATTTTTTCATGTTCATATTTATTCTCTTCATAATCTTACCTATAAAAAAAGAAAAACAAATTTTAGATCCATAATTATACTCAAAAGGTTATTATGGCTGTATTGTACAAATGATGAAATAAGTTTAAATCACATCTCCCAAGAAATACGACATTAAAAAATGTCACACACTGCACCAACGTCTGGACACACAACTACTCCTTGGACTATATGCCCCAACAGGTATTGAATTACAGAAGTCCAGATGCGGGTGGAACCCAAATCTTTTCGGGACTTAAACTCAACAACTTTGATCTTGTTACTAAAGGAGCCTATCATTCTTAGACCGGTTTCGGCATTATTGTGCCTCATCAGTAAGAAGCTCGACATCGTATCTCTAAACGACGCCTGAAGACTGCATTGGACCAATGACAGGCTCCTTTAGTATCAAAATCAAAGTTGTTGGGTTTGTCCCGAAATGCTTCGGGTTCCACCCGCGTCTGGACTTCTGTAATTCAATACCTGTTGGGCATATAGCCCAAAGAGTAGTTGTTTGAAGTCCAGATGTTGGTGCAGTGTGTGTCATTTTCTAATGTCGCATTTCTTGGAAGCTGTGATTTTAACGTATTTCACATCATTTGTACAACATTTGCTATGTTTTGGCTAATGAATGTTATCTTCAATATACAGGGTGTTTCATAGGTAAATGAACATACGCTAGCTGTGGATAAAGGATACTTAGACGAATAAGAAACTTATATTTGATATATCTAACTTGCTTCAATACTAAGTTACAGGGTGTTTTATCAATTTTGCTCATTTCTTTTATCCCCGTATTTTTGGAACCACTTCCGTATTTTTGGAAGCTTGTTCTATTCCATTAGGACAATCAAGAAACATAGTGACCAACATTAAAATCCTGGTCCGGCTTCAAAAAAAATTATCGAAATGATTTTGCTCTTAAGTTTTTGAGACTACACAATTCATTCTACTAAAATTTTAAGAATTGCGAATTTATTAGAGTTAGTGATTATCACTAGGGACTTTTTAGTTTTCAATATAATATTTTTTAGGTAAGCTTTTACTTGATAAAACATTGAGGAAATATTAAAAAAATAATTGTTATTTTCCAATTACAAATAACAATTCACAATTCACGAAAAGAATCCTCAAGATTGCAGGGTAAATTTACAAAAAAAAACAACATTGAATCAAGTTTTTGGTTAAAATTTGTCCTTTTAATATTGGTTTATGATCCAAGCGAATCTTTTTTTAGCTGAGAGTGGTATAAGACTTTTTCGTTATCTGTTTTGAGATATCTTGGGAAAAATTTACATTGATTTGATTCTCATGTCTCTTCGGTAGAGAGTCAGTAACCTCGTGTTGCCCACCACGCCCCTGATATCCAAATTGGGATTACCTGATTTGTCAAAGATATTTCAAAAATTTAAACCTGTCCCGTACTTTAAATTTATGTAGTTGTGTCCCAGGGTCTGTTTGTTCATTAACTCTCTGTCAAACAATTCTTTGACAAAAGTTTTACATTTAAAGTAGTTGTAGATTTTTTCTGAAACATGATTAGCTTCCAAATTAACTTGGCTGCACAATATCGAGTGTACTATTATTGTTAGGGATATCGAGGTAATTTTCTTGAGCGTTTATATTAACTAATTTCCAATTAATCATGTTTTGGGTTATGTTGATATTTGTGTTAGTTTTATTTATGACTCAAAGAAGAGATATATATTTTTTTACTACTTAAATCTTAATCAATAACTAATTAATTCATTGACATTTAGCTGGAGAGCCCTAAATTTGACATTAAATAAATCGAGTAAAATCATTGACCCCTGATGTGTATCCCTTCTGAATTTTTCTTAGGAACTGTTGATCTTTTAGTGAATTTTTCCCTTGGAGTTTATTGACCGAGGTGAACTATACTGGAATATAAAATGTGAAACGTCTGATTTTAAAAGTATGCAATATCTCACAAGAAAAACCTTTGAAGTTTTAAATTATTTAATATAATATTATAATAAATTTTACATTAAATTAGTGCTCAAAACGGGTTTTAACGATATTCTCGATAATTTTGAGGTTATGTTGAAAAACGGTCAATACAAAAGTTTTAGATTTTTTAATTAACTACAACTTTTACATTAAACTTTTTTCGATAGGATGCATATTTCAGCCACAAATCAATATCCAACCATCAGCCCAAGCGTTTTAAAATAGACTAAAGAAAAAAATCGTGTGCTTTTAAAGGTTAATAAAAACATCAGACCGGGAGCATTGAAATCGTGAAGTCAATATTCTTTTTCTTTTTCTCAAGTGCCATTGAAACATTTAAAACTATCTTCACACGTGAATGCCCATAACATTTTTAATGGCGTCTAAGCACGAACCGATTATATCAAACACCAACTCTTCTAGCACTTTAAAACGTTTGAGAAACCCACATTCCACCATTTTTATGTTTCTTGATGGAATATCTTATACTTCAAGACATAATTTTGCAGTTTTTACCTAATATTAAATTTTTAAGAATCTGTGCTGTGGTTTAAAAGTATTTTAAATGTACACACCAACATCAATTGACTTGTACAATATTGACAGTGGTTTAATCATCTTGTTATGGTTTATATATGAATTGTTTCCTAAATTATAAAGAAGCATCTAATATGGACCATTTAATCCATATCGACTGTAATTATCCAACGAAGTTTTATAAAGTTAGAGAAATCAAAAGTTTCTTAATTAAATATGTAACAGAGGGCACTCGAATCCAGGCACACACATAATCAAATAATAGTTCCAGATGTCATCCTATTTCTTGACATTTCCTTCTCCTAACAGCATTAAACATCAAACTCCGTTTCAATTTCGTTAATATCTATTGTAAGGTCGCGCAGTTACTACCATCCTCTTCGTTCCATCAGTAGCGACTCAACAAGGTGGAAATGAAATAGTCGCTGGGTACAAATTTATTCAACAAACGGCGACTACTTTTAGTCTAAGGTATTCTTCGAATCTACAAGTGGCTCGTTTATGCCACATTGTCATCTCGGGGTACTTGGGATACCCAAAAATTATCAACCTTCACATGTTTGGTTATATATAATTTAATAATAACTTTTTTTCCCTTTTGTAATCCTTATATTGATTGATTGATTAAGACGATGTACCTGACTGAGGTTTATAAATGCCTCTATACTGCAGCCTTAAGACTTATTGTACTATGTCAGTTACATCGTTATGTTCAGGTGAAGAGGTTTGTTACCTTTATCAGGCTGAGTAGCCTTTTCACCAGATTTTCTTTTGGAAAGTCCTCCTGTGGGTTTACCGGCCCCAGTAGGTTATACCTACAGTGCGTGAGTACCTGGCACTCTAGTATGATATGAGAGATTGTTTCATCCTCCTCTTTGCATAGTCTACATATGGGTTCATCTTTAAAGATGCCCATTTTATGTAGGTGTTCCCTAAGGTGACAATGTCCGGTTATTAGTCCCATGACATGCCTTATTTGATATCTGCTTAGATTCAGAATATCACCTGTCAGTACTTTTGATGGCGCTTTAACCATTCGTTTACTGTTTTGTTGGCCCGGCACGAGATCCCAGCGTGACCGGTGTTCTTTTAACATCCACCTAGTCAGCGAGAGTCGTACTGAGGATTTAGGAATGCCAAACGCCGGTTCAGGACCAGTAAAAACGGTCGCTGAGGCTTTCCTTCTCAGGGCGTCTGCTTCCTCGTTGCCTTTTATCCCTTTATGCCCTGGGACCCATCTACGTGTTACCTTATTTTGGTTGGCCAGAACGAGCAGGGTTTGTAGGCAGTTCCAAACCAATTTTGATCTGATTTTGTTACATGATAAGGCCTGTAGGGCAGCTTGACTGTCAGAGTAAATGAGGATTGTATTCCCTCTATATTCTCTATATTCCCAATATTCTCCCTCAGACAAAGCTTATATTAGCTGTCTGTAATCTAACTGTAGGCCTGGAGATGGTCTTAGACCCTCACCAGTATTTGTTAAATAAATTTTAGAACCATCTCTGAGGTTATAGTATTGTGATGTCCTGGTTTAGGGCTCTGCTTATTGGGAGTAAAGGAATGAAACTCAGCCCTAATAAAACGGACATCTTTTTTATGGTAGTACTTAATTATAGGGATCGACCATTATGACAACAAATAATAATGAGTCGATCTAATAATACTCTATGAATGACTTCGTATTGAACTCTATAAAACCTTAACCGCTATTATATACAAGTAATGTCTAAACAATAAATGAACGTGGTAAGACATCAACCTTCCTATTTACACGTAATATAAATATGTACAATAACATGACCTTAAACTATTACTAACAATTATGTGAATGATTATAATGGGCGATGTGTCTCTAGATGCCACAGTATCTCTAAGTGTTGCTTTATCTAACTTTTACTTTCCTATTTTATCTATAACTTTTTCTTCCAGAAACTTTTCCGTATTACAGGTCTAAGGAAAAGCCAATCTAAAAATATTGAGCATAAAAAAATTAATGTTTTTGTGGCGAGTCAACACTGAGCGTCAGATCGGAGCAAGTAGCATCTCCTCGTCTTCGCTACGCGCCAAAATTTTCGACGATAATATATTAATGGAATTATAAAATCACGGGAGAGCGCCTGGCAATAATCTGATACGACAACTTGAAATGCACTTTAATAGCAAGCTTTCAATGTTGCATAACCGAATTAGGAAAGTTCGCGTTGCCAGGACTCTAGAGATACTCACTCTCCATTCGAACTGAACAATTCGGTGGACAATTAGCACTCGGGAAATGGCAGTAAAGACACTATTTGGGTCAATCTATAATTATACTCAGTTTTAGAACACTGCCACCACTTACCCAGTCGATAAATGAATATTAACTACTATCGATTCCAGGGCTTAGCTCCCGATTGGGATTTGATAAGAAATTCGTCGTTAGGGTCACTGGGTCCTGATTAAACTCGGATGAATTGTTGACCCAATGGGGCAACTAGCGATGCAAATGCCGATAAACTGAAACTTTGCAACTGGCATACACCAGGAATAATACAATATGCAATGTTTCTTTTTTATTCTACTCACTATCTAACTTTCTTTTTCTTTTTAGAATACAGACAGGTAACTACGTTTTTAGGAATAACTCTTGATCAAAAGCTAGCATGGGAGGTGCATATTGACAGTTTATGTTTAAAAGTTGGCAGTGCAAACTACGCAATTCGAAATCTGAGAGACACTGTCTCTACAGAAGTTATAAAACTCATGTATTATGGACTTGTACAATCAAGGCTACAGTATGGATTGATTTTCTGGGGTAACTCTGCACATATTGACCGCATTTTCAAGGTCCAGAAAAGAGTTATTCGCTGCATGGACAAAAATACTTGGCGCAATTCGGGTGAGGGATCAAATTCTTAATGGATTTTTGGCGCAGTTCGTGTACGCCCATCTGAGCATCTCATTCAATAATGAAGGAATAGCAGAAAGAGGCGAAAAACATCACGAAAGACTGGAAGAACATACCAACCCACTTCTATAATCAAAGCTGCTATAACCTGGTAGTGGAAGATTGAAAATAAAGTTGCCAATGGACTTTAAGTAAAGCTCTGGAGGTCTCTTCAGTAGAGTCCTCATAACGTCAAAATCAATTAGTGAAGCCATCGTTTATTTCACTGGAAATATGTTTTTTTAAACTGAATATTTGCATACTCGTTGTGCGTATAAATTTGAATATGCAACATATAGGATCCCATAATTAAAAAAAAATAATTAGAAATAGTCCGAGTGATTGCAAACTCACGTGCTGCTAATTAAAATAAATCCTAGATAACTTTTCTATTCTTGGTAATATCCTGATTTTAAAATAGGATAACTAAAACAGTTTACATGCTAGTAGCGCAGCAATTTTATAAATAAGCCCTAATTATCAGTCCATAAATAATTTTAGATCTGATAAAAGTGACGCAGCCAATTATAATAATAATTGTTAATTTCTCTACACGAAAAGCAATTTAGCAGCACAATTTTGTGCCAACGACCACTGGAAGGCGCCCAGTGCTGGCCCAACCCCGGAATAACCGCTACTTATCGGAATCGGGATGTAAAGGGACGGAATTAGATCGTTTTTCGTCTTACAAGATGGCTAAACCAAACGAATTAAAATTTAAAGTAAGGAAACGAGTTAGATACTTAACCTAGCTGAACTCTACGCCATCGGAAAATGTGTCTGTCCAAAATAGAAAGAAATGTTTGGCAGACAAGAGATCATCATCATGTCAGACAGCGATTAATGCTTTGAACTCCAACGTAATCAAGTCCAAGATGGTTTGGGAGTGCCTAGATAATCTAAACGAACTAGGCAAGAATAACACTGTTACTCTCCTATGGTTTCCGGGACACACTGGAGTGGAGGAGGGTAATGAAATAGCAGACGTACTCGCAAAAAAGGGGCTGACACACCATTTCTGGGTCCTGAACCCTTCTGCGGAATAAGCACCAGTACAATACTTGTTGAACTTGGAAAAGAAGTAAGTATCAAAAGATTCCAATACTGGATAGGACTACAAGGAATGAGGCAGGCCAAGCCACTACTGGGAAACTATAACCAGAAGAGATCAGACGACTGCATCAGTAAAAGTAAAAATAAGCTCAGAATACGAACGGGTATCCTAACAGGGCACTGTTGGTTGAGAGGGCACCTAGAGAAACTAGGATTAGTAGAGGAAGAAGAATGCAGATTTTGCGAGGAAGAGGAGAAAACCTCTATCCACATTCCCTATGCATAACCCTACAAAATCCAAGGATACCTCGGAGAATATCAAATATCAATCTACCTATCCTGAAGCCTACCGACATCCTGAACTTTTTGAAAGCAATAGGGCTGGAGGAACTGCTCCAATCGTGCACAATAGATCTTATAGGTCGCAGTGTATCTCTACACCCCTGTCAACAGATAGATAGATAGGAACTTAGGGCCATCGAAAGCTAAGAGCCAGGGGTCACTGGGAAGACAGAGAGGGTAATACCTTCAGCTAAAAAAGAAAGACAGCCCCAGGTCTAGGAAATTCTTATTATTTATAGAAACTAATTTTGTTTCAAGACACTGTCAATCCTAGAAATAATTTCAAAGTGCAGGAGAAGTTACTCCAGAGAAAACAAAGGTCAGTTTATTGGCTCAAAGTTTAAATAAAAATAAGAAAAGATGTTACGAGTGTAACGAGGTGTATCATATATTTAAAAAAAATTATACGCTTTAATAACTTTGTTTTTAGGTTGAGTCCGGTCCTATTCAATGACCGTAAGCTCTTTCAATTATAATAATCGGTTCTAATGGCTAATTGTATGACTAGATGGTTACAAAGTTTCCTAATTCGGTGCAATTCTAATTACATTAATTTTCATATTCAATCACAAGTTTCCAACAAGCCCAATTTAACTATGAAAATTGCGGGTAAATTAACTGTTAGAACAGAAAGTCTTTTCCCACTGGAATTTCAGAATTTTAAACTCTCTTGCACTTACTTTTCTAAAGATTTTTAAAAACTATTCGAATTTTTAAAAAGTGAATTGTTGTAATACGTTTCTCTTCTTGTTTCTCATTTCTATATCTTCAGGTTTTGTCGTAATATTGGGATTTAAATTTATTTATTGACAGTTGATTCGTTCAATTTTTTTTTATTTATCCATAATTCAATCTTTGTACCTTCTTGGATTGTTCCATTAGATAAAATGTTAAAAAATAAACACATCCCTTGAACTCCATTTTTGTTTCAACCTGATGACGGAAACAAAATTTAACATTGGTTGACATAAGTGGTGAAAGTTGTACAGCATAAAGCCTGTAGCAATATAAATTATTAATACAGTCCCTTTCCTTAAAAACAATTTTTAGTTTGTCCAACCCTTTTCTCTTCGGATTCCCCAAAGACCGACCCTAAAGTTGAAAAAGTTAAGATTCATTTAGCACTTCAGCATCCAAAAAGTTGTATAAATGCAAATAAAATATCCCCAACGGAGTTTGAAGTTTGATGCGTCTGGTATCGAAAATGGCTCTTAGTCTTAGAGGATAACCAGTAAAAAAATATGATTATTATTTTCTTGCAGACATCATTAAGTTTGGAGGCTTATTAATTAATTTTAAAACGTAAACATATATACAGGGTTTTTAGATGTGCTACCATCTATCGTAAGAAGAGAGTATTGACATTATATTTTGACTGAATCTAGTCAAGTCTTCTTTTTTATCCCTTTCAGAGATTAATTAAAATTCCTTACTGGTTTACTCATTTATACAGGGTGTTTCCTAATTGACAGCCGACATTTCTCGAGGACATTCTTGGGACATTTTAAAGATACAACTTTTTTTCTTTATAAGTTGTCATTTTAGTGCATGCAAATTAAATTTTTTCAACAAGAATAATACCACCCGAAATCTACCAATGGGAAATGGTTAAGGGGGTTACAAGGAACTTCAAAAGGTTGGTACAATTAACGGGAGGGGTGATTAGAGGCGTTGAAAAATGGATTTGTGTGATTTTTCACGATTTCCGGCGAATCTTGACGTCGTATCAAAAAACTATATATAGGCAAGTTGTAGCTTATAAAAAAAGCTACAACTCTTGTAAAGGACACTTGTTACCATAACCTGAAAATCATCGAGAAAAATGAGAAAGGTCAAGGTAAAAAATTATTTTTTTGTTTTCCATTTTTTATTTCCGAAAAAATCATTCGATTTCGATGAAACTTTGTGAACGTATTTGTTTTTATGTTATAAATAACCAGAAAAATTTTGAGTTAAAAAAAATAATTTTTTTTTGAGATATTCATTTTTTTCGGTCAAAAACACTTTTTTTTTTTCAGATGAAAAGTTGCATGGTGAAATTTTCTCGTACAGAGTTCTCCGGGTGCGCATTTTTTTCGTTTTCACGTGAACTTTTTGATACAATGATAAACCACTATCATTCCATTTAAAAACATCCTCAAAAATGGAAAAAACTACAAAAATCACGGTTTTAAAAATAATTTTTTAACAATTGTTGATAATTTGTTTAAACTTTTGAGAAAATTAAAAAACTGATTACACCATTGAATTACACGGGAAAAACTGCTGAAGAAAATATGTTTTCTTTATTTATGTAAAATTTCATACGTATACAGTATTGTTCTAAACATTAAACGAACATGTTGGAAGTTTAAACGAACATGTTGGAAATGCGAAAAATCACATTTTTTTCTTTTTTTTCCATTTTTAAATGATAATTTTTCAAAAAATATTATAATTTACTGAACTTGAATTGCAATTAATGAAATTTGAAAATAGAAAATAGTATATACTTAAGTTGATATTATATATTAACAATAATGAAAAAATCTTAATTTAATTGGTTTATAGAGGATTGATTAATTGATGTGCAATGGATCTTTTTAATCAAATTATTAAACAACGAAGAGTTTTTCATAAAAATTATTCTTTATTGAACTTTTTTACTACAAATATTTACATAATTCATCAAAACGAAAAAATTAATTTATTTAACCTAATTTTATTTTTTTTCGCGAGTGTCCTTCAACGTTATCATCAGATCCTTCGTTGCAGTCGGTATCTTCGTCATATTCTTGGAACGATTCATTAAGATCACTCTCCTCAGCTGGAACTTCCGTGTCCGGATTTAAGCAAAGACTTGGCTGCTCAGTGAAAGTGTCCTCCAAGTCACTAATATCTTCCACAATTTTTTCTTTATTTGATCAATTTTCTTCACACTTACTGCATAAATCCGTTAAATGTAGTCCATGCTTCCGACATCCGCATTTGCTGCTTTCACAATTGGTTTCGCAGTTACAGGAAATACTTTTTAGCAAATCATCAGGAATGACTGCAGCATCTGTGAAGCTAGGCAGAAGTATTTTATAATTATTAACCAATACTTCTTTCCAGCCCCACTTGGTTGCAGTCATGTTGTTTCCGAGCCAGGTCTGAAGTTGAAAATATGTTCGATAAGAATGTTGTACAGCTGCTGCAGTTGTTTGTGGTAATTTTTCCAATTTGAAAGTGGATTTTGTTGTGAAAATTTTGTACTGATCAAATCTCAAATCATCCAAAAAGAATTTAGTGTTTTTGCACTTGAAAATGGCTGCAATCAATTGACAGCCATTTCTAGCAATCACTTTTGGATCAGAATTCGTTTAGTTTTTTCCATTTTTGAGGATGTTTTTAAATGGGAACGATAGTGGTTTATCAATGTATCAAAAAGTTCACGTGAAAACGAAGAAAATGCGAACTCTGTACTAGAAAATTTCACTATGCAACTTTTCATCTGAAAAAAAAGTGTTTTTGACCGAAATTAATATATCAGAAAATTTTTATTTTTTTTAACTCAAAATTTGTTTGATTATTTATAACATAAAAACAATTACTTTTACATCGAAATCGAATGATTTTTGCGGAAATAAAAAATGGAAAACAAAAAAAAAATTTTACTTCGAATTTTCTCATTTTTCTCGATGATTTTGAGGTTATGGTCACAAGTGTCTTTTACAAAAGTTATAGGTTTGTTTATAAGCTACAACTTGCCTGTTGATAGTTTTTTGGACCAACCCCCATGGCGTCGTTTTTTTGAGAAGTTCCTTGTAATCCCCTTAACCATTTCCCATTGGTAGATTTCGGGTGGTATTATTCTTGTTTTGGCTACTAAATCTGCTATCTTGCTGCACTATTAAAAGGTTTGAATTAACCGATTGTTAAGTATGTGGTAATGACCTTATTATTGAACATTTTTTTTAATAATTCTTTTGCGCAGTAATGTAACAATTTTTACCAGGAACACTGTTGCATCTTTGCTTAAGTCCACTGAAATTCCTGTCTTTGACTTAATACCAAAACAATTCAATTTTAATTATGACAAGACTTCTGCAAGCAAACAAATTTGTAGCCCCATTAATATTTACCCTAAAGATAGTGATACCTTCATGCATTCTTCCCAATAAACTAAGTCAGAATTGGAAATGAAATGTATTCTGAAAACGACATTAGATGTGGTGCGTTGTTCTTAGGATCGAAGACCGTAGCAACGAAATTACAAGTTATAGATAAAGTAGAGCCAATAACGAGATTTTCTTCGAAGGCATCATTCAGGCTGTTAGTTTATAAGTGAGTTACCGGGCTATTTCCTTCGTCGGAGGATTCGCAGATTATCGGACAAGCCAATAGTTTCCACATATCAGACTTTTCCTAAACCCGGATTTTGTCCTTCGATACGCCGATAGTAACTTTTTCATTTCGTACCGTTTAAATCAGTAGCGCGGCTGGAAAAAAATGTTATTTAATAAACAGTTGACAAATTAATTCAAGACAAGAGGATGCAAGTCAGTTGGTTTTGTCAAAGAACGACTTAAATCGTTAACAGGAAAAATAAAAAATGATTTTACATATAATTGTAACCCACGACAATTTTAAACATCGATTGAAAAGTGAGATTACTCTACCGCAGACCTTGATATAAATCACTTTATATTTGCTATAAAGTACCAAACAATACCACATTAAGTCTCAACAAGACTGAATTGGATATAATCTGTTCTAATGGAGACAGAACTTCCTAATTTCAATTAACTAAAAGACAGTAGTCTAAAATAGTCGAAGTCATTTGATGAACTAATGAATTTAACTCCAATTTGACATCTCTTGAAGATCTGTACATTACCAAAAGATCGTTTCTTCCCAAGGTGACAGATTGTAGATCTATCTATCTATCTGTTGATGGGGGTGTCGATACACTGCGACCTATAAGATCTATTGGGCGCCCTTCTGCTGTCCATTCGTTAAGGATGTCTCAACGATTAGATCAGTTCCTTCAGTTCTACTGGTTTCAAAAAGTTCAGGATGTCGGTAGGCTTCAGGTTAGGTAGATCTCCCTCTTCTATTTGATATTCTCCTAGGCATCGTACCCTTGGATTTTGCATTCCTCCCAAAATCTGCATTCTTCTCCCTCTACTAATCCGAGTTTCTTTAGGTGTCCTCTCAACCGACAGTGCCCTGTTAGGATACCCGTTAGTATTCTGAGCTTGTTTTTACTTTTGCTGATGCAGTCCTCTGATCTGTTCTGGTTATAGTTTCCCAGTAGTGTCTTGGAATGCCTCATTCCTTGTAGTCCTATCCAGTATTGGGATCTTTTGTTATTTACTTCTTTTCCAAGTTCATCAAGTATTGTACTGGTGGTTATTCCGCAGAAGGGTTCAGGACCCAGAAATGGTGTTTCAGTCTGCTATTCCATTACCCTCCACTCCAGTGGGTCCCGGAACCCATAGGAGGGTAACAGTGTTCTTCTTGCCTAGTTCGTTTAGATTGTCTAGGCACTCCCATACCATCTTGTAGATTGTAGATAGTTTAGACAGTCTTCAAGCAACTTAAGGTTACCATAAGAGAAACTGGTGACAGAATCAATGAGACACAACGAAAAGTTCTAAAGCATCTGGTAAGTTAAATTCATATGAGAAAGAAAATTGTGTACAGGAAAATGTTGGGATCGTGTACATTAATGTTTTTATTTTGAAGAAAAAAATAGCAATTTTTTGCTACGCCTCTGTATTCACTAGAAAGAAAATCATTCAGGTTTCCGGATCGAAAGACGATTTTCACATTTTCATGCAGCTCTCGGTATAGAAAGCAACAAGTGACGACTGATTTCTGATTTATTTCATATTTTGAAGGATGTAAAATGAAACGAATATAATTTTTCCACTATTCACTACAACTTTCATTTACTTGCAACGAGGTGAAGCGAAACCGTTTTTCGAGTTATTAAATCGTAGTTATTGCAAATGAGAAAAAAATTAAAAAAGGTACTCAATATTTTCGGCGTGAGAATATACTACGAATTTTTTGATACTCAAATCCTTGGTTGATACTTTACAAAAAAAAACTTGCGGTTTACCGTCGCAAGATATCTGTAAAGATGGAAGGGTGGGTCACCCCGCAGCACGTAGGCCACATTTGGCCCATTGTGCATCCTTCTGAGGTTGAGCCTTCCTTCTAGCTCGTCAGCCAGCCTACTTGTTTAAAGTAAGTGATGACGTCTCCTGAAAGTTGGCATGTGTTAGCCTCTGCTCGCCGAAAATGTCTTATTTGTGAGAGGGTCGGGCATTCGCAAAGAATGTGTTCGATAGTCTCGTCTTCCTGTTCACAGTGGAGTGTCAGATAACCCCATCCTGTAGAGGTGTTTTCGTAGATGACAGTGGCCAGTCAGGATACCTGTGGCTCTGCGCAGGTTAAGTCTGTTCATAGTCATGTATTTTTGGTTGTTTCGCTGTTCGGAGACTGTAGTAGTTCCTTGGTTAGCTTGCAGCCTGTTTTGTCGTCCCATCTGCCCTTAAACTTGTCAAAGGAGTGCTTCTTTAGTAGGTCAGCCACATCTGATGCCGATAAGCCTATGAAAGTGCCAGGTCCCAAAAGTTTTTGGGAGGCTGCTCTTCTTAGCTAACGAGTCAGCTATACGGTTGCCTTCTGGTTTTCATGGCCTTTGATCTAAGCTAAAGTGACTACGTTGTTGTTGGAACCTTCGATCAGGGCCTGGTGACATTCTAGTACTAGATCTGATGTAATGCGTGGTCTATTCAGAGCTAGCAGTACCTGTCTGCTGTCCGTAAGGATGTAAATATTATTACCAGTCATATTTCTTCTGGTAGTTTCTTTTGCGGCGATGGAGATAGCAGGGAGCTCTGTTTGAGCTACACTGGCATTAGAACACATTGCCCATTTTATATTGAGACTCAGTGATCTGGAATAAATTCTACAGCCTGATACCTCAGTTGTTTTAGGATACAGAGTGTTAAAATTGATATCTATAAAAAACTAATTAATATATCTACTATTGATCAAGATACAAGATGTTTAAGTTTATATGGAACATCTGAAATATTATATACAGGGTGTCCGGTAAACCTTGTACAATATTGAAACTTGATAGATCAGGTTATGACTGTTCAGAATATCAGAATTTCACCTCAGTAAAAATATCACCGTTTTCGAGATAGTGGGCATTTCCTGAATTTATGGAAAATCGTTACCTTATCTTGGATTTTTGAGTGTCTTGTCTACAAATTAAGACTAATTCAAATATCATTGCTGCTGAGGATTACTGATGAGTGATGCTTTCAGACATACAGAACAGTTTTTCAGAAATTGATATAATTTTTCGAAAAATGTGGGTAAAATACCAGTCGCTTCGCAAGGTTTACCGGACACCTTGTATAAATAAAACTGGAAAAATTGAGGAGTAGTAGGAATTTAAAGATAATAACATATACCCTGAAAAAATCAATTCACTTCGTTTTTATTAACACAGTGCATGAATCCTATAAAAATGTAAAGATAAGTTTTGAAATATTAATACACCACTCAAAAAGAATACTTGTTAGTGAAACATTTTCTCGATGACTAAAAAACATCAAAAAGAAAATATTGTGCTTTTATCAAAACAAACTTCGGAACTCCAGTTTCAATTTATACATCTGCCAGTGATACTTGAACCAGCTAATCACTTCTGCAGAGTCCATTAAAACTTTTAATAAATATAAATCACTAGAAAAATAAAGTTAATGAGTTCCTAGGAAGTGTAACATGGCAGCGGTGTGCTGCAGGACTTCCAACAACTTCCATTTCATCCATCATATTTTAAAGTTGCACGTTTTTATTACAGTTTAGATTTGATTGCAACCAATTTATCATCTTTAAGTTATAATTGAAACGTCCTTGTAAAATGCTTTGCCACTCTTGAACTTTTAAAATTTCCTCTCCTTGATTTATGGCGAAAACCAACCAAGTTTTTTAATCACGAAAGTCGACGAGTTGATGTGACGTTTTGCTTGGTCCGGATGATTTCCAAATCATTTTCCGCTAGACTGCAATTTTCGATCAAGGATTTTGAAATTTTTGTTTTAGACAGCCATTAGTTAAAGTCATCTTTGCATATTGGCTTAAATTTTAATAGTTGTTTTACAAAACAAGTAAATTTGGTTTAATCTCCCGTTGATTTTCTGAAGAAGAAATATTGGAATTTTTTTATTTTTGTTTGGAATTGGATCAGCTGCAATACGTCGCTAATCAGTTAAGACCTACCGGATTGTATATTTACGTCAATCCGTTAAACAGATTTTAGAAGAGGTCAAGTACTATCACTTCTTCTCCAGCTTACTTTTCTGGTTCTCGTGGACCACGTCTCAGCTGGCAAACTCCATAATCGTCCGAAAAAGTAACACTTCTCGCCCTTGCATCATAAACTACTATTGTGTATTCAAATATTGTAGTGTGATTAAATAAATAATAACCATAGTACAATAAATTTCGTTTTGGTCTTTGAATTTCTTTATGAAACTCCTCTTTGCTCTCGCATTTTATTTGTATTCTCTTGTCCAATACTTACACACTTTTAATGAGAGATTCACGCCTGACCGATTTTCTAATACTTATTTCGATAGTGTCTCAAGTTCCAAACTCGTTTATTGCAGACTAGGCCACTCACAGCAATCGAAATAAAGTGGGATAGGGTAGGATTTGATCTCGAACTTTAATAGAATTTGAAGGGTTAGTGAAGAAATGATCAGTATTTACGGACGATCGAGTATTTGAGAGCTCATAATGTATTGACAAACGAGTCGTAGAAAATGTAACATTAAAATGTGCCAAGTATGTTTTTTATTAAAAAGAGTTTATGCTACGTTTGGTAGGATTATACGAATGTTTTCTCAGGTATTAAAAAATGTATGTGTTTGAAAATTCAATCGATATTTCTTGAACTAACTGACAATGCATATATTTGGTCTATTACGAGGGGTAAACCGCGAGTTAAATTTTTATACACTAATGGCTAGTAATGGCTGCTCACTATTGGTTAGTAATGGCCGGTAATGGCTTACTAATGGCTAGTAATGGCTACTAATGGCTACTAATGGCTAGTAATGGCTACTAATGGCTGGTAATGACTACTAATGGCTACTAATGGCCGAGTAATGGCTACTAATGGCCGAGTAATGGCTACTAATGGCCGAGTAATGGCTACTAATGGCTAGTAATGGCTACTAATGGACGAGGTCTGTACACCAAAATGGACCTCGCGGTTTACCCCTCGGTCTATTATATGTTTGTAAATGAACTTATATTTGGTGTAGTAGTAGTAGTTGTTAGATGTCCTGATAAAAAAATTGTTTTGTAAAAATTTACAAAGTTCAGTCACGTTTTCAATATTAGACTAAGAAGCCCGTTCGTTTATCAAAAATCTTTCAATAAACTCTAAATCATATTTAGCATTATTAAACTTCGTCTGCGCATAGCGTAGCCTATTTTAAATAGAAGTAGTATTTCGCTATTTGACTTGATATATTCCTTCTAAAGACGAGGATTAGGATGTAAAGTTTGGGTCTTGAAGCATTTAGTTTTGCCGCTTGAACAACTTTCACGTCCCTAGGTTTCGTTGGAAATGATTAATTGTAAAATATTCGGCCATTATCCAGATTTTCAAAATTGATAAACGAATTTCCTTCATGAATTCTAATACAAGTGTGATACATTTTACATAAATTTCAGCAGTAAGACTATAAGGAGTTAGAACTACTATATATACAGGGTGTTTTATAAATAACTTTAGAAAATTAAGGGATGGCTAGAAGGGGTAAAAATAGCTTCATATAAGTTTCTTGAAATTTGATTTATTTATAACTTTAGTATCATAATATCAATATTTACATTATTTATTTTTTAATAAATAAAATATTTTCATTTTTTTAACTATCGGAATAAGTTTGAATGTATTATCAACTTTTAAATCAGTTAAGGATTAGTTTTAGTGGAACGTTAGTGTATAAATTAAAAATATAACTGATTAAAGTTGTTTGACACTAAGCCATAAATAGCATCTTTGGTACGGTCGACAAAGATGCTATGCTATGCAAGCAATGTTCAAAGACTTGCCTGCCTTAGCATAACGGGGGCTATGAAAACAACACCAACATCAGCCATGGAAGCATGGGGGAGGCAAGAATGGAACTTCTAAGTCAACAAAACGCGAGCAACAGATCGGAATCCAATAAGATAAAATGAAACCAACGGACCACATGAATCCTATGTACTTCTTCAATGCTAACTTCGAGGTGATTATGGAAGATCGAAGGGAATAGATAGATGACAACACCAAGGGCAAATCTAAAGGATCTGGCATACCTTCGGATCCAAGACCAAGGAATATACTAGAATATACAGTGAGGGGAGAAACTGCCAAATAAATATCTCACTAGGAACAAACACTTCCGTATTTCAGGCGGAAATGTAAGCTATGTTGCAATTCGCGAGAGTAATTAACATAAGGGAAGTGCGAAATGCACGGATCAAAATATTCACAGACTTCTAGGCTTTTATGAACCCAAAAGTGACAGCAAGACTGATATGGGAATGCCGTGTCGAACTCAGTGTCCTTTCAGAACAGTTGGTCTATCAGACCATTTGAAATACAATCAACTACCAGAAGGGACTTTAATTTAACAAAATCTTTAAAATAAATTATCAAAAATAACTGTAAGTACTTCAAACTTTTTCAAAGACAAATCTTGTTAATTCTAATTCATTTCTAACCAACAAAATTCTGCACAGAGTATTTTATCGCCAATAAATTGATGTGCCAACAAAAAATAAAAAATTGCATTTAATGGGTAAATTGTTTCAGCTTAATGTATCAAGTTTCAAGTAACTTCGCAGTAAATTCGGCATTTGCGATAAACAGTATGAGTTAAAACGTACTATTTGAACACTGACATGGTTTATCCATTAATGCTGAATTTAAATGAAAAACCGGACAAGCCTATTTAATACAGAGATCCGTTTGTAATGTTGGAGGTGAAGAAATACGTTAAAACTGTTAAATGTTACTTTAAACTCCATAACCTGCTTGATTTATAAAACAAAGGTTCATTCTTAACATTTTTTTTTCTTAATAGTCCAATCATATTAGGGGTTTCACCTCGGAATGAGAGATAATAAGCTGGAAACTCACAAACACCTTCATTATGGTGTTCTAAAAGTTGTCTCAATAGTCACATAAAATCTCGTGTCTGCGTGGTAAGTTATTCGAGGTCAAACGTCACAAAAATCGGTTTATTGCGATTTTCTTGGTTTCTATAGCTCCAATGATGTTAACATCTATTACAAAAATTTGCGACAAAATTTGTTTCAAACGTTTTTTCATACGCTCAACCGTTTATGAGATAAATAGGGCGGAGCGCTCAGACCTCAGCCATACATACTATAATGCAGGGTCAACCGTGAATCTGGGTGAATAATACGTTGTATAAAGTAAATAAATCATTAAAATATCATTAACAATGAATTCTTTGTATTATTTATTAATTAATACATTGAATTTATTAAAAGTATCTAATATATTCATTTAATAATACTTATATCTACTTATTTGTGTAATCAAAAACTTATCAAGTGAAATACTTACATTATTGTATATCTTAATTTTATATTAATTAATTTTAAGTAGTTTTTAAGTAGAAATAAAACGAATAAGTATATTTTAATTTTATCTTTTGGTGGGCAGCTGTATATTTCTTACAAGGTAATTAAAAACTCATTAAATGAAATACTTATTATATCTTCTTCTTATAGTGCTCCTATCGGAGGTTTACTATCATCACAGCAATCGTGATCTTGTTGACTGCAGCTCTGAACAGTTAAACATTGATACAGTTAAACCAATCTCTCAGGTTCTTTAGCCAGGACACACGGCGTCTGCCAATGCTCTGCTTTCCACTAATCTTTCCCTGGACTATCAGTTGGAGAAGTGTGTATTTCTGTCCTCTCATTATATGACCCAGGTATTGAGGCTTTCTTTTTTTCATGGTGTTAATGATTTCGCATTCCTTCTGCATACGGTTCAGCACTTCGGCATTAGTAATTCTATACGCCACATTCTACGGTAACACAACATTTCGAATACTTGTAGTTTGTCGATGTGGTTTTTCTTGAGGGTCCATGTTTCAACTCCATACAAGAGCGTGGAAAAAACATAACAACGGAACATCCTCATCCTAAGTTTCATGTTAATATCCCGACTCATTTTTACAAATGTTGATCTGGCTATACCTATCCTCGTTCTTATTTCTCTTGTTTGGTCACCCAATTGTTCTATCCAAGTTCCTAGATATTTATGTCACTCAGATTCACGGTTGACCTTGCATTATATTATGCTGAGGGCGCTCCGATCTATTTATCTCATAAACGGTTGAGAGCATGAAAAAATGTTTTGTCGCAAATTTTATGCCCTACAATTTTTATAATAGATGTTAACATCATTGGAGCTATAGAAACCGAGAAAATCGCAAAAGACCGATTTTCGTGACGTTTGACCTCGAATAACTTACCACGCAGACACGAGATTTTATGTGACTTTTGAGACAACTCTTAGTTCCAGCTTATTATCTCTCACTCCGAGGTCGACCCTTTTTTTTTGCTTAAATGATTGGAGTATAAGTAATACTGTTGAATAATATGTCTCCGTCATAGTTCTAACATTTAAGTATTCGTTTATAATGATTTCTTTTTTAATACGTCTAAATGGTCGACAATTTGATTATTTTCTCATGTACAGTATAAATATTGTCTGGAGTAGACCTAGTAATGGGTTTTTCAAATTAATGTTCAACATTGATGTATGTTTTTCTTCTTTTATATTCCGTAAATCAAATATATCTTTTCGTACCCAGTCTGTTTTAACGTGTGATTAAAATCCCACTTGTATTGACGCTCCGAGATTATTTGACTGCTGTCAGTGTTCTACATCAAGTTTGTATCCTTAATAAAGCTATGGAATCATCCAGCTCTGTCTTGATTTAATTTAATTTATTTTTAACTAATTTTAAAAAGATTTTAAAATTTCCGTAGTATCTTTTTAGTCTTACCTTTCCTCGTAATCATAGACAGAATGTGAATTATATTGGTGACAGTTTACATTGGGCACCATCTACTATAAAGAGTAGAGATTCTTAACCTCAGGTGTGCTTCTGTTGACTTGCTATTTATAGAAATCAATAATAACGACTCATTAAATAAAATTTATAAACATTTATTTATAGCAGGAAATTAAGTAACGATAAACTTTTTAATGAAATGTGTACCAAGTGCTTCTATTGCCGCTCTGAGATTATTTGACTCCTGTCAGTGTTCTACATCAACTTTGTATCCTTAATAAAGCTATGGAATCATCCAGCTCTATCCTGGTGTATGTATTTTCAATTTTGGGGGTGTTCAAGTGTTTGTTTGCAATAAAGATAATATGGTTATGATATTGTATGGAAAACGAAAATTCGCATGTTTTTAGGCAATATTTTTCGGATGTAGGCAGCTATTACTCCACGAAAGAAGGCAGATAGATCAAGTAATACAAAACTGAAATATGTAGTAAGATACGGGGATATGTAGCCATTTCTTGAATGGTTTTTTATATGTGTAACTAAAACTATTTTAAAATAGAACATTTAATTAAGTTCATGTTTCTATTAATTAAGAATATACCAGAGACTTTAATAATTACGGATAATATTTAGATTTTAATAATTTTAATTGAATTTTAACCACTTCCTAGACAGATTTGACTGAAATTTCATAATAAAAAATATATATATTTTACTTTAAATACCAGACTCCTGAATTATTCTAAAATATCCTGTAGAATATAACACAATAGTCTAGAAACTTATCTCGATGTCAAGTTTAAGCGTTGTTTTAGTTCTTGAATGAAGATAATCTCAGATGCTAGTTACTTGTCACATTAGTAGCAGGAAAACAAGACACTGCAGGAACAAAACGTTAAAAAAAACCTACGCTATCGCAACTAAATGCAAGTAGAATGAATGCGATGCTAATGATTGCTGTTTCAGACAGGTGACAACTCTTGTGGTCGGTTTTAACTTAGCAAAAACAAATATTGGAGTGCCAGGCAAACTACCATTCAACTCGAGCTTTTATCTTATTTTATGTTGACGGTCGACTTCGCTATTTTCTGATTAACTAGTGGAAAGTCAAGTCCGGGATGAATCTAAAATGTTGGTTGTGGTTATTTGAACACTAAATTACAGAGAAGTCGAATCAATTCATTAAAATTGTATTTGAATTTTTATGTGATGTATTTTTTATTATTATCGTTTAAACAGAACCAAATACAATTACAAAACAAAACCATCTAGGAATGAAAACCTTAAAAAATGCATCGAAATTTGTAAACTTGTTCTTGTTTGCTCAAACAAGTCATTTAAGCCATTATTCTTTCTAAATCAATAGAGTAAATGTGCAGCACTGATTCAAGCGCAAAAACCCTAATTTTTACATGTAAATCTCCATAAGGAATTCTAAGGTCCAGTCTGGCAATTTTTTAATTTTTTTACTTACAAATTTGCACATGCGCGGCTAATAAACAGATGCATTCAACGTTGATGGTGTTGAGTTGCCTAACCTATGTGATATCTTAAACAATCCAAAGCGTTGCCTTAAAATGTCAAATCTTCGTCTTAAAACGTCAAACATACGCCAAACATACGTCAAAAGGGTCACCCTAAAACGTCAAACATACGTCAAAGCGTCATCTTAAACGTCGAGCATATGTCAAAGGGTCGTCTTGAAACGTCAAACATACGTTAAAGCGTCGTCTTAAAACGCCAAAGCGTCATCTTAACACGTCAAAGCGTCGCCTTAAAACGTCAGAATAAGGGATCACAATACCAAAAATCAGCAACCACGTACATTTTTTATACAACCAGTTTCGGCCAATGACCATCATCAGGCTCTAAAATTAAACTTACATGAGAGAGGTGGAATTAAATATAATTGACAGAGTAATATAAAAATCGATATCAAAATGTGAAAGGTGGGAAAATAATTCTTCTTTATTATAACCCAACCTATCAAAAATAATAAAACTTGAGAGTACTCTTTGATACCGTTTTATTTTACCAGATTGCGTTTTTTTGCAATTTATGGTAAGTCTGAGGCCAGATGGTGGCGGTTGATGAAACTTGATGAATGGAATACTACCAATGGGCTGGTTTTAAACAATCAGAAAAAATCAAAGTCAACGAATCTCCAACACGATTACCTGTTATTGGATAATCCGTCTCTGGAACTATGTTGATAGAACAAATGCATCTGGACATTTTTGAGTACTTTAATATCGAAAACACCGTTCACTGCCCATATACATCAAATGTATCCTTTGCTGTTTTTTATAGCTTTTTTTCATTCTCATAAAGCAGTGGGTTCAACTATATCTAAAATTGTACTTATTAATTCAAGGTCGCTCCACTGGTTTTAGGTACAATAAGCGCAAGAGTGGGTCGAAGTTCAAAATAAGCGATTTGAAACAAATAAGTGCGAAATCTTTTAAAATAAGAAATTTAAATTCATTCATTCTGGAACACAATGTTATAAAAAAGGAGATATGTAGAAAATTTGCTTCATCCCTTGGTTAGGGTGTTATGAGCGATCCTGTTGCAAGGTCAATTAAAAGATGAAATTTTATATAAAACTTTTTTCAAGCAAAAGAAGTGCGTTAAACTGTAGGTACAGGAATAATTTAGATTTCTTATATACCTTTACATAATATTATGTTTACTTACAATTATTAATATTTTCTTTTATAAAATATTTATTTTATTTTAACATTTTTTTTTAAATTTTTTCTCGAATTATCTGAAATATCATCCTCCATTTGCTTCTAGTTTCTGAGAATTTCTATTGTTAAATGGCCCGTGTACAAAAGAATCGATAGAAATCACTATTTACAGTGAACCGTTAACAAGATATCTCGCGGTCGGATTGTCACAAAGCTCAAGAAAATTGCTTGTAATTGGTTATTAAACCGGCGAGTGCGCTGCTATTCGCCAGATTACAATGTCTGTTGAATTTCGTGAGGCAAGAACGTACCAAAAAAAAATCAGCAAGGATTATTTTTATATGCCAAAAAATTAGAAAAAGGATATTTGAAGTTGACGAAAGGACAGTTATAGATGTACTGCAAAGTTACTACAAGATTCAAGAACTTGTATGAAGCGTACTTTCTTTTTGAGGCAATATTCGAATAAAAAATAGGTTAAACTTAATGATAAAGATTGTTTGGACCAACGAGGTACATTATCACACGATAAATTTGAAATGTGTGTCCACTTTAACCATATTTCTGTCTCATATGAGCTGAAAACTAATTAGTTCTAGCTTCGGACTTTGAACAAATCTTTAGATTATAAAGCTGACATTACGTACCCTTGTCTTACCTGATCACACCCTGTAAATTATTGATCTGATATTGACCGGTCTCAGTCTTAAGATCTTTGTCTAGAACATACCAATAAGTACGTGCAACTTTTTAAAGAACTTTATTTTGCTACAAGGAGAAATTTGTCATGTACGACGTCGATCGTGCAAAGTAGTGTGTGAATCATCTATCGCTGCCTACCCACCAAAAACCTCCAGGTCTTCACTTGGTGTCGACAGAATTGCACTTAGTGACATATCTTTGGAGATACTGTGATGGCTTCGACTTATTGTCTGGGGGCTGTTACTTCTAATTCCAAATCTTTCTTCCACCATTACCACGTGTCGCATACCAGTATACCACGTCTATTCCTTCGCAGTACAAGTATTATTTATCTTTAACCTATCTTTTTCCACCAGTAATGAGACCGGGGGAATTCTCATAACAATATCCAATACATCCATATTTCATGTTGTTCATTAATGTTTACCAACCTGGTAAAAGATGTAAAATGAAGAAGAAGGAGAAGAAGAAGAAAAAGAAGAAAAAGAAGAAGAAGAAGAAGAAGAAGAAGAAGAAGAAGAAGAAGAAGAAGAAGAAGAAGAAGAAGAAGAAGAAAAGTAGAAGAATTTAAATTTGCTAGCCTAATCTTCGAGTAAATAAAGAAATAAGAAAAATAATTCACTTATCTGATTCCAGCTACGCCTCTGATTTAATTTTCCTTTCTTTGTTTCAGATTTTCACGGTAATCTAAATCCTAGTTACAGCTGTTCGCCGAGCATATTAAATATAATCTAGAAACCCTATCTATTGCTTCTTTTTAATACAGCTTTAATAGAAAAGGAAATCCAATAATGCCGGCGGAATTTTCACTGAATATTTCAGTATAAACTTTTCTTTATTGACTACTCGTTTATTTACATTTATTTCACCTTTATCGGAATTTGTGAAATCCGAGTTTGAAAAATTATTTCAATATTTACTTTTTATAAGAATTATATCATAATTAATGATCATTAAGAATAGAAGCTTCATCTTATTTTCAATATTTATTTCTCGACTCATACCTAATATAATGGCAGCATTTGGAAACAGCCATTCACTAATTTCAACATCGTCTAATCACCAAAGACCTAAATAAACCAACTGTACCAGAGACAAAAGATATTTAACCACTAGAAAAAAAAACTCATACTCATTCATTCACCTCTCTTATCGCGCGGCCAGCAGGGAGATGAATGCTGCCAAAAGTAGTATTGAAACTCTAGAATTAAAAGGCATTTTCACACCAGAAACAAACGGCCCCTTTAAAATAAAAAAAAGGGTTGAATCGCTATATGGGAATGGGTGAAAAATAGTCAGTGAGGTTATGTTATATGGCAAGACAAATTTGGAAATAGATTAATGTGCTATTATCAGTTTTCAGCAAAGAGACTAGAAGGTTCATCTAATCCTTCGTAAATGAATAATATGATGAAGACTTGGAAATAATACCAAGTAGGAATTGAGGGGAAGATTTGGCAATGGAAAATATGCTAAGCATATGGATTCAACAATATTCCAGTTGTTTGAAGAAACATCGTCAATAGCAGAACGATTGGAAGAAAATATTTAAATCAAGTTGAAAACCAATAAAATATGTATAAATACAACATGAAGAATTTGACGCTACAATCCAAATAGATGCATTAAAAATAAAAATAAAACATAAATAAAACACACAAAATGATGAAGAAGAAACAAATGTAAAAGGGTTTTGGCCCTCTCACCCTCAAATAGAGATGATCACTGTTGTTAAATATACTTTTTCAATCATTCTCGTTATGATCTGGTTTTCCGATTGCACATGTACTAAAGATACACGAGACAGGACGCAAGGGAAAGTGTCAAAACAGGGATGGAAGTGAGATCTAAAGTGCTTTGAAGTTGAGTAGTTGTTGAACCAACAGTCGACGATGCGATACGAGACATTCAGGTATTTTGAGCTTCTTTAGATGCGTTGAATGAATGGAAACGAGGAACCGGTCACACTGTCATGTGTCGAAAGTATTTTTTAAACAGACTGAATGTAATAAAAACAAATATTTTAAGTAATAATGGTATCTGAAGTAAGAATAGAAATATTTTTATTTTATATAATTCTGATTTTGTCACGTTATCAATATTGTAAATATTTTTTTAGTTTTATGTCCAACCTTCATTTTCTATATAATTGTGACGATTTTCTCCATTTAATTTATGTTCACAATGGAACTAAATGTCTTATGCACAACTTCACTGTCCAAGGAGGACAACAAGTTTTAAGTTATAAAGCATTGCATGACAAATAGACAGATCGAACCTTAATGACTTCTTATAGGATTTAACATGAAGAAATCAAAATGACTATTTCCCTCGTCTTAATTTCCACCAATCAAAAACGTGCAATTTTGAATTACAAATGGTTTCTAGATGAAAACACTGTATGAGAGAAGCTCCTGTCAGCAGTTTTTTCGAGTCTACCCGCGGCAAAACTTGACAGCTGTTGTCACCAAAAATTACAATACCTTTGATAACAAGTAATTATGGTCTCCTAGGACACCAGAAAACGACGGTAGACAATTTTTCTGATTTTATTGTCAATAAATTTTGTAATATTGTTTTTAAATAGTGCTAGTCAGCTTTTGTAGTGAAAATGAGTCGCTTTGGAAGTGATTCTATGACTAATATTGATCTGGCGATTGAGAAAAGTGTACCGTACAATACCGTTAAAACCCATACGTCAATATGGAAACAGTTTACGAAATTCTGCCACGCAAAGAAATACTAGCTTTTGGAAACTACAAGTTTAGAGCAACAAAGAACAATGAACAAAAACACTCCAGTGGGAAAAAACGAACTTTCGAAATGGACTAAAGAAGCAGCAGAGAAGGCAGGATTAAATACAAAAGAAATAAAAATAACAAACAACTCTATGCGATCGACAGCAGTCAGTAACCTGGCTAAAGGAGGGATAGGTGAACAACAATTAATTAAAATTACTGGCCACAGTTCAGCCAATTCAATTAAGCCTTATCTGCAAATGGATAATGCGCATTATTCAAACAGAAAACAGAAGATCCTGCAGCCACTCCTCGAGCTTCTCACTCTATAGCTGGACCCATCAACAACATTAATGATTTACCTACACCCAACGTTATCAAAGATTTCAAACAATACTCCTACTATGTACCAAAATTGCAATTTATATTTTAATTGTACCATAAATAATTAAATTTGTAGTATTTTGTGATTAAATAAATTACCTGTTTTTGCGTTTTCAAATTAATACCTACATATTTATTATTTATGCATATATAAGAGGTATTATGTTTTGTAAGCTATGTGTATGCAGAATAATCTGTTACTCGTGAAATAGTCTTGTCAAATACCATTCGGACATCTAATTTTTCCTGTGAAAAAATCGAAAAAACACAATACGTTTTAACAAAATGCATTCGTTATTTTATTCGATTTTTGTTGCCACCAGCACTCATACTTGTTAAAATATTACTTAGCAACGTGTTTTTTCGATTTTTTCGGAAAAATTAGATGCCCTTATGATATTACTTACGAAATCAGATTATTTTTGACTCGATTCAATTTATTCTTTGTATCACTTAACCTCTTTATAACTTCCTTAGTTTCTTAATTTTCCCCTCCAACAGTATTTCTCCTTAATCTGTGCTACTAAAATATTGTGCTAGGCAAATTATTCCTTGCAATTTTATTTGAAACTCAATATTTACAGAGTGCAGTTAATCCACGCCCTTCATCAAGCCGACATATACTAACTGCACGTCTCCGTGATAATATGCAGCCTGGAAGACGGTCCCACACTCCGAGGGCATAATCTAAGGCCCTTCTCGTCTGCGTACAAGTGGATGCTATAAGATGAAAATAGGTGTGAAATTCTTTGAGGATTAAATCATGTCGAGATATTCGTTAGACGTAAGTTTGCTGTTTATGAAAATTGCGTCACGCCACATGTATTCACTATAACTTTGAAGACGGTAGAGCATATCGATTATTATTGGGATTTATAATTAATAAAGAAAATTATAGAGTCGATTAGATCATGTAAGCTGAAAGAACGCGAAATGGTGGAAGAAAGAATATGCAGAGAAAACGAGAAATTGGAGAATTAGAACCATTATAGGACCTAGAATATCTGAACAGCGCAGAAAAAGAACTGCCAGAGTGGGCATTAGTTCCATGATGTGATTTATATTCCAATATATTCTCATATCGTCAGAGTATAGGAGACAGTTCAGGTCAACAATATCATTTATAAATATTTTGAATAGCAGTGGGCCTAGATTAGATCTTTGGGGTACACCGACTAATTTGAAGCCATTGACAACTACATATTGTTTCCTGTCATATAGATAGGAAGCGCATCAATTGGATGTTTTGTGTTGTGTTAATATCAGATCTACGTGATTTCAAATCAAACTCAAATCAAATCAAATTCGTGAATCTCTACTTCTGGGCTTTAATTATCAGTATCGCTAATAGATGGTAGCACAATTGGGACACATAATCTCGTCTTCGTTGCATTTAGATATTCTTTCAGTTATTTTCCTCGGTCTGATCAGGATTTGTATTGTTTTTATCATTTGTGATTAAAATTATTAATTACGTTTTGTAAAAGGTTCTCATTATTGCACAATGCACTCTGCATAGTTCAAAGACAATCTAAATCAGTAACACAAAGACCAATTTCCACTGTTTGAAGTTGTTAAAGGAAATAATTACTTATGATTATTTTTCCACTGAAATTGGAAATTTTCCAGGCCGTGGGCTCCTCTAACCTTTCACACACATACAGAAGCGAAGTAACTCTCTTTATAATCACACATTTCCACATAATCTTCAGATTTCATTCCGCCGGCGGGCTCTGTTTGTGATTTTGCGTTTGGGATTAAATTCGAGATTAAATTATCGGATTAACTGAACAGTTCGCGAGTTATTTGACCGCCGTTTGGCTGCAGTATGTTGACTGAGAATATTAAATTTTATTGTTCATTTGTATGCTTCTCTAACAGTTTGCGAGTGCTGCACATAACTCAACCTTTCAGACTAATCTTGTGTTGTTATATTTAATCGAATATACACACTTTTAGCATAAATATAAATTTTGCACTAAATTTGCGAGAGAATAGTTTATGGTTGATATATATTCCGGTATATCTATGTTGCCCGGGCAAACTATGGTTACTCTCTAAAAAGCCTGTAAATTTATAACAAGATAATAATACTATAACTATAAATTTCATGGTTTTCTACTTCCAAAATTTACCTATGAAAATATACAGGATTTACAAAGTTCAAACTGCCATTTTTATTAAAATTTTCTATATAATTATTAAACCCCGTTTTAACTTATTTCTACTAGGAATTAAATTGATGAAAAATTTATTTTTGCTCTGCGATCCTCAAACAAAATTGGCAAACATTATAAGCTCACCAATAGAATTGTTTTAATATTAGATACACATCATAAACTTTATCTCCAAGCTTATGGGCAAAGATTTACAAGAAGAAGGTTTGTTAAAGTTTGAAAATATTTACAAAACCCAATATTACAATAATTTGAGCGAAAATGTCAAGGAAAATCACAACTAATTATTAAGAAAATCAGTCCTCCACAGGTCCTGTCAAATAATAACGCGTAATTTTCTTATATTACTTATACTATACTTACGTTATTCTATAAAAGTTGAATTTTATACACGCTACTTGGGTAACTATTAGAAGACGTGTCTTTAGTTCCACAGTTTCGACAAAAACCAAAAACCACCCCTAAAGGGTTAAAAATATGTTATGCTTTATTATTTGACAGGACCCCGCACGGAATTAAATAAATAAACATTGTTGCATATTTGAACGTTATTTTTGAATCTAAACACATTTTCTTTATCACAAATAAAGGTACTTTATGCTTGCGGAAAATTCATATTTTTTGACAAACCTCGTATATGAATGCAAAAAATTGATGTCTGATTATTTCATCTTGGGTTTAAGGCCATACAGAACTTTTTATCAAGAATAACTTTTTTCACAAAACAAATAATAAAAAGTTTTCCATATGATGCTGACTTATTTGGACATACTGTATATGTATAGATGATATATATGATTATTTCCCTCGTCTTAATTTGCACCAATCACAAACGCGCAATTTTAAATTACAAATGGTTTCTAAATGAAAAAACTGCATGACAGTTCCTGTCAGCAGTTTTTTCGAGTTTACCCGCGGCAAAACTTGACAGCTGTTCTCACCAAAAATTACAACACCTTTGATAACAAGTAATTATGGACACCAGAAAACGACGTTAAACAATTTTTTTATTTATTTTATTGTCAATACATTTTGTAATATTGTATTTAAACAGTGCTAGTCAGCTTATGTTGTGAAAATGAGTCGCTTTGGAAGTGATTCTATGACAAATATTGATCTGGCGATTGAGAAAAGTGTACCGTTCAATACCGTTAAAACCCATACGTCAATATGGAAACAGTTTACGGAGTTTTGAAAGGCAAAAAAATACGAGCTTTTGAAAACTACAAGTTTAGAGCAACTAAACCTAATCCTGAAAGATTGGGCGTGGAATATGAAGAAAGAAAACGGTGAAAATTACAAAGAACTAGTTGTGAAGACAATGTGGAACACCGTTGCAAAAAAATGCAAGAGATGTATTTTATGAAGTGGAAAATAATTTTTGATCCATTTAAAGATATTATCTTCAAGTCTAGTAGGGAAGCTGGTAATGCGAAACAAAGGAATTTGCAGATTTGCGCCAATAAAAGGAAATCGAGCTCTGCTTCATTAAAATTGGAAGAATACTACGGTTTTATTATGGGAAGAAGATAGACCTTGCCTGGAGAGGAAGTGGATAATTCTGGGATTAAAACAGGTAGATAACATATTTTTTAAAATAACTGATTTTCAAAAATCCTACTGTTTAGGAAGAGTAGAATATAATCCTCTCTTCAATAAAACGGCCCAGGATGGAGAAAAAAAATTGTCGATGGTAAATGGCTAGTCCCCAACACGAAGAACCCTATCTTTTGTCCAGTCCGTCTTTGTAAAATTCTAATGGTTAAACGTTCATCTAGAATAACAACTGATAGATTATTCTTAACAGTAAACCCATCATGGAACAAAGAACAATCAAGTGGATGGTACAAAAACACTCCAGTGGGAAAAAACGAACTTTCGAAATGGACTAAAGTAGCAGCAGAGAAGACAGGATTAAATACAAAAGAAATAAAAATAACAAACCACTCTATGCGATCGATAGCTGTCAATAACCTGGCTAAATGAGGGGTGGGTGAACAACAATTAATTAAAATTACTGGCCACAGTTCAGCCAACTCTGTCTTATCTGCAAATGGATAATGAGCATTATTCCAACATCATAAACACCCTTAGAAGTGACGCCTCAGAACCTCCAGCTAAAAAACAGAAAACAAGATCCTGCAGCCACTCCTCAGCTTCTCAGTCTACAGCTGGAGCCACATTAATGATTTACCTACACACAACGTTATCAATGAGTTAACGAATATTTCAAACAATACTCCTACTGTGTACCAAAATTGCAATTTATATTTTAGTTGTACCAGAAATAATTAAGTTTGTAGTATTTTGTTATTAAATAAATTACCTGTTTTTATATATAATAGGTAGTATGTTTTGTAAGCTATGTGTATGCAGAATAATCTGTTACTCAAGAAATAGTCTTGTCAAATACCATTCGGGCATCTAATTTTTCCTGTGAAAAAAATCGAAAAAACAATGCAAAGTAATATTTTTTTAACAAAATGCATTCGTGCAGGTGCCATCAGCATTCATGCTTCTTGTTAAAATATTACTTAGCGACGTGTTTTTTCGGGAAAATTAGATGCCCTTATGATATTACTTACGAATATTTTATGTATATTACATATTTATATGTTAGATAGGTAGACGTATAATGGATTATTACAAGGGGACGGTATGATTGCGGTTAAAATAACTCATGACAATCGCGTTTTAGGACCTCGCGCCCATTGATACTTTTTATCAGCATCGATATTTTGATAATATCCCCGAGTATCAAAGAGGGCCAATTTTTGTGCGGAGTCATCTACGTCGGTATTTTATACACATTTGACACCTGCTACCTGCCAAAGCCACGATGAACCAAAGTTCTTAGTTAGCCAATCGTTCCTACATGTATTGGAAGTATGCCCTGAGAAAATTTCAGCTTTAATAAAATGAGGTAAGTCTGGCAGTCACGAGCTCTTGCTCTATAAGCATAGCTGTCATTATTTGCAGGTCTTAGACATGGATAAAATAGCGCACCAAATATTAGTTTTATCCTTAAGCAATTTGCTCTTCAAACCAAAAACAAAATCTTTAATTAAAATTTATATTCATACTTCGTTATTTGCATTTAAACATAAAAAGGCATTATTAATTCAAAGCTTCATTTTTACGACACCATTTCTTAGACAAATAACAAAAACAAATCCGAAACGTTGCATCGTCGTTAATAATTTAGCGTCTTTCATTATCTCTTCAACGTAATATATTTGAGTTTATAGCTTGAGTAATCAGGAGCGTTACTATCAGGCTAATAGAATATTTTCAGATAAGATATATTTTTGATGTAAGAAATTTTCAGTCCCAAAATGAACAGCTTTTTTGTAAAAGTACATATATAAAAATATGTCTCGCAAATGTTTTGGATTCTACAACTTTCAACAGTGCTAGAGAAGTACTGGAGATTGGAACTAATACGAAGATGTAATGAAAGAACGTAGAGAAACGTCTGATTTAGATTGTGACAAAAAGAACGATTTGCAGTACTTATCAAAACAGTTTACTCTTGTAGAGGCGAGGAAAAGCGCCAAACCAAGTGCGAATATAATTCTTATCCCCCATAACAATCGTTCAAACTATAATTCTGCTTTTTTAAAAAAAGCTACTGTCTAAGTTGTGGTTATAGGTGTCTGTATAGTTGGAAAGTATGACACTGAATACCAAAAAATTCAAACAAAAACAGCTTGCCTAGGTATGATATCTCAAAACCGTAGTATGTGAAATATGAACAACACGGCAGCAACACGAAAACCGTCTAAATGCAACAAAAGCAGTTAAATGGAATAAAAAACCTCTGTATGGATAAGAAACCGCGATCATTGAGATCTATTATTTAAACCCTGCAGTTAGTAGTTACCCAGAAACTCCAATTCTTTGGTTACTTGAGGTTCCTTCTCACGAATTTTCTGGGTCACCAATCGATTGCAAGAATTTCCGCTTGCATCATCGTTGGAGTGCTACCAAGAACTTAGGATACCCTGTATTTGGGTCCAACTATCCCTATTCCCGTCCTTTCTTCTGTTTTTGATCCATCCGTATACCATATGGAGGACTTGTCAGCAATTCATCCGACTTATTAACCTCTTTCAAAAACCACTTTGAAAATAGTTTCAAAGTCGAATTTCTTTGGCATGAGGTTGAAACGAAAATAATAAGGTAGCAACACTAATGCAGATTGAATATCTATTTCTAGAACACTTAATGGGAAATAGATCATTCTTCCATGTCGTGTGTTCGGATAGATTACATTATCAAGTTCAGGTAAAGATGTACCGCCACTGCGAATCAGGATAGATTACGATTATAGAAATGCGAATACAGCTCGACAGAAGTAATTAAAAAGATGCACGGGGCTGTAAAAAGTCATTTATCACTTCCGTTTGACTAGTCCGAATGCATTTAATGGGACTGCATTTCTTTATCGCGAATAGAAACTACATTAGTATTTAAATTATGCTGCTTTAAATATCTTCAAATTGCAACCCTTAAACTCCTTTTATTTACTTCTTTCAAACGATTTAAATAAAAAACATTCCATTCCGGTCTTTATGGCTTCTAGAGTTTGGTTGAGCGGGCGTTAGCACCTAGTTCATTAAAAGTTTCAACCCTTTGAAAAAAGGAATTGGCAATTATTGGATTTTTATTACCCCCTTTTTTCGTGTTATAATAAAATGTTATTACTACTAATGATTATTACAAAGGGTTGTCGAATTTCTCTCTCTTAGTAGTAAGACTTACCTGAACAGATGACAAACATCCTTAAAAACCAACTCTCAATATTAACCATTAAAAACACCTTTTTAAAGCCGAAATTAAAATGATAAAACCACAGAGTAATTGCTCAACATGTCGTCCGTTACTGTTAAAACAAGCTTCTATCTTAAAATACGATGAACTACACTAGCGGCCACTCTGTGATTTTGTTGAATTTTCTGTCCAACTGTATTTATCGGTTCATTATAAACAGAAAGGTATGTAATGTCAACGTATATATCAACTTTCGATCCTACTACACTGTCTACTGTGGTCTTTACGGGGCTTAGTCAAAGGAAACATATTATCCGAGAATCTGACCAATAATAATTCGGAAGTGACCAATCAAATGCGCCTGATTTATCGTGACAGGCATGTATCAAGTCAACGTGGACTGCATACAGGGAACGGTCAAAATAAATTCTATCATTTTATTTCTGTGCGTAACACTGCGTGATGCAGTAAATTGATCGCACCTCGTATTCCTTGCCGTTCACACTGACTTCGTATAGACTTTACTAAAGTGGCATTGGGAAGCAGTGGTAAAGTCTATACGGAATAAAATAACTACTGTTAAATTTTTAAATTTTAGTTACTTATAATCTTGAACTTTAAATATGTCAGGACCATGTTATTTTCCTAAATAGTTACCGAAATCCGTTTTTCGTAAATATTCAAGGCGAATTCTAATTTAATTCAATAAAATAATTAACAAAAGAGCATTTGCTTTTAGTGAGACAATAGTTACACGCCCCCTTGTTACTTATCATGGTGGTGCAGAAATAAAGACGTATTTAAGACCAAATTACCGAAAACAATTTGTATTTGGTTTTGTTTTCTGAAAGTAAAAGGTAAGTGAGATATTTTGAGTGGATTAGAATAAGTTTTTCGGTCGTACATAAAAGAAGTTTTTTTTAAGTTAAATTCGTATAAAGTCGTTTTGATTTTTCTTAATTTTCTTATAATTTATCCTAAATTTTCCGATCATCCACATATACGGCTAAGAATTGGCCCTGGTCTAAGAAAAAAGACTAGACTGCAAAGGGCTTTCTGGGTAGGTAATTTAGGAAACTTTTTTCAGAAAAATGGCGCCGGTACCCAATGAAACAAAAATTTTACACGCCGAATCCACAATTCCTAACACTTCTATGCAACTAGGTAGAAAAATAAATCAAGCTACTGTATACCAATCACAAAATAAAGGAGTTACCAAATTCAAACAAGATTGGGTATGGAAAAATGTAATTATAATGCTAATTCTTCACGCTCTAGCACTAAATGGATTGTGGTATATAATTACTGGAAGTCTTATGTGGAAAACTTTAGTTTTTAGTAAGTATATATCGATTTTTCATAGCAGTTATTAAAGATACTGATTGAATAAATTTCTTTTCAGATTTACTTTATGCATCTTTCACTACAACAGGAGTGACAGGGGGTGCTCATAGGCTTTGGGCACATAGGGCTTACAAAGCCAAATTACCATTTAGAATATGGTTGATGTTAGGGCAAACTGGAGCTCTTCAAAATGACCTCTACACTTGGGTGAGAGATCACAGAGTTCACCATAAATTCACAGACACCGATGCGGATCCTCATAATTCTACGAGAGGATTCTTCTTCTGTCATGTCGGTTGGTTATTGATGAAGAAACATCCAGACGTTATAACCAAAGGAAAAACGATTGATATGAGCGATGTCGAGGCAGATCCTGTAGTTATCTGGCAGAAAAAGTGAGGACGCTCAGCACAAGAAAATATATTGAGTAACGTAAAATTATTTTTCAGGTACTACATACCTTTGGTGCTGATGCTGACGTTTGTTTTGCCAACCTATTTTCCGATCCGCTATTGGGGTGAAGCGTTTTACATTTCCTTTTGTCTATGTGTATTTAGATACGTTATTTCTCTAAATGGAACGTGGTTGGTCAATAGTGCTGCGCATATGTGGGGATATAGGTCATACGATGAGTAAGTATATTTTTTTAGTACTTAGAAGTATCCGAATAATTCAATAATTCCTAACTAGTTTCCTTATGTAGTAGAATATTTCATTTTAATTTTTATTTTACACACGTACTTTCCACACTCTTCTTCTTCTTCTTCTTCTTCTTTTTCTTCTTCATCTTCTTCTTTTTCATCCTGTTCACGGCAAAGACTTACTACATGATATTTTTCAGTACCATAAACCCTAGAGAAAACATGTTCGTCTCCACCATAGGATTTGGGGAAGGATGGCATAATTATCACCACACATTCCCCTGGGATTATAAAGCGGCAGAATTGGGTGATTATAAAATGAATCTTACAACGGCCCTGTTAGATTTTGCTGCTCATATAGGGCAAGCCTACGACCTCAAAACAGTTTCCGAGGAAATGGTGAGGAAGAGAGCAATTAGAACTGGAGACGGATCATGGGAGAATGATAAAACTTCTAAGACCATAAGTGATAATGGAGAAAAAGCTGATCATCATTTTCATGATGACTGTGTTTGGGGATGGGGAGATAAAGATATGAAAGAAGAAGAGATGAATGGAGCTAAGATTACTTATCTTGAAAAAGAAACATAATGGTAATAGATAACAGCGAGAGGAAATATATATTTTTGTTTTAATTCAGTTAAATAGTTGTTTTATTTTTCATGTTTCATAGCACGAAATGTAAAATTGTTTAGAAAACTTTATAATTGTAATCTGTTCATCAGTCTTCCTAGATGTTTCGAAGGCCTTCGACAAGGTGTGGCATGCAGATCTAGTACATAAACCAGTGTGGCTTTACGGTATTAAGCCATGTGGTTGATTCAAATATTCCAGAACAAAGAGTATGGTGTGCTAACAAATATGAAACCAGGCTACACCTCCATAAAAATATAGAAGCCCTTCAGCTGCTGGACAATCAGCATCTAGTTCAAAGACTGAAGAGCACCAAGCCATTCGAACTCGAGTAAAGCTCTGTGTTTAAGAGCAGGGTATAGTGCGCGAATTTGTATACATGTGAACAACCTAAAGGATGTCGTTGGATAAAATTTAGTAGTCTATAAGTATTTAGGTTTAAGATTTTACAATAGTTAAACTAATGGTTGGTAAATAGTGATCAGTTTTAATATCCCAGACTTAACAAAAACGCCTGGTGATTTCTGCCTTTCCACTTTTGGGGGAAAATTCTATCAAAAAATTGTTGTCAAAATTAGGAGGACCGCCGTCTAGAAGATAACACATACTTTGTCTTATACCAAGCGGTATTTTTTTAAGAATAGCGACAGTGACTCTTGCGTAGGTGCTGAGTTTCGCGTACTACGTTGAATTTTTGACGTTTGCAAAAAATTAGAAATTCCTACACATTTTTGAGTGAGCCTCAGACAAAATTGAATGTTGCGTTTTTCATATTCTGGATATGAGGCTTTTAGTTTTTGGGTTGTGGTATGGATGCAAACCTTGTTTATTGTGTACGAAACAACCTAATGTGAAAATATAAATTTTGGGGACATTTCCGAGAGTTTATTTTAAATTTTTACCTGTTATAATTGGGAATTCAGTCTAATATTTTTAACTGGAATTTGACAAAAAATTAACAGTCCAATCAAACGTTAAAAGACTTAGTAGCTCTTTCTGTCTTGTATATTTTTCTGCTTAAAAAAATACTTTCAGTAAAAACATTCGGAAATTATGATATCATAAATTTAAAGCTACCAAATAGCCCAGTTGCCGGAGCGACATTTACAGTTTTATTAAACCTAGACAATGTTCATCATTTCAATTATTTTACATCAAAACTAAAAGTATAGTGATGACTATTTCCCTCGTCTTAATTTCCACCAATCACAAACGCGTAATTTTGAATTACAAATGGTTTCTAGATGAAAAAACTGTATGACAGCTCCTGCCAGTAGTTTTTTCGAGTTTACCCGCGGCAAAACTTGACAGCTGTTATAACAAGTAATTATGGTCTCCTAGGACACCAGAAAACGACGCTAACACTTTTTCTGATTTTATTGTCAATAAATTTTGTAATATTGTTTTTAAACAGTGCTAGTCAGCTTATGTAGTGAAAATTAGTCGCTTTGGAAGTGATTCTATGACTAATTTTGATCTGGCGATTGAGAAAAGTATACCGTACAATACCGTTAAAACCCACACGTCAATATGGAAACAGTTTACGGAATTCTGCAGTGTTTTTTCGATTTTTGCGGAAAAATTAGATGCCCTTATGATATTACTTACGATAAATGTACAAGGATTTTTTGCCTCTATTAACATATATCTTCAGTTTTATACAAATCAGTGAGACCTTCAGAAATTATAATTTAGAAAAAAAAATTAAAAACTATTGGCTTCCAGGAAAAGCTTAGAGTTTCCTCCTTAAATTTTTTCGAATGTCCTTTGTTATTTTTTATAGTAATACAATTTTTTTTTAATAACTTATAATATACATTTTAGTAAAATTTCACGTGGTGCTAGTAGATTTTCTAAATTTTATTTTTCGAGATAAGTATAATGAAAACACAAATTTAGAGAGATTTTTTTACCGATTTCTACACTTTTTATAGTACCTAAGAGCCTAGTTTCAGCGATATCACATTTTATGAGAGGTCAAAGTCTCTGACAACTGGGCTAAAATCATATTTAGTCAATTCCTCGTTCCAAAACTGAATCGCGAACGTACTAAATAAAAAAAAATACAAAAAATGGAGCGTAAGCGCTAGATTGAACCATGTGTCGATACGTATTGTGAATGTAAATTTACATTGTTAAATCTATTATCAGTCGTCTGTTGTCGTTTCGTGTATAGAGGAAATTTAACTGTCAGAGAACGCCTAGCAGATATAAAATTACATTTAACATGTAGCTCTGCAAATAGAAAAATCGAAAAAACTAAAATGTTCTGTATGCAAATCGAATTATCGAAGCTTTTATGTAATGCTTTTGTATCGAATAAATAGCTTCTTATCTATGTGATCTTAAATTTATTATCAAATAAATCATCAAATAAAATTGGATTTAGAAAAAACGTTTCACAATAGAACGTGTATATAACATATTAATGAAAAAGCGTTAAGAAAAAAAGTGAGATCATGAATGGAGACCAGGCAGGAAAGTCAAATACAAAATGTAACTTTCCTACCAAAATATTATTTCAGCACTTAGAGCGTTCCTTCAAACCATAAAGAGGCCTATTAAGTTATGTCACTTATTTGAAAACGACTTTAGCAAAGTCGAAACATTAAATTAAGAAACATTTTTACAGAAGAAGAAGAACATATAGGATTATATAAAACGATCTTAAGACCAACCTTATTATAAGGAGCTAACACTTGCCAGATGAACTAAAAATCAGAAGCAGGAATATTGAAATGAGAAAGGAAAATATTACGAAGCATTTTGGGAGCAAGAAAGTTAGAAGATTTCTATAAAAGAAGATTACGTATGTAATCTAACCAAAAAAACATGGGTTGATCGCAATCTTGTAAAGATGGGTGATGATCTTAGGAATTTGTTTTGGTTAACAAAATATTCCCCAAATCCCGATGATCAAAATTATGTCACTGAAATTAACAAATCACAAAAATTGTTCTACCAAAAAAATCTTGAAAATAAAAATGTAAAACAAGAACAAAAATATATATGGCGAACAGTACAACAAAAAATAGGAAAAAAGAGACATACTACAATTGATGCCGTTGACTTAAATGGAGAAATAACGCGGAATAAATACGAAATTGCTAATTTGTTTGCCACTTTCTTTGCAACGAATACTAAACAAGCAATAAATACTCACTTTACTGGCAATAGTTTTAAAAATTGTACAACAATATATGTCGCTAATACTTTCAATCCTGTTATCCCTGAAGATATGTTGGATGTAACTAATTGCCTGAAAAATGTTAATGCCGAGGGTCTATCAACAAAGATTATTAAAAATATAGGTCCACAAATTGCTTGCACTCTAGCAGACATTATTAATTACTCAGTAGAAACAGAAACGTTTCCATCTAATCTAAAGATAGGAATTGTTACACCAATACATAACCGTCCAAACTGTTATATGTAAAATAATAGAAAAATGTATTTATAAACAAATGTTTTCTTTCCTTGAAAACTATAGTGTTATATCTAACCATCAACAAGGTTTCTTACCTGGCAGATCAACGGAGAGTGCATCCATAGCCCTACTTAATTTTATCCACACCTCATTGGATAGGATAAGGTATGTGGGTGCACTCTTCTTTGATCTTTCAAAGGCTTTTGACTCGGTTAGTACTGATATAACAATAAATAAACAACGAGGATTATTTCGGGGCAAATTTCTAGCTTTGCTGAAAAGTTATTGTTAGAATTAAAGATCAGAAGTCCCTTCCCCAACCTGTAGAAATTGGTGTACCTCGAGGATCAATCTTAGGTCCACTGATATTTTAATTATACATAAATGACCTCTCTAAATACGTTAGCACTAATCATTTGATACTATATGCAGATGACACCACATTAGCGATTGATGCTGAATCTCCAGATGAGCTAATCTTAAAGATGAATATTTTATCAAAAGAATTTATCAGTTGGTGTGAAAGGAATTCTCTGATAGTACATTCGGCAAAAACCATCCTTATGCATTTTTTTACAAGGACAGATATCCCTGAAGATAGTAGTATGTCAGTTAAGGATACTGATGTTTCTTTTTCGAGTTCTACCAAATTTTTAGGTACCTACCTTGATAAGAATATGAGTTGGAATACCAATATCAATCAGATTTGTAAAAAAGTAAATAGCAGTTACTTTGCAACACTACAGTATATGTTTACAACTAGACAATTGATTAATGTCTATTATGCAATAGTATACTCCCATATTTCGTATTTCATACTCTGGGGATCTGCGGCCAATGCCTCAAGGTATCCTCAAATTTTATTCTATTTACATCTACAAGTGCATATTATACACAAAAAGTAATTTTAATAATTTTAACCTTAATTCTGATTTCCACGATTACCCGACCAGGTCTGGCAAGCTCATCCGGCCTCCAAAACATGTTTCCTCAGTATTTGAAAAAAGTCTTGTCTATAAAAGAATTCAATTCCTAAATCATTTAGGTACCTACCTGTATAAGATATGATTGTAGAATATTTTTATGATGTACCAGAGTTTTTAAACAAACGATTTTAATTTAACTAGCTTGTATGTAAGTAATATTTTAAGGTGTATGCTGTTTAATGTAAAATCTATTTTGACCTGTCCTATATCATTTATTATGATCAAAAAGGACGAATGAAGTATTATTATTATTACTTCAATGGTTGGGACATACAGAGAGAATGTCAAAAGATAGCGTTACCGAACAAATATTCAGGAGAGTGGTAGAAGGGAAAAGATGAAGAGGCGAAAACAAAAAATTCAAGAAGACCTCAGTGAAAACGAATGAGAAACTGGAAGTCAAAGACCAAGAGCAGAGAACTGATACAGCTTTTATATATGTTTCAATATCTTTTAAAATTTCACATTTTTACATTTTATAATTCTTGCCGCTGTCTCTTAGAAATTACTAATATTTTATCATTTACAAGACTAAACTAATGATTAAAGAACGATTTGTTTTATTTAGTGCTTAAAATACTAACGAAAAACGCAAATATGTTAGGTAGTAGACCATTACTAATATTTTGGATGCTGGCCAACTTACGCAGATGTGCAGTAGTACATTTTCTAATTAATTTCTTGCGACTCGTTTAACGTAAAAGATTTGTCGGTTAATTTTAGAGACAAATTTGTATTTTATACGAGACAATCAGAAAATTTAATTTGCTTTAGTTTCATTCATAAAATATCTAGGGTATGATAGATTGTCTTTTATATTTATTTCACAAGAAAAGACAAATTAACCACAGTTTTACTGAATTTTTGGAAGGAAATTTCACCATACCCAAGACAATAAACTGCTGATATACAAAGTTATAATAAAATCAATAACAATTGAACTTTGAGGACGCGTCTCTTATAGTTAAAAATGTTGAAGTCAATTACAGACACCGTGATATATGACTTGACAATGATCTCAGCTTGCCATTAATTAATCAAGTAATAGTCAACAGAGTCAAAAAACATCACCAAAGTCTGAAAGATTATCATAACCTACTTTTGGAACCTCTGCTATACCAACTTGACTGTAGAAGACTAAAAAGAAAACTGTCAATCGACTTCAAGTGAAGCGCTGGAGGTTTCTTCAGTAGAAGAGACATCATCACCTTATTTCCTGGAATTAATCTAATTTTACTTTGGTCCACCGTTAACAAATTAGCTCATAGAAGTTGTATTCTGATTACTGATGGTGTCAATTAATTTCATGCATCTAAATGTAAATACAAAGCCGAAAAAAACGAGAAACTAAATACAACCAAAAAAATAGATAAGTAAGTAAGAAGAACCAACCATTTGACAGAAATATTAAAATTTTTCAATCCAATTTACCCCAACAAAACAATGTTTGATTTCTAACTACATTACAAAGATTTCAGACCGACGAGCAACAAAGTAATTATTTTTCATTAAAAGAAAAGAAAATACCTAAAGATGCAATCTCCTCGTTGACATTAAATTTAATTTTCCTTACTTTTAACAAGTTTATTTGAAGACGACATCCCGTCGCAATCAATTAAAAAGAAAGTAGAAAATCCTTTCCAAACAAATTGAAAATATTAGTAGGCCGTTGCTGGAACAAATCAGCTTCAAATTAAAATTAAATATTATTTAAAGAGGAATAACGGAAAGATAATCTTGTTACTAGGCACCTGACAGTATTAGATAGAAAATAAAAATCCATTTCCTCGAACAGAAAAAGGTTCAGCTTCAATTAATTTTCTCGACAAATTGGATTATAGATTAAGAGGACGAAAATCATTTGCAGAAGTACCTTTGGGTTGTTTAAGAGACAAACTCTTTTTTTCCTATGAAATATATAATTAAATATTAGTTTTAAAATTATTCGTAAATCCCTTGTCACTAAAAGCGGCAACACCGTAAATACGCTCTGTTGCTAAATACAAAAAAATAGATCACCTAAATAAAAATGTTTATAGGGTACAAACCTTCGCCATATGAAGGCCTATAGGATCTATTATGTGTCCCCTTCTGCTGTCCATTCGTTAAGGGATGGGTGCAACATCCGTAATGTAATAACAGGTACGATCTGTTCCAGCTCTAAAATATACCTGTTCCAGTTCCAATAACGGTGAACAGTCAAAATGGAGCGCGTATTGCATGTTGCATACCCTCAACTCCTGCTAGGGATTCACTCAACGATTATAAATTATTAAGAGTGATCTATACCCATCCACTCTGTCAATTTCATACATAACCTCGAAATCCTCGCCCCTTACGTCTTCGCTAGCAGCAAATATGGCCGACCTGTCAACTACGTCATCTTGGAATGATCTATATTCAAGTCAACACAACAATCTAATGTAAATAAATGCAATCAGAATAACTGTGGTCTTCAATTAACTTCCTCGTTGGCGTTAACGAAACCCGAATTCGGGTTTCGCCGTACAATGACCTTTTCTGATTGGCCAGAATTCTGTAAAAATCCGACAGAACACGAGTGCAATTCGAGAGGTCCCGGGAGCTACTAAACACAATACAAACCTTTCGAAATATAATTCTTCTGGTAAAAATTTCAATTTTTAATTGGGGGACCGTCGGGGGGCAGCACCCGGTACCCTCTGAGAACTTGAAGCAATGTTCAATTTTAAAAAAAATTACTTACTTTTTTCAAAAATGGTAAATCTGACTTTTTTTATATTTTTTTCATGTTATTTCTTTTATGTGATCATCCGCCATTCTACGATGAATAATAAGCTCGGATACAAAAAAATATTTATTAGTATTAACCCCATAATTTTAGCATTAGCATTTCCAATATGGCGGAGGTATAAAACCTCCTTAAAGAACAGATAACAGATCGAACAGAAAAGGGACATAAGGAATTCTGAATATCGATTCTCGGTGACTGCTTCAATACCTGTTCCTTGTTTCTGATAATACTTGTTCCAAGAAATATTTGTAAGAGCCTGTTCCAAAACTAACAGGTACTGTTCCAGTGTCACATTCCTATCCTCCAGTCCTACTGCTTTAAAAAAGTTCAGGATGTCTGTAGGCTTCAGGTTAGGTAGATCTCCCTCTTCTATTTTATATTCTTCGAGGTGTCGTATCCTTGGGTTTTGCAGGGTTATGCATTCTGAGAGAGTGTGGATGGAAGTTTCCTCCTCTTCTTCTTCCTCTACTAATCCGAGTTTCTCAACCGGCAGTGCCCTGTTAGGACAGCCGTTAGTATCCTGAGCTTGATTTTACTTTTGCTGATGCAGTCGTCTGATCTCTTCTGGTTATAGTCTCCCTAATTTTGCCAATAAATCTATTTTTTATCCATTATCCAAAAAGGTACTACGTTTCCACACTGAGCCATTTTTGTAGCTAACTTATCCATCTTTTGTTTCCATATATATATATATTAATTTAAATTTCACTACAATATGTGATTTGCATGGCAAATGATATCCCTATAAAATTCCATATTTAATGTGTTGGTTTAGGTCGAATTTTAGAAATTCTATCGCTTTATTCTATATATCCTCTATGAATAGGCTCCCATTGGGTTTATAGCACATAAGTTTATTTTAATCACCACATTTATGAATAATTGAAATAATATTGAGCGAAACAGAATACACGTCATAAATATTTTATTCAGTTACAAAATGGAAAGCACTTGATGTTCTCTGTGGGTAAAGAAGTTCAAAAAGCTAGCCAAAAATTATTTCCAATATTTGGGCAAAATAAAAAAAAAATCGGGTTTCAAAGATTTAGCCTGTGTTAGCCTATAGGCATTTTCCAGAGCAATCCTCCGTACATGTAAACATTGTATGTCGAGGATATCCACTTCCACAGGCGTTATAGATCACAGCTTAAAGAGCAATTAGAATCTCTAGGAGATTTACATATTGGCAGGTAGATATTTTGCTCCAATCCCGTGGAGGTAGAGGTCGATTGCTTCCGCAATGCAAGCAACCTTGCTACGCTAGGTCCAAGGGGAATATTGGGTACATTTAATATGTGCAAAATGTAGGATTGCTCTGTTGAAAGTAGTTTCGCTTCCTCGTCTTGAATTACGTGGAGCGTTATTAGGGGCTAGATTGTACAGTGCAGTAGTTGAGACTTTGAAGTTGCACAATAGAAAGGTTTAGCTATGGTGCGATTTCACCATAGTATTGTGTAGCATTACCTCTAAGACTGCGCTGGAGCACAATCTCATTTTACCCTTGATTCTTTTATACAGGCGAGTCGTTGTCAACCTCTGAAATTCAGTGTTTTTACAAAGATATGAATATTTGGATGAATATGGTAAAAGTTTTTCGAAGTGCGAATGGAAGGATTCACAAGGGCTTGTTGTATAATATAGGGAGCTACTTTTAGAAGCCCATACTGTTGGTGGAAATAAGGAATCTTCTGAGATATAATTATCAATTAGATAATCAGCTAATTGGTTATATGCCGAAGAGTTGGGAATTTCGGACATAAAATGATTCACAACACATTCACTTATATTTTAGGGGTTAAGAAATGGTCAATTTAACAAGAATTAACAAGACAAGTATTAAGTCATTAAGTGCTGAAATCACATATCTCAATAGTTTACCTGAGGATAATAAAGTGCTAAGTTGATGCCTGTCCTAGGCTTTTTTCCCAGAATCTAGATCATCTTTGGACCAAAAGGATGAAAGAATTCACTGAACTAGCGAACAAAGCTGTCAAGTGTTTAGTTTCTATGTAAAAATAAAAGTAAGAAATCACCTCGGAGACTTAAATGATATAATTGTGTATGTGTCAAAAGCAACGCACAGATTTGAGAAGCTTGTTTCTGAAATGACTGCAGTTTTGAACCTTTTTAAACAATTTTTAGTTACCTAAATTCAGACATTTAAAAGTTCTGGCTGTCGTGCCATTTTGACCCACTGTGTACTGCAATGTAACTAGCTCTAAAAGGTTTTATCAATGTGTAATTGGTGATTTTAGTGCCGTTCGAATCAGATATTGAAAATTACCTTTCAATTGCGACGTTAAGCAGTTTTCGCAAATATTGTACAGCGCTTTAGGCTGTTTTGGTTATAATGGGCAATAAAGCCTAGTTGAATAGTCGTTAATGTGCGAAGGCAAATAAGGTAATCACTAACTGTAAATACAATCAAATCTAAAACAAGTTAAGTGGATAAAAATGAAGAGGTAGAAGGTATAACAACGCCTATTTTCTTAATAACATTTTTAATTATTTCACTCGTAGGATAGCCAAGTTTTAATTTTTACCTCAAATATATTTTCTACTTTTTTAAAAATAAAATTCCTACAATTAAATTTTTTTTCTACAGTTCGTCGCTTGTATCATAGTTATTACTGGAGAAATCCTCCACGAAATCGATACCCGATCTAAGCCATAACTAATATCTTATTAAACCAGCCCAAAACAAAAGAATTAAGTCATTTTGGAGGATGATCCCATAAAGGTTGTGAGAAACACAAGAAAATGATAGGTCAATGGGCGATTAAACGATAAAACAGTATCGGACTCAGGCGCACTCAGACGCTGATTGTACCTAAAACCAGTCGATGTATATGTGCCGTATATACCGCAAAATCCGCTAATTATAATTTACTGTGTTATACAGGGTGTTTCATAGTTAAACCGACAAACGTTAACTGTAAATAGAGGGTACTTAGGTGATTCCAAATAACCTTGGTTAATGGGTCTAACGCCTTTAATAACCGAGATACGGGGTGTTTCATCCATTTCAGCCAATATTTTGATGATCCGTAACTTTAGAACCACCCTGTATATTTCTCTCATACTTGGTACAGGTATAGTGTGTTAATTGCCCACTCCTATAGTGTAAGAACTACCATTAAAATCCAGATCCGGATTAAGAAGAATTTGCAAAATTTGAAAATCCCCCAAACAACACCCTGTATATCAGATTTTTTAAAATTGGGATGGATATTTGAAAAGAACAGAAAAAAATGAGTTAAAGTGAAAATTTTTTTTAAGTGCACATCCCATTCTGCTACTGGAGTTTTAACGTCAAATTACATCAAATGCATTTTTTTCATTTTCACAAGCAGTAACTTTCCAAATACCTGGTAGATTTCTTTCATATTTGGTACAGGTATCATTTTTTAGTAGCCCAATCGTATAATGTAAGAACTATACTACAGTTAAAATTCAGATACGGATTAAGAAAAATTTGTAAAATTTGAAAATTCCCGACGTAACACGCTGTATATCAGATATTTTTTAAATTGAATCAGACATTCGAAACGAATGGAAAAAACTGACATATTCTAACATATTTTTATAAATGCACATCTCGTTCTACATATTACTAAACTTTTAAAGTAAATTCAATTAATGCAATACATATTGTCATTTTCTCAAGCCATAACTTTGAAAACACCTTATAGATTTCTTTCATATTTGGTACGGGTAGATCGTTTAAATAGCCCAATCGTACAATACAAGAACTAAAGTTAAAATCCAGATCCGTATTAAGAAAAAATTGTAAAAGTTGGTAATCTCTAAAATAGCATCCTGTATATCAATTTTTTTTAAATGTAATCGGATACCTATTTAAAAAAAGAAAAAAAAAAGACAAAAGATGTATTATACTAAAATATTTTTAATAAATGCACAAGAGCGTTCTACAAAAAAAATACAGATTTAATTTTTCGGATTAATTCCGGATACAAAACTCATTAAACAGTAAGCTTCGACAATAACACATCTTTTTTATTTTAGAGATTATCAACTTTTACAAATTTTTCTTAATCCGGATCTGAATTTTAAATTTAGTTCTTGTATTGTACAATTGGGATATTTAAACAATGTACCTGTACCAAATATGAAAGAAATCTACAGGTGTTTCCAAAGTTATGGCTTGAGAAAATGACAATATGTATTGCATTAATTGAATTTACTTTAAAAGTTTAGTAATATGTAGAACGAGATGTGCATTTATAAAAATATGTCAGAATATCTCAGTTTTTTCCATTCGTTTCGAATGTCTGATCTAATTTAAAAAATATCTGATATACAGCGTGTTGCGTTGGGGATTTTCAAATTTTACAAATTTTTCTTAATCCGTATCTGGATTTTAACTGTAGTATAGTCCTTACATTATACTATTGGGCTACTAAAAAATGATACCTGTACCAAATATGAAAGAAATCTACCAGGTATTTCGAAAGTTACTGCTTGTGAAAATCAAAAAAATGCTTTTGATGTAATTTGTCGTTAAAGCTCCAGTAGTAGAATGGGATGTGCACTTAAAAAAATTTTTCACTTTAACTCATTTTTTTCCGTTCTTTTCAAACATCCATCCCAATTTTAAAAAATCTGATATACAGGGTATTGTTTTGGGGATTTTCAAATTTTGCAAATTCTTCTTAATCCGGATCTGGATTTTAATTGTAGTTCTTACACTATAGGATTGGGCTATTAACACACTATACCTGTACCAAGTATGAGAGAAATCTACAGGGTGGTTCTAAAGTTACGGCTTATCAAAATATTGGCCGAAATGGATGAAACACCCCGTATCTCGGTTATTAAAGGCGTTAGACCCATTAACCAAGGTTATTTGGAATCACCTAAGTACCCTCTATTTACAGTTTACGTATGTCGGTTTAACTATGAAACACCCTGTATAAACATTTATGTGTAATCGGGCCCGATCTTAATTGTGCATTTTGTATATACCGCTGCTACTAGAATCAGCATCGATCCAGATGCGGATTTATGCAATAACAGGTAAGCGTGTTTGAGACTCGTTCACTTGGATTTTTTTCTGATTGTTAAAACCAGCCCTTACATTTCAAATAATCAAGGTAAGCATAACTTTATATCTTTAAACTTAATTAGAAATTGATTCTTTTACCTCTTATCTATAAAAATGATTAACCTTACTTTCATCTGTCATTGCAAAACCTAACCTTATTTATTTAATTTTTTATTCGTCTTAAATTTCTTACTATTAATTGGTCTTTATACTTTCTTTTATATTGCTTAAGCCATTCTGTATTAATTTGGTAAATATTTTAACTTTTAAGGTACCTTTTTGTTATTCTATTCAATTTCAAGCTTGTATTTCTAGGTAAACTTCGGTTTTTTTTTACAAATTCAACTGTTTTTATTTGACAGAGCGATGTGGAGTCTTAGAGGGTTTTTAACAAAAAAAAAGCCGAGAATGCTCTGGTAGCTTTTATGATTCTTTGAAGTCACAGCCACCCACCGATCTGAAATGTTCACTGATTTTCTTTAAAAAATCACTTCATTTACTGGAAAATAAAGAATTTTCTTACATAATTCACGTACTACATTTTAAAATCTAACAAAAAAGAACATTTTTGATATAAGTTGCATTACATTAATTATAATATTAAGCTTATATTTATTATAGAAAATTTTAAATTGGAAATAAATTAAATTCTAATGTATTTTCTATATTATAATTATGAATTTTTGCTAAATATTGATCTAATTTTATCGAATTTTCCAAGTATTTTGTATCTAAAACATTTTTATTCACTGTATATTGAGATTTAAATTTGAGGTTAGATTAATTATTTTTTTTTTAAATTCTTGTTATATGTCAATATTACTGTCTCAGTTTTATCTTCCTGTATGGTATTTTAATTTGTTTATTTTTTTCATCTGTCAAAACAGTCAGATTTTGTAGTTTCAGCCAATAAGAGCTCAGGATCCTAACCAATCATTGTGTTTTATACTAGTAAAACCGCTTCTTCGTATTTGTTTTTTGATTAAACTGTGTTTACCTTTTTTGAAATATCAAATATAAACATTTAACAACTTTTATTTAGCATTATCAGTTATTATTGTATTAAAATGTATTGCAAATCTATGTTAATACCCAAATTTCAAAAGGCATTTGTAAACTAACCTGTTTATTCATTTATTCACACACACAACATCAGTTTTTGAATACCCAAATACTTAAGAATCCATAAATCTCTTTAAAACTGACAAATGTCAAACTCTATATCCAAATTAAGCCAAACGCAATCCCGTATGCCTTGGTGGCCTTGTATTTAAAACTATAACAGCTCATGGTGTTTCAATTTAAATTGATAAAGAAAATTTTCAACATTTGTGTGTAAAGTGTATTTTGCATAAATGACTATATTATCTGTTTTTAATACAAAATAATTCAAAAAAATACCTTCCAAATACCACAAGTCCTCTCAAATTTTATAGATTAAATTTTTGGTCTCCATACTCAAACGCCTTTATTTTAGGCAAAACCACTCAAACAAACTGATAAAATCACTCGTCCTGCGGACTCATGATTTTATCAATCAGTTTGTTTTCGTGGTTTTTCCAAATAAAGCCGGTTTCGTGAAAACCAAAAATTTAATCGATAAAATATGGAGGATTCGTGGTATTACCTTTGATTAAAACATTTTCAGTTTAAAATTGATCTAAACGGGATAAATTTGTATGAGAAAAACTCTTATGGGACTACCAAGTTAAATGTAGCAGATAGTATTTTTTAATTTCAAAGTGGCATCTCTATTTAGAGCCTATTAATTTATAAATTTACCAAAATGTGAAAACTTTAAATTTTTTTATTTATTTAAATTTATCTTTGCTAACTATTGGTTAAGATTTTATACAGATGCAATTAGATACCATTACAACATATGTCTCAAAAGGGTCATTTAAAATCAAGTATTTAAAAGAAATAACATCCGAAATGACTTAAGAAATTGTTTTTGGATCGATAATCTATTTATTTTATATCAGCGATCTCCTAATGTTGGTAAATAATAATTATTAAATATAAACGAACATCGAACGCGCATTGAGCTCTACCCGGCCCTGTCATCCTTTGAAACAAAAAACCTGAATATAGAATATAATAAATATGTATGAAGTAAAAGGAAAATGTATGTTATTACGGGTTAATTTATGAAAATGAATCGATAAAAATCACATTTTGTAGGCAATAACTTAGAGATGACTTAGGAATTTCGAGGATGTAATCAGTAGTTGTTTCGTTATTTTTGACCTGAATTTATTACGATAACGTTTTAGAAAATTTCATTAAGGAGAAATACAAAGATAATTAATTAAAAATCAGGAACGAGCTACTTCTGATAGGTAAATCTGTACGCAGAGTTTTTCGAGACCTGAATTTAAAACAAGTTGCACAAACTGTACATCAATAATTTTCACATAACTTTAAATGATTAACTCTGAATTTTCTCAGTCAAAACACGTACCATTCCAAACAGATAAATTCCCGCAGAACCTTCCGAAATTAACTTTTTAATGGCGAAGATCATAAAATGTTTGAAGCAACTCAAATTATGTTGGGGGTGTAAAACCAGCGATAACTGTATGTTAGTGGAGTTTTTCAACTTCACGGTAGCGGCAACCTAAAGACGATAATCATAAATCTTTTAAGAAATCAAAAATACATCAAAACGTTGCGGCAATCAACTTCTGAGTTAAGAGAATTTGATATACTTCGTTGCATTTTATAATAAACACGACAAATAGACCAGTTGCTTGGTCTAGTAAAAGGTGCCAAAAAAGACGCTTAATATTTGGTTTTTTTTTCTTGATACAACAAAATTATATAATGTACTAAAAACATAATAAAAAGAAACAACCTAAAATGTAACAAAATATAAATATAAATTTTTTTAAATTAGATATATTTCTTGTTTAAAACAAAATAATTTTTAAAAAAGTGATAATTAATTAGGTGTTCTTAAATCAGCTTAATACAAGTGCATTTAAATTTGAATAGGGGCATTTAATTGCACTAAATAAAAGCTTACTCTGCCAAACATACAATTAAAAACAAAAAGTACATAACATTTCTAATTAGGGCATTTAATTAGCATTTACCTGCATGATATTACTATGACAACCTTAGCAGAAATTCCTAATTAGGGCTATTAATTGCACTAATAAAAATTCATTTAATATTTTACTTTTCTAACTCTGCTAGCAGAGAATACAATTTAAAAGCAAACGAGCATTTAATTGTTAGGTCATTTAATTCACATTTAATTGAACTAAAATTTTGACTGATACTACCAACTTTTTGTTAAGATAGCAGAGAATATGATTAAATTAGGAGATTTAATTGCAATAATAAAAAGCAATTTAATATTTTACTTTTCCAAGGGCATTTAATTGCACTAATAAAAACCAATTAAATATTTTATTTTTAGGTAACAGAGAATACGATTTCTATTCAGAAGAAGCATTTAATTTCTACGTCATTTAATTAGCATTTAATTGAACTAACATTTTAAGTGATATTACTCCGCCAATTTTTTCTTAAGATAGCAGAGAATATGATTAAATTAGGACATTTAATTGCATTATTTATTAAAAAGCAATTTAATATTTTACTATTCCAACTACTAGAAAACAAAAGAAGCATTTAATTTCTATGTCATTTAATTCGCATTTAAACTTAACATTTTGAGTGATACTACTCCGACAACTTTTTGTTGAAATATCAGAGAATATGATTAAATTAGGGCATTTAATTCCATTAATAAAAATCAATTTAATATTTTACTTTTCCAACTCTCCTCGCTAACAGAGAATACAATTTAAAAAAACAAAAGGAGCATTTAATGTCTAGGTCACTTAATTCGCATTTAATTGAACTAACATTTTGAGTGTTATTAGTCCACTAACTGTTTCATACGATAGCAGAGAATATGATTAAATTTAAAACATTTAATTGAACTAATTGAACTAATAAAAAGCAATTTAATATGTTACTATTCCAGCTCTTCTAGCTATCAGAGAATACCAATTAAAAAATCAAAGGAGCATTTAATTTGTAGGTCATTTAATTCGCATTTAAGTGAACTAAAATTTTGAGTGATATTAGTCCACTAACTGTTTCTTAAGATAGCAGAGAATATAATTAAATTGATGCATTTAATTGAACTAACAAAAACCAAACTAATATGTTAATATTCCAACTCTTCTAGCCATCAGAGAATACGAATTGAAAAAACCAAAGGAGCATTTAATTTTCTAGGTCATTTAATTAGCATTTAATTGAACTGATATTTTAAGTGATATTAGTCCACTAACTCTTTCTTAAGATATTAAATTAAGGCACTTAATTAAACTAATTGAACTAATAAAAACTAATTTAATATGTTACTGCTAGCTATCAGAGAATACGATTTAAAAAATAAAAAGAGCATTTAGGACATTTAATTCGCATTTAAATTGAACTAATACTTTGAGTGATATTACTCCGTCAACTTTTTCTTAAGATAGCAGGAATATGATTAAATTATGGCGTTTAATTATCATGACATGTTTCAATTATCAATATATCCGCCTACTTTGCTCTAAAAGCTTATATCCATTTTAACTTTTCCAGAGAAAACTTTCATTAAAACCACTCTTAATAAATATAAACTACCGAAAGACGATTCCATATAGAGAAACTCAATTCATCTTAATCTAACTCCACTACTTTGTACATAAGTTGGAAATAAAATATTCCAGTACATTGCAACCGGCGTGAAAAGTTAAATATTTCATCATCTACTTTTCAAATTTATCAGTGTGTAAAACTGACTTGCAGCACCGAGGAAATAAGACCAAAAAAAAAGAAAGAAAGTCTTTGCTCGCGTTTGTTGATTTTCTTTTGCTTATATGTCAGTGTCGGAATAAGGAGTTAGAAAAATCACTGTCACAAGCGAGTCTTAAAGGGTAAAAACTACCTTAAATATTTCACGAGTTACTTTTAGATAAATTGTCTTATGAAAAATACAAGGAACGGCTTTTACAGTCTGATGGAGAGAATACATTGCTCTCCTTTTCTTTACTGGATAACGGATCGTCTTTAGGACTTCTGGTCATGTACAACTTTCTTAGAAACAATACTACAAACTTTTAAATTTTAATGTAACAAGAATTGTATTTAGGTTACCTCAATTTTATATAGTAGAATAATACATAATACGACCGTTTTAATGATAAATTATGATCAGACATATAATGGAGTGCTGCATGGTTAAGAAATGTTATAGTTTTAAAAAGTGCATTATGTGAGTTCAAGCAATTTTGTAGGGTATTAGGTAAGTCAAGGGTTTGTCTCATCTAAGTGTACTTTTGGCAGTTTAGAAGTATGTGTTATTTCTACTTCACAGGTATTCCAAATAGATGGTCTTGACCCACATAAAAGATGGCTTCGCGTTAGGTGTGTGTGTCCTATTCTCAGCCTAGTTAATGCCACTTGTCCCCCTTCCCTTTAGTGAAGGGTAAGTAAAAGATTTTATTTGCGGTTTTATCTCTTTAAGCTTTGTATCTGATTCAGTCCATTCTTTCTGCCATTTGTTGATTGTTTTCTCTTTTAGGTGTACTTTTAGGTCTTCTATCCGAATGGGGATGTCTTTGAGGAATGTTTCTTGAGTGGCAGTGCGGGCGACATCGTCAGCCTGTTCATTACCTTGGATACCGATATGTCCCGGGATCCATAGGAAGTCCACTACCTTCGCTGATTCACGTAGCAACTGTATTACGCAATTGATCATTTGGATCTTATGCATGTCTTGGAGAGCCCTGGCGCTGTGTGATTCAGAACATATGAGGTAAGTTCCACTTTTTCTTGAGTCTACATAACTTAGTGCTTGTAGTACAGCTACGTTAACACTAATTTTCGTAACTAATAACACAAAAAATCATATTGATAGATAAATATTGACAAAGATACTTTACCACAATTTAAGTTTAAACCATTTCTACGGAAATTTGTTAGAAGCGGCAACTAAGCGCTATCAAACCAGCGATAGAATGTTTCGTAGTGAAATAGTGGCAGCCATTTTCATACAAATCTTTATGTTTATTATTGTGTTTCATAGGTTATAGCATTATAATTTTCTTTTTCACATTGAATTTATTTATTTATTTTGATTTATTAGATAAATATGTTTCACCAGCATATTTTGTACAGTATTTAAATTCCGATATATCATTTCATCGGTAAGTTACATGTAAGATTATAAAAAAAGCTCAGGGGCGTAGAATTAGTATTTTATCGACTGTATAAACTCTTTAGTAATGCCTAAAGGATTGTTATAACTTATTGCAACGACTTATAATTATGTGGGTTTCATATATTTTGTTAAAAATTAAATCACATTTTGTTTTTCTGCCAAACTACCTAAGTATTTAGGTAATATTAATTTTTCATTTAAACAGTTATACGAAGACATGACTTTTAGGTTTCCCGCAAATGTTGAAAGGAGAAATATTTTGGTACTCCTTGTTAGGATTTGAGGAAGTGAAGGTCCTACCTAAAATGCTTTTATTTGTTTAAGTCATTTCCGTGACAATTACTTGAATATAAACCAAGTCGAAGGAAATATTTGTTTATTTTAATAAATTTAGGCTATAAGATTTAAAAATACTATGGCGAGGCTTTACTAAAATGCAAACATTTTTCACTTGAAATAAAGTACTTCCAGTAATATTGATTAAACATTGTGGCCCAAATTTATATAATGTAAAAGGTCAAACCAATCTTTTGAGAATATGTTGAATATTTTAAGCAATCAGAAACATTTCCATAACTGCTTAAACTCTAGTGGTTTCCCATTAATCTTGTAACTTTTATTGAAATTTTAATTTTATATTTTTGTGTTCTGTAATTGTAGTTTTAACTAATTACTTATTTGATTCGATTTGTATGTCGTTTCACTATCAATGCCTTCTCGCCTGCTTCGTGGATTATGAATGTATATAATTTTAATGTAGCGTAGTGTAGAAAAAAAATAAAACGAGTCTTGCCTCACAAAAAAATCTGTTGTAGGTTCGACAAGATTAAAACGGTTTATATATTTTTCAGGATCTATCTAAACGTAGAAGGTTCCTACTACACCAACATTATTTTTTTTATTTCAGGATGATATAACTAATAATTCATCAGTGTTCAATTTGTAGTTCCCTATTCCTACCTCAATCTCGAATGTACTTGTCACAGAACAGCCTGATAAAAACAACATAGATACATTTGCAAGTAAAATGACGAATTTTCCCTTGATCCTGCATTGACGAACACTAGGTGTTCTGAGCGGATAAATTGGACGCCATTTTCACACATTTTATATATCTATCTCACTTCATCCTTGGGCACGGAATATTTGAAACTTATGAATGACTTGTGCAACGTACCCTAAAAAAGTAATCAACTTTCGATTTTACACTAAAAAAAAGTTTGCAATAAAAGGAATAAATAAGATTTACCCAAATAACTTCTTCTTAGAATTTCATAACACATAAACCAACAGACAATACTCCCAAAGATACTCAAAAAGAAACAATAAAACCTTAAAAACCTCTCTCAAAGGAATTTCCATGTTCCAATCGTTACATTCACATATATTTTTCGTGACGCTTTCTAAAAAGCATTTAGCACATTCGTCTGCTCATAACCACTTTTCCGTACGGTTATTCAATGGTCGTTCTCATGGCTTTCTTTGATCGTTGAATTTGAAAGTAACGTGGTGTTCCAGAAAAGAAAATTTTTATGCAACAGACTATTTCAAGATTAAGAGAAACCCTATTATTAGGGGGAGATGAAATTGTAGAGTGTGGATAAAATTTTAAAAAGCTCTTTTAACTTGCCGCTACAAATAAATATAGAAAAATTAAGTTATAAAATAGTGTTTCTTTTATAGAACTGCAAGTGAGTGGTTTGAGGGGAGAAGTTGTCATTTACAACCATTTGCGGATCCAGGGGTGGCTGTGGAGGCTGCAGTCCCCCCTTTAGGTCGAACTTTTCAATTTAAAGAATGATTACAAGAAGCCGAGAGGCCCTTTTCAACAATTCAAATTTTGAAGGACTGGATAAGAACAACGATGTCAGAGGATAGACTTGTAGCGGTCCCCTTGAAATTCGGCTGGATCCGCCAATGTTTACTCTCCCTCAGGGCCGTTCCTGGCGGGCGTGAAAAGGTGCATCCGCACTAGAGCAGCCAACCGAAGGGGCGTGGTCCTCTTTTAGCCTCAAGTAGCCGCTCTTGGATTTTGCTTGTAAATAATCGCTTTTGTGTTTAAAATTGTTTAATCAGCATACGTGCTTTCTGAGGTTACGATGTATATAATTATCCATACAGCGCCAGCAGAGTGCTTTGCTGAGTTTGTAGGTACGAGTAGATACTCGGGGATTCCCAAAAAATGTTTGTGACCAGAGCGCACAGATTCACACTTGCGCCCTACACTAATTACAGTCGCACAATTAGACGTTTTTTATTCAGCTTACGACGTGGTCGTTAAAAAAATTGAGACTTGTTTCAGCAAATTAAATGTTAATTTTTAAGGGCGGCTATTTCTTTTTTGCACCTGGACGGCTATCATTCCAGGAACGGCCCTGCTCTCCCTCAAAAATTTTGTAAATGAATTATAGCGTATTTATTTCGTTTAAAGTATGTTGGAACCAAATTTGGTAGCCTTCCCATTTAAAGGATTCAGGAGTGTTTGAAGGTATTTTTAAAGGTGCCCAGAATAAATCTTTGTACATTGTATCCCTTTTTCCTGTCATTTCATAACTCCGCTTGAAGTCCGTGGACTTCTGAAAGCAAAGAGTTTGTACATCTTCTTTTTCTCCTCGTCTTCATTGATATGGTTCTCCACTGACCCGAATTTTAGGTATAATCAAAGTGCAGCTTTCGTGGAACATATTATTAATTCATAGTCCACAAAGACTTCAATAGTGTTTTTAGCTTTAACGAGTCACCCCGTATAAACGATGTGTTATAAAATTTTTGTATTATATTAAACAAATGTACGATCTGCCACTCTATGTCATACAGCGTGTTAAACTGATTGCAAAAACATTAAAAATTAGAAAAGCTGTGTTTTGTACACTACCCTGTATTTTAAAAGTTTCTCCGTCAACTTTATAAATTAATACATTTTCACATTACCAAAAGTTTAGGATTTAACTTATCAAAATTTACATTTTTCATTTAAAAAAAAGTCACGATGTTCGCCAAAACGATATTTGCCCGAAAATTTATTAAATTCGGCCCCATATTCTTAACGTTTACCCAGAGATGTGCGTGTCAGTAGTAAAATTTGTAGGTTATTATGGCGAAATTAAATAAAGTCAAAACTTGACGTTGATATTTACAAAAATAGGTTATTTTCTTATGACGATTTTCCATCATCACTCCACCAACGTTTTCGCCGACCACTGTTAGACCAACATTATGTATCGCGACTAGGTTACTGAACGTTGCTTTGAAATACCCCTCGCACAAAAATATGATGTGATTTCCATCGATGATCGATGATTGACAATTAACTACTTTTGACAATGCCAAAAACTGACTTAATTAAACTAATATTTATCAGTTTCTCTTCTAATGGAAATAAAACCACTTATTTTAAAGAAAAAGGGGGTTTTAATTGACGTTTCGACTTTCTTGAATGAAAGTCGTTTTCAAAATGAAATAACAAAATATATAATAAAAAATTTACTATAGAAACAGGTTATAGTATCTCTGTGTTGTCTGCCGTTGCTAGGAAATTAACTAAAAGCTTAACTTTTCTTGTAAATATCTCGGAAGATCCAATTTTCACAGACATGAGACCTGCATTTTTTGCCGTTTTAGATAGGAATTAGTCTACCCTGAAAGTTTCATTGAATTCTGACGAGTGGATTTTGAGATCCTCCGGACACACATACACACATACAAACCTTGCTCGTTTAATAGTATTTGATAAAAAAAATTTTAGAACACATCATTTATACGGGGTGACTCGTTAAAGCTAAAAACACTATATATCCTCCGTAACCACATTTTGTGAGTCACCCTGTTTAAAATATGATTCATCACCAAGAAGTAATTACTTAAACTATATATTCATAATGCAATGACATTTGCTCGTATTTTTAGAGCTGTTATAAAAAAATGATTTCTTCAAAAAAACCATATTACTTATTTTCGAACCACCCTGTAACTAACCAAATTCTACGGTGATTGTTTATAAAATGTTAATGCTAAATAATCTATAATTCATGTTTTCTACAATAAACGCCAATAAAACAGGTCTGTACTTCGAAAACTAGCCATAGGATTGGTTTGGGCCAGTGGACACTTTTTGTCAGCTCATCGAGTTTTATAACACCAACGTTTCAGAAAATTTGACCTGTACGTTTTTTACATTTAAATGGTGCGGGGTCCCTTAAAATGCTTTGTTAAAAGTCAATTGTTTTCTTTTGGCACTTTTCTTTAGGATGGACAAAATAGAATTGTACTAAAGATGTTTTGTTTACGTCTTCGGGAAATATTTCTGCGGACGCCTATGCTGTATATTGCCATAATGCGCATTTGCCAGTTTTAACAGTCTGTCGGAAAAGTCTTTAGACTCACGTAGTGTGAGACAGATTATGATTTTATCGTTATTCATTTCATATTTTAGTTGATAAGTACCTTCGGCAACGCAGTTACTGTAAGGTTTTATTTATTTGAATACTTATCTGTATATTTCGACCTTTGAATAATAGTCTCTACTTAAAATTCTAGAGCGATGATAAGATTTTTTTAATTAAAACCAAAAAAAAATTACGTTAAATACCAATTACCATTTTTTAATTACCGATTCTTATAATTTACAAAAACTTAATTATTTTCAATTAAAACTAATTATGGAATTAAAATATTAATAAATATTTAATTCCAATAAATAACATTTCCTCAATTATTCAAAATATTCCAATTAAGGTTTTAGATTTTATAAAAAGAAGTACGAAAAAATGTATCTATGAAAATTATAAGTCACGCCTTAATTTGTAGAATTATATCAATAAATCAGAAAAAAAATCAAACTTGTCAACATTGTTGTTGATTTTTACACTTGTTGAAAAGTTATCTGGTTTGATAAGGTAGTTACATTGTTTTCGCGGAGTTGCACGGTTGCATAAAAACATGGCGACTATTTCTGGAACACTTGCCAAAAGTTTTTCGTCTTCTAGTTCTTTAAATAATATTATTAAAAATGTAACTGTGATCGGAGGTGGTCTCATGGGATCAGGCATAGCACAAGTAAGCAAAGTAAATTTTTTAACCAAATTTCCTATGGGTATTAAGTACCATTATTTAATGCAATAAATAAGTACTAAGGATGTATACGTAAATTGAGATTTTCTTATCAATGATTTGCTTTGAAATTTGTTCAATAGCTACATAGCTCCCTGGTATATTTAGAGGCAGTTTATCAGTTATCTAATAGATACATTGATGGCAACACAATCAAGTACTTTTCTTTTAAGTATGATCAACATTCAACTCATTTATGACAATGCAAATATTATCAACAATTTATTACAGTTGAAGACATTTTAAATAATATCTCGCTCTTTAGGTGGCTGCTCAAGCTGGTCAAAATGTAACCCTGGTAGATGTAAGTAGCGACATTCTCAAAAAATCAGAGGCTAGCATTCAAAATAGCATTGGACGTGTAGCCAAAAGATTGTACAAAGATGACGCTGCAGCTGGTAAAAGATTTGCAGAAGAATCCCTTTCTCGTATCAAATATATCTCAGACGCACAAAAAGGTGTCCAAGAGGCTGATTTAGTGGTGGAAGCTATTGTAGAAAACTTGGATATTAAACATAAATTATTCAGGAGTTTAGACGAGTCTGCTCCTCAAAAAACTTTGTTCGCTTCAAATACTAGCTCACTTTCCATAGGTGAAATAGCTTCTGTTACTAAGAGAAAAGATCGATTTGGAGGTTTGCATTTTTTTAATCCTGTACCAGTCATGAAGCTATTGGAGGTTGTTAGAATATCTGAAACTACAGATGAAACTTACAACGCTATGATGGCTTGGGGTAAAGCTATAGGAAAAACTTGTATTACATGCAAAGATACGCCTGGATTTGTGGTTAACAGATTGTTGGTTCCTTACATTGCAGAAGCCGTAAGGATGTTGGAAAGAGGTAAGAAAAAAAATTGGATACAGATAAATTTCTTATAAACATATATTAAATTTCAAAACAAGAAAACATTTCTACTATCCAAGTAGCTATAAGTTTCTAATGTATATAAACACCATTTCCTCTAAGTCCTCCATACCTTTTTGACAAACTAGTTTTCAGAAATAATTTACACAATCTTAACACCATAACATGCCACACCACTCGGCAGCTTTGTTTGAACACAATTGTATCTATAGAATTACAGAACAAACAAAACTAATCGCATTGCTACATTTTTAGGTGATGCAAGTGCTCAAGATATAGACACTGCTATGAAATTAGGCGCTGGATATCCTATGGGACCAATTGAATTGGGTGATTATACTGGTCTGGATACAGGACTGTTTATTTTAGATGGATGGAACAAGAAATACCCAGACAACGAACTTTTCAAACCACCAGAAATTCAAAGAAAATTAGTAAAAGAGGGAAAATTAGGCAGAAAGACTGGAGAAGGCTTTTACAAATATACAAAATAAATTAACTCATTAAATATGAAAGTAATGCTTTGTCACTACAATTTTCTATTGCAATATTTACAAGAAATAAACGAAAAATAAACAGTTTTTCTATATATCTGTTATTTTTTTAGTTAAAAATCCATAACACCGTTTCTTCCAACCGTTAATTAATTTTTAAGAGTTAAAATCACTCATTGTATTTGACTTCTGCATTTCTTTGAAGCTCTAAAAAAATAAATTGTGTTTTTTACGAGAAATAAAACCATCAAAATGTTTCGACGATAGTAATACCAAAAATAGACTTTAAATTAAAAAAATACCAATTTCACATGAAAAATAACAATTTAAGACAACTACAATTTTTAAATAAAATTTTGGCCATAAAAGAATCAGCTTGACGTATATTATTTTATTTGTTGACTATGCTCTACGCCTCTGTGATAAAAGTACCTACAATACTGGTAAACAAAATATAAAAGTCGCTACTGTTTCCAGCAGACTTGTTTTCAGTCAAACGACTCGAACGTCGAACTTTAGACTCTGTTCAACCTCGACATTGATTAAAATAAGTTATACCTACTCCATACTATATTTTATGCATTCCACCAACTGTCGCCGGCAGTGTTAGTGTGTTTATATCAAGCAAAATGGCCGCAGTTACTAATGTGATTAAAAGAGGATTTGCCACCACATCTACGATGAATGTAATAAAAAATATTACTATTATCGGAGGTGGTTTGATGGGGTCAGGTATTGCACAGGTAAGAGTACTTTAAATAGGTTGATTTTTGATAAGATTAAAGTCGGATTTTGAGGTTAAGTTCAGCTAACATTCAAATAGTAGTGAGTTTAATGCAGGCAAATTAGATTTAGAGTCAATAACAATTTTCAACAGAGTTTTTATGATTGGAATGAACGTAAAAAAAATTCGTCCAACAAGGGGGTGCTAAAGGGTTAATTCGTGGGGGTGAATTTGCGATTTTCCGCGAAACTTAATGTCAAAAAATATCCACTAGCATAGTTGTAGATCTGCAAAAATTGTACAACTTCTATGCAACGCAAAAATATTTTATAATTTTTTTTAGTTTTTTATTTTTAATTTCCGCAAAAATAATTTAATTTTGATCAAATTTTGTGGAAGTATACCATTTTAGGTCTCAAATAACCACAATTTTTTGCAGATTAAAAAATCTAACGGTTTTCAAGATATTAAAGTTTTTTGGTTAAAAACATTCTTTTTTCACAAATAAAGTTGGTTGGCAAAAAATAATCGTACAGGGTTCTTTAGGTGCTCATTTTTTTTATTTTTACGTGAACTTTTTGATACAATAAAAATAAATACTAGTCCACATTTAAAAACATGCACAAAAATTGAAAAAACTCAAAAAATGATTTTTGCAATAACGAATTTTTCAGTAATTATTGATTTTTGTTCCATATTGTTATAAATATTCAATTGTAATATTGAAAATACAGATAAATATAAAAAATAATGATTTTTAAATTGTCGAGAAAAATGCGATAAATCGTTGTTAACTTAGATAGAAACAGCATCATTTTAATATTGGAAATTTTCGATGCCGAAAATTGCACTTAAAAATATACAGGGTGAGTGAGAACTATTGGGACAGAGGCTAAGGGCAGATTATTTGGACCAAAATATGGCGATAGGACCAAATATACCTTAATAAAACATTGCTGTGGAATAAGATACAAGGCGTTAAAGTTGAATTTGTTTTTTCGTTTTTTTCTGATGATGTCCCTGTATATTTATGAATTGTTATCAAAATCGGCACAGAGGCATAAGTTTGGACAAGGAATATTATTTTATGTATTATTTCACATTTTGTTATAGGGGGCGCCACATGAATGATTCCTGATGATGAAATTAAGTGGCATCTTTTTTTGACGAAACTTTTTAGTGATTTTGATTAGAAAATATGACGTAAACATCATTTCTACGTAATATTTATACTCTTGTTTAAACACGATAATTTCACCCGTTTTCGAGAAAAACGCGATTGAACAGTTCTGAGAAGGGGATTTCAAAGAACAGACAATAAAAAACTTGTGACATAAGGCTTCTATTTCAACGGTTTATAAAGCAGAATTAAAAATAATTTAACATAAAAAGAGCAAACTTAAATGAAATGTTCTATGTGGCCTCCTCCGACCTCTATGTCTTTTCTAATTCTTGTAATAAAGGATATCAAAGAAAACATTATAAAATTACCTGTTCAATTGCGTTTTTCTCGAAAACGGGTAAAATTATCGTGTATAAACAAGAGTACTAATATTATGTAGAAATAATGTTTACGTCATATTTTCTAATCAAAATTACTAAAAAGTTTCGTCAAAAAAAGATACCACTTAATTTCATCATTAGGAATCATTCACGTGGCGCCCCTATACCAACATGTCAAATAATACATAAAATAATATTCCTTGTCAAAAGTTATGGCTCTGTGCCAATTTTGATAACAATTGATAAATATACAGGGATATTATCAGAAAAAAAAGAAAAAAAATTTCAACTTTAACGCCCTGTATCTTATTCCACAGCAATATTTTATTAAGGTATATTTGATCCTATCGCCATATTTTGGTCCAAATAACCTACCCTTAGCCTCTGTTCCAATAGTTATGACTCACCCTGTATATGTTAAATTTTCAAGATCCAGATTCCATAAACATTTTTATTAATGATTTCTTTTTTATTTCTCTTAATTTCTGTTTGTTAGGGTCCGACCATTTCTAGTCTATAATATTGATTCATTGATATTAATTGTATAAGTATATAAAACATGGTTTTTCTAGGTGGCAGCCCAAGCAGGCCAATCAGTTACTTTGGTCGATGTAAAGGCTGACATCCTAAAAAAATCAGAAGCCAGTATTCAGACCAGCGTATCACGTGTAGCCAAAAAACTCCACAAAGATGATACAGCAGCAGGCACAAAATTTGTGACAGATACCATTTCTAGAATAAAATTCAATACCGACCCTTTAAAAAATTTGGGTGATGCTGATCTCGTAGTAGAAGCTATTGTAGAAAATATGGATATTAAACACAAACTATTTAAAAGTCTAGACGAAGCTGCTCCACAAAAAACTATTTTCGCTTCGAATACTAGCTCGCTGTCCATTGGTCAAATAGCTTCAGTTACTAAAAGGTAATTTAAAATCAAATTTAGTGCTTAAGTTGGCAACGGTTATAGATCACTCAGGATATCATACAAATGTTACAAACAAATATATTATCTTGCAGGAAGGATAGATTTGGCGGTTTACATTTTTTCAACCCTGTAGCAGTGATGAAATTATTAGAAGTTATACGAATCCCCGAAACAAGCGATGAAACATATAACGCGATGATGGCTTGGGGAAAATCAGTCGGAAAAAGTTGCGTTACTTGCAAGGACACTCCTGGATTTGTTGTTAATAGATTACTTGTGCCTTATTTGGCTGAATCAATAAAATTATATGAAAGAGGTAAGATTAAGTCATTATTAAATCAAATTGTGTGTCTCTTAAAAGATTCCCAGGTCCGGATTAAAATATGTTATGATCATTATACCTATAGAGCAGAACTTAATGACTAGAGTAGCTACGCTGATAACTCAAGGGGTTGATGATTTATGAACTTATTATATTTCTGGTCAGACTATACATAGTTATTTTTATTTCTGATTTTTTAGGAGATGCTAGCGCTCAGGATATAGACACGGCGATGAAACTCGGGGCAGGATATCCCATGGGACCTTTTGAGTTGGCTGATTATACAGGTCTCGATACCTGTTTATTTATTCTGGATGGATGGCATAAAAAATTCCCTAACAATCCTCTTTTCGAAAGCCCTGAAATTTTGAGGAAATTAGTTCAAGAAGGAAAATTGGGCCGCAAAACTGGAGAAGGATTTTACAATTATAAAAAATAAAATTTGAATTTTATAGAACATCTATCTGTTGAAATGAAACAAAAAAATAGAGAAAATTAAAACCATTTGTTTCGTTAGCAATTGTGTTATAAATAAAGAGAGACTAACTTAGATTTTAAATTGAAAATATTTTGTACTTGTTTTATACTTTATTTTTTGTAATAATTATATATTACGTAATAAAGCAGAATTATTTTTAAAACTATATTGTTATTTTTTATTGAGATCTTGAATAAGTTATCGCTGCTTTTTGTGAAAATTAATAAAAAAAAATTAAAAAATATGTCACTTAAATTACTATGATTAAACAATATTATTTTGGAAAAAAATCATTAAAGAGTAATACTTATAAATCATTTCCTCCACATTTCAAAGTATTTATTTTATTTATTGCTTATTAAGTATATTTTAACGAGCAAGTAAGTAGTAAGCCGCTTCCTACCTGCTGATACCACGAACGTAACATCGTAGGGTTGACTTAGAATAACGATTATTTAATGGCTAATAAATGTATCTGCGTCTGACGAATGTGAGGTGGAAGATTAGACGAAAGGTATGATCGCCTTTTGCAATTCAGTAATGCTCATTGATTTTAAGGACTAGCCAAAAAGAAAAGAAAAATCTTCAAATATCCTGTTCAGTTTTTTCTATCCGCAAAAATTTGTTCAAACCCTGTATCCCGTATCCCTCATGGTATATAGATGTATTTTTTGTTGTAACGCTTTATTTGTTGGGTCAATGCATTGTAATATCTTATTCCATACAAAAAGAGTGCAAATAAATTTTTAATTAAGTAATTAAGTAATTAACTCAACCATAAAGTTTTAGGCCTACTATTTTGGACGGGAACAATAATGCAGTTGATTTAAAATTGTTTTCCGAGAGTCCTTTTGCCCCTGCCTAGTATCGGGCTGCTGGCAAACCATTAGAGCATACATACATACATTGTATCTTAATTCAAAAACCTTTTTCTGGAATAACATTTACTGTTGAAAATTGACTTTAACTCTATCTGGAATTCACTTACCGCAAATAGAGGCTAAATTAAATGAATCTTCCATTTCACACGTACCTGCAAAAGAAAAAAAGCAAACATTAGACAGTTGAATATTCGTGAAAACTTGCTTCGAAAAGTAAGACAGGCGTTCATTTTCCGAAAATGATCGTGTTTCAAAATTAAGTTATTTTTCATGGGAATATTATTTTGTTACTAGATCAAAATATATTTGATTAAAATGTACCTAGGAAATTCTATAAACTGGATTTTTAAAAAACTTTCGGTTAATCCAAATAACTTTTTATTTTTTATAAAAAAATATTTTACATACAAAACAAAAATATTTCTGCATGTGTCTCTTATCATTCTCATTTAAAGTTTAAAGTTTAAAGATGATGTTTTGGACAACTAATTTTTCCTAATAATTAATTTAATTTAATTTTGCAGGATGTTTTAATTGTGGCTTTTATTAGATCAGGATATAATAGCTATTTATATTACAAGTACATAAACAAGGGCTTTATTGAACGCATAATTTTATGGCCGAGCGAGCTTGCGAGAGAGGCTATAAAATGATGAGTCCATAAAGCCTGTTTATGTACGCGTTATATACATGATTTTATGTTCGATTGCAATTAAAAAATAATAATAAATTGAAAAAATAAAAATTAGTTGTCTTGCAACTTGTCAATGACAATTACTTTATTTTACTAGTAAAATAAAGTGCACTTTGTTTTACAGTAAAATAAAGTGTTACGTTATTGACGCAAAACTGTTCTATAAAAAGCGTTTTATTGGCCAATCGTACATAAAAATATTTGTTCCGTTCAAAAATTTAATAGGACAGAAAAGTGTTATAAACAGAGAATTTAATAGTCTACGTCTCAACGGTCTCTCAAGTGCCCACGCTGTTGCTAAACTTATCGCGTAACCTAATGCACTAAACATGTTATCAAAAAATAATAAAATGTAACAGATCAATAATTTACAGGGTGAGGTCAGGTAAGATAAGGGTACGTCAGGTCATGTCAATATATATCGTATTGGCATTTGGCAACACCGTAGGCACCCGAGTGACCGTTGGAACGCAGACTGTGGTAGCTGGATTGCCATATTTGCGGTATATTTACCATTTTTTTTGTATATCAGTATTTTATGTCAATTGCAATAAAATGAAAAATCACATTCGATACAAAATTCAACTCCCTTTGTTGTGTTCATTCGAAACCACTACAAAACTCAACTACCCTTCAAAAAATTTCCATCCTTTATTTTTGCACATCCGTTGCGAGTTGTGACATGATATAAACTCCAGAGATCCCATATAAAATAAATATTATTCACACTTTTCGTCCGCATAAATATGAGGCTGTCAGGATCATCCCCGGCTCCACGTATAGGCCCATCAGAAATGTATAAATATGTATAATGCAGCACTTGTAACAATGCCACTTTCGGTACGTTACCGGCATTATACTGGCGTTAGTTAAGTCCAGGATCGGTTGTAGGACAAAAAGAAAGTATGGAGATCACTTCAGGGGTACACAACTACCATACTTTCCTAACCCTAAAAGTGTATAATCTCACAAAAAAGTTACATTCACAGACCGTACAATATAGAAATATATCAGCGTATTTCCAAACCGCTTAAAGAAGGCCAGTAACGAAGTAAGAAAGTTTAGAGAACACTATTGGTGATAAACAAATGTATTGACTGTGTTACCATCTATCAGTCAACTGGATATATAGTTCCCCCAATTTATCAGCTAAAACGCGGCTTCTTTGATACTACCAAAAAACCAGGACCCTTTTAGGGTAAGCAGATATATCCAATTAAATAAATTAAATTACAAACTTAATATTTTCTTACTAGATTAATTCTTTATGTCAGAAACGTTTGAGAAGCATGGAGAAACTCATGGATTCTCAGATATTTGTTAGTATCATAACAAAGTTGAAGTTTATTTAAATTTGTGTAATTGGTAGTTTAAAATGTTTAGATCATTATTCTTTTTCATATCTTCTGAAGGATTGCACTCCTCCGCTCTTTAATAGAGCTAGTGAAATTATATTCTACACCATATAATAAATGTCATTAGAATTTTTGCCAATGAAAACTCCATACCATAACATAAGAAGACTTACCACCAACATTAAAACAACGTCATAACTTGATTATTTAAAATTGATTGATGCAAATACAGTCTGTAGTACAAATAACGTCATTTTAAACCAGCCCTGTTTCTTGATGCTATACATTGGACTTTCTGTTGCGTTATGCAGTCAGGCCGTTTGTTGCATGCAGTAGAACGATCTGTTCACCAAGTATGACGGATGAGTGGCAAGCGGTAGCAATGAATATCTGGGAATGGATTTGACCGCATAGAATAAGTGAAAGCTAGGCTTATGCATTTTCAGGATGAACCGAGATTTTCTGTTAATGGTTTAATTTCGTTACATAGTAATATTTAATTCACCTATTTTATTTTCACTAATTTGGAGGCCGATTATTACTTAGAAATAGCAGCAAATCTGTTTACATATGGAATTAACACTGAATAATTTAATTTAACGACAATTCGCATTTTAATTTTAAGAACAATTATTCAAAATTCTATTCTGAACCACTAACCACTAGTGGACATTTCTTTTAGTAAAAAAATATTTAAGATTACAACAATTAATAATAATACGACTCTAACGTTTCAGAAAAGCATACAATATATCAATAGTTCTGTCGTACGAGGATGAAAATAACATGGAAGATCACGACTCCCTTTCCGCTCTGGCAAATTTATGACTAGCAAGAATGGCATTATCCCTTTTGTATTTCTGGAAATTTCCTGATAAAAACAAAAGACCTAAAAACAAACGATCCCTAACTTGTTTTCGGTTCAGAAAGCTGCATTAAAATCTTTAATTGCCAGTGTTTTAACTATGAGAAAGAGTTGGTTTATCATTTAAAGAAACCCAGATTTTAGTGAAATCAAAATAAATCAATTTGATGGAAGATAGATTATGAAATGAAATCGGATTATGAAACGCAGTTTTTTCTAACTCATTCTAGATAGTATAGTAAGTTGTAAACTGATTTTTTTTATTATTAAACACCCATAAAGGCATTTAGTATATTACAATCTGGTCAATAGTGACCAATGAGCAACTTAATCTAATAGAGTTTCAAACTTAAAACTAAGGTATTTCACTAAACTTTAACGTGCACACAAGCTCTGTATTTGCACTAAAAACACTAAACTAACTCAAAGGGCTTGACACTCTTAAGTCTTCTTTCTAACCCATTGGTGTCAAGGAGCTGGATAGCCTCGACAATGACATGATGATGAATTGTTTCTTCATGACTCTTGGCTTTCTTGATGGTCTGGTCAACAGTGTCCATTTACAGATCTCTATGGAGATCACTATTGCGAATGTACCAAGGGGCGTCCACTATGTTCCTCAGTGCTTTGTTTGGAAATCTTTGGATGATTGCTAATTTGCTTGCTTTGGATATAGTTGGATACCATAGGTCCATACAGGCTTAAGTATCTGCTTATAAAGCATAAGCTTATTATGAAGAGATAGAGTGGATGGAATCAGGTTATTGTTTATTCTGACTGGAAAATGATCTATCCTTTTGTTTGTAAAGTTAATGTGGAGTGATTTAGTTTCATTAAGTTTAATTTTCCATCTCTTCGTCCAGTCATAGATAAGGTGGACAGCTGTTTGCAGCTTGTGGGTTGCTTCTTCATTGCTCTTTCCTACTGCTAGAATGGCAGTGTCATCGGTGAAGGTGGCTATGGTATTGTTTTCTAACTATGGAATATCACATTTGTACAGTAAGTATAGGACAGGTCCTAGGACACTTCCTTGTGGTACTCCAGCCTTAATTTCTTTAAGATCGGAATAGACTTCTTCTTGTCTAATTCTAAAGTATCTTTCCGATACATATGAATGGAGGATTTTTTTTATGGCCGTTGGATATGTTTTTCATTTAGCCAGAATCGATAATATTAACCCTACCTGTTCCAAAAGAAAACCCCCCACCACAAGGAGAATGGAATTAGGTAGACACGTTTCACACCCAGGGGTCTATCAGGGTGACTGACACACAGATTGAGAGGACCTCGGTTAAGAAAGGTTGTAAAATATTAAGGTTAACAAAAACAAAGGATACAAAACTAACCTACTCTATAAGCCGCAAGCTTTGATAAAACCCAATAGGGTTTCATAAACTGCTGGATCGTTCAGCGATAAAAGGTACATTAAGTTAAATGGGGCGAAAAAGCCATTTGCTAGTAGTTGGGTAAGGAGTTACTGTGTTTGAATGTTATACTTTTTGCAACTGAAAAAAATATGATCCAAATCACTAACCACACTACAACTGTCGCAAAGGTGGAGGATATCTGTATATGGTTTGGAAGAAAAAACTTGAGCTTATATATTAAGCGTTCATGCCAAACCTTATCAAACGCTTGTGCTACACCAAGAAAGATACCTAGCAGCACAAATGTTTTTCTCTTCTAATGATTTCTCTATAATGTTGGTTATTCTATGAACTTGGTCGATCGTCGAGTGCTTACTTCTAAATCAAATTGGTGATCAGGGATAATTTCTCCTTCTTCGATAAGTGGTTTTAGTCTTTTGAGTAGGAGTTTCTCAAATAGTTTCGACATAACAGGCAGTACTGAGATCGGTCTGTATGACGATGCCTCATGTGGTGGTTTCCCTGGCTTGGGTATCATTATGACTTCCGCAATTTTCCAAAGGCTGGGTACATACTTCAGACTGAAGGCAGCATTTATTAGGTTTGTTAGTTTAATTATTGCTTTTTTGGGTAATTGTTTTAAAATTTCTCCAGTAATTAAGTCAAAACCTGGAGCTTTTTTCGGATTGATATTTTCTTTTATTTCGGTAATTACTTCTTTGGGACAGGTAAATTCGATTTCTTGATCAATCCGTGGATGTTCTTCCAGAGTGGGTTCTTCATCTTGATCTTCATGAGGTTGAAAGATTTTTTCTAGATGATTTGCAAATCTTGTTGCTTTTTGCTCATTATTTCTAGCCCATTTACCATCTTCCAACCTGACAGGTGGTATTGGCATTATGCGTCTTTTCAATCTCTTAGTGGCTTTCCAGAGTGAATAATCAGTACTGGTATCGTCTGTCAATTCTCTTAGGTAAATACTAATCGATTACTGATTAAGCGAAATAGAATGACATGTAAACTGTCTCTTTGTGAAATTGAACTGAACCCACGTGTAGGGGAAGGTCGGACAAAGCAGAGCCATTTTCTAGTCCAACTCGAAGCTGCTGGCACCGTTTTCCTATGTTCTTTTTTGGTAAATTTGAGTTTTTAAAGATTCTGATGACACTGAATACCCTAGAAGACAATACGAATGTTTTCTTATAGAGGTTGAATGCGAAATTTAGACATCATGAAGCCGTGGTAGGAAGATCATCGTGCCTTTGTAATACAGGCATAATATAAGGCAAGTAATTATTAAACATTGGAGAAATGATGCCTTTGTGTTCACATTGATGTGAGTGAGTTTATATCTATTAGTTTAGTTGAAGATTGAAGGTATACATTGGAAAAAAAAGTTTGTTTGGAATATTTCATAATAAAAATTCTTCATCTACGTAATAGTTGAGGAATGCACGTCATATACTTCATTAGGATACTCTGAATTTATTAAATTTGATCAGTATAGATGATATCTCACAGACTACCGAGAAATACTGCCTGTTTACAGTTACATCGTTTATACACATAATGAACTAAATTATTGATGCCCTAGTAGACTCATTAAATTCAGTAGGATTAAACACGTTATAGTTACTAAACGTAAACTACTTTAAACAAGAACTCCCTCCCCGTGAAAGTTACGTAGAGCATTAGCGAAACCTTCTGAAAACAAACCGTTTATGAGAAACATGACACCTAAATCTCAGTTCAGGCGACACCTTTGTAGAAGCAAAGACTCGTCGTCTAGTTTTCCTTACTTTGATGCGATCGACTCAGAGGCGTAACAATTATTTTAAGCTGATAAGACCCTTATAGATGCATTCTGTGATAAAAAGAAAAAGAGCCATTATATAAAATCCGTTTCATCTACACTGCCGCCGAAAGCAACAAAGTGAAAAATGTTCATTTTTCTCTCATGTTGACCTGGAACTGGAAGTGAAGTTTTTACTTTTTGGGTAAATTTCTGGATTTCTTCTCTGATGGTGTCGTATTCTTCCTTTCTTTCTTGACAGAAGGGTAATAATCACAAAGGCCAAGCCTATGCTTTCTTAGGATTATTATAAAGCATGGAAATATGGGTTTGGTTAGAGGAAGTGGGGATGTGACAATGGTTTCCCACCTGTGGTATTGGGAGATAAACCAAGACTCACGTGGGCAGGGGTGTATCCCTGAAGTAGATCTGTCATCTATCAGGATCATATGGTATCGTACCTTCTATCTATCTGTGATGGGGGTGTCGATACACTGCGACATATAAGATCTATTGTGCCCCCTACTGCTGCCCAATTAGAGCAGTTCCTCCAGTCCTATTGCTTTCAAAAAGTTCAGGATGTCGGTAGGCTTCAGGTTAGGTAGATCTTCCTCTTCTATTTGATATTCTCCGAGATATCGTACCCTTCGATTTTGCAGGGTAATGCATTCTGAAAGAATGTGGATAGAGGTTTCCTCCTCTTCCTCGCAGAATGTGCATTCTTCTTTGTCTCCTGATCCGAGCTTCTTTAGGTGGCCTCTCAGCCGGCAGTACCCTGTTAGTATATCCGTTATAGTTTCCCAGTAGTGTCTTGGCCTGCCTCATTCCTTGTAGTCCTATCCAGTATTGGGATCTTTTGTTATTTACTTCTTTTCCAAGTTCATCAAGTATTGTACGTCTTCTATTTCATTACCCTCCACTCCAGTGTGTCACGGAACCCATAGGAGGGTAACAGTGTTGTTCTTGCTTAGTTCGTTTAGATTCTCTAGGCTCTACCAAACCATCTTGGAGTTGATTACGTGGGAATTCAAGGAATTAATGGCTGCTTGGCTGTCTGATATGATGATGATCTCTTGTCTGCGAAAATTTCTTTCTATGTTGAACTGGACACATTTTCCGATGGCGTATATTTCAGCTTGGAAAATGCTCGGAGATTTGCCTACACGTTCGGAATATTTGGTTCCAGGCCAATATACTCCTATTCCAGTTCCTTCTGTTGTTCTAGAACCATCTGTGTACCATTTAGTAGCACTTCTCTTGAGTTTTGGGATGGTATCTTTGTCCCATTCGCTTTTGTTAGTTAGCTTTGTGTTGAGTTCTTTCACAAAGCTAAACTTCTTTGTCATCTCATCTTGGGGCATGTCCCAGGTTTGGTGATTTCCAGGAAGGAGTCGAAACTTGCGTTTGGTTGATCCTTCGCTGGTCATTCTGTAGGTTGTCCTTATCGCTACTATATGGGGGGGTGTAAGGCTTAGGATTACCTCCATGGGGGCCGTTGGGCACGTCCTCATTGCACCTGTTATGCATACGCAGGCTAGTCTTTGGATTTTCGCTAGATTTACTTTTGTACTGGCCAGTATCGTACCTTATTTTAAAACTTTTAGATTAGTTGGCTCTGCCTACAGAGCTGTATTCCTTAGCTGCAATCTATTTTTCGCACTCTCTTGCGAATTAACCAATTAACTTTTTTATATTTGGGTGCATCTATTTAGTTCATCAATGGATCAACGTGTTTTTGTGTTTCACATGCACTCCTACTGACAGTAATGCAGTGTCGTCAGCAAAATGAGTGATTTTCACATTGGTGGCTTGTACAGTTAAATAAAAGATGTAAGATAGGGCCAAGTGCATGATCTTGCGGTACTCTTAGTTTCAAGTATTCCTCCTCTTGTGGTTAGCAATATATTTGGTTTGTTCGATTCTAGAAGTCGTATTTCGAGTCGAGTTTATCGAAAATACGAAGGATATTCAAGGAAAATTGGAGAACGAATTTATCATAAAAATAAAAAATGTCTTAGCTCATTAATAATTGGTCGTAAATGCAGAGAGATTTTATTTACTTTGTCAGACCGCATTACTATTCCTGAGCATGCACTTTTCTGCATTGATATTTGGCATTTCGATATTTTTATCTTTTCCCCAATAAAATGACAAATTTTAAGTGTCAAAAGTATTGCAAATTTCTTTTTATCCCCCTTTAGATACGCTTCTTCATCTAACTTTTCGAACAAATGTTTAGTTTAGGTTGAAATGGGAAATTTATGTTAAATTGCTCCTGCTTTTACTAAAAGGAAGAGAAGTTGTTGACCCAAAGTTTTAGAGCTCCAGTATATATTTTTTCCGGTGTCTCGAACTCTGTGCCAAACAATTCGGGACGAAAAGTGATATACTAAACTATTTTCTCGTCTTCTTGTGTGACAGAGTAAATAGGGGTGAGAAAAATAAATTGAAATACAATACAGCATCACGTCTTAGTGTAATCTTGTTATAGTTGTGATGAGTCTGAAGTTTTTTGTTTTTACGTGGTTTGTTTTGTTAAATAAAAATTTAGTAATTGGAAGCCAAAGGAGAAAATGGAACAGTTCATAAGTACATTCATGAAATAACCAATTCGTTTCGTAGGAATTCGTTTTTCTGAGCTTAAGTAATAACTAAGTAAATTTTGCTTTTTGTAAATTATAAAGTTGAACCATCCAGAGATATAACTTAATATATGGAGTTTGTTAAGTGTATCATTTTATTTCAACTCTTCAGATTCTACGAGAACTAACAGGTTGCAGCATATACAAGGTAACCTAATTATACAGTCCACTTTTGTCGTGGCTAGTTATTAGTCAAGTATTAATGTGATTAGGGCTCAGTTCCCGTCAAATTCCCGACAAAGTTGTATCATTTCTTATATACCATGGGACCTTTACCACATTCCTGAATATCTTGTTTTGGAATGTTTGTTTGTGTTAAATTTTTGACTTTTTTTGCATTCCCAGAGTTGGATTTCTTACAAACAATTGTGTTTGATGATTTGCTGTCAAGATCCAACTGTCAATTGATGACAGAGGATGTTACTCAACAATCACTAGTACCGTTTATATTTCAATGTAAATTTTTCGCCTGAATGTACGCCAGTTTAATTTAGCTTCCGATATCATGCCAAGATATTTTGCTTCGTTCTTGTACTATATTTGGTTCTCATCAATCATTAGAGTTGATCTGTTGAATTAGTGAAATCGATGTGTATTGATTTTAACTTTCATTTTTGGAATGTCAGATTATAGTAAATTTAGAATGCGTCCAAGAGCCCTAGCTTGTATCCTTATTAAAATAATAATAAATACGTTTAAGAGCATGCTAAGAGTTTCAGTGCAGATATCTTCTTGAAAATGAGTATCTATGATGCTTTAAAAAATAGTTAAACTTAAGTTGATGGAGGTATAACTATTATTTGGAGTTCCAATTTCTTAAAAGCTGGCTATAGAAACGTTTTATTTGGAGGCTTTAGATCGTGTCAAAGGTATTTCTTTGGATGGTATACTAAAAAAAGACAGCTAAGTAATTTAAAATCAATGGGAATTTTACAGTCCGTTAATTACAATTTACAATGATATGAAATCACAAACCAGAAAAATACTTTACAAGTTATATTTATTTTTCAACTTTTTGTAAATCCAATATAAAATATGGCAGAAGTTAAGTGTCTTCTATCGGTTTTCTAGATCATTTTTATATATGACACATATTCTATTTCACAACCCAATGCGCGTCTTGCAGTATTTACAAATAGGACATGTAAATTTTCCATCGAATAAAAATCAAGTAAATCCTCAACAATATTCATGCATATTTCAATATTCCAAACATTGCATCTGTAGACGTTTCCTTCCAACAAATATGAAACATGCATCTTATTTTCACGTATTTTTGCGCCCTGGTGATATCAGGAATTGGGTTAGGTATTTTTACGAGGGATAAATCGTTTTTTATACTCAAAAGCTTGTTGCAATCAAACTTGATTCTTTACTGAAATAGTATCAAAAAAACTTTCAGTTAAGCTCACAAAAACTGATTTAATAATGCCTGGTACTGTCCAATGTGCCAGAATACATATAAGCGTACGTTGTTCTGTAACAAATAATCTATTTGATCCTTTGTTGAGATTATCAAACAGAATTTTGTATTTTTCGTTTGACAATTGATATAGATATATTACATAATAAAAATAATGTGTACCAATGATAACGACAGTGCTTGTGATACTAGTGATGTTAAAGGCGCTTCCAATAAAAAAAAATAAAAGGGAATAATTGCAAAAGAGGCTCAGCAATACGTTTTAACGTATACCGAAACCAGCGCGGCATTATTATTACAGACCACATCTGATTCAACTTTTGCAACCATAAGAAGAAGTAAAAATGGCCCTTAAGATCGGAAGAAGCGATATGATGTCGGAATATGTAAACCTTTAATTACATCTTTAGTAAAGAAATAAAAAACAAGAGTGTTAAAAAACCGACGAGATACCTACCATTAAAATAATTAAAAAGAAATTAGAAAACATCGATTATAACGTGGGCTGCTGTGACGAAATTCTTCATAACTGGATAAAAAAAATTTGGATTAAAATTTAAGATGCGACGAGCAGTGATGCAAAGCAAAAGAATAGTAGATTGGCGTAATACATTTTTGGAGCAAATAACTAATCAAAAAATGAAATTCAGACGGATGCCAGCAAATAAAGGATCTGGGGACAGTTCAAATAAAGCAATAGGCGTTAAAGTACATTCGACCAAAGAGGCATTATTAAAGAAAAAATATCGAAAGAAAACTGGAAAAAATAGGAAAGTAATTAAAATGGAAAAAGATTTCATACTAACTGTGGCAATTCTTAAATTGAACGAAGACAGCGATAGTAATACGCAAGATATAGATACAAGATGGAATATACAGGGTGTCCGGTAAACCTTGTACAATATTGAAACTGGTGATAGACCAGGTCATGACTGTTCAGAATAACAGAATTCTCACCGTTTTCGAGATAACCCAGCAAACAATGAATCTATGGCCGTCTTCTGGCCCAATACTGGCCATGCTGGCAATATGCTGACAACAGCAAAGCTACATCGGCAAAATGGCGGCCCAGTGTATGGCAAACTGTAATCGTATACCTATAATCCAGCCAGCAATGGGCCAATGACGGCCCGGAGTGTGACGTCACGCAGCCATATTTGTTTGCGCAGGTCAACGATTAGTCTCCAAACCCAAGCCAAGCATAAATTGTTTGCGATTTTGTCATAAGGAAGATTTTAAAAGTGTTTATAGAAGCTATTTTAATATTTGTATATTCTTAAGTACATTTTACATATTACTACATTATATTATATATTATATATTAGCTACATTTTTTGTAATATTACATTCCTTACTTTGGTGTAATTTTAAATTTTGTCGAAATTAGTGAAGTTAGGTAAGAATCATATATTTATATGAAGGAAGTAGTCTCTATGCTCAAAGTGGAGTTTAAGTATAATGAACCAAAAATGAAACTCGAAGTCGTCTCCACAACATATATTTATAATTTTAAACCCCACAGTAGGGATGTTAAAAACAAATTTTAACAAAAGACTCTAAAACTGTTTCAATACAAAATTCAGTTCAATCAAGAACATGTTTTCGAACATAGAAATGTTCATCATCAGTTGTTTTAACAGGAACAATATTACGAAGGCATGGAGACGTTGAAAAAATGTAATAGAAAATGACACTATACCAAAATATACCAAATGCCCCTTCACCCCCTCTCGTCATTACCCCTCTAGAGCCAAACAAACACTATAAGATGCCATATCTAGCGTAGCATATACGATCTAAGGTTTTGCCTCCAGATGCCCGTCATTTAAAAGATACCGTTGGCCAGCATTGGCCCTGCAAAGGCCCGTCAAAAGACACTGCTTGCCCTGATGATGGCCAGAGTGACCTACATTCACCGGCCCGTTATCGGCTACAGGTGCCAGCATATGTTGGGCCGGCATAAGGCCGATCAAAATTGTTTGCTGGGAATGGGCATTTTTTTTAATTTCTGGAAAATCGCTACCTCACCTTGGATTTCTGAACGTTAACATATATCTAATCGTGTGAATTGATTTAAACTTCATACGATCCAAAATTTAGATCAACCCCTGTATTCTGCATCCTCTGACGTGTTGACATCTTTGTATATATATGTATACGAATGAAATAGGAAATCTGCGTTTATATGTACCAATATTCTGTATTTTAAACAGCTTTTATTATGGGAACCGCCAATCAGGTCGCACCGTAAAATTTTATTCGTTTTGCTACTGAAACCTTGAGATAAACGCCATTCGGTCGGGTTAGAAATGAAAAGGATTTTCAACGCGCACCCGAAAGTTGATTTCAAACTGCAGAATCGTCCTATTAGGAATAAAGAGGGTTTTGAACGTCTTTGCTTTAAACTTCTTTTTATTCTTATTTCAAGTAGTATTATAGTATAACCAGAAATATAGTAAGGTTATAAAACAATATTAACCGACGATCCTCATTATTACCTATTGTTCGAGATGTAGTAAAGCAATAAAATTGTGTCGCTTAGAAGATTCCCAGGTCCGGATTAAAATATCTATTGTTGAGTTGATGACTCGTATTATTCATTGATAAAAATTTATTTTTGTCTACTTACACTGTGTAGTAATAAAATACCAACAAAGCAAAAGAAGTGGTTGGATATATTTCAGTCTATTTCTTTTAAAACTATGGACCAATTTATGACTGCCATTCTGAACGATCGTTTTTTCCGGTGTTTATGCATTTTTTTGATTATTGTGATAGGTGAAATATACATTTTATTTTTACGATATGTAATTTTGACATTACTGTCTTTTATTTCCCGTCCTCTTCTTCTTCTTCTTCTTCTTCTCCTTCTTTACTCTTTGTTGCTGTTTCGAAATTTAGTTTATACTTATATTTATAATTTAAATATATGTAATATACTATTAATTTTACACAATGATGCCTTTCAGTAAGATACTATTTTCAAAATTATTTTTATAAATAAATCTGAAACAGACTAAACATTATTTCCGCATAAAAGGGTCACATTGAGAGGGTTTGTTTTAAAACAAATTTCCTAGTTCATTTCGCTCGAAAAACCACCGAACTTTCGGCAGTTTACTTCATGCAGAGTGGCACCATCTTTTGCAATAAAAGACTAACCGCCAAAACTAGAATTAGTTAAAGCTTTTATCCCTTAAAACCTCAGTCCTGCCGAGGTTTTTAGGGTCATGAATAAGATAAGTGGTATTCCGTGTAGGTAAAAAGGATCATAGTGCCAGAAAACGAAAAATTTTATGAAATTACTGCAGTGTAATAATTCTTGAACCATGTCGTTGGTAGGTAACAACATTTCTCTAAAAATTTTATTAATTATAGTCGACTGCGAAGAGAATCTTTACATTTTTACACATACAATAAAAACTAGATATGAAATAAAAAAATGTTGAGAAAATAAACTGTCATAAATAAACCTATGCGCCTGCCCATTTCGATTTCGCTTGGCACAAGCGCCGCTCTAATGGGATTTTAGGTAAACAAACACAACTATTAACTTACGGGACGCGCCACAAGATGTCGCTGTAGGTAAACACCCATAACTGTTAAGGTAAACAAACATAATATTTTGAGCGTTTTGAACTTGACACGAGCGCCGCTCTAGGGGAATTTTAGGTAAACAAACAGTATAATTTTAGACTTCTAAACCCTAAAGTCTTATGGAACGCTTCTGTCTGTCTGTCCGTCTGTCTGTACGCATTTATAACTCAGCTTCCAGAACCGATAGAGACTAACGGATATGAATTCAGGATACCTTGAATGTATGCACGCCTAAATTTCAGCTTTCTACGACATCCGGTTTCAAAACTGGTTTGAAAAACTTAACCGGAAGTGATAGTTTAGAAGTCTATTGTTCCCGCTCTCTAGACAAGACATCACCAAAATGTTAATATAAGTGTCTTTCGACGAAAAAGCATATCTGAGGGGACTAAATTGTACGAAAGTTATCATGTCAGTAATGTTAGGGAAGAAGTTAGAGAGCATGGGTTTAGATTAATTTTCGGTACTGTTTTGAGGCAGAAAGCAAAAGGAACCATCAAAAGACGTATTCACCTAAAGCAGTAAACTGTGGATTTACAGCAAACGGAGGAATTACAAGCGTACACTTTCTTTTGACCAGCTCTGTTCGAATTTGGGGAAAACCCTTATCGGCCATGATCTCATCCCCCCGGTTCTAGTAATTGTAAAAATCCGGAATCGTTGATGATCTGACAATCACTAGAGAAAATGGGAATTTGACAAATATACGCCTGCCAATTTCGATTTCGCTTGACACGAGCGGCGTTCTAACGGAATTTTAGGTAAACAAACATAACTTCCGGGCCACGCCACAAGATGTCGCTTTGAGCATTGCTGGGTTGGCGTATATCGAACTATGGGGCTACTCCAGCTCATAAGAAGAAAGCATAAACCCCCTTTCTAAACCACTTCTGCATAAAACATAATAAGTTTAAAACGAAGATGACCGGTAGCTATAAATATTTCTTCACCAGGTGTAAACATCATTTCTTTGCAATCGAAGATCATCGTTGAATGTATCTTTGGCAGTACTACTAAGAAACTTACTTTCGAGTATAAGAATGCTGATGTAAGTTTGACAGCTCTAAATGTCGTGGTTTAATTTTGTTAAGACAACTTCAATAGCAGTTTAGATGCAAGAATGAGAAGGATTTTTGGGGTAGAAGAAAACTCTAATCCAAGTAAATGTCCGTCTCATTTGAGTCAAGCCACGTTTCGCGAAAAGCACTAAAATGTGCAAGAATGTCACATTCAGACGAGGAGGAAGGTTGCAGAACTTTATTCAAATACATAAATACAAATATTTATGTCCGAATTAATTTTTTCAGGAAGTCAATTCTGACAAGCAACAATTTTTATTTTGCTTTAATTATTTTTTCGTTAAGAGTTCGACAGATTAGTAGGTACTCAACGGTCTTACCACTTGATATTATTTCTATTGGATTCAAGCAAAGGAATCCTGCTACAGGATAGGTTATGCTGTTTTACTTACTGTAAAGGCACTCTCGAATTTTGATGAAACCTTATATACCCGAAGGTGTAAGGTAATATTTTATTTTATTAACTACTGTAAATAAATCTTGCCCAGCTCTTCTTGTCTCTAGCGCTATTCGTTGCATCATTCCAGCTCGTATTTCTCTTTTGTAAACAGTCGGCTACTGCGACGTTCCATTTGTTTCTGGGTCTACCCCTGGTTCTTCTCTGCGTTGACCTCGCCAGCCAAACCTTTTTAGTATGTCTACTTTCCTGCATTCTTATGAGGTGACCAAACTATCTCAATTGGTGCTTTTCAATGCTTTGCATTATAGTTTCATTTCTTATTATGTCTCTTTTAGTTACCCCTTTAATACCTCGTAAGAATTTCATCTCTGCTGCCTGTATTTTGCTTTCTTATTTCTTAGTCAGTACCCAGCTTTCGCAACCGTATGTTACTGGCTTAAAAATTGTTTGGTTAACTGTTAATTTTGTCTTCCGTGAAATCTCTTTCCTTTTTATTACTGTGTTGTTTAACGAGTAATATAATTTAGTAGCATTTTCTAATCTTGTGTTTATTTTTTCCGTCCCTTTGTATTTTTACCCCCAAATATGTGAAATTATCGGTCTGTTGTATCGTTTTGTTGTTTGGTTCTAGGCTTGTTCTTATGTCATTCCTTCCAATAACTAAGTATGAAGACAAATAAAATACAAATTGTGGACAATAATTCGTACAGCTTTAAATCAAATTTTACTTTTATTTAGAGGATGCGCATAAGTCACAGTAATACTTTCCCTATTAGGTATCGTTTATGTCTTAATTTCCTAAAAATTTCCAAAACTGCATGTTCCAGTGTTGAAGGAGATAAATCTCATCTCTGCGTGGCGTTAGAGTTTATTACCGTATTTAAGATGATCTTTTCGAACGGACGAACAGTTGGACGCCATCATGCGACAGTGGCGCCCCGCTGACTTATGATATACATCTTCACCAACCAGTGTAAAAATGTTTCATTATAGATGTTTACGATCCTATTTTTTGTCAGTTCTAGCAATGCTTTTATTGTCGTCAATTTATCGTCGCTGCAGGCGAAAGTCTAGGACATTTATCATGAGTTTGTGCAATATTTAGGAAACAAGTCTGTTAAGAGTGTATTTATGATAGTGGATGTTTTCATTTCGTGCCCTTTATGGTGGCTGAGTTGATTGATGGTTGAAAAAAAAAAATTAAAACTACCACAAACAAAATGCATAGTTACAATTTTCGAATTAATCATCAGTTTGGAGAACATAATAAATTCAAAAGTTACTAAACTAAAACAAATAATGTTTGAGAATAATTAAGAATTTACATCTCCATAAAACAAAACAGCTTTTTTAACATAATCAAAATGTAAACGGTAAAGTTGAAGGTTGTGGCTAATTATGGATAATACATAATAAAAGTTTGATTAAACAATATTATTTAGGAAAAACATCATTATTGGGAATACTTATAAGTAAAGTACTATAATTATTACTTTATTTTAATTATAAAAGCCATTAAAACGGTCAGAACGAATATATATCTCTACATCAGCTTTAGCAAGCATTTGTATATTTATATTGTACACCTGTATAAACAAATTATACTAATTAAATCTCGAGGATTTCTTGGCACCGATACGCTGCACTTATGCACTAGCCGGTCGGTAACCGAAATACCTGCATTACCAACAATCCTGCAGACGCACTATATCACAGCGAAGAATGGTGCTGACGTTTAATTTGTGTACCTAATTGAATCTCATCCCATTCCCCTTCTAAATCAAAAACCACCCCTTAGAACTGTAATCCTCGCCTTTTATTTCCTTTATTAGGATGTATAAATATGAAGTGGGGTGCAAGTTCAGGGTATAATTGCTTATTTAGTCCATGTTTTTACTCACTAAACGGTGATTCATGGATTGTTTTGCATTTGAACTTGCCTGAAAGAAAATTAGATGTTACTAACGAAACATTCAAAAAAATGAAGGGGTGACGCTCAAAGAAAGTAAGAGTTTGAAAATTAAAGAATAAAAAGAGTTGGTAATTGCTATAATGTCAAATCTTTAATTGGAGGAAACTCCCAATTTTGTATACTAAAAATGGTAAAATCTAATTTATCTGGTGGTGATTTGCAAATTTGTTTTTCCGATGAAAATTAGGGAGTTACAAAAATTATGAACAGCATTATTGTCTTCTTTTAATAATGTTGTATCAATGATGTGTTTTAAAGGCAAAAAAACACAAACCCGCTGATAGAGATGAGAAATGATGAAATGGCACCAAAAAACAACTTCTCAAAGTCCTTCAGCTATCGGGAAGGAACATTGGTTTGGTATACTGATGAATCAAAAACCGCAAGTGGAACTGGAGCTGGAATATATGGTGAAACACCCAGATGCAACATAAACGCACCATTGGGGAATTACGCATCAGTATTTCAAGCAGAAGTACATGCTATAGAGCTTTGTCTGAGGGAGAATATTGACAGGGCGTATAGAAGGAAAACAATGCTCATTTACTCTGACAGTCAAGATGCCCTACAGGCCTTATCATGTAACAAAATCAGATCAAAATTGGTCTGGAACTGTCTGCAAACTCTGCTCGTTCTGGCTAACCAAAATAAGGTAACACTTAGATGGGTCCCAGGGCATAAAGGGATAAAAGGCAACGAGGAAGTAGATGCCCTGGCAAGGGAAGACTCAGCGACCGTATTTACTGGTCCTGAACCGGCGTTTGGCATTCCCAAATCCTCAGTACGACTCTCGCTGACCAGGTGGATGTTAAAAAAACACCAGTCACGCTGGGATTCTCGTGCTGGGCCAACAAAACAGTAAACGAATGGTTAAAGCGCCATCAAAAGTACTGACAGGTGATATTCTGAATCTAAGCAGAAATCAAATAAGGCTTGTCACGGGACTATTAACCGGACATTATCACCTTAGGGAACACCTACACAAAAGGGCATCTTTTAAGATGAACCCATATGTAGATTATGCAATTAGGAGGATGAAACAGCCTCTCATATCTCAGACTCTCACACACTGGAGGTATAACCTACTGGGGCCGGTAAACCCTCAGGACTTTCCAAAAGAAAATCTGGTGAAAAGGCTACTCCGCCTGATAAAGGTAACAAACCTTTTCACCTGAACATAACGATGTAACTGACAGAGTACAATAAGTCTTGAGGCATTTATAAACCTCAGTCAGGTACATCGTCATAATCAATCAATCAATCAAAGACTAACAATCGTCAGCATATTGGAGAAAAGTACAGATTTCAAAATATTTAGACAATCTCAACAAAAAATATACGTGCCTTGCCGATACCTGTAAAAACAGCAAATCCAGATAACTTTTTTTTTTTTGTTATTTGGCCACTGACGCTAGTCCTTCAGCCACACACAAATTGAAAGAATCCAGATAACTTCATAAAAGAAAATAAAAGTTAAAAAAGCATATTCTTCCCCATTATGTTTACCTCATTGAAGTGCTTGAAGAATAGCAAATGCTTCTGCCGTAAAAACACTGGAGTTATTTTGGAATTGATAATATAAAATTTTGATTTGGACATATAATGGCTCAAACAAAATAGTACAGTTTAACAAACACAAGCCTCAGCAATTTGTAGGTTGTCTCTAAGCCTCCAGAATGTACCAAGTTGATAAATATTTTGTATACACCCTTTAATAAATGGTTAGAAAACGTTTTTATAATAATAAATTTTTTGTTCGACAAAACTTTCCTGCGTAAATAGACTGGAAACTCTTGGGATTTAATTACACTGGAACTGAATATTATATGTAGAAAAATTATACAGACTGAAAAAAAAAATTGTAGGAGTAAAATTCTTGACTACGAACATGCACAAATTGTGAGTTTCTAGTATAGACTTTTTTCGTTTTGTTTTTATGAAGTTAATGCAGGCGGACATAATCCTTTTATCAGGCAAATCCTATTAAACTGGGGACTGGAGACAAAGTGAATTTTAAGAGCTTCTAAAAATTACGCCAAGTCTTCTGATTAAAGACGAAACTTTTTGATTGAAATTGAAAAATGCATTTATATTGTCTCTTGAACTTTCTGACGCTGCCATAGGTAAAGACAGTGGTGTGGTTTAAAAAAGGTACATTAATAAGTTACCGAAATTTTTGTCTTTAACACTAATAGTTAAAACAATTGAAACCTACACAAAGAATTGTTTTTTAAAGCGAAGGAATAATGGAGTAGGACATAAGTATTGCAGTATAGTCTATCAAAATCGATTCACTGTCACTTTTTACGACTAACGGCACTCTACTAGTTAGTAGGAGAGTAACACTTGTTCCCGGACAGTACTTTTGCAGGAAAAACTCAAAGAAAAAGCTCCAAAAATCGTTATTTAGACTGTATTTTCAGATTTAGTTTCCTATGCATTTTAGTTCGAAAAAAAAAACGATTTCTAACGGAATTTTAGGTAAACAAACATAACTTACGGACCGAGCCGCATGATGTCAGTTTAGGAAAACAAACATCAATATATACAGGACTGCTCGATTCCTATATTCCTTGTTTGTATCCGAAATGACCTTGAAATGACGTACTACGGTGGCCCCCGTATGAAATAACAAAGGATAGATAAGCACCCAAATAATCTGTTCAACAGAATGGGTGGTAGGGGGCAACTCAGGTACGTCACTATCAAACGATTGGTTGAAGTCTAATCTGGCAGTGCCGTATTTTTCTGTCCTTGAACAAGCATAACTATTAATTTTCAGGCCGCGCCACAAGATGTCGCTTTGAGCGTTGCTGGGTTGGCGTATTGATTTTTGGATTAGATTTTCAATATTTTCCCGAATATGTATTTTTGTTCAAAATTTTGGGTTCGGACGATTTGTTTGTAGGTTAATACCCCTCGTTACGTCCTTGAAAAGTAAATGCGTGTATCAAAAAGGAAATGATTTATTTGCTTTTTCTGAATCTTAAAATGTTGACGTATCTCTACGCCTCTGTCAGAGTTTTTCATTTCCTCCCCAAAATCCTCTAAATGTACTAAAACAGGATGCTTATACCTTACATAAACCATATATCAATTTTGAAAGATTTAGAGGATTGCAATTCAAATTAGTGATTATTCGTATTTGGGCGGCAAAAAATGTAAAACCTCAAGAAATACAATTCTTGGGTGAATATGCAAATGGGGCACTTTTCTCGGATAAGTTCCGAGACGCCGTTGGCTCAAGGCTTGGACTTTTATCCCCTGCATCCCGTTATTTTCACTCCAAACACGAATTCTCCAAAGATGGAAATCGTGTGTACCTACATAAAAATATCCTCATTTCTCTCTTAACATTTTTATGGATTCAAATCCCCAAGCTGTATAATCGGATATGAATTCTATAGTCACAACACTACCTACCTAACCGCCGTAAAGAATGCCAATTCTTCATAGGGGACATAAATTTTGTCAAATTGTTCATTTAAAAAGGTATGAAAAAGAATTACTTGTTGTCAGGTAAAATTCTGGCGCCATCCGTTAATCAGTTTGTTACAAAAATAGATCGAATATCCAAGAATGTTTCCTTTGACTATCGCGGTGTTGTCCACTGGGAATTCCTTCCGAAGGGACAAACAGGTGACTACATACATTTCCTTTGTTTACTAGTTCAATAGGTTTAATTAAACATTGTGTATAATTTCTAGAACCCAAAACTGATTATTTTGTTTTAAAGCAAATACACTTTTCCTTTATTACTTCTTAAAATATTGTTTATCGCCCTCAGTCAATAGTCAAAGGGTCAAATACATTCACTGACCACTACATTATTCAAAACAAGATAAGGGTTTCTTATAAAAATCATCTACAAGAAGCAGAAGACGTTAATGGTTCATTGTGAATCGTTAGATATGAGTTGTTAGATGTTATAATTGATTATTATTCATTACATTCTCAAGTCTATTAGTTAAAGTTTATTGTATATTTAGAAAATTGAGTTAGTGATTTAGCAGTCTAAGAAGTTTCTGTTTAAAAGAAAAATGAGATCTTGGAAAATAGAAATAATTCCTCTAGACCAAATAAAAATTGATCCTAAATGGAAGAATGAAATTTTAGAGAGCGTTCAACAAGAAGAAACTCATTTAATAAGTGATAACAGTTTCACAATTGAAGAGGAAGAAATACATATTAAGGATGAAAGTGAGCAACTTCTAGAAGATGGAGATAATTACAAGTCTTTAACTTTTGAAGAGAGTGATACTAATGGTATAGGTGAAAAAAAAATGAATGCAGCGTTTGTGCAAGAACATTTACTCGTAAAATAAATAGACATTTTATAATTCATTCAGGTGAAAAAAATTTCAAATGCAGCATTTGTGATAAATCTTTTACTCTTTTACTCAGAAAAGTCATCTAAATACACATTTAATGGTTCATTCAGGTGAAAAAAATTTCAAATGCAGCATTTGTGATAAATCATTCACTCGTAAAATCAATCTAAATAAACATTTATTGATTCATACAGGTGAAGAAAATTGCAAGTGCAGCATTTGTGATAAATCTTTTACTCAGAAAAGTCATCTAAATACACATTTAATGGTTCATTCAGGTGAAAAAAATTTCAAATGCAGCATTTGTGATAAATCATTCATTCATAAAATCAATCTAAATAAACATTTATTGATTCATACAGGGTGTCCCGTTGGTAAACGGAAATATTTTAAAGGTAGGTAGAGGTCACAAAGGCGATTCTAAATAACTCATATATAATGGGTCTCTTGGCTTTCAAAATCGAGTTACAGGGTGTTTTATCAATTATGCTTAATTATTCATTTGGCCAGAACTTTTGAATCACTTAGTATATCTTTTCCATTTTTGGCATACAGATTACATTTTTCACTAATAATGTACTGAAATATTGAGAGATATGAAAATCCAGGTTCGGCTTTAGGAAAAATTGAAACATATTAAAAATATCAAAACAACACCCAGTATATCACAATTTTAATATTTCCATTTTAGATTTGATTAGAGGGGAAAAACTTGAATTGAAACAAGTTGTTGTTTTTATCCCGCCACCGAATCGAACTGGAAAATTTTGAAAGTGAAAATAATTTTCATTTAATTTAGAAAAAACATTTTTTCTTTAACAATTTTAAAAATTCACTTCGCGTCATTTACCTATTTCTTGTTTATGTGGCTTAAAATAATTTTACACTGTACTGGTGTACCTGCAGGCCCGTACTTAGGGGAAAACATTCAAATAGGTATTTATTTTTTAAACGCCCAGTATAAAGTAAAGCGGGACAATAAACTCTTATAATAACTAACAAACATTTATTAATAATTAACGAAATTGCTCAAAATGTCCACTATTTTGTTTTATGCACTTTCTTGCACGTTTAATGATGTCCCTTACTGATTTTTTTTTATAATAAATGGATTGTTTCTCAGCTCCTCGCAGGCTTCCTCAATTCTTTGAAGCAGTTCTTCTCTATTATACAGCATAATTCACTGTGCTAAAATAAAATTATACGAGGCGATCGAAAAGTAATCAATTTAATATTTTGTTTAAAGTACGGATCTGCAATATTACTTAAAATGGTGTTAAAACGGACAAATAATAAAAATATGAATAATATAGGACTGTCTAAATGTCGAAAATAAATCCATTTTGAATATTAAACGATAAAAAAATAATTTCTCTTTTTTTTCTCTCTAAAATTTTACTTTGTTTCAAAAAAAAGAGACGTGCAAGAAAGTGCATAAAACAAAATAGTGGATATTTTGAGCATTTTCGTTAATTACTAATAAATGTTTGTTAGTTACATAGTTACTATGAGCGTTTATTGTCCCGCTTTACTTTATACTGGGCGTTTAAAAAATAAATACCTAATTGAATTGTTTCCCCTAAGTACGGGCCTGCAGGTACACCAGTACAGTGTAAAATTATTTTAAGCCATATAAACAAGAAATAGGTAAATGATGCGAAGTGAATTTTTAAAATTGTTAAAGAAAAAATGAGTTTCATAATATGTTTTTTCTAAATTAAATGAAAATTTTACTTTCACTTTCAAAATTTTCCAATTCGAATCGGTGGCGGGATAAAAACAACAACTTGTTTCAATTCAGTTTCTCCCCTCTATTCAAATCTGAAATGGAAATATTAAAAATGTATTATACAGGGTGTTGTTTTGATATGTTTCAATTTTTCCTAAAGCCGAACCTGGATTTTCATATCTCTCAATATTTCAGTACATTATTTGTGAGAAGTGTAATCTGTATTCCAAAAATGGAAAAGATATACTAAGTGATTCAAGAGTTCTGGCCAAATGAATAATTATCCATAATTGATAAAACACCCTGTAACTCGGTTATGGAAGCCAAGAGACCCATTATATATGGGTTATTTTGAACCGCCTTTGTGACCTCTACCTACCTTTAAAATATTTCCGTTTTCCAACGGGACACCCTGTAAAGGTGAAAAAAATTTCAAGTGCAGCAGGTGAAAAGTTAAAGTAGGACTTAATTATTTGTAATCGGTTTCTGGAATAAAAAAAAGATTTTTCTACAACATTTTATTAAACCAAATTTCAGTCTTTATTTTACATATGGTAAAAAATTGATTAACAAAGACAATTCCTCAAGCAACTATTTATAACAGATATTCCCACCAAACAGTCATATTGCGGAAATTTAGTTTTTACATAGTGTAACAATTTTTATGGATAGAAAATAATGATTTCGAGCAAAAAATTAAATTTGGCAGAAATAAAAATTACTCTATCAAAACTAAACAAAACTTCATCTTCTTCGATTTATGAGTATTTTTCTAACAATACAAATATTCCATTCATTAATTTTTCATTGTGTTTATAAGAACATTTCATACCAACAAATATGAAGCTTCAATTCGTTGTTATTAAAGAAAACCAACAGAATTCAGGAAAATTCTTTAATAAAAAAATCATTTATTTAATGAAACAAACAATTAAATAAATTTTGCAGACAACAGTAAATATTTATTTTATAAAACAAATTATATTCATATTAAAAATTTATAAACAATTATTAAATTGTGAAATTTTCTTACTGATTCACTGCTTCTCAAAATATTTACTGAACACTAATCAAAACTGGTGATATCCCAAATAAAAATGCATTTTTATACAAAAACAATTTTTGTGAAAACACAGACATTAATTTTTTTGTTACTGCAATTTTATATTGTGCAGATTCCTTATTTATTTAGCAAGACTTCTTATAAGTAATGAAAATTGGATAGGAACTAAATTGCTTGTTTTTAATCAACCACAAAATGGTAATTTTGTCATACTCCAAAACAACATTTTTTTTAATAAAAATTAGTTTTTTGTCCGATACATTTTATGATTAAGATTTATATTCATTGTACTTAAGTATAAAATTTTATTAAAAACGCTTTTAGCAAAAATTAGAGGTGATAAATACAAATTGTGTACAGATAGTAGAAATAGTTTATTCAATTTTTAACGTAATGTTAGTTATTTGAGTTGGAAAAATATTTAGGAATACAAAATTTCAAAAATGAGGAGGTAATTTAATTTAGCAAGTAAATAATTCATATTTAATATTTAAGACCATTTTCCAGATCCCTCTATTAATCAGATTTTTTAATTTTAAATATAATTAAGTTTCCTATTATCTTTGTCTCTGTTGAATTAAAAGAAATAAAATGACTCTCTGAAAATTAGGAAATATGGTCCTTTGATTATGTTATCTCAATACTATTAAAAACAAATTTAAAATTCATCCAATATACATTACTTAAATAATATTTCACTTAATGTGATTTACTTGTAGTTATACAAAAAAAACTTTCTAACTTCATACATATATTTTGGAAAAATGTAAGAATCATTATCAAAACTGTCAGAACTCTGGCGAAGTATATAAAGTTCCTTTTTCCAGCCAAATAGCAATAAATAAATAAATATTTAAACAACCTTTATGAACTGTACCAATTTATAATAAATAAAAATTATATCAAAACATACAGTCTGATCATCCAGAGAGTAGGAGCATCTCAAATGTTTTTTTGAGTATAATAAGTATCAAAGGACCCCGCACCATTCTTATGGAAACGGGAGCACCGTCAAATTGTTTGAATATTTGATATGTGCTAGTACTTGATGTCCTGATCAATAATGTCCACGGGCCTAATCCTAACCTATGGCTAGATTTCGATATACAGAGCGTTAAAGATCCCGAAATTTTAAAATGTGTACCAAAAAGTCCCTGTAAAATAACTTTAAAAGTTTCTGGCGGATATATGTAGTCAAAATACATACGTAATAAATAAAATCAAAATATATTTCCTTGCAGGGCGATTCATGTTTCCACAGGCCTTTTTGTTCAAAGTATGTATTTTTAAGATGCAGAAATAGCCTGAAATATAGATAAAAAAAGTCACCGTCAAAGTTTCTGAATATTGGATATAATGTAGATATTGTCGTCCTCATTCAAAATTGTAATAGGTAAAATTGGATCCTAAGGCTTGTTTTCGAATTAAATGATTAAACTGTAAAAATATCAATTTTTACCAATAGCAACTTTTAGTAATAAAAAATAAATATTGTAAACTAAATATTTTTACACACTGTATTAGATTATATTGTACCGTTATATTAATTGGAGGCAGACTAAAAATTCATACTTACAGGGTAAATTACTTACAATGTTACAGGGTGTTTCATAACGCCCTGCCAGATCAAAGTTTTTAATGGAACGCCCTATGTATTTTAACATTTTAAAAGTATCCTCAATGAGCGGATTTCAACGATATATCACACTTATTATCTAAGGTAAATAGTAAAAATCACATTTCTGTAAATTCTGGTGGCTGCTGTAGCTGTAAGATTAACTTATTAAAAAATAACTAAAAGGTAACAATTAATTATTAATTGTTTGGCAGCTGTTTTAGATTTGTTGATTTTGTCATCTTACAAGCTCAAGTGAGATCACCCTGTAAGTATGAATTTTTAGCCTGCCTCCAATTAATATAACGGTGCAATATAATCTAATACAGTGTGTAAAAATATTTATTTTACAATATTTAGTTTATTTTTTATTATTAAAAGTTGCTATTGGTAAAAATTGATATGTTTACAGTTTAATCGTTTAATTTCTCGAAAACAAGCCATATGATCCAATTTAACCTATTTCAATTTTGACGGAGGCCGTCAAGATCTACATTATATCTAATATTCAGAAACTTTGACGGTGACTTTTTTTATCGATATTTCAGGCTATTTCTGCACGTTAAAAATACATACTTTGAACAAAAAGGCATGTGGAAACGTGAATCGCACTGTAAGGAAATATATTTTGATTTTATTTATTACGTATGTATTTTGACTACATATATCCGCCAGAAACTTTTAAAAATATTTTACAGGTACACATTTTAAAATTTCGGGATCTTGAACTTTAGCGCCCTGTATATCGAAATTCAGACAATTTGACGGTGCTCCCATTTCCATAAGAATGGTGCGGGGCCCTTTAAAAAAATAGTTTGTAATTATTTTCTTTATTGTGATGTAATGGTTTTTTGTCACTTCAAATTCAGATCACTACTTATGGCAAAAATTTAACATTTTATTAAAAAAAAACATTATAGAAAAACAACTTTGGTCAAACACAATGAATGTATGAATGCAAATTCAAATTACTTCAGTTTACAAAATTTTTCCAGCAAAATACCCCCTAGTATAAGCAAACCCCAACATCAAAGAAGTTGCACTAAGAGTTAAAATCACAATGGCTACATAAGATACTTCATCATCATTAGTTTTTACTTGTTGTTCCAATTTTAAATACTTGGAACCTTTAGGTAGGTCAGGAAAATAAGTATTGTCAATCCTCTTCACAAGATTTACTAAATTGGGCCACATATTAATGACATTGCTCATTTCGTTTAAAGGAAGTGGTATCTTGAGAAATGGAGCAATATATGCGTATACAGTCACATCTAATGTAGTAGGTTTTTCTCCATAAAAATAATCATTATTTCCCAATCTTGCTGATAAACTGGATAAACAATCAATAGATTCTCGCTGTATATATTCTTTGATTATCTCTACATCTGTTTCATTCGGGTACAAACTTTCCATCAAATCTGTAGCTCGGTCTCTAAATTTACTTGTGTAGACATAATTAAAAGGTATAGGAACACTTCTCATGAACCATATATTCATTAATTCATTACAATTTCTATGTTCTGTCCAATAATTAAATTCTATTACAGGCTTTAATTTTGACTGTACTAAATTTGTCAATGCAAGGGACTCACTGCGTTGTATGGGATCTAAATGGTCGTCTATGCTGAAATTTATAGTTTTCAGGTACATCACAGTTTGTTTGAAATCTTTAAATCTAAGATTTTTATGTATAAACAGTGGTGGTGTCCCGTAAAATATACACGTTTTATAACTATTAAATAATTTAACCTCAACTGGGACTCCAGCCACAGCACAGTACATTATTGATTTTATGCTTTCTGGCTCTATTGAAGGCAGAGAAAAGTCGCCATCGAACACTATTAACTGAAATTTATTTTTCACATCCATTTTCACTTTGTTTGGTCACTTTTTTATATGATTGAATAACTTTAAACCAATGCACAATGTATTTGAGGTTAACATTTAGATTTTCGTCTGACACTGTGACTAGATGACACAACCAGCAAACATCGATTCGGCTATCGGTAAAGTAGGTCGCCTTTGAGAATTGCCAAGAGAATATCTGTTGCGCCATTTTTAGTCCAGTACAAAACTAAATTGTGTTTAAAAATCAATTTCAAACAAAATCTATAATTACGATATTTAGGGGAGTATCCTAGCAAAAAGGAAGACTTTAAACTACGTTTAAAAATAAATAGAAATAATACAGAGAAGACATTTCACCATTTCAGAGGCACATTTTATGTTAATTAAAGGACGAATTTTTGAAATTCATATTTTCTAGGTGGGGACTGTTTCGGTTTAAAAAAAATGTAAATTTATACATTTAAAATAAAATTGACGCCAAATCTTTGACTACAATATAAACCTTTATGTATAAAACATCTAAATTCCTTCCTATAAATTACCTAACCCAATCCCAGAAGGTTTTCGCTCCTTTTATGATGATAATAAAATTAATCTAATTAACAGAATAGACCCAACAGAAGGTCTAGATACAAGTTAAACTTTGTTCCACTGAGAGATAGAACGGGACATGTTGCGGCTGCCGCTAATCCCAGAATTACTAGTATTTAGTGCTATTTTATGAAGCCCCTTCTGCGTGTCACAGATAAAGAAAATAATGGAAATGTTATTAAAACTATCAGCATGGTCGGCTGAATATACTTTCTTTGGTGTATTTTTTAATAAATAATTAATGTTTATATTGTGATAATTTTTTTTATGTACGATTATACGTACGAAAATAAACATCTACTGCTGTCAGCCAAAATCGTATCAAATTTTTATTTTTTCATTTTATTATTATTTTTTAATTGTAATCGAACATAAAATCATGTATACAACGCGTACATAAACAGGCTTTATGGACTCATCGTTTTATAGCATCTCTCGCAAGCTCGCTCGGCCATAAAATTATTCGTTCAATAAAGCCCTTGTTTATGTACTTGTAATATAAATAGCTATTATTTTACATTGTCAGAAGTTTGATCGGAAGCAGTTGTAAAATTTTCAGGAAACGTCAGATTATTATGAAATTTTGAAATCTATAATTTTAAGGTTAGTACTTTCCAATAATCATGGATTTGTCAATAGTGGCACTATCTATGTATCATACTACGTACTCATTGAGTGACCATGTAATAATATTAGTATTTAAAATTCTGAATAATAAGTTATCAGTTAAAAATAAATCTGATCTGAAGCATCTCAATCAGATTAGGATGACGAACATTCCAATATTTTTATTCTTTCTCTTAAAAACAATTAAAACTCTATTAAACTTTAAAAGCTTTTAACCCACTAATCGAATATCAGGACCATCACTCACTACGTGACTTCCATTATCGCAAATATACTCCAGTTACGTCACTGTAATTGGTTTGACGTGATAGATTAATTAATAAATTGGTCGTAATTGAAGGTAACCTAATTTACTCCACATACATAGGGCCAATACGGTATTTAAACACAGGGTGATATTGGTGATAGTATTTAGCAAACAAAATATTTCACTCTACGCCTTTGTCGAAAATTTAAACAGATTATTAATGTTTCTTAGGTGTTAATTGTTGAAAAAACTGTGGTTTGTTGCATTGACAGTTAACAAATCAATAATTACAACAGAGCTCAGCGGGTAAAAGTAACCAGTTCAAATTATCTTTGATACCCAAGCCAGGGAAACCACCACATGAGGCATCGTCATACAAACCGATCTCATTACTGATTGTTATGTCGAAACTATTTGAGAAACTCCTACTCATAAGACTAAAACCACTTATCGAAGAAAGAGAAATTATCCCTAATCACCAATTTGGATTTAGAAATAAGCACTCGACGATCGACCAAGTTCATAGAATAACCAACATTATAGAGAAATCATTAGAAGAGAAAAACATTTGTGCTACCATCGTTCGTGATGTAGCGCAAGCGTTTGATAAGGTTTGGCATGAAGGCTTAATACATAAGCTCAAGCTTTTCCTTCCAAAATAATATACAGATATCCTCTATTCATATGGAAAGATACTTTAGAATTAGGTAAGAAGAAGCTTATTCCGATCTTAAAGAAATTAAGGCTGGAGTACCTCAAGGACCTGTCATATACTTACTGAACACATGTGACATTCCAGAGTTAGAAAACAATACCATAGCCACCTTCGCCGACGACACTGCCATTCTAGCAGTAGGAAAGAGCAATGAAGAAGCAACCCACAAGCTGAAAACAGCTGTCCACCTTATCTGTGACTGGACGAAGAGATGGAAAATTAAACTTAATGAAACTAAATCACTCCATATTAACTTTACAAACAAAAAGATAGATCATATTCTAGTCAGGCATTACCTTAGATGCCAAATTCCGATAGAAAGTTAAAAAGAAAAGAGAAGAACTTGGACTGAAATATAGAAAAATGTACTGGCTAATTGGAAGAAACTCCACTCTGTCTCTACATAATAAGCTTATGCTTTATAAGCAGATACTTAAGCCTATATGGACCTATGATATCCAACTATGGGGATGCACCAAAGCAAGCAACTTAGCAATCATCCAAAGATCAAAACAAAGCGCTGAGCAACATAGTAGATGCCCCTTGGCACATTCGCAATAGTGACCTCCATATTGATCTGGAAATGGACTCTGTTGACCAGACCATCAAGAAATTAGCCAAGAGTCATGAAGAAAGACGTCTTCTTCATGTCAATGTAGAGGCTATCCAGCTCCTTGACAATACTGGGTTAGAAAGAAGGCTTAAGTGGATCAAGCCAAAAAAAAAATATCTTTGGGTCAAAAACTTTTTTAATTTTTGCCAAAGTTTGTAACTTTTACACTATAGTTTTTATTTATTTTTGTAATATATCTTTCAAGAAGTAACTACAATTATCCTCAAAAAAAATGGCCGTGCTCTACTTACCAGAACCGAGTCGAGTCACTTTTAGGTTCAATACTTTTAAAAATACAAAAATTATACCACTGACTGATGGATCATGAAAACCTACTGCACAATTCCAATCATGTTTCCATGGTTTTTACTGTAATAAACCTGTTTTTTGACAGATAAGTCAGACTTTATTTATTCATAGCCGTATCGTATGTATTTTAATTGATTCGGAATTTTGTATTAATATATATTACAAAATGGCTTCATTCTAAAAATATTATCAGTCATCCTAAATCCTTGAAGGCAGAATTACTCGTAATAACAAAACAACATAAAAACAAATTCAAAAAATATATTATAGACGAGATGGCCCGAGAAAAAGGAATTGAAATTCTGAGATTGCCTCCTTACCATGCAGAGTTAAATCTCATTGAACTGATCTGGTCACACAACATTTAAATTACCTGACGTGCGAAATTTGTTTTGAAGGCAGTTTCAGATGTAAATGGAGAACATTGGAGAAAATGCATTGATCATGTTAAAAAGGTGGAGAATTCATTTTGGAAAGTGGATATAGCAATGGAAAACTTAATAGACCCTATAATAATAAACCTCAGAAAAGACAATGATAATGATACCAGTAGTTACAGTGAAGACAGTGACTTTTAAAGATAGTTCTTGAACTTAAGTTTAATCCCATTAACAACATAACCCCTCCATGTTATTTATTGGTTAAATTTAATTCGTTCAATGCTAGAAGCATAAGGTTTATTTTTATTTTGCAAAGTACACCTATGGAATGTGACGTACTATCCCCACTTTTAATGCACTCTTCTTTTATTCAGACTATAGTCATGACACCCAAAAAGTCAAGATTTGGGCATAGACAGCTCAGTCCTTGATATTGTGTTCTGGCCAGGCCTATGTAATGAAAATTTAAACAGAGTTTACCTCAAAATTTTTAACTACATGCTGATACAAGCACTAGAAAACAGCTCAGATTAATCAACCAAATAGATTTGAATAAAATCACATTTAAAAAAGTAGAGTTAAGTGGAGTTAAGTGGACTGCAGACAGGGAGTAGGCTTAATGTTCGAGTATTTTATTATTGCAAATACTAGACGAATCATCAATGAAAAAAATAACTCTCTCCAAAACGGAAAAACAATACCAAAATCAAATATATAACTAGAAAAAGAAACTTTTCAAATATTATTCTTACAAAAAGTATTGAAATCAGACCAAAACCATTCAGTCAAGGTCTCGTCAGGCTATTTTGTTAAAAACGAAAAAATTTGAAATCTAAAAAAGCCCGGTTGCTAAAACAAACTCAGTTCTGTTGGCCCATTATTTCACATGAATGTTTTTGGTCAGATATCAATTTACGCAATGAATCTTAAAATTTGTGCTTATCGACATCACTTTGCCTTACTCTATATCGCTAATTTCATAACTGGAATGTTTAATCAACAAACGCCAAAACGGCAGTTCCCTGATTGATATAGATTTCAGTCAAGTGCGGAAGGATAACGATTGATGTCACTCACAGTGCCATGATAAACTTATTATCCCCACTGGATGGGCTCTAAATGATATGAAGCTAACGGTTGATAGAGTTGGTTGACAAAATGATAAAGATAATTTAAATAGATACTGGTTTAGTTAGTTCAATTTTTTGTTTTCCTTTACATTTTGTCCCTTTTAATTTTTAAATTTTTATTTTTTTTTAAGATATTGGTTGCCTAGATATTTTTACGTCCTTTGCAACTTTCCATTTCTACTGACTTTTAAATAAAAAATTAATTAATTATTGGTTTCAGGTTAGGACATGGAAATTTTCGAAAAGCTCATACAAAACGTGAAGTTTTTTTTTTCAGGGGTTATATTAAATTCCATTCCATATTTTTGTAAAAAAAAAACAAATTCTAGAATTAATTGTTGAAATAAAAAGTTTTGTCTGTTTAAAAAAAGAAGTATCGCTAGATTCGCCAGTGTTTGGAGCTCTGGCTTTTTATGAGCATATTCTGGTTGACAGAGATAAAGAATATAATGAAAATGTCGTCAAATCTGTCACAATAGTTGAGATGTGAAAGCCGTTCTAACTCGAGCTTTGTTAACTTTTATTTTTTGTGCAGTAGATAGGGACGCTCGCAAAACGCAATTTATTGTTTCGAATAATTTTTTTTCTTATCTCATTGAAACATTCACTAAAAAACAACGTTGTAGTAATTTTAATAATAGCGAAATGGTTTTAAAAATAGAAAAAATTATTCGAAACAAAATACAAAATAGTATTTGTAAATATTGTGATACGAGAGAATATTGAAATAAACACAATCGTTTCTTAAGGTGTTATTTCGTTGGGTTATATACCTAGGCTCTTAAAGAAGATTTAGGTGTATTTTTAGTTTATGTAGATTTTGAAAAAACGTGGTACTCCACTAGTTTTTTCGAAATAACTTTTTTTCTTTATAAGTAAAAAAGGACCCTTGTCTTTTTTTCGTCTGACGCATTTTTCTCGAGTAAAAAAAATAAAATTATACCGGGTGTATCAACGATGCGTGCGTGGAGGATAGCTGCTTCCCTTTTGAAGATACGAAAAAATGTTTCAAATAAAAGTTGTAGATAGCAATGAAAGCTATGTTCCTGAACATCTACTGTAAAATGACAGTTTTTTACATTTTTTTGAGATTATTTTGTTCCATGTTTGTCCATCATTGAATAAAAAAATATCATTATTGCTTTTATGACATTTTTCATACTTTCCTTAAGAATTAGATGCATTTCCGGTGAAAATTAAGTAGGCAAACCCTACATTTTCTGGAAGCTCATAGTGTTGACTATTCTGGTATGGCACTATATATAGGGTGTTCCATTTGAAAAAACTGGGAAAAAAATGATCCCGAGTTTTGGTTGCCCCTGTATGGGAAAAGTGCCATTCGGTAAATTTATGAATATAAAATCAAAATACACCATTTTCGAGGATATTTGGTGAAAAGTTTTTGTTATTCCTAGTTATTGATTTTGAGATATTTGGTGTTGAATGAACCCATTTTGGGACATAAATGTCACCATAACTTCAGAACTACCTGGTATAAACCCATACAACGCTATATTTTTGAGAAGCACTCTTCCGAAGGAATTCAATCGAGTAAAAATATATAGGGTGTTTCATTTAAAAAAACATAACTTTGATAAGTCACACATTTATGGGACACCCTGTATGTTGGTAGTTATTTTTGGAATATAGCTTTCATTGCTATCTACAACTTTTATTTGAAACATTTTTTCCTATCTTCAAAAGGGAAGCAGCTATCCTCCACGCACGCATCGTTGATACACCCGGTATTGTGATACGAGAGAATATTGAAATAAACACAATCGTTTCTTAAGGTGTTATTTCGTTGGGTTATATACCCAGGTTCTTAAAGAAGATTTAGGTGTATTTTTAGTTTATGTAGATTTTGAAAAAACGTGGTACTCCACTAGTTTTTTCGAAATAACTTTTTTTCTTTATAAGTAAAAAAGGACCCTTGTCTTTTTTTCGTCTGACGCATTTTTCTCGAGTAAAAAAAATAAAATTATATTTTTGCATGCTCCTTTAATATCAGTATTATGGTAATAAATTCATTTAAAGTTGTATCCAGGGCGGCTATAATTTTATATTAGTAAATAAATGATTTATAAATACTTGCCTTCAATACTCATTTTTCTCAGGACTGCAATTTTGTATCTTAAAACTTAAAGACCTTAATTACAGTTTGGACAAGATAGCAGTTACAGCTTTATAAAAAAAAACTACTCAAAAACGTCTCTTAAGAGCAAACTGTTCCATCTCAGTTTCCAGAAATCCCATTTCTTCCAAACCCACTATTAATGGGAGTTAATCCAGATAATATGAGCTGGTGCTATATGACGTCATTTTTCACCATTATTACCCGACTGCATTTGCTGTCCTTTAAATTACAAAAATAATATTTCACAGTATTATACGCCTTAAATTTATTGGACGCTGCTATAATACGAGGAGTGCGCTCAGTGGCGTAGAATAGTTATGTATGTGCCAAGGACGAAAAACTCTCACTAGGATACGTACTAATTTCCGAAAGAAAAATCGACCATTTTTGAAGGCAAGCATTTTTCGTCCGCAAACTTTTCGTCCGCTGTGGTCACTAGGATACGGCACGGTGCTCGCTGTGGGCACTAGGATACGGCACGGTGCGAGTCATTTGAGGACGAAAAGTACTTGCCTTCAAAAAAAGTTACTTTTCATTCGGAAATTAGTACGTAAAATGTCATTTTTTGTAGAGGTCGACGAAAAATAAAATTATAGGAAAAATCACACTTTCAAAGTTTATGCTGAGTTTCATGGACCAAAATATGTCTTATTTGTATTTCAATTTTCAGTCATCCTGTACTGAATGGAAAAATATGACATTGAGTGTTTTTTTCCAACATTTTTAAACGAGATGAAATCTAGCTTTTAAATGAAGGTTTGGATTGTTCTTTACGTCCTGGGGAAGGCTTGAATCGTATTTAAAGTTGGGTTATCGGTAGAAAATCCAAGCTTTCATAGGAAAACAGTTGTAGTACTATATAACAGCATCCTGAAGCTGATATAATCTCATGGAACCAAATTGTGAAGCGCATTCGCCGAATCCAATATTAAAATTATTTTATTTGTGAAAATAAATGTAATTTTAGACTTTATCGAACTAACGAGCCACCCTGTATACCTAAAAAGCATTTTTTACATCTTCGAATAAATTTCGCAAAGAAATACTAAATTTTTCATCAAAATCCCAATTTTTACCCACTTTGGATCTGCGGCACTGACTATATAGAAGAGAGAAATGGTCCCATGCCTAGTATAATGGTGTGGTGATTGCAGAAGGATTATGTAGGATGAACATAGATTACACAAGATCCTGCCTATGGTTTAACATCGCCACTTGGAGTGTACCGGATTTAGTCTTTTATTCACGTTCATTAAATTTAATCTAATAATTAGTTCTATGGATAACTCGATTAAATAATTTTGACAAATAAGTATCTTATTAATGTGCTTTAGAAGTTTAATTGAAAACTAGGGATATTCTTTCACGGTTTTTGTATATTTTAATTAAAATTAAACTGTATAATTTTATACAACGAAATCAAACTTTGGTGAAGATGGAAGAATGTTTTTGAGGTTGCTGAGTTCAAAACTAATGTTAAAAAATCGATATTGAGAGTTGAAATCTGTCAAATAACTGTCAAACAAAATTGACATGTAAGCTTATGTCTTTAAGGTTGCTTAATTCAAATCTGATGCCAAAAAGACGATATTGACAGTTGAGTACGATCGTTAATTAAATATTTGACCAATAATTGGTTAGGATCCTGAGCTCTTATTGGCTGAAACCACAAAATCTGACTGTTTCGACAGATGAAAAAAATAATCCTCAAAAAATGTCGATTTTTCATAAGGGTGAGAATTTTCTCAATTTTCCGGAAAACCAAAAAATATGAAAAAAAAAAAGAAAAATACCGTCGACAAGGGGACAAGCTAAGCTTTCTAATGATGTGCGTTGAACGCCGATTGGTCCTTGATTATCTATTAATTAGACCCGATCATTTTCGAAAATTCCGGAAATCCAAAAAAACGCCCTAAAAAAACATGTTGTTTATGAAAATACACAAAAATAATTTATTGAATCTTTCTGAAGATATTTAACACTTTGCAAAGCCCTATTATCCAAAAGGATTCGGTGAAATTAGTCTTGATAAAAAAAATATGAGTAAATTTATAGGAGGGTCAAAATATCGAGTAAAATCAAACTTTGGCCCTTTTTTCAATAATCCAGAGAAATAGATAAAAGGAAAAAGTAACATGATATTATAGCTACAGGTTCCTTCTTTTATCTGAACTTTGAATTATGAAAAAATATTAATTTTTACGTGATTTATGTCGAAAAGTATCAATTTTTTGACAAAAATGATGAGGATCATTTTTGTAGGTAATGAACTGATCTTCATGTTCGTCCAAAGAAAAATTCTCTAAGTGTCATATCTTCAGAAATATTGGCGAAAATAGGCGAAAAAAAAAACACATTTTTGAGATCAATGGGCCATTTTTCCGATCTTCCACACATTTCAGACACCTGAGATTTTCGGGGCTGAATGTACCCATGAAAATGGTGCTGGATAGACCTGGTTCCTGGGTTGGCACCTTCGTTTATTGGACTAATAGCAACGGCTTGATAAATGTTTTACGAAAGTAAGTAACCATTTACTTACTTCTAAATAGAGCCTCAATGGCAGGATTATTTAAAATGTTAGGTAAATATTTTTATAGGTTTTTAAAAATATTACTTAGCGTCCATAATTACATGTACGTAGAATTTTACGTTTTTTTATTATTATTTTGTCGCTTCAGCAAAGCGCCTTCAGACAAACATAAAATATATAGTGATGGTTATATGGTGATACCTGAAAAATGAAATTTTATTAAGATCTCGAAAATCTTAATAATAAATATAGAAGTTAAAGTATACTCATTCATCCAGGAACTCTCTACCGCCATATTTTAAGGCGTGTACGTGCTTTCGAGGCCCAAAGCGTAAAAACGAATAACTTTTACGATCGTACTTTAACATGCGTAAGTTTCCGGCTGTCGTAAACTTTAAGAGTAAGATTATTCAGAGCGAAATAGGTAAAAAGAAACTGTTTTTATATGATGGTTTTAGCTGTAAAGTTTTTCCTAGTGAAATGTATGTGGATATAGTCTCTTAAACATTAACCCAGAAAATACAGCACAAAGATACTGTTTTTTCCACTTGGATAATTTTTTTTTCCTTCCAGAAATTCCCGTACTTATCTTCTTTGTCTTATTGTGAAATAAGAATGAATCTGTGTATTCTCAATATTAGTTAATCCTTCACACTTTTATTCCATACAGAAAAATCTTCCAAACTACAAATATTTTATAAACGCATTACAGTCTCGGGGTCAGCAATTTGCGGACCTGAATTAATTAGCAATCGGGATCCACAGGTGCGGTTAACTGGCGGCGGGAAATGGGCGAAACATAACCTCTGTGAATATGTGATGTTTTATATATTTGTTAACATATTATTGTATATGGATATGCCTCTGAAAATAACACAAATTTGCGGATCCCTATTTTGTACAAATAAAGGTCAGAAATTTGCGGACGTGCATTAAAAAATATTTTCAAGAATAAAATTTAAAAAATGCCCTAGTTAACATCGGCGCTTAATATTAAAAATGCAAAAATAGATTTTTCAAGATTCAGTTATGTTTTATGCCGTAACTGTTTCAATAGATCCAGGATAAAACAAGGGTGTGAATAATGGAAAAGTCGTGGAAACTTCGAAAGAAATTATACGACCTGGACGTTCATATACGATGCAGGTCACTGTACATAGGAAATGAGTCAATAACATGCAATTTATAATTATAGGTCGAAGAAAAAGACCATACACGATAGATGTTTTATTCAGATGAAATGAAAGGACATTTGAAGTATGTTGCTAAATTCACAATAACATACAGTATGTTTTAGAGCTATATCAAGTTATTTGAAAGGTAATTTTTCAGGAGATAAATAAATGACTACGATTTTAAATTATTCACAAACATTATGGCAAATATACAATTTTCGTTTTCGGGGCATTTATACTAAGTGTTAGGCCTGAAAGAAGTAAAAGAACTTTTAAAAAATATGTCATTGTCTAAATTTTGCATTCTTTTATTTTCAGCAATTTGTAGAAAATTAATTTGCAGAAAATTTGTATTCCCTGCTGCAGAGAGGTAGTGGTAAAATTGTTGACTAATTTTTCTTTTAAACACCTTTTAAAAAGTTACCAATCACCTGAATCCCACAAAATATGACTATTTTGACAGATGCAAAAAATAATCAAAGGTAATACCACGAGTCCTCCAAATTTTATCGATTAAATTTTTGGTTTTCACGAAAACGGCTTTATTTGGAAAAACCACGAAAACAAACTGATTGATAAAATCACGAGTCCGCAGGACGAGTGATTTTATCTTAAATCAGTTTGTTTGAGTGGTTTTGCCTAAAATAAAGGCGTTTGAGTATGAAGATCAAAAATTTAATCTATAAAATTTCAGAGGACGAGTCGTATTTGAAAGGATTATTTTTTGAATCATTTTGTATTAAAAACAAAGAACATAGTCATTTATGCAAAAGACACTTTACACACAAATATTGAAAATTTTCTTTACCAATTTAAATTAAACCTGAGCTGTTATAGTTTTACATACAGGGCCACCAAGGCGATTTTTTGACTGGCTACCCCGTGAAACGGCGCCGTAAATAAAAGCGAAGAAGAAGAAGAATGAAATGAAGTCTTTCTTAATTTAATTAATTTTAAGTTTAGTGTTGAAGTGAGGGATGTAAAAATGTTAAAGGCGTTTTGAAATAAACTAATAAAAACAGGTTAGTTTACAAATACATTTTGAAATTTGGTTATTAACATAGATTTGCAATACATTTTAGTATAATAAAAATTGTTAAATGTTTACATTTGACCTTTCAAAAAAGGTAAACACAGTTTAATCAAGAAACAAATACGAAGAAGCGGTTTTATCAGTATAAAACACAATGATTGGTTAGGATCCTGAGCTGTTAATGGCTGAAACCACAAAATCTGACTGTATTGACAGATGAAAAAAATAATCAAAGGTAATACCGCGAGTCCTCCAAATTTTATCGATTAAATTTTTGGTTTTCACGAAAACGGCTTTATTTGGAAAAACTCGTCGTACGGACTCGTGATTTTGAGTATTGAGACCAAAAATTTGAGAGGACGAGTGGTATTTGGAAAATTTATTTTTTAAATGATTTTGTATTAAAAATAAAGAATATAGTCATTTATGCAAACACACTATACACACAAATGTTCAATATTTTCTTTATCAATTTAAATTAAAACATTGAGCTATTATAGATTTAAATTTGGCTTAATTCGGTTAAACTTTTGACATTTGTCAGTTTTAAAGGGATTTATGGATTTCTGTGTAATTTGAACTGTTTAGGCATTGTATAAACAAAATAAACAATGGTTTAGGTATTCAAAAACCGATGTTGAGTATTAAAGTGAGTTATGTGTGTGTTAAAGTGATTTGAAATAAACGAATAAACAGGTTAGTTTACAAATACATTTTGAAATTTGGGTATTAACATAGATTTGCAATACTAAATAAAAGTTGTTAAATGTTTATATTTGACATTTCAAAAAAGGTAAACAAAGTTTTATCAAAAAACAAAAATGAAGAGGCGGTTTTATCAAAGGTAATACCACGAGTTCTCCAAATTTTATCTATAAAATTTGATAGAACGAGTGGTATGTGGAAAGGGTATTTTTTTAATCATTTTCTATTAAAAACAGAGAATATAGTCATTTATGCAAAAGACAGTTTAAACACAAGTGTTCAATATTTTCTTTATCAAATTCACACAGATGTATTAGCCTCGACTTTTTAAATTTAACCGGCAAATATATAAGTACAGGGCCCAATTGATTGACTTGTCAATCTTAAACGGTTTTGTGGCTGGCAAATGCACTTGTATGCAAGCCATAAACGAAGCAAGAAGAATATTTCTGTGTTTATAGACCGATAAGGAAAGACTTTCTTTTGATTTAGCTAATTCGAAGTGTTTAGGTATTCGAAAACTGATGTTTAATAAATAAAAAGTTGAGTGTTGAAGTGAGTTAGGTATGTGTATTAAAGCGATTTAAAATAAACGAATAAAAACAGATTAGTTTACAAATAAATTTTGAAATATGGTAACATAGATTTGCAATACATTTTAGTATATTAATATTTGATAATAAAATAAAAGTTAAACAAAGTTTTATCAAAAAACAAAAACGAAGAGGCGATTTATCAGTATAGGTTAGGATCGTGAGTTCCTATTGGCTTAAACCACAAAATCTGACTGTTTTGACAGTTGAAAAAAATAATCACAATAAATTACTAGAGTTCAAAGTAACATTCTTTTAATTTTTCTTTTTTGATTTTGGATATGCTCTGCTCGCGCAAATTAGCCTCATTTCAATCTTAAATAAGATAATTAACTACCCATTAAATTTTATATCACATTTTATTACCCAAGATGATGCCTCAGAAAGAAGAATTAAAATTTTTATTATTATTCCGCCTTTCTTATCTTACTTCTCTATTGTTAAACTTAAAACATTCCGTAATACCATCATAATGAGAATAACCGTAGTAGGTTAAAAAGATTAGTACCCGTTACCGTACAAAGATAGAAGTAAATATTAATGTAGGTATATGTATGTACTCAGTTTACCACTTTTGCAACTGTGTAACCATTTACGTTTATGCTAAAAGTTTCGCTATCACTGCTTTTCTTGTGAAAAGCTTATATCGAAGAATGTAAAGACGCATTAACCCTTTATCTAGGTAAACACCTATAACAACAAACGTGTTAGAAAATGCAAGACGCTCTAGAAGTTTCACTTTAAGCTTATTTCAGAAACACATAAACTGGGAGAGGAGGCTCAGACCTAATTACCAGATAAAATGTTTGTTCAACACACAAGCGGGACACAGGATAGGTTAACAGAAAAAAAAATAGATAGATAGATTTTTATTTAAATAGAAACCCTAATATATATAAAAACAATTAATTAAATGTACACTGAAAAACATATTTGGATCACATTGTGAAATTGCGTAGATATTGATGGAAAGTTTACAGTCCCATAGCTGTAAAAAAATTGCCAACAGTAACAAACAAATGTGTTTTCTCAGAAATATTGTGAAATTTCATATAACCTGTAGAATTCACAAGATATGTCATTAACAAAACACATTTTTTTTGTAAAATGCTACACAAAATGTAAAATCGCAATGAAAAATCACAGGTACTTATTGTTTTCTCATAACGTATTGTAAGTTCACCATTTTTATGTGTTTTTTTACAGTCGACTTTGTGAATTCACATTTTCAAAATACAACCAATTTACCCACTCTCCTGTGAAATTACAAGACCTAAGGAGTAAAATCAAATTTATTGTTAATTTACCAATGGATTGTGAATTTGCGTCCTGATAAAAATATCACATTGTAATATTACATTTGTAAGAATATCACACTGTAATATTACACTAATCTGATTTATTACCACATGCCACTGTAATACCAATCCAGTGCGATTGTGTCATGACGTTTCCATATTTCGTCGTCCGAAAGCACACGATATATAAGCCAATGAGCGTGTACTATCTTGGTCATGATGATTTAAGTGACGTCAGTTCACACTGTACCACTAGCTTGTGGCCATTTTTTCATTGTTTTTGGCAACGCAAGCGAAAACTCAGGTTAAGCTTCTCCATTTTTTTATAGTTTTTGTGCATCTAGGGGCGTTTAAAGAAACCTACAGTTGTTTAAACAGCAGGAATGGTTAGTTGTGATTTATAATAAGAAAAAACGTACTAAAGGTAAGATTGATTTGAGTACCATTTTATAATTCTTAAAATACAAATCTTGATGTTTTATTAAAATTCTTGCTTATTATTGATATTGTTCTTGTATATTTTTTATAGCCTTTCTTCTGTTAAGCCTATAAAGAAACTGTTTTTCTTGTTGGCAAATGCTTTTTTTCTATAAATTGTGTAAATCCTGTCTAAAAATCCTTAAGGTTCATTGGTGTTTTTGTTGTTGATCTCAGAACGCAATTGTAAATGTTAACATACTTCTAAAAGATTGGTTTAATATGAATATTTTTATAGAGTTATCTTTAATAAGTAATGCAAGTTTCTGTCAAAAGTGTGTAGGACACAGAATCTCAGTCAGAAGATCAAAATGACGCGAACATAGGAAAAGAAGTTCTACGAACAGCAACGAAAAATTTACTTCCAGCTACACAGATAAAGAAATCCTAAAATGCGTTGGGAATTGAGACCAATTTAGCCACGGATAGTGATCGAGATGGAGGTCCCAAGGACAGAAAAAAAAATGTCTTATAATGTATTTTTTTTTAAATAAATATTGACCAATTGATGGTAATGCAATTCTTATTTCAATAGCGACGCATATGTGAATATACGTACTAATATACTAGTGAGTGTTTATTTCTTCTATAATCACATCTATTGAGAATTTGTACGTATTATATTTGTATGTAGGTATTCCTTTAAAATGCATTTGTTAATTAACAATCAGGTAAATATTAATAAAGAAACCATTTTTTCTCAAAAATTATAATTTATATTGCTCTTTCATATTCTGAATTTTTTTAAATAATTTTTTATTTGTTTATTTAATAAACAAATTGTTATAAATAAATAAATTTTGGCGTTATAATTTTTTATTGAACAAAATAAAAATAACCCTTTTTTTTGATTTTTTAAAATTACTTATTTAAAATTAAAAAAAAATCCCAAAAAAATGAAACATGGTTGTTTTTATTTTGTTCAATAAAAAATATAACGCCAAAATTTATTTATTTATTATTATTATTAAATAAAGAAATAAAAAATATAATAAAAATCAAAGAGCAATATAAATTACGATTTTTGAAGAAAAAACAGTTTCTTAATATTAATATTTACCTAATTGTTAATTAACAAATACATTTTTAAGAAATATATACGAATACAATACTTACAAATTCTCAATTGATGTTATTATACAAGAAATACTTACATTGTGAATTCACCATATTGAATCATTTCCACAATTTAATTTCACAACACATAATTAGTGAGTACATTCACAAACTTATAGTGAAAGTAACATGTGAAATCACAATACTCTTTTAGTTGAACTGATTTTACATTGTCATTTCACAAGTTTCGAGTAATTTCACAACATAGAAATACAAATAATATTAATTTCACAAGTATTCTGGAGTCTGCTCAAGCTCACAGCGTTCACTGTGATTTCACAATGAATTTGGGAATTTTTCTTGTGAAATTTCATAACTACAAAGGAAATCAGTTACATTGAAAATCTAGGGCCACAAATAACCCATTATTTTAACTGTAATTTCACAAAACACTTTTTTCAGTGTACACACAATATGAAATTAATTAAAATTTAAACATTAATCAAATTCAGTAAAATATGATATAAAGGTAATAGCAACAAAATATTTTGACCAGACAGGGTCGCAGTAATTCCTTAATATCATTGGATTGGATACATCAAATTTTATTATATATGGTTCATATTAAAGACAAGACTTTGCTTAAAATAGATAAAGCCTTGCATGATCAATTATATGTTTCATGTAGTTATGGCATCATATTTAAACTGTTCCTGGATTCAACCGCTGGCCCCAATGTTGATAATTTTTTTGAATTTCTCATGCTTGCTGGGATCTTCAATAGTATGGGGAGCGGTATTAGTACCCTCTTCCCGAAGAAATGTTTCTCCTTGGTTTTTTTAAACGCATTTAAGATGAAAATGGCACATGAAAGAAAAAGCAACTTTTCTGCACGAGGAGGGTACTAATACCGCCCACAAACTATTGAAGAACCCAACAAACATAATAAAACAAAAAAATTATCGACACTGGGGGCAGAAACGTTCTCCCAGAAAGTAGATTCTCTTTTACTTCATTAATCAATCTGAAAACTTGTCATAGTCATTTTCAGCTTTTAAAATTACACTTTATTGTTATTTATTTGAGTTTTTTTTTAGATTATAAATATTATTACGAATTTTCCTCTTTTGTACTTGTCATGATGATATAACTTGTAAATCATTCATAAATCCACTTGCTCATATGCAGGCCTAAAAAGCTCATACATTTATTTGGCTTTAATTTGTTTCTAAGTCGAAAAAATCATTCCTTTATTTTTATTTTCAAGAAACTTTGAGCCCCCCCCCTAACACCCATAAACAAAAAGAATTATTAAACAAAAACATTCTAAAATTTGTTTTGAAGTGTTCGGCGTTATTTACGATATATTTTTGATATTTAAGTAAAAATCATAAAAGCCGTCTCTGGATAATTACCAGATAAGATATTCGCTCAGAGGAAATGTCGCTTCTTTGTTTCTGTCACCTCGAGTTCGTTTTTAATATCTTTTCCCCAACGTTTTCGCGATAAGCCATTTGGAATTTTTAATTTGCCACTTAGTCTCTCCCACATCTCGTTAATATTTTAAGGCCAATTTGGCATAAATCACTTCAAGTTCTTCGAAGGTAAGTAAGGTACCGAGGCAGGGCTCGCTGCTTTGTTGAGATCAGGGGAGAAGGGAGACAAAGTCAATTTCGTAGGAAATGGGCATTGCCAAGATTTACTGGATAATTGAAAACCTTTATGGCAGACACTGATTGGATATATAATATTTAACGGTCTATTATTATAAAATAGTAATGAAAAAGTTTCAGGAACTTTAATATATTTGAAAACAATCCTTCTAAACTTTGTTGCATAGTTTCTTTCTCTGTCAGTCTGTTTATTAATCCATTTGCAGGTATCGGGACAAAAAATCTAATAGTGAAATATTTGGAGAATGTGCTGCCCAATACATTATTTAATTTCTCGCGCTATGGAAGCATTTTCTCGCGTAATTTTTTTAGATATTTGAAATCGGAAAGATTCGTATCACTTCCTGTTAAGACGGAAGTGAAATTTTTATTTCAATTATTCTAAAAATAGTTAATTATAGTTAAAAAAAGAAAACTGAGTGCATATGAAGTCGTTATCACCCAGTATGCAGTTGATCGCTCCTAAAATCGTAACAGTTATAATTCAGCAGCATTTTATATTTTTTAAATTTTTCTGTAGAAATCAGCATATCTGGATGTATCTCAGATAATCCCAAATTTACTATTATATCCCTTAACATCATCAGACGCTATCTTGACAAGGACTTTGTACAAATAATGCTGAGTCCAGCCAACAATGTCAACACTAACTTTGTTAATTCTAGATAACTTCATTCGACGTTATCTCTATCTCCCCTGCTCACATTGTTAGCTCACAGCGTCGCGAGGGTCATATGGGCGAAATTCTGTAACATTTAGTCCATGGGGTTTACGTATAAAGTGTCTAAGAATAAATTGAATGAATATATGGTTAATTATTCATTGAAATAATTAAAGTTAAAATATTGCACACTTTTTTAATCTAAGACACTGTCCATTTATATCAATACTTTTTAAATTTACGTTATTATTTATATAAAATCAAAAACAACAAGAACATTCGACACTAACTATATATTTGTACGAAGAGATTGTGGAGTAGAGGGTGCGATTCAACTATCCAGAGTATTCCGAAGAGAATCCGGGCGAATCCTCGTCGGGTCCAGCAGGGAATGGGGAGAATTTTCGGTGTCGGAATGTCGCGACTGGAATTCCATGCAAATTCTGATGACGATGGAGTTAGAGTTGGTTGGGGTTGGCAAGCACTTACTATACGCAGAGGGTAAAGGGTCGTGAAGTGGTGACGGTTATGGCGTGATTTGAAATGAACTGGACATGGGACTGTAATGCGATTTTGAGATGATATGAAATTTTTTGAATAAAGATAAATCCATCGCTATTTTATGACGCAATTTTGGGAATATTGTTCAGTATTATCATGAATTGTGGTTTGTGATATTGCTATGTGATATTTAATACCGCTAGAAGAAAGAACTGGATGATTAAAAGTTATAGATACCTGCTTATGTTATAGGAATATAGAGATCAAGTGGTTGATGCCGAAAACATAAAAAATCTAACTATTCCTTATTCTTTACCTGTTTTGCGATCTCTACGTTTTTAAAGATGTTGGAAAAAAAGTCGCATAAACCTGTTGTGATATTTAAAAACTTACAAAGATGATACTTTTGGGAAAAGCACACGAGTAAAAGTGGTTTCAAAAATAACGACATTGATAACAAACCACGTTCTGGACGTCATTCAACTGACCGAAGATATAAAAATATCGAGAAAATTCGTGAACTTCTGCTTGAAGAGTGACGAAGAACTATTAAACATATAGTGGTGTTAAATGGATTGGCTTGAAGCTTGTTTCAGCAAATTTTAACAGAAAATTTGGAGATGAGAGGGGTTACTGCTAAATTTGTGCATCCAGTGCTGACTGACCAGAAAAAGAGCCTCGAATGGAATCATCTTACTTACTTGACCAATTTCTTTCGTTTCTGTGATATGAATTATTTATTACATAAAATATTGTCTTTATTATTATTATTATTATTATTATTATACCTTCTCCCTCTTACTTCAGTAAAGTGTTTCTTATTGGGTTACTTTTTTTCACGATTTTTGGTGTTCGTTTGATGATTATTTCTTGATTTGTCTTGTTTATTGTCCATATTTTTGATTTCTTCTTGTACGTCTTAGGCAATTCTTCCAATTTACTACTCTGACGTTTTTGTTTTTTTTTTGTGACTATTGTTTTGTCATAATAGTAAATTATGATGCAAGGACGAGAAGTGTTACTTTTTCGGACGACTTTGGAGTTTGCCAACCAAACAATATTTATTATTCTAGCTCTACTTATAAGTTTTATAGTTTGTCAATGTTAATGCAGCTTGTGTTAGAAAGTGTGGTACGGAGCGACACATCCTATAACTCTAAGCAATAATCCAATTCTAACGGTAAACTCAATTAAGTTTTTGGGTCTTTATAAAGACGGGCACAGGTAAATTGCACACCAATAATCCTTTATTGAGTATGGTAAATTGAAGGGACCGTAATCCCATAGGTAAAATGCACACCGAGCTCTGAGTGGTAGCGGGTTGTGAAAATACAGTCTGGGCTTAAGTAAGGAATACCGCGATAAAAGTTCTGAAATTGGTCGTTGGTTAAAATACCCTTTTGGCTTGTTCTACTTAGCACCCGAAGAAGTAGGTGATAGTTTTGCTTATGATTTGTATTCGATAAAACCTGACGTGAACGCTTGAATAAATTTTGCGATTTCCTACTAGAAACCTTTATAGATGACGAAGTTGATTTTCCAGTGGATATATGGGCAGAATCGAGTCCGTCTATAACTCGAACAATTAACTCTTTTCATGCACATTTTAATATTTCATTTTACACCTCGCACCCTTCATTGGATACATTCATAGACAAACTAAAGGAATTTCAGATAAACGTTTACATAAAAATTCAAAGTGTCAATGAGTCTAAAATAAGTAATAACCAGTGTTTAAATCTTTTGGAAAATTTATATAGTCAAAGACAGTTGGGAAATATTGACAGTTTCCATTTTTTAAAATGTATCGAATTTTTGCCAACCTTTCTTGTAAATACGTTCAATTAAAAATGTTTATTGTTAATACAGTGAATTTAAATTTTTATGTCTTGTGTCTATATTTAAATTGACATTTTTCAATAAAATTTTTTTTATAAATATAGTTTGATTTCAAATATAGAATGACATTCTGTGGGGTTAAATACACAAAAATAGGGCGGAAGGCGCAATACCTCGTGGCCCCTTTTTGTTGCCATTTCATCAATAAAAAGTTTTATAATATATATGTAAAGATGCCCAAACGATATGTACAAATGTTTAGAAGTATCATTTCAAGTTGACATTTTTACTTGATTCCTTTTTCAAGTTAGAAAAATGATGTAATTCCTGCTGCAATAAAAGTTGTAAATAAGCTAATTGTGGATGGATTACTAAAAATCAGAGAAGTTGAAATTTTTATACAAAATAACCTCACAATTAGAACCCTCCGTGGATGGTTCACACTAGCGTCAGCGTCTATTTGGTATTTGAGGTATTTTTTTGTAAAATAAAATGTAGAATTTTTTCTCTGATTTTTAGGATTCCATCCACAATTAGCTGATTTACAATTTTTATTCCAGCAGGAATCACATCATTTGACGCAATTTTTGTAACTTGAAACAGGAATCATTATTGCCTGGTGTCTGGTGTGAAAATTACCTGCAGGATTAAGGTAGCCAAATTTAGAGAGTGTGCAATTTACCTGTCGGATTAAGGGAGCAGGTAGTCTTAGTGTGGAATATACTGTCGCCAATATAGACAAATTCCTAAAATGGTCCAATCATATTGATACCTTGGCAAAAAAATTATCTTCTGCATGTTTTGCCATTGAAACTATTTCTAAAGAGCTAACCCCTACTACTGGATTAATGACTTAATTCGAATCTAACCTTCGGTATGGTTTGCCGTTCTGGGGTTCTTGTAGCCTATACCACTTCGAATCTATTTTCAAATTACAAAAAAGAGCAATTTGTTATGTATTTGGTTTAAGTGGTAGGGCACAATGTGGAAATTACTTTAAAAAATTCAAAATTCTAGCCCTTTCTGCTCTATTTATCTTTGAATCCGTCTGCTTAGTTCGCAAGCACATTCAAAAGTTATCGGAAAGACCAACTTATAGATATCCTACAAGAAATTTAGATACTGATGTTTATTTAATCATTCCCATCTCTGACCTAATAAAAAATTATATTACCTACAATGCCAAAAAATTTTATAGAGTTAAAATCTATAAACTAATATGATAAGTTCAGAAGATCGACTAGGGCTTTTCTTCAAGAAAGACCATTTTATACAGTGGCGGAATTCTACAACGTGCCTTAGACTTTCGGGTTGCAGCATATAGAAGCAATAATTTAATTAAGTTAAATTGAAAATTCCACACCTAATATTTTCGACCAATTAAAAGCCTTTATTTTGTATCGTTACCATAGCAACTAAAAAAAATTCCGGAAATTTTTGTCTCCTCACAAAGTTTTGACCTAAAGAACTTTTTTATTGAATTTGAGGGTTGCTAATAGCTAATCGGTTCTGTCAGTGTAATATAGACTACACTAAAAAGCAACAAGTGTAAGAAATGTCAAATTTCAAACAAAAATTATAACTATTTTGACATTGTAACATAACCTACAAATCACAGCAAGTCTGTAATATAATGTATTATATAGTATTAGTAGTAGTTAGTTTAGTAATAGTTTTAGTATTTGTAGTGTTACTTATTGGCTTATTACTACCTGTCTTGGATGTCATGTCAGATATAAGTGACATACAGAACGCATGTAATTTTGCAATTATAATTATATGTTATTCATTTCGGAAGCTCATTGTGGTTTGTATTTTAATTTCTCTCTCTTTCCACTGGTTTTAATCCAGTGGAAAGAGAGAGAAATTATATGTTCATTCAGTTATATGTTTATTAAAGTATTATAAAGTATACAACCTAGCTATTATTACATGGCGCAGTCAGTAGGATTCCAAGCTCCTTGCGCACAAACATGTTAAAATTGCTTCATGAAAATCACTATGGTGTCATAAAAACTTCGGTAGACATTATAACTGCACTGGAAGGTTTGTTTGCAACTCATGGCATTCCATTAGAAGTCTATGCAGACAATATGCCATTTGGATCTAAGGAATGTTTGGATTTTAGCAACAAGTGGGGCTTTAAAATTGTAACATCAAGTCCAAGATATCCAAAATCAAATGGTCTAGCAGAAAGGGCCGTACAAATAGCAAAAAACATCCTGCGCAAAACCGAAAGTCTACAGTTATCACTTCTAGAATATAAGGTTTGTTCCAACATAACATAAAACCAGTTTTTGTACGGTCAGGATTCTGCGCAGACTAGAATCGGTGTCACCAAATCTAGACTGCGCAGAATCCCGACCGTACGAAAACTGGATTTGTGTTATGTTGGAACAAACCTATAGAAACACTCCTATAACTGGTACTGACAAATCATCTGCGCAAATGTTAATGAGCCGAATTTTAAGGTCCAAGCTACCTGCAATGACAAAATCTTTCACAACTGTAACAAACGATTATAAAAATGAGAAAAGAAAGTTAGAAAAGAAAAGGGAGCTGTACAAATATTACTATGACAGAACAGCAAAAGAGAGAAAACACTTTAACGAAAATGAAAACATATTAATTAGAGATGAGAGAAGTTGGGAACCAGCAAGAATTATAGCAAAAGCAGATACTCCAAGATCCTACATTGTAGAAAAGAACAATGCTAGAATAGTCCGAAGAAACAGCAGTCAATTGCGTTCATCTCCTAACAAACCAATAATAAAATCAAATATTACTCTATGGGAAAATCCAGGTACCAGTAATTACAACAAACAGGTTACATCAGACTTCGAACAAAAGGTACCTTTGGATGAGTCTGTTAGTAAAAGTGACCTGAGAAGAAGCAACAGGGCTATCAGACTTCCGAACCGGTTCACTGACTGTTACTTATTGGCTTATTACTACCTGTCTTGGATGTCATGTCAGATATAAGTGACATACAGAACGCATGTAATTTTGCAATTATAATTATATGTTCATTCAGTTATATGTTTATTAAAGTACTATAAAGTATACAACCTAGCTATTATTACAAAGTCAATATGTTCTTTCAATAAGAAAATACACCAAATATTATTGAACACAACTATTAATTTAATGCTAAAAGAAAACGGTAAGCCAAATACCTATATTTTACTTTTCCGGACAGTTCACCGTCCGAAAAATTACGAAAAAGGACTAGGAGAGAAAAGTTCTTCTTGTCATTGTGTACTGTATTGAATTTGATGTTTTTTGACATATTCAAATAAAAACTACTATTTTGTCACTAAGAGAACAGATTATTTTCATATAAAGGAACTGGGAAAATAAGTATGAAAAAAATTCACCGCCTCCTGTACTATTGCGCAACTAAATAAGTATAACAAAAGAATTACAATGACATCAGTGTCAAATTAAATAAAACTGCAATTTAAAGTGGATTTTTAACGGATCGAAAGTCTTTAAAATTCATGACACACTGTATAGCAGGTCCTTGTCAATTCTATCAGTCAGGTTGATTTTTAATTAGTAGTCGAAGATCATCCAGGCTTGGCAGTAAAAACCCTCCTTGTAGATAACATCTCATCGTCGGGTACAAGCTAAGAGGGAAAAAGTAAATTAGGGGGGTGGAAAAACGAGCAAAAACTTTAGGCAAACTGGATTATTTTCGATAGAAGGAAAGAAGACGGACAGAGACAGGAGTGAAGTTGGATATTTTGAGACGGTCCTTGGGGCAGTTGTAATGTTATGCTATACTCTAGGGTGAAAAAATTTGTTATGTATTTTCTTGTAATAAATAGAGATTTGGTTGTTATCTGACATTTACATAAGTTAAATGGATTTATAAGGGAATCGCTAAGACAAGAATGTTAAAGAGTGTTAATATCACACGAGAATTAGAATCTTGCGAGCTTGTTCTGAATTTCACTGATGAAGCAACATTAATTTCTAAAAAGTAGGAAGCCTGCTTGCTGCTTAAGAAAGGTTTTTCAGCATTAATTTAAATGGGATATCTGGTGTAGTATTATAGACGGCTGACTACCCCCTCAAAAAACTGCTTAGACGTTCAATATTTTTTTGTTTCTTCATTCATATTGGTGACTACATTTGAGATGTTGACTTTTATAATAGTATATAATCCTTATTTTTTATTATAATATTATAATAACCCTGAGATGCTTTTTAGTACCACAGAAATATTCCAAAGAAAACAATTTTCAATCGACACGAAAAAATGTTTCAAATTGATATTTGCAAGTACGGTCCTGAACGAAGAGATGCACTGGTTGAATTTCTAAGTGTTTGGAGCGTGAATTAGAGTCCTTTGAATATTCTGAACGTGTCCTTTAAAATAACAAATATGAGGATGACGAAGTAAAAAATGAAGGAAAATTAAAAGAGCAAACGTGCTCTAATGGTAATACAATTTGAGAGGGAAAGAAAATTTTTCACAAAGTGGTACAGGAATAGGTGGAAGAGTGTTTTCATAAGAAACATAGTCTTAATTGTGTGAATTTTTTATGCTAATATTTTTCAAACCGACTCAATTTTAAATAACTGACTAAAATAATTAGAGCCGTAAAGTTACTAATAATAATAAATAGCCCAGTTGCCAGAGAAGCATATGGACCAAAAGCTCGCGCAAAATGTGATATCGATGAAACTTGGCTCTTTTAAGTACTTGAAAGGGTGCAGAAAACGATAAAAAATTTGCTGCTCTAAAGTGTATGCTAACTTCACAATTTCGAAAATAAAATCAAACATTTGGTTTTTCCATTATATTTCGAAAAAAAAAAAATCGAAAAACTATATTATAAGTTATTTTAAAAAGCAAATCTGTATTACTATAAACAATTAACAAACAAACAAATATTCAGGCGAGACGTTCGGAAAAACTAAAGTACTAAATGTACGTAAAGAAAAAAAGAAAGCGTTTTAAAGAGGAGACTAAGCTTTCTCAGGAAGTCATTAGTTTTTAATTTTTTTTGTTTTCTTATAGAAATTTTGATTTTTATAAAAATGAAGATATCTGTTCGAATTTGCTTTCTTATTTTTAATAATTTTTTATATTGATACAATTTTTTTTTAAATAACTTATAATATAATGTCTAGTAAAATTGTCCGCTCTTTCACGTGGTGCTATTAGTTTTTCCAAATTTTTATTTTCTTTTTTCGAGATATAATGGAAAAACCAAATTTTCGATTTTATTTTCGAAATTGTGAAGATAGCATATACTTTAGAGCAGCAAAGACTTTTTTTATCGTTTTCAAGTATTCAAGTGCCAAGTTTCAACGATATCACATTTTGTATAGAATAAATAGAAAATTATAAATAAATATTTATAAATTAACAAAAAAATATTCAATCTAAAAATAAGCAAAAGCTAAGTAAATTTAAAAGAATTAATTGATAACAAAAACTCTTTAGAATGTTTCATAAGTGTGTAGAAATTATTTTTATCTCTTGAAAATATAAACAAAATATTGCAAATCCAATTAAATAAAATTTACAAGTTCCATTTTAAATAAACGTGTTGGTATCTAATTGTGATATTTGTAAATATATTATAAGTATTCTTATATTTCTTTTTTGATGAAAATTATTCGTTCCACACTCTGTATGTTTAGAACATTTTTATTGCAAAATTCGATAATTTTGTTTCCTTAAATTAAATTATATTTATGGTACAAGGACAAGAAGTGTTACTTTTTCGGACGATTATGGAGTTAAGAGTCCGATAAAGAAACTTCTCGTCCGCGTTATCATACAATATTTTTATTCGAATACAAAAAATATTTATAAAATAAAAGAAAAATATTAGTTCTACTCATAATTTTATAGTTTGCCATTGTCAATGGATCTTGTGTTAGAAAGTGTAGTATAGAGTTTTAAAAAACGCGTTTCATTGCATTTGTATAGTGTAAGAAGTGTAAGAAGTACTAACATACATAAAATATACACAATTCTTTCTGTAGCAAAACATGATGTAGAATAAACACAAACAAGTTTTAAGTTTTGATTAACTACACCAGAGTTATTAGAACTTTTCTGCTGACTGGTTCTGTCAGTGCAATATACACTACTCTAAAAAGCAACGGAACAAACAAACAAAAGTAAGAAATGTAACATAACATAACTTCAACAACCCAATCAAAGTAGTGGTGCCAGATAGAACTGAATGGAACGACTCACCGCTCAGGAACATTCTACAGGGGAAAATCTGGTACACAGATGGATCCAAGACTGAGAATGGAGCGGGCTCGGGTGTGTTCTCTAGGAACCCGCAGACTGGCATCAGCTACTCATTGGGTACTCACACTTCTGTCTTTCAGGCAGAGGTATATGCTATTCTCCAATGCGCGAGGGAGAATAACAGGAGAAACATAGTTAACGCGCGAATTAATATTCTATCAGACAGTCAAGCGGCACTCAAGGCCTTGTGCAGCAAGGAAGTGACGTCCAGACTGGTATAGGACTGCAAAGAGGAACTGAGATCGCTGGCAGACCGTAATCACGTCAAACTGATATGGGTGCCGGGACATCAGGGAATTGTAGGTAACGAGAAAGCAGACGAACTCGCAAGAAGAGGCTCGGAAAACCCCCCAAACCAAAGGCGGACACTAGAGGTACCAAAGCGTACAGCAAGAGTTTCTGTAATAAACTGGATCTGGGACAAACACAAAAATTACTGGGAAAATGTCCCGGGAAACAAACACGGGAAAGAATACATCGAAGGACCGTGACACAAAAGAGCGGCAGACCTGTTAAAGATGAACAGGAGCCAGATGAAAATAGTTACGGGACTCCTTACTGGCCATGCGCCAGTTAAGGGGCACCTCAACAAGATGGGACTGTACAATGGTGACCTTACCTGCAGACTGTACGGTAAGGAAACAGAAACAGTGACACATATACTGTGTAGATGCGAGGCACTGGACCGCAAAAGACAGCAAATTTTTGGGCAGCCAATAGCCCAGAACTATACAACACCCACCCAGTAAAGGACCTGTACAAGCTTGTACAGGGCACTAAGGTACTGGACTGGGTATTGCAAACAAAGAGGGAAGATACAATGGGCCGACAGGCCTAAGTGTCACCGGAGGCTTCGGTCAGGCGGACCCAACCAGGGGGTGAAGTTTTTTAGTGAGTATGCTTTGAAAGGAGAGTCTCACAGTAGATCTCGAGATTTTAGGCTCATAACTTCCCCATAAAGGGTTTTCCTTCACCTCCGCAAAAAAAAAAAAAACATAACATAACCTACAAATGTCACTTGGTTTTGTTTTTTCTTTAAAGGATTTTTAATGACCTAGATATTGATATTTTCATCCAAGGTCCTCCAAAATTACTGTTATATTTATAAAACACACTCACACTGTACAATTTAAGATATACCAGTAAAAATCCGATTAAATTTTATGCTATCGCTTTGGCTATAAAAAAGATTTACCACATCAACATCGAAAGTTGAACTTTATGAACCTTACCGTATGTGCTACCCCTTCCCTTACCCGGTTAAAGGCAATTTCTCATAGGTGCTCCTATATAACCGTTTGTTCACCCTCTAGCTGAAAATATACGATTGTAATAAAAATCCCTCCTTGCCGGGAATTTATCTCCAACACTCCCGGTCTGATCACGTGTAAAACAACTCTTAAATATTTAATATGAAATGTGGGAGCGAAGCGGACTTTTCCTAATCGTACCTGCGGGGGAAACGAATGCCGATAAAATAGAAAAAAAAAAGAAATTTTCTGCTAGAATGTACTGGGAATAAATACGTTTGTTTGGGTTGAAACTATGTTGGTTGATTTATGTAGAAAAGCGGAAAAAACTTATTGGATTTTCATGGTCTTGTTGACTTTTTTTCAGGCAACAGATTTCCACAGTTTTCCGCATTTAGCCCAGTTGTCAGAGACTTTGACCTCTCATAAAATGTGATATCGCTGAAACTAAGCTCTTAGGTACTTTTTTGGGTGTAGAAAATGATAAAAAAGCCTTTGTAGCTCTAAAGTGTATGCTAAGTTCACAATTTCGAAAATTTGGTTTTGCGATATATTTCGAAAAATAAAAAAAATGTCGAAAAACTAATATAACAACGTGAAAGAGTGGGAAATTCTACTAAATTTTATGTTATCAAGTTTAAAAGCGAATTCGAAAACTGTACGCGCGCCAAGCCGCTGAAGACAAATATTAATAAAACTAAAGTATCTTATCCTAAATTGTACGCAAAAAAAGCATTTTAAAGATGAAACTTAAAGCTTTTTAAGGAAGCCATTAGTTTTTAATTTTTTTTCTCATACAAAATTTGACCAGAAGTTATAATTTTAAAATATCACTGATTTTTAAAAATGTTTTCAGTTATATCTCAAACCGAGAATTGTTATAAACTTAGTGCGTTCACCTTTCAAGGAATTATCCAGAAATATAATTTTATTTCCGCTGCAACCAAATATTTATACTAATTTGTTTAATCTTTTCCGCACCTGATTGAAAATAGATTAGTAATAAACTCAAAAGGAAAGCAGTAAACTGTTCAAGACTGCATTTCCTGGTCTTTGCCCTCGTGTTGAAAAATAAATACCCACTATCGTTTACATATATGTCAAGAATGTAATTTGAGAAGATTTATCGCTTTCATATTCATATCAAGTTATTTTGGGAAATGTAATAGTATCTTAAATTGATCTAAGATTTATGTGATTATTATCGTAAATGGGATTATATTTCAAAACACTCCAGTAGTTCAACGGCGATCTGACAAATATAACTTAAAAAAGAGTTTTTACATCCATTTTTTAATATTTTGATTGGAAAACGTGGTCAGTTGGTAAAACAATTGTACACTGAGCTATTTTCTGAGCTAAGTTCCTCTCAATTGAAAAAAATACTTGATATAAAAATTTCAAGAAGAGCAATATAAAAACAGCTTAAAGCAAATCAAAACCGCTCATAAACTATTTACACTTCAATAACCAATAAAAACATCATTTTAGATTTTTTGCTGCCAAACGTGAACGGCGTAAAGTCCAAACTTATTTTTCTTTTAGAACGACATCAGACATATTTTCCGTCACAAACCGTACTTTTAAAACTTTATTATTATTTGAATTGGATGTAGCAGGGGTTAGCACCATCCCTCGAGAATACAAGAAGGTAACGTTTATGGCTACTCCTATAATATTATATTCCTACAAACTGTTGAAATATTTCTGTGTTTCGAAGAAATATTCTTGTGCTGCAAAGTGAGACGTGCTGGTTTTTCTAAAAAATTATCTGAGAATTATTAATCGACTTTCTCACACTTTGCGTTAAAGAGTTAAAAAGTTTGTTGAACCTTTTTGTCTTTTTGAATTTCAGTGGCGTTCTTTAAGAAATTGTATTTATGAGATCAGGTATACATATCTACCCTAAAGGCTTATGACATATGATACATTTTCCATTTTCTCCCATCTATAGTTCTTAAATCCCGAAGGTCTTAAATAATCTTCTACTTCTTTCAACCATTTTTGCAATAAACAAAGAACACAAAAAATAATACCTGAAAGCACGCCACTGAAGCAAAGTTTCGTTTTCAGCCAAAGTCAAGATTTCTGCCAGTAAATAAATTTAGACTTACGAAATGATTCCTGAGGGATGAATACGAATAATTAGCCGTTATGGTTGCTGCTTTCTTCAGTTTAAACGAACTCAATATTGTTAATATTAAATAAGAAAAGTACATAAAAAAGCTTATAAAAATGCGTTATTCATAAGGAAGATTTTCACTTGTTGGTAATGTTATGGTTATTTCATTATTTGATAAGCCAAGTAATCATTATAATTTGTTACTTATTACTATATAATTCCAATATTTTATTATTTTTCAGCTTTAAATAATTATAATTTTTCTTAATCGGTCCCACTGGATATTTTTAATTATCATTAATAACAAAAGTTTGTGGTTATGTATCATATAACCCAGTGCAAATTTTGTGGTAGGGATTAATTTGGTTAAAATGTGTTGGGGTCGACTTTTTATATCTAGATCGGCAGAATTGGAAAATGGATCCAAGTATTCATAGTCTTATAATTTCCAATAGTAAACCAACAACATTTAAATTCACTTTTTAATAGTTCCCTTGCATTTACTTTCAACGATACAATATTCAACCAAGTATATAACTCTTTCTTTCATTTCCCTTAATTTCCCTTTTCGCATTTCCGGGAAAACGTTTCAATTATCTTGATCGCCCTGTAACCCCCTTTCAAGCCTCTAATCGTCTTACAATATTAATGAGGAAGAAAAGGAAAGGAGGGGGTCAAGAAGGGGGTGAAATGGAATGTCTAAAGGCACTCGACCGTACTTTTTAATTATTCGCCCCGTAAAAATTTACAATATTCATACAATCTTATATTTTACGAGAAAACTTAGCTTCTTCGAACCGGGGAAATGCTAATTAAACTTTAGAGCTCTTTTATATTTCTTCTTCGTTTACGTGCTTATAGGAGATGTTTAAAAGATAGAATTATGGTTTTGTGATAATTTGTACATAAAAAATATTTTTATTATAACCTTAAATTTGCGAAGTGTCAATGGTAAACTAAGAAAACATAACTGATTCTTTCAAAAATGGAGTACGATCAATTGAAGTTTTAATTAAATGCATTTTGAAAAATCTGAACTCAAACTGAAATTCCAGGAGAACTCCACCCTGTAATTTGGTACATCCATAGCCTGACATTGGTTGTAGCAATCTTTAGTTTGAAAATACCAGAATACTCTAGTTAAGACTAACAAACAACAAAGTAATTCTCCTCGGTATTAAACAATAAAACTGTAAACACTACGTACCTTGCAGTTGCTGTAAATCATTGTCTTTAAGGAGTCTTCTAAGGCTATCAACTACTATATACCAAATAGTGACGATTCCTCTGACAATTTTTTTTCTCATGATAATGTTTGCTGAGTGAAAATTTATTATCAAGTGATTTTCTATCCAGTGTGAAAGGCCGAATCAATGGATCTCCCTAGTACGTATGATTTGAAGTTAATGATGATGTTATCAGATACACATTTCGATTGTATTATCATCTTTCAAGCGTTTTTAAGGAAGTAGACTTTCCATCTTGACGCTGGTATACATATTATTTTTACTTTTCTCCAGTCATTTGGGATGTATTTTCCAAGTCAGGTGATTTGTTGGAAACTGTTTATAGTCCAGTGCACTTTGAAACAAGTTGCCAGCACCATCCCAAATAAGAGGGCTGTATATGCCCCGGCGTACAACCAGGTAGGTGTGTTTTGTAGTAGAAGCTATGCCATCTCAATCGGGCAAGAGGTGAAACTTCTTTCCTCTTTCTTTAACAAGCAGGTTTTTGTGGCCGAGGACTATGTTTACCGATGCCAGGACACAACAACACAACATTTAACAAGCAGAGATGAGTTTGATAGGACTTTTCAACTGGTACTGTGAATTCTTTATTTTCACGAAACTAGATAGATGGTTTGGGAGTACCTAGAGAAACTAAATGAACTGTTACCCTCCTCCTATGGGTTACGGGATATAGATATACATATACTCGCAAAAACAGGGGCTGAAACACCATTTCCGGGACCTGAACCCTTCTGCAGAATAAGCACCAGTACAATACTTGATGAACTTGGAAAAGAAGTAAATAACAAAAGAAACCAATACTGGATAGGACTACATGGAATGAGGTAGGCCAAGATACTACTGGGAAACTATAACCAAAAGAGATAAGACGACTGCATCTGCAAAAGTAAAAACAAGCTCAGAATACTAACGGGTATCCTAACAGGGCACCACCGGTTGAGAGGTTGCAGGTTTTGCGAGGAAGAGGAGAAAACCTCTATCTAAATTCTCTCAGAATGCATAAACCTGCAAAATCCTGCACTTTTTTAAAGCAATAGGACTGGAGGAACTGCTCTAATCGTTTAGACCTCAACGAATGGGCAGCAGAAGGGGCACAATAGATCTTATAGGTCGCCGTGTATCGACACCCCCATCAACAGATAGATAGATATATAGATTACGATACCTGTGAATAAAAATTAAGATTATTTTAATATACAAATATATTATCATTAAATTTTTGATATCCTTTCCTACTCCACTGGAAACTTTCCCTCTCGAAAATATATCCAAATTAGCGAGGTTTATCACTCTCCCAGACATTTCCAACTTTGTAACGTCAGCGGAGTCGAGCTGGACTCGCCATACACATTTTGATTAGTCAGATTTTTATGCGCGTAATACAAGTCATAAAAGGGGTCGGTATTAAAGTTTCTTCCTCCGACCTGCTGCGGTCAAATTGAATGTCTCCATGGCCCTAATAATTTTTAATTACCGTTCGCTGCCGTCGTCCACCTAAATAATAAAAACAGCGGGGTAGGAGTACTTTTACGAGGCTACTTTTAATAAAATTTTGTTTTACATGTCGAGTTTCGAGTAGTCCACTGGACGGTTGTAAATGGATTATAATTTGCAAAGAGAATAAACAACGATATATTTGCAAACACAACCGAATTAGTTTTGCTAATTTGTTGTAAATATCCACGGTATGGATTTGTTAATCGATCCTTAAATAGAACGGTTGCCATCTGTTAAAAATTCATACAATGTATCAGGACGTACACATTGTTGATCCATTTGCTTCGTACCAGATTTATTTACAGTTGCCTGACTGGAATTTTGAAATGATCAAGTTGATAAGGTAAACAGATACAAGAAAGTGGTGGACGAGCAATTGTTGGCGAGCAAGTTTTTGGTAATCACGGCGTCCAAAAATCACTTTTAAAGGGAACTTATAATATGTTGGGGGATGGGGAGATATAAATAAATTCTTAAATAAAGGTAACTATAACTCTACAATCACTAATTTTTTTAGATTTTTTAATAATACACTGAAAAATAAATAATTAAAAAATTTGCGAGTAGAGACAGACCCCTTAATATACTCATAAGTATTTTGCCCCAAAATACCAATTCTTTGTTATTATTTAACACTTTTCAGTGAAACAACGACCTAAATTCTCGATTTCTATTATTACCGTACAATATCGTATTATTATAGCGTTCCGGAATTTTGCGGCAAGTTTGTGTTAGGATCGATGTGGAATTCGAAAAGCCAGAAGCAGTAGGGCACTGGACGAACATGAATACCTCTCCTCAAAGATGACAGCTATTTCATATTTCCCTTTTACAAACTCTTATATTAAACCCCATTGAAATTTCTAGGTTAATACGTCACTGGGTCATAAATGGCATTTTTGCAGCCACCAATACTAAATGATTAATAATATAACACTGCAATTAGGAGGAATGCAATGTAAAATGATTATTTGTGATTATCTAAATTTCCCTTTCAAACAGATCAATTAACAGAGAAAAACAAATAAGTCAATTTTTTAATTATAAGTCAGGCTTTTTTCCTCTTCCTGGGCCCGTCAGATCTAAGATCTCCCATATCTTTTGTACAGTTATTTTGCTGGCTGTTTATCACATAGTTTTAACATTATAAATTTTTAAAGTGATCTTTATTATTGACGCTCGACTAAGAGGATTTTAACTTTAATCTAAATGCAAAATTTTTTTATATGCACCAAAGCCGTTTTACATCACTGAAAATTCAAATAGATCCAAACCGAATAAGTTAATATTAACAGCTTATATCAGAAGGGTATTAGGTAACTCACCATGACGAATGCACATATTCAAAAGGGCAGGATAGCATGACACGAGCAGGAAGAAAGCCCTAGCGAAACATTATGCCTAACACCTTGGAGAATTGTGTGGAAATGCCCTTTCTCAAGGCCCTAGGTACCTTTGCGTGAGTGATTCATGTTTTACCCTTCCTCGTAACTGGTATAAATCAATCTGTTCTAAATACAAGTGAAGTTTCTTATTGCCTCGAGGAAATCCCTGGATATTTTAACGCATCTATAAGCGTTTTTATCCAGACTAAAGCTGATTTGAAAATCCTACCTTATTAACTGTAAATCTCTTTTCTAGAATCAAAAATTTACTATATAGGGATAATAATTATTAATTTAAAACATTCTTTAGGCAAATCAATTTACCCAGTTTCTTCATGGAAAAGTGACTAATAAAATTGTTCATTTCCGGCGTCCTGGGATGCAAAATTTTTACCCCGAGCCCCTAGTTGCGAATGAACCGATTAAAGGATCATTTCTACTGACAGGTAGTCCACCCTTTTTGGTCCTCATTTTGGACCAGCCTCATGAGTGAAGGGTCGTAATTTATTGTCATGCAAAAAATGTACTACTTCAAAAAAAATGCTAGATCTCTTAATTTATTTTTATCCCAAGAATGTTCCTCATCAGTTTTGCTGAATATAACAACCAGCCGGGCTATTTGAAATTATTTAGCGCATTAATGTACATGGCATTAAGTCTTATGGATCAGTTGAAAATAATAGCGACCAATTAAGAAAACATTCAGCGAGTACATCCATTATGTCTGTGACGCCACACTTAATGTTTGTGTCCAGTGGCCTAACCGAGGGTGAATAGAAAAGTTAAAGGATGTTTAAAATTTTTATTAAATTATATCCATCAATATAAATTTTTACGTTACCGGTTGTCCATATATCGCGGTTTGAAATTGACGAATTTTCCAAAACAGACACACTGAAAATAGCTTTTTCGTTAATAATTATTTCACGGAAATTTCCCTCGGCCAAAATGTAGTAAATGGAAGTACTAATTCATGATATATCTCGAAATTTAAATTCTGGCGATTTTGGGGGAGTTATATGGATTTTTGAGTGATTTTCTAAAAAACCCATGTGTCGTATCTCCCTTATTATTAACGATTTGGACGAGCAGATTCCGAATCTTTTTTAATTTTTGAGCTATCTCTTCGAATAGTCGAGAAATAGGCGTTCAAAAAATGACCTAAATCTGTAAAATTGAAAAATTTGAAAAAATTTCGATGTCTGTTTTTGATGTTACCCTATAGATTTTGGTCCGTAGATTTCAAAAATGTCCAGTTTTTTGGTCTAGCTCTAACGGAAGTGCCTCAAAAACGCCTTCAAAGTTGGAAAATTTTTATGTTTGTTTTTTATGCCATCTTGGGCTTGATAATAGTTTGTTATCTTTTTTGTACAAATGGAACGACATTTAATTTTATCTAAATGTTTTTTTTAAGAAATTAAAGAAACTATTATGTATATGTCAAAAATCATTGTCATTGGCATGGTAAAACTTTTCGGTTTTATTCAAGGAAAACTTTTAAAACGTTCACTCATTTTTGTAAAATCCAAAATCATACTTTTTATAATTCCCGTGAGTTTTAATATTTTTTTTAGTATTGCAGGTACATTAATCTCAATTAAAATGGAAAGTTTAATAATTAATTTTAATCTATATAATTAACGATGCGTAAATATAGAACACGAAAAGTTAAATCCTCAAAATAAACCAACATGGCAGTCGGAGATACATAAATCTTTTTAATTTAAAAATATTCGAGAGGGAAAGTCTGAATATACACACACAGTTGGTTTTGAATCCCTGTAGACAGGTGAAAAAAAATGGACGTTAATTTTTGTTTATTGTGTAGGGAGGTCTCATAAGAATAAAGTTGAATAGTAACAATATCATATAATTTGCAGCTTTATAACATAAATTTTATCCGAAAACTCACTAGAGATTTATTAGAACCAACGACTTAAGTATGTGAGCTAGTTGTATTTCAACTCAAAAACTACATATTAAAACAACTCTAAATCTAAAACATAACGTTTTTGAAGAACGCTTATGCGTAAAATTTAAAATATAATAATTATTGGCTGCATTAAACTTTATATTTTACAATTATTTTCATAGCAAGTTTCATCAAGTCATCCAAATATTTGGAAATTTATTGAAGCACTGCAAAGAAAGCAGGGTCTTAACGAAATCAAAATAGAACAATATGTAAGTGGCGAAGAACCACCCAGAAGCCAGAAAAAGTACCGGGATTGTGCTGACAGATTAAAGCGCCTTGTCAGTAACTTCGATAATCAAGAAAACATCGATTATTTATGTGGGATTGCGCATAATTTAAAATTTTTAATATTGTATGTAACTGGGATATATCTGTTAAGTATTGTATAATTTAAAATAGAATAAAAAAAAAAACGAAAAAAAAAACAAAACTTTTATTAATCATTTTTCATCGATATAACCGAACGAAATTAAAATATAATCAACAATAAACAAAAAAAACTTCAACTTCAACAAAAAGGTTCTAACTAACAATAACTTCAAAGGTAGTAGGTACGGTATTACTCCTACTAAGAAAAGGGTAAAAAATCTTTTCAAGGTCAGTTTCAACTTTATTTTTGAGTCAGGGCCATGTAAGGTCGCTGTAAAATATGGCGGTATCATCGGCAAATCCTATAATATCGCCAGTTTCTTGTAATAAAAATAGATTATTAATGTTAATAGTAAATAATATGGGTCCTAAGATTGTACCTTGTGGAACTCTATATTCAATATTTTTAGAATCACTTGTTACTTTAACATATAATAGCAGTAACTTTTCATCCTAAAATAATTTCTAAAAGAGTTAATTTCAAATAAATATAATGATCTGTTAGGAAGCAACTTTGCATGGAATTTCAAGTTCTAAGTTACATAACACATTTATTCCGCAGTTTATGTTGTATCTTTTAAAGTTTTGTCGCAATAATTTATTTTCACCCTATAGGCGTTATATAACGGTAATATTCATTAAATAACATTTTTTTCAGTGTACGTTTCAGGAGACACAAATACAGCTTAATCCGCTACAACGAGCGTTCAAAGAGATATTCCTTTATTATAGCCCTTGCCCTTTGCATACGCGTGTCGATTTTATACTCCTTTTTAATCCTTCCACATGTGTTAGAAACACATGGTTGCATTTTATAATTGATTGAAGTGCACTTTCTGCAACCTTTCATCTGGAAAATTCACATACACATAGAAATTTTTCAAACTACAAAGGTAGAAATAATGAACGTCGGTCAGAGCCGATTTTGTGATTTAAAAAAACCAGATGCGTACTTGACATTTAAGCACAAGAATAATGGAAAACTTTTATTTTTGAGTTTTTAGCTTTGACGTTTTTTGTATGACAATTGTCATTTTCCGTAGGTACTCAGATGAGTTTTCAAAGCTACAAATATGTATGTAATAATATAAACTTTCCTTTTTTATCAGTTACTACATATGGGCCAGCCCGACATCGGCTGGCGCGATGCGAGCGCCGCTCTAGCGGCCGGGCGAAACAATAATTGTGTGCAGATTTAAAACCATTGCGCTGGTTCAAGAGTCTGAGTTCAAGAGTCCAGTCAAGTTAAATAATCATTATTTATATCAGTACCAACTCTCTATCAAAAGTTACTTATCTTTAACCCAAAACTGGCTTCAAAGAAGGCAAATGGAAGCTAACGAGGTTCACTGAAGATGTTAAAGACAGGAGACACATGGAAAAATATATTTTTGCAAAAATAAAACAACTAGGACTCAATTCGGTTAGCTTTAAGTACTGGCTGAGAATAAATTAGCAATATCAATATTTTACAGAGATTTCATAACAAGGTACTGAAAGTGATCGCTTATGCTCTTAATTATGTATCAAATCGCTTGTTTCAGTACATGAAGTTCTCAGTAGATGCAGTGAAAAATACCGCGAGCTATTAAGAGTTCAACCAAACGTACTAGCCAAGTGTTTATTCAAAGAACCCTAAGAACGATTAGGTCTATTAATAAGTTTCAATTGAAAGTAAACATTTGAGTTTATATTATTTTAGTAACAGTAGAACTATACCTGATGCGGCCCTGAATAGTTGATATATTACACGATCACTCCGCAGATTTTCAGCGTTTTGATTGTTCAACCAGAAGCCCCATAAATTCTTTTTGTAGATTTTTGTCTATGAACTGGTGTTCGCTGGATCATTAGTAGAAAAAAATTGCCGAATACCAAAGCCTTTGTATGTGGATGTAACACATTAGTTGATTATTATTGCTCACTGATGTGTTTACTTTGAATTTATTTTTGAATTTTTCTGTTCACTGAATTTGATTGTTTTTATAAAGATAGAGTAAAACAATATATACAGAGTGATAAGTAAAGCTCTTTTATGGTGCCAGCTTTAAATATACACTACCAGTTCCATCTATAGAGAATTTAATAAATCTATAATGCAGAAGTATATGCAATCCTTCAATCTTTGAACTGGATTTGTCAAAATAAAAAGAACAAAGTTATTGGTTAAAACTCTTACCAGACGTTTTATGACTTATACTGACAGTTCAGTGTTACTTAACACAAAAAATATAAGAATTATACATAAATAAAATTAGTGTTTCCAAATTACTAACGACATCGACAAGGTAAAAGCGCTGTAACTCATAATTGTTCATCAATTCAACAAATGTACAAGTTTTTTTGATATTCCAGGATCTTTTGGATTGGCAACTCCCTGCTATCCACTTATCTTAAATCTTGGAAATGATAGAGGACGTTCCAGTTTCCATGTAACGTGTTATGCCTAGGGTCAGGGAACTCTGCATATAAAACCGATATTACCGAAACTCTTGCCAAGTAACCTTAATATATAAATCGAAAGGGTATAGAGTAAAAGATACTCAGGTTATTTGGTGTTAGTCGACGAGATGGTAGATAAAATGGAAGTAAATTCAATGATCAGGAAAATGATTAAACAATTATCATAGATATAGTAAAATAAGATACAGTTTCTTTACATTTCGGCGCTCGCCAAGAACAATGAACAGTCTAAGCGTTGTGTTATTAAATTTATATTTCTAGTTTCAATGTTGTCAAAGTTATTCTAATTTATTCCATTATTACCAAAATCCTAAATCTATGTAAAAATTATCTTGAATGAATGAGATATTTTGTTTCGCTAAAATAATTGTACATACAAAGATACTTTACCACGATTTAAGTTTAAACCATTTCTACGGAAATTTGTTAGAAGCGGCAACTAAGCGCTATCAAACTTTCTATTTTTATCAATGAAACGAGATAATTAGAATGTTACTAGTGATTTGCAGCATCTTCTAATAACTCTGTTTGTTTACTATTGTGTTTTACAGGTTAGAGGTATTATTGTGCCAGATTAAAATGTTATTTTTCACATAGATTTATTGATTTAAGTTGATTTATTAGACAAATATGGTTCAACAGTGCAGCAAACTGGATTATTTATATCCCGATTTATCAATACATCGGTAAGTTTCATGTAAGATTATAAACAAAGCTTCAGGGGCGTAGAATTAGTATTTTATCGACTGTAGTGATAACAATATAATTGAAAAATGCATAGGTACTAATTAAAAAAAAAAATAAAGGCAGTAGAAAAGGGAATTTTAAAGAAAATGATGAAATAATGGGAATTCGAATAAAAAACTTCGAAAATAACTAAAAAATGATTCAATACATAATGAGTCGAATACCAGTGGTAAGCTTAAGCAAAGATTTAAAAATGAATGAAACAGGAGTAAAATCAAGGAATATAAAATGAAAGACTAACGAACATGTAATTTTAAAATAAAAATAAAATTCAATAATTTTAGAGTGCACCCCTACCGCTATTGGGAATTTCTTTCTATAAATTCCGTCTCAGACTTGAAATTCCCGTTCAATGAATTTTTATGTAAATTGACACATAAAGATGATCGTAAAGTGTAAAAATGGATGATATATACCACACATCGTATCTATATCAGCATATCACCCTGCCAGAATTAGATGTTTTGCGGTTTTCGGTTTTTCGTATTCAAATTGAGTTACGCCTAACCGTATATTCCAATGGTACACTCAAAGAAGTAACCTGAGATGACTCTTATTCAATATTAAAATCAAATAAATAAAACTACCTAAGGTTGTGAAATAAATCACACTTGTTCCCAAGAACAAAGACATTAAATGTCCTACACTGCACCAGCGTCTGGACTTCAACAACTACTCCTTGGGCTATATGCCCCCCCCCCAGGTATTGAATTATGAAAGTCCAGACGTGGTTTGGTGCCCGACCAAGTCGGGGCTTTAAACCAAAAACTTTGATTTTATTATTAAAGGAGCTTACCATTCTTAGACCGGTTTCGGAATTATTGTTCCTCTTCAGTAAGAAGCAGGCTAGCTCGAATTTCTATCTCTAAAGAAATTCTGAAGATCGCTTTGAACCCACCAACTCTTAGTACAAACGGTTAAGTCTCGACTTAACCGTTAAGAATGGCAAGCTGCTTTAATAATAAAATCAAAATTTTTGGTTTAAAGCCCCGACTTGGTCGGGCGCCAAACCACGTCTGGACTTTCGTAATTCAATACCTGGGGGGGCATATAGCCCAAGGAGTAGTTGTTGAAGTCCAGACGCTGGTGCAGTGTAGGACATTTAATGTCTTTGTTCTTGGGAACAAGTGTGATTTATTTCACAACCTTAGGTAGTTTTGGTACGCCCATGGTCCTTTTTTGGTATTTTTATGGTTCAAAAAATTCCACCACCGTTACAAATAAATAAAGTAAACAATCATTTTAGTGGGAGTATGTGCAAATAAACAACCGATGTAATACTCCGTAGCAAAAGTACTGTCTTTCTTAATTGCAAGGTTGAACTTGACTATTTCCCTCGTCTTAATTTCCACCAATCACAAACGCGCAATTTTGAATTACAAATGGTTTCTAGATGAAAAAACTGTATGACAGCTCCTGTCAGTAGTTTTTTCGAGTTTACCCGCAGCAAAACTTGACAGCTGTTGTCACCAAAAATTACAATACCTTTGATAACAAGTAATTATAGTCTCCTAGGACACCAGAAAACGACGCTAAACAATTTTTCTGATTTTATTTTGTAATATCGTTTTTAAGTCAGCTTATGTAGTGAAAATGAGTAGATTTGGAAGTGATTCTATGACTAATATTGATCTGGCGATTGAGAAAAGTGTACCGTACAATACCGTTAAAACCCATACATCAAGATGGAAACAGTTTACGGAATTCTGCAAGGCAAAGAAATACGAGCTTTTGCAAACTACAAGTTTAGAGCAACTAAACCTAATCCTGAAAGATTGGGCGTGGAATATGAAGAAAGAAAACAGTGAAAATTACAAAGAACTAGTTCTGAAGATAATGTGGAACACCGCTGCAAAAAAAATGCAAGAGATGTATTTTATGAAGTGGGAAATAATTTTTGATCCATTTAAAGATATGATCTTCAAGTCTAGTAGGGAAGCTCGTAATGCGAAACGAAGGAATTTGCAGAAAAAAATGGCCGATAGTAAATGGCTGGTCCCCAACACGAAGAACCCTATCTTTTCAGTCCGTCTTTTTAAAATTCTAATGGTTAAACGTTCATCTAGAATAACAACTGATAGATTATTCTTAACAGTAAACCCATCATGGAACAAATAACAATCAAGTGGATGGTACAAAAACACTCCAGTGGGAAAAAACGAACTTTCGAAATGGACTAAAGAAGCAGCAGAGAAGACAGGATTAAATATAAAAGAAATAAAAATAACAAACCACTCTATGCGGTAGACAGCAGTCAGTAACCTCGCTAAAGGAGGCGTGGTGAACAACAATTAATTAAAATTACTAGCCACAGTTCAGCCAACTGTGCAATTAAGCCTTATCTGCAAATGGATAATGAGCATTATTCCAACATTAAAAACATCCTTAGAAGTGAAGCCTCAGAACCTCCAGCTAAAAATCAGAAAACAGGAGATCCTGCAGCCACTCCTCGAGCTTCTCACTTTATAGCTGGACCCATCAACAACATTAATGATTTACCTACACCCAACATTAAATTTATATTTTAATTGTATCATAAATAGTTAAGTTTGTAGTATTTTGTGATTAAATAAATTACCCATTTTTCAGTGTTCAAATTAATACTTACATATTTATTATGTATGCACATATAATAGGTAGTATGTTTTGTAAGCTATGTGTATGCAGAATAATCTGTTACTCATGAAATAGTTTTGTCAAATACCATTCCGGCATCTAATTTTTCATGTGAAAAAAATCGAAATAACACAATGCAAAGTAATATTTTTTTAACAAAATGCATTCGTGCAGGTTAAAATATTACTTAGCAACGTGTTTTTTCGATTTATATACCGGTAGATTTATATATATAATTTCCTTAAATTGGCATCAGTACTAATTATTTCTAGCAACATTGCAACATTGCATTGACAGCTTCAAGAGATAATATACTGAAGTTGTCTTTTATAGCACACGTTTCCCGAAAACTAAGAAATAATTTTGTTCAACACAAAAGCGACAAACTTTCATGTTTTTGCATGTGCCAGTATTTTACGTAATATGGTAAATAGCATATAAACTGTGCAAGTTGAACTTCAGCCTCCAAACTTTTAAGAAACTGCTAAATAACTGAAAAGGTACGAAGTCAGTAAGTAAGTATATATTAAGGTATGGAGAATACATAAATTTACAAAATATAGAACTCTCTAAATCCCGATGGAATCAGAAATGTATCTTGAAATAGAAATATACAGTTATGGCGTCAGATATAAAATATACAAGAATTGAAATATGTTGCGGTTGGATCTATCAATGTATTGAGAAAGCTTCCTTGGTAAGAATAAATTAAATCTAGTTGGTATACACCAGGAATCTAAATATTAAAAATCAATTTTTTAACGCTCGTTTGCTTCACTATTTTTTTAAATAAAAATCAGAAATCACAGACAGCCAAAACTAAACTTGATAACATGACTTCATCACAAACCCATTCATCATGAAATTAGTCTGTTTCAAGAAGGGAAATAGCCCTTTTGTTTACATCGCATGTCGAGCGGAGCGTCGGCGTCTCCCAACACCGTCGAGATGTTTGGCGTCGCATGTGACATCATGCATCATCCCCGTCACAGCCATATTAAGCCCTCTGACAGAGTCTCCAGAGTCAAGTATAAACCTGGCGATGGTAAACTAATGGGGATATGTTGTCTCACGACTGCATCTTCATAAAAGCAGATGTCACCCCCGTGGTGGTTGGGTCCTGGATCTTGTTACAGCCGAAAACAGGACCGAATTTCACAGAATGCACATATTTAAAGTTAATTGTATAGATAATGAAGAGGCATCAAATGAATAGGAATTTTCAACCAGATATTTCTCTACTCATTTACTAATAGTGCATTTTGTGAGTCGGATGAACATACAAGTAATTTTTGACGCCCACAAAGTACGTCTCCCCTTGTTTTCGAGGATGCTGAACACGATGGCGGTGGTTAAAATTCTTTTCGAGTTAGGCCCTTCCCCCAGACGGCCGAAGACCATCCCCAAAAGGGGAATTCCGCGTCTTCCCTCAGGAAAACTAATGTAACCCCGTGTTTGAGGATGCTGAACACGATGGCGGTGGTTACAATTCTTTTAGATTTGATCCCACCCCTCAAACGGCCAAAACCACACCCAAAAGGGCGAACAATTTGTTTTTCGCTATAAACCAGAAAACGGGAGATGACGCGAATAATTGATCGTTTGTTAGCATATTTAGTTATATTATTTAACGTATCGATAAGTATAAAGCCTTACAGAACACAAATGGTCTATTTAAAAATTGAAGAAATTTAAATGCGTCGTAAAGTTTGTGTAACAAATATTTTACTTTACACAAAACTTTTCTCCCAATCCTTTTTAATGTCCAAAAAAAAAACTTTCGTAAAGTTGTAGATACGGTTTGGTAAATTCGGTCCTGCATTCAAATATCTAAACTTTTCTCTTTTAACTGCTACTAGACGTGAATTATACATGCAGCTCAGTGTATTTATGTGTCCTTTTTCTGGGAACGTAGAGAAGAGGTGGGAATGGCATTGTGTGTGTTAGTGTGATCCGAACAGGAGTTTTGTAGGGTTAGGTTTCTCCCTCAGGTATTACGGACGTCGGGAATGTTTATTACCTTCCGCACAACAAGCCGACATAGTTGGGGGGTGCTGGCTACAGAATTTTAGGTGTGGGATTGGGTTTCCTTTCGAAATAGTATACGGATGGAGGTTGTATCCGAAACTTCAAAAACTTTTTATTCATAAACAAGATTTCGGTTAGGAGATCTTAAAAATTATCTAATAATACAAATATATGAAAATCAGAAAAATGTGAAGATAAAAAAAGAACATATTAAAACTAAAATTAAATAAAAAGCGAAATAGAAATAAATTTAAAGTAGAAATGGGTAAAGAACCCCGCATAAAAAGATAGGAAATGGCCGCTCGGTCAAATTGTCTGAATTTTTGATATGTTATACATTTTGTCATTCTGAACAAAAGTCTTAATGGGCACTAAGCTCCAAAGTCCAAGGTTTGGCTGCTATGGGGCTCCGAAGCTCCGTGACTCCAACATAGTATAGAAACCTTTAAAACGCATATCAACTTTCTAAAAATCATATTTTAATTATTTTAATGTATGCCCTTAAGTTTTTGAGGATGCTGAATTTAAATATGATGTCAAATCCATAATCTTGACAGTTATATTAAAGAATGTTATTATATGTTTTTGAGGACGCTGAATTCAAATAAGATGTCAAATCGATAATATTGACAGTTGACAGCTGTCAAATAGTTGTCAAATGCTCTTAAAAAAAATAAATCTTACACTAAGGAATAAGAACTTTATGTTTTTGAGGACGCTGAATTCAAATGTGATGTCAAATCGATAATATTACAGTTGACCGCTGTCAAATAGCTGTCAAATGCTTTTTGATAATAAGAAATCTTATATTAAAAAGAATATAATCATATGTTTTTGAGGACGCTGAATTTTTGTTTTATTATTATTATTTATTTATTCAATAAATACAATGATGAATTCAAATGTAATGTCAAATCAACAATTGACAGACAATCGACAGACGTGCACAGGGGCGACATATATTTTTTAACACTTATATACATTCAAAATTCCATTTCACTTTCGAGAAATCTTAAGCAATTATCAAGTAATTAAGAATAGTTAACATTATTATATGAAAAATAGTATTTGGGCCTAAAAATTCAAATATAATGTGATACTGTTAATTGTCAGTTGGAAAAAATCATTTGACTGTAAGATGACAGCTACCAACTGTCAATTTCATTGGTTTCAACAAACGTATTTTAAAATCATGTTTGAATTCAGCGTCTTCAAAAACATAAGGTCCTATTCCTTAATGTAAGATTTTTTTTTAAGAGCATTTGACAGCTATTTGACATCCGTCAATTCAGCGTCTTCAAAAACATATGATAACATTCTTTAATATAAGATTTCTTTTTTCTTTAAAGCATTAGGCAGCTATTTGACAGCTGTCAACTATCAATATTATGGATTTGACATCATATTTAAATTCAGCATCCTCAAAAACTTAAGGGCATATATTAAAATAATTAAAATATGATTGTTAAAAAGGTGAATATTGTTGAGTATACTGGAAAAATATGGTTTCAGAGGTATGGTTTTGGATTGGTTAAAATCTTATCTGTCAAACAGATGGCAACGGGTAGTTGTTAAAAAAGATCACTCAGATCGTCGTTCTCTTGACAGTGGTGTACCTCAAGGTTCTGTTTTGGGGCCACTACTTTTTTTATTATATATTAATGACTTGCCCGATATTAATATTAATGGATCATTTACTATTTTTGCTGATGATACGACAATAATGTGGCACAACAAACATGAAGACATTCTAGCTAGCAAAATTAGTAATGATATAATTTTAACAAAACAGTGATGTGATTCTAACCTATTAAGCTTCAATGTAACGTTCAAATGTAATATATCAGATATCTAACTCTTTTTAAATTGTATGTTATGTTAATCTGTATTTGTTTTAACTGTGTTGGTGTTTTTAGCGTCTTATTTCTACTTTTTTTTTCTCTTATTACACAGCTTTGTCAATAAGTTTTTTCTTTAGACAATAAAGCACATTTGATTGATCGATTGATACATTCTTCTTATTTTTGATTATAATCTATATAGGACTAAAGTTTCAGGTAATTTTACAGACAATTTAAAAAGCGTTCGCCAAATGCATTTCAAGAAACACAGCCGAATAACATAAAATGCAACATTCTACTTTCTTTTCGCATTTATATAAAATATACACATTCCACTGACTCAGTCTATTTCTGAGATGGCCCACCCGTCAAAAGACAATGTATAAAAATTGAGTTGCCCTGATTTATGCGGTAGTAAAATGTACGAATTGTAACTTTTGCCTTTTACTATGTATTGCGAAATGATTTCCGTCTTTTCAAGAAAACAATTCCACGAATGCACAAAGATACTTTCGGAAATCAGATAAGGGAGTGTTGCAGGGTACAAAACAATGGATAAAAACGATAAAATGGAGCGGGGTTAGTTTTGGAATAATAATAAAAATTTAGATTTTATAGACAAATATCTAATAACTTGAGTCGAAAGACAAGAGTTTACCTCGTTTTTTACATGATAAATGATGATAAAAAAGTCATGTTTTTATTGAATATCAATTTGATATAATTACACCGATGTTTGGATTTTTATACTCTCACAATTTTTATTGTTGAACTTTTTAATTGTTATTTTTATAAAACTTTAGAATTTAAAATTTATTTTATTGCACAATTTCCTTAAAAACATCTAAAATCGTCTAGAAATCTGTTATTTAAGCTGCATACGAAATAAAAAAAAAGTTTTTATGTGAGACTGTGAAGGCTTTCACGGCCGGTCAAATTAAAATCTAAAGTGTTTTCCGGGCTTTGAAGCCGTGGTCCAATGGAATCAGTCAACGTCGGGAAGCACGGGAGATCACTTCGCCCACTGCCTCATCGCCTCTGATAATGTCTACCGCAGCTGTAGACGAGACGTCAGGAAGAAATTCCATTGGATCACGGCTTCAAAGCCCGGAAAACACTTTAGATTTTAATTTGACCGGCCGTGAAATTCTTCACAGTCTGATAAAACACCTCTACGGGGAGGATATGTCAAGACTGATTCGACAACTGGAGAACCTCCGTAAGAAGAAAGCACAGCTCATGAGTTCACTGGCATTCCTACTACGATGCCGTGACACCAAGAATATCCCAAGGTTTTTGGGAATAAAAAGGACCTTCAGATCCAGTCATGCAAGCAGAATTTACAACAGGACCGAACAATCTCTTCTGCGTGAAAGGATCCATGAGACCCGAAGGGATCTTGCAGCCAACGATAAAAAAACTTTTATTTGTTAATTTGGAACTAGCCAACAGCCTGCATTGGAGCGACTGGGAAAAGGTGGATCGCTTAACAAATGAACGCAGGATAGCAACCCAAGCCGTCGCCACGAACCGACAAAAGCAGAAATTTTACCAATTAAGCACCAACAATTCATCGGACACAATAAAGCCTACATCCGAGGAGAGCCAACGCAAGATTGTAGTTAATCTGACCGACAAACAACTGTCAGCAGATGAGCTGAGCGTCCTAAACAAGAGGGGGACACCATATAGGATACCAGTGGAAGATATTATCGCAAACGTGGAGAGCGGGATTCGTCAACTGCCAATTCAGACGGCTGAATAGATGAGGATGGAAACATCGCGTATTTTACAACACGCAAAACCGCCAAAAAGCAATCTCACCTTTGTAGAAAGGAAAGCTCTGAAAGCCCTGAACCAAGACCAGGATATTCTTATTTATTATACAGCAGATAAAGGAAACGCAACAGTGGTGCTCTCAACATCGGATTACGAAGGAAAAATCAGGACACTGTTAGATCCCACCACCTACAAGAAGCTAGCTCGTGATCCAACCGCCCGGATTTTAAGGGCCACCAACAATTTAATTAAGGACGCGGCATCGGACGAAATAACGAAGTTAAGAAAATCGGAAGCCTTGCCACCGAGGCTCTACGGTTTGCCGAAGATTCACAAACCGGATGTGCCACTTAGACCCATCGTGAGCACCATAGGAAGTCCGACATATGAAATCGCAAAACATCTCACAAAACTGTTGCAGCCGAAAATAGGAAATACTGACACCTTTATAAAAGACTCCACTCATTTCGTCGAAAAACTGCATACTTTGACTCTTTCTCCAGGGGAAATTCTCGTTAGCTTCGATGTTGTTTCGCTTTTCACCATGGTACCCATTAAGGAAGCCATGGAATACATTAATCAAGAATTTCCACATGATATTGCTAAATTGTTCCAACACTGCCTAACCACTACATATTTTCAATGGAAGGAGGAATTCTACGAACAAACTGATGGTGTAGCTATGGGCAGCCCTTTAAGTCCAGTAATAGCTAACTATTTCATGGAAATTTTCGAGGCCAAAGCGTTGACTACGGCAGAAAAACGACCAAAGTGTTGGTTTCGATATGTGGACGATACATTTGTTATTTGGAGCCATGGCGAGAGAGAACTTCAAAACTTCCTCTTACACCTCAACTCTATCAACCCAAAAATTCAATTCACTATGGAGATAGAAAAGAAAGGACGCCTACCGTTTTTGGATGTTTTGGTATCAAGGAGGCCGAATGGAAAGCTTGCGCATACCGTGTATAGAAAACCAACACACACTGACCGATACCTCAACAACGGATCAAACCATCATCCCAGACAAAAAAGGGGAGTCATGAAAACTCTATCTGTGAGAGCCAAGAGAATATGTGAGCCGGCAGAATTGGAACGGGAAATGAAACATCTAGAAAGAGCATTTGGTTGGAATGGATACAGCAGACACGAGTTCCATAGGGCCGTCCGTCCAAGGAATGTAGAGCACCAAGAAGAAACAACAGGAGATGATGAGGAAAAGCGCGTGTGGACCAGTCTACCATATATCCATAAAGTCACGGACAGGATCGGCAGGCTACTGGAAAAACACAAGGTCAAGACTGTGTTTAAACCCACTCGTACAATACAACAGAGCTTGAGATCGGCCAAAGACCGCAGAGATCCTCTATCAGCGCCCGGAGTTTATAGAGTTCCATGTAGCTGTGGGTCGGTGTACATTGGCACCACAAAGCGCAGTGTCAACACGAGAATTACGGAACACAAAAGGAGTTGCAGTCAACGTCGGGAAGCACGGGAGATCACTTCGCCCACTGCCTCATCGCCTTTGATAATGTCTACCGCAGCTGTAGACGAAACGTCGGGAAGAAATTCCATTGGACCACGGCTTCAAAGCTCGGAAAATACTTTAGATTTTAGTTTTTATGTGTGTGTGTGTGTGTGTGTGTGTGTGTGTGTGTGTGTGTGTGTGTGTGTGTGTGTGTGTGTGTGTGTGTGTGTGTGTGTGTGTGTGTGTGTGTGTGTGTGTGTGTGTGTGTGTGTGTGTGTGTGTGTGTGTGTGTGTGTGTGTGTGTGTGTGTGTGTGTGTGTGTGTGTGTGTGTGTGTGTGTGTGTGTGTGTGTGTGTGTGTGTGTGTGTGTGTGTGTGTGTGTGTGTGTGTGTGTGTGTGTGTGTGTGTGTGTGTGTGTGTGTGTGTGTGTGTGTGTGTGTGTGTGTGTGTGTGTGTGTGTGTGTGTGTGTGTGTGTGTGTGTGTGTGTGTGTGTGTGTGTGTGTGTGTGTGTGTGTGTGTGTGTGTGTGTGTGTGTGTGTGTGTGTGTGTGTGTGTGTGTGTGTGTGTGTGTGTGTGTGTGTGTGTGTGTGTGTGTGTGTGTGTGTGTGTGTGTGTGTGTGTGTGTGTGTGTGTGTGTGTGTGTGTGTGTGTGTGTGTGTGTGTGTGTGTGTGTGTGTGTGTGTGTGTGTGTGTGTGTGTGTGTGTGTGTGTGTGTGTGTGTGTGTGTGTGTGTGTGTGTGTGTGTGTGTGTGTGTGTGTGTGTGTGTGTGTGTGTGTGTGTGTGTGTGTGTGTGTGTGTGTGTGTGTGTGTGTGTGTGTGTGTGTGTGTGTGTGTGTGTGTGTGTGTGTGTGTGTGTGTGTGTGTGTGTGTGTGTGTGTGTGTGTGTGTGTGTGTGTGTGTGTGTGTGTGTGTGTGTGTGTGTGTGTGTGTGTGTGTGTGTGTGTGTGTGTGTGTGTGTGTGTGTGTGTGTGTGTGTGTGTGTGTGTGTGTGTGTGTGTGTGTGTGTGTGTGTGTGTGTGTGTGTGTGTGTGTGTGTGTGTGTGTGTGTGTGTGTGTGTGTGTGTGTGTGTGTGTGTGTGTGTGTGTGTGTGTGTGTGTGTGTGTGTGTGTGTGTGTGTGTGTGTGTGTGTGTGTGTGTGTGTGTGTGTGTGTGTGTGTGTGTGTGTGTGTGTGTGTGTGTGTGTGTGTGTGTGTGTGTGTGTGTGTGTGTGTGTGTGTGTGTGTGTGTGTGTGTGTGTGTGTGTGTGTGTGTGTGTGTGTGTGTGTGTGTGTGTGTGTGTGTGTGTGTGTGTGTGTGTGTGTGTGTGTGTGTGTGTGTGTGTGTGTGTGTGTGTGTGTGTGTGTGTGTGTGTGTGTGTGTGTGTGTGTGTGTGTGTGTGTGTGTGTGTGTGTGTGTGTGTGTGTGTGTGTGTGTGTGTGTGTGTGTGTGTGTGTGTGTGTGTGTGTGTGTGTGTGTGTGTGTGTGTGTGTGTGTGTGTGTGTGTGTGTGTGTGTGTGTGTGTGTGTGTGTGTGTGTGTGTGTGTGTGTGTGTGTGTGTGTGTGTGTGTGTGTGTGTGTGTGTGTGTGTGTGTGTGTGTGTGTGTGTGTGTGTGTGTGTGTGTGTGTGTGTGTGTGTGTGTGTGTGTGTGTGTGTGTGTGTGTGTGTGTGTGTGTGTGTGTGTGTGTGTGTGTGTGTGTGTGTGTGTGTGTGTGTGTGTGTGTGTGTGTGTGTGTGTGTGTGTGTGTGTGTGTGTGTGTGTGTGTGTGTGTGTGTGTGTGTGTGTGTGTGTGTGTGTGTGTGTGTGTGTGTGTGTGTGTGTGTGTGTGTGTGTGTGTGTGTGTGTGTGTGTGTGTGTGTGTGTGTGTGTGTGTGTGTGTGTGTGTGTGTGTGTGTGTGTGTGTGTGTGTGTGTGTGTGTGTGTGTGTGTGTGTGTGTGTGTGTGTGTGTGTGTGTGTGTGTGTGTGTGTGTGTGTGTGTGTGTGTGTGTGTGTGTGTGTGTGTGTGTGTGTGTGTGTGTGTGTGTGTGTGTGTGTGTGTGTGTGTGTGTGTGTGTGTGTGTGTGTGTGTGTGTGTGTGTGTGTGTGTGTGTGTGTGTGTGTGTGTGTGTGTGTGTGTGTGTGTGTGTGTGTGTGTGTGTGTGTGTGTGTGTGTGTGTGTGTGTGTGTGTGTGTGTGTGTGTGTGTGTGTGTGTGTGTGTGTGTGTGTGTGTGTGTGTGTGTGTGTGTGTGTGTGTGTGTGTGTGTGTGTGTGTGTGTGTGTGTGTGTGTGTGTGTGTGTGTGTGTGTGTGTGTGTGTGTGTGTGTGTGTGTGTGTGTGTGTGTGTGTGTGTGTGTGTGTGTGTGTGTGTGTGTGTGTGTGTGTGTGTGTGTGTGTGTGTGTGTGTGTGTGTGTGTGTGTGTGTGTGTGTGTGTGTGTGTGTGTGTGTGTGTGTGTGTGTGTGTGTGTGTGTGTGTGTGTGTGTGTGTGTGTGTGTGTGTGTGTGTGTGTGTGTGTGTGTGTGTGTGTGTGTGTGTGTGTGTGTGTGTGTGTGTGTGTGTGTGTGTGTGTGTGTGTGTGTGTGTGTGTGTGTGTGTGTGTGTGTGTGTGTGTGTGTGTGTGTGTGTGTGTGTGTGTGTGTGTGTGTGTGTGTGTGTGTGTGTGTGTGTGTGTGTGTGTGTGTGTGTGTGTGTGTGTGTGTGTGTGTGTGTGTGTGTGTGTGTGTGTGTGTGTGTGTGTGTGTGTGTGTGTGTGTGTGTGTGTGTGTGTGTGTGTGTGTGTGTGTGTGTGTGTGTGTGTGTGTGTGTGTGTGTGTGTGTGTGTGTGTGTGTGTGTGTGTGTGTGTGTGTGTGTGTGTGTGTGTGTGTGTGTGTGTGTGTGTGTGTGTGTGTGTGTGTGTGTGTGTGTGTGTGTGTGTGTGTGTGTGTGTGTGTGTGTGTGTGTGTGTGTGTGTGTGTGTGTGTGTGTGTGTGTGTGTGTGTGTGTGTGTGTGTGTGTGTGTGTGTGTGTGTGTGTGTGTGTGTGTGTGTGTGTGTGTGTGTGTGTGTGTGTGTGTGTGTGTGTGTGTTGATAACAGTTTATATACTTGCATTTTTATCCTTCTTCAAAAGTAATCATTTGTTTGTTTCGTTGACTATTTCCATATTTTTTTACACTTTTTTATCCAAACAAATACACTTTTTAGATAGGTGACAATTTTGCGTTATTAATATTTTTTACATTCGTTTGTTATTACCATTAAATGCCAAACATGAAGTACTTGTAAATAATATTAAAGAAGCAGTTACAATAGTGCTAATACTTTTTTCTGAAGAAGTATTAGAATATATTAAAAATTAATAATATTGAATTTATTACAAGCACTTGAATTGACTTAAAAAAAATCAAAAATGAATCAAGCAATCAAGCAACTTTTAATTTAAGAAAGTGGGGGAATACATTTACAGGGAGGACATCAAAGTAAACAATTTATACTTAGAATTATGTAAAAAAATTGACGAATTTCAGCGTATGGATGTTTAAGCTAAAAATGAATCATTCCTTAACTTTGGTACCCACTGAATTTGTTCTATAGGTACCTATTGCTAATAGTGTTAGCCTTTTCTAATTTTTGGTAGTTCAAACATGTAGCATTTAATTTTTTCCTTACCTTCATCTAGTTTCTCGTTGACCAGTTCCTTCTCGGCTGTACATGAAAGGACGACTGTTGTCAGCAAAAAGATGAACCCCTTGTAGGAGGACTTCATCTTAAAGCAGAATCTTAAACGCCCGCCTCACCGTTTCACTCTATGTTTGCTGAAACAAAATAATATATTTAAACTATGATAATCAAGATGGCAATTGTATTGAAGGGTTAATGTGTAGTAAGGTCTAAAACAAATTGCTTTAAATAATCATAATTGTTTATTCCTAAATCCCTACATGCAGCAGTAACTGCTGTGAATATAGAAAACAATAATGAAGTTAAGTATATAATTTTCCTCGCTCTCTTTACTCGATTTTCATTATATTATATAAGTCTGCGGTTACTTCAACGCGCCCCCCTGTATTTTCACCCTACGTAACCCTCAATTGTCGGATTTTCTTCAAGTAGTTGCTTGTCGCGAAATATAATTACCTTCAATTGTTGAAAGATATTTCCTTCTCTTCATATCATTTACGTATTAAATTGATATAGTCTAGGAGGTAAAAAAACAGTTCCTAAACCTGTAAAAATCGGAAGTTTGGTGAGCTAAAATAATTGAAAGCTGGGTATGTATAACTTGGATATCGAAATTTGAAATTTAGGGCAGCTATAACGGAAAAAAATTAGCTTAACTATGGTAATAAGTAAAGTCACCCCCAATATTATTAGCTCTCCAAAAACAGATGTTCTTAATTGTAAAATAAATTATAAAAATCAAAAACCAAATATACACAATATACACAATAGGTAACCAAATCCCATACAAATAACGAGATTCGGGCCTTGGTCTACGGAAGAGTCAAGCTGACTCGTAACTATAAAATAGCCACCAATTTGGCCAACTAAAACTCCACTCCTTTAACTTGACACCGCCCTGTAACCTCTGGAAGACATGACGCCAATGCGACAATGGTATGCTTCTTCGGTATTCCTTTTCCTCTTTATCCTTTTTAGCCAGGATTCTCCTCTGCCATGTTATTCCACATATTTTTGTTTCAATGCAACTTCTTTATGTGTTTATTCTAGTGATTTTGGCGCTTAACTTTACTTCGATTTGCATTCTATATTCCTCCAAAGAACAGATTGTGTGTAAGTGTCCTTCTTTTAACTCTTGAATGACCCACGACCTCTTAGTATCTGGGTGAAGAAATAGTTCAGTCTCCGGTCTGTTGTTATTCCCTCTTTTAATATTTTGTATCAAATCCTTTGTCCATTGTGGCACATCCTCTGTAGAGTAGATGGATGGAACTCTTATATTTACTAGTAGTGGTTTAGTCCAAAGAACTTACTTCCTCTGTATATTTTTCTATATTTGGAGGTAAATATGATTGCACAGACACTGACTAGTAAACATAATTAATTGATTTGTTCTTGCAAGTGGACACCCAGACTATATAATTCCTTGAATATTTTAAAGTGGCTTCATCCGAATTTCCGTCTCTTCATACCCTCTTCAATCTTATTCGCATTCCATTACAATCAAAGACAATAATTAAATGTAAATTTAGAACAATCCGCCGAGAATCAAGTCTGTGGAAACAATAGAGACACGTTCGCAAGAACTGTTTTTGACGTTGTAATGAACAGTCATTATACCAATATTGTTGAAGTTTAAAAATATACGCCATTGTTACGAGAAATCGGCTGAATAAGTTTACTTTCCAATTGAGACACTTTACGATACAGAGTATATATTTACAAAAATATATGCTCGTCAATTATCTACTACAGATCATTGGATAATAAAGAATCCACCCTGGGTATATTCATTGATATTGAGGGAGCGTTTGATAAAACAAGCTTTCCAACAATTACACAGCAACTCAACTCCAGGAATGTACCCCTGGTAGTGAGCGAATGGATACTCAAGATTTTCTCTAGTAGAGCAATAAGTGTCAGTGTAGAAGATATCATAGTGAGAGGGCTGGTCATGAGGGGATGTCCACAAGGAGGGGTCTTATCATCCCTCCTTTGGAACATAGTCCTGGATACCCTGATTAATCACCTCAACAATAATGGATTTTAAACAATAGTTGTGTTGCAGACCAGCAAATTAATAGAAACATAGAACACTCACTGTCTATCAATCCCAACAAGAGTAAGATGGTCCTTTTCACCAGGATAAGAAGAATATCGGGCTTAAAACTCCCTGAAATCCTCAAAAGCAAATTAAACTTCCCTGAAGAGGTGAAATGGCCTGGTATTACCCTCGACAAGAGGCTAACATGGAACTCTCACCTACAAAGCAGAGCAAAAAGGGCATATGTGGCTTATGAGCAATGTCGGAGGACAGTGGGACATATAGAGCCATTGCATGGGGACTGAAGGTTCTACAGGCAACGACCATCCACAAATGATATCAAATACAGCGAATGGCTTGTTTAAACATAACAGGAGCCATGAGAACAACACCAACCGCGACTAAGGAATTCATTACTGGCCTGACCTCTCTGGACCTGCACGTCAAAGAGGTTGCGTTGATGGCCATGTTACGATTGCGCATGGCTGGTGTAAACCCCGAAGTAGGAGTGGGTCAATTGAGACTAAGCCTATGGCGAGAAGCGCTTACTGCACTACCTCTGCTGCAGGCTCAGCGATGCAATTGAACCCAAGTTTGTGTTTAACAAACCCTACAAAATACAAATAAAACAGAATACGGAGTCAGATGCTTCAAATGCAATAAACAGACGGCTCCAAAACCAAAGAGGGCTCAGGATGTGGTGTCTACTAAGCCTAAGAATTAAGTGGGCAATGGGAAAAAATACCAGCGTGGTTCAAACAGAACTGGCTGGTATCTCAATTGCCACAAAAGAACTAACCAGAAAAGGAATTTCTGGCAAAGACATAATAATCTGCACTGAGAACAGACAAGCTCTACTAGCCTTGAATAGACAGCGTGTTACATCAGGGCTAGTATTAGAGTGCCATCAAGCTTTAGCTAATGCCTCGGTAGATAACCATATTATCCTGAGGTGGGTTAAAGGGCACGACAGGAGTAAAGGTAACCGCATTGCCGATTTCTTAGCCAGGGAAGCGGCTGGACTAAGAATTTTAGGACCCAGCGACACCCAGTTGAAAGTAAGGAAAGAAACGAGATGTAAATGTTTGTTCCAAATTCCTGAACTTATTTTTAAGGCTAAATCTTATGTGGATCTCATAGGCTGTACCATAACCTCCAAATACCACCCACTTGTCAAATGAAGCAGCCAGGGTGCAATTGATAGTATGGTGAATGTCCAAAGTTGGCTTTGGGAAACATAAACTTTCCTTGCGACAGAAACTTTCCTTGCGGTCATCAAATTTATAAAAATATGTGAAAACTAAATCGCACTTTAATGTTCATTAGTTTTCAAACCGTTAAAAGTGAGTACTGTTAAGAATTAAATTAAAAATGAGCAGAATGAAATAATTGGTCATCTATTTAATTTATTTTATTGAATTTTAGTGGTGACAGGCTCAGTCAATTTTTAAATAACAAAATTTATCGAATTTGTCATGTACAATTTTTTACTCTGTTCTCTACAGATGTGATTTTCTATACCGTAAATTTTGTAAATTGTATCTATAGTACAGAGATATAAATTTTAATTATTACAATGAAATATTCAACATGCAATATCTGTCATTTCCAATTATTGTGGTTTTTATCCACAAAACTCGTTTGGTTTGAATTCTGTTTTTTTTTAACAGCAGAAACTATTTACGAATACACAGTTAATTAAAAAGTGAACCGTTTTGTTTTTTATTTTACGTTGTTCTACGGTGAGTTATTATCAATCAAACTGAATAGCAATCCAGAGGTGTTTAATGTTATTTTTTTAATAAATAAGCGCATCTTTACACGTTGATGATGAACATTTTCAATGTAAGAGCAATCTCTATCAAAATAATTCTTTGTTTATTTTGATTAGTTTTTTCATCTGTTACAATAGTCAGATTTTGTGGTTTCAGCCAATAAGAGCTCACGATCCTAACCAATCATTGATTTCTATACTAGTTAAACTTAAAGAAAACGAGCACCTCAGTTTCGTTGTGAAATAAATCGATAGACTTATCGCAAAAATTCAATCACTTCTGGTACTACTACTGATAATTTTTCTATTTCACTGTTGCTCAGATCCCATTGTGTATCAATTTCTTGGACCCATAGATATAGTAAAATAAGATACAGTTTGTTTACATTTCGGCGCTCGCCAATAACAAAGAACGGTCTAAAGCGTTGTGTTATTAAATTTATATTTGTAGTTTCAATGTTGTCAAAGTTATTCTAATTTTTCCGTCATTACTAAAATCCTAAATCTATGTAAAAATTATCTTGGAAAATGAGATATTTTGTTTGTATGTACACCTACGTTAACACTAATTTTCGCAACTAATACCACAACAAATCATAATATTCATCATAATAATAGATAAATATTGACAAAGATAATTCACCACAGTTTAAACCATTTCTACGGAAATTTGTTAGAAGCGGCAACTAAGCGCTATCAAACTTTCTATTTTTATCAATGAAACCAGATAATTAGAATGTTACTAGTGATTTGTAGCAGCCATCTTCTAATCACTCTGTTTGTTTACTATTGTGTTTTATAGGTTAGAGGTATTGTGCAAGATTAAAATATTCTTTTTCACATATATTTATTGGTTTAAGTTGATTGATTAGACAAATATGGTTCAACAGTATTGTGTGCAGCAAACTGGATTATTTAAATCCCCATTTATCATTTCATCGGTAAGTTACATGTAAGATTATAAATAAAGCTTCAGGTGCGTAGAATTAGTATTTGATCGACTGTATAAACTCTTTAATAATGCCTAAAGGATTGTTTTAACTTATTGCAACGACTTATAATTATGCAGGTTTCATATATTTTGTTAAGAATTAAATCACATTTACTTGACTATAATTCAAATGCAGTCTATTTTTTTATCGACCAAATAAGTAGAACGCACTTCACTGTACGAATTCAGTTACGAGTATGCTACACAAAATATAAACTCCGCTAAACTTTCAACCCGGATGAGCTAAATTTCAAAACTATTTTTAATTGCTCTATTTACCCGAAGATAAACCACATGGAAACAAAACTTAAATTAAGCGTTATGACAAGAGGGGCGTTCATTTCTACAATGATGGAGTACACCGAACCGCTCTAGTCTGGTTCTGACAGCTGCTCTGTGGTGGCAGGTAGTTTTTAGTCCGGCAATAGCTTCAGCAAATCATCATTTAAATTCAGTTTACATACACTGACTACGCCATGTTGTAGGATGACTAGATGGAATATGCGGTTTTTGCGTTTGTCATATAATCTATTTGATATCAAAAAAGTTTTATGCGATTTTGTCGTTTCCACAAGGCTGAATTTAATTTCAGACGATCCGAGTTATGTTTTCGAGATTGTAATTAAATGTGAATTAGAGAAAACCGATTTTTAAAGTTTTTTCAAATTATATTTTGTTTTCACATAATAATAACTTCACACACGAAATAAACATACACATATGTGATAATTCACTGAGTTATAAATAAATACTTTAAAACTTCTAATTAGGTTATTTGATAAGTTTGCAGATAATTTTATGTGTGGACAGTTCAAAGTATGTAGCTTATAAATGTTAATATTTTATCTGATCTAGATAGTATAAGTTGCCTTGACATAACCAAATACACTCAAAGAAGTTTACCAGTATATACAACAGGAATTCGGCGAATTCTGCAGGAAATTCCACCTATATAAGCGACAGCAGGAATATTTGTTAATCTTTCTTTTGATTGAAGAATCTGCGAAACTGCATCAAAAGTGGAGTTCCATCTAGTGTATAACTTCATTTCTTTTTGGTTTATACATTCAATGCATTCTTTTCTCTTGTTCGTATTGTTGGAATTTTTGTGACAGTATTTTTATAATGTGTTGTGGCTATTAAATTCAAAGTATGTGTAACTATACCGAGTAGAAAATCAATCATTATTTAGTTACTGACAATGCAATAAAATTAACATAATCATAAAATTTGAGCACAAGAAAAACCGTTCCAAAATTTTTTTCTCGTCAGTTTAAGATTAAATCGACTGTGTTTCTATTGAAACTAAAACAAACCTTCTAAGTGTTTACAGATTGAGCCGAGAATCCCCAAAATAAAGAAATTAAGTTGTTCTAAAAGTCTCAGCTGGACTCTGATAAAATTCGGAATGTTGATTTTTGACCTTTTCCGCACTTACTTTCTTACCTATTTTCCTTCTAGGAAGCTCTTAACTTTCCCTACATTTTTCTCGACTTTCGATGGTTAATGGGACTTTGTTGAGGTAAGACGATTTATTTTGTTTTTTTATTTCGAAATGTCTTCCGTGATTTTAGGATTTCTACATTCGGTAAAAATATCAGATACCGGATTTGTAAAACATTGTTCCGATTTACAATACCTAATCTGACGTTTTTAAAATATTTTATTATGTTTTGTACTAAATTGATTACACGTCTCAGAGCTGATTTTATTGCAACATATAAAACTGTGCGAGATCACTCTATATATATTTAGTTACAAGTTTTCTTAGTTCTATCTATCAATTGATTAAAAATAATATTTTTATAAGTTATATCTAGCATGTTTTCTAGATAAAGTGTCAGGATTCTTCTTTACTCTAACCTAATTAAAAAAATAAAAACCTGCTCTTCCTCTACTCTTGATATAGTGTAACGGTTAACTAATTCCAACAGCTCGAAAGAATTAACAAAAAACAGATAAATTTATTAATATAAATAAAATCATTACTTATTGTATTTTGAGTAATCACAGGACAGAATGTAATTTAAAAACAATGTTTTAAACTAGTTCTACCTTGGTAATTGTAAAAGAATCTATAAAATTTGACATATCAAACTTTAACATTGAAAGCCCATAAGAGATTTTTACTAACAGATTTGAGGTATTTACGTAAAATTTAACAAAGAAGTGAATTTATAAATTCAAAGTAATGTAGTCTCAGATATGTCTGCGACTATAATAACAATGAGAATGTTATTACATTGATCGTAAAAGAAAATTGCAAGATAATCTCAAAATTCAATATCATGGTATATCAAAGTAATTAGTTAAAATTTAAAGGAAATAATAAAAATCATAGAAATAGAGTTCCGGATTTCTAAAATTAAAGAAATACAGTAAAAAAGGGAATAATAATGAAGTTTCATGGAATTTAAGGAATCGATAATAACGAACATTAAAAGTCTGTGTATAAATTTAATATAAGTAGAAATAGTGAGAAAATTATATCAAAATTATTCTTTTTGTCTGTAGAATAATTTTGTGTTACTTAAAAGTAGTAAAAAAATTAATAATTTTGAATTTTATAAAAATTTACATTAAAAAAACTGTCAAATTCCAATCAAGTAAGCTGTGATTTGATGGTTTATAAAAACTATTTCGCGCTGTCAAGCGAGGCTTTTTCCCCAAAATCTTTTGAAGCGTTCACGTCGATCCTCGTAATAAAAACAAAAGAAAATCAAATCAAAGCAATACTGATTGAAGATAAAAAAAAAATTCAAAGAAATTTACCTGTCAAAATAAGTTAGGTTATATTTTTGTAAAACAAGAAAACTTAAAAAGAAAAATCAAGGGGAGAAGTCCAATTATTTATCTTATCGTTGTTCCTGTTAAATAATCCAGATCCTGGTGTATCCTGACTATGCTATTCAGATCCAGTTGTATCCTGTATTAATTTATCTTATTCCTGTTTTTGGTTCCCTAGAGATATTGTACTAAATCCCACCTTGAATTGACTAGGAAAATAATCAGAATAAAAAAGTCTAAGTCGTATTAAAGGTACCAATTTACTATATTAAATATCGATATTTAAAAATGTTTAAAAATAAAAAAGGCCACAAGTTTTACAATTAATTAGGTTAGATTTTTTTTTAAAAAACTATAACTAAATTACTTAGATTAGAATATAACATTGGAGTAAGGTAAGAGAGTAATCATAAGATTTGTGCTAATTCTTGATTTGTAAATAAGAAAAATATTACGCTTACCTTATTCTAGCAAACAACTCTTTCACATAAAATAAAAGGTTAACCGTTATTTATTTTGAATATTAATAAATGTTTACATATTTTTACTGAGTCATTATTATCAATTTCTACAATCACGCGGTCACTAGAGACACTTCCTGAGTTTAAGATTCTCAAATTTTCTATTTGATAGTAGATGGCGCTCAACAAAATTATCCACAACAAATAATTACATTCTGTCTAAGTTTACGGCAGAAGGCAATAAGAACAAAAAGATATAGGTAAAAATTTTTTATAAATATTAAATTAACAACAAACCAATTTAAAGAGCTAAAGACGAGGTTGATTAATCTATTAATAAAATCAATAATAACATTGTAGGTTATGTACTAAAACTCAAAATTAAATAAATCAAATAATAAAAATAAATATTCAATAAAATTAATTTTTCTTTTAAACACCGATAGTACGTAACAATAGTTACTCAAATTAGGGTTTGGATTGGTTGTTGGCTTACCAATGCAATTATAAATGACCTAGAATGCAATAAAAGGAAAATATTTATTAAATAAAAAATGCTTTATATCGCTTTTCTTCCAATATATGCACAAACGGTTTACACGTTTTATTTTACCCTTGTCGACAAACACTTTGTTCTTTTAAACCATTTCCATCATATATTTAGTAAACTCACCCCCTTCCTGATAAAAACATATGATCCCGAGAGCAGTTAATCATTCTCATGCTTGGCCGCTACATAGGGTCCCTACTTGTTTAAAAAAGTCGCCATCGCAGCGCAAAAACGGTTATGACAACCGAAAAATAATGCGTAGTAAAAGCCAAAAAGTTTTTCACAGCCGGAAATGTTGCCCGACTCTTTTCCATATATAACCATCCACAATTTCCGGGTGTCCCGCGGGATTTTCCCGATTGGCGCCATGATACAACTTTGGAGGAAGCAGAGAAGAAAATTGCTAGATAAGGTAAAAAGTTGTACGGGTTGATTTGTGAAAATGCGAAAGGATCAAAGGATAATGCTATTTTAAATTTGTATCTGCTTGAGTAAACTGGTGTCCCTTTTTAAGGTAAACAGCCAATAAAATTACAGAGTACATAACAATGGAAATAACTAAGGCAGTGTAGTATTTTGAGTTTTTTGCTATTTTTGGTTCAAAAGTAAATTTTAATGTATATTTTCAAATTTTCCTAACACACGCAAATTTTTTTCTTTAAATTGTTACAGTATTTATTGGGTACAATGTTTTTTTTACAAAATTTACAGATACAGGGTGCTCAAGTCATGTGACAAAGTCATACATATCTGTTAAAATAGATGATGTGAAAAAAATGTCTTTGCTTGTGCGAGTTAGAAATGACAGGGCCTTACCTTTTAACGTGCAATTTCTCAGCATGGCTGAAAGGACAACCCGATCCGCATATCAGAGGCCACCCATCCACAGTCAAACCGCGGCAAGACGTGCTTAGCTCAAAAACCTTACCAATTGAGATGTCCTAAAATTAGTCTTAAGCTTCATATTTTAAAATGAATTATAAAATTACACGGTATTACATAACAAGTTGCTAGATCAAATTTGCGTTTTTAGACGAAATACCCTGTATTTTATTTTAACTTTAATTACAAAACTATGCTATAAAAAAATTGTAACGTTTAAATTTATTAACCTCGACTTATTTATATTGAGGTTATTGATCGTGGACTTCTCCGTTATTTTTCCCTCTGACTCATTGAATTTTCATTTCATTGTTATTATTTCCTTCCACAAAACCGACTATTCCATCAATCGGCCCTCAAACTCAATTATTTATATGAAAAAATCGCAAGCAATATTACGTCCATGACGTACGATCTACAATTAAAATTGACAAGATATCATTCGGCGTGACATTTGACCATTTTGTAGTCCTGGGTTCAGATCTTTGGAAAACTGTTATTACGGAGATTTGTCTTTGACTCCTTGCTGTACTATGGGGGCGCTTACGCAGTGACGGCGTCACAGGAATTTCTAAAAGCTGGATTTTGAAAACGACTTTAATTCTGCTGCCTAAATAAGAAATTGGAAAAAGTAGGACAGATGCCTTATGCTAATACAAAAGTGCAAGTAGTTGAGGACTATTATGTTTGACAGAAAGGCACCATTCTATCTATCTGTTGATGGAGTGTCGATACACTGCGACCTATAAGATCTATTCTGCCCCCTTCCGCTGCTCATTCGTTAAGGATGTCTCAACGATTAGAGTAGTTCCTCCAGTCCTATTGCTTTCAATTAGTTCAGGATGTCAGTAGGCTTCAGGTTAGGTAGATCTCCTTCTTCTATTTGATATTCTCCGGGGATTTTCCAGGGTCCTGCATTCTGAGAGAATGTGGATAGAGGTTTCCTCCTTTTCCTCGCATAATCTGCATTCTTCTTCCTCTACGAATCCGAGTTCCTTTAGGTGTCCTCTCAACCGGCAGTGCCCTGTTAGGATATCCGTTAGTATTCTGAGCTATTTTTTACTTTTGCTGATGCAGTGGTCTGATCTTTTCTGGTTATAGTTTCCCAGTAGTGTCTTGGCCTGTCTCATTCCTTGCAGTCATATACATTATTGGAGGGTAACAGTGTTGTTCTTGAAGTTCCTTTAGTTTCTCTAGGCACTCTCAAACCATCTTGGAGTTGATTACATGGGAGTTCAAAGCATTAATGGCTGCTTGGCTGTCTGACATGATGATGATCTCTTCTCTACGAAAATTTCTTTCCATGTTGAACTGGACACATTTTTCGGTGGCGTAGATTTCAGCTTGGAAAATGCTCGGAGATTTGCCTAGACTTTCGGAATATTTGGTTCCAGGCCCATATACTCCTATTCCTATTCCTTCTGTTATTCTGGAACCATCTGTGTACAATTTAATGATACTTCTCTTTGTCCCGTTCGCTTTTGTTACTTAGCTTAAGGCAATGTGATTGTTTTCTTGAGAGGGAAGAAAAACATTTGATTATGGAAGTGAAATATTAGTTTTGCAATTAAATGTGAAAAATGAAGCTGCACCAAAGTGTTTACTTATTCCAAAAACAGCCCGTTTCATAAAACCATTACCAACTTTGTCCCTTTAGAGGGAGTGTAAAAAAATTAAGCTAAGATACAGTTATTCCCTTTTTTCTTATCAAGCCTCCGTCACTGCTTATCTGTCTCACTTGGCTTCCGGTACGAGGGTAGCGAGCATTCGTTCGTTTGATACGAGAGTGATGGTCCTGGGGGAGGTTAACATGCTGTGATTGATACAGTTTTCAAATATCCTAAAAGCTGATTGGCATTTTGCCTTATTTCAGTAAATGGAAAAGTTTTTCCTCAATAGGAATGTGTATGTGTATGTTTAGGACAAAAGATGCATTTATTGTTTCGGATCAAATAGTATTGTGTAGAGTTTGGAAGTTTGGAAGTACTTAGTTTGTGGAGGGAAAAAATCTTTTGTGTTACAAAATACTTTCTAAAGCTTTCAAATTAGTTTAAGTCAAGAAAGAATATTTTATTTAAAAGCTTGCTAGTATGTTTCGATTTTGGAAATTACAGAAATCACGCGAGGTGCTCATTTAAATGTTTATTAAATAAAATATCGTTGAGAGTCTGTTTCTAAAAGGATTGTCCGACAAGGAAATTTATGATGTTATATATCAATGTGGCTACTCACTTAGAGTAGTTCTACCTATCTATCTACACGTCAATAGTGAGACCGGCCATCAACTTATGGAGCAGTAGTCTAGGGCAGCAGAACTAAGCTGGCCAGTACCAAGGCAAATCTAGCGAAAATCCAAAGACTAGCCTGCGTAAAACTCAATAGAAGTGCCATTAAATTGTACACAGATGGTTCTAGAACAACAGAAGGAACAGGAATAGGAGTATATGTGCCTGGAACCAAATATTCCGAAAGTTTAGGCAAATCTCCGAGCATTTTCCAAGCTGAAATATACGCCATCGGAAAATGTGTCCAGTTCAACATAGAAAGAAATCATCATCATGTCAGACAGCCAAGCAGCCATTAATGCCTTGAACTCCCACGTAATCAACTCCAAGAAGGTTTGGGAGTGCCTAGAGAATCTAAACGAATTAGGCAAGAACAATACTGCTACCTTCCTATGGGTTCCGGGACACACTGGAGTGGAGGGTAATGAAATAGCAGACGTACTCGCAAAAAAAGGGGCTGAAACACCATTTCTGGGACCTGAACCCTTCTGCGGAATAAGCACCAGTACAATACTTGATTAACTTGGAAAAGAAGTAAATAACAAAAGATCCCAATACTGGATAGGACTACAAGGAATGAGGCAGGCCAAGATACTACTGGGAAACTATAACCAGAAGAGATGAGACGATTGCATTAGTAAAAGTAAAAATAAGCTCAGAATACTAACGGGTATCCTAACAGGGTACTGCCGGCTGAGAGGCCACCTAAAGAAACTCGGATTAGTAGACAAAGAAGAATGCAGATTCTGCGAGGAAGAGGAGGAAACCTCTATACACATTCTCTCAGAATGCATTACCCTGCAAAATCCAAGGGTACGATACCTTGGAGAATATCAAATAGAAGAGGAAGATCTACCTAACCTGAAGCATACCGACATCCTGAACTTTTTGAAAGCAATACTGCCGTCCTAAGGAAAAACATCCTATCTGCCAATTTTGCAATTTTGAGATTATAATACTTTGAATAATTATGCAACGTGCTTTATCTATCTACTAAGAAAGAATATGCTATCTGCAGCCGATAAGCCTGGTATCTGACTAACAAATTAATCCGTTCTACACAAACAGTGTGAAGTACTATGTAAAAGTGTTCTATCTACCATATACTAAGCAAAAATGTAATATCTACCTAATTATAGTCACTTCCGACTTTCTTGCTTAGTTTTTCCACATTATTACTTCGGGCAAGCATACTAAACAAAAATGTCCTATCTAGAATTATATACACAATCTAAACGTCTGTAAAAAGAATGTATTTTATCTAATAAATATAAGATTTACTATTTAAAACTTTTTATTTTGTCCGTTAGGAAGTCATACACTAATCTTTGCTGTATTTTGATGTTGAAGCAGAACGGACTTTTATCTTAAGTAAAGTTACTTATTCAAAATAACTGATTTTATTAAGGATAAAAGTCCGATATGCTTCAAAATCAAAATACAACAAAGATTAGAAATTTAGCATATGCCCAATAGTAGACACAGATATTATACAATTCTGTCTTAAATTTCAACCGGATGTAGTAGAAACAGGCGACGGCGATAACAAATATATAAAAGTTCAAATAACTTAAAAGCAGTATTTTGCAGATCGGATGTTTTTCCTTAGGACGGCAGAATAGGACCGGAGGAGCTGCTCTAATCGTTGAGACATCCTTAACGATTGGGCAGCAGTAGGGGGCACAATAGATCTTATAGGTGGCAGTGTATTGACACCCCCATCACACCATCACAGATAGATAGATAGACAGATAGAGTAGTTACTAATTGACCTATAACGTGTCGATGTACTGTGACATAGTGGCATATTACAATAAAAATTACAATACTATTAATTTTTATTTGAATCTTAAAACACTTTTTCTTTTTTACATCCATTTGGGATAGCTAAGCTCTATTCTGGTTGGTCGACACATTGACAAGTAATTTAGATTAGGCAACATATTTTAGAGTGAAGTATAGATATTAGCTAACTTAAAATTCTTTACATTTTTAAATTGAAGATTTGTATCATAGTTTTCGCAGATTGGTTTAATATAATGTTAAAAATAACGGGATAGTTGAATGCCCTTGTATTTATATTCAAAACTTTTCTCGAAACCCTTAATATAACCAAGATTTCGAACTTTGTCCGAGGTTTGGGTATAGTAAACTTTTTCGAAAACCCACTTTAATATCAAATACGAACAAACTCATTTATAATAAAAAGTAAACGTCTTCAATTTGTGATCAGTTATTCAAAGATACTTTATAAAAGTATATCCGATTTCTTCGTCTATAAATGCTCATAAACCTGAAGTTGACGTATACATCAAAAGAAATATGAACTTGGAAAAGTTCTCTCTACTTACTTCTGTAATACGATTGGGAAAATTCACTTTTATAATTGCATTAAACGAATTGAATTTAGCAATTAAAAACCTAGAAAAGTTTTCTTCCTGCAGCTATAAATGTTTCCAACATCGCGCCGTCTCCGGTGAAAAAAGTTAATCAAAGAAATAAATTTTTGTAGAAACGACCACTCTCTTTCCACCTTTTCCTAACTTCGCCAATTTTTCTTGTCTAAGTTTTCTCATTAAAGCTTAAATTATCAACTCTAAAGCCCCCATTGGAAAAAAAAAATATTCTCGACGATTTTTACTTCGATTTTAGTCATGACGTTCTATTCGAACATTTAATTGATATATTAATTCTCGACTTCAGACAGAAAATGTTACTGTATTTTAAAACAATTTCATATTTATTTCAATTTTCAACTTTTCTATGGCGTTAAAAAATGTTTTTCTGATGTTTTCATGATTTTATTAGTTTCGGAAATTAATCAAATAAATAGGAGTCACCGTCAATTGATTTAATGCCAAGTTCATCTACAATTTCAAACCTGGCGGTACATAACTAGTATCTCCGGGATCACCCAGATATCACCTTAAGATTACTTATTATTCTTCTATCATTTTACTTCGTTACAAAAACAAAAAATAGTCATTTTGCATATATTAATATGTCCATTTATCCTGCTTTCACCTGATACACACACAAACACACTTCCGAAGCGTTCGAAAACGCATCTGGGGACCCAGGATGTATCTAACTACCCTTAAATCACTGCCCTTAACATGTGGGTGCCTGTGGGAACAACAGTCTGGAGCACGTGTCACATGAACTTAAAAATTCGATCCATCCATTAGTTTGTGAGACACACCGGAGACAGGCAGTGGCTTCCCCCTAACCAAAGCAGAAGCAGTGGGCCAGAAAGTGGCCAAAGTGAGATTTAAGAATCTTATTGAACCATTAGACGTCCCCTGGATATCCAGATCGTTAGTTAGTAGGGGAAATGGAAGACATATTTCAACAGATTACCCGAGTAGCCATATTTCTCGATTTATTATTTTTTGTGAATTAATGATTATTTCATAATGATTTGTTTTAAATTATAAAATTGAAAATAAAATGTTTAAATCCTGTAGAAATGAAAAATAAACCCGTAAATAAAGAAAACATCTAAAAAACAATCTCGATAACATTACATAAATAAAAATAAAAAATCTGCATATACCTGACTAGGTAGATATACTAAATCCTCCCCTAAATTCGGATTTATCTTGTTGATGAAAGTTGAAACAGCAAGAGCACAAACAAAATAATGGATTCGCACTCACAAAGTAGATAAGCCCTGATTTATACACCTGTGAATTGGTATGATTAATTTAATAATTACATTTATAATTCAGGAATCGCTGGGGTATTATCCCTACTTATGCCTTAAACCTCTGCTGTTACCGAGTGGTCAGCTTGCGGCGGCGTGACTAGGGTAAGAATGGGGGTGGCTACTGGAACATACAATTTCAATTTGGCACTAAACAATTTATGCTTTATATGCTATACTGTAGCAGAAAATATATTTTTTTATTGGTGCCCCAGATTACCTATTTAAAGCAAGCCTCAGCATGGCAACATCAACAACCCGAGAAACATGAAGTCAAAATGACAATTTTTTTATTATGGATCTAACAGGAGTAACGTCAAGTATTACTAATAAATGCAAAACATTTATTCAAACATTATTTAACAATAATTCTAGTTTTAATAAATCGGAGGAAATGGCATTTAAATTAATAGTGTTAACATTCTCAGAACTCAATGAGGTTGAACTTTCATTAATGGCACTCCCAGGAATGTTTGAAACATTCTTCTTATTGCCAATGCTCTCCTCAATGTAACCAGTATCCACAGCTGCCTATTTCCATCCTACTTGTCGTTGGATTTCATATATTGTCATACCACTATTTGCCATAATGGTAGCGGACGTACGTCGAAAAGTATGTCCCGTGTATTTCTCAGGAGCATCCAATTTGAGACATTTTGGGGGCGCAATGATAAAAACTGCTTTACCAAACGCACATAACAAATTGCTTCACTGTCGGCTACAGAAAAATGTCGAACCTGCATGTCTAAGATGGTCGGATAGTAATAACCTGTGCAGCTATGAAAAACTTCCGCAAATCAATGACAATACTTTTATGCAGTTATACTTTAATATACTATTTAATTCTAACTTAATCTAATGGAGTTTGAATCTTAAAACTAAGGTATATTCATAAGCGTTTCTTAGGTTCTGTAGAATGGATTGCACTAAAGTTTAACGTGCACACACAAGCTCTGCTTTTGCACTAAAAACACTAAACTAACTCAAAGGGCTTGATCCTCTTAAGTCTTCTTTCTAACCCAGTATTTTCAAGGAGCTGGATAGCCTCGACATTGACATGTTGATGAAGTCTTTCTTCATGACTCTTGGCTAATTTCTTGATGGTCTGGTCAACAGTGTCCATTTCCAGATCCCTTTGGAGGTCACTATTGCGAATGTACCACTTTGTAAAGTTAATGTGGAGTGATTTAGTTTCATTAAGTTTAATTTTTCATCTCTTCGTCCAGTCATAGATAAGGTGGACAGCAGTTTGCAGCTTGTGGGTTGCTTCTTCATTGCTCTTTCCTACTGTTAGAATGGCAGTGTCGTCGGCGAAGGTGGCTATGGTATTGTTTTCTAACTCTGGAATATCACATGTGTACAGTAAGTATAGGACAGGTCCTAGGACACTTCCTTGTGGTACTCCAGCCTTAATTTCTTTAAGATCGGAATAGGCTTCTTCTTGCTTAATTCTAAAGTATCTTTCCGATATATATGAATGGAGGATATCTGTATATTGTTTTGGAAGGAAAGCTTGATCTTATGTATTAAGCCTTCATGCCAAACCTTATCGAACACTTGTGCTACATCAAGAAAGATAGTAGCACAAATGTTTTTCTCTTCTAATAATTTCTCTATAATGTTGGTTATTCTATGAACTATAAACAAAAGACTGGAAGTAATTATTTTACTCTATTTAAATTCTGTTTTAAACCTTTGTGAGGGAAAATAGTAGAAAACAAAAAATGACTGAAGCATGACTGTAATTATTTTTCTTGTTTTGCTAACATAAACTTTTTCTAAGACGTCTCTTATTCATTATCTTAGTGTAAATATATCTCAGCTATTAACATAGCGAGAACGGTATAGTAGCCAGTCCCAAAAATCCGAAACATAGTAATGATAAGGGTCAGCAATTGAAATAGCCCTCACATAAAACAAATAAAGGAGAAAACTGCTCGATCCCTCTATTTTCTGTGCACTCGATGGCCGGGTATCCTTTTCAAACTACAGGACACAGCAAAAATACAGAGAGGGAATCTCAAGCTTGTTTTTTTTTATATATAAGCAACAGTTTGCGCTACTATACGCTGATGTCGGCAAATACGTTCGTCGAATTTTAAGAGGGTGGAATACACAGATAATCGATTTAGGAACATTTAGGGGAAAACATGCATCTACAGATTGGAAACTGTACTAGTGTTTGCGTTCAGTACATAGTTTGCGTTTGAGTTCCAATATTTTCATTTAAATATTTAAATATACTGACAAACATTTTAATCACTGCAATGGTGTCTAATACATACAAGAGCCAATTAGCTAAAAAGGACGAATAAATGCCTCATGCTTTAAAAAAAAAAGTTAATAAAACGGACTCAAATCACAGGTTTGTTATATTTTAAGATAATAGCAGTGTTGTCAAAGCTTCTAAAATTAATCGAACGGGTTCTCTCGCACTTTTGATTATGCATGTGTCTCTCCATTAGCCCCTTTTTTATTTACTTTTGTATACTGTCTTAAATAAAAAAAGTAAGTAAGTAAATGCTAATGGGAATCGATGGAGAATCAAATATTTGCTTCCCAATTCATTGTGAAATGTGAAGATATAAGATAACATTAACCAACTAACAAAATATACCCTCATGAAACTCAATCCTTGAAAAATTAATAAAACCAATCTTTATCCATCTCTGGCAATTTGGCGGAAAATATTTTCCAAATAGCGAGCAAAGGCGGGACGAAAAGAAATTTGATAAGTCTCCATAATTTGATTTGGAAAACACTGCTTGCGATCGATGTCATTTAGATTGAGATGTGGGTAGAACGCAGAAAAGCCTTAATTTACGTGGTTTTTGATGATTTTTCCGCTATTCACTTTATACTCCAGAGGCGTAGAACGAATTATATTGGACATTCCTCTAGCTCCCTGCTAAGACTACAGGAAAATGAGCTTGAGATGTTACTTGACCGCCTAAACGTTGTGTATAAGGTATTTTTTGAAATTTATGTACAAGAAAACAAACCAAAATTTCCAAACCGTATACACTCCTTGAATCTTTGCCCTTTTATACCTTTTTTTATTTATTTATTATTAAATTAAATGATAAATCTGACGCTATAATTTGTTGCTTTGCTAAATATAATTTAGTATATATAATACCTGTAAGCCATTCACAGGCATTTACAGGATGTTCAGTTTGTCCCTTGAGGACCACCACTGATTATGTCGTTCGATATGTTCACCATCCCATTCTTGCTTCTCGGTTTTTTTCATTGATTAATACGGCTAGCCTCTATTTAACTTGTTATGTGAAACTTGGATTTTTACGGATCTTCGCTAATGGACAGCGAATAAAAACGGAGTCTAGAAAGAGAAGCAGCAGTTTCATTATTTCTTCTATTAATTGGGAGACACTTGTCTCAGCAAAAAGTATTTTTGATGAGTTAATTTAATAAAAAATGGTTATATGTTATATGTGATTTAACTTTGAGATAGAAATCGTTGAGAAACTATTTACAAATTAAGGCTCGTTCAGACTTTAGAAGTTACTTGAATTCAAGGGCAATAATTGGTGCAACATGAAACAAATGGAAAGGAGTGAACATCATTTCCCTTTAATATAAGTAACTTGAAAGGTGCTTTCAAGTTTCAAATAGAAGTAGAGACCAAGTTAACTTTTGCTTTCAAGTTGCTTTCAAGTTAGTAATCCATCCACAATTAGCTTATTCACAACTTTTATTCCAGCAGGAATCACATCATTCGACGCCATTTTTGTAACTTGAAACAGGAATCATTTAAGTAAAAATGTCAACTTGGAATGACTTGAATCAAATATTGAAATAGTATGAACGTTCACTTGAATTCAAGTTACTCCTTTTAAGTTACTTGAATTCAAGTAACTTGTAAAGTATGAACGCTGCTTTAGGGATAAAAGAAGGAGCAAATAAAATTTGTCAATCATTACGGTTGCCCCCCCCCCCCCTATAAAGCAGGTAAGGCTTTATAATTTATAACATTACAGAGAAGAGCGAGAAAGAACTGGATGCTTCTAGCACAAAACAGGTCAACATGGAAGGAAATGGAAGAGGCCTATGTCCAGGAGTGGATTAATACAGGCTGATGAAGATGAAGATATATTTAGCTGTACAGGCCTAGTTGGCCCATGGCTTGGTATGTGACCTCTTTCCATTTCCTCCTATCCTTGGCTCTCTTTTTCCAGTTCCATCTGTCTTTTGGTCTTCCCTTCCGTTTCTTCCCTCTAATTTTCTTTTGTAACAACATTTTCGGTATTCTTTCCTCGTTCATTCTATACATGTCCGAGTCATCTAATTCTTTGTGCTCTTACGATCGCTGTTAATATCGGTTCATTGTATAGTTTGATTACGCCCTGGTTAGTTCTCCGCTTCCATATTCCACCTACCTTCTTTCCCCCAAAAATTTTTCTTACGATTTTCCTTTCACAAACCTCTATCCTATGTATTTCTGCCTTTCCTAGCGTCCATACTTCCCAGCCAAGTATCTGGCGTTTTTTCTTCTATCCAGATTTTTCTTATTAACCTATATATCTCCTCTTCTGGTTGCTCCCCTCCATATTTTAGCCTTTCTATCGTGATTTCGTCTATACCTGGATTTTTATTTACCTTGGAGTTCGCTAGAATCTTCTTGATATCTTCTATTTACCAAACGTACACAACTCTAGTATTGTTAAAATATTTATTTCTTCTAGACACCGGTTCGAAAATTTAAAGAGAATTAACTAGACTCCGTATTTCTTTCTAAATTATTTGAACGAAATAACCAAAACTATAGAAACTCGAACCACGAAAGAGGTGAAATTGAATCACACACTAGGTTGCTCCGAAAACGTGAAATGTTATTAAACACAAAATCCACGTTGTCTTACGCTCATGTACGTTGCATTTAATCCTCAAGTAGGTTTATCAATTTGAAGTTTGGAAACTTAAGAACATGCCCTGACAAGGCCAGAACTTGGGACTGGAGTATGATAAGCCGGGATATGAGAAAACTATTTCAAACGTCAATTGCAAAACTGGCAAGACTAGTTTCTTGGTGCAGTAGGGAGACGTGTTCACTTCTACATCTATTTCCGCCATCGTGAATTAATATGAGGGGAAATATTTGATTTTGTGGATTCGGATAACATAACGAAAATGATATGACAGGACTATTCAAATTTTATGCCAGAAGTTTATCAATGCCGTACAAACTAAAAGGGATTTTTGACATAATAATTAGAAGTTTGATTTAAATGTCAATGAACATAATTTTTGAATTAGAAATTACTTGTACAAGCCTTCCACTATATATGTGCCACTTACAAACAGATTTAGAAATACTATCTGTATATCTATCTGTGATGTGGGTGTCGATACACTGCGACCTATAAGATCTATTGTGCCCCCTACTGCTGCCCAATCGTTGAGGATGTCTCAACGATTAGAGCAGTTCCTCCAGTCCTATTGCTTTCAAAAAGTTCAGGATGTCGGTAGGCTTCAGGTTAGGTAGATCTTCCTCTTCTATTTGATATTCTCCGAGGTATAGTATTCTGTAGAAATACTAACTAATAAGTTTTAAGTGACCCCCTTTGATATGAAAATGGAAAGATGCTGCCCCCAATTCCCTCCTCTAGGTGTTAGACATTAATAGTTTTACTTTTTTTTTCTGGGTTAGCTTTGATCCAAAAAATACAAAGTTTTATTTCCCTCACCAAGTTAGTATATGCAGAAAGATTATACCCATAATGTTTTGTATGTATTTTACATCCTACAATCGGCTAAACAACGAGAATACAACTAGGATTCCCTAATTTTCATGCGAATATTCCGGCTGTGTAGCCGAAATGACAATGAGTCACGTAAAATTTAAATTTAATTTTAAAGCTTGTCTTGTGAAACTAGGGTCACGTAGCAATGATTAATTAATAAAAAATTATATGTTAGACCTAATTACTGTTTCGTAGAAACGGATATAGAGATCACCTACTTCGGGAAAAAAAATCCTACAGTGGTTAAATGATATCGAACAATTAGTGAAGTGATGATACAATGAAAGTTATTAGCAGTCGATCGAACCTGGTCAGGGTTGGATTTTAAAATATCCCTTGCACATTCTGGTATTTTAAATCAATCGTTTATCTTTTCTGCCTGCCTCTGTCGTTGGGATTGTTCCCACAAGGTTTGAGCCAACTGAACCCTAGACAAAGCGGATTAATTCAAAACTGATTGTTTATAGCACAGCCGTCGCCGTCGTGATCTTGATATGTTTAAAGATGAAAATATTGACCAATTTTGCGGAACAAAAAAACTGAGATGATATTTATCTGTAGACTATTTTTCTTTAATGTTTATGCTATTAAACATACGAATCACCTACTAAATAAAGGTACTATAATTTCCAGTTTGGATTGATGGATGGCTGTCAGTTTCAGGGTTTTCCAGACAAATGGTCAGTTTTTATCTTCATTAGTAGCAACCTTGTTTCTGGAATGGCTCTCGTAACGTAAAACGGAGTCCAGACGACCGATAATCGAAAGATAATCGGCAGTGAGGGGCGAGATTAGCGAGATTTGCCATTCGATAGTGTCATTTATATTCGTTTAGCAATCGAGGGTTGAAGTGTAGAGGTGGAAGATACAGGTTATTTAAAAAACATCAACCTGTAACTTTTTTAAAAAATTTAAATCATTCTAAAATTATCCTTTTTTATTGAATTAATGTTAAATTCAATTTTTCATGAAAATAAACCTCTCCCGAGTTATAGGGCGTAGAAAATTACGATTACCCGCGGCAAAACTTGACAGCTGTTGTCACCAAAAATTACAATACCTTTGATAAAAAGTAATTATGGTCTCCTAGGACATCAGAAAACGACGCTAAACAATTTTTCTGCTTTTATTGTCACTAAATTTTGTAACATTGTTTTTAAACAGTGCTAGTCAGCTTATGTAGTGAAAATGAGTGGCTCTGGAAGTGTTTCTATGACTAATATTGATCTGTCGATTGAGAAAAGTGTTAAAACCCATACGTCAATATGGAATTCTGCAAGGCAAAGAAATACGAGCATTTGGAAACTACAAGTTTAAAGCAACTAAACCTAATCCTGAAAGATTGGGCGTGGAATATGAAGAAATAAAACGGTGAAAATTACAAAGAACTAGTTGTGAAGACAATGTGGAACACCGTTGCAAAAAAAGGCAAGAGATGTATTTTATGTAGTGGAAAATAATTTTTGATCCATAGGGGATCCTAGTAGGGAAGCTCGTAATGCGAAACGAAGAAATTTGCAGATGGGCGCCAATAAATGGAAATCGAGCTCTGCTTCATTAAAATTGGAAGAATACTACGCGATGGTTTTATTATGGGACGAAGACACTCCGGTGGGACTACAACGAACATTTTACCATATCGCTTCAGTAGAACTTGCCTGGAGAGGTGGAGAAGCAATCAATTGCAGAGTTCATTATTTTAAAGAGGAATTGGATAATTCTGGGATTAAAACAGGTAGATAACATAGTTAGATATTTTTCAAAAATCCTACTTTTTAGGAAAAGTAGAATATAATCCTGTCTTCAATAAAACCGCCCAGGGGGGAGAAAAAAATGGCCGATAGTAAATGGCTGGCGCCCAGGGGGGAGAAAAAAATGGCCGATAGTAAATGGCTGGTCCCCAACACGAAGAACCCTACCTTTTGTCCAGTCTGTCTTTTTAAAATTCGAATGGTTAAACATTCATCATAACAACTGATAGATTATTCTTAACAGTAAACTCATCATGGAACAAAGAACAATCAAGTGGATGGTACAAAAACACTCGAGTGGGAAAAAACGAACTTTTGAAATGGACTAAAGAAGCAGCAGAAACGGCAGGATTAAATACAAAAGAAATAAAAATAACAAACCACTCTATGTGGTCGACAGCAGTCAGTAACCTGGCTAAAGGAGGGGTCGGGAACAACAATTAAATACAGTTACTGGCCACAATTCAGCCAACTTAATTAAGAATTATCTGCAAATGGATAATGTTCATTATTCCAACATCATAAACACCCTCAGAACCTCCAGCTAAAAAACAGAAAAGAGAAGATCCTGCAGCCACTCCTTGAGCTTCTCACTCTACAGCTGGACCCATCAACAACATTAATGATTTACCTTCACCCAACGTTATCAATGAGTTAACAAAGATTTCAAACAATACTCCTACTGTGTACCAAAATTGCAATTTATATTTTAATTATACCATAAACAATTAAGTTTGTAGTATTTTGTGATTAAACAGATTACCTGTTTTTCAGTTATCAAATTAATGCCTACATATTTATTATGTATGCATATATAATAGGTAGTATGTTTTGTAAGCTATGTGTATACAGAATAATCATGAAATAGTATTGTCAAATACCATTCGGGCATCTAATTTTTTCTGTGAAAAAAATCAAAAAAACACAATGCAAAGTAATACTTTTTTTTAACAAAATGCATTCATGCAGATGCAAAAATTCTCGTCTTCGACTCTTATTTTTGTTGCCACCAGCACTCATGCTTCTTTTTAAAATATTACTTAGCAACGTGTTTTTCCGATTTTTTTCGGAAAAATTAGACGCCCTTATAATATTACTTACAAAAATCTGTTATTATTACGTAAACATTGATATTGAACTAATTTTATGGCCTTGAGCTAACAATGAAAATGATTTTTTTTATTTTTCTACGATTAATACGAAGGAAGATATGGCAATTGACGTTTATAAATGCAATTGTATGCAATTTCAAACGCCCCTATCTTGGTACAAACAAAAGATTAAAAAAATGGAAATTGGTCGGAAGAACATTTGCTCAAAGTTTTGTCTCTCTTGCCCATTGACCAAAAATTGTAGATAAAAAACAAAAATTTTGCTCAACTTAAAAAATAATTATCGTATAAAGCTAAAAATGACTGGACAATTGTAGAAACATATGTTACGACTTAAAAAATAAAAAACAAATAACCACAAGACAATAAGTAAATAAAAAACCAGAATCAATAATTAATATAAACTGCCTCTGTAGGAAGAAATAAATATGGTTTGGCCAACGGAGCTACTAGTATAGTCTGATTATTAATAATGTTTTAGATTTTTTATCAGAAACTTCCATCTCTAAATAAGAACAAACCACAACTTCAAGTCTCGTTTTTATCGTCCACCGCAGGGACTTGCAGTCCTGCCTGCATGTGTCTGTGTCTGCGTGCAGATCTGCACTGGCGATGGCTTATTTACGCCAATGAAAAATTACGATGCGTCGGTAAATAATCGACTGTCACTGCCGTCATTTGTTATGCCCATGCATCATGCAACTGCGATTTCGAGATTATGTTGCGTTTTTCCTGTTGCACAGTGTGTCAAAGGCCACTAAAAGGAGTCAAAACTTATTTATGATGATTTATTGTTAATATTTTAAATTTTTTGAATGGAAGTAATAATCTCAAGAGGCCACAGGGATAATAGAAAATCAAATAAAAGTCTAACAAATGCCTTTCTCCACATTTTTGCGATTCTTATGTAGAATAATACTTGTCAGCATTTTTGATATAAATTTTAATATACAGAGAAGAGTATTTGAAGCTACTATGAACTATAGATAAATATTAAATATGACTCAATTACTTCTTCATCTTAAAGTCTTAAAGAAATAATAAATCTTTTATTTCGTCCTTTTTATCTCTCTTTGTGCCACTGTTTACTGAGGCGTTCATTCCTGCTAGCTATTCCTGCTAAATAAGGCACAGCCGCGTTGTTACTGTCATTATCTAGGCTCATAAAGGGAAGGAAAAATGGGTTTATAATCATATGGTTTGACGGTTATGTGGTATTATGGATGTTGTCTTTATCGATTGGTTTCTGTAAATAATTTTGTTTGAGGTCGTTTTTTAAATATATTTTCTAATGAATAGGGTTTGTGAAAGGTACACTAATAAAAGATGATAATAATAATGGTTTGGATAAATTGGAGTTTATATTATTTTCTTGATTTTAGTGTCAATGACGTGAATTGTTATATTCTTTGGCCTTTTTTTTCTAATATTTTACATCCTTAGGCACTCTTTTACTTAGAAAGTAACAGTAAATTACAATTAGGATATAAAACATAATTTGTGTTTAATCTTGTTAAACAAAACAGTACATTTCCTTTTTAACACAAATTTAAAGTTACGCGTTCTTGATACAAGGAAGTGTATTAGGGCCAGTCCTATACCTATTATACACTAGTGATATCCTAAATTAGAGCAAAATACAATTGCCACCTTTGCAGATGACACCCCTATCATAGCAGTAAGGAAAACCCATGAAGAAGCTTTAAGAAAACTACAAACATCATTAGATATAATTAATAATTGGACCAATAGTTAATTATACTACCAAAAACAATGAGTATATACCAGTCAGAATAAGTAATACCCAGATCCCTTATGAATTAAAATGAATTTTAATAAAATAAAATAAGTCTAGCTTAAATTTTCCGAACCTTTTGGAAAAGCATTACCCAAATTCAGATAGATACCTTTAAAAAGCAAAAATTTAAATTTACAGACTTTTATAACTTTTTAATAACTTGAAACAAAAGGCGAACACATTAATTAATTACGATATAATCGCTATAACTTGATAATTCCGCCAATACTGCGTTAATTGCACAAAGAAAATCGCGCACCGCTCGAGCCCTTTGTGTTATTATTAAAGGCTGTTCTTTTGAAATTAATAATTCCGATCGAGAGACTCCCCTTATTCTCTTTGTTTTTTTTTTCGCCAGATGAAGGTGGTGAAAAGAAACAATTAAACGAAAAAACAACGAATCTGTAGTTAATATCAACTTTTCATTAAAAACTTTAAGAATTTACAAAACAAAATTGATTTTTATTTTTTTTTCTGAAATATGCGATTTAGATAATCATTTTATGTGTTAAAACATGAAAATTATACTATTTGGATAATAAAAACGCACGGAATTTAAAGGAACAATGTTGAATGTATGAAACCTTAAAACTTAACTTTTATAATTTTTTTAGATGGCGATGAAAATATAAATTCGGTGCCCAATTTATTAATAAAAAATCCAATTCAGGTAAGCACCGACTTCTTAACATTTAATTTTCTTTTTCCAATTTTCCATTACAAATTATTTTTCCAAGTTAAGCATTATGTCCCCGCCTTCACATTCACGAAAACGTCGAAAAAGAATTGTCGACACTAACCAGTTTCCGTTCTATTGATTACTTACATAAAGTCGAGAACTTTTTCCTAAAACTTCTTTCTTTTGAGAAAGTCATTTTTATGAACGATGAAAGAAAGCTGCTCTCCTTATTTCTCAATGGGATCAGCAAAAGCGAAAGGATTTTTGTTAGACAATAGACTCTGTTGGTTTTTGTGTGAGGTAATTTTTATAATTTGAGCAGTTCCTTTGAGAATCGTTTTAACGAGTTTATTTACTTAAAAAAGTAAGTTGATATGAAGTAAAAATCTTTAGATTATGTTTAAATTACCCAAAAACCAAAAAGTCCTTGTTTTAGTGGTTTTCAGTAGTGTAGGGGGCTAGTAGGTAATATTAAAAATAACAAACCAGGTACATTGGATAAAAAAAGCACGCAAACTATTTAGACCTAATTTTTCCTAACAGATAAGTAGGAAAACGAAGCCCATTTCGATATCCAACCCGTTCTCCAGACTTTAATTCTATGGACTACTAATATTTCTATTGATAAGGACATAAGAGATATTAAAATTTTGGTGAAGGATTTGATTACATTCGCCAAAATTTTAAAAACTACAGGAATATAATAAAAAAAATGATCATTTTAAAACATAATTTTTATTAAACAGAGATAATGTTCATCAATTTAAGTATATTTAAATCAAAAGTAAAAGTATAATGATGATAAATGTACAAGGATTTTTTTTTGTTCTGCCTCTATTAATAGATATCTTCAGTTTTATAAAAATCAGACTTTAGAGCAGCAAAGATTTTTTTATTGTTTTCTACACCCTTTCAAGTACTTAAGTGCCAAGTTTCATCGATATCACATTTTGTGCAGGGTCAAACTCTCTGACAACTGGGCTACGTGGAATACGGTGTTTTTGTTAAAAAAGAAATTTTTTGCCCAGCTTGATCCTTGGGACATTTTACGTTCCCTAATAAGTATAAACATTTATTACAATTTTTTTCCCAAAAAGTACTGGTGGTCAGGTAAGTAAATTTGATATATTAATAATTATTATAGCTTTTTCAACTATTTTACTTATGACATTAGACACTGTTATTTGTCTATAATTGTTCAAACTAAGCGGATCATCTTTTTTGTATAAAGGAGTTATTAGTCCTACTTTCAGTTCCTCAGGATATTCACCAATTTGAACGGAAACATTAATTATATTTGCCAAAGGTCCAGCTACATGGTAGGCAATATGTTTTATAATTTTAGTGGATAAATAATCTACCCCAAAAGAATTAGTATTTTTTAAATTTCTAATTATCCCTAAGACATCTTGTTTATTTACTGGGTCAAAGAAAAACGAATTACTGTTATTCAGATGACATTTTGTACAATTTGTTCTAGCGCTTCCAAAATGCCTTTTATTTAATATTTTCATTGAATTACTATAGAGATTAACAAAACTATTTGCTACCTCAATATTATTTTCAATTATCTGTTCATTGATTTTTAGTTTAATTTGTTGATTTGACTTTACCTTGCCCCTTTTTTCTTTAACTAGTTTCCAAACATATTTTTGCTTTTCAATAGGGTTTTTCTTATTGTCAATTGAATTTTGATAATAAGATACTTTATCAAATTTTAATTTTTGTTTATAGTTTTTAAATTGTGTTTTGTATTCTGAATATAAATTTTTGTTATAAAATTTCTTCATTAACCGATGAAGGTTCTTTACTCTATTGCCCATTTCAATTGTTTCGGCGGTAATCCCTTTACATTTCCTATTTTGATTTAAAGAAATTGTTTTCTTAACCATTGCACAAAATTTATCAATTGCAAAATTAATAATGCCATAGAATTCACCTAACATGTCATTAATATGTTTACGGTTGTTTAGTTCAATAACCTTTTCACTTAGATTTCTAAATAATATTTGTTTTTTAACTAGTAATTAATTCAGATTTTATATTTAAAACCGAACCAAAATGATCATCTAGATTCATATCGTGAACAGATTCGTCATAAAGATCTGTAGGGACATTTGTAAATATCTAATCAAGTTTTGATATTGAAACTGCCCCATTATCTGTCTTAAATCTTTTTTAAATGATTTGAATATTCTAGAAACGTAAATTTTCGCAAACATGTATTTAAACAGATATGTAGGAACATTTTCAAATAAAAATTATATGTACTACAAACTGAAAAATAGCAAAGCAGGACTACGAAACATCTGCCGAGTGTATAAAATATTTTTACGAAAACAAAAAGCATAAAATATGACAAATTTTTCTCCAGAGTCACCCTGAGTCTCAGCTCATACACATTTCGTACATTAGAAAACACTCCATCATCAACAGGAAGCTTTCACTCTACCTTCAGTTGGATGTAAAACCCTCCTGGGGCATCTTCTGATACTTCGATATCAAAGATTACCTACTAGACCCCACACACATCAGAAATCTTGCTGTCAAATACCCATCTCTCGATTTAATAGAATTAAATAAGGATAAGGAGCAGGACCCTCTGGCATTGAAGAGTTATCACGAAGGGTAGTAGTACCAGTGGCGTGGCTGGTTCTATGAAAAATATTTAATATAAATCACAATTTTTTCGAAAACTTTTACTGGAATATAGATTTTGATTATTAGGAATGAAAGCTGTAGAGCTGTTAGTTTTAAAGTTATGACGTAACAAAAATCACAATGTTAGATAGACGAAAATCTTAAATTTAACTTTGTCAGCTTTTCCCGCCAAAAACAATAAAGATATCAAAAAGGGGTCTTTAACAGTACATTTCTATATCCCTTCCTAACATCTCTTCCAAAAATTAAAGATGCAGAACCGTTAGTTTTAGAGTTACGAAAACGCCAAAACAAATAAAGCTAAGAAAATTTAAATACCAATAAAAAATACAAACAAATGTGCCAGATAATTAAAAAAGACGAACTGTAGTAATTCGTCTCAATTTTAAAAACTCAAAGGCTAATAAGCTTTATACCGCCCTCTTTAGCCTTCTTCGAACACGCTGCTGACATTGTTGGCAAGACATATCGGTAATACATCATATCAGTACACATTTTCAATTTTACGCACCGAGAAATTTCATTTAGAATTGATGTGCGCGTTACAGTGTGGAGGCTTAGGGCATATTACTAGGGGATTTGTGTTCACACTAGGTAATGAGGTTCAAGATTGGAGTTTGTGTTTCTCGCGAATATATCAGGGAATTTTGAGTGGTCTGATTATGATCCACGCATTACATTGTAGCGGTTTTTCGAATTATCTCATCAGATTTGTATAAAATGAAGTATTTAACGATTTTTATTTATAAAATCCTTTGCTCGGAGGTCTTAACTATAATTATATAAACGGGGAAATGAAAGGAGGAATAGAACAAGAAAAAACGAACACGTATAAAGTGCTAGTTTTAATATAAATTATTACATTATTTTTTAATAGACACATAGATCAGAACATGCTTTTTATCATTAAAGAAATCAATCAGTGTTCAACAAGTGCAGTTTAGCCTGTGACCTCTGGGTGTGCTCAAAGACTGATTTCGCTCTTGTTCGTGATTGTAAACACTTTCATTTATTTTATTTAATTTATAATTGGTCCGAAAAGCTATCGAAAATGGTCGTAAATATACGCGTCTAATCTTGTACTCGTAACTTTCAAACCATTTAGATAAATGTTTTAAAAACTATATTGTTATGAAAAAAAAAATGACACAAAATTTTGAAAATTGTCAAAATTAACAAATAGAAAGACACTAAAAAACATATGTAGAATATACTTAAAAAAATGAACATAACCTTTCATATAAAAATTATATTTAGATGTCAAAATTATAAAATTGTCAATTGGAATATTACCAACATAAATTAAAAAAATTAAAAGATAACTAAAAATTTTGTAACGATCTGTTAAAAAAAAGGGGGTTGTTGAAAAAAAAAATGAGAAGAGAAGAGATTTTTGAAAAGAGAAATGTCAAAAAGGCTAGGTAAGTTAAGTTTTCATTTATAAGTTTAAATTTAATGAAAATAATTTGTGCTCTGTCAGAACCCCATAGAGTGCAGATTGACAAAATATATTGGCGCTCAACTAAATTAAATAATAATTAATTTAAAATCACTACATTACATAACATAAAATAAAGGGGCGCTATATAGAAAAATTAAAAAGAAGGATTAAATAAAAATAATTAAATCGTAATTTATAATTTAAATAAAAATAATATGGATTTAAGAGATCGTAAAGGAATAGGGGGATTAAGAAGCAAGAAGTGGAAGAAGGACAAGGAGACAAGGAAATGGAAACAAATATTATTGGAGAGAAAATAACAGATGCAAAAGAAGAAATAGAAGATAAAGAACAACAGATAATTGATATTGAAGAAAAGAAAGAAGAAGATAATTATGAACAAATGATGGTATTAATGGAATTAAGAAGACTAGGGGAAAGAAGACAACAAGACAAAGAAGATTTGGAAAAAATGATAAAAGAAGAAATAAAACAAGAAGTAGCGAAAGTTTTGAAAAAAATAGAAGAGACAAAAAAAGAAATGATAGCTAGAATAGAAGAATTAGAGGTATTACAAGAAATGAAAGTAAAAGAAACTGAGAACAAATTAAATAAAGAAGAGATAAAGAAAATAGAAAGAGACATTATGAAGAATAATAAAAATATCCAAATATTGGAAGAAAATTAAAGAAATAAAAATGAATTTTGAAATAGCAGAGAAAGAGAATTATAATTCAAAATAAAAAAAATATATTGGCGCTCAACTAAATTAAATAATAATGAAATTAAAACATATTTTTAAAATCACTATATTATATGACAATATATTTTAAAAAACAATTTTAATAAAACATTTCAGCATTGATAAATTACCTTTAAAAATTTCATCTACGTTCAACGTGGTTAGTATTTTATTTTGTTCCGAAACATGAATTTCTACAAATTTCCATATGTAATGTGTTACTTAGACCTAGTAATATAACGCAATAATGACACACCTGCACCTTAAATGTAAAGACGTCTAGACTACATCTCTAAAAGTTCTAATAATTTCCATAAATTCACGAACTGGTATAGTATATTTAGAAACACACATTGGCACTTATACAGGGCGGCAAAACATTACATCAAATGATGCTTAAAACAGAAGAAAAACTACTAACTACAAACTGATTATTTATCAATAGTTTTTAGCATCGGGTGTTCTGCAGGGTTCTCACTTGGACCCCTCGCCGTTCAAAATTTTTATTAATAACATAACGTCTCGAATTGAGCAACTATCTTATTTGCTGATGATCTCAGGTAGCAAGGATCAAACAAGGAAAATTAATGAAGGTACTAAAAGGATTGGTGAGTAAAAAACTTCCAGAAGCAGAAAATATGCTAGAATAAGTGCGTTAATTTGCTCATATTGTTTTTTTGCGATTGGAATTTTGTAACAATATGTAACCAGTTTCAATTATATTTATATAAAAAATAATTAGAGATATTCCACTCAAGAAATCTTGCGTTGATAGACAGAGTGTTAAACAGAGATATTCTTGGATGGTTAAAAACATGAAAAAATAAAACGGATACATGATATACATTAATTTTTCAAGGACGACCTCCCTATACAATACGTACACACCTCGATAAATTCACTTCAATAACTACATATTTTAATATTGAAATTGTATGGAATGGGTGCAGCATTAACATAACTCAAAGGGCGTTTGCAATGAATGATGGTACAAGTAATTCCAACGGATAATTCTAGGTTACATGCAGACCTTAAAGGCTTTTATCTATAATATAATATGCATATATCAATGGTGAATATACGTGTACTGAAAATGATATCACAAATCAAATCTTACTCCATTTTTAGGATAATATTAGATACGAATTCGCTACGAAAATGACTTTATTTGAAAAGAATATTGATGTCAGGAGTAGGTGTTATTTTTTTGTTTCTAGTTACTAAAACAAAATAGTGATTTTTAAAATTTAAAATTCATTAGAGAAAAATACAGAAGAATAAACACGACGATATAGAATTAGAAGGAATTTGAATGATTTGAAGTTATAGAACAATAACAATTACAATTGTCAGGTCACATGGAGAGAGATAAAACGGGGAAGGCTATAAGAAGAATCTGCAATGAAGAAATAAATAGGGATTGTAGCTAATAGCAAAGGAGGTATGTGAAGTGAAGGGAGATAAATGAAGTAGCTGTAGGTAGACCTGAATTAAGAGGAATGCATGGAACAAAATGCGTAATAACAAAAATCGTGATTATATTTTGGGTATCACTGTAAGTTTAAAATAATGACCCTCGTGGTAAAACCAAACTTTATATCTTTCTGAAATAAAGCTCCAAATCAATTTTTATCGTTATCAATGCCCTAAGCATTCTAAATGTTTAATTTAAAATGACCAATATCAGTAGTGTTTTGAAAATACTATTTCTTCAATAAGAAAAGTCAGACAGGTTAATTCATGTGTTCTTGGCAGCACCATTTGCAAACTGACCTTTAAAATCTAAAGCAGCCATTTTCTGTAAGATTTTACTGGTTTTACAGCAAGTTTTTTATAGTAACTATAATTTTGTAACGTCACAACGGCCTCCTAGATAGTTACAAACTGACTCTTGCGTCATACTTTATATCGAAAATTTGGTGCGCCAAAACGATCAGTATAAGTATCATGTGATATACTTAGAAAGTTAGATGGTCAGAGGGTTAGATGTGACTTTTTTTCGTTATAAGCTACAGTTCCGTAATTTTACCGCACAAAATTTTTCTTTAACTAAAAATGCTATAAAAAAACTTATACATACAAAATATTTCGTAAAAATCATCAAAAAGCTCTAAAAAAGAACTAAAAACTTCTCGAAAAGTGACGAGCCATTAGTATCACACAAAATGATCATGGACAGGTCGTAATAAATTTTAGTGATGACATAATTATCCTGGAAAGTCCATTATAAAAGAAAGCAAGTCGCAGGAAAAATCTGCATACAATAAAACTCAAAATTTAGTGTAGGTGGTATACGAAAATTATGAATCGTGATATTTTCTATAATGTAATCTAAATAAAAAAAAAGGACTTTCATAAAATGATGATTTAAAGAACAACTACCCAAGTAAATTTATAAATCGTGATTTTTACCAAGACATCAAAAATAACGAACAAACTTTAAATCCCCCAATACTTCATTCAAATATAGTAAAAATCGCTTATATTCCAAAATTGTCCGAAAAAATTAGAAGGATTGGCAATAAATTTAATTTAAAAACAGTTTTTCAAACTAATAATACATTAAAATCTTTAATAATAATGAAATTCAAAATACAAAAAATTCCATGCGAATGTAATAAATTTTATATAGGAGAAACCTTTTCATATTAGACTTAATGAACACCAATCATACATTAAAAATAAACAATTCGAAAAATCTAAAATATGTGAACATCCATGGGATTTTGGCCATAAAATACAATGGAAATCTTCAACTAGATTATTAAAAGAACCTAAAAATTATAACCGCAAAGTTAAAGAAACAGCATTGATATGCTTAAATAATAACGTTTTAATGTAGATGGGTTTATTACTTATACAATTTGAAATTTATTTAGTAATTTTAGTTTATTAGATATTAGCCATAATTAAAAATGTGTGATTAAAATAGAATTTGCGGTTTTGCTATTTAAGATAATCGAAAGAATCAAAGGAGAATGTGTATTTCACCGGAAAAACAATCTGCGGACTTATTTTGTCTATCACTTTGCCTAATCTTCCCCAAACCTCTCACGTTCACTATAAAAGCTTTTAGAACTTTTAAAACTTTCGTTATTTTACTGTAACGTTACATCATTTAAATAATATTAGAAAGATTCTAGTTTTAATTTTGTTACTTCGTCGTCTAAATTTCCAACTTTCCGATTTATGTTGTACAGCTAAATTCGCTTGTACCATTTTAGCTTTTAACTTTTAATTTTTCTTTACTTTCCGGGAGAATATTATTCAGGAAATGTTGCGGTTTTGGGAACTTTTAATCAAGTAATGTACATGCTAATGTACACTGCACATTTTTCCATCTCGGCTCTGCTCTACCGAGCTTTATTTAATTTTATTAGCATAGTTATTGAAAAAATTATCTAGTTTCCTTTCACTGAAGTTTTTACCTGATCCGGAGGGACCAACGGCACACTAATGAAATGAGAAGCTTTAAATAAATAAAAATTAAGTTAATTTTGACGATATTAGTATGAGAAAGCTTATAGATAGTTTTGAAAACATTCTATGTCCAGTGACAAGATTTTGGAGAATCATCGAATTGATTTAAGTATTTTTCTACTCCTGTACTTTAAATTACTTATTAAATGTGCGCTATCCGTTTTATATTAAACCTAATTATAGCACACTTTTCATTATAACACTGTTTTTGACCAATAGAATAGCACACTTTTCATTATAAACCTGATTTTGACCAATAGAAACACCCCTGCTTACTATTACAAAACTGACTTTGCACCAATAGAAATTTCTACGTTATAATCAAGTAGGTTGTTGATAGATATTAGATATTATTTCTGTGTTCTGTTAAAGCTAATGTCAAAACTATTCATTTTGTGTCAAATGTATCAAATAAATTAATTGTTTTCAGTTAAAGCACTTATTTATATTTTGTTGTAGAAAAATTAGCGTATGCAACTTTTATGTAATGGCTATTAATACATGATCGTTGCATAATATACTATTATGTTTTGTTATTACTAGCAATAGTTAAATAATAACTTTCCCAATTTTTTATACAATTGTGATTTTTGTTTGTTTCGGTATTTCTTTGACAAGGAAAAGGTTGTTACATACTCAACTAGTACTTTAATGTACGAATGAAAGATCTTTAATTCAACGGAAAATTCCTGTTCAATCGATACTACAGATTCGATTAATTACTGGAAATTCCTGTAAAAACTGAAGTACTAAGCAAATTAAAGTTCCGGTAAAAGTAAGGCAGTTCGTTAAAATAACTGGAATATTCCAGTTAAATCAATGTAACGATTCTGTAAATAGTACAGCATATTCCGGTTGTTGCTAGAGGAATTAAAAGACCGGAATCGTCACGTAAAATTAACAAATATTCTTTCTGTCGCTTATATAGTGGGAATTTCCTGTAGAATTCGCCGAATTCCTGTTGTATATACTGGTAAATTTCTTTGAGTGTGGAATTATAATATTAACGAATGGTCGTGAAGAAAATAAATTTCTTTATTTGGACCCCTGTAGTTTTATTAAATTGTTTTCACTTTTTTCTATTACAACAGTTTCCGACATCAACACCGTCATCAATTTTTCACGAATTTTTACTCACTTCCTTTTCAAAGCGAGAGCGTGACCACAAACTTAACGACAATCCAATACTAGCGTAATAAACCATGTAATTTTAGCTGTCAGAAATGAGAAATTACCCTTCAATTACCACGTCTTGAAGGCACAATGCACCTCCTTCATTTTTTCCTTCTCGTGATAAAGTTTGTAGGTAGAATTGGGAAGATTTAAAAGACTTTTAATAATAGAATAATACAGTGTGCAATGGTTCCATTAGATGGGTCAACAGTGCACATCTGGGCGATTCTCAATAGCAGAGAAGAAATTTACAGTGGTGGAACAACTATAAAAATGAGAAATCAAAAAAAAAAGAAATATTACAATATGCAACAGTAGGAACGATATCAAAGATATTAAGAGAATTTAAAACTAATGAAATAAATGGCAAAAAGATAAATAAAAATACTAAAGAATGTAGACAGCAGATAGAATAATAGAAGAAACCAGAGAAAAAGAAGCCCAAACTGAGATGCGTAGTAATAATAATAAGTAATAACATGAAGATAATGGATTAGAAATATATACTTATTAACAGAAAGTTGTGGAATGAAGCAAGAAAACAAAACAACCTACAATGAACAAAATAGGAAAACAAATTAACGGAATCAACTACAAATGAAAGGGCAGATAAGGAGAAAGAAAACTAACGAAAATAGAAACCGCTTATTTTTTACTCTCTAGGATCCTTTTCAAAACGTTACGAGTTTGTACCTTTCCCATTTCGCGCTTTTTGTAAAATATACTATTTTAAGCTTGAAATTCAAACCTGAATGCCATGCTCTGGTCATTGATTGAAACAGTTACTGACGTTTAATGAATTAGTCTTATTACAATTGTTTAATTTCCATTGAAACTAAACAAATATTCATTGCATTCATAAAAAATAAATGTCAACAACGCCACTGACAAGCAAACATGTGCGATATTGGCAACAACGCCACTGAGATAAACGAGTTCCAACTTGACGACTCAAACTTCCGGTTTCTCTGAACACCTGCACCCGAATTCCAGCACGTAGGCACATTACATTGCGAAGCCAGGTAAGGTCAACACGTGTTAGATGGGCGTGGCTTAAGAATCTAAAAATATCCGGGACCGGAACGGGTTTTCGAACAATATTAATAATTAAAAATCAGTATGTTTTCAAGCCTCCACCGCGAGCCAACTACTCCGTCGCTAAACATGTGACGTATATTTTCAAAAGTGTCCTTCTAATAAGGCATTTGTTTAGGGATATTGGATGCCCAAAAATTCTCTTACAAATTTAAAGTGCTCCAATAGTGCAGCAAAATTAGTGTGTGCTTAACTTCTAAACAGTTCACATCTCCGTTGCTAAAATACAGCGTATTTTTTGTACAAATTGTCCTTTAAATAAGGCTTCTGTTCTGGGATATCGTATGCCCAAATTTTCTCTGACAAATTCAATGTGCTCCAATACTTAGTGCAGCAAAAATAAAGTGTGGTTTTAATTCTGAACTGAGTCACATCTCCGTCAAGTGCGACGTACCGCAAGTTTCCTTCTCATAAGGGCTTGCTTCTGGGATATTAAATGCCCAATATATCTCTGACAAATTTAAATTAAAACAGTGTGGCTTTGATTGTTCAACTGACTACATCTCCGTTAATGTAACGTAAAAATATTTCTTTTCACAAGTTCATTCTGAGTGTCTAATAATATAACATAAATCGTTTTAGAGTTATTTATTGTTACCAATTAGTGTTGGTTAGTTTTCATACAGTGTCTTGGCATTTGTTAATAAAATTATTTTGTCTGCGCTACTGGGAAATATTTGTGTTGGTACCCTCGTGTCGCATCTCTATTAGAAACTTTGTCACGCTTCCATTAATCTCCGTTTTATGCCGAATCATCCTGCGTTCCCGTTGTGACACGTGCACATTGTACCTTTCAATCTGAAATTTGCATTCATCAACATGATGGGCCCGTTGCCGGTATGCCGATCATCGCCCACCGTTCTTCCCTCGCGTCAACATATCGATATTAATAACGGAAAAATTATTACTCTACGCTATAATCGGGATTAAAATCCAGTGTTTTTGACGTATTTTCATCTCATTTGAGGATTTTATGTGAACATCAAATAGAATGGGACGATTGATAAAAAAAATAAGCGAAGAATTATATTGTTTTGACTAAAATGAACAGCGATAACTCTACAGCTTCAGTACACTTTTTTTAGAAATAAAGTTTTGATTACAAGTAAACAAAAAGAGCAGGCCATTCGGGAATAATGACTTAAAAATGGTGGTCAAACAAGATTTTTTAACCATACCTATTGAAGTATTTTCCTGTGATTAAAACTAGTCTTAGAAGACTAACCATTAATTTACGTCTAGCTATTCTTAAAACTAGAATCAATCCAATGATGTCTTCCAGATTTTTCTAAACCATATACACTACACCCATGCACTTTGCCCTGCTTTACATAAAACACACTGCAGTAGATCGATTGGCTTGGTACTCTTCGATCTTTGGACATGATGTTGGTCGACCAGCAGCTGAAGAGCTTCTTGCATTCACGTGTAGATGGAGCCTAGCTTCATGCTTGCCGGCGAATCTTTTAATCTTTTCCTTGATGGTACTGATGTTATTCGAAGATCTCTGCGAATAGAAGAGTTACGAACATACCAGGAGGCACTCACTAGGTTTGGTAACACTTTGTTCTGGAATGTTTCTTGCAGATTGAAAGCTTGGAGTTTCTTCCAATCAGATAAGGATGTTAACGTATTGTTCTTGTAGCATTTTGTTTAGTTTATATTTCAAGCCTTCGTGCCATACTAGTCAAAGAAGATGAGGAACTATGCAAAGTGTACTCAATGAAGGAGTTATATCAACAAATCCTCTGCTTATTCTGAACCCGCTACTCTCAATTTACAAGTTTACAACAACAATTAATTATTACATTTCAAAAGTACTTTATGTGCAACATTCTATGCCTCTACAGTTTGTATACTAATCTTTTTTCATCTTTTGGAAAGTAAACTTAATGATTGAGTCCATCTTCTACCTAAATTTGTTTAATTAACTGATGTACATCTTCTTCTAGGCGGTTTTTTCGACCGTTACTTCATCTGCTCTTGTTTAATTTCAGTGTTTCTAATATCCTCTATATCTTTTTTTTTGTTTTGTAGCAAAACACTCTGTGGGAGTGTTTTATATAATTACAATCTGATCATTAAGATCAATAAGCAATTTTGTTCTAACCTTCACCCACAAAATCCGCACAATACTCTGTTTGTAACTAGCACTGTCACTGAACTAGTTCAAAAGGTTTGGTCCTCTTGAGTCTTCTTACTAAATTGGTATTATCGAGGAGCTGGATGACCTCAACGTTCCAATGTTGAAGCAGCCGTTGTTCGTGGCTGCTGGCAGATTTAGGTATAGTCTTGTCAACAGTTTCTACATCCAGGTCCCTATGACAGTACCAGGATGCATCGACGATGTTCCTTAATACTTTATTTTGAAAACGTTGGATAACTTGAATGTTACTTTTACTGGCACAGCCCCAAAGCTGGCTACCATACGTCCAAACGGGTTTCAATATCTGCTTGTAGAAGAGCAGTTTGTTATGTGTGGACAACTTGGAGTTTCTTCCTAATAACCAATACATCTTTTTATATTTTATACCAAGCACTTCACGTTTCTTTTTAATGTGGACTTTCCAGCGAAGTCTAGCGTCGAGTGTCATTCCAAGATATTTTGCTGTATTATCATAGGGAATCTGAGCGTTATTTATTCTTATGGGAATGTGTTGGTTTCGTTTATTAGTAAAGTTAACATGAACAGATTTATTTTTATTTAACTTAATACGCCATTTTTTAGTCCAGGTGTTAATCTGGTCTACAGATGTTTGTAATTTTCGGTTAGCTTCGTCATGGTCTTTTCCAACAGCCAGAATGGCAGTATCATTAGCAAATGTTGCAATAGTATCGTGTTCAAGGTTAGGAATATCACTGGTATACGGTATATCTTGAGTCACATCCTATTCCACCATTTTTCCACTTTTTTTTAAAGTTTACCAGAGTATATCCTTCACTTCATTTTCATCTTTATTTTCTGATGCACGGGTATAGGTTTCATTGTTTTCTTGCCATTTTTTATTTTTCGTAGTAATACTTTGCACTTTTTTAGGTACATCGTTTTCCAGTTTCCTTGGTTTCCTGGTTTAGTATTTCCTTAATATGTCCTGATTTTTTCTTTCCTACTGAATAAGGACATACTCTTTCTGATTAGTTGTTTTGCCATCTGAATAAATTTACAACCATCTGAATAAATTTGTTTTTTCGCATTTAAAGTGAGTAAATTTTTTTTCAGTGTAAATGTTCGTATTTTTAATATAAAATAGGCTCCAAAAGACTTATTTATAAAGTTGTTAAGCAGTTAACTGCAACTTTCCCGTTAATTATATTGGAAGTTAGAAACAAAAATCCATTCGGATATTCCTTTGTCTCGTTTTTCTTAAAAGAGAAGTGACGGATGGTCCCCGCCCGATGATTATAAGTTGAGATAAGTACAAAAAAACCAAATCCAGTTTCCAAGTTAATGCTCTTTTGCTTATTTCTTAGGGAAACTTTTAAGGCGACAAAGACTAAATACAAAGAACAATTTTATGAGACATCTGCTCTGATAATAGAGTGGAGATTCATTATATGCTATTAATTATCGAGGAGTTCTGAACAGGAAACAGCACTTTACCTTTGGGAAAATTAGCCAGATCTGCCATCACTTTCAAATTGCTCCAGGGTCGTAATGACGATAATTCGATCAAGTTTGAAGTGTTGATCATGATGGTTTAAATACAATTAGGAGGTAGCCCTGGGAGATGAGAGCTTTGACGGTTGTCTTGGAATTTCCACTGAAATTCTAATATTAAATTTGGTCTTCAATTTACTGGTCTTTAAATTCAAATCATTTGAGTCGATCGAATTAAACTTTCTTTACGAGCTTTCAAACTATAAGACTCTTTTTTAAGGAATTACATTTCCTAAGACACTAATTTTCTTTTTAAAAGAAATAAGTCGGCCATAAGGCAAACTTTGCCATACAATTAGGATCTTGTATTGTCACCGTTACGGTTCAATCCAAATTGTAATAGATCTCACTGCCAAAAAGTTGCTGATGGAAGTGGATAAATCTTCGGAAAATTCTCGGGCTTGTATCATACAGAACATTGAATATCTGTATAAAAGGTTTCTGTTATTATAGATGAACCTATCCCGACTCATTCATAAGGAGAGCCTGGACTTAAAACTCAGGGTCCCAGTCCCTGGTTTTATCGCTGTGCGATGCCTGACAGCTCTATGAGGAGCTGATTGACTAAAAAGTACCAAGAAACAAAAATAAGCCCTGTTATTTCATTAGTATTTCAGGCTTTAAATAACCATAACATATTCTAAGACTAAACTTCATTTATGATCAATGATAATATCCCAATCATACTAAGTAGTATGCAGTAGGGGAGTTCAGGCTTCATCTTTGAGATCACTGTAGCAGGTATCACATCAGCCAGGTCCCACAAGCCCTATTCGCATCTTCTAGGACCTGTTGTGCGGCAATGTTATAAAAATAAATTGTACATAACTAGATAAAAGATGAATAGGTACCTACATATTTGGTAAGTGAGGTAACTGTTATCGAAATTTCGCTTCCCCATTATTTGATTTAGCGGCTGGCAAAGATGAAGGCCTAACTGAATACTTGGAAAGGCAGAAACTGGTCACAGGAACTCGAATCATTGTTATTATCATTATTAATTTTGGTTAAAATTCTGCATTAAAATAAATTATTATTTATTATTATTTTATTTTTAGACTGAAACAAAGGAGATTCCATCCATTACGGAAACAAAGCCACACAAAGGGTTATTGCCGTGTCAAAATACAACTTGAAACCCCTTCGATTTGAACACACATCAAATCTCTGACAATAAGCTCATTCATTTCGCATATTGATTTGGTATGATTGAATATGATTTTCGACAATGTAATTTTGGCTTCCATTAGCTGCTATAATGGAAATGGGACTAGGTCATGTTGATACTGCTGTTAAGTCTAAATTTAGCTGATATGGTGGCGAACTTCAAACGATTAATCATCGATATTGGATTAATAAAAAGGTTTCCGAATGGAGTTGATTTCTACCACTCGAAATTTTTAAGCGAAACTGATAGACAAAATATTTTATATCGGTCAGTCTGTTTAAACGATTTTAAATAGATTTAAATAAAGTGATTTAAGGATAAACTTCGGTGTATTGATTTTCTCACAACCCTTTCGGATTTACCAAAACAACCCTTAGTTGTACAGTCGCTTATAAACCCTATTAACACTTAAATACATTATTTCAGGTTAAGTAGACATAATGATACTGAATAAACAAATAAAGGGCTCTTGGATTATACATATAACAACCAAGGGTTAGCTAACGTATCAACTTGAAGAATATGGCCTTTATTATACAAGGTGTATAACTTATTTAAGTGACTCTACTGACGAAAGATCAAATATTTTTCACAAACTTTTTTTTTAAATAAAAAGTAGGAAAATTTTATGCGGCGATTTAAATATTGAATTTGCTAATGTATGTGTTACTCAAAAGTCTCTGACAAATATTTTTGAATCATTCAGTCTCACTATGCACGTAAATTCGCCAACTAGAATCACCAAAACATCATCTACAATTATAGATTAAGTAGTCTCCGATTTTAAACCCGCTGATGCTGAGCATCAAGTAATTACCTCAGGTCTTTCGGCAGTTTTTGCCAAATTTGTGATACCACGCACAGCTCCAAAAAAAGTCAGTCAGTTGGGTAGAATTTTCTCTCAGCGTAATTTTGAACAAATTTATAACTTGTGTCTAGCTACTAAATGGTTTTCCTGAAGATATTGACTCTAAATTCTTGGACTTCCTAAATAAAATAATTAAGTATTTCAACACATGAGGTCACTTATATATTGTTATGATGTTAAAATGGGGCAAAATTTGTAAGTGTATTTTAAAATAAATTATGTGAAAAAGACTTAATAGATAGTAGTGTTGACAGATTTGAGAGTTTGAAGTTTATGTTAATTTGAATTTTATAATATGTCAAATGTGAATTGATTAAAATAAAGTTTATTAATAAAAAGTGTTCAGAGAAGATTTTCACATTACATAACAATTGGCATCCCAACGTGGGGCTCTTTGAAAACAGGGCCTAAAACATAATTAAAATTAAAATGGGTAAAATTAAAGTTTTAAATGAGTTGAAATCTTCGGAAATCAGTGAGTTTCTTAAAAAAAGAGGTATGGATAAAACAGGAACAAAATTAACTAAAATGGCGAGATTAAGGGAAGCATTAATTAATGAAGGAAGAGATACCGAAACATATGGTTTCGAGTTAGAAGAAGAAACTTAAGACAGGAGAAGAAGTAGTAGTACGAAATATATTAGAAGAAAGAACTATGGGAGAAATATCAGAAGAAAATCTGGATAACATGGAAAATCCAGACACTTCGGAAGGAGGAGATAGTCAAATACAAGAGGTAAATGTGGAAGACAAAGAACAGATGTTAATGCGATTTTTGAGTGAAAATTTTTCAAAAATATCTGAAGAAAAGAAGAAAATGGGGGAAGAACAGAAGAAAATGAAAGAAGAAATTAAAAATCTAATGGAAGAAAAAATTTGTGATTTAAAGAAATCACTGGAGAAGAAGTTAAAAGAACATGAAATAGAATCGACTAGAAAATATGAAATGATAGAAGCGGAAATGATGATAGAGAGGGAGAAAATTACCAATTTACAAGAAATTAGAAATAAACAAGAAGAAATAGAAATTTCTTTAATCATGCAAGAAGAGAAAGTTATAAATTTGCAAACAAATATACAAAAGGAAGTGCAAAGAAACACTGAAATAAACATAAGTAGAACAAAGGACGAAATTGAAAAAGAGGCGAAAGAAGAAATAGAAAATATTAAAAGAAATTTGATTATAAAAGGTAGAGAAATTACAAGTTTAGAGGAAGAAATGAAGAGAGAACTGCAAGAAAATAGAGATGAAACGGACAGAGAATTTAATATAATCAGAAGAAAAAAATAGGATATGCCAGAAGAACATGGAGGTTATTGACAGAAATTTAAATACAGAAATAACAGAAAGCAGAATCAAACAGATGGAAGAAATAATACAAGACAATTGGAAAATTGCAGAAGAAGAGAATTTAAAAACAAGAAAACATACAGAACAGAATTTGAAAATAATGAGACAAGATATTAAAATGAATGGGAATTTAAATAGAAATAAAATTAAAAAAAATTATCGTAGATGGAAAATTAAATTAAAAAAAATATATTTTTTGGATTTTGGAAGAAAATTAAAAAAAAATGAATTTGGAAATAGCAGAGGAAGAGAATTTAAGTATATGAAAAGAAAAGAAGTATGCCAAGCTTCAATTACCATTTATAGATAATGAAAATGGAATAAATAGTTACCGATTAATAGATCCAGTGACTAATAAAGTCCGAGGAGTATTTAATATTAGTCAATTATACAGATTTTGTTTTTAAAAGTTAAAGTTGAAGTTGAAGATTAAAATGGGGCAAAATTTGTAAAATTCGTTGAACTTTTCTTATTCATTACTTTGCAAGAAAAGTTCAACGAAATTTTAGGAAATGTTGTTATGATGTTAAAATGGGGAAAAATTTGTAAGTGTATTTTAAAATAAATTATGTGAAAAAGACTTAATAGATAGTAGTGTTGACAGATTTGAGAGTTTGAAGTTTATGTTAATTTGAATTTTATAATATAATAATAATAATATAATATATATATATATATATATATATATATATATATATATATATATATATAATAATATAAAATCGCATCTCAAGAGCTAAAAACTCTTCCAAAGAACCCTGGTCTATTACAAATGACTTCTTCAAACACTGTTAATCCTAGTACTGATGAACTTAACAATTATTTTGTTAATGTAAGCAAGAATATCAGCTCTAACATGGCTCCGAGTCAGGATGCTCTCTCCTTCCTCCTACCTACTAAAAGGATCACTAATAGTTCCTTACTAGGACCAGTAGATAAGCACGAACTAGTGCAAACCACAGCATTCAAAATAAATCTTCCTATGGAAATCATGGCTTGTCCACTAAAATATTTTCAAATATACCTGATGAAGTAATTAACAGGTTAACTTCGCTGATTAATGAATCCTTCGAATCTGGTATCTTTCAGAACTGTCTAAAAACGGTTATAATAATCCCGCTTGACAAAATTTCAAAATTCTAACCCTACCTGCTCTATTTATCTTTGAATCCTGAAAGGCCAACTCGTAGATATCCTACAAGAAATTTAGATACTGATGTTTAACTTCACTATTCCCACCTCTGACCTAATAAAAAATTATATTACCTACAATGCCAAAAAATTGTATAATAACCTCCCGATACAGTTAAAATCTATAAATTCATATGATAAGTTCAGAAGATCCACTAGGGCTTTTCTTCAAGAAAGACCATTTTACACAGTGGCAGAATTCTATAACGTGCCTTAGACTTTTGGGTTGCAGCATATAGAAGCAATAATTAAATTAAGTTAAATTGAAAATTTTAATTTGAACAATAAGTAACGGATATTGCATATCCAATGCACTTGTTATTCATATTTTGTTTGTGTTTTGTTTTGTCTAGTAATTAATTTTTATTATGATTAGTTTTAAATTCGCTTTGTCTATAAAAATTTTGTAATTTTTCTTTGACAATAAAGCATATTCTCTCTTTCTCTCTCTTTTTTTATTTTACAAATACAAAATATCCAATTGAGGTAATAATTGTATGGGAATAAATGGCAATAGGTTTTTTTTTCCTATTCTTTTATTTTTATGCTCCTATTCTTTTGTTAAACAATTAGGGCGTAACCTGAAAACTTGTTAAGCGTTTTTGTAAAAGCCATCAGCCATCCCACAGAGACAATACGACTAAAATTTGAGCCCTGGAAGTGAAATATTAGACCAAGATTCAGAAATTTAATATCCCTTGGAAAATATTCTCAGTAATTTGTCTTTAAAAATAAATGATTTATAGAAGGATTCTAGTCCTTAAATAACTTCTAAATTTAATAAAAGTCAACTATAATGACTGTAAACAAAATAACCACATCACGCACACCTGATGCAGGTCCTTTATAAAATTCAAACCTATAAAGTATTTTCAGGATAAGGCTTTTAATATTAACAGACTCCAAGTTGTATCTGTCAAACCTGTCTGGTGTTCGTTGGAGCGTCTTGCGTCAGGTTGAGTTGATATAGAGACACGGACCGGAAGTGAGTTAATTTCTTCAGGATATATAGACATATGCCGAGAGTGGCAGATGCAGTTAACGTTTATCTGGATGATAATCCGAAAACCGATGTGGAAATGATATAGCTCGGACTAATCAGACGGAAAAGCGATTCGATGAAGCCGATGGAATAGATATTATTAAACGGCAAATAGGGGCGTTGCGGAATTTGAAAATTTAATCTTATATATGTCAGAAATAATAAATCTAATGTAATGTCTTTGAAGGTTAATATCTTTTTTTAATTCTTATGTTCTTTATTAAATTGTTAAAGGGCTATTATACCAACGCAAATCAAATACCAAAGCGTCATTTTAATGATATTTATTTATTTTATTTATTAAATAATTTTTTATTTGTGTATTGTGTTAACAAAGCTTTTAATTAAACGATAATTATTTAAAAAAACCATTATTATTAAATAATAATATTATTATTTCTTGCTCACAAATAGTAATAAAAATAAATATTCGTAATACAGCCAAAAATGTAAGTAATAAAGTAAGAAAAAAGACAGAGTCGAAAAATATTAATTGTTTAATTTTTAATTTATATTTTAACAATCTTGAACATAAGATGTTATTGGGTATAAGGTTATAGAAGTAGAATTAGAACATAAACTTTTGCTTAAAACTTATAAAAACAAATTAAAATCAGACAAATACTTACATTATCAAAAAACGATAGAAAATAAAATAAATCCTAATGAAAAACAGAAATATGTATGGAAATTAGTTAAACAAAAAACCGGAAAACATGATAATAGTCGGGAAATAAAATTAAATATCGGTGGGTCAATTGTTGATAGGGACTCTGATGTTGCAAATAGTTTTGTAAATTAAGTCGCTTTGGAAGGGATTTTGCGTGGTAGGAGCTCACAAAGGTGAGATTTTAACATTTTGAAAAATAAGAATTGATTCACTGACAAAAATCCGAAATTTCCAGTCGAACGATAACTAGCCGTGTTGATTAATTAATTAACTTCCGAAATTAGCAGTCGGGTAAAAGTAGAGTCGCCGTTTGTTTCCGAATTTTAATAAAAGCTGAGGTACAACTTTAATTTTCCGTAATTTTCCGTAGTTTTCGTATTTAATTGTAGCCGTATTTGACGTGATATTAGAATCGTCGTATTTTGTTTGGAAAACGCGTTTAATTTTGGTAACGTTTTAAGACAGCGAAGCGAACTATTTATTTACGTTTGGTTTTTCTGATATTTTTTTTTTTATCCGGTTTATCAATTAGGAATTCGAGAACAGTCTATTCAATTTCGGAGATTCGTTATTGTTTTATTTTAGAAGAGTTATTTAGAATTTTCATTCCGATTTTAGTTTTATTTTATTAATTTGTTTTTCCGAAAATTAATTGAACGCGATTCATTTAATTCTGATTCTTTTCGTGTCCGAATTTTGGGGAAACCATTTAGAATTTTTATTCCGATTTTAGTTTTATTTTATTAATTTGTTTTTCCGAAAATTAATTGAACGCGATTCATTTAATTTTGATTCTTTTCGTGTCCGAATTTTGGGGAAACCATTTAGAATTTTTATTCCGATTTTAGTTTTATTTTATTACTTTGTTTTTCCGGAAAATAAATTGAAAGCAATTCATTTAATTTTGATTCTTTTCGTGTCCGAATTTTGGGGAAACCATTTAGAATTTTTATTCCGATTTTAGTTTTATTTTATTAATTTGTTTTTCCGGAAAATAAATTGAACGCGATTCATTTAATTTTGATTCTTTTCGTGTCCGAATTTTGGGAAAACCATTTAGAATTTTTATTCCGATTTAGTTTTATTTTATTAATTTGTTTTTCCGAAAAATTAATTAAACGGGATTCATTTAATTTGTATTTCTTTTCGTGGCCGAATTTTAGGAGAGTTATTTAAGTTCGCAGTTTAGAATTTAGATTTAATTTATAATTTTGTTAATAATCTTTTCCGAAAAATTAACCGAAAGTAATTCATTCATTTATGGTTTTCTTGAGTTAGTTTGCTTTTGATTAAATCTCAATTTAGCTTTTATTTTTTTTCACGTCCGCAATTAAATCCTTATTAGGCAGATAACCCACTGGCGCGACACGTCGCGCGCGGCAAGCCGCGCGAAGTCGCGTTCGACAACAATTCATATATAAATAAATAGCGCAAAACCCATTGATGCGACCAAGCAGTGTGGTCGCGCGCGGCAAGATTACTGAACGCGACAACCCGCGACATTCCCGTCGCGCGCGATCTTTGGTACCATAGATTCATATGGAGCATAGCCCATACAAGCGATTATTTAGGCGCGACTCGCAAAAAGAGGTGGAAAGTAGTTCGGCACTTCGGCAGTTGTGCTTGAACAATGGGTGAAAACGGTATTGATGTTGACGCTTTGATAGCGGAAATACAAGACAGACCCCAATTGTGGAACAGTGCTTTACAGGACTATAGCAATAAAAATATTAAAAGAACATTATGGGAAGAAATTGTTGAGAAATTCACAACTGAGGAGATGGAAGTAGCAGAAAAAAAAGAGCTAGGTAAGTTTTAAATGTATTTATTTTGCCATTCAAGTTGACCTTCGTTTACAAAAAATCTTGCCAATTTATTTCGATTTGCTGATGGACCCTTTTTACCTCTATTGCAATTTTGTTGTATTGGTACAGCCACGTCTGCTGGAAAATAAGTCACCATATCTTCAAACCGAACACCATCTTTTGTACGAATAAAATTGTGTAATACACAACATGTTTTGACTATATCGATAGCAAATTCCACATCGACATCAAGAGGACGATGAAAAATTCGCCATTTACTGGCCAGAATACCAAATGTACACTCAATGTACCTACGAACTCTGCTTAATCTATAGTTAAATGTCTTCATCTCTACATTTAAATTAGAGCCTGAATAAGGCTTCATTATATTATTTGTAAGCGGAAATGCATCGTCACCAACAAAGACATATGGTATTGGGGTGGGATCAGTCGGAGTTATTGGACGTCTTTTTGGTAACTGTAATGTATTATTGGTCAGTTTTTGATAAAATGTGGAATCTTTAAATATTGTTGAGTCACCGCTTCTTCCATACGCTCCAATATCAACGTATATAAACTTGTAATCTGCATCACAAATACCCAGCAGCACAATGGAGAAATATTTTTTATAATTATAATAAAGAGATCCACTTCGTGGTGGATGATTTATCCGGATGTGTTTGCCGTCAACGGCACCAACACAATTCGGGAACTGTGATCTCTCATCGAATGTCTTAGCAATATCTTTCCATTCATCTCCTGTTGGTTCTCGTAAGTATAGGGGTTTTAGCGTAGCCCATATAGCGGTGCATACTTGTTTTACGAGTGTTCTGACTGTTGTCATTCCAAGTCTAAAGTTATGAGAAAAATCTCCGAAACTGCAACCAGTAGCCAAGTACCTACAATAAAAAGTTTTGGTTTATTTCAGGTCAGAAAATACAAAAAAAATGGAAAAACTTGAGGGACTCCTATTTTCGGGAATTAAGACGTCAGAAAAATGTGAAAAGTGGATCTGCTACTCCCAAAAAGTGTACCTACATCTATTTTGAACAAATGTCGTTTTTAAACGTAGTAGCTAAACCAGCACCTACTTCTGCAAGCATTGATTTCAGCTCGGACCATCCAGCTGATCTGAACTCTGAACAGTCTCAAGATGACCGCGTTTACCCTGCAGTACACAACAAAAAAAGAAAGAAAATTGAAGACCCTGTTGGGATGGAACTGGTAAATGTATTAAAACATAGCGTTGCGGCTAGAGAGCAGGGACAAACGGATAATGCTGATAAATCATTTCTATTATCGTTACTGGATGATTTCAAAAATATTCCAAGTACCTCTAAAACCAATGCAAAAATTGACTTACTAAATGTGATTCAGAAATATCAACCTTATAATGCTGCATACAGGCCTCCAGTCACTACAAATAACTATCACCCACATGTGAATTACAATAATCCACCTTCATCTTTCGTACCAGAAGGTTGCACTTTATCTGCACCTCCACCATCTGTAAGTCAGGGTTACTTTACTCGTCCCTCATCGAGCAATTCTTATTATGGTTCGATGCTGTCTCCCAATACCAACAGTAACTCTTCTCAAACATCAGAATTATGTGACTTATACGATTAAACTTTGTTCCTCACACTAATATAAATAAACACGTACCTTAAAGTTACCATGAGTTTTTCTTCGGGACTTATACTGTTGCGAAAATTTGTATTTTGTCCTTGTATGTGTCGAATCAACGATAGCAGTTCGTCAAATGATTTTACGCTCATTCTGCAATAATTAAAAAACTTCTCTTCATGTTTACGAAGATCATTGTAAAGCAAATTAAATGCACCTTTCTTGGGACGCTCTAGAAAGATAGGATGGATCCAGAATCTCGGTTTTGCTTTTTTACGACGACGAATGTGGTAAAATAAAATTGCTGCTACCTCTTCCACCTCCATTTTAAGACTAAAGACTAAATAATAAATTTCATTTCCAGCCGCAGCTTGCCGCCTATGCAAAAGTCGCGCTTTCAACATCGCGCGCGGCATGCCGCGTGCGACGTGTCGCGCTAGTGGGTTTTCTGCCTAATAATACTAACCACTTAGGGCACCGTTTATTAGTTTGCGCCGCTTTTGGGATCAGATCTTGGCCTTGTTGGTTGCTTAGGCATTGCCGTTGTCCAATATCTCCCCAATTGCAAAGTTAGGGCACCGTTTATTAGTTTGCGCCGCTTTCGGGATCAGATCTTGGCCTTGTTGGTTGCTTAGGCATTGCCGTTGTCCAATATCTCCCCGATTGCGAAGTTAGGGACCGTTTATTAGTTTGCGCCGCTTTTGGGATCAGATCTTGGACTTGTTGGTTGCTTAGGCATTGCCGTTGTCCAATATCTCCCCAATTGCAAGTATAGGTCGACGCGTTACTCGGAATTCTGGGATTAGATCTTGGCCTTGTTGGTTGCTTCGGCATTGCCGTTGTCCAATATCTACCTGTGTTCCGAGCGGGTTGTTTTAGCGTTTGCAGCTTCCGGACTGATCTTGGCCTTGTTGGTTGCTTCGGCATTGCCGTTGTCCAATATCAGCTTCTGGAAGCTTAGGTCCGTGAAATCCGTCATCTTGGGACTGATCTTGGCCTTGTTGGTTGCTTCGGCATTGCCGTTGTCCAATATCAGCTCCCCATCCCCGCGATCTGATATTACCCTGTTTATTTTAGTAAAATAAGAAAGCTAATAATAAAATAAAAAAATAATTTAATAGTATTAATTAACACTTCCGGTTAATTAGGATTATTTAGTCTATCAGTTAGTTTCCCGAATAATAGTATTAAGTAACTCTCCTGATTAATTATTGGAATTAATAGAATTAATTAACGCTGCCGGATAACTTCAAATACTTACGAGGGGTTAATAACATTCATGCGGATTAAATTAATCATTTAATTTATTTAATAACTCTTCCGGTGTATTTCAAAATTTAAATAAATTTCAATAAAGTCTGATTGAGTCACTCCGTCATTACGGTATTTAATAGAGCCGAATCGAACGTTTTCTTTTAAAGAATTATTATTTCGTTCAGGGTTAAAGTGGGTGGGCTTTGAAATAAAACAAATTTTTATATTGTAACGTAGCTAAAAACAATATAAGTGTCACGTTTATTTCCTGGTTTATATTCACCAACCTTACCTCTTTTCAGGGATATTAAAGGTATATAATAAAGTAAAAATAATTAAGTCTGAAGTCAACTAGACCCCTGGAGAATACCGTATCTCCATCTGAAGTTACCTGTGCCCCTAAGAGGCCGTTCTAAGGGTTGTGGAGCATACCACATAAAAAAACTGGCGCTCGAGCAATCTCCGTAGTAAAGCGTCATCTTGTAAGGCAATATTTTTCTTAGTGGCAAGAAAAAGCCTTACAGTATCTCTGTAAGATTACTAAATGAAAAATTTTTTAAAATCTGTATGTACAAAATGTGATCTAAATAATAGTAATTCATTCTATTTTAGCACTGTTGCTGCACAAATACTAACTCGATTGGTGTTGACTGTATATCTACAAAAATTATTAAATATATAGCTTTGTACATTGCACAACCTCTGTGCGAATTAATAAATATCTCACTTGAAATTGGTCAGTATCCGGAAGGACTGAAAACTGGACTGGTTACTCCAATCTATAAAAAAGACGATTCTATGTCTATAGACAACTACAGGCAGATAACTGTTTCAAATATAATAAGTAAAGTTGTTGAAAAATGTATGTATAATAGAATGATCAGTTATCTAAATAAACACAATATTGTAACAGAAAGTCAAAACGGTTTCTACCCGGGAAGGTCTACAGAAGGCGCTGTCTATAAATTTGTTGAATTTATATATATAAACATCTTGATAACAAGAAAACTGTAGGAGCACTATTTTTTGATCTCACAAAGGCTTTTGATTGCTTAAATTTAGATTTTGTTGAAGAAAAACTATATGCCTTGGGCTTTCGTGGTAATGTTTTGTCTTGGCTGATGTCATATTTAAGAGATAGGAAAATTGTCGTTAAAATAAATCAAACTCAATCAAATGAAAGCATTATTAATCTGGGTGTTCCTCAGGGGTTTGTACTTGGGCCACTTATATTTTTAATGTTTATTAATGATTTACCAGAATATATGGACACGGAATGTGAGGTTATATACGCTGATGATGTATCCTTCGTAACTCATGGCAATTCTCAAGAAGAACTATCAGATAAATTAAGTATACTCTACAACAAATTTAGTGAATGGTGTTTGAAGAACCATCTAATTCTAAATCATGGAAAAACAGTTTTAATGAAATTTTATCTAGCAAATGATTCCACCAACGATTTTGAAATACACACTGAGAATTTAAATATGACGTCTTCTGAGATAACAAAATACCTTGAAACTTTTCTGGACTCATCACTCTCTTTTCAGGTATGTACTGATCACATTGCTAAGAAAGTATGTAGCAGCTATTATGCAATTTTGCAAGTTAAAAATATATTTTCACAACAACAACTATTAAATATTTACTATGCAATGACTTACTCTCATTTGTCTTATAATATTATAATATGGGGAAACTCTAGATTCGCTTCAAAATTGTTTATTTTACAAAAAAAAGTAATACGCCTTATTTTCGGGATTCATAGACGCACTTCTTGTAGAGACTACTTTAAAAATTACAAAATCCTAACTGTTACCTCTATTTATATATACAAAAATATTCTATTTACAAAAAAGAAGTTAAACGACTTTACTAAAAGTGCTGACAACCACAACTATCCTACTGGGCACGGCAATCTGCTCTGTATTCCGCTTCACCGGACAACATTCTATGAAAAGAGTCCATCTTACACTGGTATCCAGTTATATAATAAACTACCAATCTTCCTAAAAGATAATAAGAATTTTAATTTATTTAAAAAATCTCTCAAGGATCTGCTGTTACAGTATGCATTCTATAATACAACTGAATTTAATATGTTTATATTTATTTTCTTAAATTGTTCTCTAAGTATACTTTTTCTCTCTTTTTGTATTGACTTTTCCAATATCATGTATATGGTCTTAATGGAATAAAAGATAAAGATTAAGAATAAAGATTAAAGATTATAGACTAGCAACAGTGTATGAGAAGCTTGATCGGTATAGCGATGTCGTGTATTTGAAGATGGATATGTTATTTTTAAATCTACCATTAACATTATGCGCCAACTACCTTTTTTTAATCTTCTATTTTGTGATTTGAACCAGCCAAGATACACGAGGAACTCCTGAAGTTGGAGTTCTGCGTCTTACTCCATTCATTAATCAAAAAGACGTCTTTTGAATTCACTGAAGACGATTTTTGTCGAATTAAGGCGTTAAATATCCATTTAGTAATAGTAATATGCTATAGGACAGCTTCGGAATTTCAGAATTTTATACTTTTTGCATCCATAGCGTTTAGAATGTTTGTTTAAGTTTTTGAGAGAGGTTTTAGAGCAATTTTTATACTTTTGACAATAGTTTCATCCATATTTATAAAAAAAGGTAATTGCAATACAAAACTGGCTTTCAAGTTTCATACAGTATTGTTTTTATTTTTACTTCGTACGTTTATAACTCAAAAATCACCACAACCAAGAGATTTCTTCTTCCACTTATACACAACAAAAAATCTTGTGCAGCGAATTATTTTCAATTGAAAGTAGTGGACGTTAAAACAAAATTGCTTTTGCGTACCTACAGAAATTATGGTACAGTCACCAGTCTTAACTTGGGGCTCTAATCATCTCCACTTATTAAAAGGCACGTTGATGAATTCACGGGGGTTGCTGACTGCAAAACATTCGTAGGGGTAAACTAATCACTACCCGTTCAACGTCATCAAGTGTCTTTTTATAGAGATTCGCCGACTATCAATCAGTTATAACCGAATTAAATCTCCTGGTATTGACTGATTTGACTGAGATTAAAATGGGGGATATGTCGCTACAAGTAATTGTTGTTTGCGGAATCAATTGCTTAATGCATTTGAAAATAAACGGGATTAAGAAAGAAAAAATATTTCACACTTATCAATTACATTTTTTATTTATGTTTACTACATATTCATACTATCAAATAGTAAGTACATTAAAAGTAATCAATATTTAAGTAGAATAGGTTATCCATTTTCTCAAATGTGGCCAAAAAGTTTTACGGAATAAAACACCTCAAAGTCGGTACTACATAAATTTATTAACGTTGGAATGTAAAACAGGGGCTGTTAGTCAATTTTTTACAAATCTTAAAATATGGTTTCATAATCTTTTCGTTATTGTTTTCAAAGAAAGAAATTTTTATTGGTGAAGAATTTGAACTAAAAAATAGAAATGAATTAGTAAAGGTCTATTTAGCTTCACTAATTTTTTAAAAAAAGAAAGAGACTAACAGTTCGGGGGCTGAATTGTTATTAAAAGAAAATAAGCAAAAACTTGTCCCAAACTATTTTGTTTTTTTTTCTTTGTATTGAAATTATCTGAATATGTTCTTGCAAAAATTGTACCCCAAAGACCCTGCAATGGATGTAAACGTCAATAGTGAGACCGGCCATCACTTATGGACGAGTAGTCTGGGACAGCAGAACTAAGCTGGTCAGTACAAAGGCAAATCTGGCGAAAGTCCAAAGACTGCAACCAAATATTCCAAAAGTCTAGGCAAATCTCCGAGCTCAAATCTACGCCATCGGAAAATGTGTCCAGTTCAACATAGAAAGAAATTTTCGTAGAAAAGAGATCATCATCATCGTCACAACAGCCAAGCAGCAATTAATGCTTTGAACTCCCACATAATCAGCTCCAAGATGGTTTGGGAGCGCCTAGAGAATCTAAACGAACTAGGCAAGAACAACACTGTTACCCTTCTATGGGTTCCGGGACACACTGGAGTGGAAGGCAATGGAATGGCAGGCGTACTCGCAAAAAAGGGACTGAAACACCATTTCTGGGACCTGAACCCTTCTGCAGAATAAGCATTAGTACAATACTTAATGAACTTGGAAAATAAGTAAGTAACAAAAGATCCCAATGCTGGCTGACCAAGATACTACTGGGAAACTATAACCAGAAGAGATCAGACGACTGCATCAGCAAGAGTAAAAACAAGCTTAGAATACTAACGGGTATCCCAACAGGGCACTGCCGGTTGAGAGGGCACCTAAAGAATCTCGGATTAGTAGAGGAAGAAGAATGCAGATTTTGCGAGGAGAAAGAGACCTCTATCCAAATTCTCTCAGAATGCATAACCCTGCAAAATCTAAGGGTACGATACCGATAACGAATGGGCAGCAGAATGGGGCACAATAGATCTTATAGGTCGCAGAGTATCGACAGATAGAAAGGTATAATTACCAGCTTCACTAATTGTATAAAAAAAAAGAAAAAGACTAACAGTTCGTGGGTTTGAACTGTTATTTAAAAAAAAAATAAGCAAAAACTCTTGTACTAAATTATTTTGATTTTTCTTTCTTTGTATTGAAATTATCTGAATATGTTTCTGCAAAAATAAGTTGGTATAAATGTATTAAGATTAATTTAATAAATCCTATTGTTCGAAGTTTTGTATTTATCCTTAAAATTTCTTTATCCTGAGCCTGAAATGGTACTGAATATTTTTGTATTTTACACTCGGGAAAATCTAACCTAATTTGGAAATTCAATAAACCACAGAAACAATCTTTTGCCGTGTCGACAAAACAGGCTATCTGTTTCACTTCACGTGACATGAGCATTAACAAAACTGGAATATATAGTCGAATAAACGGAAAGACGTTAGCTCCAGTTGATGTAATAAAATTCCATTAGGATACGCATGGTTAAACACTTAATAAAAACAGGAATCGGGACTGGAGGCAACGAAATCAAAGTAAGCGTTGCTTTAGCGGATTCTCGGCTTTTTTGCTCCCGGGAATCTCCTTTAGGAATCTGAAAGTGAATAAACGGTTATTGAGGACTTCAAAGAGAGTTGAAATTGTTGTTTTTTTAAATTAGTTTTTCTTTTAATCGGCTTTTACTACGTTATAGTGAAATAAAACGTGCAAACACATGCACTATTTCGTTTTTCAAAGACATTTAAGCACAGCAAATAATTTCAATATGAAATAATACATCAAGTAGAAGAAGAAATCACTTGGTTGTGGTGATTTTTGAAATTATAAATAAACACAATACTGTATGAAACTTGAAAGCCAGTTTTGTATTGCAATTGCCTTTTTTATAAATATGGATGAAACTATTGTCAAAACTATAAAACTTGCTCTAAAACTCCTCTTTTTCATGGCATGCTAGATTATATTACCCACCAATTTATGTAAAATATCTCCAAATTATAATAAATCTAGCAATAACTCAGAAATACGTAACTTTAGGTATAGGGAATGCTAATACAGATCGAAAGAGACTAAAAAACTGATACAGGGTGTTTTATTTAAAATTATCGACTTATTGAGAATTGAAAATATGAACACCCTGTATAAAATATCGCATTTGACGTTTCACCGTATGCTAGAAGGATACTCCCACAATCTCTGTATAAAATTAGAAATTAGTAGCTTAACAACCCAGATACGGAAATTAAAGTAAATGCGTGTTTTCAAAAATTTTTATAAAAATCTCAAATATCTCGGAAACTTAGACCTACGTATGTAAATAATTTTTTGTTAAAAATTTGATGCTGAATCCAAATATAAAAAGAAAAATGGTACATGTCATTTGAAATAACAAAGTTGATGTCTACTTCCGGTATAACGGGAAGTAACTGGAAGTTAAAAATAGTTTAATTGAACAGACTGTACTGACAAAGCCCCATAACCCAATTTTCAAATTACAAATTTCTACAGTTCTCTATATATGGCTAATGGGCCATCTTCATGACAGACCCTGTACAGTAAACAATTTTTTTAAAAAGCGCGAAATTTCTTTAAATAATCCGTTAATATTTTTTTTTGTATTTTCTATAAAAATTACCAATTATAAACTTTGGCCATTATTTAGTTACATTTGAAAACATAATATTAGTTAATTAGATTGTCTTCTTTCATAATTGGCAACAACTACAAACGATCTGTAAATAATGTTATTTTTCTCTACCAATTTCAGTGCTGATAACACGCAAAGCGAGTATAGCAATAACTATTTTTCCGTTAATTCAGGAGTTCCGACGATGCGATGGTGCAATGCAGCGTTGCTTTCAGTTATTTAGCCGTTAGTTTGTTCTTTTTATAACTTTGTTATTTTTTTGGTAGCGAATAAAACAGTATAGACCATGGGCATGATCAGAATTTTCAGATTTTAAAGAAAAATCTTATTACAATTTTATATTTATCATATCAATTGCATAATAAGTTTTTGCTAGAGGCAGCAAAATGCACCGTTATAGAGAAAAATCGATTTTTTCTGTTGCTTCATTCTGACAGGTAAATATTCATAAAATTCCAGAGCTTACTTTTATTTCTACATAGTTACTTAAATGCGCAGTTACAACTCCCTTCCGCATCGAATTCCAATGTATTACGGGAAGTAAAAAAGTTCCTCTTAGAAACAAGCGCCAAAACTCTAAAACAATGCATTTCATCATCCCATCTACCCACACACATAAAAACAATGAGTTATGAAATTTCTCTGGAAATCTTCTTCTTGCCGAGGCTGGAAAAAGCTGATACGTAATAACGGAGTAGTCTCTTGGCCTGCCTTATTCCTTGTATTCCTATCCATTATTAACAAAATATCCCAATACTGGATAGGACTGTAAACTTTTTGAAAGTAATAGGACTAGAGGAACTGCTCTAATCGTTGACATATTCTTAACTAATGGATAGAGAGAAAGAACCAAGAAGAAGAAGAAGAAGAAAAGTGAAAACTATAGAAATGGAAGAACGATTCTCAAGTCTCAATCCGAGAACAATTACCATCAGAACACACTCAACCTTTCCCTACCTGGATGACGCTAAACGGTTTACGTAAAGGCGTTACAAGATTTAAGCCAACCTGGAACGATGGAGGCTGCTGTCTGAAGATATAGACACTCGTGTCACCCGGATACGTAAAGAAAGTCAGTACATCTAAACTAAATACCACCTGTCAGATTGGAAGATGGTCTGGAAATAATGAGCAAAAAGCAACAAGATTTGCAAATCATCTAGAAAAAATCTTTCAACCTCATGAAGATCAAGATGAAGAACCCACTCTGGAAGAACATCCACAAATTGATCAATAGATAGAATGTACCTCTCTCAAAGAAGTAATTACCGAAATAAAAGAAAATGTCAATTCGAAAAAAGCTCCAGGTTTTGAATTAATTACTGGAGAAATTTTAAAACAATTACCCAAAAAAAGTCATAATGATACCCAAGCCAGGGAAACCACCACATGAGGCATCGTCATACAGACCGATCTCATTTACTGCCTATTATGTCGAAACTATTTGAGAAACTCCTACTCGAAAGACTAAAACCAATTATCGAAGAAAGAGAAATTAACCCTGATCACCAATTTGGATTTAGAAATAAGCACTCGACGATCGACCAAGTTCATAGAATAACATTATATAGAAATCATTAGAAGAGAAAAACATTTGTGCTGCTATCTTTCTTGATATAGCACAATCGCATGAAGGCTTAATACATAAGCTCAAACTTTTCCTTCCAAAACAATATACAGATATCCTCCATTCATATATATCGGAAATATACTTTAGAATTAAGCAAGAAGAAGCCTATTCCGATCTTAAAGAAATTAAGGCTGGAGTACCACAAGGAAGTGTCCTAGGACCTGTCCTATACTTAATGTACACAAGTGATATTCCAGAGTTAGAAAACAATACCATAGCCACCTTTGCCGACGACACTGCCATTCTAGCAGTAGGAAAGAGCAATGAAGAAGCAACCCACAAACTGCAAACAGCTGTCCACCTTATCTATGACTGGACGAAGAGATGGAAAATTAAACTTAATGAAACTATATAACTCCACGTTAACTTTACAAACAAAAGGATAGATCATATTCCAATCAGAATAAACAATAACCTGATTCCATATTCAAACACAGAAAAGTACTTAGGCATTACATTAGATGCCAAACTCCGATGGAAAGTGCATGTTAAAAAGAAAAGAGAAGAACTTGTACTGAAATATAGAAAAATGTACTGGCTAATTGGAAGAAACTCCACTCTGTCTCTACATAATAAGCTTATGCTTTATAAGCAGATACTTAAGCCTGTATGGACCTATGGTATCCAACTATGGGGATGCACCAGCAAGCAACTTGGCAATCATCCAAGGATTTCAAAACAAAGCACTGAGGAACATAGTATATGCCCCTTGGTACATTCGCAATAATGACCTCTATAGGGATCTGGAAATGGACTCTGTTGAACAGACCATCAAGAAATTAGCCGAGTCATGAAGAAAGACTTCATCATCATGTCAATGTCGAGGCTATCCAGCTCCGTGACAACACTGGGTTAGAAAGAAGACTTAAGTGGATCAAGCCCTTTGAGTTAGTTTAGTGTTTTTAGTGCAAGCAGAGCTTGTGTTTGCACGTTAAAGTTTAGTGCAATCCATTCTCCAGAACCTAAGGAACGCTGATGAGTATACCTTAGTTTTAAGTTTCAAACTTTTTAATTAGAATTAAATTGCTCATTGGTCACTGTTGACCAGATTGTAATATACTAAATGCCCTTATGGGTATTTAATAATAAAAAAAGTACATCTAAATTAATTGTTTCCAACAGTGTAGTTTTTGTAGATTTCAAAAATCTTCTCTTGCACATAGACTAATCCATATTTCGTTTTTTATTTTTGGCTTCGCTGAATGAACATTACGTATATTGTTACGACATATGATTATTGTCGGTTATGTTCACACTTTCAGGCTAATTGTGCTAGTTTTATCACGAGCTGACGAAACAGTGAGAAAAAATATTGGACAATCGCTTAATTAAATTGCTGAAAACTTTATGCGAATTTTTACTTTTTTTTTCATTTCTGTTTACGTACATTGCAGACGAGGATATTTTAATTAAAATATTATTAAATCATCCTAGGTTATTTATTTATTTAGGTTTAGATACATTGTTCATTAGGTTCAATTCTTTACTACAACACAATCAACTATAGTTTGTCCAACTTAAAGACAAGCGATGTAAACAGACGTGCACTTGTTGAGATTGTGACACTTCTAGTACACAGGGTGCATTAAGTGGTTTATCTACGCACTGTGCAGATATTTTCGCTGTGTTTACATAGCTTGCCTTTAAGTTGGATATAGTTTAGACTTCCACTGAAGCAGAACTCTGATGCTGACGACAAAATAGCCGATTAGAAAATTTACAATGTCAAATATACAATCTGCACCAATAAGTATTTAACGAAATATGAAAGCAATTCTGAGTTTAAGCTATCTTAAAAAATTGTTAATTAAAATAGATAAGAAAGAAAAAGAAATAAGAATTACTTATGAAGGAGTCTGATGAACAAATTATTGGACTAAACCTTTTTTAATTGGAATGCTAGTGATATCGAAAATGAGAAGCAAGAGAAAGAATATATCCGGACGAAGCAACCATACTAAAAAATATCAATTCTAATAATTAATTCACCATAATAATCAAGCTAGAGGATTTTTGTTTTATTAACGGATAGTGTCCATTATTACAGACTAATTTTAGTGCGATATAATGGCTTACCAGATATAATCTAGAAAATTAGGTTGAGTGATAGATTCATAGTAAGTGCGATGAAGGAATAATGAGGTAACAACTTGATAACCACATAGAGGATAACACTTGTGGAAAAATACAAACATTATCCTAATTCCTGTCAAAGGGAGCGAGGATGGTACTTAAGAAATAGTGATTTACCTAGCCAATATTTAAGATCTATAAGAAACTACCAAAGAAGCATTTTGCTTAACTAACACTTGTGATTTGAAGTATCGCTGTTATAAATTATTTACAAATTATCTCAAGTACACATATTAAATTATTACAATATATGAGAGAGCACAAGAATAAAATTCTAAGTCACTTATTGGTTGCACAATACTTTAAGATAAATACATCGGTCTAGAAAATATAAATAGACGTAACACATAAAGAAGATGAAAATAATCAAACTGGAGATAAATAAAATTATGATGTTCAGATACTGAAACCGATCTGGCCATTATCATGTTGTGGTTAGCAAAACATATTCAAAAGCTATTCAGCGACTGATTGAAATATGTTCTAATTTGTTAGAGATTTATTTAAAAGATGCTCTGACCTGTTAAAAAACAGAACAGCTTTGTAACAGGTTTCAGGCAAGTAAGAACATCTGTTGGAGTGGTGTCGAACATTAAAAATAAATTTTGAAGAGATCTCGAGTAAGTTAGAATAGCTTTCAATCGGATGTTAAATAAGTTTGTGCTAAGCAGAAAACAGTTCAAAAAGTGGGATTTCCAGTTTCAATTTCTACATCTTCTGGGTCAGAAAAATTGTATCTATGGATAAATGTACCCATTTTTAAAATTATTTATTGTAAAAGGCCACTAAAAATATCTAACGGTTTAAAATTTAATATTCTGAACAAGTTACACATTGATTTAAAAAATGTTCACATAAAATTTGGCCGAACCTTTACAGATTCTACCCTTGCAAAATACCAGTGTAATTGGTGATCCTCCATAAAAATTGATTGGTTTATCGTACGTTCTCCGAACTTCTGGAATGTATTAATTAGAAATAACGTTCGGCCGTAGCCATGTAGATTCCACTTGAGCATTTCATTCATCGAATAATGTTATCAATTAATTACGTTAAGTATTCCATGATTCAATTCTCATATATAAATGAAAATTGTTGGGCAGAAACCGTAACCAGCTGCAGGAATTGTTAATTAAATTTTCATATATTCGGTCAACGTAAAAAGTATCAGGTGATACAGAAAGCTGCGAAAGGTTTAATATAATATAGAAGATATTTAAAACCGATTGGTAATGGAATTTGCAGAACAGTAAAATCAAAAGAATTTACTTTACAACTAACGTGTTAAAATTTTTATAGTTATAAAACTTCTTCCGAGTCATTGATTAAAATTCAAACCGAGGGTCTCGCGAGGCGCAGTGACTACCTCAAAGTGAAAAGAGAGATAAGAGTGCTCAAAACGCTCTTTTAACACGTCTAGAGCATATGAAAAGGTGTCGAAATTGCTATTTATGTAGTTCCAAATGAAGGCGCGTTATGTACGGACCTGAACAAAGAGATCCTATCTCGAAATGAACCGTTTTATGAAAGGGAGTGGTCTCGGCTCGAGGCACTACTCTATATACTGCCATTTTAGTTAGAATCTGCACATAGACGGGCCCTGTCATTTAACGACAGCACTAAATTGTGACTAAATGTTTGGGATGAATGCGAAATACAATCTACGTGTATGCTGTAAATATATTCACGGCGGGTGAGGGAGATACTGATCAAAAGAGAAACGTTTCAAGAACACTGACGTTTATAATTGAATTTTAGTTAAAACTTGAAACAAGTTCAAAAGAGGCTTGGCTCTTTTAATAAATAAGTAGCTTATTTTGGATCTATTGACAGAAACGCATTTAAAACTTTTCTAATGATATTACTTTAATAAATAAATAAACCTTTTTATTACCATGACAAAAAAAACAACCATCATTATATTTTAAGGCGTCATTGGTGCGTTTGATGAAAGAAAAAGCGAAAAAATGACCCCAAATGGAGAAGAAAAAGTGCTCTTTCCCTAAAACAATGAACTGTGTCACAACTATGGCAAAATTGCATGAATTGTTTCTTTAGTGGAGTAGATCTGGCGGAAAAAACTGTTCGAAAACGGACTGATGAAATCGAGTAGGTAATTTTTGTTTTCCCAATCGATGAAGTCAGATGCCCCCATCATTCCAGCATGAAATGTTCAACGGCGGCGGCGGTGGGGGAGGGGGAAATCCTCTGTCTAAAGTACCTACATTTTTTACTTTTTTTTGCTAGTACTATCATTTGGCGAATGGAAAAGTGAACAATTTGAACCCTGGCTAGCTCAATTAGTATTGATGTTACAAGCGTTTCAATAATATAGATAGATATATTTATTTATTAAATATACATATAAGATATAAATTACACAGTATATAAAATAAAAAATACAATAAACAGTTTCTTAAAATTATTCTACAACTATTTAGCAGGTAAATCTATTATGAAAATAGGAAGTAAAAAAATAATGTTACATACAATACAATAAAACTATTGAATTGACAACACTAAAGATATTACATATTAAAAAATATAATTAATACAATACAAAAAAAAAACTATTACCATTGGACAATTTTATCTGATACTCATAAATTCTTTGATCTTTATTTTAAAGACTCTGAAAGATTGTAAATTTTTACATCTATGGGTAGATTGTTAAAGTCTGAGAAAACTTTAAAAAACAATGAACTCATTGTACTTTTATAGCTGAGAATAATATATTGATGCAAATATTCCGGAGCCATCTGTTTTACAATTTTATAAACCAAAATCATGGAAAAATAAAATAACCTATCGTTTACTGAAAACCATTTTAGAAAACATAACATATTCCTTATAGGAGTAGGTATTCTCATTCTACGGTTTTGAAGTTTTTGAAGTATGTTCAGCTTATTTATTGTATAAAATGGATGCAGAATAATCAAATTGAGGTTGAATAATCGTATAATAAATGGTGATTCTTGTATTAACTGATAAATTTTGTTCTATTCTACTAAAAAAATAAAGTTTTTTTAATATTTTTTTGGAAATATAATCAAAGTGGCCTTCAAATGTCAAGAAATTATCTAAGTAAAATCCCAAATACTTCACTGATGTAACAATTTCTATTCTATATTATGTTTGATCGCCATAACGAACTCGCTGTTTTCGGTTTTGTAAGTAATCACTAAGCCAGTCAAGTACTCTACCCTCTATACCATAATGTTTTAGTTTAATTAATAGTATCCCTCTATCAATTGTCTCAAAGGCCCTTCGAAAGTCAAGAAAAACACCAACAGTATATTTGTTTTTATCCAAATTACCTTTAAGAAAACATAACGTATGCTGTAATGCCGACTCACAAGAAAATCATTTGCGAAAACCAGATTGGTTATTAATCAAAACAGATTTCTTATTGACATGGTTTAATAATTGTTCATACACTGCAATTTCAAGAAGTTTTTCAATTGGAGGTAAAATATTAATAGGCCGAAATTCTTCGGCTTTGGTAGTATTATTAACTTTTTGAACAGGAATAATTGTACTTGCTTTTAAGGCTTGTGGGATTTTACGAGTACTTAAAGATGTATAAATCAAATTTAATATTACGTACACAATAGCCTCAAAAATTATTATATAATTATATTATATCTGATCTGATCTCTGTTCTTTACAATACTTTGTGAAGATAAATTATGTCATTATTAAAGAGTATATTAGGGTTTACAGTCAGTTTTTTTGATCTTCCTTGTTAACAATTGTTGGTTTATTATTTATAAATTTAATTGTTTTGTTATTGTCACCACTATCGATTATTTTTTTATATTTGTTACTCCCCATATATCTCCCCCCCCCCCATACTTGTCTGACCACCCCCATTCTCCGGTCCATCAAAGTACTCGTTGTTACCTTTTCATTCACAAAAAATTTAGGCCCCAACTCCACTCCCTCTCGAGAAATAATTAATATTTTTTTTAATTATCAAAAAGTGAGCGGAAAAAAAAAGAAAAAAAACTTGCGCAATCGATAAATTATCCTTTATTAATGAATTAATGTTAAATACAATTTTTTATGAAAATAAACCCCTCCCGAGTTATAGGGCGTAGAAAATTACGATTTTCACCTCAAAAGCTAACAATTTAATTTTTTTTTATTTTTCTACAATTAATACGAAGGAAGATATGGCAATTGACAAAAGATAAAAAAAAATGGAAATTATTCGGAAGAACAATTGCTCAAAGTCTTTTCACGCTATTGACCAAAAATTGAAAATGTCTAATAAAAAACAAAACTGTAACTCAACTTTAACAGACCAAAACTTAAAAAATAATTATCCCATAGGGCTAAGAATTACTGTACAATTGTATAAACTTATGTTACGACTTTCTACAAAAGGATTTTTTTTTTCAAATACCACAGTCTAGATGGCGCTAAAAAATGGCTTAAAAAAATTTAGAATATAATTATTTTGTCCATAACTTTTTTTCTGCTTATGTTAAACGGTTCTGGATGGTCTTAAAAAGTTGCCAATGTTGTTCTCTCATTAGGATGTTATATACATTTTTTTTTGTGGAAGTCATATTTTTCCAGATATTTATGCTAGAACAATCCAGTTTCTTTAAACACCCATTTTTGAATTGCCATATTAATCGTAGAAAAATAAAAAAAAATCATTTTAATTGTTAGCTCAAGGCCATAAAATTCAATATCAATCTTTACGTAATACAAATTTTCGGTTATATTTAAAAAACTTTTAGAAATGTGGTGAAAATAGTAATTTTCTATGCCCTATAACTCAGGGGGTTTAATTTGAGCAATTTTAAATGTTTTTCTTTTTTCCCTGACTTTTTGATGCACCCCCGCCCCCACCCAAAACAACATTAACGAAAGTTTTCTACTTCTGATCTGAACACCTTTCCAATTTTCAAAAAATTTCAAGTCGATCTGATCAGTTACTAGATTCTGCTCGATATTACAAAAAAATTTACTACCTTTCTCGGATTATATACCACGATCTTGCAAAATATATTCTGCGTTTCGTTCAAATAACAGTAATAAACGAATTTTACAGCCCAAAATATTACATACTCACTGGCGTGCTCAGCGAAAACATCAAATGAACATACATAGTATAAAGTAAACTATTTTCGAGGTTAACATAAATTTAAGCAAATTTATGTTGTCATAACACTATTAATTATGTTGGTATCGCGGGTTCATCAGGACGCACTAATAAAAATATCACTGAGGTCTGTTTTGTACGCAAGGTATTGCAATTTATGGCATAAGTAATAAAATTTACATTTTACCCAGTTAGGTGTGCTAGATTTTACACAAATTGTGAAGAATTTCGCTAGTTTCAATGAGAGCTAAACAATAAAAAGCCATTAGAGATTTTAATAAATGAATTGATAAATATTTATTTTATATTATTCCACATTTAAATTCACATCTATCGTATCATGAAAATTTAATCACAGCTTCATAAACTACCCAAATAAAATACTTAGAAATAGCAAAATTAATTTACTTAGTTGTCGTTTAGAATATAAGCTGCTCCTTACGCGAAACAATAATAATCAAGAGAATAGAATTTAATAAGTTGGCAACGAGGCAAATAGGGGTAAATGGTGGTAATTAAAGTCGTATTTAGCGTAGGGGTAATGTTAATAAGGTTTTGGGGTGGCTTAATGAGAAATATAATGAAATTCTGTATGGGTATGTTGGAATTTCTCAGTTATATTTTTGGTGCAGCTTTTGTATTACTTTATACTACAAAGATGTATCAGGTGTACCGCAGTTTGACAAAAGTCGGCGCCACCAGTAAGTTATGGTTAAAATTGTCAGAAATAAAACGTCATTATCGTAAGAAAAGAAATCGCAGAAGAAATTAAATTTCTAAATTTTAAAAAGTCGAGTTCCAGCAAAAATTAAGGAAAGGGATAGTGCAACTAACATACCAAAATGTTTTCAAGACTGCACAAATCATAACGACCGGTAAATAACCAACATATGTCTCGTAAAATGTTTTATTTTTGAAAAGGAATTTTTGATTTAAGTAATTGGTTCTAATCCCGGATATACTTCCACTTAACATGGGGGTGCACGCGAAAAAATTCGCTATTGATAGTGCACGCACAAACAAAATGTCATGAATTTTGTACGACGCAATCAAATACTGTATGGTTAGGCTAATGGATTACAGAGTAATCCGCAGTCACTACTTTGAAATCCCCCCCCCCCCCAATCAAATACTGCTAAAAGCTCTGGCCGGCAACATAAACAGGCAGATTTAATGAAAAAATTAAATTAGGAGCAGACGAAATTGAAGTAATTACAAATTCAAAGTGATTAAATTAACAGAATATAAACAGAAAAGCTTAAGTTCGTCACAGCAAAATCTGAATTTATACAAGCTTCTTAATTGCTCGGATGTAGATTTAAATCTTGCAATTAAAATTAAATTTCTTGATACCGTTATCTGGCTTTCGCTCTCGAGAGAAATAGTCACTTATTTCAAGACGGCGACGCTGGCATCGTCGTCGCTGAATATCAGGAAGGACGCGACGTTGGGTTGCGAGTTAAATTTTTTTTAAATACTTTGCTGTTAAAGAAATAGCAAGATACAATGATTATTTGCATTTCATTATCCTAATTTGTTAGATGTTAGAAAAAACAGTTCAAAAGATGGCTGGCTAAGTATCGGATTGATAGATTTCAACTTTTTACAAAAAAAAATTTTATAAGTAAAAACTGTAAGTACTAGGCTGTACTACATCAGAGATATAGTAATAACTTGGAAGCAATGTCTGCTCTAAAAATAAATTTTGATATTATTACCAACAAAAACGAGGAATATCTAGAATTCCAGGTATAATTACTGATGATGATTTAACATAAATAATGGTAATCCCAATCAGGTCTTGATGCAGTTGCTATTTAATTTAAAAGGGTTTATGGTAGACCTAACTCTCCAAATAACAATGTCCAAATCCTTTACTTTTTTGGTAAAATATATAATTGCAGTTTGGTTACCACTTACTCAAATATTCTACCTTATATGTAGAAAGTAAGTTAACCATGTCCAAGCAATTGTGATGCCATCTATCATCAAAATTGTTAAGAGAAACTGAGAAGGGACTTACGACAAACTAACAAAACAAAAATTTCCAAATTCTGATGGGGTTGGAAAGTTTCATTCACCAACTGCTAATACAAAACATTCATCATGAAAGGGCAACCAGAAAATTGACCAAACTGCAAGAACATATTCCACCAACAATAAAAAGCCAATGGAGGAAGGGCAAAAACTGACCACGAAAATGCGCTAGTATTTCAGAACGTCTATAAAAGATCTTTGAACCAATTCCGATGCTAGTCTGGTAAAATCTTAAAACTAAATACCTATACACTACTAAATTTCATCCAATGATATCCTTTAGGTTGCTCTGACAATAACATGTACACAAACTCGCGCACTAAAAGTATCTTTCCGATATATATGAATGGAGGATATCTGTATATTATTTTGGAGGGAAACGCTTGAGCTTATGTATTAAGTCTTCATGCCAAACCTTATCAAACGCTTGTGCTACATCAAGAAAGGTAGTAGCACAAATGTTTTTCTCTTCTAATGATTTCTCTATAATGTTGGTTATTCTATGAACTTGGTCGATCGTCTAGTGCTTATTTCTAAATCCAAATTGATGATATTAGTCTTTTGAGTAGGAGTTTCTCAAATAGTTTCGACATAACAGGCAGTAATTAGATCGGTCTGTATGACGATGCCTCATGTGGTGGTTTCCCTGGCTTGGGTATCATTATGACTTCCGCAATTTTCCAAAGGCTGAGTATATACTTGTCTGAAGGCAGCATTTATTAGGTTAGTTAGTTTAATTATTGCTTTTTTGGGTAATTGTTTTAAAATTTCTACAGCAATTAAGTCAAAACCTGGAGTTTTTTTGTATTGGTATTTTCTTTTATTTCGGGAATTACTTCTTTGGCAGAGGTAAATTTTATTTCTTGATCGATCTGTGGATGTGCTTCCAGATTCCTGATTCTTCATCTTGATCTTCATGAGGTTGAAAGATTTTTCCTAGATGATTTGCAAATCTTGTTGCTTTTTGCTCATTATTTCTATCCCATTTACCATCTTCCAATCTGACAGGCGGTATTCGCATTATGGGTCTTTTCAATATAGTTTTATCTTGTGGGGTTCTAGTTTGCTGCCATTTTCTTCTATGCTTTCTTTTTTCAAAGATTAGTTCCCTTATTTCTCTAGGATAGTTGTTTCCTACCGACTCTATTAATAGCAGGTGTAGTTTCCCAAGCTGCATGTTGGATATTATCATTAAGCAATTTCACTTCGTCGTCTAGTTGTTGTTTATTTCTTAAAGGAACAGAAAGATTAATTTTTTCTTCAAGGATGATTTTGAAGCTTTTCCAATCTGTTAATTTGTTAGTCAATGTATGGTTATTTTCTTTTTTAATAATGTTTTCACTAAGTGTTAAGATGATAGGGGAATGAACAGAATTCATGTCCCATCCTTCTTCTATTTCTAAAAAGTTGACTGATAAGTTTTTGATTATAAAGAAATCAATAAGGTCTAAAATCTTGTTGGCATCGGTTGGCGAATAGGTAGGCTTTCCAGTGGATAAAGCTTTCGGTAAATGACGGTAAATCAAGAAGAAATATACATTTTTTTAAAGAATCACAGAGATAATGAAAAATAAAAGAAAATTAGCGCAAAAGTCACTAAAGTTAGCGAAGATTTTTGAAGAGCCTTTTGCAACCAGAATGAAGAAAAATCTACTAGTAATTTGGTTTTATAGAAAATCTCTCTACGGCTGAAGAAATATACAAAGTTGTAGATGTAATAAATCATATCTTTTAAGTAAAGAAATAGCGAGGTATTTGGTAAGATCTAGCAAACAGGTATACCATACAAACTCAAAAGTTTTCTTCCAGGTGAAATAGTTCTAATTCTGAATTCATCCTTAAAAGAAAGGTATTTCCGGTTAAGATGTCCAAATAAATCTGGTGTCCCTCAAGGTAGCGTATTAGGGCTACGCATGAAAATTATATCCTAATAACATCAAGAGAGCTTTGAGAATAATTCTGCAAAAAATGGCGCATTTTGAAAAAGTATAAAACTTTTTTAAAAAGAATATCCAAAAATGTATGTGCCTTAAAACTAAAAACTAACTTTCCTTTAGGAGGAAGATTCAAAAAGGCATAATACAAAACTTAAGAATAAACAACCCGCTATAGAGAAGGGGTGCAACTTAACAATAACCCCATGTAATTCACACCCTCAACAAAACCTTTATTGTTCAACTTAGAAGTTTGCCGGTAAACGCAACTCGTAGCGGCCTTAAGCCGTGTGAAAGTTTTAATTTATAAAATAAACCAAAGTTTATCGGGTGATTGTCGCATTAAAATCGCTCTCAGAGAATCTTAAGGGTTGCGAGATTGAAGTTTACCCACTGCAGGATGAATTAAGTAGTTTTTAATGGAGCAAAAGGTGGTTATTATACTAAAAGATACGAAGTTTATAATTGGCATGTAAAAATAATCTAGAACAAAGTTGTTTAACAAAAATTGAGCCGCGACTTTTATGTAATAACCAGGTGACAGCGAACTGGAAAATTTCTACAATATTTCACTGCGCTGTTACGGTCCGTTCTGGTTCAAAGTGCCACTTTCTTTCTCATATCAAGTAAAGAAATAAGTTAAAAATTGTATTTTGCCATCAAAAGTGAACAGGAAGCTTGTCTGAGTCAGAGAAGACGGGCCTTCGCAGAATGAGGTTTTTATTTGTCGAGGGACAATATATTTGATTTCTGCGAAAAAATTACTGTATAATTTCTTGATGGGTTGAATTTTTGAGGTACAGAAATGGAATTCTTATTAAAAGGAAAGTATAGAGGAATTAAATTCGACTTTATTTGATTAATTCCACATGAAGAGTGTATGGGAGAATAAAATTCTTCTCGATTTGTTTAATTTTTTACTCGTGTTAGGAGAGTATAGAGAAAATTTAAAAAAGTAAGGAGAAAACTTAGGAAAGTATAGAGGAATAAAATTCGACCTTATTTGATTAATTCCACATGAGAAGTGTATGGGAGAATAAAATTCGTCTCGATTTGTTTAATTTTTTACTCGTGTTAGGAGAGTATAGAGAAAACTTAAAAAAGTAAGGAGAAAACTTAGGAAAGTATAGAGGAATTAAATTCGACTTTATTTGATTAATTCCACATGAAGAGTGTATGGGAGAATAAAATTCTTCTCGATTTGTTTAATTTTTTACTCGTGTTAGGAGAGTATAGAGAAAATTTAAAAAAGTAAGGAGAAAACTTAGGAAAGTATAGAGGAATAAAATTCGACCTTATTTGATTAATTCCACATGAGAAGTGTATGGGAGAATAAAATTCGTCTCGATTTGTTTAATTTTTTACTCGTGTTAGGAGAGTATAGAGAAAACTTAAAAAAGTAAGGAGAAAACTTAGGAAAGTATAGAGGAATAAAATTCGACGTTATTTGATTAATTCCACATGAAGAGTGTATGGGAGAATAAAATTCTTCTCGATTTGTTTAATTTTTTACTCGAGTTAGGAGAGTATAGAGAAAATTTAAAAAAGTAAGGAGAAAACTTAGGAAAGTATAGAGGAATAAAATTCGACCTTATTTGATTAATTCCACATGAGAAGTGTATGGGAGAATAAAATTCGTCTCGATTTGTTTAATTTTTTACTCGTGTTAGGAGAGTATAGAGAAAACTTAAAAAAGTAAGGAGAAAACTTAGGAAAGTATAGAGGAATTAAATTCGACTTTATTTGATTAATTCCACATGAAGAGTGTATGGGAGAATAAAATTCTTCTCGATTTGTTTAATTTTTTACTCGTGTTAGGAGAGTATAGAGAAAATTTAAAAAAGTAAGGAGAAAACTTAGGAAAGTATAGAGGAATAAAATTCGTCCTTATTTGATTAATTCCACATGAGAAGTGTATGGGAGAATAAAATTCGTCTCGATTTGTTTAATTTTTTACTCGTGCTAGGAGAGTATAGAGAAAACTTAAAAAAGTAAGGAGAAAACTTAGGAAAGTATAGAGGAATTAAATTCGACTTTATTTGATTAATTCCACATGAAGAGTGTATGGGAGAATAAAATTCGTCTCGATTTGTTTAAAATTATTATTAAAAGAAACTAATAATTATAACCGCAAAGTTAAAGAAGCAGCACTGATTTGATTAAATAATAAAGAATGTGTTTCTAATTGTTCTGTCGATATTTCAAAAATTTGGATGCCTGTTTTACAATAAGAGTTAATTGCAAAAAGGGTATCCCCTATATCGGGATATCATCATGTATTTTATCTGGTTTTTTTTTATGATAATATTATTAAGAAAACTTCATTTATGACGAAGTATAAATTCTCTTATAATATGCAAATGCGCTATCATTTTATAATCGTTCCCAGAAACGTCACAAAAATATGTTGGCAACAGTTTTGATATCTTCAATTTGAAAATCTACTTTTCTGTCCTATGTTGTTGTCATAGAGACAAATTAAAAAAAAGGCTAAAACTCCATTACTCGCCAGTACTGGAACGTGAATACAAAACTTATAGGAACTGTCTGGATGTTTTATTAAAAAAATTCAAAAATGACTATTACTAATCTCCGACGCTACTAATGAAAAAACTAATAAAAAATCTACATTTTAACTTACTATTGATGAAAATCTAGACAACAAACAAATGCCTGCTACTGTTATGATTAGTACCTCAATGTCGGCTTGAATATAATAATAATAATAATAATAATAATAATATTTATTTTCCCCAAAATACATAACAATAAAAAAATTTACAATGGTAAATAAATAAATACTACCCAACAAGGCAAGCCTTGGTAGTGGGAGTGAAACTAAACAATAGATAAATATATTGTAATGGTATTGAATAAAAAGCCTTTTTTAAACGTATAACTAATAACTTAGACAGGAAGAAAATATTACTTATAAAAGTTAATATTGTAATCACATAAGAAATTTAGATTAACAGATTTAAAGTATTTTAACGGAGAACTGAATAGAAAAATCTATAATAGAATGATCACAGATATATCTGCTAACACTAAGAACGTTATCATATCAGAGAAAGAAAATTAAAAGTTAACCTTAAAATTCAATCTAATAATAATTCAACATAATTAGTTTAAGTTAAACGAAACGATGGTAAATTAAATGAAAAAGAGTTTAGGATTTCTAAAATTAAGTAAAAAAGTACAATAATAATAATAAAGTTTAATGATATTTAGAAAATCAATGATGACGAACAAAAAGTGTCTTTGTACAAAGTTAATATAATTCGAAATTATATAAAAAGTATATCAAAAATTTTCTTTTAATCTCTAGAATAAGATGTTATTAGTCAAAATTTGCAATAAAATCAATAATTTTTTTAATTTTATAAAAATTTAGGTTAAGAAATGTCAAATTTTCATCTAGCAAGCTATGACTTTGTACTTTATAAAAACCATTTCGTGTGTCAAAGCGAGGATTTTTACCAAAATCTTTTGAAGAGTTCACGTCGCTCCGTATCATAAAAACAAAAGAAAAACTCAAAGCTACTCGATTTAAAAGAATAAATTGTTACCTGTCAGAAAAAGTGAGGTTAGTGAAAAATAAAAATAAATCAAGAAAAACAACAATCTTAAAAGGTGGCTTTTTCCAAAACTATCCATCCTATCCTGTGTTCCTGTTTGGACATCTCCAGTCCCAGCTGTATTCCTGTATAAAAATATCCAGATCCAACTATATTGGACGTAAAAATATCCATCCTGTTTCCTGATTTTGGTGTTATATGGAAAAACGATTTTATAGAATCCCATTTATTTGAACAACTAAAATGAGAACGAAAAGCTTAAATTGAATAAAAGGTACCATTTTAATTACTAAATATCGATATTTAAAAAGTTTAAACTATAAAAGGCCACAATAATAAAATAAAGTTAGAATGAAAACAATCTAACCCTATAAAAGTTTTAATTATGTTAGGTTAGAAAGTAATTCTGTGAATAAGGTAAGAAGTTTAAGAAAATTTCGTATCACACTTGCAAATATTGTTTTAATAAAAATTACACTTACCGTATTCCATCAAACAATTGTTCCTGTATAGATAAAGGTTACCGTTAATTTTCTTTAATAAATGTTTATAATTTTTCACTGCGTTCGTTGTCATTACTTTTATAAAAATCTAACCTCTTAGAGAACCGTACTACCTGAGATTGAGATTGTCTATACTTTCCTACGTAATAAAGACAGATGGCGCCCAACAACAACAACAATATTTATAAAACACATTCTGTCTAAATTTACGAAAGTAAGTAAAATAAAAATTAATAATAAATAAAAAGAAAAATCACATACCATTAAAATATATATACGTGACATGAGATTTCCTTTTAAAATATTTTATATAAGTACTACATACAGAAAATTAAAGCGATGTGATGGTAAGCAAAATGTTTATGATTGTACTAAAATAACCAGAGATCTGGTCAAAGTAGGCAAAATACCAAAAGGCGGACCTTGTGAACAGTGGAATTGTCTACTCAGATCCAAAGTCTCCATATTAAGTTCGGTAAGTTAATAAATATACAAAATATAAAAGAGACAATGTTGTTGTAAATATAAGGTATTAAGTTAGGTAAATCAAAAAAGAAAATATAAAATATATTACGAGGTATAAAATATAAAGATAGTGTTTTTGTGAATATAAGATAAAAAATAGATTATATTATGAAGAATATTGGTAATAGTCCATGCGAAAATAACGATCTGTTGGCAATAGTTTTTTGTTACTGATTGTTAATTTCCTTTTTTTATTATAACAAATTGTAATATACGTTTTTAATATCAATATATTGATGGATGGCAAGGCGTGATTGATTGCTTATCCACTCCCTTCTTTTTGATTTGAATAAATGACGCGAATTATATATGGTAAAAAACATTGAAAAACCTACCCTCACAGAAATTGTATCAAAATATTCAACTGTCATGTTTCTTAATCCTGCTAAAGATAAAGAACTAATTCAGCATTTATCTTCGTTAAAAAATAACAGTTCACCAGGAATTGATGGAATCACCAATATGTTTTAAAACCTTTTAAACATATAATTAATTTAATATTTCTGAATGGTGTTGTCACCAGACAATTTAAATCTACTATAATTACTCCAATTCATAAATCTGGAGATAAATCAAAAATTTCAAATTATAGGTCGATAAGTGTGATTAATACTATTGGAAAACTCGAGTAGTGGAATTCTTTGATATCAATAGTATATTACATAAACAACAGTTTGGTTTCCGAGCTGGAAAATCAAAAACTGACGCTATGTGCTCACTTATTAAGGACATTACAGAAGGTTTAGATAACAAGAAATGTATAGTAGTTTTTCTTGATCTCGCTAAAGCATTCGACACTGTCAACCATGAAGAACTCCTACAAATTCTAGAATGTTATGGTATTCGTGGCGTAGTGTTGGATGTTTTTAAAAGTCACAAATCGGGAACAATGTGTTAAAAATAGGTGTGCCTCAAGGTACCGTCCTTGGCTCAGTACTATTTGTGACGTATATAAACTCCCTCTCGTCAATGGTAAAAGGGGCAACTATCGTATCTTATGCGGATGACACAGTCGTAGTATTTCGCGAAGAATCTTGGACAGAAACTAAAATGGCTGTTCAAATCTCAAGAAAATTGTTATTATTAATATACAAATCCCTAGTTGAATCGCTTTTTCGATATGGTATCTTTATTTGGGGAGAAATGTACAGGAACTCACTACAGAAACTAAATACTTCGCAAAACTACATATTAAAAATTGTATTCAAAAAAGAAATCTTCTATACACTGAAGAAGTATGCAATATCCGAGCGTTATATTTTCATAGCTTGTGTATGTATGCTTTCAAGAATAAATTAATTGTAAATAGTATACTTCCTGTACATCAAACCCGTAGTACTGCCAATGAGCTACTGTCAACACAAAGATTGCAGAAGAATATTTGTCATAGATTTTTTATTCATACAATGCCTAAAACATGCAATCAGTTACAACTGAAACAAGAAAATATATCTTCCAAAATTATATTAAATTTGCAAAAATTTTGGAATAAAAATAAGAAATTAATTAAATTTTTGAATTGCCATATCTTCCTTCGTATTAATCGTAGAAAAATAAAAAAAAAGTAATTTTAATTGGCCATAAAATTAGTTCGATATCAATTTTTACGTAATATTAACAGATTTTCGGTTATATTTAAAAAAACTTTTAGAAATGTACAATTTTTGTAGTGAAAATCGTAATCTTCTACGCCCTATAACTCGGGAGGGGTTTATTTTCATGAAAAATTGTATTTAATATTAATTCATTAAAAAAGGATAATTTATCGATTGCGCAAATTTTTTCCCCCTCACATTACCTTCCTCTATGGTATAGTGGAGGGCGGAAAAGTAAAAGCGGTAAAAAATAACATAGACATTTAAGTATGTAGTGTCAAAAACACATTCCAATTCGATGACTGCCAAATTCGTTCGAGAAATAAATCTAAGTGCACTCCACTACACTATGAACTACAGAAATGAATTACAGATTTGTTTAGTTCGTTTTACAAGATTTTTCAAATTATTTAAATTACAGAAAAGTGCTCCCTTCGTCATAACCCCTATTTTTGAAATAAAAAAAAATCAAGTAACAGCCGGTATAGTTTTGCATTCGTTTTAAAACTCCATTTACGTTTTGAAATGTAACCGCTTATTTTATGCTAATAACTAAAGAAAATTAGACATGAAATGGAAATTTTTTCGCTAGAAAATTGAACCCGTCATGTCGTCGGCATCACGAAACAAATGTTAGGTTCAATAATTGAAATTGAAGAGAAACACGTAACCGACTAGAGTAATAAGCATTAAGTTTTTTTCAGTTCGAATTTATGTTTTGTTTTGAGTTTTTTCAAGTCACGTTACGATTATACTTTTATCTACAGCGACTCATTTTTATTTATGTTTCAATTTTTGGTGTTAAACAATATTAGGAGTCTATCTTGCGTTCTCCAAATGTAAAGAAAATTAAAGGGGCTTTATGGTTAATATAACACTTTATGGGGTTGTCAACTCATCTATACAGATTCGGAAAAAATGAATCTTAGGTATGGGCCGAAATCTACAAGAGTAAAAAGGAAAGCAATAATAGTAAATGGCCATATAACCGAGAGAGACGCAATGCTGTACTTCCCTCTGTTCACCACACTCGGCTCTTAGTGACTTCAACTTACAGCGTTGCTTCCTTTAGTAGATTTCTACTTTTTTAGTAGATTTTGAATTTCCCGGCAGAAATTTTAGTAGGTTACTTTTTTAATAGATTTTTGGTAGATTTTAAAAGGTAGTTTTTGGGATAAAGAAAGTTGTCTGTGTGTCTGTTGATGGGGTGTCGATACACTGCGACCTATAAGATCTATTGTGCCCCTTACTGCTGCCCAATAAAGAAAGTTACATGATCATGCTAAAAATGCTTTGCCTCCCTGTATCGAACGCAAAATGTGAACGGATTTTCTCCCAGTTTAATTTAATTAAAACTACTGACCGAAACAAATTTCTTAATAAAACTGTCTCTTTACTTTTACACCCAAAGAAGTCTTAAAGAACATTTTCATGAAATCTATGAAAAAAAGGTCGCAACACTGGTTCGCTGCCGCTTGTCTCCGTTCGCCAGTGTTGCCAGCTTCTTTTCAGGAAATCTACTGTCTTGTTAGTGGAATCTACTAAAACTCCGGCGGGACTCCAGCGAAAATTTTACCATATCGCTTCAGTAGAACTTGCCTGGAGAGGTGGAGAAGCAGTCAATTGCAGAGTTCATTATTTTAAAGAGGAAGTGGATAATTCTGCGATTAAAACAGGTAGGAAGAGTTAATAAAACGGCCCAGGGTGGAGAAAAAAAAATGGCCGATAGTAAATGGCTGGTCCCCAACACGAAGAACCCTACCTTTTGTCCAGTCCGTCTTTTTAAAATTCTAATGGTTAAACGTTCATCTAGAATAACAACTGATAGATTATTCTTAACAGTAAACCCATCATGGAACAAAGAATAATCAAGTGGATGGTACAAAAACACTCCAGTGGGAAAAAACGAACTTTCGAAATGGACTAAAGAAGCAGCAGAGAAGGCAGGATTAAATACAAAAGAAATAAAAATAAACCACTCTATGCGGTCAACAGCAGTCAGTAACCTGACTAAAGGAGGGTTGGTGAAGAACAATTAATTAAAATTACTGGCCACAGTTCAGCCAACTCAATTAAGCCTTATCTGCAAATGGATAATGAGCTTTATTCTAACACCATAAACACCCTTAGAAGTCACGCCTCAGAACCTCCAGCTAAAAACAAGAAAACAGAAGATCCTGCAGCCACTTCTCGAGCTTCTCACACTACTGCTGGACCCATCAACAACATTAATGATTTACCTACACCCAACGTTATCAATGAGTTAACAAAGATTTCAAACAATACTCCTACTGTGTACCAAAATTGCAATTTATATTTTAATTGTACTATAAATAATTAAGTTTGTAGTATTTTGTGATTAAATAAATTACTTGTTTTTCAGTTTTCAAATTAATACCTACATATTTATTATGTATGCATATATAATAGGTAGCATGTTTTGTAAGCTATGTGTATATAGAATAATCTGTTACTCATGAAATAGTCTTGTCAAATACCACTCGGGCATCTAATTTTTCCTGTGAAAAAAAAAATCGAAAAAACAAAATGCAAAGTAATATTTTTTTAACAAAATGCATTCGTGCAGATACAAAAATCTTGTTAAAATATTACTTAACAACGTGTTTTTTCGATTTTTTTCGGAAAAATTAGATGCTCTTATGATATTACATACGACTATAATATATAATATATAAAACACAAGCAATTATGTAGTACATGAAAGGTATTATGTGCTTGATGGCAGAGACTATAAATCCTTGACACAAATAGTTTTATACAATTGTTTATTACGAAAAAGAAAAGTAAAGAGTCAGTATTAAAAAAAATCGTTTCATAAACTTCTGGTATTAAAATAAATGCTAAAAACGAAAAAATAGTTTGTGACATTTTTGTTTATCTCATGGTAGTATTTAATGTGTTAACGGATTACCGATGGTTCATTTTCATTTGATGAGGGAATGGCACGTACGAATACAAAAACAGAAGCAAAATGTTTTTTTTATTAAGCGCTATATAATTTCTAATATTTTTATATTATTCATTTCCGCAGTTCATACTGGTTTGTTCTTTTAAATGTTCTTCTTATAATATAACCAGTTTTTTTTTATTAACCCTCGAGCGGGCGCGCTTTTTGAAAAAAATATATAGAACATTTCCAAAACAAACAATCTAGGTAAACTGAAAATAAAACTTACACGACCAGGCACGTCAGCGGCAATCTGCCGCAAACACGTTGCAAATTCGATCTGATTTGGAACTTTCGCTTGTACCAACTGAACAGAAAGATATTGCACCAGATGTGTCGATAAGCGGAGTCAATAACATAAACAATACCTAAATGCCCAGTTTCGAAGGAATCGTCACATTTTAATTATAACACAAAAACAAAAAGTTGCGGCAATATGCCGCTGGCGCGCCCGCTTGATGGTTAAAATGATTTAATTTGACGCTTCGAATTTCTAAAGTCGTTTTCAAAAAATCACTTTTTGTTGTTAAAAAAGTCCTTAAAAAATTGAAACCCTGAAATGTTTATTCGTTTTCCTAGATAATAATATATTTAAAAAAATTTTAGTATAATATAAAATACTCACTAAACAACACTTGAGTGCCATCTGTATCAAATCCTATGAACTATATATCGAGATCAAGGATCTCTCACTGCAGGATTCTGTTCCTCGTTCCAGCTTTACAAGATAGTTTTCCGTAATCTGTATCAGCATTATCGAACGGATAGAATAGTACGGAAAGCTGTCGCTAGATGGCCGCACGGAAAAGTTTATCGATTAAACTAGAGAGCGCTCGGAAGCTTGAAGTGGGAAATTCAAAATGCAGCAGAGGACTGAACACAATCACACTTAGTTTTCCGCGAGGAAAAACTCGTCAAAAAGATTCTTTCAGAAGTTATTATTGATTTTATTAGATTAAATCTAAATTTATTATTTTTTGTAACGTTTAGGTAATTTTAATGTCGTTTATTTTATGTAAGAAAAAAAAACATGTTTCGCGTGGTAAAATATCGTAAAATTAAGGAATTGTTTTGATTTGGTAAGATTGTATTTATCTTATCACAAATTTTATAAAAGAGGTGGGCTAGCTATTGTATTTTGCATGCTTGTATCTTTTTATATTTTTAAATTGCTTATCACTGTTTATTGCAAACTTTTGGGTGCACATAAACTCGCCAGAAGATAAGAAAGGTATTTACGAACTAAATTGCCTTACTTTAATTCCACCATTAAACTCGCCAGGAGACAAACTGGGGTCGTATAAGAGAAGTATTAAACTCGCCGGGAAAAGGATTGAAGCAAAATAATGATCGAATGCAATTTAAAAAATTAATTTATTTTAGAACATCTTAATCATTACATAATTAACACTAATTTAATTGGACAAACATTATATTCAAACATATTTCAATACAATTATACATTATTAATATTACATAAATAACCCAAACATTTTACAAATGCGAACCTGAAAATTTCGCCATTTTTATATTCCTCTACATTTTTGTTAACTAGTTTTTTGTCTTTTACGTGTTGACAAATCTTTGTTTCTAGCAGGTTCATTAAGGCTTTGAATCTTTATATATGTATCAATCTGCAAAGTTAGAAGAACATCGAGAAAAATAAAAATTGAAGGATGCGTAGAATGAAAGCTTCTATTAAATTAATTCAGACCACAATTCTGGAGGAAATTTTGATTCGTTTGAAATATAAGTGTCCACTAGGTAGTCTGAAAATTTTAAAATAGATTTAGATAAAGATATTGAAGAAAATATACCTGGCTCTCATCGGCGAGTTTATGGGTCGGATTATAAGCCCACACTTTTACATAATATTAATATACGCCCTTCAACTCATACATGAGTAAATGAGTAAATTTAAATCACATTTTAGTCAATTGACTAACTGCGTCAAATAATTGTCTGAATATGCACTAGAATTGATCAAAGAAGTAGCAAAAAATTAAAGAGGAAACAAAAAATAAGCAATATTACTGACAGGAAATAAATGGGAAAACATTTAGAAGTGTTCTACCTTTAGATAGGAAAATTTGTTTTTAAATTAGTAAGCCTCTTCCTCTAATTCTATTTTCTATAAAACTTACTCTTCGTTCTTACTGATTTTATCGATATGTTCTTCATTTAATGGTTCGTCCATTTCTTATTTTAAGAAATCTAACGAATCTATATCCTTGAAAACATCAATATTAATTTGTTTCTTTTAAAAAGAAAGTTCAGTACCTGCCTCCAGAATATCTGCGATCTATCTTTATACTTCCACAGCCCAACCTGAAATATACGCCATCGGAAAATGTGTCCAGTTCAACATAGAAAGAAATTTTCGCAGACAAGAGATCATCATCATGTCAGACAGCCAAGCAGCCATTAATGCCTTGAACTCCCACGTAATCAACTGCCAGACGGTTTGGGAGTGCCTAGAGAATCTAAACGAACTAGGCAAGGACAACACTGTTACCCTCCTATGGGTTCCGGGACACACTGGAGTGGAGGGTAATGAAATAGCAGACGTACTCGCAAAAAAAGGGGCTGAAACACCATTTCTGGGACCTGAACCCTTCTGCGGAATAAGCACCAGTACAATATTTGATGAACTTGGAAAAGAAGTAAATAACAAAAGATCCCAATACTGGATAGGACTACAAGGAATGAGACAGACCAAGACACTACTGGGAAACTACAACCAGAAGAGATCTGACGACTGCGTCAGTAAAAGTAAAAATAAGCTCAGAATACTAACGGGTATCCTAACAGGGCACTGCCGGCTGAGAAACTCGGATTAGTAGTCAAAGAAGAATGCAGATTCTGCGAGGAAGAGGAGGAAACCTCTATCCACATTCTCTCAGAATGCATTACCCTGCAAAATCCAAGGGGACGATATCTCGGAGAATATCAAATAGAAGAGGAAGATCTACCTAACCTGAAGCCTACCGACATCCTGAACTATTTGAAAGCAATAGGACTGGAGGAACTGCTCTAATCGTTGAGACATCCTTAACGATTGGGCAGCAGTAGGGGGCACAATAGATCTTATAGGTCGCAGTGTATCGACACCCCCATCACAGATAGATAGATAGATAGATGTTCATACTTCCTCAGCTTGTACTGCAGCTTTTAGCGCGGTAACAAAATATGAAATTAATAGATCAGGAGCCAAACTATTGTATGGATAATCGTCCACCCAATTCTTATTTGCAAATACTCTCTTAATATAGGTATGATGCGTTGAATGTGGGCGGTAATCAATAAATTAAGAACAGAGAGGAAATCCCGGAGGAAAACTTTTTCGATCACAAATCTAGGGCAGAGGCCTAGTTTACCAAGTTCACTTGCGTGTTTCGGTATCAGCGGTTAGTATTATTATGGGTAACCATCTTGAAAACGCCGCTGGTATTTCCGCTACAACTATAGACTAATCTGATGTACATATCTTTCGGAATAGATATAGGACTTGTTAGTTGGAAAATAATGATCATTTCTAGTTAGGATGAAGTGTGCTTGAATCTTTTATGTTAATGTTAAATAATAAGGAATGATAAACAGTTAGTTTAATGGTTTTTTCATTTAATATTTAAATTCTGGAAATTATTTCGGTAAGTATAAAGTTATGCAGTTTGCTAAACAGTCTGATCCAAAATTGAAGGCTTTTTGGATCCAAGTAGAGCCCGAATTTAGTATTCCGAAAAGACCCGCTCAACTATGATTTTTCTCTGTAGTCATAACGCAATTAATTGTTATAAATGTATATTTATTAATTACAGCATAGTATAAATAAAATAATCGGTTCGGTAAGCACAAAATGTTTCCATATTTATACGAAAAGCAAAAACATCAATAAAATTTATCAGTTAAATGTTTAACAACATTTTAAATACGCGTACATTCCTAATTTAATCTGAATTTTTATACGTATTTTAATTTATTTTTGTAAACATCAAAAGCCAAACAGAATCCTTTTCAATATATTTCCACGCAAAGTGGTTTGTTACAACATTTTCATTTGGTTTACAAAAGCGTTTGTAATTATTATCCTTGCCGATTTTCCTCATTGTTTTGATGCAGTTATTTGAATACGTACAATTGCGGCATGAAATTTGATGACCACGAAAATAACTTATCACTTGAATGCAATGTTCAATTTTTTTTTCTGTTTCGAGTTTGTTTGATTCGTCAGAGTTTGTTAGTGGGAAATAAAAAAAATATTGGTAGATACTCGGAAAACTTTTAAAATCATTTTAATTTAAATTTCGTTAGAATTAGACATGGACAAATGAGCGGAATTGAGTATATTAAGTTGATTCTCTTCAAATTAGTGACACCGATATTTGGAGTTTATTTTATTTTTTCCTTTTATAAACAGTTTAGTTGGCGATTAATTTTTCCTAATACCCTACTAAAGGATTTTTCTTCCTTTTTAGGACTTATTTAGAGTTTAAAATGAAGGTTTGTTTAAGTATTCAAAATAATTGATTAAAAAAACTGCGGTAAAGGCCTTTCCTGTAGATTTTTGCACCCAAAAAACAAGGAAAACCAGAATGTTTTCATTCCTGTTTCATCTACAGTTATAGGATGGTCTATATAGTCAGTAGTAATACAAAGGGACTTCTAGGACGGCTTTGAAGTTAGCTATGAGTCAGAAGCCCTGACAGGGCCGCCAAAAAAGTTAGGTTTGGGCTGAGGCCTGAAGTTAGCCCCGTTGACAGATTGTTGGCAACCCTGGTGACAGATCCGTTGATAGATTGTTGACAACCGTGTTAATGTATGACAGATTGTTGGCAACTCTGTTAACGGATGACAGGTCCGTTGACAGGTGAAAGGCCCTAACCTAAACAATATTTTGCTTACTAAGTCCTACGTGCAGAACCCTCTATGTGCAGAGCCACGAAGCCTGTTGGCAGGTCTCTAGAAAAGGTAGAATAGGGATTTTTGTAATGTAATTTAATCTAAGCAATATTTTGCTTTCGCGCTACATGTTTTGTGACGTGTGTAGCGTCCGGAATGTTCTAATCTAACTTTCGCGCTAGGTTTTTTGTGACGTGTGCCCTTTATACTATTCTAAAGAAAATTGTTTTTCAACCTTGGTGTATTTGAGAAATATGGAAAACTCTGAAGGAACTGGAAGTTCCTAATAAAGTGAATCAGCACAAATTATGAGAGAAATTAAAGAAGGGGGCAGCTTAAGTATATACCTGTTTATTATTGTCATGGATAAAATAAGAAAAATTAACAATTTAATACAGTATATTTAAGGTTACAGAAATCTACAACGGTAGCTTCTTATACGCAGATGAACTCAGAAACTTTTCAAGAAACCAAAAGACATAGGTACACGATAAGAAACTTCCGACTTCTGAAAGGTAGATGAAGTATTGATGATTTTTATAGATATTTTATTGTCTTGTAAATAAAGGAAAATATTTTGTTAAGATTTTCTTTGTCAAATGAACAGTAAAATCAAAAATTCTAAGAAATATTTTTCGTGACGTAGAAGCATGATGTCAGAGCTTCTTACTTGCCCCATGTGTCTCTTGGCATAATAAGCAAAAGGAAGTGAAGCGCGAACAAGAACGCGGCTTGGTTCATTGATCGCGCACATTGCGACACTTCTGGTGTAGGGCCCAACGGAAAAGACCGTGTGCCGGTATCGAGACAATTATTTATTTCTGGAATTCCAATAACAGAGATAAAGGAACTTGGCTCTCAGGAAACCGGAGAAGAAACAGGATTTCATTATAGGTAATTCAGCGTAGATCAAATGTCGATCAATTAAACCTGGGATAAGTCATAACAAATTACCAGTATCTAAACGATTTATTTTATGGATGGTAATACTTGTTCTTATCGATTGAAACATAAACTAAAACCATTGAATATGCATAGACGAGGTCCTTCATAAAATACTGTACAAAGTTCAAAATTCTGAGTTGCAAATTGCTCTTGATTAATGTGAGTCAGATACCAATTTATTGTATCTGTATCTGAGTCCTTCTAGCTCGTCAGCCGGCCTACTTGTTTAAAGTGATGACGTCGCCTGAAGGTAGCTCCCTAACGTTGGCATGTGTTAGCCTCTGCTCTTATTTGTGAGAGTGTCAGGCATTCGCTAAGAATGTGTTCGACAGTTTCGTCTTCCTGTTCACATCCTCTTCACAGTGGAGTGTCAGATAAACCCATCCTGTAGAGGTGTTTTCGCAGATGACAGTGGCCAGTCAGAATACCTGTGGCTGTGCGCAGGTTCTGTCTGTTCATTGTCATGTATTTTTTGGCTGTTTCGCTGTTCGGATATTGTAATAGTTCCTTGACTAGCTTGCAGCCTGTTTCGTCGTCCGATCTACCCTTAAACTTGTCAAGGGAGCGCTTCTTTAGTAGGTTAGCCACAGCTGCAAGCTTCGATCAGAGCCTGGTGACATTCTAGTACTCGACCTGATGTAATGCGTGGTCTATTCAGAGCTATTAGTGCCTGTCTGCTGTCCGTAAGGATGTAAATATTATTACCAGTAATGTTGCTTCTGTTTGAGATACACTGGCAAATTTCTTGTATTTTTGCCACATACTACATCATGAAATTGTTTGTCTACTTTAAATTTTTAATTATTAGGACCCAACCCTAAAGAATATAAAACTAATTATTATATATATACAATTTGTTTAACTACTTTGATAGGGAAAATGTTAGAAAACAAAGAAAACTGAGAAATATATATCAGTTTTTACGCATTTTATAACATTTTGTAAAATTTTATAAGAAATAAAATAAAATAAAAAAAAATTCCTGCTTTGTAAGCAAACTTCCTACTGGCACGTAAGGAAGACACTCTCGAGACACCTACTCGCACTCCCTATATTATAGGTTAGAAACACTTGAGACGCAAAGTCAATAGGGGGCATCATTAATAACACCTTTTCACAGAAATAATGGGATACAACAGTTAATCTGTCACTCGATTTCAATCAGATCGAGGGTTAATAGACATCCGGTTAAGTGAAGGACTAAGCGATAAGGACTATTAGGATCTAGGATTATTAGATGGATGAATAATTTATGTAAATTTCCAACATTTTGTAAGTTGGTCGTCGAAATCACCATATTTTTGAGCGTAGATTGTAGATATTGATTTTTTTCTGCATTATTAATTTACTTGTAGTTTTATCAAAGGTAATACCACGAGTCCTCCAAATTTTATCGATTAAATTTTTGGTTTTCACGAAAACGGCTTTATTTGGAAAAACCACGAAAACAAACTGATTGATAAAATCACGAGTCCGCAGGACGAGTGATTTTATCTTAAATCAGTTTGTTTGAGTGGTTTTGCGTAAAATAAAGGCGTTTGAGTATGAAGATCAAAAATTTAATCTATAAAATTTCAGAGGACGAGTCGTATTTGAAAGGATTATTTTTTGAATCATTTTGTATTAAAAACAGAGAACATAGTCATTTATGCAAAAGACACTTTACACGCCAATATTGAAAATTTTCTTTACCAATTTAAATTGAAACCTGAGCTGTTAGGCTGTTATAGTTTTACATACAGGGCCACCAAGGCGATTTTTTGACTGGCTACCCCGCGAAACGCCGTAAATAAAAGCGAAGAAGAAGAATGAAATGAAGTCTTTCTTAATTTAATTAATTTTAAGTTTAGTGTTGAAGTGAGGTATGTAAAAATGTTAAAGGCGTTTTGGCGTTAATAAAAACAGGTTAGTTTACAAATACATTTTGAAATTTGGTTATTAACATAGATTTGCAATACATTTTAGTATAATAAAAATTGTTAAATGTTTACATTTGACATTTCAAAAAGGTAAACACAGTTTAATCAAGAAACAAATACGAAGAAGCGGTTTTATCAAAGGTAATACCACGAGTCCTCCAAATTTTATCGATTAAATTTTTGGTTTTCACGAAAACGGCTTTATTTGGAAAAACCACGAAAACAAACTGATTGATAAAATCACTCGTCCTGCGGACTCGTGATTTTATCTTAAATCAGTTTGTTTGAGTGGTTTTGCCTAAAATAAAGGCGTTTGAGTATGAAGATCAAAAATTTAATCTATAAAATTTCAGAGGACGAGTCGTATTTGAAAGGATTATTTTTTGAATCATTTTGTATTAAAAACAGAGAACATAGTCATTTATGCAAAAGACACTTTACACACAAATATTGAAAATTTTCTTTACCAATTTAAATTGAAACCTGAGCTGTTATAGTTTTACATACAGGGCCACCAAGGCGATTTTTTGACTGGCTACCCAGCGAAACGGCGCCGTTAATAAAAGCGAAGAAGAATGAAATGAAGTCTTTCTTAATTTAAATAATTTTAAGTTTAGTGTTATGTTATGTAAAAATGTTAAAGGCGTTTTGAAATCAACTAATAAAAACAGGTTAGTTTACAAATACATTTTGAAATTTGGTTATTAACATAGATTTGCAATACATTTTAGTATAATAAAAATTGTTAAATGTTTACATTTGACATTTCAAAAAAGGTAAACACAGTTTAATCAAGAAACAAATACGAAGAAGCGGTTTTATCAGTATAAAACACAATGATTGGTTAGGATCCTGAGCTGTTATTGGCTGAAACCACAAAATCTGACTGTATTGACAGATGAAAAAAATAATCAGTATAAAACACAATGATTGGTTAGGATCCTGAGCTGTTATTGGCTGAAACCACAAAATCTGACTGTATTGACAGATGAAAAAAATAATCTTTCAAAAACAAGATGGCAGTTTCATTTTAGAGAAAAGTTTTGAACTTAAATTAACTAAAAAATTCAAGCAACTATTTACACAACTAAATTATTTCGTCTTGTTTGACAATTTGCCTAATTTTCACATCCATGTAAAAACAAGTCATCAGAAATAAAATCAGTCCATCCTGGTAAAAATCAACGAGTACAATTAAAACTTAATTTAGACATTTACATTACTACCCAAGGTTGTGAAATAAATCACACTTGTTCCCAAGAACAAAGACATTAAATGTCCTACACTACACCAGCGTCTGAACTTCAACAACTACTCCTTGGGCTATATGCCCCCACAGGTATTGAATTACGAAAGTCTTAAGTTGAGGCTTTAAACCAAAAACTTTGATTTTATTATTAAAGGAGCTTGCCATTCTTAGACCGGTTTCGGAATTATTGTTCCTCTTCAGTAAGAAGCAGGCTAGCTCGAATTTCTATCTCTAAAGATTTACATGATAAAAACGCCTTTAGTTGATTTTTGATTAACAGTAATGCAAGTTTTTAAAGGAATCATTCAGTTCATTATATGTAATAATGACTTTATGGAATATTGATTTTTCAGTCAGTTTTTTCGTTTTTAATCGCAACTCTTATGTCTGTTCGTGTACGTCACTGTACGTGTATTGTAATTGTGTATATCAGTGTTAAATATTAGTTTAGATGTCAAATATGATGGAGTGAAAGATAACTTCATGTTATTGATAAGTATTAGGGTCTGATATTCCAAATAATATGAGAGCCGGTTCAACTGACATAATATTGTTTTAATATGAGTCTCTCTTGGAACTTGCAAAATAATCTTCATCGCTATGTTCTGTAACTTCTGCATCCTGTAAATTTTGTTTTCATTACGCATGTGCAAAATAGATGCAGCAAACGTAAAGTGGGGAAGTATTAAGGTATTAAATACAGTAATATTTTCTGTTTATTTCAGCGTGTTGTAGTAACTGTTCTATTTCACAAGCAATAAAACGTAATATAGTTTTAAAATCTCCCACAAAAAAACGTTTATTCCAAAAGACAACTGAAGAATTAATTGAAGAAACTACAAAAGAACAAAAAAGGGCAAATATTTTTACATTTAACTAGTTTAAAATGATTTATTGAAAATAATAAGTGGTCGAATAACTTGGGCTCCGAAAATATAGAAAAAGTGTATCGTTTTAAATCATGATTATAATGGAATACTCAATCATATCTACTCATCGATATTCCTGGGCCATAAGAGAAATATCCGGTAGTAACTGAGTATCAATCTCCAAGCAATTTAGCTCAATCTTCCAGGATTCACAATGAATAAATACCGCTTCCTTCCCCTTAATAAACTTCTGTCCCAATTTTCCGGTCGCGCCACCGCTTCGAGATTATCTCCCGCCCCCTAGGCGTTAGGCAGGGTGAACATTCTCATTTTTTCGGTAATAAAGTGTGTAAACTCCCTGGGTGTTTTCAGGACTGAATAAAACACTTAGCCGCTCGCCGATGCACCGCGCCTAAATTCGTGTTGAGCTGGACAAAAATGTGATATAGTTTCACTTAAAACTAAGTTTGCAGTTTAAGAATTATAAGGTATAATAGTTATCACGATGTATAACCATAGGTCATGACGTATTAAATTTATAATATTAATACAATACAATTTTTATACAATCAAAATACCATAGCAATCACATTTTAAACTTTAAGCTTCAACAACAGATTTTTTTATGGATATACTACTGCAATACTTTGAGACAGCTGTCTAAGGAACTGCTTTCCTGTACAAAAGAACATGGTTCTAGGGAAAAATGGCTTTTTACTGTAGTTAGTGCGACAAACGGTATATGAAAACACATATTGGTTTGGAGTATTGACTTGAGGAACATTTAGAGTTATTTTACTAGCAAGCTGAGGACAATCAACCATTGAATTTAGAATTTTAAAAAGATTATACTCTGGTTTTGGAATGGGGTATTTCTAGAAATGAAAATAATAAGTCTCAGTGGAAAACAATTAGTGAAAAGAAGCAGACGAGAGGAAAAAGGGAAACAAGTTGGTGGAGATACAATTTCAGCTTATGTCTGATATCTTCTATGAAAAACACATGCTAAGATCATATCGTAGTAAAATTTTTAAACTATGATACATATTTACACAGTGTTATTTTTCTACTGTAATATTTGTATTTAGCGTTACAATTTATTAAATAATGATTCTACATTTACATCTAATCTATGTTTTAACTTTACTGCTTGTCCTGTATTGCGTTTTGTCCACTTATATAAGTATATTTAACCACTTTAGATCTCACCGATGCCTATTTTCGGCACCAGTACACCTAATGGGAAATCTATATCCAACTGTGCATGGTCGGTTGCGTTTTGTAGCTTTTATTGTGGCTCAAATTGAGGATTATATCTTGGCTTATCGTCCTAGACGGGTTGAAGTATGGCTTGAAAGATATTAGGACCAAAGGGTCGGTTGTCCTTTCGCGTCAATCAGGGATACTGGGGATTTTCTGTTTCCATTAAATATATTGTTACTTACTAATGACACATGATATTGGATGTAATATTTAAAGAGTTTAAAAAGCTGCTGGAGATTTTTATTTACAGCTTTGTTTCTCTTGTTTAGCGATACCAAATTAATGCAACAAATTAAAAGGTGTTTCCATCTATCGGAAATGTATTTAATACTCGCCATTCAGCTCACTAACACACAAAAAATTTTGTTTACAAAATTCCATGCAAATGTAATAAATTTTATATAGGAAAAACATCTAGACCTTCTCATATAAGACTTAATGAACACCAATCATACCTACATTAAAAATAAACAACTAAAGCTCAGTTTCTGCCATTGTGACAGAATATACTATTTTAATATCCAGAGAGAAGAGTATTTAAAATATGTATCTTCTGATCTTATTGTTTTTTCTTATAACAAATTAGTGGTTCCAGACTTTCAGTTAAGAGCAAACCGAACCCCTTAAAAAATTTTAATAACCTTTTAAGCCTTTAGTTTTAGTTTGATTTTTGTGAAATTTTCAGGAAATACTAATAATTACAAAATTTAGGGTGGAGAAATCTTGATTTGTTTGTAAACCTTCGAAAAGTATTTATTTTGTTAATTTTAAATGGAAAATCACAAAAAAAAATATCCGCGCCATTCTGCATTAAATCTATGAAAATTTGCACCTATTTGTTTTAATAAATATGAAGTAGTCTTTAAATAATATGGTTTCCCATTTTTTCTTAAATATCTTTGTAAAGTGCTGCCACATCGTTACATACATTTAAAGCTTTCGAGAAATATTCCATCGCCAAGTGTTCCTAGTGGCGCGAATATAAATACAATTTTATATTAGAAAATCCTTAGAAAATAGAAGTGAAATTTGCTTCTCATAAGAACTCCGGTTGCCACTTAATTTTTGTTTTCTATAAAAACTTCATTGCTTATTAATTATACAATAAATAAAGAAGATATACTTTTTTATATAGTTTTAATTCTTCATTATTAATTAATTGTTGACTTAAATTTCTAGCTTTTAAAATTACATGTGTTATGCTCGTGTCATCGACAAATAAAGTAATTCTACCACTTATTTTTAAGTCTGTAATATCGCTCATGAATAAGAAAAATGAAATTAGACCTAATACTGAACCTTGAGGTGCTTATTGGCAGATTTGAAGAATCCTCACCATTCGCACGCACCTGCTGATTTCTATTTTTTACGAAGTTTTAAACCATCGCAATCGATTGTTTACAATTTTATTAAGAATTATAGATCATCATAATTGTGGTTTTATGATATGAAATTGCAATAGATGTACATAAATGAAGTGAATGAAGACCTCGATTTAGTAGTAAATTTTTTAAGAGCAATTCATTTTCTTCCTTAATTTTGCGCGCTTTTGTTTGATTGCTGGTTCTGTGGTTTATTTGCCTTTTCCTCGACTTTTACTTAAATAAGTTCCTAATATTCTTAGTTGGGTTTTGAAATTTAGATTCATTTTTTGTTTATAAAACACAGTTTTCTTCTTATTTTTTTGTAACCGTCTTTCGTACTGGCTTCCTAATTTCCTTTTTTCTCATCGCAATTATGAGCCTGATCTATATTTTTTAAAGGTGGGTTAAAGTGGCGGATGTAATGGACTGAACGTTTATATTAAACTGTAGTATTTTGGTTAGTAAGCATTTTTTATAAATTTTATTGTTGTTGGTTATCCATAAGAAGGATTTTACATCTCATTCGAAGCACATGAACTGTGCTTTACATCAGCGATCCAGTTTTATGATATATTTCTGAAAGCGATTTTACTATTGAAGTCATGACCTGCCTAACGTCTGCTACGATACATTTCGACAGTATGACACAATCTTGAATGACCATTAATATCTCGTAAATCGCCCGGAGCTGTCGTAACGATTATTAAACCGAAACTTGTGACTCCGGAGAAACTATTTATGATTTACCAGCTGTCACTGATTACTGCTGTCATCTTTGGGGTTTATATTGTAATTGAGACAGGATTATTAATGAATAGAAGCTCATCTAATGGAACGCTTCTGACAAACGAGTTAAATGTCGTGCTCGTTGTTATGTAAATCATTAAAATTCATTTAATTTCTTGTTTTTTTTTGGTGTAGTATCTTATACCTCTTTTCACTTATTTAGAGACGTAATTGGTTATAATATTAGGTACTATTGAATACAGCCCAAGAGTTTATGGTTTTATACTTTAGGGTTTATGTTTGATCACGTGGATTCTTCAATAATAAGTTACGCATGTGAAAATAATCCTCAAACATTAACCCTGGTCGCTTTCCCTGCACTTTATCTATTTCCTTGATGATATGTCATTTTATGTGGAACCTTAATTTTAGTTTAAATATTTTTAAGCATCAACGATAATTTTAGTAAACAGATTTGCGAACGTTAGTTTCTCAAATTCAATTTCACGAAAATACAACACACTTACTCCGCAAACTCAAACAAAACTAATAAATCTATTCGTCTCTAACGCAAATAAAGCCTAAACTGAAGAAGCCTGTTCAGCGTAGCGCACGTTGAACTCGTAAGGGTTATTAAAACCAGGAGAACAAAATGTTTACAGTTTAGAATTTAGTAGCAACTAATTATGAAGTTTGAGACTTGTCATGCCGGGGAAAAGGTAACATGCTGTGCTAATTGCAATTATAAAGTGGATTGAAATATTCCAAACCTTTGGAACAACTGCACAATCTCGCGGATATATAAATGTTCGAGGAAAGGAAGCAGGAAAGTGGATACGATACCAAGTAACAAATATCAGTTAACCAGAAACAAAGGTGCTGTCTGTTGTGGTCAAAGTTCTTGTCACACAGAATCTGGATATGTGTGTTAGGTGTTTGAAATTATTTATAAAATAAGTAAATTTACTGTTTTCATTCTCTTTTTTTCGAGGAACCCTTGCTAAATATCCAAGTTTCGTTAAAATACTGGCTGAAAATGTTCCAATGCTTTCGTATAAGCGTTTCAGTGATAAAAAATTGCTGTATGTAATAACTGGAGTTCGCGGAACTCGAGTAATAAATGAAACTAAGCATTTCCTTTGAATACAAAAAAGGCACTCGACATTTCGAATTACAGAATCGAAAGTCGTGGATGCAACTCACAGTGCCAATAAAGATTTAGGAGTGGATTTGATTAAAACCAGATACGTCAATTTAAAGTCCGATTTAACGATAAGTAACCCTCATTGCCTTGCCCACTCCATCACGTATTCGCTTTTGGATACAGTGGCAGCACTATTGAAAAATGAAAACATTACTTTCACTACGTCGCGTTAGAATGTAAGAATTGTTCAATATAAAATACGTTCAAAGTAGAAACGCGTAATAATTACCTGACTACTGCGCCATGGTAACTGAAGACTCCCACTCATCTTTTAATTCTACAATTGTATGGAGCCGGCGTGAGATCCCTTTATAAACTAAAATTTATTAAGGGACACCCTGTAGTTCATAAGAAGTCCAGTCAAGAGTTTGAACTCACAGTGAAATTGAAAAATTTAAAGGATCTGTTAATAAAATCCTGATGTAGAATTTTTTATAGCAAGTTCTTAGGATTCTGCTGTTGGAACATAACCTTTCCCTTGTGAGCATTAACCTGCACTAATACTGTAACAGATTTCTTACTTCAACATCTTTTTGCTTGTTTTGGGATACAAGATTTTGAATGTACTTTTAAAGGCCTTCATAGTTAATATAATCTTACTTGAATTGTTTTTCATGATAAATATTGAAATTTTCAAAAACGACGACTTCAGACAGGCGATATTGTCTGCAGAGGTTGCTGTTGAGTTTGTTGGTCCTTTTTAGATACATTTTAATCACAGGATATTATTTCTATTGGATTCAAGCAAGGGTATTCTGGACAACCTACAGAATGACCAGAAAAGAATCAACCAAACGCAAGTTTCGACTCCTTCCTGGAAATCACCAAACCTGGGACATGCCCCAAGATGAGATGACAAAGAAGTTTAGCTTTGTGAAAGAATTCAACACAAAGCTAAGTAACAAAGCGAACGGGACAAAGATACCATCCCAAAACTCAAGAGAAGTGCCATTAAATGGTACACAGATGGTTCTGGAACAACAGAAGAAACCGGAATAGGAGTATATGGGCCTGGAACGAAATATTCCGAAAGTTTAGGCAAATCTCCGAGCATTTTCCAAGCTGAAATATACGCCATCGGAAAATGTGTTCAACATAGAAAGAAATTTTCGCAGACAAGAGATCATCATAATGTCAGACAGCCAAGCAGCCATTAATGCATTGAACTCCCACGTAATCAACTCCAAGATGGTTTTAGAGTGCCTAGAGAATCTAAACGAACTAGGCAAGAACAACACTAGGGTAATGAAGTTGCAGACGTACTCGCAAAAAAAGGGGTTGAAACACTATTTCTGGGACCTGAACCCTTCTGCGGAATAAGCACCAGTACAATACTTGATGAACTTGGAAAATAAGTAAATAACAAAAGATCCGAATACTGGATAGGACTACAAGGAATGAGGCAGGCCAAGACACTACTGGGAAACTATAACCAGAAGAGATCAGACGACTACATCAGTAAAAGTAAAAATAAGCTACGAATACTAACGGGTATCCTAACAGGGCACTGCCGTCTGAGAGGCCACCTAAAGAAACTCGGATTAGTAGACAAAGAAGAATGCAGATTCTGCGAGGAAGACGAAGAAACCTCTATCCACATTCTCTCAGAATGCATCAACCTGCAAAATCCAAGGGTAAGATACCTCGGAGAATATCAAATAGAAGAGGAAAATCTACCTAACCTGAAGCCTACCGACATCCTGAACTTTTTGAAAGCAATAGAACTGGAGGAACTGCTCTAATCGTTGAGACATTCTTAACGATTGGGCATCAGTAGGGTGCACAATAGATCTTATAGGTCGCAGTGTATCGACACCCCCATCACAGATAGATAAATAGAAGGGTACCCTGAGTTATAAGAGAAATTACTGCAAAAAAGGGTTGCACATCTTCATTATGGTACAAAGAATGGTAGTTTTGAATGATTAACGGTTATGATGAACATAGTTGAGAAAGACATTCATTTCGTACATAGTCCTTTTCGTACATAGTCCTTCATCCTAAAACATGTATTAGAGGATATTTAGTCTTCAGAATCTTTTACAAAAGGACCGTCAATCATTAATCAAGCAAACCGAATTAAAGATTAAAAAAATATATTAAATTCACTTTAGTCTCCACCACTGCCTCAAAAATTGTAGTCCGCTGTTACTCTAACTCATTTCCATTTAAAGAGGGTTCTAACTTTGCTCAGACGATGGCGTCTCTCCACCTCTGAACTCGCGACATGTGGGGAAAATTTAAAGTTCGACTTTTGGCTTCGAATGGCTACCCTTTCACAGGGCAATTGATTCTAAGAGTTTTTCCAAGATTTTAGAAGATAAACTAAAACTTCTTTCATATAGGTAATTTTTATGAAGAGTTTAGCTGAAAGGGGAATTCTTTTTACTCATGAATTAACTCAGAGTGTTCGAAGTAAAGCAGAAAATTAAAAAAATTGGAAAGTGATAGTTCTTTCCACACTAATAGCAGTAATAATGTATTACAAAAAATCCACTTACTGGACAATATTATTAGAGAGAAATATTACAAACATCTACATAAATTTAAAATAAATGAATACTAATAATTATAATATATATAAAATATTAGTATCATTAAATAAAGGGATAATAATAAATAACTAATTATGATTTTACGTATGTAAGCTATAAATAAGACAATGTTGTACATTTTTCTAAAATTAATGATAGGGAATCATAATTTATGTTACCCACACAAGTTATTATTAGTTCTTGTATTATCTAAGTAAAAAATTTTTACATTTCAACAAAATATTACTATCGTTGTGTTTCGTGACTTTTGTCACCCTCATTTGGTAGCTTTGGCCTTTTATTTTATTATGTAAATGTTTCAGAGTGTTCAGACCTTAACTATGTATTCTGCCAATATTATCGAATCTAAAATAATCGATATATATGAGCAAGTCAATCATAACGACTTAACGACTTAAAGTCCCATGAATTCGTGACTAGAGATCTGGATAAATGCACACCTATGGACGAAATTGCTGATCATTTGCAAGAAACCAAATATATTTATAGAATCGAAAACCGAAAAAATACCAACTTTTGAAGAAAGGCAAAATTACTAGGCAAGACCAGTAGAGAAGCAGGAGAAGCACAGATACACACAGCTTGGATTTTGATGACACTATTGACATACAAGTCCTAAAATAGAAGGTAAAACAATAAAAGAAACAGAAATCGATAACAAAGCATACAACAACGTAAAAATTGGATAAACGGTCGACTGAAACTTGGGGTACTAAGCCTTACTATGAGAAGATGGGGGTGTGATTGGTCATAATTCTACTCCACTTATTCCAATCAATACAAACTGACCCTGGTTTAGAAATGATATTATTCTAAGACACTATATTAATTACCTCTTTAATTAGAACCAGATTTGGTCGCGCCAGTTATCCAAAAAACCCGTTTAAAATTAATGTAAAAGAAAATGAATATTGCGGTTTTTGTGGTTCAATTGTAGACCTCAATCTTGTTTATTTCGAATGCAAAGATACACTGAATATTCAAATATATTAAAAATTAAATTAAAAAATGAATTTACAACCACATTTGATTGTTGCCAGGCTTGAGCTTCATATTAAAATTCACCAAATATACTGTTTTATTTTTTCTTTGAGAGCACAGTATTATTAAAAAAAATCCTAAATCTCAAACACGCTTTCAATCAAATTTCTTATATAAACTATTGGCCTAATCTTTACCGTTCAATCGTGTCCTAAAAGCGGGTGAAATCTTCTGCCAACACAATTACCTGAAACAAAAAAAAAGAATTAAATTATAGTCTCCGAAGTGAGAAAGACGGAGTTAGAAGAAGAGAATAGTAATGCAATTACTTTTACAAACGTAAGAGACAAAAAAATACGAGCCCACGACAACATCGGTATGTTACAGGACTGGAGTTCGCCAATCTTGTACACTAAATAATTAAATGTCTAATAGACCGTTACATGAGGTCCAGGCTGGGGCCGGTTCTTTATTATACAATATTATTCCAAATAATATTACCCAAAGAGTTTCCGGAAGTTTTCAATAGAGCCTGAAATCTGAACGAATAAAAATATAAAAAATTAATTGCTGCACTACAGCGACTTCCATCCTAACCAAAGTGAGCGAGGTTTGGAAAAGAAATGTGGCTTTGCTGGCATTTTTAGTCCTACATCCACACTCAACACGACCATATGTCATAATCAATTTTTGTCAAGCTGTCAAAAGAGATATTAAAATTATTCGCGCCTACAAGATGAGGTAGAAGTTTGAGGAACAGGAGTTTTTATGCCAAATTGACATTTTTATATAGAAGAGCAATGACAAAAAAGGTTCTTTTAAATTTATTTATTATATATATTTTTCCTCAATGCCATCTACCAGGCTAAAAGTTAACATTTTTACTAGCATCCACATAAAAAGAATTTTACACGTACTGATCGACCAAAGAAAATTATCATATCAAAAGCTTCAAGTCTTTGTATCTCAGCGGTTATACACTAAAAGCGTTACAACTACTATCCTGCAACTCTCTAGCCTCAAATTATGTCTTCATGCCATCAAACACATAATTTAATTTAGTCCCTGTCGACTACCGACCAACAGCAGGACACGTTCCGGCTGTAGAAGCAGGAAGGGGATGGTATACGGTTGGTCCGTGGTATTTGGAAGAGACAACAAATACATTTGCGAGGTGCATGTGTAGCGGCTGCAGTGCCATTCGAGACCGCAACAAATTCAATCACTGATTTCTACGTTTCGAGGACTGACAGTGGCGTGTGAACAAAATGAAATCAACGTTTGGTATTTATGTGTTTTCAATCCGTATATCCTTCATTGGGTGATGCAGTTTACAAGAAAAAAATATCTATAACTGAAGAATGGAAAATAAATCAATAAGGAGTCACCTCTTACAACCAATAGCAGATGAATGAATTTTGCAAGACAGTCTTGATCAGAAATACTCCAAATGTTTCAAAACAGAATTGTAGGTATGATTATGAAGGTACGGTACTATATGTCAAACCAGGAGATAATTGGAAAGTGTCCTTAAAACGTAAGAAAAGAGAAACATATATACCGTAATAGACTCAAAAATTATCCTGATTAACCTGATTAACATCTTCGTTGTGGTCTTCATCTATTGTAAGTCTATTTTTAAAACTTCCCGGCCAATGTAGTCTTATTAAGTTACTTATGAAACACCCTTTGATTTTATAGATGATTGTTTACATTATTTCTATGATGAACACATAAAAAATGAACAACTCTAAAGCCATTAAGCATTAAATAAATTAAAGTTCAACCTCAAAAACATTCACATCAATCACAATCATTTCCCAATTAATTAAAAATTCATTAACTGAGCACCCTATTCGATTTTAGCTCAAAGAAGAAAAAATTCAATAAATCACTGGGCGTCTGAGATTCTGTCTCAACTCTACCACAAAACAAAATCCCTCGAATTAGATCAAACATCATTTTATCCCCCTTCTACATCCCCTCTATATTTTGGTCAATTAGGAGATGATGTATTAGTCAAGGATGTAATTGATGTGATTCTTTGATATATTGGCAGGCACTTCATTAGTGTTTTATTAAAGATTTTGCCACATTATATCCAAATCTGGATTATCCATCACTTTAAATTTATATAAATATAATGGCAGACTGCTAAACTTTTTTAAAGATTGAAGTTAACACTTGAAATGTTATTTTAAATAAAAAAAATCTTTTCTCAGATACTTGTGACCTTTTTCTCAAAGTGTACCTGGTCTTCCGTCAAACTCATATTCCAAAACCCTTCTGTCCTCACCCTTAAATCAATTTCAGTCAATAGGAATTATGCCAATCACCAGGCTAAATTAAACTTGCTGATTCTGCCATGGCCAGATCAGTTCTTTATCCAGTGGCAGTTCGTGAAGATTTAAAAGAAAACAATAAATATTTACAATTAAAATGAATTGCATTGCACCTAAAGAACATGACTCACTAACAAACGCTTTCCTCTGTACATCTAAACATTCGCGGAGGCTTAATCGAGAAGTTTGGTTTTAAGATTTGATTTCACTGCCGCCACTGTCGATCCCCACATAAATTATTTCATTAATCTCTTTCTCATCGAAGCATGCAGTTTTTTGTGTGTCGAACATGTCCTTGTTGTGTGGTGCCCGCCGGGAGAATTGTTCTATCGCGATTTTTATCTCTTTATCGATGTCTGTTTTTGTAATCGACAACTGTGGGATCGGTTTTGTTTGTAAGTGTAAAATAGATGGAAATCGGGACAGAAATTGATTTAAATATTTTTTTTCCAACAGAATAGAAAACAAACATTTTAGATATGAATTTTAGAGAACCATATCAGGAATGGTTAACCACATTAAAATTTAATAAGAAAATAATTAAGAATAGACAGCTTACCAAAGTATAGTAGCAAAAACAGCAGAAGATACATTGGAATGATAATAGAGTGATTTGGTGGTCAAAAACCTTGCTTGCCTAGACGTGGAAGGAGCTCTGCATACTTATGTAGGCAATCTTATACATATATGTTCAATTTCCAATTAAAAATTGAACATCTTCACTTCATTTCATTTAAAAAATACAAATAATTTAATAAAATTAAGCCCGTAGACCGCCGGCACTGCACCATAGATTTAGACGCAATTGCAATCCGTAAACTTTGCATAGCAACTCAATTAAAAAGTTAAAACTATACATGACAGAGAGATACTCATACAATAGTGGGAAAGATATAACACCGGTGCCAACCTCGGATAGGTGCCAACAAGGTCAAACTATGTAATATGAAGTGACCGAAAATCAACCAATCATCGCGCATTTGACACATAGGCGCCCTAGCTTCGAAATGTTCTAGAATATTTCACGAGTGTTCTTTTATTTATTTATGGGATAACGTGTATCAAAGCTCAGCAACTAATTAACACAAACAACACTAACAAACACAAAGCTGGAATACGGGATTTGATAAGAAATTCTGCTACTACTGTATTTATTTTGTTTTGAGATAAATACATTTTTGAATAGCTTTGCTATATTTTTTAATGTAATACAAATTCTAAATAAAATAAAATTAAATTAATATTTATAATTTAATTATTTTGAGCTACTTTCTGTAGGTGTAATATAATTTTATTTTTATCAAAAAAATAGCGGACATATTTACTCTACGTTTATAATTAATTTTAATTAAAAATGCAATTGAAACATGTGTGCATATAAAACTTTTATTCAAGCTTTTCATGAAATTATGCAAAGAAATTAAAACTAATAATGAAAGACGAGGAAAAAAGCAAGAAGTTTAAGCTACACTAGTCCTCAAGTTTTATACAAAGGTAAACAGGTAAATAAGGAGAATTGCTAAAGTAGAGAAAAGAGACTTAAACTCTTGAGTTTCTTTTCATCATGATTTTGTCTTTGTCATTGTATGCAGTCGCTCGTAATAGGTAGTAAGGAATTCGTTAATTGAAATAAATTTATGAATAGAGCATAAAGTGTTTTTCAGTATACTTATCTGCGTAAGAACTTCATTATATTTTATACCATTCAGTTTGTGGTTATAAAATTGTATGAATATAAAATTTGATATAACTATATACATTAAATTGGGAAATTGGAACCTTTGGTTTATCAACTTAATAACTATATACAGTATGTAGATACTTTAACAGGTATGGGTATAAAATAACAGAAAGTCTTAAAAACATTCTCTCAAGTTAATAAATTAACAGAAACAATTTATGAATACAAACAAACACTGCGACCTATAAGATCTATTGTACCCTTCTGCTAGCCATTCGTTAAGTATGTCTCAACGATTAGAGCAGTTCCTGCAGTCCTATTGCTTTCAAAAAGTTCAGGATGTCGGTACGCTTCAGATTAGGTAGATCTCCCTCTTATACCGGGTGTATCAACGATGCGTGCGTGGAGGATAGCTGCTTCACTTTTGAAGATAGGAAAAAATGTTTCAAATAAAAGTTGTAGACAGCAATGAAAGCTATGTTCCAAAAATAACTACCAATTTTTCACCAAATATCCTCGAAAATGGTCTATTTTGATTTCATATTCATAAATTTACCGAATGGCACTTTTCCCATACAGGGGCAACCAAAACTCGGGATCATTTTTTTCTCAGTTTTTTCAAATGGAACACCCTGTATATAGTGCCATACCAGAATAGTCAACACTATGAGCTTCCAGAAAATGTAGGGTTTGCCTACTTGATTTTCATAAAAGCAATAATGATATTTTTTATTCAATGATGGACAAACATGGAACAAAATAAACTCAAAAAAAATGTAAAAAACCGTCATTTCACAGTAGATGTTCAAACAATCACCCGTTTTAAGCTATGCATAACCGGACACGGTGGCCTAGTTGGTAAGGCGTCTGCCGATTCAGCTTGGTTAGTGTTCGGGGAGTAAGTTCGAATCCTGCGTATTCAAGTGGAATTAAAGTCAAATAAGACTTTGGGCAAGTGTAAAAAGGTATTTGCGTCATAAGCAGTTTCATTCATGCCGGTAAACAGGCCGGATGAGATCGGATATCTCGTGGAACTGATAGGGGTTGGTGAGACAATTACACACTTGTTAGTCGGTAGATCACCTGCATGACAAAGGCATAGTCCTGGGTTTAAGGTGATTGAGGACCGTGGTTCGGTCCAGTTTAGGTCATTAGGTCAGAAAAGAGACGTTAAAATTAACAAACAAACAAGCTATGCATAAATTAAGTCTATCTACGACTTCAGTTGAAGCTGATCTTGTAGTAGAGCGAAGAAATCCTCTAATTCTATTTTTCCTTCAGCGTCGTTGGTTTGCCGCTAATTTATTTTTTTGCTCACTTCTTGTGTTTCACTTTTTCTGTTTCCACAAACCTCTTCTTCGAAAACTCTCGAGTCGCATATCGAACTGCATACATTCTACTGGCCAAAAGCAGTTTCTCTAACATCTATCCGGAGTGTAGATCATTTTATCAATTATATCAAATAACCCTTGGAACATTTGAATGTTACAGGAACTGTCAACAAACATGACATTTTATTATCGAAGTGAATTTATAGTTTAAATCTAATATTTTCTCGTTTCGAAATGAAATTATCCACCGAAGAAATGATAAACATGATCTACATCAAATATTATGGTTTAAATTATAAATTCACTTCGATAATAAAATGTCATCTTTGTTGACAGTTCCTGAAACATTAAAATGTTCCAAGGGTGATTTGATATAATTGATAAAGTGATCTACATTCCGGATAGATGTTACAGAAACTGCTTTTAGCCAGTAGAATGTATGTAGTTCGATATGCGACTAGAGAGTTTTCGAAGGAGAGGTTTGTGGAAACAGAAAATGTGAAACACAAGAAGTGAGCAAAAAAATAAATTAGCGGCAAACCAACGACGCTGAAGGAAAAATAGAATTAGAGGATTTCTTCGCTCTACTACAAGATGAACTTTAACTGAAGTTGTAGATAGACTTAATTTATGCATAGCTCAAAACGGGTGATTGTCTGAACATCTACTGTAAAATGACAGTTTTTTACATTTTTTTGAGATTATTTTGTTCCATATTTGTCCATAATTGAATAAAAAAATATCATTATTGCTTTTATGACATTTTTCATACTTTCCTTAAGAATTAGATGCATTTCCGGTGAAAATGAAGTAGGCAAACCCTATATTTTCTGGAAGCTCATAGTGTTGACTATTCTGGTATGGCACTATATACAGGGTGTTCCATTTGAAAAAACTGAGAAAAAAATGAACCCGAGTTTTGGTTGCCCCTGTATGGGAAAAGTGCCATTCGGTAAATTTATGAATATGAAATCAAAATACACCATTTTCGAGGATATTTGGTGAAAAGTTTTTGTTATTCCTAGTTATTGATTTTGAGATATTTGGTGTTGAATGAACCCATTTTGGGACATAAATGTCACCATAACTTCAGAACCACCTGGTATAAAGCCATACAACCCTATATTTTTGAGAAGCACTCTTTCAAAGGAATTCAATCGAGTAAAAATATATAGGGTGTTTCATTTAAAAAAACATAACTTTGATAAGTCACACATTTATGGGACACCCTGTATGTTGGTAGTTATTTTTGGAACATAGCATTCATTGCTATCTACAACTTTTATTTGAAACATTTTTTCCTATCTTCAAAAGGAAAGCAGCTATCCTCCACGCACGCATCGTTGATACACCCGGTATTTGATATTCTCCGAGGATTTTGCAGTGTTATGCGTATGTGGATAGAGGTTTTCTCCTCTTCCTCGCAAAATCTGCATTCTTTTTTCTCTACTAATCCGAATTTCTTTAGCTGCCCTCTCAACCGGCAGTGTCCTATTAGGATACCCGTTAGTATTCTGAGCTTGTTTTTACTTTTGCTGCTGCAGTCGTCTGATCTCTTCTGGTTATAGTTTCCCAGTAGTGTCTTGGCCCGCCTCATTCCTTGTAGTCCTATCCAGTACTGGGATCTTTTATTATTTACTTCTTTTCCAAATTCATCAAGTATTGTACTGGTGCTTATTCCGCAGAAAAGTTCAGGTTCCAGAAATGGTGTTTCACCCCCTGTTTTTGCGAGTACGTCTGCTATTTCATTACCCTCCACTCCAGTGTATCCCGGAACCCATAGGAGGGTAACAGTTGTTCTTGCCTAGGCACTCCCAAACCATCTTGGAGTTCATTACGTGGGAGTTCAAAGCATTAATGGCTGCTTGGCTGTCTGACATGATGATGATGCCCTGTCTACGAAAATTTCTTTCTATATTGAACTGGACACATTTTCCGATGGCGTAGATTTCAGCTCGGAATATTTGGTTCCAGGCCCATATACTCCTATTCCTGTTCCTTCTGTTCTGTTCTGGAACCATCTGTGTACCATTTAATGGCACTTCTCTTTTGTTTTGTTTTGAGATTGTGTCTTTGTCCCATTCGCTTGTATTACTTAGCTTTCTGTTGAATTCTTTCACAAAGCTAAACTTCTTTGTCATCTCATCTTGGGGCATGTCCCAGGTTTGGTGATTTCCAGGAAGAAGTCGAAATTTGAGTTTGGTGGATCTTTCTGTGGTCATTCTGTAGGTTGTCCTTATCGCTATACTCTCCACCACTATATGGAGGGGTGTAAGGCTAAATATAATATCGTCTATAATTTTCAATTTTCAATTACCCCTCCCAGAAAAAAAACCCAGCGACGCCCTTGACTGTTACTATGAAAATTTGGATACAAAAAGATTCTATATATAAAAATAAAAACAATCTTCCACAAATCTATTATTAAATAGTTGATTGATACACATGGAATTATTTTAAATAATTGCTTTTCCATCCAATTATAGCTGCCCTTTATTTTTTAAACTACTCAACTACGAACAAGTTTAATAAATGAGGTCGTTAGAGGAAGGCAAGTTTCGAAGAGTCAGCAGCAGAACTCTAATTGACCTAATTTGAGGTTTGATTAATAGAATTTATAGGTAAAAACAAAATTTGATAAATCGAACCCACTCGATAATATTTCTGGAACAAATTAATTTTGAATTAACTTGATATATTAAGGGCGATGACTTTTTGAATACAAATTGGTTTATTGTTTGATATTATTGGATGTACAAATTCGTTCGGCTCGTTTCCAAAATCTGTTATAAATGGTTCATAGTACCAAACTCAGTAGCATTTATTCTTGTATTCGAATGTTGGACCAAAAACTCAACGAATGTCATCGACCAAGCACAGTATTCGCCAGATATAGCCTCACGTGACTTATTCTTGTTCCCAAACTCAAATTATGAATTTGTAGAAGACATTTTGAGTCCATTCGTTGGCATAAATGTATCGCTTTACATAGGGCCTATTTTGAAGATAAATTTGTATGATTAAACCAATATTTTGTGTTTCTTTGAATAATTCACCGTATTTATTTGACACAATCTATGAATGATTTTAATAAAAATGTTCCATTTATTATTATTATTATGTTTATTATTATTGGAACTTAACAACAAACCCATATTACAAGAAAAAATGGAAAGCTAATAATCATTAAACGTCAAATTTTCGATATTGAAATAAATACCCAATAATACGATTCTAATGCAATAAATACCGATATTTCGACATCTGTTTCAGATTACATTTTCGCATCGATAGTTTATGCCTAAAATGAGTATTCGAATGTCATTTTAATCTAGCTTATTCCACATTACGATGAGTAGGTTAGGTGAATAGAGGGTGTTAAATTATTTTTTTTTTCAGAAGATTGGTTAATCATGTAGAAAAATTCCTTTTCTATCATAATTTTGCTATTTTTGCAGTAGTTGGTCATGATTGTTTCTTTTTGATCCTGAAAAACTGACGTAAAACCCTTTTCTGCCGATTATTGCACATTATCTTATAGTCCATGAGTATCCTGAAACAGAAGAACAAACGGAAATTTCTTCTAATAGATGTCGCTATAATATCAACCAGAAACAACCTGAAAAGTATCTGAAATATAAAGACTTACAGATAGAAATCCAAAGAATGTGGGACATGAAAGCAAACGATATTCAACGCAACCTGTGATGCTGTGAAAGAGATCCCAGGAGACCACAACCTTCTCACCATGCAGAAAACAGTACTATTGGGCACGGCACACATACCTAGTGCACAAAGACCTATGAAAAATAACATTATAATGAAGACAGGCACCTTAGATGCATGGTTTGCACCCGGTGTTTCTACAACTTGAAACCATAACAAAGCATGTCAGTTATTTGATGTCTGAAAATAATAATAATAATAATAATAACCAACTGGAAAGCCTCCGGAACAAATGGAATTCCGAACTTTTGGCTGAAACAGCTAACATCGATTCATCCAAATCTAACAACCAACTAATCTAACGGCCAACTGGAAAACCGACCTACACCTAATAACTGGCGCAAATACCATGAAGATCGAGGACATCCAGGTCAAGAACGGGATTTATCAAGGAGATTCGCTATCGCCCTTACTATTTTGCATAGAACTATTCCCATTAAGCTCTATACTCGACAGAACGACAACAGGCTATAGATGCAGAAATGAAACACAGAAAATAAATCACCTTCTATATGTATATGACTTAAAACTCATAGCTCAAAAGGACGAAGAACTTAAGGCCCAATTAAAACTAGTAAAGTAGTTTAGCGACGATATCAAGATGGAATTTGCTATAGATAAATGTGCTAAAGCCACCTTTATAAAAGGAAAACGTCAAAGGAGCCAGAACATTGAAATTGACATGTCAACAACTATCAAAGCACTAGATCAACTTGATGTATATAAGTACCTTGGTATAGACGAACATGAAGGAGTACAGAGTAACATAGAAAGATGAAAACAAAACTGACCAAAGAATATTACCGAAGAACTAGAGAAATATTAAAAACTGAATTAAACGCTAAAAATAAAGTAACTGCTATCACAACTCTTGCAGTACCAGTAATCCAATATAGCTATGGTGTAATAAAATGGACTCTTAGTTAGATCGCCAATGTAGTATACTACTAACGATGTATGGAGCCTTACACCCCAAGTCAGATGTTCAACCTTGAAAATAGCTATGTAATCACCCTTGAGGGAATCAGCAACTATCTTAAACTAAAACAAACAAATAAATTTCTTGTTATAGTATAGAAAACAAGAAGAACACATTGGAAAGAAAAGCACTGAAACAAAGCAGAAAGAAAGAATAGAAGACAGCAACCCGCGTGATCCTGAAACAAAAAGGAAAGAACTGAAGAGAGAAAGAAACATGAACAATTGAACAAATGGAGAGAAAAAAGTATGCATGGCCAAATCGTAAAGGAAGTAGAGAAAGAAACTATAAACAAAAATCAATCATGGAAATGGCTTACCACTGCAAACCTTAAATCCTAAACAGAAGCACTATTAACAGCTTATCAGGAACAGGCGATCACTACGAACTACACGAAGGCCAAAATCATGAAATCCGGCAATGACCCAAAATGTAGACTTTGTCGGATTCAAAATGAGATCATACATAATGTATTATCGGGATGCCCAATATTAACAAAGAAGGCCTACCTAGACCGCCACAATAAAGTTGTTTCTCTACTGCACTGGAATATATGCAAGGAATATAATGTAGATGTAGATGATAAATGGTACCTATACAGTCCAGATCCTGTCATTGACACTCCAGACGTCACAATAATATGGGACACCCAAGTTCAAACCGACCGACAAATAATAGCAAATAAGCCAGACATCATCGTAAAGAATAAGAAAAACGGCTCATGCCTAATTATAGATGTTCCGTCAGATTATAAGATAACGCAGAAGGAGGCTGAAAAGAAACTTAAATATAAAGACCTACAAATAGAAACACAAAGAATGTGGAATATGAAAACCAAAGTCATACCGATCATCATTGGAGCTACAGGACTAACATCTAATGCTACGTGTGGCAGTAGTGTTGAGTGCCATTCACCAGTGCTATGAAATATAGAAAAAAGAGATACACCTTAGGCGTATGCTTTGTACTTGGTGTTTTCTCCTAAATCGGACCATGACGACTGATGTCGTGTGATGACTAGAAATAATAATAATTTATGTTCACCGTAAAAGCCACATGTGTCGAAAATGGCCAATAGGTTTACATTTTATATATCCCAAAAGTTAATATTCATTTTAATAAATACTAATTTAGTGTTATTATTTCCTTAACCGCAAATTAAATTTGAGTTTCTGAATCTTCTCGGCAATTATCCAGGAATATTTTTTAGCATTCTCCGTATACTGGCAAACAACTCACGACATAACGGTGTAAAACAATAAGAACAAGGAAGAAAAAATAACAAATTACAGTATTGCATGTCTAGTTTTGAGGGGCACATCGCAGCTGGACTGTGTCCAGATTAAGATCGAAGAGATAAGGGATAGAAGATACCATCACGAATTAATTAATACAGATGTATTTTTCCTGCGTTCCAATATATACAGGGTGGTACATATCAAACTATGTAAATCTATAATTTTGTATATATAATAATAATGTTTATTTACTAAAATACAAAAATATACATAAATATTACACAATGTAAATAAACTAGGAATGCCACTGAATCTGTTCACTGTACTATGTACAATGACAGATTGTGCATGACATACATAAATATATATATAGAAAAAACATAATGTAAAAATGTACTATATACATAAAACTAATAATATACATAATTTAATTTTTTTTTTTTTTTTTTTTTTTTTTAAATTTTTTTTTTAAATTTTAGCGAAAGAAAGTGACCCATTTATTTTTAATTTTAAATAATTACCTTTACAACATGAATTTGATTAAACTTTATACTTTATTATTATTATTATAATTTTAGTATTTTTAAAGCTTACAGTTTAATTTTTTTTTTTGAATACTTTATTTTATTATATTGTGGAAGAAGTGACGCGGCATTTTTTTTATAAATTCTTTTGTAGATTTTTTAAAATTTTTTATTGATTTTATTTCTCTAATCTCTGGTGGAATACTATTAAAGATTTTTGGTCCTAGATAGCTGTAACTGTTTTGTCCAACTGATTTATTCATACGTGGCGGCAAGAAATTTTCTCTATTCCTTGTGCCATATTGATGTAAAGCTGTGTGAAGTTCATTTTGATTTTGGAATTGATGGGTGAGTATTGCTTGATAGAATAATTGCCTTAAATCAAATATTTGAGTTTCATGATAAACATTTTCAGTAGGATATCTTCGGTTTTTGTTAAGCATTATTTTTAAAAAACTTTTTTGAATAATTTCTATTGGTTTTAATTGAGTTTTAGTGACTCCACCCCATCCGATTATTCCATAGCTGAGATGAGATTCAAACAGACTGTGATACAAAATTTTTCTCTCTGGTAACTTTAGGATTGGTGATATTTGTATGAATTTAAATAATACACTACGCAATTTGTTTAGTAAGTATTGAATATGCTTATCCCAACGCAAGTGATTGTCTACTACTATACCTAAATATTTTATTTTGTTTTCAGATAATATACATGTACCGTCCCCGATAGCGATATTTTGAAATTGGGGAAGACCTGAAGCTAGACTGCAGAAGGGTAAGTATACTGTTTTCTTAAAATTAATAGATAGTAATTTGTAGTCAAACCATATTTTTATTTTGGGTAAATCTTCTTCAATCAACTGTTTCAAGTTATTCCAGTCAGAAGCTTCATAGTACATTACTGTGTCATCAGCAAAGCTAATAATATTTGCCTTACTTTCAACTAAAAAGAGATTGTTTAAGTATACAATAAATAGCAGGGGTCCCAAAACTGTTCCCTGTGGTACACCACATATAACTGTTTGATCTTTGCTGATGACATTTTGTATTTTAGTTTTCTGTGTTCTGTTACTTAAATACGATTTCATTAAATTATAGGCTATACCCCTTATACCCATATCTTCAAGAGCATTTAGTAAATGCCAGTGGTCCACAGTGTCGAAAGCTTTAGCCAGGTCTAAAAATATTCCTATTGATGGCTTTTTCTTGTCAATTGATTGGTAAATTTTATTAGTCAGTTCCCTAATCGCATCTTGAGTAGATATTCCCTCCCTGAAACCATATTGGGCTGTCGATAGCAATTTATTTTTGTCTAAAAAACCATTTAGTCGTTTTTTTATTACTTTTTCTAGAATCTTCCCTAGTGCAGATATCAGAGCTATCTATAGTTTGATATTTCGTTTTTTTCGCCATTTTTATATATGGGAATAATCAAAGACTGCTTAAAATGTTGAGGAAAGATACCCGTAGAGAGACTTGTATTAATAATATTAGTGAGTGGGGCAGCTATAAAGTCTGAAATGTGCTGCAGTGTTTCTGCAGTTACGTTGTCCAATCCTGGAGCTTTCTTCTTTTTTAAACTGGTTATTATATTTTTTACTTCGGTATTAGTTGTGGGAGTTAAAAATATGGAATTATTACATACATTCTTTCTTTCTTGATAATTTTTTGTTTTTTTAATTTTTTTTGCTAAGTTTATTCCTATATTTGTAAAGAAGTTATTAAAATCATCTGCTATGAGATTTGGGTCACTAATTAAATTCCCCTTTTCAGATTTTATACGTGTTATACACTGTTTTTCTTTGTTTTTTGTTAATTCATTTATTGCGGACCAAAGTTGTTTGGAGTCATTCTTCTTTTTATCAATAATGTTTCTATAATAGTTCATTTTTGCTTCTTTAATTTGGGTTTTTATATTTTTTTTATAATTATTGTATTCATTGCACAGAATTACATTTTGTGGATCATTTTTATATTTCTTGTAAATTTCATTTTTTTTGTTAATGAGTTTAATCAATGACCCAGATATCCAAGCCTTTCGTTTTCGTTCATTACTTTTTATTTTAATTTTAATTTCAGATTTTTCGACAGCATCTTGAATGCAGTCTACAAGTTTTCCAACTGCGAAATCTAGATTTTTTATTATTGTAAATTCAGCCAATTGGTATTTTGCATGTGTTGTAATAATTTTTTTTTATTAATTTGTTTGTAATAATTTTTATGTTCGTTCATAATAGGATTTACTTTGCAATTCTTAAGCATAATTTGTAATAATATTACAAAATGATCTGTAATGAATGTTTCTACAGTTGTTGATATTATATTATCCAAGTTGTTATTATCTGTTTTTATGAAAATGTGGTCTACGCAGGATCCAGAATCAGGTCTAGTAATAGTATTTATGGCCGATAGGTAACCATATTCAGTAAGCAAAGTTAAATAATTCTGAGTATCATCTGTATTTTTAGCTAATAAGTTAATGTTAATATCACCAATAAGAATGCTGTAAGAGAACTGTTTAGGGTGACTTTCTAGTAAATCTCTTAAACCTTCTAGAAACATATTAACTTGTTTATCTGAAGGTGATCTGTAAAAAGAATTTATGTAGATAATTTTTTTGTCATATTCTAATTTTACTCGCAGTACAAAAGAATCGCCTAGCTTGACATTTGTATGATTTAAATATAGATTTGTCTTTATGAAAACCAATACACCATCGTTTTGATTTCGAGAGCCATGATTATAAAGTGTCTTATAACCCTCCATTGTATATATCTCAACATTTGGTATAATTCTAGTCTCTGTAAATACAATACAATCAATAGATGTGTCTAGGCCTTCTAGAAATATTTGAAACTCATCTAGGTTTTTTGCTATACTTCGTATATTATTGTGAATAATTTTTATGTTTGGGTTATCTTTATTTATTGCTAAGACGTGTTTTGCCTCGCTGGAACTATTTAATTGAAAATTGTATATTTTTTGTACGTTAAAATCTTGAATATAGGGATCCATTGTATTTATTATTTAGTTTGTTTATATTAGAATATTAAAATGTCAAATTCAGAGAGTAGTATTTTACTGAAACAAGACAAAAGCTTTAAAGATTATAAATAGGAAATATGGAATGCCTTTTATGGGTTTTCTACCATTCTTTTAATCGCTAAAATTTTAAGCAAAATAATTTAATTTTCAGCCTAAACAATTTAAAATAAACTACTTTTAATACCAATAGAATAATATTAGTACAGATAATTATCTTAAAATCGACAGTAAAATAGAAAATAAAATGAATAGATACGGAAATATGGAATTGCTTTTTATGGGTTTTCTACCATTCTTTTAATCCCTAGAATTTTAAGTAAAATAATTTAATTTACAGCCTAAACAATTTAAAATAAACTACTTTTAATACCAAATAGAATAAATAATGTTAGTACAGATAATTATCTTAAAATCGACAGTAAAATAGAAAATAAAATGAATAGATACGTGTTTAAAGTTAGCCTTAACATCTACCTTGTAAGAAATAAATAAAATGAGAGTAATAAATAAAGTGAGTAAATTAATAAAGTAAATAATGCACGTTACTTGCTAAATTTGTTTCTTGTAACTCTATTAGATGTGCTAGAAGTAGAATTTGTTCTTAATTTTAATTTTTCTTCTTGTTTCGTCTCTCTCTTTTTTTCTTCCTTGTCTTCGTTTTCTGTGTTCTTGACTTCTTTTTCAGTATTCTTGACTTCTTTGTTTGCCTCTTTTTGTGTGTTTTCAGATTTATTTGAACAAATTTCAGATGGTTCGGCTTCTAGTATTTTAGTTGTCACTGAGTTCTTTCTCTCCTGGTTTAGCGTGCTTGTGTTAGGAATTTGTGGTGTATCTAAAGTGAATTGCATTAAACTATCTTCAAAAAAAGTTAAGTAGTTATTTGGAGATGGTGTTGGTGGGGCACTATTTGGCTTTATCTTTGTTTGTTCAACGGGACTATTTGGAGTTGTCACTTCTCTATTTTCACTTAAGCCCATTTGTTTTAACGCTTTAATGGTGTACACTTCGCTATTGACGACTAATGTGCGACCTTTAATTTTTGCGTGATTATTACCCGCTCTCGCTATGTTTAGGTGTTTTTGAAGAAGTTTTCTGTCTTGTCTATCTTCATAACACAAGTCTTCATTAAAATAAATATTTTTACCTTTTAGTTTATTACAATTCCTTAATATTAGGGATTTTTTTAAAAATGACACGAATTCTATTTTAATCGCTTTTTTATTGCCCAAATTTATGGTGTATATATTATTTATGTCAGCCTCTGATATATCTATCACGAGTAACTCCCTTATTTTATTTAGAACCAAAGAAATTAAATCTTCATTTGGACCAATATCGATTCCTATTATTATAATATTATTCTTACGAATTACTCGATCAAAATTTAAACACTTGGTTTCAAGAAATTTGGTTTTTTGTTCAACCTTATCTATTCTGTCAATGCATGCATCTATTTTTTCTAATATTTTACTATTTTCAGTTTTAATCTCCTTTTTTATTTGTTCACTTTCAGATTTGATTAGCCTAAACACGCGATTAAATAAATCAGTATTTGATATATCATTTTCCATATCATTCATAATTTTATATATAGTAATAGTCTATTTAAAAATAAATCCGCCACTGTCTAGTCTTTTTCGTTATTTTAAAGGGTTTGCTATCAGCTATCACAATTAGTTTATCTTACTAGTTTTTGTTTAGATAATTACCTCTTTTTTTATTGTTTTGTCGCATAGGTATAAGAATATAGAATAAATGCTGTTTATGCAATTAAACTCACTGTAGGTTCATTTTTATTTGTATGTTTAAAGTTCACTAGAAAGTAGATTTTTCACCGAATATTTTGATACAAAACACTTTATTTTATTCGTGCGCATTCACGTACATAATTTAACTTTTAACAGAGCACTTTTCAGACACTACTTGACTTGAACATGAATTTGATTTATTTATGAAATAATTTGACAAACGATTCAAAAATACAAAAAAAATCCTTTCCTTTCTCTCTCTCTCTCTCTTCCAATTATTTATAAGCTAACATAGAATTAAAGTGACTTTCCTAAGCTTCCAATAAACTCTACCAACAATGAATCAACTGTGTCATCATAGATGCATCGGTATCTATTGAAATAATCCTGTCATATCTTTCCGCATGCATCCGAAAATCCTCGCATATCGTAATCCTTCTTTTATCCTATCGAAAGGATTCCGATATCTACGCGGATATCAACCGGATATCAGTGGATCCCGATTGCCTAATCAGTCGTGAATATCAGATCTGGTTCAGACAGTTTTGTGTAGGCCAAGTCATGGCCGGCGAAAAGGAGAATCTTCTGTTCGTAGTTGGAAATATAAAATGGAAGGACTTTATTTGTGGACTGGTCGATGAGAAATATAAATATTAAATTATTTTAGAGAAGATTTTGAGAGAAAGGTTTTGTGTATTAGTTACGGCGGATCTTAAATATTTAAAATGTAATTTCAACATGCGGGAAAATGTTTGGTAAAAACAATATAAAACTTGATGAGGAGGTGAGATTCTGGTCCTTTAATCGAATACTGATAAAAAAGATGATGTAAAATCTGTAACGTGTAAATTTGGTTTTAGGCTTTCTCATTTATTGAGTGATTTTAAATACCTAATGCAGTTGATTCTTCTTTTATTTCGGTTCTTAAAATGAGTCTTTTGTCTTCTTGGTTCATAGAAATCATCTTTTATGATTAGGAAACGTTTCACCTCGACTTTAACTAGTGATTATGTTCTTTTATAGGGTTTGCTTTAGGTAAGTATGCTAAAAATATGTGGAGATTAGTAGTGTGTCGTAGGTTTCAATTGGTGACTCACACTGTAGATCTGCCAACCCATCGTTTAAACAGTCTTCGCCATTATTGTGTTGAGAAGTTTGGTTGGGGTTTGAGTCCCATTTTGAGGGAATTGTAGCTTATATCGTGTGAGATTCGATTTAAGTGTTGGGAAATTGCTGCGATTACCTATTTTCTTTACGACAGAGGTGCTGGTTATTGGAGTAGCGCTGTAAGACTCTAAGGAGGAATTTTGTGGGGTCAATTTTAGATTCGTTCTGGGGGTTGAGTAGCTGAAATTGATTTTTATTTTGGATGCGGGTAAATAGTCCTCTGGCGCCCATTTTTATTTACCATCTTCATTAATCCGCGACCTCTCTTCACTGTATTTAGCCGAGCATCCTAAAAGAGGATTACATAATCCCACGAAAAATATCTTTGACAAGAATAACTCGTGGTAAATCACGTTGGCCATTTGTAACCAACGAAAAATCATGTGGAAAATACAGATATTTATATATCAATCCTATTACCTTATGAATTCTGGAAAAAACCTATGTAAACTCACTCGTGTAATCATACGAAATAATTACTGTGATTTCTTCATTAATCTGTGAATTTGAGATGTACAATCGCATAAAAGAGCAGATAAGTTATTTAATAGTATATTATTCAGTGAGTTTGGGTGGGTTATGTTTTTACACACGGATGAAGTTTGCAGCACGAGCGAGCTTGCGAGCTAGTGCTGTAATCATGAAAACAATTTCGTCTGGATCTAAAAATTTTGTTATCAAAATACGTCCCAAGAATCTTAAAAAGCCCCTCTATGCTGTAATCTCATTTTTCTAACAGAAGTAAATTAATAAATAAAAACTCTAAATTTCCTCGAACTGTATTTCAATTTTAAGAACTTGCATTTTCTAAATAAACTTCATCTCACTGTGGTCTCAATTCGCATATCCTCTTTATTTCACTCAGTGGTTACGCCTATGAGCCGGATCTTATTTTGGAGGACAGCATATCACTTTCTTTTGTCAGCGATTGTTCTTTTCTATCGATTGGTCCTGGCATGCTGACCTTAAGGGTCGATATCCTTTCAGAAAGGATTCGGTGTGCTTTAGGGACCTGTCTGAAGGATTATGTGATGTGAAGAGGTTGGAATAACTGTTGTTTTCGTTTTTGGTTCTTTAGCACTGTACGTAGAGAAATAAATAGAATTGTTAAATAAATTATTTTGACAGTTTTAGTTTATTTATAACTTGTTTATAAATAGTAAGAGAAACTACTGCAGCGAAATTTTCGATTTTTCTCTTTGGTGTCATTTTAGTTCTCTGGCAATCTGACAACAGTAAGTTTCTGGTAATTCTGACTTTCGATTCAAAGGCCACAAATGTTTGAGTTCGAATCCTGTCAATATAACTCATTCTGTGAGTCGGAAAAATATACAAATAATATAAGCAGCAACCAAACCACCTCAACCCCCGCCCCACCCCCCCCCCCCCCCCCGTTTTCGAGGATTCTGACCAGGAGGGCGGTGGTGAAAATATTCCACAGGTAAAATATTCCCTACCACTCGTTTTCGAGGATGCTGAACACGATGTCGGTATTCAAAATTATTTTCGATTTAGTCGCACCTCTCAAACGGCCAATAATCCACCCTCTAATTTTGTTTAAGAAGTGTATTTAGCAGCAGATCTATAGATCTATAAAGCATGGTTACCAACAATGTATACCTGCTCTCTAGCCTCTCTAGTAAAAATATATTTTTATTCTTTTAGTTAGAAAAAAAATAAAAGATCAAAATAACGTATATATAATATTTCGTTTAAAAAACGCTTAACGGACTAATACTTCTTTTAAGTGCTGACTTTGTCGAAAAATGCAGTCAGTATAAAACATTAAATTGTTTCCGCGCTTCCTGAAAAGCGTATCTAACTCCAACGACGCTAAAATACAACAAAAGCCTTTATTGACCGTTGAGCATATAATTGAATGCTTCAAGTCCAGTCTACTGGCCATTTCCAAACATAAAAGAAAAATGCTATTGACTTAAAAGGTTTAATGTTCATAAATGTGAATCAGGACCGTACTTTCGAAGAAACAAAATTATGCATGTATAACCAACAACCTTTTCTACCGGTTAAGTGTTAAGGTTTAAACAGTTCCCAGTTTTTCTCTTTCATTATAACTACAAAAACTTCGTCTTCATCGCCAGTACCCTAGAATATCAGTACTCATTATTTCCGTTCGTCCATATTAGTTTATAAATTGTCTTCTACTCTGGCATCTATCTTTTACTACTTTTTTCCGATGCCTACATTTTTGCTTCCTTATTTATTCCTAACTTTATTTTATAATTTATTTACTAATTGTGTGATCCTGATCTAAAGCACATCCTACTACGCTATTTATTTATTTTTCGATGGTGTCTTTATTCCTTGAGAATGTTATACTTTGACATTTTTTTGTCTTCAGATAAAGATGATTTTGCTGGCAATACAGAGTCAGACGATATAAATCTTCTTGGATCAGGAGTTTATCGGAAGAATTAGATATTTTTCGAAAAAATTTCATGTCGTCAGCAAACTCCAAGGATTTTGTATTAACGAAACAAGAGGAGATATCGTTAATGTGTATGTTGAACAGAAGGGGGCCCAGGTGTGACCCATGAGGAATCCCTGAGGTTATTATAGAAATAGGAGAACGAAACACCTAAGCAGATTCCATCCTACTACTATAATTTCAATTTTACACACATATTAACATTTAAAATTAAATATAACTTTCAATTCGATTTTTAACTTATAAAACTTTTTCTTGTAACCCTTCATCACATCTAACTACGGTCCTGGGTAACTTAAAAGATTTAATGTCCATATTGGGGGATTTTTTTCGCTTTTGATGCATCAGCGATTTCTACTTATATTTACTAGAATTTTCCCTTTCTTAAAGTGTGCGGCACCCCTAGCAGGAAAAATATTATGGGCAATTATTTATTGATAGTAAATCTTTTTTATTGCCTAACATTGAGCGGTGCTGGAAAATATTGTAGGAACAAAAGTAGTTTCGTTTTGGAAAATAGCGATTTGTCAGTTTATTAAATGCAATAAATGAAGCTGTTTCATATTTCATAGGTATGTTATGGATACCAGTACTAAATAATAAAAAATGGTTTTAGATATTGATTTATTTTAATAATTGCGTGTGTATTTTTTTGTAAAAATGGGAATAAAATGCGCTAACATTATAGAATATGATATTTTACAAAGGTTATAGATTTTGACCTTTTTATTTATTAAAAATATATTGCATAACTTGAAAATAAGCAATCTACACACTTAATTAAAATAGACAATTATTTATTATTAAAACTGATTGTTGAATTGTAAGCATTTAGATCCATTTTACAATCTGTTGTCAGGGAGTTTGACCTCGCACAAAATGTGATATCGATGAAACTTGGCACTTAAGTACTGGAAAGGGTGTAGGCTGCTCTAAAGTGTATGCTAACTTCACAATTTCGAAAATAAAATCGAAAATTTGGTTTTTCTATTATATCTCAAAAAAAAAATTTTCGAAAAACTAATAGCACCACGTGAAAGAGCGGAAAATTTGACTAAAAATTATATTATAAGTTATTTAAAAAAAATTTTTTATTACTATAAAAAATTATTCAAAATAAGAAAGCAAATTCGAAAACTCTACGCGCGCCGAGACGTTGAATACAAATATTCAGGCGAGGAGTTCGGAAAAAACTAAAGTATCTTTGCCTAAAATGTACCCAAAGAAAAAAAAAGAAAGCATTTTATAAGCTTTCTCAGGAAGCCATTAGTTTTTAATGTTTTTTTGTTTTCCCATAGAAAATTTGGCCTGAAGTTATAATTTCTAAGATTCTCACTGATTTTTAAAAAACTTGGCACTTAAGTACTTGAAAGGGTGTAGAAAACAATAAAAAAATCTTTGCTGCTCTAAAGTCTGATTTTTATAAAACTGAAGATATCTATTAATAGAAGCAGAACAAAAAAAAATCCTTGTACATTTATCATCATTATACTTTTACTTTTGATTTAAATATAATTAAAATGATGAACATTGTCTCTGTTTAATAAAACTTATGTTTTAAAATTGTCATTTTTTTACAACATTCATTCGACGCAATTTTTATTTTCAAAATAGAGTTTATATGAATCAGAAATTCTTTTTTTTTAAATTGATTTATATAAATAAATAAACACTATTTTGAAAATAAAAACTTTGAAGCTAGCATACACTTTAGAGTTTTCTACACCCTTTCAAGTACTTAAGTGCCAAGTTTCATCGATATCACATTTTGTGCGACCTTTTGGTCAATATCAACTGAGTTAAATACAGACTGAAAATAGTTTTAAGAAATGTATGTTACATTTAGTAAACCATTTTGTGAAAACCGCACGAGTGTCATTTATTTGAAAAATATTTTAATCACAGCAAATTCAATTTTTTTGACATTTGATATTTAAAAATATGCAAATCCATATCATCCATAGTCCTTTATTTTTCTATTTTATATTCTGGTGTCATACAAAAACAGTCGAAATCTCGACTTTCTGCAAGAAAAAACATGAATCAACAAAACAATTCCTAGTTCTGGACCCTTTTCCTCACTCTTTTTTTTCATGTTTTCGCTCTCACGTACCTATTAGTCGAGAAGGTATACAAAAAAGTAGGTTAATACCCAAAAAGGAAACATAAGACTATATAAAATGGCAGTTAGACCAATCGAAATATTCATTGCGGGGTATAAAAAAGCGAAAAAAAGAGAAATCCCAAAGCAAAATTTTAATGTAAAAAACGAATGGAGAGGATAAAGATATATGCAAGTTATGAAACAAAGCAATAAAAGGGTTAAAGACCTAAATACCTAATACCTAATACCTAAATGTGCTACCATCTATAAATGTAGCTTAGTTTTGACACTTTACAAAGGAACGATTCCCTGTATTGGGTGTTGCATATCATTTGCATTGTGTGTTGCAAAGTTTTTATTTGACCGATTCTGGCCAAGATGTCATTCTCTTCTCTGTATCCCTAAATAGTACTAATTAGAATAGGAGATAAGGACCAAAGTAGTATAGAAGGATGATAACACTGGAAAATATATATGGAAAACTGATTGATGCTATGGAATCTAATGGGCTCGTATGGTTAATTTATTTATATATCTTACTCAAGATTTAACTTCTAAAAACTGTAAAAATATTTGGTCACTTTCTACCTGTATACATAGTGCTCAAAATTTGAATAGTCTTACTATTATTTGTCTACCATTTCGACTATCTTAGTCTTTCGTTTCCTTTCAATTTTTTATTCATCCTGACGAAACGCATTAGGATTTCCGTATAGGATTAAACCAACTGGCGGGTAAAATCGATCGTAAAATCTGTTGCCCATATTTGCATTGGCCTACATCATGCTTTTAGAAGTAGGTTTTATAGTGTCGTTTTATTTAAATTTTTGGCGATCTACCCCAAAAAACTTATTACTTGGCGTTAGGTTTTTTTTATTCCTAATAGGAATTTTTTTTTGTCAAAAGATTTAAAGAATTAATTACCTTAATAGGCAATTTTTTACGTTAGAAATTAAGGAACACGAATAATAGTATATCCCACTTGAAGCAGGTATGTTGTAACGATCCTTACAAATACATTAAGAACGGTACAAGAATTGTTGATCTAGATACACCAGCGGTTCTCAAACTTTTCAAATTTTGTACCACATAAATATGAAACAAAAATATACAGGGTGGGCCAAACTTCTGGCCTCGGAGGATTACGTCGTTGTGGTAAGAGATAAAATTGTCAAATTTTGTGTGAGCTAGTACAGTTACTGGGTGCACATGTTGAAAATAGTTTCGATTATACAGGGTGTTCCAAAAACTCGTGGCAGCACAAACTTACATTTTTTTAAATGGAACATACTATATTTTATTCAAGAATCGAAAAGATCTCGTCGAGAGCGATAAAAAAATATAGCATGTTAATATATTATACGGGTGTTTCAAAAAGATATGGCCAATTATTATAAAAAATGACCCCATCCTTAACACTCTGTAAAACAGTAAATCAAAATAAATCAACAGGTCTTTGTATTCAAATGTCAGTGGCTTCTTTAATACAGGGTGAAACAGAACTCAAATCAAGCAATATCTCAAAATTTTCAAATGGATCACCCTATAAGTCTTTGTACGAATAAAAATGAAATTATGGCGGTTGACGAAACCATTTTTGTGAAAAGTGGCCTCGTCACAAAATAATTTTTTTTTTTAAATCTGGATATCCATTAATTAATCCACTGAACCACACTAGCCTATTTGGTAAACGAAATATAATCTATCCTACTTGGTAAACGAAAATATGGCTTGATTATATTTCGTTTACCAAGTAGGCTAGTGTCAAAATAGTATCTACTAATAAATTTTAGCTATATTCTTCGATTTTGCTCTTAGGTTTAAATAATAAATAACTATAATGAATTTACCACAGGAAGACATGATTAATATGATTTACGTCTTAGGAGAATGGGCAAACCTAAAATGTACAGGACGTTTCATGTAGTAATTTAATACCATTTAATTTGTGTACGTAAAATACATGATTTTTCCGTTATCATAAAATATTTACAGTTTTCCATTAACTCATACTCTAACTATACTATATCATTTGAAAGCTTATTAATAGTACTAACAAATTGTAAAAAGACTTATAGGGTGATCCATTTGAAAATTTTGAAATTGCTTGATTTGAGTTCTGTTTGACCCTGTATTAAAGAAGCCACAGATAAACAAAATGTGAGCACAGCCAACGATATGAGAATGACATTTGAATACAAAGACCTGTTGATTTATTTTGATTTACTGTTTTACAGAGTGTTAAGGATGGGTCATTTTTTATAATAATTGGCCATATCTTTTTGAAACATCCGTATAATATATTAACATGCTATATTTTTTTAACGCTCTCGATGAGATCTTTTCGATTCTTGATAAAATATAGTATGTTCCATTTAAAAAAATGTAAGTTTGTGCTGTCACGAGTTTTTGGAACACCCTGTATAATCGAAATTATTTTCAAAATGTGCACCCAGTAACTGTACTAGCTCACACAAAATTTGAAAATTTTATCTCTTACCCCAACGACGTAATCCTCCGACGACAGAAGTTTGGCCCACCCTGTAGATAGAGCAGCGGTTCTCAAATTTTGTACCACATAAATATCAAACAAAAATATATGTATCACCATAAAAGTATTTTGACATTACAAATCAATGCGTCGCGAAATTGTTCGAAGCTAGAGCCGTAAAAGTAAAAAAATTGATAAATATGTCCGTTTCTGAATAATAAAGATTAAAACAAAATGTTAAAAGGGGCGCAATTTTACTTTTATTTAATTTTTTTCTGGAAAAACTGTATCACTAAAAATATTGTAATGTACCACAGTTTGAGAACAGCTGAGATAGAGGAATCATTATTAAATTTGAGACATTCGATGTTTTTAATTGAATAGTTAATGTTAAGAACTGTCTATCAAGATACAAGGTCAAAAATATTACGCCCAAAATTGCTGAAGCTGAAAATATACTATAAAGATATTTTTACTCACAGGCTAAACTAATTTAGTCAAAATATAACAAAATATGCTAACGAAATTAGATATTTATGTCCACAAAATGTTAATTCATATCTGTTATTTAAACTTGCTAATAACTTTAATCACAAAAAATAATAAAAGACCTCATATCTCCGTTAGATTGTTTATCCATTTATCCGGAATATTCGTATAAACTATAAAAAAAAATTCTCCAATTTAAAGCCTTGGATATCTCGCTGCGTTAAAAAAGATAATGGATTATTGCCTCGCATTCATTTCTCAAGAGTACATCTCATAAAATTCCCATCCCGCCTTGATATTCATTCACATAACCGCAAAATAAAAATCTAAAAACCGATCCTCGAGAGCGTAGGTCCCATCTGCGCCCGACCGCCATAATAAGAACATGGCCGACACAGAAAAAGAATATTAGATCGCGGCAGATTCCTAAGAAAATGCTACAATTGATAGCGTATGTGGAGCACGTCGTATGCTAAGTTTGAACGTGATAACCCGACTACGAGATGCAACTGTGCCAGAGTCCCACAGGATTTTGCCTTAGCACGTCCCTCTAACCCCGAAGGCTAGTGCTTTCAGATAAGCATATACTTATCACTTGATTTGATGTCTGAATTTTAGATACTGACTTCTCTTTCTTGTTTTTATACGAATGTTGTACTTTGTTTGGATCAAAATTCAGCCTCTTTCCAGAGATATTGCTGTAAAATAAACAAACAAATATACTGCTACTCATATTTTTCAGGAAAAAAATAGTTTGTTTCTTCTTTCCAATATTTCGTTTCTATTAACCATATCAAATTCAATTTTTAAAATATTTCTTTAGTCTCAGTTGGTTCAATCACTTTTTTAACTACATAATGTGATGTTCTTCTATAATCGTTTTGGAAAGGTTTCAGTAACAATATTTGGGCTAGAGAAATTCAGTTTTTCTCTCTCTGGTTTTTTTTTGTTCCATGATAAACCCTATAAATGTTACGTACGTCTCTCGTAAAAGTAAAAAACTAAACGAATGAGTAGTTGCATATCGATTTGTTGTAAGAGAGATGCCCTTTCTGATGGACGCGACTGCACTCCGGGGAAATCACCATCCGTTACGCGTCGGACTCCAGACCTCCAGGCCTGGGGGACTCCACTGTGAAAGACAGTTAAGAGGTTTCTCTATTGGTCAATCCTCCAATCCAAAATACCTATAAACGAGATGAGATTGTGTTTACCGCACTTTGTTTAGATCAATTCCGCGATGACGCGGTAAATGAGTTGGCAATAATAAAAGGTAAATTCGTTCGTATTTTGTCAGCTGCGCAACACTTGAGAAAAAGTTGGTGTGTTTATTTATATTTTCTATTATAAAGTAGTTTACAAAAAATTTTTTTGCCACAAACTTCCACACTCGTTAGGAAAGTACTTTCCCCACATGCTGCACACTATACTTTTTCTACAACTGCACAAATTTAAAGGATACAAGTAATGTAACTTAATATTTATTTTTATGGTTAGCAAAACTAATATATCATTAAAGTATTCTACCTCTCAAGAGTTAAATATTTATTTAAATTTATTTTTGTATTTCTTCCCCATTCCACAAATTTTTCGTATGCGAATTCATACTTTCTTCTTGAAATTACCGGCAACAAGTCTAACTTTACTTTTGCAGCTTTTTCTAATATCTCTGGCGGAGAATTATCAAAATTGTCACTACTGTCAGTATCCATATTATTTATTATAAATGTATATGTCGTATTAAAATAATATTTAATGGAAATTGCGATTTTTATCAAACCACGAATGAAAACTACCTTAAGAATTTAAAAAATTTCTATAATCTGACAGTTGTGACAACTATTTAAAGCTGAACAGCAGCCAACTAAGTTTTTGTCGATTTTTGTTGGTTCTCCATATAAATGTTTGTGGTGTGGGTAAAGTGCCGTGAGAAAAAATATTTCTCACAGTATGAGCATGATTTTGAAATTAAGTAAGCTATGAGAAATACGCTACTTTTCATAGCAGTTGTCGAGAAAATTATTTTTTTAACCTCTATAAATTGAGATATTAACACAATACTGCCCATTGTATTGGCTTTTATGGATTCCCTCAATTTGTTTTCAATATCAAAATTACATCGATATTCTATTGCAGGCGGACCAGACTGCCGACTCGTACAGATAATCTAGTATAAACCAGCTATTGGTATTCAAAGGAAAGAAGCTTTTGCTCCTAAAATGTTATTGATACTTTAACGAAAATTGAATCCACACATATTTTTCTTTTATTTGTTGATTTGATTGATTAAACGTGTATCTAAAAATGCGCGCTTTAAAATTGTCAATTTTGCAATTTTGTTATAGCTGGTGAAAATGTGAAGATGTACATTTAAATATGTCCATCCCGTCCTGATGACCTCCTATAGCCCAGTTGCCAGAGATACATTTAGACCAAAAGGTCTCATAAAATGTGATGTCGCTGAAACTAGGCTCTTAGGTTCACTATTTTTTTATTATTAAACACCTATAAAGGAATTTAGTATATTACAATCTGGTCAACAGTGACCAATGAACACTTTAATTCTAACTTAATCTAATAGAGTTTGGAACTTAAAACTAATACTCATCAGCGTTCCTTAGGTTCTGTAGAATAGATTGCACCAAACTTTAACGTGCACACAGAGGCTCTGCTTTTGCACTAAAAACACTAAATTAACTGAAAGGGCTTGATCCTTAAGTCTTCTTTCTAACCCAGTATTGTCAAGGAACTGGATATCCTTGACATTGACATGATGATGAAGACTTTCTTCATAACTCTTGGCTAATTTCTTGATGGTCTGGTTAACAGTGTCCATTTACAGATCGCTATGGAGATCACTATTGCGAATGTACCAAGCGGCATCTACTATTTTATTTTGAAATCTTTGGATGATTGCTAAGTTGCTTGCTTTGGTGCATCCCCATAGGTCCATACAGGCTTAAGTATCTGCTTATAAAGCATACGCTTATTATGTAGAGACAGAGTGGAATTTCTTCCAATTAGCCAGTACATTTTTCTATATTTTAGTCCAAGTTCTTCTCTTTTCTTTTTAACATGCACTTTCCATCGGAGTTTGGCATCTAAGGTAATACCTAAGTATTGTGTGGCTATGGTATTGTTTTCTAACTCTGGAATATCACATGTGTACAGTAAGTATCGAACAGGTCCTAGGACACTTCCTTGTGGAACTCCAGCGTTAATTTCTTTAAGATCGGAATTCTTGCTTAATTCTTAAGTATCTTTCCGATATATATGAATGGAGGATATCTGTATACTGTTTTGGAAGAAAAAGCTTGAGCTTATTTATTAAGCCTTCATGCCAAACCTTATCAAACGCTTGTGCTACATCAAGAAAGATAGTAGCACAAATGTTTTTCTCTTCTAATGATTTCTCTACATTGTTGGTTATTCTATGAACTGGGTCGATCGTCGAGTGCCTATTTCTAAATCCAAATTGGTGATCAAGGATAGTTCACTATTTCGAAAACAAAATCGAATAACCAAAAGCACTACGTGAAAGAGTGGAAAATTTTATTGAATTTTATATTATAAGTTATTTAAAAAAAATCTATTACTATAAAAAATTATTAAAAATATGAAATCAAATCAAGCTGCTGAATACAAATATTCAAGCGAGGTGTTCGGGAAAAAATCTAAAGTATCTTTACCTAAAATGTACGTAAAAAAAGCATTTTAAAGAGGATACTCTAAGCTTTTTCGGGAAGCCATTAGTTTCTATTTTTTTTTTGTTTTCTCATAGAAAATTTGACTGGAAGTTATAATTTCTAAAATTCCCACTTATTCTTATAAAACAGAAGATATCTATTAATAGAGACATAACAAAAAAAAATCTTGTACATTTATCATCATTATACTTTTACTTTTGATGTAAAAATAATTCAAATGATGAACATTCTCTCTGTTTATTAAAACTTATGTTTTAAACTTATATTAAATATTACTCAAAAATATCGAGTTGTATCATTTTATGAATTATTACACATTATAAATTGCATTTTTAACATTATGTTAAAAAATTAATTTCTCATTTAAATAAATAAATAAACACTATTTTGAAAACGCCATTTTTACGTCCAATGAATGCTGTAAAAAATGATTATGTATTTGAAATAACCTTATTAAAACAAAAGAGTTGGTTTGAAAAAAAAAGACCCTTAAAAACTTTTAGTGGCAATAATATGTTTTCTCGAAGTTTTTTGAAAAAAAAAATCGATTCACTGACTTTTCTCGGTATTGTTTATTACATATATTTTTTGCTTGAGTGTAAGTTCTTGGAAAATAATCAAGAACTTCTCTAGCTAAATGCCTAATTTGAAATTTGCCAGAGTTTCTTTCTATATTTGTATGACTTCTTTCCTTAATTTATTTTGCAAAACATTTTGAATTCAAATACATCCAGAAATAGAAATATCATAAATGTCACACATTAATATAATTCTTGAGTAAACTGTGTTTTGTGTATTGTACCCCAAGAACCAAAACGGCTCTGTTAATTTTAATTAATCATTTTATGTTTAGTTATAAAACATTTAATATTACTGAAAAAGAAATAAAATGGTTAACGTACTCGTGTAATTCAAGAGTGAGAATAGTTTTATTTCAACTTTTATTTAGCACGAAATCCAGCAGGATGGCAGAAGCGCTCATCGAATCCGACTACCTAACCACCGAAACGCTTTCTAAATGAGTCGTGTAATCTCATTTGCCTAGCAAACCGTATTACCCAAGATTTTTATCTTTTTTTCTCTCCTTTTTTTTTACAGCGAGTTCGCGTCAATCTAATTTTTTTCCTAATCTAGATATTTATTCTCTGAGTAGCTCAGAGCACTTCGAATACGTTGGGACGTTTGATTTGAATTTAAAAGGAATTTTTATGAAGTAAAAATATTAACAAATTTGCAAATTCTATTATCCCTTTTATCCTAATATTTAGAAAAAGTTTTTACTGGACTTTATATGTAAATAAAATAATAATAATAATAATAATAATAATAATAAACCAGGTGTGATTCCTCACTCGACCATTCACTGTTGGGTTCTAATTAACAGTGCTGTTCCTAAAGTGGCGCTGGGAAACAGTAACAAAGCCTACACAGAACACGAGGCTAATGGCCATAGTAGTCGATGCAGTTGACACAGAAGTAAAAAAAAAAAAAAAAAAAAAAAAAAATAATAATAATAATAATAATAATAATAGAGTTATGATTACAATTTAAATTCATAATACACAACGAAAAAAATAATTTTCATAGTTTCAAATTGTAAAATATGACAGGATGCTATAGTACAGTAACTTAGAATGCACATTTCTCAGAATAACAACTGATAGATTATTCTTAACACTAAACCCATCATGGAACGACGAACAATCAAGTGGATGGTACAAAAACACTCCAGTGGGAAAAAACGAACTTTAGAAATGGATTAAAGAAGCAGCAGAGAAGACAGGATTAAATACAAAAGAAATAAAAATAACAAACCACTGCGGTCGACAGCAGTCAGTAACCTGGCTAAAGGAGGGACCGGTGAACAACAATTAATTAAAATTGCTGGCCGCCACAGTTCAGCCAACTCAATTAAGTCTTATCTGCAAATGAATAATCAGCATTATTTCAACATCATAAACATTCTTAGAAGTGACGCCCCAGAACCTCCAGCTAAAAAACAGAAAACAGAAGATCCTGCAGCCACTCCTCGAGCTTCTCACTCTACAGCTGAACCCATCAACAACATTAATGATTAGCCTACACCCAACGTTATCAGTGAGTTAACAAAGTTTTCAAACAATACTCCTACTGTGTACCAAAATTGCAATTTATATTTTAATTACTTGCGTTGACAAAGTATGGATCATCTACTCGCGGATTGACTGAGATTCAAGACATTCTAATATTTGTAAAATAAAAGGCTTAATATTTAACTGTGTTTTTAATTGAAAAGTGCAAGGATCAAAGTATCTTATACCTTAAAGAATATCTCGTTTTTTCGAAAACACAGCTTGCAGATTTTTTGCATGAACGAAACGCCGCTGACTCCAAATTTATTATATATCATAAATTTAATTTTGAAAAGCCGAAACGAAGGAAAATCAAACAATTAGTAGGGATAGAATTTAATCGAAAATTAATACACCTACCATATATCCATACACAGATACAAACTATAGCACCAAAGTTCAAAGCTTCTACTCCACCGAGCAATAATTTACCTTAATTTGGTTGAAATTGAACCCCATGCTTAATGGAGGTCGATGAGAAGGGTAAAGGGAGCGGAGAAGGTACGTAATGCCCTGGAATGGTCCCGATAGTCGCAATGGTAACTGATGTGTGTATGTAAGCACGAAAAGGACTGTATTGTTAAGGCACGGTATCATGATTGATGTTGATGGAAATGTACTGCTCACTACGTGTTACTCTTTTGTAGAGGGTGATACTAATGAATTTATAAAACAAAAAAATAGTAACACGTGTACGATTTCATGTTGTGATTTTTTAAAGAAGAATTTTATAAGGTAAGGATTAAAATTTTAATATTTTTAAGTTCTGCCATTTATCAGAAAAAGTATCGACACATATCTTTCAGATTATAAAGAGTAGCTCCATACACAAAGATTTAAATAAACGCGTACTCATTAGCAAACAAACAATTCATCATGGATACTGAGTAATACTGGAGTTCCACAGTGTTCAATCCTGGGGCCATTATTATTCACTCTCTATGTAAATGATTTACCTAAAAACCTTTCACAACCTGTTTATATGCAGATGATGCAATTCTGCTTATTACTGACAAATCTCAGTTAAATATTCAAACCAATTTAAATTCAGTATGTAAGTTGGCTTAGCTATAACTTATTAAAATGATAAAATGGCTGAACTCTTTGTGTTATCAGATTAGAATACTAAGGAGAGGTTCTTAAAGAAGAGGGATTTCTTCTTCTATTTTGGTCAAGTGCAATCCAAACTCTGTTCTACTGGTTCTACTAGTAGCTACGATGTTTTTTAGCTCAAAAACGAATGTTAAGGGCTCTTACAAATAAACCACCAACATTTTCATGTAGATCTTTATTTAAGCAATACAATATACTTACTACAGTAGTGGGATTATATTATAAAGCAATTGCTGATAAATATTCACAAAAATAAAGAAAACTTAATGACAAAATCAGATATACATGATTATAATACGAGAAATAAAAATGAAAACTATATTCTAATTGTAAGGCTTACACTTTCAGCAAAGTTATTATTTTCAAGGATCCCATCTTTTTACAATGCTTTACCTTCTGATCTGAGCCCAAATAGTTTCCGGTAATTTGAATAGAGCACGAAGTCTGAACTCTAATCCCGACGATGGACTTGTGTAAATTACTATTGTTTAATAGCAAGTCTAAACTGTGTTGATCCCAACGTTCCCATCTATAAAATACATTCTAATTTCTAATTTTATAGTAAGAAAAAAATCTCGAGTTAAAATAATTCATATTACCTAAATATCCTGAGTGGATTATCCTCTAACATACGTGAATATATACCTGTAGATGGATATCATTGTGTAAGAATATAATTATTATTTGTGACGCGAGGAATAGACTGGTAGACTGACTATTATGTCAGTAATATGTTTGTTATCTGTATAATGAAGTAGTTATACAAGAAACAATGTCGTACTATTTGACATCGCATTAATCCGTTTCTATTGTCAACTGCACAAATAGTAGTCATATATTTAACATGTAGCGCTGTCAGAGTTGATGTGCATTGTGGCATTGTATAGTATTTATAATGTGAAAACATTTGGAATAACAGGTGGGCTTCAATATTTGATACTGTTATATGATAAAATTTCCTTATGTGGTAATAAAAATACGTAGTAACTCATTTGTCACAGAATAGCGGCCAAAAAACTCGACTTTTGGAGGTAACTTTATATACTTGGAGTATTTGAACTTGATTGATTGATTGATTATGACGATGTACCTGACTAAGGTTTATAAATGCCTCAATACTGCAGCCGTAAGACTTATTGTACTATGTCAGTTACATCGTTATGTTCCGGTGAAGAGGTTTGTTACCTTTATCACCAGATTTTCTTTTGGAAAGTCCTCCTGTGATATGAGAGGCTGTTTCATCCTTCTCATTGCATAATCTACACATGGGTTCATCTTGAAAGATGCCCATTTTATATAGGTGTTCCGTAAGATTCAGAATATCACCTGTCAGTACTTTTGATGGCGCTTTAACCATTCGTTTACTGTTTTGTTGGCCTGGCACGAGATCCCAGCATGACCGGTGTTCTTTTAACATCCATCTTGTCACCGAGAGTCGTACTGAGGATTTGGGAATGCCAAATGCTGGTTCAGGACCAGTAAATACGGTCGCTGAGGCTTTCCTGTCGCTGAGGCTTTCCTTGCGTCTGCTTCCTCGTTGCCTTTTATCCCTTTATGCCCTGGGACCAATCTAAGTGTTACCTTATTATGGTTGGCCAGAACGAACAGGGTTTGTAGGCAGTTCCAGACCAATTTTCATCTGATTTTGTGACATGATAAGGCTTGTATGGCAGCTTGAGTGTCAGAGTAAATGAGGATTGTTTTCCCTCTATACCCCCTGTCAATATTCTCCCTCAAACAAAGCTCTATAGCATGTACTTCTGCTTGAAATACTGATGCGTAATTCCCCAATGGTGCGTTTAGGTTGCATCTGGGTGTTTTACCATATCCAGATCCAGTTCCACTTGCGGTTTTTGACCCATCAGTATGCCAAACCAATGTTCCTTCCCGATAGTTGTTTGTTTCTTCACCTTCCCAACTCACCTGAATGCTTAAGGGCTTTGTGAAGTTGTTTTTTGGTGCCATTTCATCACTTCTCATCTCCATCTCCTTATTTGAACTTGGTAGCCATAAAACACCTTCAATCAGTTGTCAAGTATTGGAAATATGGCTGAATTCGCGTGGGCTATAACTGCCATAAAAGCCATACAATTTAAAACAAAACCGACAGCGGTTAATTCACTTGTATCGAGCAGAGTAATCAAAGTTAAAAACACTACAATCACATCTTCCAATTAATCACTTTCAGAGATCAATTCAAAATTGTATTTAGTAATTCCATCAATTTTTGTTTAAGAGACAGTTATTACAATTTATTAATATTAAACTCACAACAATATGGGTTTCCTCCATCTAATCCAATCTATTAGATAATTAAGCAATCTATTAAGTCAGAACACGTATCAAAGATATTTATCTAATTCATGTCGATCTGGGTCGGCCTCTAGAGGATTCTTATACGGGGTGACACCAAAAGAATATTGCGTACTATTATTATTATTATCCCAAGATCAGTTTCTGCTTTTTAGCGTCTTTAGTTGTGCCTTTGAATCCAATAAACAATTAATAATTTAGGAGACATGATAAGATAGACATCTATATATTTTCTCAACGCAGTTTATTGGTTTACTTGTTTATAACATCAAAGATCATTTCCTACATGTTTAATTAAACATTCTGGCTTTTAGTTAATATTATAATTCCAATATCAATTTTGCTAATAGAACCTAAATATTAATGGTAAACACTATATTAATGTGACACACCCTGTAAGTCGAATACTTAAATCAGCCTCCAGAGTATTCCTTATATATTTCTTGTTAATAGGAGAATCGTAGATCTAACAGAGGGTTACTATCGAAAATCTAGAATCACAGAGGGAGTTCAAAGGACTATGAACACTGTGTAACATCAGATAAAATATTGGTTTGGGGTTTTCGAAGACCATTTCACAAATTTGGATCATAGATTAGATCAAAAAATTATTTATTCCGGTGTTAGAGTTCATAGGTGATATTGAAACTTTCCGTAAGTATTTAATACAACTTTAAAAGATATCGGTTCATCTGCAGTTTGGTTTATTTACCAAACGAGCTGTACTGACGAGGTACAATAATGCCGAAATCGGTATAGGAATGAATCGTTGTCCTAATAACAGAATCAGAATGTTGACCGACTCGGCGCATTCTTGTACTGACCGACCTCTCAACACTAAAGCAGCATCATCAAAAGTTTGATTTGGAAGTAATTTTTGATATGAAAATCACAATCACACACAATCACAATACTTTTTACCCCAATTTGTACTCTAGTTACAAAATCTAACCTCACACACGGAAACACTGATCTGCTCCCGTACTAATAACGTTGGGCTCCGACAATAGTTTTTAAGTGTCAATTCACAATACATGTTTTCGAAAATTGATCTTCCTAGCACTAATGCTGCTCCCTGTATATTGATTTAGTTAATAATTTGGGATATTATACATTTGTACAACCGTTTTTTTAGCAGATGTACATGTTATTCAACTATATTTAATAAATTCCACAAACTTTTCTATCCAATTCTTTAGTTTGTACTAAAATATGTTTTTAAACCAACCATCCAATACTTCCGAGTTATTTTTGACTTCCTCCTAATAAAATTTGACCTTAAGGGTTTATACTGTTATTTCTTACTACTTTTCCCTTAACGATCTCTGCAAGATGGATCCTGGGGTTTCTGCCAATAGCACCATTAATACGAAACTTTTTGGGAAAATTTCTCTAGAGAGCAATAGGAATATTTAGATTTGATTTAAGTTTGATAAAGTCGACTCATAGAACGATTACTTTTTGCGAAAGATGTATACTGATTAAAAAACATTTAACTTTGTTGTTACTTATGAATAATAATGTGAGAATTGAATTTACTCTAGTGATTTTTAGATGTGCTGCCATCTATGATTAGAAGAGAGTATTGACAATTTTTAAAGCAAATAATTCCCGATGTATTGGGGTTGCATACACAATTTGCATTGTGTGTTGCAAAGCTTTTATTTGACTGATTCTAGTGATTATTTTATGGTATTCAAATAAATCATAAAACACTCAAATACGAATGCAATTTTCTTTTTTTAGAATTACTGTTAATGAAACTTGGCATATTGGTACATTATAATAAGATAATGAATCAGTAAAATTTTTAAATAGCTACAAAGAAAGTTTTGAATAAAAATAATTATTAATGATGTTTCTACATTTATCATGCTTAATAAATGTGGTGTCGCTTCAATTTATAATTTCCGGAGTACTTAAGTTATTTATAAACTAATGTCAAACACATATGCTATTTTTGGTTTTCACTGTATAACTCGAGAATTGCAATAAACCATGTAGTTAATAACAAATTAATTCTAAATTATCCTGTTAGCGACATTTCTGGATATTCACGTGGCCTTTGACAATACTTCCTATCATCAAAGATCTAAAGCATAAAGGAATAGAGGAATCTTGTCTGCATCGGCCCGGGCAATACGAGGATGCCCACAGGGAGGAGTATTGTCTCCCCTCCTATGGAACCTGGTAATGGACACCCAACTATTGGATCATTTAACACAACGGTAAGATATCGTATGATAGTGGACGAATTAATAAGTAGGGAGGGGTTAGGCATAAGCCCTCTAAAGACTACGGTGGTGGCGTTCACACGCAGACGAAAATTAGAGGGATTAGGTCCTTTAAGACTGCAAGGGAACGAAATACGGCTAAGGGGGGAGGTGAAGTATCTCGGGGTGATCTTGACTCAAAACTCACCTGGAACCAGCAAATAGAAAAAGTAGCGAATAAAGCAGTGACCTCCCTTAAGGCGGCCAGACAACTTTATGTAAAGAAATGGGGGATTAAGGCCAGACATGTTGGGTTCATCAATAACATATGGTGTGTGGTGGCCCAAGACACTACAAGGAGCTGCCAAATCAAGACTAAGCAAGGTGCAAACACTTGCATGTCTTGGCATAACAGGGGCGATGAAAACCACGCCCACAGCGGCCATGGAAACACTGCTAGGTCTGCCTCCTCTGCTCCTAGTTGTGCAAGGGGAGGCAAGAATGGGTGCTTACAGACTGAAAAACTTACTGAACCCCCGAATGGAGGGAACAGGGCATATTGTCAGCACTGTGTCAAACGACATATTTAATATGGAGACTGACCATAGGACAAAACAATACAACTTCAACAGCCCATTCAGAGTGTCAATTATAGACAGGACTGAATGGACTGACAAAAAACACTACAACCTTCAGGTCAAGTCTGTTATACAGACGGGTCCAAAACCAAGGAGAAAGTAGGAGCAGGGATATACTCCAAAAATCTAAGAGTTCGCCATAGCTCTGCCTTAGATAGAAATGCAACGGTAATTTAAGCGGAGATATATGCAATTCTGCAATGCGTTAGAGAAAGTAATAGGAGAGGTCTCAAAAACCAACAGATCCTAATCATGTCAGACAGTCAGGCGGCAATTTCAAGCCAGGAAGTGACGTTTAAACTGGTATGGGAATGCATCGAAGAACTGAAAGTCCTAGGAGACCAGTCTTGGGTACCTAGACATCAGGATATCGATGGAAACGAAAAAGCTGATCAACTTGCAAAAAGGGGAGAAATACCCGATACAGAACAGACCCCCGGAGTACCGAAGTGTCCAGTCCGAAGAGCGATAAAAACCTGGATCATGGAAAGACACTTTCAACACTGGCAAAATGTGTCAGCACAAAAGCAAGGAAAATCTTTCATAGGAAGATCGTGTTCTGAAAGAACAGTTGAACTACTCTTACTAAGCAGAAGTAAGCTGAGAGTGATAACAGAACTCATGACTGGTCATGCACCAGTAAAAGAGTTCTTAAACAAAATAGAACTGTACAATGGAGACATTAGGTGCAGGCTATGCAATAAGAAACCAGAGACAGTGAAACATGTACTATGCGATTGCGAGGTATTGGATCGCAAGAGCAAACACTTTTTGGGCAACCCACATTAGACCCAAAAAGTTTGAACAGACACCCAGTAAAAGAACTGTACAAACTAGTACAGGGTACAAAAATACTGGACTGGGTAGAGTAATAAACGGGTAATAAACACAATAAGCCAATAGGCTTCAGCGATATCGGAGATCTTGGATCAGACGGGCCCAGATGGAAAAAAAATCCTATTTCATTTTAATTTAAAACTAGACTATCATAAAATTAATATTATTCTGTCACGTTTATAATAAATAAACCCGCCTTTCCTAATACATAAATTCTTTAATAAGATTTTACCTAAAAACAAAGTGGATTTTTTTCGCTTTGATTAAAAAATGCGTGAAACCTAATCTTTCTCCATAACCAAACCCGCCCAACTTATTATAATCTGCCTTCACCGCTACCTTTGCTCGATTTGGTACACACAAATGTGCCTCGTTTCCCTTCCAGGAAAATTTTCCTTTGGCACTTTGTGCTCCAGCTTTTCTTATACCCTTTTCTCGACTCTACAGTCCCTCAAATAAATTTTCTGTTTGCAAGTAGGACAAACAGTAGTAAGCATAAGCAATGGTCGATTTGGTCGATTTATCTTCCACACGTCAGGTCTTTATACAAACGAAAGAATAAGAAAAGCAAGCAAATCTGTTCCTTGCTCGAAGCTGACGGTATTGAAATCTTTTTTTTTCATGTACGTGTGTGAGGACTAACTCGCTTTTATGCATGTGAGAGTCCATTATGATAAATATGTTCGGTTTAAATGTTTATGGAATTTCTTGGCAGGATTCGTTTGGTATCCGGGGCGGTCAGGGGCGGACATATGCGGCGTTTGAAGGATTGATTTTTGAGATAAAAGGCGAAAAGGTTGGGAAAGTCGGAAGTTGATAAAAGGGAAACGTTAGTTTAACGAATGAAGAATAAGTCAAAATATACAGGAGGACGTATAAATTGGAACTTCTCGCACTGTTTTTAATTCTTATTTAAGTTTATTAATTAATTGTATAATTTGAAGTGACTTTGGTTCCATCCGGTATGTTAAAATCACTTATCAATGTAGCAAAAATGTGGCGAGAATTACTGCAATCATATAATCAAGTGCCGCCACTTTAAAGGTACATTAATGTTTTCCAAAACGATACTAAAGCTATCACGTCCACTTTAAGATCACTGCCACTTCTAAGTGGTATTTAAGTGATATGGTTTGGTGGCCGTAACTATTATTTTCCACATTAATGTTTGTGCAACTTTGAGGTAGTCTCGCTTAGTAGTTATAACGTTTCAAACACCTTCAAAATATTTGTACACAATTCAATTACACCTTGTATAAAATTATTTTTTACTGCAATCATTTCTTTGTCAAACGTTGCCCACTAGACACAATAGAGACCATATCGATATATTTGGTATCATCAGTAACAATGGAAACTCCCTCCTATTATGTTTCACTTTTAAAACGACAAACGTTTGTTTTTGCCCTTTCTGTATTTGGTATCAACGTGTATGATAACTGGCAATAAAGCCTACAATAAATGTAACGTGTATTTATTCACCAAAGTATCTGAGAAAGGGGAAAATATCAAAAAAGGATTATTAGAAAAGCTTTTATGAATTTTGCAAAAAAAATAATAAATAGACAGAAATCAGGAAGTAAAAATTCCTCTCGACAATTAAAAGGACCGTTGACTAAAATTATAAACTTCTTGAAACACCAGAATATGTTCAGAATATTTTAATAATCACCTACACTACAACTACATCACATCTCATCCTAACATAAAACTAGGAATATGGCTCCTCATTTACATCACACTTCACAAAAAAAACACCTTCGCTCTTTTTCTACCAGATATGTGTGAGAGGACAACAAAAAACAATTAAAAGATTCCTCACCTTCCACAAACAAATGACTGCTTGAAGCGACCTCTACAAAGGTGCTACAATTACGCGACTTGACGCTCGTACGAGCACGGAGCTACGACACTCATTCTCACATTTTCATCTCAAGAATGAGGTCACAAAAGAACTAAAGAAGGTTTTTAGTTAAAACTGAAAACTTCCGAATTTGTTCCTCAGAAATTTACAAACAAAAAGAGCAAAAGCTTTTTTATTTATATCATTTATTATTTGGAAAAGTCGTGATAATTTATTAATCACAAGTGACTTTCTGATTACCTAACTATTAATAATACTATCCAGCTCATTTATTGTAGCAAAAAGCTAACTGGAAACAAAGCCGAATATAATGGATTTGATTAAAAAAAATTATTTGATTTATTATAATTTATCCATAAGGAATTCTGTTATAATTCTGAAATTGGAGAAAGCGCAGACATTCGATTAAAATGGAAAGAACTGAGACACCTGGGACATTCGACTAAAATTGAAACAATGCTTAAATCCGGAATAAGACATTGAAATAGGGCGTCTCGGCTGCTCTAATATCGACTACTATAAAAATTGTTACTGCAAAATCAGGCGATTGGTGAGTATTGATAAATTAAAGTTTGACTAATTAATACAGATCTAGATTTTAATTGTAGTTCTTACATTATATGATTGGGCTATTAACACACTATACCTGTACCAAGTATGAGAGAAATCAACAGGGTGGTTCTAAAGTTACAGCTTATCAAAATATTGGCCGAAATGGATGAAACACCCCGTATCTCGGTTATTAAGGGCGTTAGACCCAGAAACCGAGGTTATTTGGAATCACCTAAGTACCCTCTATTTACAGTTAACGTATGTCGGTTTAACTATGAAGCACCTTGTATTATTTGATCAAAATATTTAAAAAAAAATTAAATTCTCTTGGCATTTCAGCGCCTCCAATAAACAAGCATAAACAAAGATTTCGAATTACGTTAGTTGTACCCCAAGATACATATTATTCACTTTTTTGTCACCACAATTCTTTTTTATAACGCCTTATATTCAAACGGTGTTATATACTACCATCAAAGAGAAAATTCGTAAAACGTTTAAAGCCCTTTGTAAAACATTCATTTTCTCTTGCTATTCAAAATCTGTCACGATTTAGCTTTTCCCCACACATCTACGTGAGTTGTTGCTTGTATACTTACTAATCGCGTTTTACCACTTCCCTCGTTGTTTGGTTTCATGCAGGTTGCTTTCATAAAAAAAACATTAAAAGATAAAAAATGAAGAATAGGTGACTGAAACTAATTATAACATAAAAATTCCGAAATAATGTACTGTTTTTCCAGAAAAAGGGGTGTAAACTAAATGGTAATATTGGTAACGCTAACCAGATAAAATTAGCAAATTGACGAGTTTTAAAATCTTTACAAACCAAAAATTCCCAATTTGCATTGGGGTTACAAACTTTTTGACCGATTCTGGTCTTCTTTTTATTTTCCCTTAAAGTTTATAAATGTAGTTGTCGATATTTTAACTTTTTATATCTACCATATTGTCGACGTACAATCTTGCTTTTAGAAAATTTTACTTCAGAAACACTTAACACCCTTGAAGGCAGTCATTAAGTACAAATATTGAAAATATAATTGCTCCTTCTATTTAAATTTTGGTAAATTATTAATTACTTTAAATTCTACGCCCGCTGTATACGATAAAAGCAAATCCGCAAAGTAATAGTGTAGGGTTGAATTATAGCTATGGCATATTCTCCTCATTGTGTGCATTTGTTTGAACTCAGCAGCCTTCTTTATAATGAAGCGCGCGATACAACAAACGAGACCCGTTCAAAAGCCGTACAGAAATAGAAGAGAATAAAGGGGAAGGTGTCAGAATACATACAGGCAAATAAAGCGTGTATATACTTCAAATCTGCTCTAGTTCCTAAATATGCCTCACCAGTTACAGAAATCTTTTCTAAAATGTTATTGATTGCTATTGGCTAAACGGTCTGTTGTCATATGTTGGAATTGTCATTCTGTTTGGTCCATTTTGTGTAAGAAAATGGAATTTGGCTTTCACCACGCGTAGGTGGAATTCTATTTGCGGTATTCTTTGACAAGAATAAGCATGCAATTGATGAATTTAGTAATTTATGACTTATATGCAAAAACTTAACTTCTAATACATCTTAATCAGTATAAATAAATAGTTTTTCGATTGAAAATTTGGTTATTTAATTTTTTTTTTATTTCAGTAATCATAATTTTAAGTTTTCCCTGAGTTAAAATGCAGCTGTCCGATTTTAAATGGATTTTACTGTATCTACTGAGGATATGACTAGGAAAATAATTGTAGGCCTTCTAATAGGACATTGTCGAAAAGTATTCTTGCTAATTCTGCTAAAGGTCTATGGAAATTATGATTCCAACTTTGTCAATGAAAAACATTACTCTTATCTTGTCATTTTGGTGAAAAAAGTTATAAAATAGCGAGAAATACAAAAATTACTGCTAGTTTAAAAAATGATGTTTCAATTACTCACCCACTATTTATTCTGATAAAGATACGTACATGAAAAAAGAATATTAATTATTAAATGTGACATTTTGTATGTTTTACATTTACATCTAAAAGAAGATACTAATTATATTTTAAAATTTTCAGGGCAATAAAAAAAAAGTGAATTTTCAAGCTTGTGTGCTAAAACAAAAACTAGGTAAAATCTAATAATTTTCATTGACATTGTAAATAATGTAACAAAAATTTATTTAAATCCAATTTTTTTGGCAAAAATTCCATTTTACTGTATTATTAGTTATTGTATTAGGAGTTGCTGGTAGGTCTGATGTGTAAAATAGATATAGTATTGTGCCTAAAACACTACCTTGGGTGACTCCATATTTAATTGGGGAGAAAGAGGACGTTTCACATTTGACTCTTGTTCTTATCTTCGCTAAAGATACAGCAATAATTGCCAGCCATGAAAATCCAATCTCCGCACCTTACCACCTACAGCAACACCTAAATCTAATTTAGGACTGTAAAGAAAAGTAGAAAATAACTATAAACGAGTCAAAATCTATTCAACAATATACAAATCCCTGAACATAAATCTACTAGGTATCTGGGAATTCACCTAGATCAAAAGCTCACCTGGAAAGAGCACATAACCAAAAAGAGAAGACAAATTAATCTCAGATTCAAAGAGTTGTACTGGCTCTTTGGTAGAAAATCTCACCTATTGCTTGATAACAAACTCCTAATTTACAAGACTGTAATAAAGCCAATTTGGATGAATGGTATCGAATTATGGGGATATGCCAGCAAATCAAACATAGCAATTTTACAAAAAATACTCAGAGCAATCACAAATGAACCATGGTAAACGACACACCACATAAAGACCTTCGGGTCCCAAAACTTAAAGAAGTGATAGAAGAAGGAGGTCAAAAACACCACCAGAGATTAGAAGAGCATCCCAACGCACTCTTACAACCATTGCTAAATCAACCAGAAACCACAAGACTCAAAAGAAAATTACCAATAGACTTCAAGTGAAGTGCTGGAGGTCTATTCAATGGAAGCGTCCTCATCATGCCAATTGATGGGCTAAAAGAAATCCACTTTAGTCCACTGTCAGCAGATTAGCTCATAGAATTTGTATATACTGATTGCTGATTACACTGTAAATAAAAAAAATATAAGCAACTAATATTATTTTGACCTACTCTATATGCTTCAAAATTTTTTCCATTTCATTCAGTGACATTTAACAGTAACGATGGTTTTTCTTTGTAATCCGCAACTAATTAGACAAAACTTTTTCCTCCTGTTGCATATCGTTGCTCTAATGTATTTTGGTGATTTCTAATCCATCCTTATTGGCAGATGTTTCAAATCTAACCCGTTCTTTGTTTTTAAGGAGTGGAGATAAATGAAATATTTCCCAATATTTTTACCATAAAAGTAAACAAATTTAAACGTCACTTAACCGTGAGGCTACACCAGACTAACCTGTTTGCCCGGAAGAAATATATAATGCAATTTGTTTCATTAACAAAGTAACCTAATAGCAATACCTTACTTTAACGGCTTCTTTAACACCTAAAACATTATGTTCCATCTACCACGTGACACCCCGATGAAATCAAACCGTATATTGAAAACTGAGAAGCCGTGTTCATATAAATCCGTTGGTTAACGAATAAAAGGCGTTGGACCGTAAATTGATACAGGGATTCAGTTTTTATTTTTTTATTTTTGTCTGGATGATGCGAGGTGTAACATTAAATTATGTAGGTAAATAGTTTTAGCGTGTTCTGTCGTATCTGTAATACTTTGTTGGACCAAAACAATTCGCAGATGAGTCTAAATAAGATTTTTATCGTTGGCCTCAGCTGAAAACGGTATGAACTATCACATGTTTGATTCCGATTATAAAAGTATCATTCGATAAACTGGCAGGTTTAGGTTTGATTCACTGTGGTTTCTTGACTACTTAAGGGACATGGGATTATCTTCAATACGTAAAACGTAGAACGAAAGGAAGGATTATCCTCAAGAAGGATTATCTTCAGATAGTAGAAGGATTATCCACAAGAAGGATTATCTTCAGATAGTAGAATAATTATCCACAAGAAGGATTACCTTCAGATAGTAAAATGATTATCCTCAAAAAGGATTCAAAGGACCCTCTTAAAAACAGAGGGTAACCCAATATTAAATCACTAAAAGGCTCGTTCAACTATAATTATGGACTTTGCGTCAGTTATAACGAGGATTATGCCTCTTGACGGTTCAAAAAAAATTGCATTTACCAAACTATTTTCTCTAACCGGCAAACAGAAAGAGAAGGAATGGTTGAATGACAGCTTTCGCGATATAGATCTGTAATCGATATAATCGATACTGAACCGTGTGAAATAGTGAAACAAAACGAACTACCAAGGTAGAAAATATGAGAGGTGAGATCAACAAATGATGACATATCTCTGCATAATAAACAACGCCGCAAATAAGATAGGATCGAAGCCATGTCAATCAGCTAATTGTTGACAGAACTGAAAGATGTATCCTCTCCATACATATGAGAAAAAATCCTAAGTTCTGAAAACAAATGTAAATGTTGACGATATCGTAGTAAAAATCATATATACAATACAAAATAAAAATACAGAAATAACAGGTAGGTAAGTACATTATTTATGTTACCAAAATATGCATACGGTGATTATACAGTGAATGAAATAAACAAACATTTTATTTTTATTTTTAGGACTGACCTAAAGGGAATTATTGTTCAGTTCAAGACGATGAGACACTCTGGTACACTTGTGTACTCTCCAAGAAAAATATAAATTTCGATGGCAAACAGTAATGGCTGAACCAACAGGTGATAGTAAACCAGAATTATACAGTGTGCAAAACTAACAGTAATTCTCATTTCAGGTAGTGGTTGACCTTTTCAATGTTGTCATGAGATACTGATAATATGTAAATTATAATTGAATATAAATATAATACTATAATATTAGTTGTGGATTTGGTCAATTGTGTATTGTTTATTTCTTATGCTTCCATAATTCAACCGAAATGAATGACCATTTCTGGAAGACAGTAATACTGCAATCACTTCCGTAACATGGCCTCTAGATTTTTTAATGTAGCCACCTTTGCTCTTGTTATATAATTCTGCATTGTATATTACAAGCAAATAAATTATTTAAAATGGCTACTAAGAACTAAGAACTTGCCCTCTGCAATGTTTTTTGTAGTTGCAGTTTCTCAAAGAAGATTCCTGCATCTGTACTCTTGGTTGTTTTTGAACCATCAGTGGAAATGGAAACTTTTGTTAGTAAAATTTTTAAAGGATGTTTTTGTTACTGTGTAAATATCCAAAATTGCTTGCAGCCTTGCAGCATAAATTATGTTTTTTACACCTGTTACATCAGCACTTTGAACATGTTAAGGACAGAGTTCAGATTTATCTTGCTTAAAGAGTGGTGGGGGTATGGCTAACCGACTTAATCCCTACTTGTAATCGTTTTTATATAATTAAAATCATTTATATTTATTATATTATTCTGTCAATGTGCTGAGAGACTAATAAATTATAGACAATTTTTTTAATATCGATGTTTTATATTTACTATTGTATATTGTGGTCATAGGCACCAATTCGATATTAACGGCAATACCTAATAGAATGAAAAAGAAAAATCATGATGTATAAATCTTGAGGAGCAACAACGTCCACATCGATCAATTTTTTTTTTAATTTTAGTGCCAAACTCGAAGCGAATGAGAAAGCTCTAACAATAGAGCGACACCAAATAAAATATCAACCACTGTTTGTGACATGCGACCGTAAAAACATGTAAAAACGTCGACATCTCAAAGATTTCATAACATTCATAACACAAGCATCAATGAAAAAAACACCATCAATCAGAATATTCTGAATGAAACGTTGGGTGAGTGTGTATAGAAGGTTACGGCAATTCTGTCTTTTAATAATCGATATTCCTAGTTTTAACAGATGAATTTTTGCAAATTTTCAATTGACCCGTTAGGAAAACAAATTGGAAAAAGACTAATAAGTAAATATGTTACTTGAAGCTGCTTTGAGGGGAAATTACTCACTGATAATGTATCTAGTTTTTCTTTAATCGTCTGCTGGCTAGCTGGTTAGTTCCCTGATGAGTTAATTATCAATGCCTCGCATAGGAGTACTATATTCTGTTGCCAGCAATAGAGTTACCTCTGTAAGTCTGTAATTAATGGAACATTTAATTTTTTGTGTCTGATATTGTTTAAAACATACCATTTGTTTTGATGCGAAGGGTTTTTGAATGGTAAGTTTGTATTGATTTGATTTGATATACAATTGAAGAGTTTGATTTGAAATCAAACTTTTTCAATGCCGAAACTAGTCTATGGTTGACGGGCTCATTTAATAACAAAATCAAAGTTGTTTAATGTCCTGATATCTCAGGTTCCAACCAACGTCGGGACTTCTATAATTCAATACCTGTTGGGGCACACAGCACAAGGAGTAGTTGTTTGAAGTCCAGACGTTGTGGCAACGTTGACATTCAATGTCAAATTCCTGGGAGATTAGACTATTTTTCTTTTCATTTGTGCAATTTGTTTACTCCCATAAAATATATTTCGGTAGAAATATATATCAGCATATAAAAAAAATTTTTCAATCTGTTTGAAATAGTTTTTTTTTTTGTTTTTTGTACTCTATTAGTTTGCAGATTTTTTGGCTTAACCTTATAGTAAATTTAATTCTACCGAATAAAGTGTTAGTCTCTTACGTATTAAATCGATTTTTTAATCAGCAATCGGCACTTTCATGCATGTAATCCGATTGTAAATTATTTCGAGAAAATGAGTTTCGTATTGGGAAGATCATTTAAAAGCTATTACCAGTAAAAAATAAATGGTTATTTCTTTCTATTTAACAGCTGGAACCGTATTTTTATGAACGAAAATTACCCATTTAGGATACCGAATTAAATTTATTCGTTAGGGACGGTTAAAAATGGTTATTCAATATTTGTGTTTCCGGGTATTTTCATTATCAAACATTTTCAGTAGTACTTAATACCACAAGTGATTGAATTTTCGCGATAAGTCTAATTTTATTAGACTATTTCACAAACAAAGTGAAAGGCAAAAAATCTGAAATTCGGTAGAATTAGAGGAAATTAGCAAAAAACTTAAGGTGTTGATCAGAGAAATTAATAAAGTTTAATAAACAGGAAACATTGACATCGAACGAAATCCCAAATCTGCTCATTTTTAAATCCGTGCAGAGCTTGATTATTTATATTTGACGTTTAACTGTCACATACACAAATCTGAAAACACCGAATTTGACAGGCCAATCAGAGTCAAGAGTCAAGTTTGGTATTATCGATAATCCGAACTTGACTAAAGCTCCTGATTGGTTCATCAAATAGATATAGACGTCAAAATTACTCTCAAAATGTATAATGTTTATTATACGTAACGTAATAATTGGTGGTTTTATGCTGGAGGTGTTAAAAAAAATAATATGTTTTAATAAGTAGCACTTAATTATGAATGTACTTGTTTTGTTCTGCTGACCTTTCTCTGCCAGCTTCGTGGACATAGACTTTCCTGCAATTGGGAATTTTTTTTGGTCACAATATTTTCAAAACTACACTGTTTATCTTTTTATCACTTTTTACCGTATCCATTTAGATTTACATTCACGTCTTTTGACCATAACCACATCATTGCAAAACCATTTGCTTCCAAACTGTGTGATCTTGGAATTTTTCGCTTAAATAAGGTAGAACTAACACTATGCGCTTCCCATGAGAGTTGGAAAATTTCCAGGAAAACTATTTGCTAAAGCGTGTTCTTTAATGTTAACAGTTTAATTAAACTCTAAACGATACTGTACTCGCGGCTTGATGTTCGTCAAAGTTTGATTGCATGGCCTCGAAATTGGAGGTAATTTACGGAAAACGTCGAGTTTATACTGGTTTTTCTCAATTTTTTGTGAGACATAAACCAAAATGGAATAAGTTTTATTTTCTTGTTAAATACTTTTTTTTTAAATAATAATATACGCCCTTTAATTCACCACCTTACGAGTGAACCCCAGAAGTTTGTGCGGGGGATGGACGGCTATTATTATTATTTTCCGTGGTGCTCTGGTGATCGATGGCGCATTTGCTTTACAGAAAAACTATATATTGATATTTCATCATAGACAATATTACCGAATTTTAAAACAAATTTTATTTAATCAGGAGGAAAAGTTTGAAAAAAAAAAGAATGTGAAAATGTCTATAAAATTAAGTCAGATTCAAAATAGAAATAGAAAATTTGAAATTTCAAAATTACGTAGGAGATTTTCCGCCCCTTTTTTAAAATTGAAATACCAAAATTTAACTCGTAAGACACACAAATTTGTTGATAGAAATTTACAAAATAAAGCTGAAAAAGTGGTGAGAAAGTGAATAAGTTGAAGAAATATCGAAAAATATGAAAAATTAAATTAAATTGTATAATCTCTCTCAAGTTTTTTGGCGAAAAGAGAGGTTTTTCAAGAGAAAAATAAAGACTCGTGAAAACAAAACTTTTATTAATTTGTATTAGGTCAAAGTATATTAGCTACAAATCCCCCAAAATATATTTTTGGCAGGGCAAATTACCTAAAACAAAACCATTTTGCAAAAAATAGTTTTATATTTCATACTTCCATATTTATATATTCAAAAAGTGATGAAAATATAATTTTATGAGCAATCATTTATCAATTAATATTCAGCAAGAAAAGAACAATGTAAATGTTTACCCTTTGTAGATTAATCTATTCACTAGTTTGTTTAAAAAATCATGATGGTCTACTACGAGATCTACTATTAGAGAAATATAAGTAAAATTCTTTTTAATGTTAAATAAATTCTAAATATCTTGCTTTAACAAAAAACCCACTTGTTTGTACATTATTAATAATAATAATAAATTTATTTAACAAAAATAATAAATATTAACAATTTTCAAAATTTCAAAAAATATAAATATTAACGATATATACTATTTTAACATTAATCAAAACTAAAAAATTTGTATTTTTGAAATAAACAAATAAAACCACTAAGGCTAAGAAGCCAGCGCGTGGTTGTGAAATGTTTTTTCATAACAAAATTTGCTAAATATTTTAATATAAATAAAATAACAGAAGGATAATATACAGTGAACAAATTAATATGTTTTTGTTTTTCAATAGATATTACTTTAGGGAATTTTATTCGGGTCTATTAGATTATGTATTATTTTTCTTTCTGTTTCATGAAGGTACTGTACTCCTCAAAGTACAAAGTACAGTTTTTTTTATGTGGACATCCCATCTAATGTGTCTGTCAATGTGGGCATCTAGATACTTAACAAAGAAGACTTCAATTGAATAATATCATCAGTATTGTTTATTTCCAGGTAGTTAAAATCAGGGAGGTGAGAAGAATAACAAGCGAAAGGTAGGAACGAAGTTTTTTCAAAGTTCAGTGTTCATTTTTTTTTATTGAAACCATCTATAATTTTACTTATATCGCTTTCGACTTTCTTTTTCAGGTTTTCCCAGGATGTGTCTTCATAAAATATTGCCGTGTCATCTGCAAAACTAATGATATCTCCGTTGGTCTGTGAAGTGAGTATGTTATTCATGTAAATGATAAAGAATACCGGTCCCAATACTGTCCCTTGTGGCACCCCATATTGTACTGTTCTTTCTTCACTAAGTGCATTTTCGATTGCTACACGTTGCTTTCTGTTACTCAGATAGTTTTCAAATAATTTAAGTACATTTCCCCTAACTCCTAGATCTTGAAAATCCTTCAAAAGCTATATATGGTCAACAGTGTCGAAAGTTTTGCGATATCCAAAAAAACAGCTAGTGAATGTTTCTTCCTGTACAGGCTATTATAGATTTTTGATGTGAGCGAGCAAATCGCGTCATTTGTGGACTTTCCTCCGGTGTATCCAAAGGTAACTGACTAATCCGGCCTTTAAAAGTTTTTGAAAAACTTTTGCGATGTTACTGATTAGAGAAATGGGTCGGTAGTTGAGTATTTCATCAGTTTTTCCACTTTTGAATAGTGGCTTTATTAAGTTTGAGTGTTTCAGGCCATTCTCCATATTCAGTTATTTTATTTATCAAAAACGTGAGGGGTTGTGAAATTTCGTTTCTGATTTCCTTTAGTAATTCCGACCTTATTCCATCAAATCCGAAAGCTTTTTTGTCTTTTAAATTATTTATAGTTGTAATTAGTTCATTTTCTGTTACAGGTGAAAGAAATATTGAAAACTGCATCCGAGCTCCTTGTAGCGGTGGAATTGCGGGTGCCTTAATTTTATCAGCGAGTTTTTTCCCTAGCAATGTATAATGTCCATTGAATAAGTTTGCTATTTCAACTCTATCAGTAATTGTTCTATTCTCATATTATTACGATCTTACTTGATATAACTGAGTTAGCAGTGGGAACAAGGCTTAATTTCCACCCTGTATATGCATCTACATTTCTGATATGCTTAGAAAAGTGCTGAATTGACTATGCTCCTATTTTCCGTTTTAAATTCATTCATTTTTATTAACTAGTATAGGTAAAAGCCAAAAAAATAAGTATAAAAAACCTTTGGCAGAGAATCAACACAGACATTGCAATATGACAATTAATTCATTTTCAGATTCAAAATTATTTATTTTTCAATCTAAAACTAACATTAAATGTAATCTGTGAAGTTTAAAACTTCAAAAAACATGTAAATCGTTTCATCAGCTTCGAAAAAAGTAGTTTATGATGCAAGGACGAATATAAAAAATATTAATAAAATAAAGAAAAATTCTAGTTCTACTTACAGTTTAAAGTGCTACACATTTGTATAGTGTAAGAAGTACTAAAATAAATTAAATATACACAATAGTTTTCGAAGCTATTGTATGTAGAATTTATAAATACAAAGTTTTGACTTATGGTAAACTAAACCAGTGTTAGTAGAACTTTTTCATTGAACTTGAAGGTGGCGAATAGCTGATCAATTCTGTCAGTGTAATATAGACTACACTAAAAAGCAACGAAACACAAGTATAAGAAATGTCAAATTTCAAATATTATTGAATACAACTATTAATTTAAAGATTCACCGTACAAAAATGTACGAAAAAAGTCTTAGGACAGAAAAGTTCTTCTTGTTATTGTGTACTGTATCGAATTTGACGTTTTTTTGACACATTCGAATAAAAAATATTAATCTTATATGTCTTTTAATCTAAAACTTCCTAAAATAAAATTATTTCCACTTCTAATTAACGAGATGTTCAAAGAACCATTATTTTTCAGTAATAGTTTTTCAGGAATCTTAGGTATCTCCAAATAAATCTCTTTAAATAAATTGCACCTCTAATCTAAACAAAAAACTGACCCCGTGGTAAATATCACCGCGGGACCCGTATCTCAAATTGCTGACTCTTCTAGTCTATCTCAACCCGAAAGGACCAAGAATAGCCTGCAGGATACGAGAAGGTCCTTAGGGAATTGTTTAACGTACTGCCTATCATGACTGACTATTTGTTTTGTCTTCTTGTGTGGAATAAGAAAAAAGTGTCCTCGAGTAATAGGTTGTTTCCCGAAACCCGAACGGAATTTTAATGTTTGAAAGAAATTTTACGCTCAGAAAAAGTTGTACACGATTGATTTAGAGCCTTTGAAAAACAAAGTGGAATTTCGAATATGAAAAATTTTTCTCCTCACTTTCACGCAGACAGTTTTGTAGTATTTATCAAAACGTAGATTTTCAGCAGAAAAAAATTCGGAAAACATCATCTTGCGCCGAAAATCAATTTTTTTTTCATAAAAATCAAATTTTGGACTCGAATTTCAGAAAAATAAAGACCGAAATCAAAAATCCCAAATGAGGGATCGATAGGGACATCCAAGACGAATATTTTAAAAAATCCACCTCAAACAGTGGAATTATGTGAGGTGTAGATAATTTGAATGCGACAGTGGCGTTTCGGCCCACTGTGCGTCGGCTACAAATAAATAGTGTTTTGATTACTGTCCCCACAACCAACTAAATAGTACATTGTATAACCTCTGTATAACTTCCTCCACTTTCATTCTTTAATCTTATGGTTATTTCTTCTGAATGTCTTGTTCATATGATTTATAAATTTAACGATTTCTAAATTTCTTATAATGGTTGCCCTGACATTTCCTTAAAAGAATACATGTTTGTTTATTATAAAATATGTGTCGTCTGTATTAGGGATCAAATATGGATTTATACAATTTTTCATGACCAGTTAGAAAGATAAATCATGATAAATTGGAACGTTATTTATTTTTTGTATATTGAAGGCCGACCTTCAAAAAATGAGATACAAAACCACTTGATATTGTATGAAATCGGCAATGTTGTCCTCCATATGAATATCATTACGATAAAATCGTATAGAATAGATCCCAAAGCACCCATTTCATGCGAGTTTCAATTTAAACAGAAATATACCATTATTTATGAGGCCATCTATCAGATTTGATATTAAACATAAAATTCTAGCACATAATACATGTACCTATTTTCCACTTTAAACCGTATTTTGTCACTACGTATTGCGTTACAATATTTTTTATATCTACATTTTTACTAGGTGCAAATAAATACACTGCCCGAAACAATTAACGAATATTTTGTTTGTATGGTTAGAAAACTAAAATAAATTAAACTTTAAATATCACCAGCAATTAAGTGACTATTAATTCATAATGGTATATAACTCAAATTCCTAATATAAGACCTTTAAAACTTTGAACAAAATGAAATATTTAATCTAACTTAGGCTATAATTAAACAATAATTATGGCTTATTATATTTATGTTTATTGTACAATTATTGAAGTGAAAAACTAATGCAATTGATATGTTTTCTGTTAAATTCTTCAAAACAGCTTGATTAGTAGAACTAACAGTTTTATGGCAGCAAGAATTGGAAGTTGAGGACAATGTCATCGATGAATTAGACCCCGTAATGGAAGAAATTCTCTTATTGGCCACATTTATTCTACTTTGCAATGAATATTCTAAGTATCCTTCTGCTTTCTCAGAAGATTTCCAGCCGCCATGCTTTTTTAATGTTAAAATATCTGCACCTGCATGGCAAATTCAAACTAAGTAAATAACACGTCGCATAGAACTGTCAAACATGAAATTCATGGCTATCTAAGATGCGGACGTGAGATTTACAGATAGGTGTTACAGAATGAACATTATAACACGAGAGTAAGAATGAAATACGTATAAAATACATAAGAGACAAGTGTTTCAGAATTTTCTTTTCTAATATAAGTGGTTTCAGAATAACTACATTCACGGATTATCTTAGAGGGGAATTAAAAAAGACTCCCATGATTTAAATGCACTTTAGCAGGAATGTAAGCATCATGATTAGGTATCTTGTAGGTATCTTGTATCTGCCTGCAACAATACGTTATTCATACAACGATGATTGATGATGTTCCATTAATGTTAATGACATCATTACATTGGAAATGTCGCCAGATTTAAAAAAATATCGTTGTGATTTAGAAAACTCTTGTATATTTTGTATGGTAATTAATTGATTGATATTTTTAAATCTGCAGGGCCGCCACTGTTAGTTCCTATTCATGTCGGTGGCATAGCATACATCGTACATGGCCATGAATTCAATACCGGGCTGAAGAGTTAAATCATGCAGCAAACAACAAAGCGTACTTCAATTTTGTATAATGCCCCAGAATTCTATGTTGAACATGAAATCTGACAAATTGCTCCATAAATAATAGGATATTTCTATTTAAGTTGAAATTGAGATGTTACTTGAGGGTGAAATTTATTTCTACGGCACTTGGTCTTCAAAAGTAACTTTAAATCAATTATAAATTTACCGACATATTCCATATTTGCTATTAAAGAATCTGATTGTGAATTGTGGAGTCGTGTTGGTTTTTTTTGAGTTTTTGTTGCAAGACTTTAAACATAATGAAAGATGATTGTTAAGTATGGAACAAAACATTGTAAATTTGCCTCATATCACTATTTACCGAAGACACAAAAACATTGTCTCCATTTAAAACAAGCACAGAGGTTGGAGATGACATAATTTTAGTAGGGAAGTCATCAGACTTCGAAAATTTTTAAGTGGAGTCATAATTTAGAAAGGACAATGTAAATAATCTAAGTAATTCGTACATTTGTGCATAACAAAATCCATGTCACAAGATAAGTTCACTATTAACATAAATTTTCATTTAAACTACTGTTGAAATATATTTGGACTTATTGTCAAAAAATTTTTGACGAATAACTTTCACGTTGAAAAAACTGAATAAATACAAAGTAATGATGTTTTTTTAATATATATACTACGCTCCTGAATCATTGAAATGACGCCTTGGGACGTCCTGTATAATTTACGAACCAATCTAAAGGAAGTAACCTAGAATAGTCGGAGTGAAATTTATATTCAGCCCTAATCAATACATATCGTCCCGTAGGATCATTCATCAAATGCACAAACAAATAAAAAGCAAAAAGAGCTTCAGAATGAAAAAACATCCTTTTTACATACATAAAACATGACTAGAACGACTACTAACATAAAGAGTTCCTCGTCATTCTTCTACTTATGAAAAATGCTTCTATCAGGATCGGCCCAGTCCAATCCGATTTAAATGCATAACATAGAAATATCGCCTGATAAAATACAGTTTTGATTATTTAATATTTATTCTTTGCCACACCCTCATTCAGTGATGTGGACTTAATTGACGGTAGAACAAAGCTCGTCGATTGGAGGCCCCTCCATTCGATTGGCTAAGAAATTTCGACTAATAAATCATTTTTTTATCTCTGCGTTTAAGCGCTCGCTTCGGTTCAATTAATTGACGGGTCGAGCGCGGGTTTTGGTAGGACAACACAAACTACAAACATATGTTATATATTGCATGGCAAATTTAGGATTAACAAAGGATAATGTTTTAAATCTTATTATTATACTAGTTATGTCTGCAATTGATCTAGTTATACTGACAATTATAACTAGAAAAGTATTTACGGAAGTAATAGAGAAGGCTGAGATATAAAGTTTGAAATAACACTATAAAATCTATCTATAAATGACATATGAGCTTGCCGTTCAAAATGGGATGGGAACAATAAGTTTGACAAGCTGAAAAGAGACAAATTTATAGGAATAAAACAAGAAAATTGGGACAGAAACTCTTGGAAAACAGAAAACACTTCATTTTTAGCATTCACATACGATATACGTCAAAAACTCCCATATATTGTAATTAAAATCATTATTTCCTTACACCGACTCTGTTTTTTTTCCTACCGATTCCCTCCATGATTCAAGATTTCCTTTCAATATGTAATAGAGCTATACGAGTGTACTTGTCTGGTTTGAAAGATACATATTAACATTCCATCAATCATTTTTCTTTCAAGCGTTCTATTGTACTCTTACACGTTATTAAATGACAGATTTTTTAACCAATAAGTTGTATACAGTATATAGATAACCTGTAGTTACATTTTCAGTTGATAGATGGGCATTTAATATTGCGATATTTTTTTGGTGCAACTTAGTTTTACTTTCTTCGTCTAAATAAAAACATATTTAGACGGGGGTGACAAAAGTAATGTTTTGACAGTTATCGAGAGCAAGCAAATACCAAAATGAAAAAAAAATTGCAGCCTGATGTTATGTGCCGAACCGCAAGACGCCATTTTGTGTTTGGAGGGGTTCACTCACGACCCTTCTTCACTGAAGTTAGTCGGCATCCAAAAGAGGATTTTATAAATCCCACGATAGGTTTTTAAACTTGGGAATTTCGTGGCATTTATTTTCTATCTCTAATTTCGTAATTTTTATACCTCTCAGTATTGATTACCTAATTCGGTTTTGAGAAAAAGCTGTCCGATACCTAGTAATCTCTTGAATGCCTTCTGTACTGATCAAGATACTGAAGAGAAGTAGGCTTTGCAGATCTTTTCGGACCACTTCAGGGTCAGTGGTTCTGTTACGGTCAAATGTCCCAGTTTTGCAGGTTGACATATTTTTTTTTTATTATTAAACACCCATAAAGGCATTTAGTATATTACAATCTGGTTAACAGTGACCAATGAGCAATTTAATTCTAACTTAATCTAATAGAGTTTGAAATTTAAAACTAAGGTATACTCATCAGCGTTCCTTAGGTTCTGTAGAAAGGATTGCACTAAACTTTAACGTGCACACATAAGCTCTGCTTTGGCACTAAAAACACTAAACTAACTCAAAGATTATTTACTACGTTCCTCAGTGCTTTGTTTTGAAATCTTTGGATGATTGCTAAGTTGCTTGCTTTGGTGCATCCCCATAGTTGGATACGCAGGTTGACATAACATCGTTGTGGTTAACATATCCTGGTTACTCTTTCAATATTCTTGAGTAAAACTCCAAATATGTAGTTTGGTGGTTACTAGATTAAATTCAAACTTCAAAAGTAGTTTACCATTTACTTATACTAGTCTGTAACTTTGTCTTTGGCTTGCTTGTGATCTGGCTTGCTAAAAATCTAGATTTAAACGTTTCAATATCTTCCATTGTGCAGATAACATCTCCGTTGAGAAAAACAATATAGTAAATAAATATATATGTTATTATTATTTTTTTATTCTTATTGGTACCTAGTTTCTATATTTTTTTAACATACCTAATATCATTTGACGTAAATTTCCTTTATAGAATATGCACTGACTTAAACAAAATTACTTTCCTTTTAAAAACTTTTTCCAGCTTTCACTTTTTTAAATTATGTGTCGAATGAAGCCGGGAACTTAATTCCAGGTCTAAATAATTCAGCTACTTGCGAAGCCGGAAGAAAGAGGCAATATATCGGCTTTGTAAATCAAGAAAAAAGGGAAAAATCTCCTTAGCTCCCTGTTCCACTAACCCCATTTCCTGAGTAAACTTAGCACAAAAGAAATACGAAAAACCCCAAATAAGAAATATTTCTTTAGCGACCTCGTCGTTCCACGCAGAGGCGTAGACACTGTAAAAATCATTTCGTTTCAAAATGTGCACACATAACCTCTTAATTAGAAAGTGGGTTTTTGGGATCTCTCTCTTTTTAAATTATTTTATTTTAATAGGCAACTATTTATTGAGTCTATGAGTATGTATTCAAACAACGAGCTCTTATCCTGCCCAAATAATAATTTAAAAAAAAGTAAAATACCCTCACAAAAGAACAAAATTCAACATTTTAATAGAAGCCGATGATAAATCATTTTTAAACGAAAAATAGAAGCTTGCGCATATTACAGAAATCACGTAATGGTAAAAGTTTGGAAGATATACAAAAAGAACTTAAACCATAATAATTATACTGAATTCAGCATTATTAGAGTACAAGTTAAATCTCGCTCTAATGCTGCATATAAACGTTTCTTGTCTTCAGCTGAGAATGAGAATCCTAATAAATTCTGAGCAATAGTAAGATCCAAGAAAGGTGATTTTTCCCCTATACCTACAAACATGCACTACAACAATACAAATCTTGATAACCCTAATGATATTGTCGTTTTGCGAATTTCTTCTCTGCAGTTCCCAACTTAACCACTAACTCCACTCTCGAATATCACTGAACAAGAAGTTTTAGTCGCCCTAAAACAGACCAAACCCAAGATGACGCCCGGACCAGACTTAATTCCCGCATTTTTAGTTGAGGACTGTGCATTTGCTCTCTGTAAACCTCTGCATTTTATTTTTAAAAACTTTTAAAAACTCTTTTGTATCACACAATTCTTAGCTGAGGCACTTGATAGGAGAAGTCAGGTAGATGTAATCTATACTGATTTGTCCAATGCATTCGACAGATTGGATCATTCCCTCCTATTAGTCAAACTTGACAACCTTGGTTTTTATGGTCAGCTGCTATCAATCCTCAAATAATACCTACACAATCGATATCAGTATATTCAGTGCCTCGGATTTAAATCACCAACTTTTATACAAAGCTCAGGAGTTCCACAAGGGTCAATCCTGGGTCCGTTGTTATTTAATGTTTTTGTTAAAGACATTGCCAGTAAAATAAACGTTTTGTTAATGATTTATGCGGACGATATGAAATTCTATTGTAAATTTAATAATATCCAGGATTGTGAAGTTTAATGAATGGTGTATTATGAATAAACTATGCCTCAATATAGGAAAGTGCAATGTAATGACATTCTGCAGAAAAGACTCGTTTCATTTATTCCCATACTCTATTAAAAACTGTATTCTAACACGACCTAACCTAATTAAGGACCTGGTAGTTTACTTTGATCCTACGTTAACATTCTCGAGCCACATCGAGAAGACAGTATCCTCTGCGTTTCGAATGCTTGTGTTTCTTACTCGCAATATGAAAGACTTTACTGAATTATCTACTAAGAACTTATTATTTTCGACACTTGTACGATCAAGGCTGGAATACGCGTGCATCATCTGGAATCCTACCAAATAGTTCAACTCGAAAGGATTCAGCGAAAATTCTTCAAGATGTGTTCATTTATTTTAGATAAAGAATTTCCAGCAAGAGGTACTCCTCAGGAATACTTTTACAAACGCTTCAATGCCTGTAGCCTAATCAAGCGAAGAATCATGCTATCTGTGGTTTTCTTACATAAATTAGTAAATGGTAATATCGACTGCATTAAGCTGACAAACATGCTAAATTTTCACGATCCTAGAATTAATGCTAGAAGCAATAATTTATTATATCTTACTACTCTCAGAACCAACATTTATAAATCCTCCCCTTTATATTAGGCAATTACAAATTATTCCGCGATCGAACCTAAGCTCGATTTATTAGTTTTTTTTTTCAGTGCGTAATTATAATCGGATTCGCAATCTACGTGACCAAGTTCTGAAACGTTTGACAGTGTAACTCCTAAATAAATAAATAAATAAATAAATAAATAAATAAATAAATAAATAAATAAATAAATAAATAAATAAATAAATAAATAAATAAATAAATAAATAAATAAATAAATAAATAAATAAATAAATAAATAAATAAATAAATAAATAAATAAATAAATAAATAAATAAATAAATAAATAAATAAATAAATAAATAAATAAATAAATAAATAAATAAATAAATAAATAAATAAATAAATAAATAAATAAATAAATAAATAAATAAATAAATAAATAAATAAATAAATAAATAAATAAAAGTAAATGTAGGAGCAACTAAAATAACCCAGCACCCTTCTTCTAAAAATTTGGTCTATGACCATGGTATTAAGTGCTTTATTTTTTCATGTTCTTAAAGAGAACGTGGAGAAAATTCAAGAAACGGTCATGAAACCGGCGTGGGAATTCTTTTTGCACCCCCTGCAGGCGGTGTAGTACAATTCGAGCTATTACCGGACTTGCCAGCGCGAGGAAATTACCCAGACGATAGCCCAATCCAATTTATGGAGACTTTATTTGCTTCTTTCTCTCTTTAGTAAGCTCGATACACGACTATACGCTACAGAAAGTTTATTATATGAAATAAACCTCCATATCGACCTGTATACCAAAAACGAAATTATTATATTACAAAAATATCGGAAAAAATGGCAATAAAATTATTTTAACAACAGTTTTTCAAACCTTTCAAAACCATTAAATGAAATTTGAAATACAAAAAATTGTATTTACAAAATTCTATACGAATGTAATATTATTTTAATCACACGTGTTCCAATTTTTCTATTCTAAAAGCTCAAAAGGGTCGTAAAATATCCACTATAAGAACCGTCTACAGGACATTTCATCTTTGAAATTCACCGTATAAGCCAAAACGCTACATCTCAACGTGTTTTTATTTATTTTAAACCGTCGATCCTTCCACCTACATATGTTACTGTCACCCTGATATCAATAAAATACATTTTAATATCGAGCAAACTTCAGCGATGCGAAATGGAAAATATATATAGGCTAGACTTACCATGATATACTCCGGGCAATATATTTTATCTGGATCTGGCCCCAATAAAATACAACGAAGAGTTAAACTTGACTGCTGCATAGCAGGATGCGACTATTTGAAATAGTGTTTTTGGAAACGTTAGTTTTAATTGGAACAGGAGAAAAATAAAAATAGAAATCCGCACTAAAAGACAAAGTTTCTTGCTTTTTAATAGGTACAACGATTTTCTCTTTCTTGTAAATTCAGAGCTCTCAATTTCTTCGATTTTTTTCATGTGTTTTCTCATACCAAGGGCATTAACGGCTCCTCTGCATTTGCCTATACTGTATACATAGGGATTCACCAAGCCAAATAGTTTGGATTGAAATACAAAAGTTTGGCTCGGGCTTGAAAGCCAAGCTTTTTAAGAAGGAAAGATTGGTCTTGATTTTTGCGTATACAGGCTTGGCTTAATTTTCAAGCTTTTCCGGGCTTTTGTCATTTTAAACTTTAACACTGATGTTTCTTTTTGTATGTAATTTTTTCTGAATTTCATGTTATATGTCTTGATAAAGAAAATAAACATTTTCGAAAGCTCGAATTAAAACGAAGAAATGGTACTAAATTATTTATTATTGACTGCTTCCCACTAATGTTAAAAAGTGTGTAATTATATCAGACTCCCAATCGACGGATGACAGACTTACAGGTGAATAGAATATCTAGATATAAAGTTAAGACAGACATAAACATCAAATTACAACATGCGTTAATGGCTAAGCGAAAAATTAGAATTTTAATTAATTACATTTAATTTGATAAGTAAAAACATTTAATTTGATTAACCTTACAGCTTAAATTGGGAAATTGGAACCTTTGGTTTATCAACTAAGTTGAAAACTATCGTCAACCACTCAACCAAAACACAATTTTCACACACTCTACGCGCGTTTCGCCAACTATGTTGGCATCATCAGGAGTTGATGATAGACTAAACAACTAACTATTTCTAACTGTGCTAGGCACCGCTGGGGGAGGGGGGTTAGTCATTTAGTATAAATAGCTGATTAGGCTACAGGCATTGAAGCGTTCGTAAAAGTATTCCTGAGGAGTACCTCTTGCTGGAAAATTCTTATCTAAAATAATTGAACACATCTTGAAGAATTTTCGATGAATACTTTCGAGTTTAACTATTTGGTAGTTAAATATAGGATTCCAGATGATGCACGCGTATTCCAGCCTTGATCGTAAAAGTGTGGAAAATAGTAAGTTCATAGTAGAGAATTCAGTAAAGTATTTCATATTGCGAATAAGAAACCCAAGTATTCGAAACGCAGAGGAAACTATCTTCTCCATGTGGCTCAAAGTAAACTGCCAGGTCCTTAATTAGGTCGTGTTAGAATACAGTTTTCAATAGGGTATTGGAATAAATGAAACGAGTCTTTTCTGCAGAATGACATTACATTGCGCTTACCAATATTGAGGCATAGTTTATTCCTAATGCATCATTCGTTATTAATTTCACAATAGAATTTCATATCGTCTGCATAAATCTTTATCATAACGTTTAATTTACTGGCAATGTCATTAATAAAAAGATTAAATAACAACGGACCAAGGATTAACCCTTGTGGAACTCCTGAGCTTTGTATAAAAGTTCGTGATTTAAATCCGAGGCACTGAACATATTGATAGAAACAATGTTGACGAAACTTTGATATTGTCGCATCAAGTATCACGTCTTCTTCTAAAAACATTATGGTTCGCAAAGGAGTTGTTCACATTAAGATAATAATATCATCCTCAAAAGCTTGAAAATTCAAGCTTTTTGTAAGATAAGCTAGCTTTGGCTACTATGAAAGCTTGGCCTGTTTTTTCAAAGGTTTGTCTTAATTATTCAAGAGCTTGGCTTGAATTCAAATATCTCTTAATCTGTTCTTATATTTATGTGATCACATAAATAAAATTCGGTACCATTCATGTCTGTTTTAATTGGACTATGGAAATTTTTCGTTTAGAAACAATTTCCAGGGTACCTACATTTGCACTTTATTTGTATACAAGAATATTTTGTGGATGGCTTATTATTTAGCTTGTCAACATAACCCAATTCTCTTAAAATTAATTTTATGTTAATACACATAAATTGCTCTTCAGCTGGTTTAGTTACAGTTTGCAGAAAATGTGTGCTACATCTAGAAATATTGTAGAGCAAACTTTATTTTCTTCTAAAAGCTTCCTCTATACCGTTCGTTATTATTTATATAGGTACGTAAATTTTTACTTCTAAATCTAAATTATTGAGGAGGACTTATTGCTTTTTCTTCTATTATTGGTTTTGAATTTTGATCAAACAACAGCTTTTAATATTACAGGTACCAGAGAAATTGGTCTCCTGTCTTTTAAATCATGATAACCTCTGCAACTTTCCACGATCTTGTGTTGTAAGTCCAATTTCCAAGAGCTGCATCGTATTGTTCAGGCAATTTGACTGTTTTTCTAAATAATCTGGGAATGTTTTGGTGAAATTTGCATGTTTTAGTTTCTGTCAATTCTTATAGGTAACCATTCACTGGAAATTATTTTTAATTGGCTGGTTTTAACCTAGTTTTATCCTGAGGGAATCGAGGTTGTCGTTTTTCTCTTAGTTTTCTCTTTTGAGAGATCATCATCATCTAATTTCATTTGGCTAGTTGTTACCTAAGATTCTACGTTAAATTTAAGCAGTATTTCAATTCTTAAGTGAGTTTGATCACCCATTTAAACATCTGTAAATATTGTGACAGTAAATAAATATAAATTTTTTAATTTTATATAATGTTTACTCCTTTTATAACGTTATTTTTATTTTAAGAACAATTACGAAATTCTGGTTTTCACTTTAATTGACTCTATAACTCAAAGAAGGATATTTTTCTCCATTTTACTGGGTATAAAATAAATGAAGACAATAACAGATCGTCGAAGCACGTGATGGCTGTTAGTTACTCTTACACTTCTAACGTTTTTAACTTGATGTTATTGACTTGAAGGATTCAGTAATGCCATTCGTGTTTTATTACCCTAGCAGATGCAACTTAGATTCTTGAAGAATATAATACATGCCGGAATGCCGTCTACTGAAATTCTCATATTTTACCACTCTCAGATAGATATATTAGAATAAAAAACGAAAAACTGTTAATTGACATAAAGAGAAAATAATACTAAACCTTAAAAGTTGACCCAAGGCACACCAAGTGAAACGTTTTGGGATTTACCGAACTTCTATTATAGCTTGAACGTGTCTAAAAGTCAATGGGCGCTCTCACACTTGACGACACGACACCGACACGACATGGAGTGGGGATGAATTTACATTGAAATCGATGGAGCGTCCTTAGACTGGTGGAGGTTATAACCCAAGGGTTCAACCAAAATCAATCAACAGGGGTTGTATTTCTTGACGTAAGCAAGGCATTCGACAGAGTTTGGCATGAATGATTAATATATAAGATGTGCGATATGGGATATTCCAGAGAAATAGTAAGATTGCTGCTATCGTACCTTGGTGGAAGGAGCTTCCGTATCAAGATGGGACACGTCCTCTCTACATATGGAGAAATAGAAGAAGGGGTACCACAGGGAGCGGTATTATCACCTCTACTGTATACTATATACACAGCAGATATACCGAAATCTAGAAACTCGCAGACGACACTGTCATCGCAGCTAGAAGCTCACAGCCCAGGATGATAACTCGTTATTTCCAAGAGGCATTGAGCAATCTGAAGGAATGGTGTGCGAACTGGAAGATCGCGATCAACTCGGAGAAAAACCAGGCTGTGCTGTTCAAGGAGAGAAGACACGCACCAAACAGACAACTACAAATGTACGGACAATAGACATAGAATGGAGCTCTACAGCGAAATATCTAGGGGTTAAACTAGACCAAGGACAAACCTTCAATGAACACGCACAGTCTGCGATTAACAGAGCCAAATGGTCAAGAGCGAAAATGCAAGAACCAATCGGTCTGCGCAGTAAACTAGAAGTTACAACAAAAATTAGATTAATTAATGCAGTTATTCTACAAGTACTCACCTACGCGTCGGTTGCGTGGGAACAAGTCTGTGATTCCACTAGGAAGAAGATTCAAGCCCAACATAATATCTACTTGAGGCAAGCCGTCAACGCACCCTGGTACGTTGCCAACAGATTGTTATTCAGAGATCTAGAATCCAAGAGGGTCCTGGACATCATGAATGACCGAGCAAAGAAGATATTTGAAAACCCCAACCAACAGCTGAGAGAACTGACAGACTTTGCAGATGACCACGGAAAGCATAAGAGACCGAGGAGGCAACTACTCAACACTAACTAATTTTTGAACAAAATCTGAGCATTTGAGGAAACCACATTCGAATGACGAGGGAGTCCCGAAGATTCGAATCGACGTACAACTCCGGACTACCCGGACTACCCTAGCAAAGAAGAGGAGGAGCGGCGGTATAAAAAAAACGGCCTTGGCCACCAAACAAAAAAAGGGGGGACAAGGGAGGAGAAAGGGGAATACACAAGGGAGAAGGGGGATAAGGGGGGAGGGGAAAACACGAAGGGAGAAAGAGAAGGAGGGAAAACACAAAAACCAACCGCCACGACAGGACCAGTCTAACTGACAAAGGCACACCAAGACCAGACACAGAGATATAGGGGGAAAAGCGCATCACGCTGCACCACGCTACCCCTAAAACATAGAATGTTAGCAAATATCCCTATTCCTTCCTTCAGCGGCATAAATGTAAGAAGACCCGGAACTGAAAGATTCCGGGGGATATGTGGAGTGTTTGGGCATGGCCTTCTCTCAAGAGAAAAAATAACGATTTTTCCCCTTTAGGGACGACCGCGCTCAAGTCGTGCTTCTTAATGGTGTGCTTGGCCGATTTCAATGTAAATTCATCCCCACTCCATGTCGTGTCGCCAAGTGTGAAAGTACTTATAATTTACGTTTGTTAATGCTTTTTTATTTTAGTAATATCAGGGCCTTCAGATAAACTAAATTTGTCGTATTTTAAAGTAGTTTAATTGTTGTAAACAGATCAATACTAGGAAATAGATGTATAGAAAATTAGGTACATCTACATGATAAAACTTTTCTGAACCTTTCTCTTATATTGGCACATAGTTTATTTCAGCCAATGCCAATACTAGAATATGCCGTGTTGTCGTTTCTTCCATTTTTCTGTGTTTTATTGAGGCAGAATGAAATATATTGTATGGCAATACACTGAAAAAAAGCTTATTTCCAAGAACTTGAATTTTATTTAGCTGTAATAAGTTATACGATCTATTTCAGAAGATATTTTATATGAAAATATTTGTGAATGTCCTGTATAAAGAGTCATTTCTTTAATTCTGCAAAAACTGTATACTGGGCGAGTCAATACTCAAATAGATTATTATCCGAATTTTGTGTCAAACAGCGAATTATTCTTTAATTGCAATTTCTCTGGAAACGTGTAAATAATTTTGCATAGAAAAACTAAATCCCCTTCATTATCGTTTCTGCATAAATTCATTTAGAATTTCCGACCTAGTGGTAAGCCTCATTGTTCTGTATATGTTCTACATAATATTTAGTTGATTCTTTAGGTTCCTATTTTTATTTATAAAATGTCCAGGTATTTTTTTGAGTTCATTTGGTTATAATTCGCTTTTTTCAACATTTACTCTATACATAAACCAAAATTGGAATAATTTTAATTAGCTTTTAATAACAAAACCAACGAAAAGTTCTGTAATGTAATTTACATTTTACAATCCCTTTAACCCAACAATTTTCAAGCGGAACAATAACTAACTTAACGATTTAATTTAAACTTTTCATCCTACTCATTTCAAAGCAGAAACTTTGACCCAGACCCTCTAGGTAAGTATAGACATTCTCTTCTAACTACTTACAGTTTTCCTGTGGGTCAACCGCAAGATAGGTTCATTATTTGGGAAAAGGTATTTCCTATTTGAATTCCACTCCATTTTCCTTGGCCTGCTAGATGGTATCTAAGTGCGTCCATTAACTCCAACGAGATGTCCCTTAAGATTCCAATGGCCAACACACGCTCAAATTGACTAAATTTAATTCAACAAGCCGAGGATTATTATAAAGTTACACGTACATCTAAGCGATACTTACGTTTTTGAATCTCTTCATGGAATGTCGAAAAAGTTTTTTTGGAACAAAATGCGTAAAATATTCAACCTAACAACAGGTCATCATATTTTTAACTCTGAAAATGACCAAGTTGAAAACGCTTAGCTAAATTAAATTAATAAAAATTTTGCACACTTCGCACCAAAAAATAGAAGGTTTTCTTTCCCTCACATAAAACAATTAGCCTGCTAGTAATAATACTGCCAACTTAATACAATTAAAATATTTTTGGCAACGATTGAGTAATGATTACTACTTTTAGAATGCTTATTAGCTTTGGTAATAGCACACATATTTATTGGCTTCTTTTATTACTTAGGTTTAGTTTGTTATTGGTTATTTAACGAACAGATAATTTAACGCGCGAGTAGAGCGAGCGCGTTAATGTTCGAGATTGTTCGTTATATATATATATATATATATATATATATATATATATATATATATATATATATATATATATATATATATATATATATATTTGTTTACGTATTATATAAATATTATTTGTCGCTAAAATCCCAATCCAGAAAATCCAGATCAAATAAGAAGTTATATTACGCTAATTTTTGAACAAATAACCCCAGAAATATGTTATGCTTTTCACATTTTTTATTTAGTTATAAATATGCATATTTTGACTTAATGTATGTTTATCATTTCCTGTACATTAAAAGCACTGATATTCTTAAGAAAATCATAAACAACGTGATTTTTGTTATGATTTAAAAATAGAAAGTGTTCAATTAAATTTTTAATACACTTTCCATTATTAATAGTAACTAAATATCGCAAAATATTGATATATATTTGTTAACAGAGTTGCTAAAGGTAAAATGAGTCCAGAATCTTTAGGGACATCCTGTACATGTGCAAAATTTATAAACTATTTTTCTTCCCCGGAAAAAGCTCCATCACATTATTTAGTAACAATTTGATATAACACAATATAATTCTGATTGCTAGATAATCGCACTTACTGTCAATTGTCTAAACTTATTTAAAAAGTGTTTTGTGATTGCACTTATTTGATCACCGTATTTGATGCTATAACTTTTAAACACTTTTTATTGAAGGTCCTTTTAGATCTTATTTAACTTTGCACTTTACACATGTAGCAGGTATAAGAAAACCTTAAAATTAGAAAATGGTTATAGACCAGTTGCCAGTTATAAAAATCAGTGAGAATTTTAGAAATTATAACTTCCGGTCAAATTTTCTATGAGAAAACAAAAAAAATATGAACTAGTGTCTTCCTCAGAAAGATTAGAGTCTCCTCTTTAAAATGGTTTTTTTGTTTTCGAGATATAATGAAAAAACCAAATTTTCGCTTTTGTTTTCGAAATTGTGGTAACTTAGCATACACTTTAGAGCAGCAAAGATTTTTTTCCTCACCCTTTCAAGTAATTAAGTGCCAAGTTTCATCACATTTTGTGAGATGTCAAAGTCTCTGACAACTTGGCTAAGTTTATAGATGCTTTTATACATAAGCAGTTAATTTTCTAGTGTTAGTTCGACATTACGACCAATCTGTCAGTATATTTATCTAAATTGAAGTTATTTATCCTTTGTTTGTTCTTGCCAAGATTTTTCGTAGTATAGAAAAATCTGAGACATCAGTAAATTTCGTTATTTATTTTTACAGCACAAGTTTGGAAGTAATTACACATCGGTTCAGAAACCGAGAAAATGAAATCCCCCGAACGAAAGTTTATGCCACACTTCTGCTGTTGAGGGCAAATCGCCAAATCGTAAAACTTCTAAATCGAAACGTGTGAAAAGGGAAAGCGGTAAATATTCTGAAACATTTTCCACAGTTATAATAGAAGCAGAGACCCTTATACTTTGTGTGCGAAAATGCATTTCATTTCATTCAAAATATACCCAGCTGACCGCAACAAATGCCAGTGTTCCTCGGGATCCGGCAACCGACAAATAACAGAGAAAGCCAAAACTCGAATGTGCTCTCAACTTGATTAAAGCCCACAAACTAGCACTTGTCCAATTCTAACGACATTAACAAAATTTGGTTGGACGTCAATGTCGCACCGACGACAGAAAGTTGAAGGCGAAATTGTATTATTACTTGGCAACAATGCTTTGCGGTTCTGTGAGTTTATGCGAATTCGCAGACCGTGAGATTAAATTCAGCGACTCCATCTTTGTAGTTTGTACCACTCAAGAGAATATTCAGACAGATATTTATCAAAAATATCGCAATATCCGTATTCAATATGGTTATATTTTCTCCGCTTATACAAAGCTTATCTTGCAACCAAAACCCATTACATGTATCTAAGCATGATACTTTGGTTCCAAGTTACGTCAAAATTTTTTAAAAGTGGTCGTCTCTTATTCTTAGTTCTTACTTCTTAGTTGGTCCTGATCAAATGATTCCCTGATTATTTAGGTGGTTCCAATGTGGTAGTCCTGATGGAGGAACGAGTTCCTAATCCTCAGGAAATTTAGTGGGATTCCTGTCCAACATGTTCTGGTTTGAAACTCTTCTTCTTCTTCTTCTCGTCTCATGTACATACTCTGCACGTAGGCGACCCCTATCCATTATAAAATGACAAGTGTGTTGTTTTCAGCGTGGCGAAATATAGACCCCGCATCTGATATTCCGAAGCCAAGAATGCTGCTTACGTCCCTTCAATTTTGCCCTGGACAGAATATCGGTCACCCCTTAGTACGGTTTGTACGTATGTTTTACGATATCTAGGAGTTCTCTCTCTACTCCAACTCTCAGCAAAACATCGTTGTTTGACATATGCTCGGTCCAGGAGATCCGAAGCATTCTTCGTAGTTTCCACATTTCAAAAGATTCTATTCGGTTCAGTGTTCTGACCTTAAGCGACCATGTTTCTACACCGTACAACAAGATGGGCCATACATAGCACTCGATTACTCGTAGTCGAAAATCAACTGGTAGAGTTCTCTGGAGGAGTATGTTTTTCAACCTTAAATACGTGGCTTTTGCAATTCCGAAACGCGTTTTTACCTCTTCATCACAATCCCATTTCCCGTTCTCAGGTATTTGAATTTGGATACTCTTTCAATTGATTGTAAGGTTGATGTTACCAAATTCCTGCCTGCTGATAATCATCATTTTAGTTTTGGTGATGTTAATGCGCAATCCAACTGTACGCCTGCTTCCACAACTCTGTCTAGCACACAAGCTATATGCCTGTAAATACTTCTACAATCAAGTGAACTTCAATAGCATAAATACAGGAGTTTCAGGAACTTATGTGGAATAGACTACATGTAAATTGGTTTCGCTTTGGAGTAATTTTTTTATTGGCGATATAATTGGGATTCTTACTGATTCCCTGTCTGCAATTTTTAACATGTTACTTTGGCTTGGTATAAACTTTTGAGAAAGTAGCCAAATGTAAGTACATAAGAACCATTTTGACAAACAATTGTCAAAAGAAGGTGTCAATAAACAAGAAGACCGGAAAGTATTTGGAAATCGAAGTGACCAATAGATGGAAAAGGACATTTTTATAAAACATTTTGGAAGAGGTAAAAGAGGATGGAGGTCAACCAATATGGTTAAGAAGCTGCATCAGAAACCCAGTAATATTCCAGTAATACTCCAATATGAATAGCTCGGTCTTATCACAAACATAAAGAGTAAGAACCTAAGATAAAAGATGGATAGCAGCGAAAGGGAAAAACAGAAAATGAATAGCTAGTAACTAGATAATTGCCTTCACTTTTATTTAATTTTAGTCTAAAACGAATCGAGCAGATGGTTATTTTCTTATAAAAATTATTTAAAACCATCATATTGTAGAAGCGCAGAAAATATTGTGTCAGATTTTTTTCTCCAAGATAACTGGTCTACCATTTCTCATGCGTAACCAATTTGCAACATCAGGCGGAAATAATTTAGTGTTCACAGTAGAGATAAGTTGGATTTCTCGAGAGGAAACCTACGACAAATCTTGCTACTCGACTGACTCGAGTAAAATTAAATAGCACAAAGATTATTCGCATTACAAGCAGGGTATTTCAATATGGCGGTGCGTGAGGCGTGAGGTAAAGCTTTTTCTATGCCCTACATTTTGCCCCTCGTAGTTATGAATTATGTAGGATCGAAACTGTTGTGCGAGCGAACTTGGTAATATTCTGTTGTTATGAAAATTTTAAACGCATGTTATTCAGTAGGATATTTTTGTATAAATACAATTAATTGTGTAGTAAAAAATTTGAAAGCAGATAAATTCACCCATTTAAGAGTGTATGTTAGACGTTATAATGATCTTGGTGTTCCACAGGGCTCTATTTTGGGCCCTATACTTAGATAAAATTCACATACCTGCATCTTTTACCATCTATGCTGATGAAACATCTATTGTCTTGTCAGATAAGTCAGAGAAAACTTTAAGTGATAATCGCACTTCAGTTTTTACTGAACTAACTGACTGGTTCTCGGCCAACTCTCATTTTCTCAATATTGACAAAACAAAATTTATCAGATTGCATAATTTTAAAAAGCAGTGTAACAGTATTAAATTTGTAATAAATGGCAATGACACTTCTTTGAATCGTATGTTCTGCTAGCTTGATTAAAAGTTTGGCCGAGCAATATGACTAAAATTATGGCAATTAAATGTTAATTAAATGCTTTGAGAGAAATTTTATACCAGTTTTGTTTTCTTTTAAAAATATGTTATTGCGGATTTAAAAAAGTTGACAGAACAATATCTTTAAAATTGGGATAAAAATATTAAATAAATGTCTTCTAATTAAGGTAATTAAATGCTAATTAAATTCCCTAAGTAGGAATTTAATGCTCTTCGAAAACAATAAATAAATTTACATATATTCTTCTGTCAGAAAAATGATCTATAAAATAATATGTGTAATTTTAAAAAAATAATGTCTACTCTGTACCTACACTATATTTTTTAAGTAGCTGAACTTGTAACCCTGAGGGCAATCTCTAATGGTCATAGATAGTTGTCATTCGAAAATATTTTTATTTTAACGATTTTAACATGGTCCTGTATCTGGAACACAAACTAGAAGTTCCTATTTTATTTTTTATCCGAATTTGAATGATAATTTTTTTTAATAAAAAGAGAATTAAAGTTCTTACAAGACATTTAATTAGCATTTAATTGCTCTAACAGAAAGCGATTTCAAATGTTTATCACAATTTTAATCATATTGCTTTGCCAATTTCTTTTGAAGCTAGCAGAATATACTATATAAAATTCCCAATTGGAGCATTTAATTGCCATATTTTGAGTTCCCTGTTTTAATATTTCTATAGCAACTTTTCTTGTGAGTAGAACATTTAATTGCCCTAACAAAATCTATCTATTTCAAATGTTTATACCAATTTTAATCATATTAAATGAAAATAAAAGCAGCATTCCAAATTAGAGCATTTAATTGTCCTAACAAAAAATGTTCATTTTACGGTTTTAATGCTATAGCGCTGCCAACTTTTTCGTATTATTAAAAAAATCAAAAACGCATTTAATTCTTAATTAGAGCATTTAATTGTCCTAACAAAAGCTATATATTCGTATAATTAAAAAAATCCAAAAGAGCATTTAACTAATTAGAACATTTAATTGCCCTAACAAAACCTATTTATTTCAAATGTTTATACTAATTTTAATCATATAAATTAAAACAAAAACAGCTTTCCTAATTAAAGCATTCAATTGCCCTAACAAAAGCTTCTTAATTAGAACATTAATTATCAATAAATTGCTCAATTAGTAAATGCTCTAAAGGAAGAAAATTTATTGTTATATAGGCGTGCTGATATTAATAGGTACATTCGTAATTTTAATTATTAATTTGATCATTATTTCTTCTTTTTCTTGCCTACCCATGTCAATTACAGTTTCCTAAACTTATTACGTCCTGCGAATAGTTTTCTTTCGTTTACTTCTAATAATCCGATCTCCTCAAGATTTTACCGTCGGCTATCATACGGCCGGCAAGTCAAGAAGCGTTTGTGCGGTCAGAACTTAGAAATCGATCTCCGGATCTCAAGAAGAGTAACGGAGACGGAGACTTATCCAAACCCTGGGGCTCTACTTGCGGAAAACCGGGATCTGTCCAGCGGATCAACCTGTAAGCTTGTAGTGTTGTGTGAATACCGATCATTGTGTTCTCTATAAACATTCTAGCCAGGACTACACGTCCGTAAAAGGGTGTGTATTGGAAGCTAATCGGGAAACATATATCGGTAGTTGGGCTAACGAATTAACCCAAAAAGTAAATAGTAGTTAGTTAAATAAAAAAAAAGAAACTTACTGTTCGGTTTTACTAATCAACTACAATTAATTAAGTTTGTTTACTTTTAGAAAACCGCTTGGATTGGCCCAAGTCCGTATAGGAATTGATTTCAATCATTAGAATCACTTGTAGTGACTCAGGGTGTTAAGTTAAGTGGAAACAATTTTTTTCGCTAAAGGATGTAGCAGAGAAGTATTTTGGAATAAACAATCATTCTGGCTGAAAGACTAGATACTGGGTGTATCAAAAGAAAAGTGCACTCGTTTTATTTACAAAAAAGATACCTACTTTGGATACACTTTTAGTAGACATTAATGGAAACGAAACTTTCCCAAACGTTAAAAGAGACAAATTGTAGAAAACTTTACATGAATTAGACTTCGTTTGGGAGAAGAACGATAGACAATCTGCGCGAAGAAGAAGAATGATTATTTTACTATCCCATTCCAGGAAGATTCGTATATTCATCAAGTATTCATCAAGATATGTGGATATACTTGAAATATCTTTCAAAATTTTTATGGATATGTTGTAAAAATTGGGGAATCACAGGCATGATATGAAACTCAAGGCCTAATTTAAAATGAGAAAGTAACTTGAGCCTTTAGTATAAATCACAAACATTGAGTTATGAAACCCTCGTAAATCTATGAAAAAAAAATATTTGTATACGTTGAGCGAGCGTTCATGAAATGGGCAAAACGGCAATTTTCCAATATATCTACGTATGAATCGTTTTCGAACGGTTCAATCGCCATTGTGAATATTATGAACGCTGAGCTGAATACAAAAGATACCATAGTAGGATTAATAAAAGGTATTATTTTTTACTTGGCTTTTGTTAAAACAAAGGACACAATGGTTGAATGAAGCTTCCTCTACTCCGATATGTCAATCATTGTTTTTGCAATAATGCCTGTAGTTTTCAATTTATCCGTTCGTTCCAATTTTAGAGAACGGCGTTTAGGAAATTTAAATTAAAAATAAAATTCTTGGTAACAACTTTATACCGGGTAATTCATTGGTCCTAAGAATAAATTAGTGTGGTTGCTGCCACCTTGAAGCTTCACATTTTAAAATTAGCAATTATTCACAGATATGGTAAGTGGATCACATGACGTTTAAGAAGTGTGAAAAGTTGCTTACTGTGTTTTTACTGTATTAAAAAAGAGCTTATGTTCATTAAACCACTGTCTTACGACCTCTAATACCTTCCGAATATTTTCTGATAATGTCAAACACATAGTATCATAACAGATTTAAGAAAGGATGGTGGAATGAAAAGATGGTGAAGATCACAGGGGTGTGGATTGATGCGAATAAGGACAATTGAAGAAATTTGGAAGTAGTGCAAAACTGGAAAGGATAGCCAAAAATTAAAGCAGGTTTTTCAAGCTATGCAGACTCAGCCTGTAGCACTCATTTTGTGTATCAATATTTCATCCTACTTACAATATGATTTAAACAGTTAAAAAATCTTATTCAGCTGTCACTTAGAACCGTGATCATAACCCTACTATTTAATTCTCTTAAATATTTTTTAATATTTTTCTGCCTTTTTAATATTTCCATTTTCTAGTCATTATTTCATCTTCTGACGTCTCTTGTAAAAAATCGATCTAGAATGGTCTTGTTTACAATATTAAATAGATTATTGTCTCTGGTCCCTCTCTCCAGGCGTGACCCAGGAATTTAACTTGCTTTTTAATTTTTTTTTACTATAGCCCAGTTGTTAGAGAGTTTGACCTCGCACAAAATGTGATATCGATGAAACTTGGCAGTTGAGTAGGTACTTGAAAGGGTGTAGAAAACGATAAAAATATCTTTGCTGCTCTAACTTCACAATTTCGAAAATGAAATCGAAAATTTGGTTTTTCCATTATACTTAGAAAAAAAATGTGAAAGAGCGGAAAATTTTTTGCCTAAAATATACGCAAAGAAAAAAAAAGAAAGCATTTTAAAGAGGAGACTCTAAGCTTTCTCAGGAAGCCATTAGTTTTATTTTTTCTTATAGAAAATTTGACCGGAAGTTATAATTTCTAAGATTCTCACTGATTTTTATAAAACTGAAGATATCTTAATAGAGGCATAACAAAAAAATCCTTGTACACTTATCATCATTATACTTTTACTTTTGATTTAAATATAATTAAAATAATGAACATTATCTCTGTTTAATAAAACTTATGTTTTAAAATTATAATTTTTTTCTGGTCCTATCCTTTCCATTTTTTCCTTCATTTGCTATTATTCGGTCTGCTGCTGTGGTGATAATCCTTTGCTTTATTATTAAAGACATTATTTTGTAAGCGGTAATCCATATCTTGGTAAAAAAAACTTTAAACAAAACTTCGTTGAAAGATAAATCTATTTTATATTTATTATCACTGTCGCTTCTCAACTAACGAGAAGACAAGTGTTCTTTCGTGCATTTTATTTTCACATTAAACTCACTCAACGTTTTGAAAGCTGTGGGTATCTCAGGCCGATGCAAATATAGCAAGTGTGAAATGCAGGCAACTTTTAAAACTGTCATGAATTAAAGATGTATCACGCTGATGCATGAAGATCCGATTTTTCGCTGGAGTCCCACGATTTCATAAGATGAAGTGGGGAAAATTAAAGTTAGATTTGGAAATGCTGTAGACGAAAAATAGATAAGGATTTATTACTTATTTTTACGTAAAGTATAATAAATAAATAGAATTTAATTCCTAATATTTTAAGAAATCCTAAGGATATAAATGATTTTTTCATGAATTATTTTTCAATAAGAGAGCCTTCTGAACATTTGTTATTTTATTGTAAAGGTATTACCTAAGGAACCAAATCCACTTGGATCCAAAGATCTGCGACCAGTTAGTATATTGCCAAACTATCAAAAATATTAGAGAGAGCTGTTGAAGTACATCTAAATCAGGATTTGGTGAAAATTATAGCTGTACAACGGCCCTGCTCCATATGATATTAGTATTTCTCGACTTTAGTAGAGCTTCTTAATTACAGTTTAATGTCTGCAATCTTGCACTACGTAGATCTCTCGCCATCACTTATAGAGCAGTGTTCTGGGGCAGCAAAACTAAGCTCGCCAGTACAAAGGCAAATCTTGCGAAAATCCAAAGACTAGCCTGCGTATGCATGACAGGTGCAATGAGAATGTGCCCAACGGCCGCCATGGAGGTAATCCTAAGCCTTACACCCTTCCATATAGTAGTGGAGAGTATAGCGATAAGGACAACCTACAGAATGACTAGAGAAGGATCCTTCAAAGGCAAGTTTCGACTCCTTCCTGGAAATCATCAAACCTCTTTGTCATCTTCTCTTGGGGAATGTCCCCAAGAGAAGATGACAAAGAAGTTTAGCTTTGTGAAAGAGTTCAACACAAAGCTAAGTAGTGCCATTAAATGGTACAGAGATGGTTCTAGAACAACAGAAGGGACAGGAATAGGGGTATATGGGCCTGGTACCAAATATTCCGAAAGTCTATGCAAATCTCCAAGCATTTTCCAAGCTGAAATCGGAAAATGTGCCCAGTTCAACATAGAAAGAAATTTTCGCAGACAAGAGATCATCATCACGTCAAACAGCCACGCTGCCATTAATGCTTTGAACTCCCCAACTTCAAGATGGTAGGGAGTGCCTAGAGAATCTAAACGAACTAGGCAAGAACGACACTGTTACCCTCCTATGGGTTCCGGGACACACTGGAGTGGAGGATAAAGAGATAGATAGATAAGAGATATCTACCTTACCTGAAGCCTACCGACATCCTGAACTTTTTGAAAGCAATAGGACTGGAGGAACTGTTCTAATCGTTGAGACATCATTAACGAATGGGCAGCAGATGGTGGCACAAAAGATCTTATAGGTCGCAGTGTATCGACACCCCATCAACAGATAGATAGACGTAGGTCTCTTTCTGAAAGTGCTGTGAATTTCTTAAATTCTTATCTTAATAATCGTCAACAATTAGTTAAAATCGATGACGAATTTTCTCATTATAGGGAGCTAAGATGTGGAGTTCCTCAGTGTTCTATTCTTGGTCCTCTGCTCTTTGCTGTATATACAACCAATCCTGTAAATGCCTTCAATACTGTAACATTCATCTTTATGCCGATGACATCAAAATGTACTATAATAATTCCAAAATGGTAGTAGAAGCGTGTAATTTTATAAATGAAGATTTAAACAGAAGAATATTATGATAAAGTTATTCTAAGAGTATAAAAATATAGTAAAATAAACTCTTTTAGTAGTTTTTGTAATGGTTCTTTTGTACAAGCATTATATGTAAATCTTTGCAATAAATAGTTTAGATGTATTTTTTGTGCATCTAGTAATAAACCTGAACCAGAAAATAACGCTCTAAACACCTACATATAAGTTTTAGAACACATTAAAAGTTATCTTTATAACGACCATTTACTTTTAAGACTTATTTCACTAACTTTTCAAGAATTTCTTTACCTGTAAACTTTTATTAACACCATCATAGTTTTAGATGCAGCTCAAAGATGATAATACATCGGCGATTGGACTATTCTCAACGATTCATATGCAGATCGAATATTTTGTGCAGTTGCCGTTTTGCCCATTTCGTGAACGAGTAATGCTCTCACCGTGCACACATATAAAACTGCATGATTTGAATAATATTCTAGGGTAAAAATGGGGGTTACAACAACGTACAGTTCACAAGAAGTCTCGGGATTTTGAGGAATCAAAATGGATCAAATATTTCATATTTATGGGTCAGATTTATAGTTGCATTGAAGTTACGATGCAAATCCTTATGGTTACGAAGGAAATCAGCTAAAGTCAGTTAGATTTGATGTTGATGAAAGCAAACAGTTTTAGAGTAAAATCAATTAATGTTTTATTATCTAATCAGGATAACTACTTATTAATTAAGTAAGTGGAAGAGGCAAATTCAAAGCGGAGGTACCACAAACTGGACTGGTTCTGACCCTGTACAGGGTGTCCCAAATTGGTGTGTTTTGCAGGGTATCTCGTAAACTAGAAGAGATAGAAGAAAAGCAGTTAAGATGTTATGACTTCTTTTTTTGTTAAAGTAACGATATCTTAATTAAATCTTTAGTAACTCCCTGCAGTTGGAAGATACAGGGCGATTATGAAAACTGTCGAAAACTACAAGGTACTATAACTTCTTAATTAAGAAAAATATAAAAAAACGTTATAAAAAACTTTTGATAGATATAATATTAAAGAGTTCAGTGGCGCAAAGATTATTTTTTTAGGGGGCTCACTAAGGAAATATAATGCAAACTTATGTTTTTTTAAATGGGACACCCTGTATATTTTGACGTTTTTCGTTTCCTTTTTTAATTCTCATTCACCTGATATGACATATTATATATCTATTTTCAATGGTTGGAGCTACAGTGCAAATAAACCATTTATGGATGTTATCAGGTGAAACACCCTTAAAAAATTGAACACTCAGTAACGAAATTTAACATTTTATTATAAGGATACTGATACCCTGCAAAACACACCAATTTGGGACACCCTGTACATACTAACTATAATATACTATTGACTATTTCTTTCGTCTTAATTTCCACCAATCACAAACGCGCAACTTTGAATTACAAATGGTTTCTAGATGATTATTTTTTTCATCTGTCAAAACAGTCAGTTTTTGTGGTTTCAGCCAATAAGAGCTCAGGATCCTAACCAATCATTGTGTTTTATACTGATAAAACAGCTTCCTCGTTTTTGTTTTTTGATTAAACTATGTTTACCTTTTTTGAAATGTCAAATATAAACATTTAACAATTTAATCTATGTTAATAACCAAATTTCAAAATGTATTTGTAAACTAACCTGCTTTGATTAGTTTATTTCAAATCGCCTTTAACATTTTTACATACTTCACTTCAACACTAAACTTTTTGTTCATTAAATACCAGATTTTAAATACCTAAACACCTAAAATTAATTAAATTAAGAAAGACTTCATTTCATTCTTCTTCTTCGCTTTTATTTACGGCGACGTTCCGCGGGGTAGCCAATCAAAAAATCGCCTTGGTGGCCCTGTATGTAAAACTATAACAGCTCATCATTTCAATTTAAATTGGTAAAGAAAATTTTCAATATTTGTGTGTAAAGTGTCTTTTGCATAAATGACTATGTTCTCTGTTTTTAATACAAAATGATTCAAAAAATAATCCTTTCAAATACGACTCGTCCTCTGAAATTTTATAGATTAAATTTTTGATCTTCATACTCAAACGCTTTTATTTTAGGCAAAACCACTCAAATTTAATCGATAAAATTTGGAGGACTCGTGGTATTACCTTTGAAAAAACTGTATGGCAGCTCCTGTCAGTAGTTTTTTCGAGTTTACCCGCGGCAAAACTCGACAGCTGTTATCACCAAAAATGACAATACCTTTGATAACAAGTAACTATGGTCTTCTAGGACACCAGCAAACGACGCTAAACACTTTTTCTGATTTTATTGTCAATAAAGTCAATGAGTCGCTTTGGAAGTGACTCTATGACTAATATTGATCAGGCGATTGAGAAAAGTGTACCGTACAATACCGTTAAAACCCATATATCAATATGGAATTCTGCAAGTCAAAGAAATACGAGCTTTTGGAAAGTACAAGTTTAGAGCAACTAAACCTAATCCTGAAAGATTGGGCGTGGAATATGAAGAAAGAAAACGGCGAAAATTATAAAGAACTAGTTGTGAAGACAATGTGGAACATCATTGCAAAAAAAATGCAAGAGATGTATTTTATGAAGCGGAAAATAATTTTTGATCCATTTAAAGATATTATCTTCAAGTCTAGTAGGGAAGCTCGTAATGCGAAACGAAGGAATTTGCAGATGTGCGCCAATAAAATGAAATCGAGCTCTGCTTCATTAAAATTGGAAGAATACCACGCAATGGTTTTATTATGGGAAGAAGACACTCCGGCGGGACTCCAGCGAAAATTTTACAATATCGCTTCAGTAGAACTTGCCTGGAGAGGTGGAGAAGCAGTCAATTGCAGAGTTCATTATTTTAAAGAGGAAGTGGATAATTCTAGGATTAAAACAGGTAGATAACATAGTTACATTATGGAAGAAAGAACAATCAAGTGGATGGTACAAAAACACTCCAGTGGGAAAAAATGAACTTTCGAAATGGACTAAAGAAGCAGCAGAGAACGCAGGATTAAATACAAAAGAAATAAAAATAACAAACCACTCTATACGTTCGACAGCAGTTAGTAACCTGGTTAAAGGAGGGATGGGTGTACAACAATTAATTAAAATTACTGGCCACAGTTCAGCCAACTCAATTAAGCCTTATCTGCAAATGGATAATGAGCATTATTCCAACACCATAAACACCTTTAGAAGTGACGTCTCAGAACCTCCAGCTAAAGACCAGAAAACAAAAATTAGATGCCCATATGATATTACTGAGACCAAAAATAATTATAATGAAGAGACCGAGTCGAGGCTTAGTTGGTATTGCTACATACTAGCCAGGAAACAATATTTAGGTGAACTGTTCAGTAAGGCTGTTACCTCTGATCTTTACAGATTTATAACACTGATTAATAAAAATTATTCCTCATAGAACCTATCCTCTGATAGCATAGATTTACCTATAGTTTCTGTTACCCAGAAACAGAAGCACTGGTTACAAAAAGAGATAAGTATCAGACAAATATTCCCGAAATAGAAAGTTTTATCGTTGTAATTCAGGATTAGGTTATCAATACTAGTAACTCTAGAGTCGGACAAATGTACAAGGTATCATCAGAAATCAAAAAATGACTCCTTTAAACTAGACTATGATAGGCCAAGAGGATGAACAATAACAGACCATCTTTGTGCCCCAAATATAAAATCAAATACATAATAGACTATTTCAAAAATCTAACTTTGGTCTACCACGAATTAATGGAAAAGAGTCACAAAAAAGTAGTAAAAAACTTTTTTATTGGTCTAATTTTCTTGAAAACGACTGGCATATTCAACACAAACAGAAATATGTTAGTACAAATATACCTAATTTTTAAGGAAGCTATTTGAATTTTATTTATTTTTTTTAGGAATAAACCTACATATGTATATACAAGGCTTGACCTCTCCTAAAGCCAATAAACTAACAGAATTGACAGACGTGGTTTGTGTTTCGTTTCTCTGAAATTGCCTAATTCCTTGGAGACATTTTAACTAGCTTTCCTACCGTTCCTATGGATTGGTGGAAAGAGTAGCGGTTTGCAAAACCAAAACATGTTATGATGGGTACAGTATTGGCTCTATTTTTCCTGCACAATATAAAAGCTACTTTCATAACAAAGGTATTTTCTTTTACGAAAAAATCTTTTATTGAGCTCGAAGAATTATTTCAGAGTACAACAAAAAATATATAAACTTTTTTTAGCTCAAAATCAGCAGCTGTATAAATATGTTTTTAATTTATAAAACCTTTCTTTTACTGTGTAAAATGTTGATCGAATATTTGTTTCTCAGCAGCTATTGTTAAACAGTAACTAAAAGACAAATTTTGTTTTCTGAAGGTAAGTAACCGAAAGACAAAATAATAAAAAAACAAAGTCCACGATTAAATAGAACGGTTTAGAATCTTTATGTATTCCATTATGACGGTCCTGGATAGCGATGTGGAGTGATTCTCACCTCCGGAGGCGGCGTAGGATCGACTTATTGATTCTTAGAGCGGTTGTTGTTTGAATATTAGATAAGTTGAGACGGAATTTAATCCCGCAGGCATTCCACACGCGTCCTGCGAAATGTGATATTTATATACGGCTTTCGTGGTTTTCATAGATATTTATATTGCTTTCGGAATCGAATATTTAGATCTCATGTTTTGAATTAGCATTTATTTACTGAAATTTCGAGGTTCTAACATAAGAAATTTCCTGTATGTCCTCAAGGAGAATTAAATTGAGACCGTGTCTAAAGGTTTTACTATTAATAGGGACCTTTTAGATAAAGCACGAAAGAAGTAGGTATATAATAAATTGCTAGAAGGAGGAGCAGGCGTATACACGTAAGTATTAAACTTGTATATTATAATGGTATTGGAAGTCTTTCTTATTTTTTATTAGTTTGGGTAATTATAGTACTTTACCTTTAGTTTTAATTTTAGGTTTAATTTTAATTTAATTTTAATGAAAATAAAAAAAAAATTAATCTTTTAATTTAAGATTATTTCACTCTAAATTCACCCAGCTTGCAAAGAAAAAAATAAATGAAAAACTGTGTGTACTCTTACACAGAACTTAAAAATCTTTTAAAGTAATCTGTAAATTTATCTTGGACGCCATCTCTTAACACCTTTTAAAGATCAAGAGAACTCCTACTTCAGGGTGTTAGGTTCTAAACAGCTTAATCTATGTATTTAAATTCAATAATAATAAACGAATAACGATAAAATGAGAGCACATTACCTTTTTGTTATTAAATTCGATTTCAAGCTTGTATTTCTAGGGAAACTGGGATTCTGTTGGATTCTGGGAACTGGATATTTCAGGAACCATTGGATTATTACTATTCAGGAACTACTGGACTTTTCTTAGGAATAACTCTTCAGTTTTGATAAATACACTTTTTTATTAACACAGGTAAAAGTTTATAATAATTTTAAGTCACTTTTGGTTTTGTTTTTAATTCAACTGTTTTTATTTGACACAGCGATGTGGAGTCTACAAGGTTTTTTAACAAAAAGCCGAGAATGATCTGGAAAACCGTTTTTATGATTCTTAGAAGTCACAGCCACCTATGTTGAATTTTCACTCATTTAAAAAAAATACTTAATTTACTGGAAAATAAAGAATTCTCCCGCATAGATTCAAGTATTATGTTAGTTATATTCTATATTGGCATCACTTTTTACAGCCTATTCATTTATAAATTTACCAAAATGTGAAAACTATTTGTTTCGGTTTATTTTTTTATTCATTTAAAGGACCAGGCACCTTTCTTATGGGAAAATGGCTTTCCGTCAAATTTTCTGATAAGTTGGTATGATGTAGAACTCGATGCTCTGACAAAAAGTGTCCATTGGCCCAAACCGATCCTATGGCTAGTTTTCGAGGTACAGGATGTTAAACATCGGAAATGCCACTTTTTTGTAACCAAATTTCTCATAACATAACATATTCGAGTTTGTTGTAGAAAACATGAATTATAGATCATTTGGCAACAATATTTTATAAACAATTACTGTACAATTTGGTTACTTACAGGGTGGTTCGAAAATAAGTAATATGGTTTTTTTGAAGAAATTATTTTTTTTATAACAGCTTTAAAAATACAAGCAAATGTCATTGCATCATGAATATATAGTTTAAGTAATTACTTCTTGGTGATGAATCATGTTTTATACAGGGTAACTCATAAATGTAGTTACAGAAGACATATAATGTATTTTAGCTTTAACGAATCGCCCTGTATAAACGATGTGTTATAAAACTTCTATAATATCTTAAATATATGTACGAACTGTCACTCTAGCACCACTCTATGTCATACAGCGTGTTAAACTGATTGCAAACACTTTAAAAATTAGAAAACCTGTGTTTTGTGCACCACCCTGTATTTTAAAAGTTTCTCCGTCAACTTTATAAATTAATACATTTTCACATTAACAGAAGTTCAATATTTAACTGCGCAAAATTTTGTTGTAATCCTATGACCAGTTTTCCTAAACTCTGTTTTCATAATTAGTAAGCTTTTTTTATATTATTTTAGAACAACTATTAACTATGGGCACCCATTTTAGGAAAACTGGTCATATGATTACAACAAAATTTTGCTCAGTTAAATACTGAACTTATATTAATGTGAAAATGTATTAATTTATAAAGTTGACGGAGAAACTTTTAAAATACAGGGTGGTGCATAAAATACGGGTTTTCTAATTTTTAAAGTGTTTGCAATCAGTTTAACACGCTGAATGACATAGAGTGGTGCTAGAGTTATAGGTCGTACATTTATTTAAGATAATACAAAAAGTTTATAACATATCGTTTATACAGGGCGATTCGTTAAAGCTAAAATACATTATATGCATTCTGTAACTACATTTATGAGTCACCCTGTATAAAATATGATTCATCACCAAGAAGTAATTACTCAAACTATATATTCATGATGAAATGACATTTACTTGTATTTTTAAAGCTGTTATAAAAAAAATAATTTCTTCAAAAAAACCATATTACTTATTTTCGAACCACCCTGTAAGTAACCAAATTGTACAGTAATTGTTTATAAAATATTGTTGCCAAATAATCTATAATTCATGTTTTCTACAACAAATGCGAGTAAAACAGGTCTTTTATGAGAAATCTGGTTACGCAAAAGTGGCATTTCCGATGTTTAACACTCTGTACCACCTTTTCAGAAAATTTGACGGAAATCCATTTTCCCATAAGAAAGGTGCCTGGTCCTTTATCTTTGCAAACTATTGGTTTAAGATTTTATATTGATGAAACTCGATACCAACATATCATAAAGTAATAAAGAATAAACATGCCAATGCAGGTCGTTGCCAAAAGGAGGAATTGTAATAATCTCTTACTGAAGTATCTACGTAACTTGATCATATGCCGATGGAGGGTAGAAATTCTGCTTTATACAGATTTAGTTCAAATGATTATTTTTTGTTTTCATAAAAAACAAGGAAATTACCACTGAGAAAAATACCCTCGATTTCGTTGAGATATAAAAATTATTAATGTATTAAAATTTACCGACAAGAATTAACAATTAAATTCTGTACCTCATGCTGGCTTGTTGGTTTAAACCACTTTCTCAACAAATATTTTAGTATTTTTACATGAAAGTTTGTCTATTGCAATATCTGAACAGAAAAAAAAAACAGAATCTAAATCGGCTGCATCGGCTTATAAAAGAAAGTTCTAAAAACCACTGGGGCGAAAGCAAAAGTTGTAGGATTCCCAACAGGGCTCTTTTTACCATCGTTTAAAGCTGCCTCTTGGGGAAAAGGAGAGGGAGCTCCTAAATTATGGACCACAATTCATATGTGCGGCCTTATATAGATGAGTTACCTTAATATTTACGGGACCGGGAGCTGGAAAATATATCTGGAAAATATACCTCCGGAAGTCGCTTAATGCCTGCGCAGTCCACTGGCTTAGAAAGAACGATGGGCACAAGGATAAAGACTGTGAAATTTATTGGTAGATGTAAAACTGACTTCGAAATTGCTTATTATAGTAGTAAGAGAGGTTTTCGCAAGTAAAAATTGTATGTCTTTCTCTAAAAGGAGACTGACTTTAAATAATTGTGTTTGGTCAAATAATTTGCTTTAAAGTGATCATTTTAAGGCACTTAAAGTAATATTTTTAATGCTACAATAGGGGTGTTAAAAATTGCATTTTTAACATGTTTGTAGAAAAAGTACATTAAGATACAATTTTGTCATTTTAATACCGACATATTAACTCACATAGTTTGTCAAACTATAAAACTATTTGACCTACTTCAGAAAATGTTCACAAAATAATGAGAATTCCTGTAGATAAAAGGACAGCACTAATTGAAAATCTGAAAATCCAATACTGAAATCATAATTTCAGGTCATGTTTCCTGATTAAAAGTTGGCAACCTAAAAACTTCATTGAAATGCGTTCCAAATGTAGATTACAAAAATGAAAACAAATTCATTATAAAAAAATTCAAATATTGGATTTTTACTATGTTTTTAGTTTTCCCTTTGAAATTTTATTTACACCAATGAAAAATTTATAACCGTTTATTTATTTTACAGTAAATTTGTTCAGTTTAATTAATAATTGCCGGTGTGAATTTCAGTAAAATTCAAATTTAATGGTGTTTATTAATTAACAAATAAATGAAAATTTTACTGTTAGAACAGCACAATCCTCAAAGGATAATGTGATCATTTAGCGAAAATTAATTGAAAAAAAGCATTTTCTCAATTCTTTGATAAGTATTTTTATCAAATCAAAAATAACGTAAAAGTTAGCGATTGTGTACTTACTAATTTCTACAAATACCTAAAGAAAAGTGGCAAAGGATAATTTAAAATAAAAATTAAAAAATATTACATAGTTCTCTAAAATGATGTATTTACATGTAATTTAAAGTAAATAAAATAATTTTTTACTACTCACCACACAAGTTTACGTGAAAAATGTTCATACCTGCAACAAAATTAAATAATTTTAGAACAGTATATAAATTTACTTATGATAGATACAAAAAAATAACGTTTTTACAAATTACTTTCTTGTAATTATGGTTTTAGATATTTATAAAAAATTAGATTTTTAGTTTTTTATTTATTCGCGTCATGACTTATGACAGGCGTCATCAGCTGGGCTAGTGACTAAAATTAACAAACACTATGATTTCGTCAGCCCTCCATAGGCTTTTTTTTTCAAACATCTTGTAGTAAAAACGCCGTCCCAGTCGATGAAAACTCCTGGAAATACGAAATTACAAAATATTTATCTGAAGGAAGGGCTGATAGTTCAAAAAATATATTAAAATGGTGGAAGAGGCATGAGGCTGCATTTCCAATACCTACTATCTAAAATTTTCATGGGAACATATTCAAATAAACGTCATCTTAACTCGACTAAAACTGTATTTCCGCTATTTTAACAATTGAATAGTTTACACTAGTAGAAAGATGAGGAAGAACATAAGATTTATATTGATATGCAAAAAAAATAGTTACAATAAAAAATATGGGCCAAAAATCTTCAAAGTGCTCTCCTAAACTAAGTAAAATATAGTTACAATGTTATTCATATCAGGTATCGATTTTAACTTTAAAATATGAAAAAAAATGAAAATGAGAATTGTAAATCAACATTTTAAATATTCATCACTAACAAAAAAATGATTTAAATGAATTACAACTCTCAAAGACATCACATTTATTTCTTTAAAAAGAATATTTGTGTTAAATCTTAAATTTTTATAATACACAATTTTTAAAATTTTCCTTTGAAGAATTACGACTTGTTCTATATGTATAATTTATCTAATACTTTATAAAAAATTTCCTGAGCTCTTCAGCTTATTTCCTCATCGTAATCCTCTGTATATTTCAGAGAGTTAATGTAACATGGAGTAAACGTATTAATGAAATCCTGCGGAGTCAGTCCTCTCCCGGGACCGTTCGCTGAGCAGTTTCTAAGATCTTTGATGTCGCGCTTTTCTTGCTCGCTTGTGTTCATCCTATCTTGTGGTTTACTCTGTAGATCACCGATTATAAATAATATATTTTGCGATCTCAAAATCTCTCGAACGGCAACAGCGAGTTTAAAGGGTCGACCATGTTTTCATACCAGCAATAATCGGATTGGAAATCAATTAGGCTGGAGAAACTTTGTTCCTTAATATAAATTATTTATCAGTCTGTTCATTTCTTAGCCGTTTACTTAGTCACAGAAAAAACTTCTTTCTTATTGATATTTATCAGAATATGTATAGCCTAGTTTTCAGAAACTTTGACCTTTCATAAAATGTGATATCGCTGAAAGCTCTTAGGTGTAGAATTATTACACATTATAAAGTGTATTTTTAACTAATTTTTAATATTAAAAACATCCAAATTTTATATAACGTTTGGCATCTTTAGGGCAACTACCAACTTAATGTTTTTACTTTTAAAAGTAAGAGATAAAACTCGATTTTTCTTACAACAGGATTTATCCTAATTTTCTCTTTTGCAAGTGATTCATCATCCCTCAGGTTTCTTTCGACACGTCTAAAGATTTTAATGCTGGGAACAAGGCGACCTGGAAATGCTCCTGCATACATGTTGCGTGTCCTTACAGGATATTGGTTACAGTTAGAGTGAATAAATGTATTGTTAATTTTACTTTAATTCAATAATTCATTTTTAAAATGTAGTTAATAAATAATTTAGTAAATAAGTAAGATCTTTCAAATTAAACATTGCAATAATAACGAAAAGAAAACCTTGGAAAATTGTGTTATTAAATTCAAAAATCAGTCTACAGTTGCATATATTGGCCGGTAGTTAGGAACACTCTGTATTTTGCGCAGGATTTCTTATAAAAAATGTTAAACTAATTGAAGTCACTATAAAACTATATTTTCGGTTTTCTAAATATAATTAATTTAATCGATTTAATTTGAATTCGACTTCTTCTCAAAATAAAAATAAAATTCCTCTTCTTCAAAAAGAAAAAATGACCAAAGTACATGAACAAATAACACCAAAAAAAACAAGCAAAATCATCTCCAAACCAAAATCAATAACGGCTTACAAGGAAAATGTAAAATACTATTAGGGAAAGTTAGAGTCAAAATAACATTTTATCGATAAATACGTTCAACCTAGAACTAAGCTTATAAGTTTGGGAAAACTATTTTGAGCGAAATGTTATGGAAGAAAACTCAACTTAGAGTAACTTATGTTTCCAGGATTTAGTAACTTGATAGGTAATAAAGAAAAAAGAATTAAAGAACTTTGTTAGTTTCTCTCTTGTGAATAAATTTGTGGTAAAATCCCCTAAACGTTGTCTTAGAAAATACATGATAAAAATATTAACCATCACTTTGAGAAGTTAAATTGAGAAACAAACATTATTTGGCCACATAAATTAAAAATCAAATTCTTTATTTTGCTCCTTAAGAAAAATACGATTATAGATGCCAACGCGGTTGAGGCAATCATTCAAGTAATATTAAAAATTGAGTAAAGGAAGAAAGAAAAAGCAATGGATGTGCAACTATTAACTAACGCTGTCAGAAAATAGTGGCATGAAACAGTAAAAAGTTAGGAAATTTTTTAAATAAATTTTTAATTCTCCAATGAAAGCAAAAAATATATAAATAATATTAATTATAAAAACACTTTTGTACAAGACCAAGGTCATTTTTAAAAGACACGTTGGAAATAGTACTTTAAATAAATTGGTGTTGTCAGAAAAGTCGGGGAATTCCCCGTAAGTGCGTCAGTGGCCAATGTTTGAAGCTGAAGATAAATGTTCAGTGTCATCAATTAAGCTGATAGCCCTTCTCTGGATTGTATCATAAATGAGAAAAATGGTTGGTCCAGGGCCTTTCCGTATATGAATCAAGTTAAGGTTCAACATGTCTAACAGTGTCAGAGATAGAGACACCAACTAGTCAAATGGTCTTAAAATATCGCTTAAAAAGATTTGTTTATTTACTAAATAGGTTTAGTTAAATGATTCTTCGTGATGCCACTATAAATTTTTAGAGATGACTCAATTAGAGGTTAAATTTCCAGTCTAAAAGACCGTGTGAAAGGTGAGATTGCACCTGCGAGTAATATACAATTTTTAAATGATGGGAATCTAAAAATTGAGTTAAATATTTAATTTTACCACTTAGATCTCTTACTCTTTTTATAATGTTATTAATTTGCAGGTCCCACCGTAAGTGACGATCAATAATGATACCAAGATATTTTACATGTTCAGCTTCTTGAATACTAATATCTTCGGCTACATTTAAGTTACCAAGTTGAGGCAAATTGGTTACATATGAAGTAAAAATTCGTTTTATTGGCATTTAAAATTAGTTTGTTATATCGGAACCATTTGACTATTTGTTTAAAATCAGTTTCTGCGATTCGTTTTAGAGCTTCCCACGAATTAGCTAAGTAAAAAATTGTAGTGTCATCGGCGAAACTTTTAAATCTAAGGATAGAAGACTGTTTATATACAGGGTGCGCCAATTATTTCCACTCGATCTCTAACACCGAAACTAAAAGAGATATCAACAAGATTTTTTGTAGGGGTAGACAGTGTCACTCGGACTACAATTTTAAAATATTTTGATGTATACGGGGTGGCTAATTTTTGTGGAATGAAAATTAATTTGGTTTTTTTAAATTGAATACCCTGTATATGATTATGTCTTCTGATTCTACTTAATATTAGATTTACGGTAGTTTTTTGTATTTGTAAATCCGACGCGGCGTTGATAAGTTATTCCTATTTTAAGCAGATTTAATGAAATAACAGCACTTCAGAAATATTAGCACAAAAACCACATTTTTTAAAAAATTCCTCAAAAAAGCTACTATGATGTAAATGAAACATGCACCTATCACAATAATCACACAACATCTTCACCTGTTGCACAGGGTGTTTGCCGATGTCGTGCCAATAGTCTAGTTTTCAAATGGCAATAACTTAATTTTTTTAAATGGGACACCCTGTATATTTTTCTTCAGTTAGAAGCTCTCCCTAATAGGCATTAAAAAAATATAGGGTTTTGCACATCTAACTTTACTATTTACTTTAATAATTGACGTTAAGTGACAAACAACATATTTTACACAATTTTTAATAAGTACAAAATTTTACAAATTTTAATCGTAAGAAAACTACAATAGTGAAAGTTAAAATTTATAGTAGGTGTTCAAAATGTCTTCCATTTTCATTTATACATTTTCTTGCCCTTTTTTTCATTGATTTACGCACATCTCTTAGGATTGCAGGGGTCACCTGTCTAAATGCTGCAGTAATTCTTTCCTTCATATTTTCTTTTGTGGTAATCTCTTCTTTGTAAACAATATTTTTAATAAAACCCCGCAAGAAAAAATCGCAATGTGTAAGGCAAGGCGATCTAGTAGGCTAATTTATAGGTCCTCCCCTTCCTATCCAACGATCCTGAAATTCCCTATTTAACCAATTGCGAACATCTAATAGGTAATGTGGTGTGGCACCATCTAATTGAAACCACATTCCGTTGCGATAATTTTGAAGCACATTTTGCAATAAGTTGCGAAAATCATGTTCTAAAAAATCTAAAAATATAGCTCCATTTATAGTCCCATCAAAGAAATAGGGACCAATTACATAATCACCTATTATTCCCGCCCACACATTCAAAGACCATCGATACTGTGATGTGGTTCTAAATAAATGTTCATTGTGGTCCGAATAATAATGGAAGTTGTGTCTATTTACACAACCGTTCTTATGAAACGTGGCTTCGTCGGAGAATAAAACTTTGTTTAAAAAGTTACGCTCTGTATTTATCTTGTTTATTAACCATCTACAGTATTCCACTCTACGCGTGAATTCACGTGGTAACAATTCTTGGTGAAGCTGGATATGATAGGGGTGATATTTATTCTTTTTTATTATGCGTCTAATTGTGGTATTGGAAATATCTGACTGATTCCTTAATTGCCTTGTGCTTATATTGGGATCTTCAACTATACTGATCATTACCTTATATTCGTTGTCAATAGTAACAGCTGTAGTTTCACGTGAATGTTTTTCATACTTGACGGTTCCTGTTCTATCAAATCTATTCTTTAAATTCTCAAAAGTATCCTTTTGTGGATGACGTCTTTGCGGGTATCTTTGACGATAGACCCTACTAGCAAGAAACGCATTTTTTTGACATTCACCCAGTATACATATCATATCAATATTTTCTTGAACACTATAATTCTTATTAAAATCCATTTTTTATACACAATACCAATTAAATATAGTAGACGTGATACAATACAAAAGTTTATGTTGACAATTAATGCCATAACAAAATATACCTACTGTCATTTTCATAGGTAACTTGATTTCTTATTAAAAATTGTGTAAAATATGTTGTTTGTCACTTAACGTCAATTATTAAAGTAAATAGTAAAGTTAGATGTGCAAAACCCTATATTTTTTTAATGCGTATTAGGGAGAGCTTCTAACTGAAGAAAAATATACAGGGTGTCCCATTTGAAAAATTAAGTTATTGCCATTTGAAAACTAGACTATTGGTACGCCATCGGCAAACACCCTGTGCAACAGGTGAAGATGTTGTGTAATTATTGTGATAGGTACATGTTTCATTTACGTCATAGTAGATTTTTTGAGGATTTTTTTTAAAAAATGTGGTTTTTGTGCTAATATTTCTGAAGTGCTGTTTTTTCATTAAATCTGCTTAAAATAGGAATAACTTGTCAACGCCGCGTCGGATTTACAAATACAAAAAACTACCGTAAATCTAATATTAAGTAGAATCAGAAGACATAATCGTATACAGGGTGTTCAATTATAGTTCAAAAAACCAAATTAATTTTCATTCCACAAAAATTAGCCACCCCGTATACATCAAAATATTTTAAAATTGTAGTCCGAGTGACACTGTCTACCCCTACAAAAAATCTTGTTGATATCTTTTAGTTTCGGTGCTAGAGATCGAGTGGAAATAATTGGCGCACCCTGTATAAAGTGAACAGTAATGGTCCGAGTACTTGACGCCAAAAGTAACTGATCTCAATTCACTTAAAGTTCCATTTATTGAAACCTGTTGCAGTCGATTTAATAAGTAACTTTTTAATAATTCAAAGGTATTTCCTCTTATTCCATACCTACAGCTGAAGTTTGTGAAGCAATATTTCATAAGAGACAGTATTAAATGCTTTAGAGAGGTCTACAAAGACGCATAAAGCTGACATTTTTTTATCTATTGCTTCGTAAATAAGGGATGATAATGAGCAAATAGCATCCTCGGTTGACTTGCCCTCTCTAAAGCCATACTGTTTATCTGAAATTATATTTGTATAAGAATTTAGTAAGACGAAATTTTAGAATTTTTTAATTTAGACTATCTTGAAATAAGGGAAATAGGTCTGTAATTAGTTACTTCTGGTTTACTCTCTGACTAATGAAGTGGTTTACTAAGACCAAGTTTAATTTTGTACTTATTATTAAAGTATAACATAAATTACTTGGCGAGAACTACACCTGCCCTATAAATAAGGATATTTTCTATGTACCTTCATTTCAAACGTAATGCCGGTACCGGCATCTCTGCGGCGGTGATATTTCCGTGAAGGTAACCACCGAAACGACGGTTTCCTCGTCGCAGACCGTTAAAGTGTCACCGGCTAAGGCCGGTTGCGTGCTTTATTACAAAAATAAATTCCGTTCCTAGTCACGAATTTTCATTCTGGACCACAGAACCAAGTAAGAAAGTTTTTTTCTTGTTGTTCTTAGACAGAGGCGTCGGCGGAGTAACATGTCGATTTTTAAATCATGTTATCGTTAATTCTACTTTCTTACATGTTTCGGTATGCCAGTTATGTATGTCGTAATAAGAAACTTTACTTACGGTTATTAACTTCATTTTAATTTTGACCAAACCATGTGAAAACAGATCGTCAAAAATTAACTTCCACTTGTCTCTTCAACAGGGAATTTTTAATTACATTTTCTGTAAATGTCCTACCTCATATTGTCACAAATCCCATATATAATTAAAATATTAATTTCAGAAAAACTAGGTAACAAAGTCAAAAACACTTAAGAATCTTATTTACCGAAATTATTTTATTTAAACTTTATTTACACGATAGAAAACTTAAAATATAAACATTTCAAAATTTCGCTAACCGTGCAGAAAGACGAAAATCGATGTTAGATTGCCTAATTGAGTGGCTATTACCGAGATAAGTGTAGGACAATTTATTGAAACTATGAACTCTGCTACTGTCAGCGAAATTTTCCTAAAAACTCTTTCGCGACGGGAAAATAGAGAGTTGGTTGTTGGCTGCAGAGTCAATAGTTGGCTGGACAGTACCCTGACAAACCTTGGACCAACATTCAGTTGCTTGAACCCTATTTGTCATTTAGGTATTCATTCATAGACATTTTGTATTTGTAATAGTTTAAACAAAAAACTATTAAATAAACATACAAAACCAACACAAGCCAATACCCAGGCCCAACATGACCAACACAGGCCAACACTAGGCAACCCCTATCTATAGAGTGGCCCAGCAGGAATTTGCTACAGCGGACTTCTGCAGCAGATGGTGTTAATATCTTGGATCAAACACTCTCTTGGAAGCTCTAGCTTTAAGCACCGTACTGGACACAATGCCTCTTCCACATCTAACTCTACATATTTATTGTCGTTATCCTCTTATTAATAGTACTATGTAGTGTTGTTGTTTTTACTATTAGAATTCATTTAGTTTTTTCATCGCCGCCCTACGTGAAATTCTAACCGCACGCCTAGGAGTTTTCGTGGCGAAACTTCAGAAAGGAAAAAAAAGGACGTACGCGAACAAAACGCGTGCGGCTCGAGTTTTCTTTTCTACTTTTGCCAGACCCCTTTTTGTTCATTGTCTAGTGTGTCAACAGGATTTATTCTGTAAGAGATGTTACGTTTTGAACTGAAATTAAAACAAAAAACACCTTTGCAAGTAATTTTTTAAAGGAGAAAAGCCTGAAGACAGTGTTAGATTATACTTTACATTTTTGATACATTTTTTGCTGCTTTGCAAAAAAATACTATGGTGCTAGATTTTCATTATGGTAATTTATGAAAATTGCGTGGTAGTAAAATGTCTTTTTATGACAAAATATTTGGGATATAAAATAATATATTACTTCAAGGATTTATTTTAAAAATTTAAATTTTCTTTTATCCATATTAATTTAATAAGAGATTACATTTTTAATAATTTACAAAAATGGAAATAGTCCAAACTAAAATATCATAATCATTGTTTAGTTTGTAAGAAACAGTTTTAATCTCAGCATGTATAATGTTCTTGTCTCTTTAAACTGTCTAACCAAAAGAATAAATGTTATTAATTACTCTCTCTCTCTTCACTGGATTAAAACCACTTAGTTGTTGAAAAAAGTTTTTAATTGACATTTCGGCTTTCCTATCGAAAGCCGTTATCAAAATGACATAACAAAATAAATAAATTTACTATAGAAACAGAACAGTTGATAATCTTGCAAAAATCATCATCAACATGTACACTTAGAATAGATTTTGAGATTGAAGATGTCAAAATCTGTTTCAATCATATTTTTGTTTCTGGGAACGAATTTTGAAAGGATAGCGCATTTGCATATTATAAGAGAATTTATACTTCGTCATAAATGAAGTTTTCTTATTAATATTATCATAAGAAAAAACCAGATAAAAAACCAAATTTTTGAAATATCGACCGAACAATTAGAAACACATTCGTTATTATTTAAGCATATCAAAATATATAATTACTTGTATATTGTAGATTGTAAGGTTCGTTGTTCGGATACTTCCAGACTGTCTTCCCATCAACCTAAGTAGATCTCTTGTAAAGCTTTTTCCAATTATACGTCAGGCGTTAGTATCACCTGTTTGTCTTTGCCTATTTTCTATAACTGTTACATAGGACGGTTGATTCATCTGGATTCGAGCAAAATATCTGCCGTGCTCATATTATGTAGATTACATTTCAAAGGATAGTGTTCGATCAGGAATCAGGCAATATATTATAAAGCTCCTTGGTTGTCTTTACCCTGGATGTCCCACCAGTAAGTTATTTTTCTGCTTCTGCTTCTATAAATGGTGCTTCCTCTTGTGCAATGTCATCAGCAGTTTCATTTCCAGTTACACTAGCTGACAAATGATTATGTTAAGAGGACATCTATAGTCCAAGCTAAAAGATCCACTTAGATGAGGTCGACGTAAAGGCTACTAAATAATCAGGGGATGAATGAAAACTAGTTCTTCCACCAACTTGGCTAACGAACAACAATACCACCTCTGCAAAAAAATAGTGTTGTTAGCAGGATCAAATTTGACTTTATTAATAATTCTCATGTAACCCACTGGATCATCTTCTTTTTCTTGAGAATGAAGTATTTGCTGCCTCAGCATAAATAGGTAAGTGTTGTAGTTCCTATTATCCCAGTGATTTCTTTGACAAGGCTTTGTTTTCATGTACCGTTGTACTTGTAACAAGTATAAAACAAGAAACAACAAAATCAATATAAGAAAAATAAATATTCTTCTTGGATATGCTAGATATTAATTTGCAATGCTCAATAAAACAAATAAGAATGAAAAGAAAGCAGGTTATTAAACATTTTAACACGAAAACGAAATAGATTCAAAGGAAAATCTTTTTCGAAATTAATTTCCTTTAAACTCATTTTATTTTTATAGGATTGATTTTCAGTGATGTAATGAATATTTTTACGTTATTTTTTTCTTATTGAACGGTATCAGAATATTTCGTTATGGAAACTCGATCTATTCAGATCAGAAACAGTCACAAAGATAAAAAATTTCAATTATGTTAAGAAATGAATAACTCTTCCAAATTATGTTTGCAAACATTCGGTAAACGTAACCGTCGATTTTGTAAACAATATAAATGGTCACTTCAATAAAAAAAATAATAAGTTATGGGGAGGGAGTATAACTAGGAAAAGAACAAGCAGTGCGACATAAAAATCGGCGATATAGTGGTTGTGGTAAAAAAAACAACTATAGAGACAAAAGCAAATTCAAGACGTTATTATCACCGACCGTGAGTTAACACAAAACGAACATCGCTGTAATTACAAGAGGTGCTCTCACTTATTATACTGGTAGGTCGAAAACAAACCAAGGAGTAGGAATATAGGTTACAGGTCCCACACTAGGATATCAACAGCCCTGCAAACACTCAATACCATCTCTGTGAGATGGGCAAAGTGGACAGTGGAACATGAAGAATCTGCGATGATGAAGATGAGACGGCGGCAGAATACATTATCTGCAATTGCAGAGTAATTGTTCGCCAATGCCTTAAATACCTGGAACCGGTCTTCCTAGAGCCTGACGAGGTTACAAACCTAGTTCCAAAACGGATAATAGGCTTTCTCAGAAGCCTAGATCTTTTAGGCTAAAACATAGATATAGGATATACACAAAAGATCTTATAGGTCGCAATGTGGTAAGGCCAACTGGGCAAATCGACCCCTCTTGCAATATACAAATTCAAGAAATATCGAGGAGTACTTTGCAGACCAAGAAAAATATTAAAATAATGGTTTTTGGTATTGACAAACAAATTAGTATATAATAGTAGAGATTGCTTATAGCTAGAACAGAACATATATAGCAAAGCACTTAGTAATAATAATAATAAATAAATATATCAATGCATACTTGTGCCCATCTCATCTTGCAACTGAAACCTCCTTGAAAGAAGATGGTAGTTTCAATTTGGATTATTATTAAGCTCGTGTTAGGTATTAAAAAAACCTTTCCTTACAGCATAAAAAAGTATGTTCCGCCATATCCTGTCCAAAATATACACGTCTCTTGTGGATCATATATTTACTTCCTTAGATCCTTGAGTAAGGCAGCCTTCACCACCATACATTCATAAGCAAGTCTTAATACTCACTTTCCTTGTTCTCTCTCTGGTATATTTATATACCTTTGGATGATCAAAATTCAACAAGACCTTCTTGTAGCCCTGTCTATTTAAGGTATTAAGCTTTTTTATTGAGTATTAAATGCATGGGTCTACATAATTATTATTTCTCACTCATATATATCGGAAAGATACTTTAGAATTAGGCAAGAAGAAGCCTATTCCGATCTTAAAGAAATTAAGGCTGGAGTACCTTAAGGAAGTGTCCTAGGACCTGTCCTATACTTACTGTACACCTGTGATATTCCAGAGTTAGAAAACAATACTATAGCCACCTTCGCCGACCATACTGCCATTCTAGCAGTAGGAAAGAGCAATGAAGAAGCAACCCACAAGCTGCAAACAGCTGCCCATCTTATCTATGACTGGACGAAGAGATGGAAAATTAAACTTAATGAAACTAAGTCACTCCACATTAACTTTACAACCAATAACCTGTTTCCATATTCAAACAGAGCAAAATATTTAGGTATTACCTTAGATGCCAAACTCCGATGGAAAGTGCATGTTAAAAAGAAAAGAGAATAACTTAGACTGAAATATAGAAAAATGTACTGGCTAATTGGAAGAAACTGCACTCTGTCTCTACATAATAAGCTTATGCTTTATAAGCAGATACTTAAGCCTGTATGGACCTATGGTATCCAACTATGGGGATGCACCAAAGCAAGCAACTTAGCAATCATCCAAAGATTTCAAAACAAAGCACTGAGGAACATAGTAGATGCCCCTGTTGACCAGACCATCAAGAAATTAGCCAAGAGTCATGAAGAAATACTTCATCATCATGTCAATGTCGAGGCTATCCAGCTCCTTGACAATACTGGTTAGAAAGAAGACTTAAGAGGATCAAGCTCTTTGAGTTAGTTTAGTGTTTTTAGTGCAAAAGCAGAGCTTGTGTGTGCACGTTAAAGTTTATTGCAATCCATTCTACAGAACCTTATAACGCTGATGAGTATACCTTAGATTTAAGTTTCAAACTATATTAGATTAAGTGAGAATTAAATTGCTCATTGGTCACTGTTGACCAGATTGTAATATACTAAATGCCTTTATGGGTGTTTAATTATAAAAAAAATTATTTAACACCTTCTCGGCAATCTTGCTAAAAATACCTTGTTTGTTAAATTTAATCTCCATGTATTTGTGATTTCTCTAGCGTTGACCTTTCTGGCAGGGCAAATTAGAGTTTGTAATGCTTTTTATTATTTATTATTTATTTATTTTATCATTGCTGAGGTTCTTTCATGAAGAGTGGGTTAGGATTAGTTACTTTCAATACTAAGTTATAGGGAAACCATGATTTTTTGTCTAAAGTCTATGTTTATTAATTTTCTTTACAATTCATATTTGTTACACTTTTTTTTTAAACTCTCTTCGTCTTTTTTACATGTGCTGTATAAATAACCATTAGTGTCTGCCCTAGGGTTACTTTTCCGTTTTATTTTCTTTTAACGTACCAAATTATTCATGATTTCAATGAAAATACTCTAAAATATAAAAAGAAAAAAGGTAATTTCCTTCCAGTAGAACATTAAAAGATCCCATTTACCGAATTTAACACGATATTAGTCGTCTTTCTTGTTACGAGAGAACGATTATTGATTTTCCCTGTAGAGATTTCGGAGGCTGCCGCTAGCGTTATTCTTCAATGTAATCAGGCGTTTTATTCTTTATGAGAATTGATTTAAAAATGGAGTGACACGACCCGAGATGAGAGGACTTTTCAGTGTTATGAAAAATAAAAAGAGTACATGGGTTTATGCAAAAAGTGTTCAAATTTGCATGGCTGAACTTTGGAATTTATAATGAGCAACTTCATCACACAGTTTAATATAAATTAAAAAAATAAATTGGTTTAATTAATTGGTAGCCAACTTATCAATATTATTATTAACTCAGCAGTAACTACATATTGAACGCGAAGATCTGGGGCAGCATCCAATATGTTCCTGCACTTATTTTTGGTTTTAGCTTAAACTGAAAAACCAGTCTCGCATCTGTAAGTCATCACAAACGGAAACAAAACTATAATAGACATGGTATTCATCTTTAAATCCCATCCAAAAGTCAATCAAATTAGAATCTTCTGATACGATTTTTTGTTTTAGACGGGATGAACACTTAATGTTGATCAAATTCTCATACTCTGACACAGTTAGCATCGATGGTTAAGTATGATTTGCAATTAGATTCTGTATCCAGTCCATGTCCTGTAATTTCTCCAGGAAATACTCTTTCAAGAATTTTTTAAGGTGAATCAAATGTTCATGTATGTTTTTTTTGATATCAGAGGTTACTTACAACTAATTTCCTTCCAGAAATCGATTATCTCTTACTGTAAACATTGTTGTGTTTCTTCCCTAGAAGGACTTGCAAATTACGTTATGTCTAGACCAGCAACTTTATTAGTATTAAATATTGTCATAGCATCATTGAATTTGATCCATATCTAAATTACAATAAGACAATTTGGGCGAAAGTTTCAAATTCAAGAAGGGAAAACAGCGAGGAGTAAAATTTTCGCAAGGGTTCATCATGAACGACTGGTATTGGGACATAACTTTTTAGATGAGTTGATAAACATTACATGAATAAAAAAAAAATTTGGATCGCTAGAAATTATTTTCCTTCTCTCACTTGATTGTTATTGCGTATACTCATTGATACAGAGTAAAATCTTCTACATCAGATTTTGGGCTGATTTTAATTTTATTTTATACAGAATAAGAAAATCGTCTAATTTTTCACAACCTAACCCACTCTTCCTGCCATTGCCTTGCCCTTAGCATTGTCGAATTTCCTTAATTCCCAATAGGCTCATAAGTCTTGCTAAAAGGAACACGTGGAAAGATTACCTGGAAGAACACATACATCGAGTTTATGGCCTGGAAACGATCGGAGCGATACCTTCGACGTTTCATTCCTAATAAATTGGAGGTTCTAGTTATACTTTTGGCTACGAGGGAAATGTAAAAGTTTTCAAAGAAATGTATGGAGAAGTAAGAAGTACTGTAGGTTTAATGACTTAAATTCCTTTAAAAATAGGACTAAAGCAAGAATCTGCCTCGTGTTTGTATCAATTCAACTATATTATTGATGTCATAACTCAAGACGTAAGAGATCAATCCCCGTGTAGTATAATATTTGTGGATGCAAGGAAGGGACATCAACAAAGCGAGCCGCTTTAGGTATAGTAGAACCCACCGCTGTATGAGAAAGAAAAAACGCTATTGAGACAAATAATTACCGATGGCGGCGCCACAGTCGTCGATCAGCTGTTCACATGAAACGCGTAATTTTTGGTAAATAGTGCATTAAGAGTTATACTGAGTGAATGGTTTATTTGTACTATTTTAAGACTTTTTGTGATTGTTTGAGGTTTTTGATTTGGAAATTACCATAATATACCTGTACATGTAAGTATTTAGACTCAATTGAACCTGTTTTTTGTGTCGTTATTCTAAAATTGAGGATAATTATTTAGCATATCTTACGTTTTTCAGAAATTTATTGTTTACTTCTGTTTCTGTTTGCTTTTTTTGTGTTTCAGGATGAATATAGCCTAGAGGTATTATCATCTTCACCTCTACTAATATAGAATGATATTGGAAGGGAGCTAAATCATATGCCAAAGAAACACAACAGTTTTCTGCTGATAAATTTTATTTCAATTTTTTCAGGATAATAATTGTAATTGTAAAAGTGATTTAAATAAAAAATGATTTCTAAGAACCTACTTTTGATTGATTTACGGTAAAATATATCCTATTCGCTGTTTCAAAATTATTTTTTTAAATCAATATCAAATTAAAATATAAAAAATTAAGAAAATTTTTTCTTGGCTTAAAACACTTCATAGGCCGTCAAATGTATCTGTTGCAAAACTTTTTGTTTTGTTTATCTACTTTGTTTTTTTCAAAATAAACACAAAATGTATATTTTTTAATCCTTTATTTTAACATAAGTTCAAAGCTAACCCAGTTTTAGTAGTATTTAACATTTTATTATAATAATTCATTACTAATTGTAACTGTATAATTATTGAAAACAGGTGTTGTACAAAAGGGGAACATAATAATGGTATTTTTAAAATTATGATGTGACAAAGGTTTTATTTTACTGAATATTTAGAAAAATGATAAGTTGAAATGTCAGCAATGACGTGCACACCCAATTAGATTTTAAATTTACATATATAAAAGTACAACTGTACACAGTTTGTAGGGACAAGTTTACTTAGTTTATAGGCAACACTTTGCTGTCTTCGAACTAACCATCATTCCTTGCACATTTAATGGTTTTAACATCAAGTGGCTTACTGGGCAAATGATGTGATGGCACACACTTTTTGCACTACTTGGGTGCTATTTTGTTTGAAATAATTCCTAAAAACATTTCAGTAGTAATCAAGAAATAATCTCTCAGAAATGCTAACCTTTATCTTACCTGATTTTGTAATATAATCTTCAGATTTAAAATTGATTACACTTTTCCCGGAATTTACGACGATCAACTTCCTCGATAACACCTTTTTTGTTGCTTCTTGGGTGGATCATAATGGAAGTGTAATTCCGAATTTTTAGATTTCCTAGAGGTATACCCATAAACGCAATGTTTGTATTATTTTTATTGGGCATTTTTAACGTTTAACTAACAAATAACAGCAAAATACACGAAGCACAAAATCAAAACACAAGTTCGATTTGCAGGTAAACAAAATTATGCTTTTCGTGAAGGTTCAAATTAATACCGGTGGTGTCGCTTCAAAGTTGTGCTCGTCTCAATAAAAACAGCAAAGGATACCGCCAATAGAAGAAATACTGATTGATCTGGACATTTTTGAGTATTTTAGTGTCGAAAACACCGCACACTGTCCATATACATAAAAATAAAATGATATTTTGTCTATTAGGACCTCTGTGCAAAGATCCAATAACCAAGTTACTGGAGATCGTTAGGGGTAATTTGCGTAAAATTTCTATATTGATTAACTTTCTTTAATATGAATTTACATTTTAATTTCTATAACGCATATTTGATTTGAATAGAGGTTGACCACTCCACCTGGCCTAAAACTTCATTTTCTGATCTCTTGTGAGATTCAGAAACGTTGCTAATTAAAATTTTGTCTCAAATTTTAATTCTAAAGTTAAAAACACGGTGAATAAAGTCATAAATATTATAAATTAATTAAGCTTACCTACCCTATCTCAACCCTCACCATCGGAATCACTGTCATCAACATTGATAATAAATTTGGTCGGACTCGTTATATAAGAATTTTCTTCTTTGATGAAAGACATGTTTGATTTTTTCTGCCAATCATCAGCTGAAATTTTGTTAATTTCTTCTTTTACCAAATTTGCTATCAACCTATCAAATTTGGGAAACACGTTATAACGCCTTATTCTTTTTTTAAGTTGTCCCCAAATTAATTCTATGGGGTTAAATACACAAAAATAGGGCGGAAGGCGCAATACCTCGTGGCCCCTTTTTGATGCCAGGAATCTTTGGGACTACAACCTGATACCACATAATCCATTGGAATATCATTCAGTGATTGTTCCGATTCTTTATATCCACTTAAAGAAACTGTATTTTCCCAAGGACGAAAGATATTGAAATTGACACCGAATAATTAAATAAGAAGTACACTGTAACAATGTTTCAAAATAAAAAAAAGCATGTATATACACGGAAGCCAAGAATAATATTAATTGAAATAAACTAACGCCACAAATCACCTACCACCTACTATTCACTAAATCAAAAATCAAGTGCGAACACAAGCACAGTGTATCACTGTATGAATATTTTCCTAGCCCTCACTACTGAAGACAATATTTGTCTAACTTCCTATAGTTCTTCCATTATCAATTGCAGAAATATAAAAACAAAATTCGCAGATGTGTCGGTAAGTTGCTTTGATCGGCTTTGGCGGCTTGTAGATGTGCCGACAAGCCGCCAGTGCCGACAAAGGAACACGTTTTTATATTTCTGCAATTGAAAATGGAAGAACTATACTTCCTACTTTAATTGCAGAACAAAATGATCCCGCTTTATACAAGTCGCTAATACCGACAAAGCCACTTGTCGGCACATCTACATGCCGCTAATACCGACAAAGCCACTTGTCGGCACATCTACATGCCGCTAATACCGACAAAGCCACTTGTCGGCACATCTACAAGCCGCCAAAGTAACCTGTCTGCACATCTGAGAATTTTGTTTCTGCAATTGAAAATGTAAAAACTATAACCACACTTCCATTGTCGCCTCTTATGAGTGTAACCTCACACCCCACAGTTTAGTTAAATTAATTTAAGACAAAATTTTAATTAGTAATTCAAATCTAATATGCGTTATAGAAATTAAAATGTAAATTCATATTAAACTCATAATTAATAATTATACGCCATTCTCCCCTATAACGATATCCAGCTAAGTTGGTTATTGGATCTTTGCACAGAGGTCCTAATAGACAAAATATCATTTTATTTTTATGTATATGGACAGTGTGCGGTGTTTTCGACATTAAAATACTTTTTTGCACGATTGGTCATTTTTGACTGTTTACCATGTCTATTTTGATGACAGTAAGGAGCATTTACTAATGTCAAGAAAAACTGAACGGTAAGTAATTCACTTACCGTTCAGATTTTTTACTTACCGTTCAGTTTTTTTACTTACCGTTCAGAATTTTCACTTACTAATCATAATTTTACAGGTACTCTTATACCGAAATTTTGATTTTTCAGGAATTATTGCGGCACATCCTTCTTCCCATACCCGTTCAATTTCTTCAAATCCACTTTCGTCGCTCATATTTTATAAATTATAATAATAATCAATAAGAAACACTCAAAAACTAAATTTATTGACGTAACAATATTTCTTAACAACAATTATAGGAAACTAACAAATTATTTATTAAAATTAAATGATATTGTACATTTTCTTAAATTGCTTAAAGATATCCCACTTGTTTGTGCTGCTAATAGAAACTCCTCCAGAATTTTGTCGTCGAGTTTGTTAACGACTGTAAAACTACGCTGGATATTTGTTTTTGTATTGGGTAATTTTACAATGATTAAACAATCATTTTCTTCGATGTCATTCATGGTAATATTATATAATTCTTCCCTTCTACATGCACCAGAAATTCCCAAAATCATTGCGACCTACAAATGTGCAAACATTATCATTATTAGAGTATTTCTTGTGTAAACTAGTTTATGTTACCTTGTGAATTAGAAATTCCTCGTCTGGTGCTTCCATCAGAAATTTTGAAAAATTCTCGCGTGTAAAAATGCTAGCCTTCTTAGGCCTATAGCCAACGTTTTTCCTTTTGAGATACGCGATCAAAGTAGAAAACTTGGAAATATCAATACCATCATATAAAAAAATTGTGGATTTCATCATAGAGTATTCTGCCCATAAGTTACCAGGGGCTTTTAATTGTGTATTTCTTTGAACGAAATATGCCAATACACCTTTTTCTTGAATATCTACTTTCTTATCTTGACACCACTTTTTAAAAATTTTGTAGGTATTCTCATACCGCAACTTTGACTTCTCGGGAATAATTGCGGCACGCCCTTCTTCCCATGCCTGTTCTATTTCATCAGAGTCACTATTGTCGCTCATATTTTAAAATTTAAAGTAATATCGAAAAAGCAACACAAAAAAACCAAAATTGATGTAACAATATTTTAAGTGACAGCAGTGACTTATTATGCGGAACTACCTAGCAACTATAACATGTATCTTGATATGATGAATCGAAATTTTGAATATAAAAAAAAATGGATAATTTAATAGTTTATTATTGCTCCAATCGTGCAAAAAACGTTATAAGCATGTCGAACGGTAAGGGTTACCGATGTCTTCCATCGGTAAAAAGCCCTTACCGTTCTCCAAACTTAATATACTAAAAAATGTCCAGATCAGTCAGTATTTGTTCTATTGGCGGTAATCCTTTGCTGTTTTTTCATTCTCATAAAGGATTGAGTTCGATACATAACAACAGTGTGCAAGCAGGATGGATGAATTGTAAGAAAGTTTTAGTTATCAAAAAATCAGTTGAAGAAGCCAGCAATGTAGAAACATGGCCAATAAAGAGAGGGCATAGAAATAAATTAGAAATATTAAGATGGATGTGATGTGATGTGATGAAAAGGTAAGAGAGAGGATGGTGGAAATATTTAAGACATAAGGCAATGGTTCGGGCACATAATGAGATTAAAGACTGTCTAGATTTTGATAATAAAGGTACAGAGAAGTAGAGGTAAACCAAAAGGAATCTAATAATCACAATTAGGATTTGATTATTTAGATCAATTATTGAAAGTTCCAATGAAATGCAGAAGAAATTAAATGTTAATCTAGCTTGGCAACTACAATAAAATATTTTTGCTGTTTTGGTAGTATTAAATTAGTGTTTTATTTCGTAATTCGTAGTCCCAAGTAACGTTAAACTATATTATTGATTTGTCAACAATTTTGTAGATAATCTCTGTTTATTTGATTCTTTTATCCTAACGATTTTTTATTTAATGATCCTTTATATAAACATTGAGTTATTTCGAATCGCAATTAATTATTATTAATTTTTTTTATAATCCCTCGTAAATTCGAATGCTTGCTGGCTGCCACCCTTCTGCGATGAATTACACGTATCGCAGGAATGTTGGTGCTGAATAACAATCGACGATCGCGTAGCATAATGAGAGTTTTCCGTCTTTATTAACATTCCTCTCGTATTTTTAACAGTATGTGCTTAATCCAGAATGAATCCCGTTTATTTGTTACGTGTTGATATTAATGAAAATCATCTCAGATCTATTTCGGCTTATTGATGACCGTTATGCAGTCGATTTCACTCAGTTCTTTGGAATTTTGTAATTTGGTATATTTATTTTAATAAAACCATCTAAAATATGTTTCGATGTCAAATAATAAACCAAAAAACAGGAATTTGACCTTCATTATTCAACAGTGTGTTTGTAAAATTGATTTGATTGAGTAAACCAGTAAGGAATTTTAATTTATTAGATTCGACATCCTAAGACCGGTTTCTGTCTTTCGACTTCATCAGTTAGGCTTTTCGAATCCAATAAATAAAATTCCAAACTCGTACAAGTCAATAGCTATATCCGCTATAAGATAACATTTTTAGATGTGCTACCATCTATGGTAAGAAGAGAGTATTGACATTAAATTTTGACTGAATCTAGTCAAGATGTCACTCTCTTCTTTTTAGTGGACTGCCATGACATTTCGGCTTTAAAATGGTTTATTGTACATCTCGATATTATCAGCCAAAAAAAAGTTACCGGCAAAAAATAAATTTTTTTTAATGAAATTAAAAAATCGTATTTTTCTACGCCCTATGATTAAATTAAAATTCAAGGTTAAATTTAGTTGCCTTGTGATTATTGGTTATTAAAAGTGTTGAATTTTCATTTTCAATTTTACTCACTTTGTATTAATCTCTAAAAGGGATAAAAAAGAAGAGAGTGACATCTTGACTAGATTCAGTCAAAATTTAATGTCAATACTCTCTTCTTACCATAGATGGTAGCACATCTAAAAATTGATTTGATTGGTTTAAAAGCGTTGAATAATGAAAATTCAACACTTTTAATAACCAATAATCACAAGGCAACTAAATTTAACCTTGAATTTTAATTTAATGATAGGGCGTAGAAAAATACGATTTTTTTAATTTCATTAAAAAAAATGTATTTTTTGCCGGTAACTTTTTTTTGGCTGATAATATCGAGATGTACAATAAACCATTTTAAAGCCGAAATGTCATGGCACTCCACTAAAGAATAAGTTTAAAAAATAAGGAAGACGAAATATAAACGCCCGCCGATCATGACTTGTAACAAATAGACATGCAAAAGTAGGCCTCGATAAAAGAAAAAAAACAAAAAAAGATGTATGTCCTTTAACCCCCAACTTAACGTATAAATCAAAGATTACTTTTATTATTTACTTTATTTTCAAATATTTTAATAAAACTTCCAGAAGTAGTTTTTCTAATTCAAAGTTCAAACAAAAATCGTACAATCAGCTTTTAGAGTTTTAGACTGATGCATTTACTTCGTCGGGTAACATATGTATTACAGCAAATCTTATACACTTGTGTTAGGTGAAAAAAAGAAGCAAGCGGCTTATGATAAGCAGCTTTCCCGCTAGCTTACGGCGGTTGTCCAGTTTTCAAGAATGATCACTTATTGATATAAGCGCGCATAGAAAATTTTTGCTCGGATGCCGAATAAATAAATAGAAGTTTTGAGTTTATTCAATATTGGTTTTGGTAAAATAATAAAAGCAAATAATATTTGTCAGTCTTAAGCAAGCAAGATTTTAGAAACAAATATTGGAATAAAAGCCTAATATTTTTTGTATGATTTTTACTTTAAAATATTATAAAGAGCTTTTTTTACTACATGCTTATTTAATGGAGAATTTTAAATTTTTTTAATGTGTTTCTAAAAGTGAAAAATTGGTATAATAAGTATGAAATACAGGATAAGTAAGAAGCAGCAGTAGATCATGAATAACTTGCGATATTAAGGGCCATAAAACTTCCGACATGATATTAAAATTTCAGTATTCACTGCAGAAAAGTCCAAAGCATGTGACCAAGAGATCACATTCGCACAATGGCGTAACACTTAATTTTTTTTTTAATATTTATTGGTAATAAAAAATAATATATAACATGATTAATCAATTAAGAAAGAATCATTATTTATAATTACAAAATATTTTACGCCCTCCTTTAATTTAACGGAACAATATAAAAAGAATAAATTTTGCACACTACATTGAAAACACAGATATGACGTCATTTCGAGTTATTTCTATTGCCAACGGAATAAAAACGAAAACACTAAGAGCAAATACGATTTAAACTCAACCTGCAGGGGAAATTAACTTTTAAAAGTTGGAAACACTTCACGATGTTGCCGATAAGACATAGCGAAAATTACCATCCAATACAAAAATAATTCAAAGGCTATAATCCAAAGTATTGAGATCAATAACCAACGCACCATGGTACATAAGCAATTTCACCCTACACAAAGACCTACAAGTGCCTTTCATAACAGATGAAATAAAGAGACTTTCAAGATTATATCACAACAGATTACAAGACAATGAAAATATATACATAGCGCAGTTAAATATCCCACCAAACGTCACAAGAAGACTACAACGACAGTGGCCCACAGATCTGATGCAGTAGATATATGACAAGCCATGGTATCGATGAGAGGTTCGTCACTGGATGATTTCTCTTCTTAAGTCACCTTCATAGAACACATTTAATTATTGCCCCAATGAGAGCAGATTGTAAATATGCAGTTGTCAAATAAAACAAAAATTCAACGCATTTTATCTCACTTTTTTCAGTCCCTTGTATAAGTTGTAATATATTTGTTGAATACCATCCCGTATGATATCTGGACAATGAAGCGTTATTAAAAAAAAAGGGTTGTATTTAACTTCGTCATCGAGTTCAATCCAGCGCCTCTATCAATCTTACGAACGTTTTCATTTCTGTAATATCAGAGGACAGAGTGATGAGAAAAAACATTAGAGACCAAACAGATGTTTCCATTTCGGAAGGGTAGACCCGTTTTTCGTTTTGATCATTAAAGGGAAGGTAAAGTTTGTACTGGAAGAAAATTAGAACAAATGAGTGTGGCTCTGTTTACGTTAAAGGAAAAAGCAATTTTGTTGTTGACCTTTAGTAGCGTGTTGAAGAGTTTTTTTGTTATATACGTAAACTTAGAGGTGAAAAAAGGGTGTTGCTTATAATTATAATGCTAAATATGCACTGCATAGTCAACTCCTTGATATCTGAGTCATTATTTGATTATTACGAGAAACTTTCAGTACAATATTTGATCTAGTAAATGAGATTGTTAATTAATTAATTACTTATTTACTATTTTACGATATTTTCTTTATTATTTGGATTTTCAATGTTTTGTATACTTTGTTATTGAAAATATTCTGAAAAAAAATGCTGAGAACGTTCCTCTCTTCAGGGTTTGTCAATAATACAGTAGTTTCTCCTTTTTCAATTCTAAGGAGCTGTTGTTTTACTTTTCTGAGCTATTTGAGGGTTGACTGCAGACAGCAATTTATTTCATTTTTGGTATTGAAAATTATCTATTTTTCTGATGCTACTCCTTCCTAGTTTTATGAGTTAGTTCTTATTATTATCCAACCACTTCACCACATTTTGATACACGATCCTGCAGTTGTCTTCAGCATCATTTTGTATATAGATAGATAGGTCGAGGTGCAGAAATTTTGCTTTGGTTTATGGTTTTGGTGAACTGAAACTGAGCAATGAAACTGTCGTTGAAAAACGGGGACATTAGGAAAACGGAACCGACTCTGCTGTCCTCAAGTGAAGGATTTGATATACTGCGACCTATAAGATCTATTGTGCCCCCTTCTGCTGCCCATTTTTTAAGGATGTCTTAACGATTAGAGCAGTTCCTCCAGTCTTATTGCTTTGAAAAAGTTCAGCACGTCGGTAGGCTTCAGGTTAGGTAGATCTCGCTCTTCTATTTCATATTCTCCAAGGTATCGTACCCTTGGATTTTGCAGGGTTATGCATTCTGAGAGAATGTGGATAGAGGTTTCCTCCTCTTCCTATGCTAGTCCGAGTTTCTTTAGGTGCCCTCTCAACCGGCAGTGCCCTGTTAGGATGTCCGTTAGTATTCTGAGCTTCTTCTTACTTTTGCTGATGCAGTCGTCTGATCTCTTCTGGTTATAGTTTCCTAGTAGTGTCTTAGCTTGCCTCATTCCGTGCAGTCCTATCCAGTATTGGGATATTTTGTTAGTTAGGTAATTCTTTTCCACGTTCATCAAGTACGTTTATCCTCCACTCCAGTGTGTCCCGGGACCCATAGGAGGGCAAGGAGTTTTTTAACTAAACAATATTATTAGACACTTTCCGCTTTATATATTTTCCAATAATTTAACGCAGCATCCTTCAATCTGTCACAGAGTTATCGGGAAGAGACAGAATACAAAAGAATTGAGATTAAGGAGTTTCATATAAAAAATTACTTTTTTTGTTCGGATAATACGGTTTGTTTCTCCTCGATATTTTCTCTTATGACAAATCGTTCGCTACAGAATTCAAGAAATCTCGTGCCTCGGCATAAACTTTCTGAGACTTTTATTGATATCAGGGCCGTTTGTACACATTTTTCTAATACATATCATATATAAAAAATACAAAATACAATACAATTAGTTTTAAATGTAATATTATCTGAATTAAATGGATCTAATATAAATATTTCATTTACATTTTAGTCTCAATCTGCACTGGAGAATTAGCAAATATATTTTTAGTGCCTTAAATAACTTTATCGTTTTATCTCTAATGTACCACAATGCTTTAATCTATGCACCTTTTGGCTGTTCTGTAGTAGGTTAACAGCAAGCGAGTTGTAATGTGCTTGAAGTTGCGATGTTTCGCACTTGGCTTAATCTAGGATATTCTTTATTTCTAAATTGTTGCAATACTTTCCTTTGTCACCACCTAGAGAGAATCTGGATCTTATAGTTTTGGACTGGACTGGATTGCAATATTGAATACACTCCACATCGCTACATAGACTTAAGGATGACTTTATATACAGGCAGCTTACTGAATCCTTAAATTATCTAATGATTAAATAATAAGTTCTCCTTTGGAACTGTACACCTTTTATTTCTTAGAGTGAAAGTTGCCTCATTTTGATTCGCTGACTCTTATTTACCATTTTTCATCTAACCAGGGGTATTATGGAATCTTCTTGGAAGTTATACTTTGCTTGTAACCGTAACCTCAGTGTCATTTGCAGAGGTAGCAATAATGGCGTAAGGAGCAGCAGGAAAATCTGCTGTAAAGCCTTGATTCCGTATAGCTTCCAGGAGACTCCCATGTGGGACTGATGATTTGATAAAATAGGTATTAGTTTATCTCTATAGTTTTTACATTCCTGACCCAGTTCCTCTTCTTTTCCCTTTCTTTAATTCTCCAATAATTTTCTTCTCTTTGTATGTAGGTTCTTGTTTGGTTTGTTTTGTTGTTACTCAGTATAATTTTTATCGTATTAATTTTATTGACAGAATTATGTGTGCTTGCGTTATAGACTTTTAGTTTAGTGTCTCGTAAAAAGATAAAAAATAAAAGCTAACCGCTATTTTTATTGCAGCCAGTAGGGTTAATATATACGTTTGATATATCGTGACTCACAAGACGCTCCTGTTACAATAAAATCCAGTTTTATACTTACTTGTGTTGTTATCTCCACTGGGGTGACGCTTGCACCTGAGTATGCAATATTTCATGATTTTGCTCATGAAGACAGATTGTGTTTCTTGAATTTATCGTGAAACAATACACATTCTCTTTTGTCTGGATGGTAGTTTTCACTTTGCTGTAGTTTTCAGTGAAAATTTATTACATTCTAAATAATGTTTTATGGCAGACAGCAAGTTTAGTTGCAATTTGGAGTAGACATAAATGGAAAATTTTTTGCTCCATAAGGAATTGCGTATAAGAATGAAACTCGGGTCTTCGTAAAATCATTGAATTTTAGATGTTTCCGAAATGAAAAATATTAATGGAAAGTCTCGTAAAAGGTATTTCAGTAAGGAAATTAATTTCAATTTACTACATGTACCAAATGTATACACGTTACTTTAAATAATAGAGCTGCAAGTATAAATGTTTCCCAAGCTTGTTATTTGTTTTATTTCTTGCAATAACTTTAGCGTTTTTGGACATGTATACATAAAAATTTTGAACTGGGGATTTCTGGGCACTAGAAATCATAATGAGGTAGTTAGGCAACATTTGTGGCATAAATGTGCGAACTTTTTTGCTCTTTAAGTTAGCGCTATTTTTGTAAAATAATATTAAATCCACTTTATTTTAGTAGAAAAATCATACTTGTTATTAACCTTAAAACTTAACGGTTTACGAGATAATTATGTTCAGAGCTAATGTGAAATTATGGGACAAAATATAATAATTTCTATCTGTATAAATTTGTTCTTTGCCACACCCTCATTTAGTCCATGTGGACTTGATTGACAGATCTCAGAAAGCAGGATCAACCAATTAGAACAAAGCTCGTCTCTTGGAGAGGCATTGGACTGGCTAAGAAATTTCGAATCTAGCAGGATCAACCAATTAGAACAAAGCTCGTCTCTTGGAGAGGCATTGGACTGGCTAAGAAATTTCGAATCTGAGTATAAATACTCCTTCAATGGTCGAGCGAGGGTTTTGGTAGGACAAGTATGAATTCGATAATAAAGACTTTCAAATACAAACTTAACAAGTGATTTTGAATACGTTCGATTGTCTTTGAAAGGAAAATAACCAGAAATTTGATAATGCAATGATAATAAGAATTGCTGAATTAACTAATATAAATAAATAAATAAATCTATCGAGTAATCACAAAAGGAGTTGCTTTGGATCATTCACAAAATGGAAAAACGTGTAGTTTAAAATTGCATTCTAAAACTTCGCTATTATACACACTCATTTCAACGCACGCATTATCACCAAAGATTGTCAAGAGAAATATTTCAAAAGTTTCAGTTTCTTGTGAAAGCGAACAAATGTTGCAACGAAATGAAAAGTTCGCGACTTCCTCTTTACGATGACGCAAAACTTTTACATCTTTGCCGCAAGTTACGGGCGTTCTTGAGAAGTACGAATCTAGTTTTAAACGTTTAGTTTACACGCATGGATGTTTTGGAGAACTGACGCAACTTGTTCCTCCCTCTGGTGGTTTTCACCCACTTACAGACTGCTTCAAGCAATTTTGTTTCAGAAAATGTTTTGAAATAAACTTTTCACCTAGTTACAAAAGAAATTATTTAATAAAGCTAAAATAAACTTTGTTTAGCCTCTAGCTAGTTTTTAGATATTTTGGTAATATTTTTAGAATTTGAAATAATAATGTGTTAATTTTACATTTCCATAATTTCATTTTCATCTATGCAGTACAAACCGTATTTGTTTATATTTTATATTGGAAAATATTATCTTGACGTTTTCCATACAAATGTAATAATTTGTAATAAGGAAATAAATGATTTCTATTCTATATTCCTATTCTATTCTATTTTATTCTATTTAAAGTTTTTCATATTTTGTGATGATAGTTTGGACAGCAGTAGGTTAATAAATTATCTATAATATACACAAAAATATAATCTTCGAGTTTAATTTAGACTGTTTCTGCCTTTTGGTTTAATCAATTGGGTGTCCCAAATTATAATTTTTTTCCGTTCTTTTCAAATATCCATCCCAATTTTTAAAAAGCTGATATACAGGGTGTTGTATTGGGGATTTTCAAATTTTACAAATTCTTCTTAATCCGGATCTGGCTTTTAATTATAGTTCTTACACTATAGGATTGGGCTATTAACAAACTATACCTGTACCAAGTATGAGAGAAATCTACAGGTTGGTTCTAAAGTTACGACTTATCAAAATATTGGCCGAAATGGATGAAACACCCCGTATCTCGGTTATTAAAGGCGTTAGACCCAATAACCAAGGTTATTTGGAATCACCTAAGTACCCTCTATTTACAGTTAACGTATGTCGGTTTAACTATGTAACACCCTGTATAAAGTAAAAAAAGGTTTAAAGTTGGCAACACCACAAGCCAAGAACAAACTATCACATGAGAAGTGCCTCAGGGGACAGTTTTGGGCCTATATTATTCAATATATATTTGAATAACCTCTTTGTTTGTTTATGTGTATATTATTGTCCTATTGTATCTTCTTTTACTTGTAGCAAATAAACAATATATTATTATAATTTCTCTTCTAATGGAAATAAAACCTCTAATTTTAAAGAAAAAGGGGGATTTAATTGACGTTTATGAACAGAACACTTGATAATCTTACAAAAATATGACAGCAGCATAGGACACGGAGAAAGATTTTGAAATTGAAGATGTCAAAATCTCTTTCCATCATATTTTTGTGACGTTTCTGGGAACGAATTTTAAAAAAGGATAGCGCATTTGCATATTATAAGAGGATTTATACTTCGTCACAAATGAAGTTTTCTTAATAATATTATCTTAAAAAAAAAACAGATAAAAACTATCCCGATATAGAGGGTATCCTTTTTGCAATTAAATCCTTTTGTAAAATAGGCATCCAAATTTTTGAAATATCAACCGAACAATTAGAAATACTTTCGTTATTATTTAAGCATATCAATGATGCGTCTTTAACTTTGCGGTTATAATTATTGGGTTCTTTTAATAATCTAGTTGAAGAATTCCATTGTATTTTGTGACCAAAATCCCATACATGTTCACATATTTTTGATTTTTTGAATTGTTTATTTTCAAAGTATGATTGGTGTTCATTAAGTCTAATATATTAAGTCTATATAAAATTTATTACATTCGCATGGAATTTTGTAAACACAATTTTTTGTATTTTGAATTTCATTAAAAGGTTTTGTATTTACCATTAAAGATTTTAATGTAGTATTAGTTTGAAAAACTGTTTTTTAATTAAATTTATTGCCAATCCTAATTTTTTCGAATAATTTTGGAATATAAGGGATTTTTACTACATTTAAATGAAATATTGGGTTATTTAAATTTTGTTCTTTATTTTTGATATCTCGGTAAAGTTCACGATTTATAAATTTACTTGGGTAGTTGTTCTTAATCAAGACAGATTTAGCAAGTGATAATTCATTATTTAAAATATTGTCATTTGAACAAATTGTTTTTGCTCTATCGGAAAGAGATTTGACAATACTTCGCTTAACACAACATATCTGGTCACCGAGCTTCGCTCTTAATATTCAAATCTACATTTTTGAGCAGCCCAATGAGTATATAATTTAAGTATATTTATAACATTTATAATTATTAATTAATTCGCGAAAATCACGGAGTGGGCAACATCTACTTGAACTACTGAAAGGGGCATAAATAAAAAGTTAATTGGCGATTGGCTTGTCACAGGTTAGTTAAATGCATTAAAAGTTGCCTAGTTTCTGGGGATTTCACCCTTTTAGGGCAACATCTACTGACGCTTGATCTGCGCGAATAGTTACGGCGGACAGGCCCCGTTTCCGGGACGAACAACAGCAGCGTGTAGGGCACAGGTCCCGTCAACAGAAGATCGCTCAGCTCACTCTATTTATCACTATATAAGAAAAACTCTATGTTCAATTGATTTTATTATTTATTGATCTGCAGTGAAGGAAAATTATAGGTCTGATATTCATACTTGGGTAAAAACCTCCTAAAAACCTGTGACCAGACTCTCGACGTGTGGCAGATATTGATATCATATTTTTTCAAAGTTTTTCAGTTACAAAAATAGTTCATTCGTACATTACATTACAATTTGTTCTTGGAAAATACAAAGTCACAATCAACCTTAAAATGTACTATGAAAATAGAGAATTTTAAATGTCTTTTTAAAGTTTCTTGTAAAATAAAAAATTGAAATCTATGTTAATAGTACACGTGTACAAGCATTCATTCTTTTTCTCTCTCTCTCTCTATGATAATGAAAATTTAAATATTAAAACTGTCCGCATAATAAAATAGTAGCCGTAAGGGGTAGTATCACACTATCGGGGAAGGGAAGAACCTTTACCCGATGTGCATAAAGCATTTCCACCCGCCAAAAAAAAATAGATTAGCTTTAGGTTAGGTTAGATCTTTGTAATAAATAAAGAAAAGTACGATACGTGTGACATTTTGACATTAGTTATATTCTGACAGGTGTCATATTTTGACATTTGTTCATTTTGAGATTTGTTCATTTTGACAGTTGTTACATTATGACACGTATCACATTTTAACAGTTGTCACGTTTTTACAGGTGTCACATTTTGACAAGTGTCCATTTTAACAGTGTTACTCAACGTTCCTATAAATATTTACCTAAACCCATGATTTCTGAAATTGAATTGGCAACGTTGTATTTTCAACTTTGAATTTATGAGATGGCTGTCATTTGACAAGCAAATTATTTATGTCCGTCAAATGAACCTTTCCTTTTTTATATAAAGCGGCAAATTTAAAATTGAATTTTTTCAGATTGAAACGCCAGAAATTAAATAAAGTCAAACCTTTTTACTGCTATACTATACAGAAGAAAGGAGTGCAGTATTTAATTTGCAGAACGTAGTACAGGTTCAAGAGGTAGAAATTTTATTTTTACCTCATCCTTCAATGCTTATTTGTAGTTAAAATTTAAATTTTAATACATCTGATCGGCCTAATATAGTTTTTGTCTAGATTCTTGTTTCCATGGTTTTTACTGTAATAAATCTGTTCTTTTGACAGATAAGTCAGACTTTATTTATTCATAGCCGTATCGTATCTATGTATTTTAATTGACTCAGAATTTTGTATTAATATATATTTCAAAATGGCTTCATTTTAAAAATATTATCAGTCCTCCTAAATCCTTGAAGGCAGAATTATTAGTAATAGCAAGGCAACATAAAAACAAATTCAAAAAATATATTATAGATGAGATGGTCAGAGAAAAAGGAATTAAAATTCTCAGATTGCCTCCGTACCACGCAGAGTTAAATCCCATTGAACTGATCTGGTCACAATTATTAAAAGGTTATGTTTCTCAAAACAATAAAACATTTAAATTTCTTGATGTGCGAAATTTGTTTTTGAAGGCAGTTTCAGATGTAAATAGAGAACATTGGGGAAAATACATTGATCATGTTAAAAATGTGGAAAATTCATTTAGGAAAGTGGATATATCAATGGATAATTTAGTAGAACCTATAATAATAAACCTCAGAAACGACAATTATAGTGATACCAGTAGTTTTAGTGAAGACAGTGACTTTTAAAGATAGTTCTTGAACTAACTTTTTTTTTAATCTTTGAGTTTAGGTAAGTACTGAAGCGTTACTTTTAATGCCAAGAGATTAAAAAAAGTTTAATCCCAACATATAATCCTCCTTGTTATTTATTGGTTAAATTTAATTCGTTCAATGTTAAAGTGTCAGATGCATAAGGTTTATTTTTATTTTTTGTAAATAATATAACTTCAAAATTTAATCTACGAAGTGCGTATATATATTTTATATGCTGTGACCTTATTTATTATAGAAACTTATTTCGAAAAGTACGCCTATGGAATGTGACGTTATATCCCCACTTTTACTGTACTCATCTTTCCTTTATACTATATATTACTATAAAAACAAGTTATTATTATGTGCCGTTGCTAGGAAATAAAACTAAAAGCTTAACTTTTCTTGTAAATATCTCGGAAGATGGAATTTTCACAGACATGAGACCTACATTTTTTGCCGATTTAGATAGGAATTAGTTTACCCTGAAAGTTTCATTGAATTCTGACGAGTGGATTTCGAGATCCTCTGGACACACACACACACACGCATACAAACTTTGCTCGTTTAATAGTATTTGATTGAGTGGTTTGGATTAAAATTTAGATATCTATTTGTATGTGTTTCTTTTCTCAAAAACTGATGTTATTATTGTGTATCGGTAATTTTTTATTATTTTTAATTTCAATAGTAAATTTAATAGTAGGTTCCGAATTAATATTATATAAAAATGTATTAATATTTTCCCTATCGCGTTGCCAAATTGCAAAGATATCATCTACATATCTAAACCAGAAAGAAGGTCTTAAATTTTGTTTATTTACAATTTCCATTTCAAAACCCTCCATGAAAATATCACACTAATTTGGTGATAAAGGTGAACCCATTGCCCCACTTTTTCTTTAAAATAAGTGGTTTTATTTCCATTAGAAGAGAAATTGTATTACCAGAAAACCACTATGAACTACAGTTTGGAATTCATATACGTCTATACTTGTCCTCACCTCTTCATTTAGTTTACTGATAGAGGGCGAGACAGAGAAATATAATCCTTATCCAAATAGTTTATAACTATACAATTAGACTTCTTTGATAACTCGGATTTTCGCTCCAAAATTTTGTCCTTTTAAATAAAAATTATAAATCCATTCTTTCCAATTCTTTAGCTGTCATTGTTGAAACGGCAGGAGGCTGTGAGCTATTTAGCATGCAAATCATGCCTCTATTGAAACCATTTCGTTCGTTTTGGAAATGCAGAGAGCAGTTTGATATGGCTTGATAGTCGCGATACACTTCTGGAAAATCAGAAGGATCTAAGGTAACGCGTATGCCAGTATAGGAATATGAGAGAGCCAGAAATTGAGGATACTTCACGAAGTAGATGCCACGATTGGCGGTTCCGTGAAGTGATAGATCAGCATTAGCACATGCAGGCTGGGAATCCCACACTACCATGAGGCGAAAACCCATGGTGTCTATAAAAGATTTTCTACCAGCCAAAAAGAAAGTATAGGAATTGCCAATTAAAATCACTGGAAAGAAGGAAATCAATTGCTCTAACTTCTAATTACATATTACACTTCTGGAGACTGTACACTTTCCAATGCTTATTTCACCATCAGAGGCGATAGAAATAGTAAAAAAGTAGGGATGACGCTGCAAAAAGTGTATTCATTCATTAATTCTTCAGAAAAATGTGTTGAGATGTGCCATATTCAACAATCATACTAAAGGAGCAGTACGGTTGAGTTTAGACTTTCAATATTATGCAGGAACATTTACAAAACGATCTCTATTGGTTGATTTTTTATGTATTACTATTGGACGATTAAAATATGACTTCTCAGTAAACTCTAAGAGCATTTCAATATATATTCTATGAATAAACCTTTACAAAAAGTCAAAAGCATAAGTAGAGTATATGAACTTTCACAGTATTGGGAAATTTTTAATGTCTTACCTTCAAATTTTAAAATAAACAAAATTTGTAACCAATAATTCAGTTGAATTTAATTTGAATTTAGAAATTAAAAACATCACTCAATACATCATACATAACCTTACAATCGGTTCAAATTTCCGAACAGGTTAAATAGTAGGGGTATTATTTGTATAAATCATTTACTGTTTTAATCAGTATGTTTGGGTTAAAGCGTGCGAGATAATTCACTCAATTCTCTTACCCTGGAGTTGGGTATGGAATAGAGGACGACCGGTTTGCAAGATAATTATAAAAAAGTTCTTTAAAGAAATTCGTAAAAGATAAAAGAAAATGAAATAAAAGTATTAATATTGACACTAAATAACTACCATCTAGATTTAAAAAAAATAAAGTACCTAATTAAAAGAAAATATTGCAAAAGTTGTTAAAGATATATTTGTTAATTAGAAATGAAATAAAAAAGGCAACCTACTCAATGGGTCTTCGCCACTGATTCAAAATCAAACATTTAAGAAATGTAGTTATAAAAGATACCACTTTACAATTAGAGGAACATTGAATAGACTATTTTTTTTTTAAATTTTAATAGCCCCAAAACTCAGCCAGTCATTAAGACAATATTTCCATAAACAACTGTAAGTGAGTAGGTAGTTATAGTTTCTTACATATTTTCACCGAACACATTGTTCGGTATCTGAATTCGATCTGTGCGTTTTATTTTTGTTATGCCTCTATTAATAGATATCTTCACTTTTATAAAAAGCAGTGAGAATTTTAGAAATTATATCTTCTGGTCAAATTTTCTATGAGAAAACAAAGAAAAATTAAAAACTAATGGCTTCCTGAGAAAGCTTGGAGTCTCCTCTTTAAAATGCTTTCTTTTTTTTTGCGTACATTTTAGGCAAAGATACTTTAGTTTTTCCGAACACCTCGCCTGAATATTTGTATTCAACGGCTCAGCGCGCGTAGAGTTTTCGAATTTGCTTTCTTATTTTTAATCATTTTTTTATAGTAATACAAATTTTTTTATAAAAAAAATTTTTAGTAAAATTTTCCGATCTTTCACGTGGTGCTATTAGTTTTTCCAGATTTTCGATTTTATTTTCGAAATTGTGAAGTTAGCATACACTTTAGAGCAGCAAAGATTTTTTTATCGTTTTTTACATCCTTTCAAGTACTTAGTGCCAAGTTTCATCGATATCACTTTTTGTGGAAGCTTTTCGTCAATATCCTTCTCTGGCAAGTGGGCTTCTTACATCTAGTGAATGACGATTTTGTCTGTGTTGATTAGAATGACAACTGTCAATCTAAAATTTTATTAATACTTTCATTACAGTTTGTTCGGTCTACGGCAATGCTAACTTCTCAACTGGTTTAAAGGACCCCGCACAAAAAGATAGGAAATGGCTGCTCGGTCAAATTGTCTGAATTTTTGATATGTTATCATGCTTTAATTATTTTTATATATGCCCTTAAGTTTTTGAGGATGCTGAATTTAAATATGATGTCAAATCCAGTTGACAGCTGTCAAATGCTTTAAAGAAAAAAGAAATCTTATATTAAAGAATGTTATCATATGTTTTTGAGGACGCTGAATTCAAATAAGATGTCAAATCGATAATATTGACAGTTGACAGCTCTCAAATAGCTGTCAAATGCTCTTAAAAATATAAATCTTACACTAAGGAATAAGAACTTTATGTTTTTGAGGATGCTGAATTCAAATGTGATGTCAAATCGATAATATTGACAGTTGACAGCTGTCAAATGCTTTTTAGTAATAAGAAATCTGATATTAAAGAATAAAATCATATGTTTTTGAGGACGCTGAATTGAAATATAATGTCAAATCAATAATATTGACAATTGACAGCTGTCAAATAGTTGTCAAATGCTCTTAAAATAAAGAAATCTTACATTAAGGAAAAGAAACTTATGATTTTGAGGACGCTTAATTCGAATCTGTTGTCAAATCGATACAATTAACAGTAGGTATGTGTGTGTGTGTGTGCTTCTTTGTATTTATGTGTGTGTATGTATGCGTATGCGTGTGAGAACGGAGAGGGAAAAAAAGAAGGAAATAAATACAAGGATCAAGGAGAATGGATTGTGTTTATCGGGCTGCCGTTCGGCAGGTTTACAACTATTATGCAACTATGGTTATGATTGGGCAGACGTGCACAGGGGCGAGATATATTTTTTAACACTTATATACGTATATATATGTTTAGAATACAGCTATAGATAAAGTGTTTTAATATTAAAACTTTTAGTTCCTTCATATAATTTCTTTCTTGAATAAAATTTAACTTTTTTGTAAATACTTCTTAGTAGTGTGTTTTGGACTGTAATATCTTTAAACTGATTCTGCAAGAACTATGTTTAATTTTGTCTCGGAAAGGATATGTAAAATTTAAGCATTAAGCTCTCAATCGCTGGCTGACATGGGCAATATGCTCTGACCATCGGCATCGCTTATGTTGATCTATAATAACTTCCAGGTATTTTATAGATGGTATTTTATCTATGGTTATCTGGTAAACATTTAATTTTATTATGCAGGTATTTGCTTGATCAAAGTTTGTAGGACTGAAGGTGATATTTCGTTTTCTATGTTAAGTGTTTGCCTTGTTTTATAAAAAAAATCAACCCACACTAAAGAGGAAAGGAGAATATAATTTTTTGAGAGAATACAAAATGAGTAAATTTGATGGTTGAACAATTTAAAAACAATAAATTAGAATTCGATTTTACTCAATTTTTCACAACTCGCTGTTAGATAAATACTTTTAGCACACTGGCATATGAAATCTACTAACTCGAGGAGGTGGCAAAATGAATGATAGCTTCAAGATGACAAACGTTGCGTCGGATACGAAATGCGACCAGAAGAAGAACCGCAAGGCGGGAAGTCGACGGGAACCGCCACCGAATAACCATAGCCACCGCTGATGATACTACCACGTCTTTTTGATTGAAATGAATATTGCGCAGCCTCCGTGAAATTGTCTGTGATGCTAATATTCCGATTTGGGGTTAGATCATTTTTTATTTGTGTTTTTTATTTAGGGAAACCACTTCTCCAGTTCTTTCTCTGGCAGAAATTTGCCCTTAGATTTTTTCAACGTACGATAATTGATAACCACAAGCGAACTGGAAGACATGTAAGCATGTTAACAATACGAATAGTAAAAATAAACGCTCTATTCAACATTCAATATATTGTAATGTAGAATTACATAAGAAGAGCTTCATGAGATTAAAGTAGCTCTTGATTGATCACGTTTTCCGGATCAAAGCTGTTCTTTATCCAGTTTTTCAAGTACTTGAATTTATCCACTAACTATATTTTTCCGATTAGGTTAAGCTGTATGGCAGGTTCAGGTGAATTTTAAATTATCAGTTTTTTTACCTTTGTTATTTTAATTTTAAGGCCAAATTGGTCTCTAACTGTGGTAAGTCTTTTCAGCAAACGTTATAAGGCTTACGGATTATCTGCTATAACGAATGGACTTTCTTTATTTTACCAGCAATTCTCTATTTTCCAATAAATATACCGCAATAAGTTGAATGAAATTTCTAAGGGTTGTGGAGTAAACCACATTAAATAATCTGACGCCCGAGCATTATCCATTACAAGGCGTCATGCGTAAGGCATAATTTTCTTTGTGGCAAGAAAAAGCCTTACAACACTCATTTTCACCACTTGTTGTACTATTTTTACAAATACTTTTATGTTTATGTTAAATACTTTGAATAACTTTAGTTTCTTTGATACACACAATTAATCAACATTGTGTAAACTAACAACCATGTTAATTTGTTCTGGTTTAACGCAGTTTATTCAAATGTCACGATCACCTTAACCCTTCAATATCCCGTGATATTTAACTCTAATACAAAGTACACAAAACAGAAATATCTGTTAATTTAAACAGTTACCCTAAATCCACTTCTGTTTATATCTAGTGAATAACTGAAGACCTAAATCTGTTATTTCAAAACAAAACGTGATATTTATGATGTGTTTTTTTTACTTTTTGAGTGTAAAATTATCGAGTCCATATAGATTATTTTGTTTATTTAGAAGGCAATGGTTGTATATGTGGAGCAAGTTATATTTGGTTTAGCCAGAGGTGGTATTACCAGAGAAGAATCGTGAAATTAGAATAGGTCGCCAATAAGGTTGCAGGAAAGTTCTACATGATCACATTCATCAGTTTGCACAATCATCTGGCATGTAGATACTAACGGGTCAAGGATGTTTAATCCACTATCTGCAAGAGATGGAAAGTCAACAAAGATAAGTGTAGTTCATATGTTATCGTGGGATAACGTACACCATGATATTTTTCAGATAGGATACTCTCAAACTAGCGATCAAAGCGCAGAAATGACTGCACACATTATTGTGGCTGTGATGAAAGTCAAAAAGGCGAATTGGATCTACCAAAAAATATGGAGTTTTATTTCAAGTTCGATATAAATGTTGTATTTTGGTTTTGTCCTCAATTTTTCTTCGAAACTTTCATTCTGAAATTGTCCACGTTTCTGCTATAATATTAATAATATACGCCCTTCAATTCACCTCCTTAAGACTGAACCTCATGTATTGGTGTCAATAATTTTAAAGCCTACATAGTGTTAGTTATCATAGGTGTATCTAAAATTATAATCTACAGTTTTTCACGTTGTAGCACTCGATCATTTGAATTAATCTTTTCTACACCGTTGGATTGGTCGCGACAGTTAACTTATCTAGCTACCTCGCAGTACCAAGTTTAATCCAATGGATTTTTATATAAGTTACTCGAAATTTATAGTATATTCTGAAACTATAAAAATCGGTTAGAATTGTGGCTGTGGAATCAAGTAGCCTTCAATTTAATCATGACGCAGCCAGTCCAATCATGACACATATTTTAAAGACACTAATTTCTTAATAGGCGAGAAAATATAGCAGAAAAATGTGGAACCTCTGAAGGACCTGGCTAAAAACGTCATCTCCTGGAGTTTTACTGAAATTACTTACCAAATCGATCGAAACCCTATTGCTTTATTAATAATATATTGACTAGCATTTATTAAAGCAATGTTAGACAGTTTGACTACAAAAATTTCAGTAAAACTCCCGGAGGTTACGTTTTTAGCCAGATTACGCGCACCAGGAACTCCGGAGGACGATGTCGATGTCAGATCTGGGACGAGCGACCCGAAATACCTTCGGGTGAGGTGTCTTGATCGGTTTAGTAAGTAATTTCAGTAAAACTCCATGTGTTTAGCCTGGTAGTAAAAAGATGATTTTAGATTGAACTAAAGAACACTAATTTATATTCAACTTAGTGGTTATCTATGAAGACTGGATGGGGACCCAGCTGTAAATTTTAAATAACTCCAAATTGGGTATAGAAATTTTCGACAGGTTATTTGTATTTAGAGATAGATAGCACTGAAAAATAAGAAACAGAAATAGATAACAGGATAAATAATACATATCAACAGAAAACTGGTATCGACTAAAACGAAACCAAACGTGTTTATACCAATTCTAACCTACGGGCGTATTCTTAACACTAAGAAGGAATGATTAAATGAATTTCACGCAAGGATAAAATAAGAAACACGCAGACGGTGCCAGATTTAGGAATATGATTTTATTGAATAAAGTTAATTAAGCTTGTTGGATAGTTACGTAAAAAAGGACACGACTGATTAAAAAAAGATGGCAGGCGAGTCCGGGAAAAGCCAAAAAGAGGACTAGCAAGATATGGGATAAAGTAATTAATTGGTGAAATAAAAGAAACAAGGAATGTGATTAAAAACGACAGTAAAAATAAAAAGTAAATAATTAAAAAATACAGATGAGATTTGAAAATTCGACTATTTTTTATTTACAGAAAAATAAATTCTTTTCTGAACTATATATGATAAATATTCATTGCATATTGATAATCTCTAATCACCACTTTGGATTTAGAAATAAGCACTCGACGATCGACGAAGTTCATAGAATAACCAACATTACAGAGAAATCATTAGAAGAGACAAACATTTGTGCTACTATCTGTCTTGATGTAGCACAAGTATTTGATAAGGTTTGACATGAAGGCTTAATGCATAAGTTTAAGTTTTTCCTTCCAAAACAATATACAGATATCCTCCATTCATATATATCTTAAAGAAATTAAGGCTGGAGTACCACAAGGAAGTGTCCTGGGACCTGTCCTATACTTACTGTACATATGTGATATTCCAGAGTTAGAAAACAATACCACCTTCGCCGACGACACTGTCATTCTAGCAGGAAAGAGCAATGAAGAAGCAACCCACAAGCTGCAAACATCTATCCACCGTATCTATGACTGGACTGGAAAATTAAACTTAATGAAACTAAATCACTTCACATTAACTTTACAAACAAACGATAGATCATATTCCAGTCAGAATAAACAATAACCTGATTCCATATTCAAACACAGCAAATACTTAGATGCCAAAGTTCGATTGAAAGGAAAAAGAAAAGAGAAGAACTTGGATTGTAATATAGAAAAATGTACTGGCTAATTGGAAGAAACTCTACATAATAAGCTTATGTTTTATAAGCAGATACTTAAGCCTGTATGGATTTATGGTATCCAACTATGGGGATGCACCAAAGCAAGCAACTTCTATCTATCTATCTGTGATGGAGGTGTCGATACACTGCGACGTATAAGATATATTATGCTCCCTACTGCTGCCCTGCTCTCAGACGGCAGTGCCCTGTTAGGATACCCGTTAGTATCCTGAGCTTATTTTTACTTTTACTGATGCAGTCGTCAGATCTCTTCTGGTTATAGTTCCCCAGTAGTGTCTTGGCCTGCCTCATTCCTTGTAGTCCTATCCAGTATTGGGATATTTTGTTATTTACTTCTTTTTCAAGTTCATCAAGTATTGTACTGGTGCTTATTCCGCAACTTAGCGATCATTGAAAGATTTCAAAACAAAGCACTGAGGAACATAGTAGATACCCCTTGGTACATTCGTAGTAGGGGCCTCCATAGGGATCTGGAAATGGACACTGTTGACCAGACCATCAAGAAATTAGCCAAGAGTCCTGAAGGAAGACTTCATCATTATGTCAATGTCGAGGCTATCTAGCTCCTTGACAATACTGGGTTAGAAAGAAGACTTAAGAGACTTGAGCTGGTTTAGTGTTTTTAGTGCAAAAGCAGAGCTTGTGTGTGCCCGTTAAACTTTCGTGCATTCCATTGGTCACTGTTGACCAGATTGTAATATACTAAATGCCTTTATGGGTGTTTAATAATAATAAAAAAAAAATATTGATAATCTAACGTAATAATATTGATTCTAAATATTTGAACGATGTCTTAAAGAAACAAAAAGATATAAAACCATTAAATGATTTGAAAATTAATTAGGTAGGTAATTGTTATTTTTTCTTTTTGGAAATTATATAGTAGTATTTTTTGCATTATTTCTGAAATTTATGACAAACTATAGGTCACCTAATTTTTTAACCTGAAAGATACGTCGCATTCACACCAAAAAATTGGCCAAAATTATTTTTTGAATAGAAATTGCTTTAAACTCTTTTATTCAGTTCACCAACAATGTAAATGGCAAAAATAACGGGAATTTCGTCTTAAAAATAATACGAAATTGTTTCCACGAATTCGTATTTATGATAGCACAGGTTATTACAGAAAAATATTATTCAGGTGATGAAGTCCATATTTCATCATCTGATGAATCTTTAACATGAAGAGCAGCAGTTTCTTCATCAGACGAAGCTTCTTGAGATATGTCAATTTCTACGGGAAGAAACATTTCTATTACTTCTTTCAGGAAGGGCTTTGTCTTCTTCTTCGGAATGGTACTTGGCAGTCCGGACCAATCCGGACCTGATTTTTGTTATGGTATTTAGAAAAACCCTTCAACCATCACCTTTTATGGAAATGAAGGCCGGAACGAACCCTGAAGTATATTAAATCACTTCGAGTTCATACTATTTTATAACAACCAATATGAAAAATAACCATAACTTTCGAGGGCTTATTTTTATCAAAACAAAATGGATTGTCACTTAATAATAGACGTTATATTGTCTGTACCTGCCTTTGAACGGTTCATAATGCAATATTTAGCTATTTGTTGAGAATGTCCTGGAAAAACACTTTGAAATGGTTTCTATTTGATAATGCCAAAAACAATATCTCGTGCACCCAAAGAACTATCTACCTAATTCCACCTGAACTGTTACATCACTGTCGGCGGATTTGAATAAATCGACTTTTTTTAACCAATAAGAAGCTTTCGTTTCAGCCACAAAACTTGGCGATAGTATTTTCCTCCTGGGTACCCGGTACCACAGCGATATTATTTCTGTCAAGTGTCAAATTATAAAAATACACCATTCCGTTCACTGTAAAAATAATACAGATTGGTTGATAGCTAATAGATAGATTATTTTAAACAACAAATTTCATACTACTAAAATCCTAGAACATATTATTTTGGTACATATGAAGGTATCTTACGAAAATGTCATGTTATAATTTTTTATATTACTTTGGTGTGAAATTTTCTTACCGAATCTCCCACGATCTTGAGTTACTATCTGGAAATATCTCAGAAAGCAGTAATTTTTTTAAGCTCTAGGGAGAATACTAGTGAAAGTATTAATAAAATTTTAGATTGACAGTTCTCATTCTAATCAACACAGCCACAGTCTACTCACACTTACCAAAATCGTCATTCACTGTGTGTCTACTTTAAATTCAACGTCATTTTAAACTTCAAAATTTTCATATATTGGATCCCATTTTGAAGGTGTTCCCGAAGAGGTACGGAGGGGCACATCAAACACTAAGCTTACTTTTTGATGCTCTATCAAAATATGAAGTCAGAATTTTAAAATTCATAAACACAAAGAATCAACCCACACACACACATAGAACGAATTCAGGTACCGAACAAATTTGTTCGGTGAAAATGACCTGTCCGAGAGTTTTCCATAAATAACGCCAAAAATAATTTTATTCCGTAAGTGTCTTATATATACAAGATAGCAAAACCAAATTATCTACCTCAGATGAACAATTTTTATTTTTTGTTTTATAAAAATTAAGAAAATAAAATTTGTACCTGTATTTTTGAGACTAAATAAATTCCTTAAATATCTGTAATATCTATTGATTAGCACAATCCGAACTTCACTAAAAACTGATAAATCACTTAAAACCACTCGAATCCTAAACCAATTCCTTTAAGTTTCAGTAAAATCACGAACACCTTATACAAGCAGTTTAACCCTTGCACAAAATACACAAAAGTAAAATGTTTATTTCTTGGGAAAACGGGAGAATCCGTTATCTCGCAGCTAAACGTGATACCGGCGTCATATTTTCCCACTTTTCGGGTGGAAAATTCACTGGGAACGACGTGGTGCAAGTGCTAGCGACAGCCGAAAATACATTGGGGGTGAGGAAGTCTTCAAGCACGTGGATGGTGAATACCGTGCGCATGGAACTTGCGTATTTTGGCGTTCTAAATTAGGGAGGGAAAAGAGTTAGAGGTAACGCTATTTACTTCAAGCATTTGAAGCTTTAGTGAAATTTACTATTAATGAAATATTTTTGATTTTGAAACAGAACCAATCATCTCATTTAGCTTTAATATTTAATGTTCATTAGTTTTGTAGTTTTTGAATAACTGAAATTAATTGTTTGACAGGACAAATTTTAATTTAAATTTACTGCCTAATAATTTAGCAGATTGCAAATTGGGAATTTTTATAGAAACCTAAAAACCTAAAACCCAGAAGTTTCTGACCCATTTTAACTGCAAATATCTCGGAACTCAGAAACGATAGGGAGGTTTCTTTTTATATAAAGTTTTTTTCAGTATAAATGTTTATTTAGTAAAATCTTATATAGGGTGTTTTAAGAAAACGGTCTTTTTCAAATGCAAATAACAACGTCGATTTTTTTAACGACACACACTATATATTTTTATTCTATCTGAAAGGTGAACTCTTTCTCTTTCCGAAAATGTATAATATGTTGACGTTTAGATGACAAATAAGTGAGTTATTTGATTTTTAAGGATAGGCAATTATGTAGACATCTACCATGTTAATTTTTAGTAAAATTTGGTATACATTTTTCAAGTTTGTTTTGTTATTTTCTATAATTATTTAGTTATCAGAAATCCTTAAAAATCAAATAACTCACTTATTTTTCAACTAAACTTCAAGAAAAAAACTTGCGTAATCGATAAATTCTCATTTTTTAATGAATTAGTGTTAAATCAATTTTTCATGAAAATAAAAAATGTATTTTTTGCCCGTAACTTTTTTTGGCTGATAATATCGAGATGTACAATAAACCATTCGAAATGTTATGACAAAGTTTTTCATTGAAATGACCGTTCTTTCAATGTTTGACCCGAAAAAATGACATTGATGGTTATAAATGCAATTGTATGCAATTTCAAACGACCTTATCTCGTTACAGACAAAAATCAATACTTTTCATGCTATTGACCAAAAATTGAAAATGTCTTATAAAAAAACAAAAATTTAGCTCAACTTTAACAGAACAAAACTTAAAAAATAATTATCCCATAGGGCTAAAAATTTCTGAACAATTGTAGAAATATATGTTACGACTTTCTGCAAAAGGATTTTTTTTTTCAAATTCCACAGTCTAGATGGCGCTAAAAAAATGGCGTAAAAAATAAGAATTTTTTTTTTGCTTATGTTAAACGGTTCGGGATGGTCTTAAAATGTTCCCAATGTTATTCTCTCATTAGGATGTTATATACATTTTTTTGTGAAAGTCATATTTTTCCAGATATTTATGCTAGAACGATCCAGTTTCTTTAAACACCCATTTTTGAATTGCCCATATCTTCCTTCATATTAATCGTAGAAAAATAAAAAAAAATCATTTTAATTGTTACCTCAATGCCATAAAATTAGTTCATATCAATTTTTACGTAATACTAACAGATTTTCGGTTATTTTTAAAAAACTTTGAGAAAAGTATGGTTTTTGTGGTGAAAATCATAATTTTCTAGGCCCTATAACTCGGCAGGGTGTTTATTTTCATGAAAAATTATATTATTTCATTAAAAAATGATAATTTATCGATTGCGCGAGTTTTTTTTTCTTCCCCTCACATTACCGGTAAAAAATAACATATATACTTTTAAGTATGTAGTGTCAAAAACACATTCCAAAAGACAAAATGAAAATTCGATCACTGCCAACTTCGTCGAGGTATAATTCTAACGGCACTCCACTATCAAGTAAAGGCCCATTGGTCATTAAGTAATCCAAATAGTTTTTAGCTCAGCCAATTTGGCATAAAAGCATAATTGCAATCAAAACAAGTTGTTTGTAAATACTTGTGGCAGAATAAGAGGACAGCCGCAACATGTTTGCAGCTTTGGCTGTTTCCAGCTTTGCATGAACATGTCATATCTCGAATTAACAAATTTTCACTCCCGTTGTCAAACATTTCTCCGGTAATTTCATGAGGTTTCTTGGTAATCCCACTTGTTTGTAAACACAGTGCAAATATCACTGTGATCTTATCGGTCTTTTCACAAAACTAACATATTAGAATGCAGTAATTGTTAACTTTCCATGATATGTCGAGATTTTCATTATTTTTGAGCCTAATATCTAATAATAATCGTACGCGACTGCTGGGACTTGCCGGTCATATTGGTGTCCTGATCTAAATAGAGTGAGCCTGACAGCCCTATAAACCCATATGGTATAGTCTGTCCACGTAATAAGTCAGAAAGAAAGGAACACACCGTCAAAGGTAAGGTACCGCTGAGACCGAAGCGCTCGGTTTTTTACTTTGAAGAAAGGAGACATGGGATTTATGACTGTATTTCTCTTTAAGGGCGCCGGCGCTGAAAGAAATAAAGGAAAAGTAGCGGCATCTCCTGTTTTGTTGTCTTAAAGTTCGAATAGACTATACTTTAAGATGACAACAAGAAGAAGAATAGATGAATATAGCAAAGACGTGTTTATCACATGAGGAAAATATTTAAATAAATAAATTGATGCTCAAATAACCAAAGGCCCATTTGAAGAAACTCAGTGACATCTTTCGTAGATTTGAAGATTATTTTAAGGTTATGATACAGAAACAATCAAAGAATGAGAACAACCTGGGATATAGTGATTCAATGGTATACTTGCAAAACATTTTGATTAATTTTGTATTTAAATTATTTATAATAGTGAAATTAAATTTAATATTCTACCTGAAATGATTTGGTTTAAAGCATTCATTCATTTATAAAAGCGTCTATCCAAAACTTGAACATTAATTAAATAGCTTATATATACACCAAGGCAGAAGTAAAAAGTAGATAAAACCCTAATAATCTTTTATTTTTATTAATACCAGTACATTTTTTCACAATGTTATTTTCCGTTACCTAGAAAAAAGGTTCTGCCGTGCGATTAGTTTCCCAATACGAGTCGAAACTTTTAGGAGAGACCAGCCGAAATTTTAACTGAAACTTTCGGTAACAGGAAAGGGGAGAAAAGGGTGTAAAGGAGAAAGTTCTAAGAGACCTTAAGCAAATTAGAAGGTAATAGTAGAGGGAAGATCTCGTTAGAAGAGCTTTGGAATTCTGACGTTATGAGTTTTCTGTTCAGGTTTTGTTGGTTCAAAATTCATTTTAAAGTCCATTAATATTATTGACTTCTGAATTTTCATTATGATACTAATCACCTAAAATATGCCAAAGTACAGGGACGCCCAAGAGATAATGTTTGAAAAGAAAAATATCAGTGAATTCGTTTATTGTACAAAGGTGTAATATTTATATACATGGTTGTTCTTTACTTGAAATATAGTACGGCATACAAGAAAACCATATTTTAGTGTTTTCCGATGATTATTCTACGTCCAAGTGAATAATGTTGCCTCCTGCAATGAAAAGCTGCACATTTATAAACCAAAAATATTTTTTTTCCAAATGAATATAATAGTGTGAAACTGGCAAACGGGTTTCAATTTTGAAGAAAGTTTTGAACAAATACATACTTAGTGCAAACAAAAAAAGTGTCCATTTGTAAACTAACAAAAAAGTATCAACATTACAGTAATTAGTTAAAATATCGTCCGTAATCGGCACGTTTTATAGTGAAATTAAAAAGTTTATTAAGGCAGGCGAATATCCTCTTGGGATCTTCTGCGATCTCAGCTGGCACTTCGACTGTGTTGATCAAGATATTCTTATCTCAAAATTGTATGGTATTGGAATAAGGGACTGGCCTTGGGACTGGATATCGTTATATGTAAAGACTAGGAAACTATTTGTTCAAATACATTTCATAGATAAAACTAGCATAAATAAATATAACTCTGAATACTCGATAGTGGAGACAGGTGTTCCACAAGGCTCAGTACTGGGTCCCCTCTTTTTTTACTTTATGTGAACAGTTTAGATTTGCTTCTAAGTGAATTGTTTTTTACCATGTATTCGGATGAGTGCAGAGATCCACAAAAAAATTCAGAACTTCAGAACTGTTCAAGGAAACTTAATCAACTTTTTTCCAGTCGATTCCTTAAGCTTTAGCGCATCTTTCGAGATGTAGACGAACTAGGAGATAAATATAAAAAACAACAGTTGGAAATAAGGACTCTCATACTTTCTCTTAAAGAATAATCAATAGACGGAAGTCTCATTTACAACTACATAAAATCCAGCTACGATATTGATCCAGATATATTAATATAAAAACCGTACATCCATGAATACAACTATTATTTATTAACTAGAACTTCCGACGAACCATAAAAATTGTATTGCAAATTACTCCTATACTGCAGAGATATAAAATTCCGGATGATTACTTTAATCCAAGGGGCATTTAATAACAACATTTCTATCGGACTACTGATCGGAAAGTGGATATATTGAAGAGAACAGCCTCGGGGTGGTGCTGCTATCAAGCTTCGGTTATAAAGAATGACTCGATGACCGGAAATACTCGTGTTTACCTTTTCCGCATCGCAATATCTCCATTCAATCCTTTGTAGAGCGATGCAGAACGATTTAGTTTGGATCGAAACAATAGACTATTATTATCATGTTTGATTTCGTATGAATTTAAATATGTTTCAATAATCAAAGAACCTTTTGGGATGTATTAGTGGTAATATTAATCGTCCCTTAAGCTGGAAAAGAATTAAAAATCAATACATGGAAAACTAAAGGCTCATTAAAGGCTAATTAAATACCCTAAATTAAAATTTTGGGTAGTGTAGTCGCTGAGAACTTATTAATTGCACAGTTATTAACTGCTCATTAAAGGCTATAGGAATACGCTAATCGCGAATTTCAGGCTTGTTTTCTTTCTTTAAGGTAACTATTTTAACACTGAAAACCAGTGTTTCGGTAGTGTAGTCCTTGAGAACTTATTAATAGTTGACAAAATGAGCTAATGAAAAATGTTCGGATCAGTAAATTTTTGCATAAATGACTGTTCTGCTAGCTTTAACTAAAGTGAGCAGAACATTAGCGAAAAATTGGTTAAAGCAATGAAAATTGCAAATTTTATTCGCACAGTTATTAACGGCTCATTAAAGAATATACTTATTGCAAATTTCAGGCTCGATTTCTCTTTTTGCAAAAATGGAAAAAGTAGCGATGCGGAGGTACCTAAGGCCAGCGAGCATGGCGGAAAACGATATTTTAAACTTGTTTAATTTTCAATCACAAAAAATTAAACATAATTAAATTTCGTTTCAATTTACTAATCAAATAGGTAACGCAGCCAAAACGGACAAATAAATGACAACGCCGCAATTTTAAATCTGCAATACTAATTATATCATAGAATCAAAACCTTCTGTCACCAAGAGAGCAAGAAGGACACAAGATCTCTTCGTTTCAGCGCCTGTACCATTCGGTACCAGTTACGTGACCCGCTTCCGGTCTAAGCCATTATAATGTCCAAAATCTCCACGTAGCCCACAGTCCATACGGTTGCAAATTAGCCAAATATATCGCTAAAAATAGTTCATCCAACGGGTGCGAACGAGACGGCATTATACAAGGGTGAGATGCAAAACGAATGGCTCGCTCAACTTAAAAAACACTTCCGCGTTCCTAAGCGTAGACATGTTTGGGGTAGGGGAGAGCGACACGCTGGGAGCTGCGAATTGGAACATATTCTTTCAGTACACAATTAATCGTTCAAATAATTAGTACTCCGATGAATTATTGTCCATCGTAAAATGTCGTTTTTATAAAAGATACAATTACAAGTGATTTTCTGGGTGGCTGCACAAATCATTTCAGAGTTATTTGTGTAACCAATGTAATATTTCTATTTATGTTTTTTAGGTGGATGTTCGCCAGTTGTATAGAGCCTCTTTAAAACGCTTCCTAGAAGGCTTCAGATTCCCAACTATAGTGTATTCGTTGAAAACTTTCATGTTGATTGATGTTAAATTAAGTTGTGGAGTGATCAAATTTTTTTTAAATTAAATTAAAAAAAATTCTCATTCACTTACCATTAATTTGACTCGGTATTGCAAACAATACCAGCATCTTCAAGTTTTATGGTATTTTTCCCATTTGTAAAAAACATACTATCACTATTTTAAGTCGCGAGTTGGGACGATAACCTTTCTTATGTCTAAATGACCCATTTTAAAAGCTAAAAGCGGTTCAACTACTATAAAATTTAAACCATTCATCTTTGATACTATAAATCGAAATGTCATAAACTGAAAATGTTACAAGTAAATCTTTTTTACATTTGCCCGCAAAGTCATGAAGGTTTTAGTTTGGAAGTTTTCCAATTAATTTTCGTTGTGAATGAGTTTTCCCACACATACAACAATTTTTCACACTTATCCCACCGACCTGAAAAATTAATTTACGGCCGATTTTTACCCAACATCGTCCCGTCAATTGAAGAAGAAAACGAATTTCTTGACATCCGTGAAATTGTTCAGTGCTAAGAAAAATCGTAAGAAACTTAAGGAATTTTATTTTTCACTCCAATTTCACACTTTGTGCATTCAATTTAAATTTAGCAAGTTTGAAGTTTGTAGAAAAACAATTCAACAATTTGTAATCAAAATTTATTTCAAGTACAAGAATGTGTATTGTATTCCTGGAAACATTCTCTTTTTTTTCATTAATTCGTTTTCAAAATTAAATTTTTAAATTTAGATCAAGATTTGCTCTTTTTGAATTTGATACTGAAATATGTTTTATCGAGCCGGAATTTAGGAAAAATGAGACCTAGAGATGATTGGATTGTGCCGCAAACTATCGTATGTCATTAATTGTCGCCGTGGAAAAATCTTCTAACACTGGAAGATTCAGATATCAGCTAATCATAAATAATGTTGGTAATATTGGCAATCGATGCAACAGCAACAATGTTATTGTTTGATGTCATTCAAGGAAGAGCTATACGCTTGATTGGGATTTCCAACTTTACTAATCAATTCACTTACAAGGTCCCACCACCATATTTGAAATAAAGTTAATTTCCAATCTTAAGCAGCAATGAATAGATAGATCTTTATTAATTAAATAGGAATCCTAATATACATATAAAACTAGACTAAAAAATACATATAAATCTAAAAGTAGCATAAATAAAAACCCTTAAAATACATACAGGTACACATTTCAAATATAAAATACAAGTACAAAATAATATAGACAAAATAATATACGTTAAAAACATCAAGTAATGGAATTAGTAAAATCTTAATTAAATTGAATATTTTTAATAAAGTCCTTCTCCTATTTCAAAAATTATTCTGTTTGGAAAATCTTTATCTTTGTTATTATTAAGTTGTTTTAAGGTTTTCCTCATTTCTTTTGGATTATTTCTAAAGCGATCTACTTTGTCAAAATAATATTGCTCCTTTTTTATTTTTAAAAGATTAACTACCTCATTTCTATGTTGTTAGAAATTTGCAAATTATTTTGTTTTTCATTTTCGGGACATGATTTAAATGATCAGAAATAAATAAACAGTCTTTGATACATAAGGACAAAGTCTCAAATATTTTATTCTCGAAACAACACAAAAACTCGACATGTACCTATTGCCTCTTTAAGAGCTTGTCGCCGACATATGTTGAATATGAAAAACATTCTTCGAGGTGACGATAGGGTTTCCGAAACCTACAATTTTTTTGAATCGATATTGCCTGTCGGTTTGTTGCCTTATCTCGTCGCATGATTTTATCTTATGGGTACGAAACGGTGTCGTAAAAAAAGAATTCCATTTTAAAAATGGATATTGATTTTGTTTGTTTTATGTATTTTAACACGTTGAATGCTGTTATAGTCAAGTTAGGCCGGAAATATTGTTTAATTTCCATTCAAATTAAACAATTATTCGTTGAACTCATATAAAATAAATGGCAACCGCGGCAACATTGAGATAAACGAATTCCATCATGGCGCCTCCCACTTCCGGTTCCTCTGAACACCTGCATGCATTTTTGGCACGTAGACACACATTCCTGAACGTAATCAAGGGGGCGTGACTTAGCAAAATTCAGACGAGATCGGAACAATTTAGATAAGCTAATAATATTAGGTACATTAAAAATCACCCATCAATATCAATTTTTACGTTACCGGTTGTCCACATATCACGGTTTGAAATTGACGAATTCTTCCAAAACTGACACACTGAAAATAGCTTTTTAATAATTATTTCACGGAAATTTCCCTTGGCCAAAATGTAGTAAATGGAAGTACTAATTCATGATATATTTCGAAATTTAAATTCTGGCGATTTTGGGAGAGTTGTATGGATTTTTGAGTGAGTTTCTAAAAAATCCATGTGTCGTATCTCCCTTATTATTAACGATATCGAATGGTACTAAAGGGCATTTTGTAAATTTGAACGAGCAGATTCCGAATCTTTTTTAATTTGAGCTATCTCTTCGGATAGTCGCGAAATAGGCGTTCAAAAAATGACCTAAATCGTCCTCGGCACCCCCTGTAAAATCGAAAAATTTGAAAAAATTTCGATGTCTGTTTTTGATGTTATCTTATAGATTTTGGTCCGTAGATTTAAAAAATGTCCAGTTTTTTGGTCTAGCTCTAACGGATGTGCCTCAAAAAGGCTCTCAAAGTTGGAAAAACGCAAAATCTTAAGAATTCGTATAGTGCTCGACGAGTAGATAAAAAATCATATGTCATAGTTGACAAACGGTCCACGGGAAGCTGAGATATTGCACTTTAAAGTTTATGCAAATACGCATTTAAAATTTTCAAAAAAAAAAAACTACCAAAACTCAAAATTTTAAGAATTCCATTTTATAGTGCTCGACGAGTACCTATGTCAGTATCTTTTCGACCATCGATCGTTACAGTGCTCCGTCGTAAATGCTACGTATTTTTCAATTGCTTCCTGGTACAGAAAAATACATTTCATTTAACTTAATGCTCTCTGATGCAGCAAAATGTTTCAAATTCAGTTTGTGTTTGATCGTTTAATGACTCACATCTCCGTCAAGTGCGACGTACCCGAAGTTTCTCTCACAATTTCTAAACAAGTTCCTTCGCATAAGGGCTTGCTTCCGAGATATTAAATGCCCAATATATCTCTGACAAATTCAAATCAAAACATGTGCATCGGCCGACTACAGAAGCAGTTGCAATGAAATACAACAAATATCTTATACTATATTACTTAATTTTATAAAAATCTTTAACGAAATACGGGACTTCAACGTAAAAGTAAATGGAGTAATAGAAAATCAAATTCAAGCTAACGGTATGTCACAATGATCTGTATTGAGTGTTTAAAAGATGATACAGTTTATTCAAAAATTTGAAATGCAATTTTACATGTTACTAATATGCAATAGACAATATAATGCTGCTAATAACCAGTATTTTAATTTAAATATTCGATTATTCGAAAATAGTAAACAACATTGAACTAGCTACTAATGCGTAATGGAAAACGTCTGTCATGATTACTTCTTAACCTCAAAACAACTTTTGCATTTACACGTAAAGTTGCAGTTTCCTTAAATAGGTAATTAGAAAATAAATAAAAAAAACAAGCTCTGTTTATACGAAATCGCGACATTAACCTAAAGCTCGAGTAACCTTGTAAACCTCTGCAGATACCTTCGACCATTTAAATGATCTGCTTAACGTTTAGGTAATCATACATTTGTATGTAAAATACAGTTCGCGAGATTGTAGAGTTCCAGTTTCAGATTAGCGTTCGTATCTGGAAAATGTAAACGTACATTCTAATCGTGCAATACTAATGCTAAGAGAACAAAGGACTGATATTGTTGGTCTAGACGATCCATGTAAATAACGGCTGATTAGGTTTTCTGCATCATGGATAACTACACGTTGCAGGTTAGAACAGATAAGAATGAGTGGTTTTATTTGGAATTCACTTTTTAAAGAATGTTCTTTAATGTATTTTTAATCTACGTGTCTACCAAATTTGCGAACCAGCGACACACAACATTAGCGGCTTTTGTTCTAGTCATTCAAATTGCCGGAGAATTTTAAATATTTTTAACAAGAGCATACATATTTAGTCTACACTGAGTTTCAGATTAATTTCAATTGATGAACGATTTTTACTTAGTTTACATTCCGTTTCAAATTAAAAACCTCTTCGTTATGTTTTAATATAAAATTATTTCTATATCGTCCTTAAAAAATATTTTAAAATACATTCAGTTTGTTGCTTACATTCAATCAGACAAATAAATTATAGATAAACATTTAAACCTTAAAACAGCGAAAATACGAGTTAAATTTGATACACGCATTCAAAGAGATTAAACTGACATTCGAGTAAATCATTTGTTGATGATTCAGCAAACATTGCGCTATTAGAAGAGAGAATGGTTCACAAGAATGTCAATGGATATTAAGCCGTTAGTTGAAGGAAGTTTGGAGAACACAATCATCAGAGTGTAAAGTTAAAGAGGCGATTTACTAAGTAATCCAGTCAATTTCTTTCTTAGTAGTTGTCCTGACAATTAGAAAATGTATAAAATATAGGAACTAATTGTCTCGGAAAATGTGTACAGTTCAATATAGAAAGAAAAGAGATCATCATGTCAGACAGCCAAGCGGTCATTAATGCTTTGAACTCCCACGTAATCAACTCCAAGATGGGTTGGGAGTGCCTGGAAAATTTAACGAACTAGGCACTGTTATCCTCCTATGGGTTCCGGGACACACTGGAGAGGATAATGAAATAGCAGACGTACTCGCAAAAAAGGGGCTGAAACACCATTTCTGGGACCTGAGCCCTTCTGCGGAATAAGCACCACAAAAGATCCCAATACTGGATAGGACTAAAAGGAATGAGGCAGGCCAAGACACTACTGGGAAAATATAACCAGAAGAGATCAGACGACTGCATCAGCAAAAGTAAAAACAAGCTCAGAATACTAACGGGAATCCTAATAGGATACTGCCGGTTGAGAGGGGACCTAAAGAAACTCGGATTAGTGGAGGAAGAAGAATGCAGATTTTGCGAGGAAGAGGATTATTCTCTCAGAATTCATAACCCCGCAAAATCCAAGGGTACGATACCTCGGAGAATATCAAATAGAAGAGGGAGATCTACCTAACCTGAAGCCTACCGACATCCTGAACTTATTGAAAGCAATAGGACTGGAGGAAATGCTCTAATCGTTGAGACATCCTTAACGAATGGGTAGCAGAAGAGGGTACAATAGATCTTATAGGTCACAGTGCACGATATGAATTGACAGTGTTTAAATCTACAGTTTGTCATTCTTAAAGAAAAATGGTGTTTACAATCTTGCATCCCCCGCTTTCTAGGATGCTGAACACGATAGTGGGGCTAAATATTTCTTCCGATCCCCACCAACCCCTCCACTGGCCAATACTATATATTTGCCGCTGATATTTAAAAAAAAATCACCTCTTTCGAGGGAGAGTGTTAGCCAGTGGAGGGGTTAGTGGTAGTTTCTTATCCTTAGATTCGGTGTGAGACTAAATTGTCCCTGTCCGGAAAGTTCGGGAAAATCACCTCCTGACCTCCACTAATAGTTGGATTCTGTAACAGTACAGTGGCTAAATATTTAATCATTCCTCGTAAAAAACCAAAAATGAAATATATGACCATAAATTATGTCTGCAACAACTGTGCTATAAAATTCAGCGCTAGCAATAAGTAAAGGAGAATTTCTAATTACATCTGACTTCTTGTAGTAATTAAAATCATTCGTCAGATGTCAATAGAATGCTAGAATTTAGCGTTTCGTGAGTCAAGACATAGAGAATACAGAGCGCGTAATTATCTGAAACAAATAGGAGATACTACTAATAGGAGATGTCTTAGTAAAAGATTTTAATTTTATTTCGCCTTTGAATGTTTAGTAATTAAGAAGTTTTATCGTTTGAAATCTAAGAAGCGCTCCTCTTCTAGCATAATAGAGAAACGTGAAATTTTGCATACATACCTATATATCACAAAACATAAATGGGAATGTAATTAAACCAGATTTTCTATTTTCCTTTTTAGTACGTTTTTGGGTACAACCATTTTGTCAAAAATACCGAGACTGAAAACCGATAAACATTGTATAAGCCTGACTCGGGCTCTAAATGATTTGGTCTAGATAAACTGTTTTGTTAAAAAGTTTCATAATTTTTTTCTTATTAAATGTTTTATTTGACACTTTTAAGTTTATTTTTGCTAATTTTTTTTGAGTTAAAACTTTTCACCACAATCAGAAGGACTAACAGGCATAAGGATTCAAGAAGAAAGAAAGCTCATGTTAATCTGTACGAGATAGTTGTGAAAATATGAATTTTTACTTTGATTGTTTTTAACACAAAAAAAATGATGACCTACTTCCCAAAAATAATATTCCTGATATTTTACAAGTTGACATAAAAAAGTAAATAAGTTACGAAGGGTAATGTCATCTTGTCAGTAAGTATTATCGATTGTTCTCCTGAATGCGCCCGAATTTCTCCGAGGTATATTTGTGACATCCTCCTTGCGCCTTCACCAGATTAATAAACACGGTTATTGTTTTAGGCTTCCTTATAGCTGTTGTTCGTGTGTCGCTTGCAAGTCATTCCCCACGGAATTGGATTGGGTTCAGCTACAGGGTGTTAAGTGACATGTATTGTTCCGTATTAGAATGAGAAGGTCTGTAAATTAGTCTGGAGGGTTAAAATCCATTTGGAATGTTTGTAATTATGCTTGTCGAAATATATACCGAAATATTTTTAATGTACCCTGAGAAATTAAACTGACAATGTGTTCTGTTAAATTGCGCAGCATCACTGAGAAATTAACCTAATTTTATATGGATTTTCTCCCAAGCGGGTCTGTTGACCAATTAAGGCGCTTCATACCATGTTGGCAGCAAGACTGTTTTATGATTTGGTGCCCAGAGAGTCACATAACTTTATCCTAAAGGACTGACATGATCGCCATGTGATATCCTAAAGAACTGACAGGATCGCCATGTGATGTCCTAAAGAGGTGGCAGGATCGCCATGTGATGTTCTAAAGGAGTGGCAGGGTCGCCATGTGTTGTCCTGGTAGGGCGCTGTTTATTAGGAGTAAAGGAATGAAACCTAACAAAACGGGCGTCTATTTTATGGTAGTACTTATTTACAGTGATTGACCATTATAACAACTAATAATAATGAGTCGATTTAATCAGAATCTATGAATGAACTCTATAAGAATATCAATGTCGATCTGAGGAAGGTTGACCTTAACTGGTTATATATACAAGTAATGTCTAAACAATAACGAACGTGGTAAGACATCAACCTTCCTATTTACACGTAATATAAATATGTACAATAACATGATCTTAAACTATTACTAACAACATGTGAAAGATTATACTGGGCGATGTGTCTCTACATGTGAGCCCAATCTTCAAGCGAACTTGTTGCGTGAAGCGTTTATTCCTTTTTCTATAATAAAATATAATTTTCAACAACTGCTTATTGTATACAGATCTGGTCAAATTTTAGCGGAACATAGCATTTTCAATGTATTTTGAACAAGAGCTTACATAGAAGTTGACCAGCGGGATATATAAGTTATCTACGCGACGACGTATCAACTATTCAATTGAACCACTGTTCCCCTTCCTGCCTCGAGCAACTGGCACGTGATACTAGCCACTCAGTCTACTGAAAGTCAACGGCGCAGTAGAATTAGTAGCCGATAACGATTGAAAATAAAATGATCACGTTCATAAAGGAAGAAAAGATACAAATTTTAAAGTGGTATTTTGGGGGCCACTCGATTCGAGATACAATAAATTTATTTATTGTTGCATTTGAAAATAGGCCAATTCCGACACAGTCCACCATTTCTCGAATTATTAAAAAGTTCGAGAAATGCGGATGTGTTCAGAACTGCCGGAAGTGTGAAAATTTCGATGAACCACGTGTAAAGCCAATTAATGAAGAACGTCAAAATAGGGAAATAAGTGTATGTGCCGCTGTTGAAGCCAGTGAACCTTGCACGAGCCGACAAATTACATTGGAAACATAATCCATGCATTGTACGATATTGGTCTCGGGAAAATCAGCATCTGAGTATTCCTGTGCGTACTCAATACCCACAAAAACTCAATGTTTGGACAGGAATGTTAGGAGACTATATGATAGGTTCCTTTTTTATCGATGGTAACCTAAATTGTAACAAATATTTACAGCTCCTGCAAAATCAAATTATTCCAACACTTCAGCTACTTCCTATTAATTTTGGGGACATTTGGTTTCAACAGGACGGTTGTTCAAGTCACAATAAACGACTAGTGACACAATTTCTCCTAAATACGTTTCCTGATCGATTGATATCTACTCATGGTACGATCAAGTGGCCTCCCAGATCACCAGATTTATCTCCATCTGATTTCTTTCTTTGGCGATATCTGAAAGAATCCGCTTATCGGCATGAATTTCAGAGAGCTACAAATCTTGATGAATTAAGATGGAAATTATCCAACTTTGTGCCAACATTACGCCAAATCTTCTCAGCGATATCAGAATATCGCTATATCACAGATTTGGCTATTGTTTGACACAACAAGGAGGTTTATTTGAACCTTTAATACATTAGATTCGTAGTTTTTTTTACATTTTAATGTATTTTTACCGTTGTTTTTTAAATCGTAGAATGTATTTTATTTTCAAAGCTGTTATGGCAAGAAGGGACCACAGCATTTATTTTCAGAAGAGAAATTATTTGTTACATTTATTGCAACAAATAATTTCTCGCATACAATGGAACTTCGGCGTCGCAAAATCTGTTCCTGAAAGCCTCACATACACACCTCTTCTCCTGACATTTTCGTACTGCAGCCGGTCAGTGCTATTAAGCTAACGCAGACAGGCGCTCTGCTAGCGAAGAGAAGGGATACAATAATTTAGAGTGGTTCAATTGAATAGTTGATACGTCGTCGCTTAGATTACTTATATATCCCGTTGGTCGACTTCTACGTGAGCTCTTCTTCAAAATACATTGAAAATGCTATGTTCCGGTAAAATTTGACCAGATCTGTATATATTTTTTAATATACAAAGCAGGATTTTAGGTACATTTGTATAACAAAATATAGAAGCGATTTTTATTATATTACTTTTGAACCACAAACTCTTATTAAGTTGCAAACGACGCTACTCTTTATGATAATATTCTAGAAAGAAATGTCCGAAGAAAAAGACGAGGATAAAAAAATAATTTTCTTTAATGAAGCTTTATCAAAACTACAAACTTTGTTTCATTTTCATGGCAAAACAACGTTGCAACGTCTGGAGTCTGGATTCCTTTCCATTGGAGCTGGATTCAATTATAACTTATCAGGGAGAAATTAATTACGCCTTTGCTTATCAGATATCCCGAGGGTTAATGAAATTTACTAAACAACAGTCATAACAAGAAAGAACAAAAGACTGTTACAGATTCTTTGTGAATAATTTTACATTTAATTTAGTATTTACAAGAAATGTGAAATTGTTATGACATTTTTTTAAACAGATACATCTATAATATATTTTTTGAATTTGTTTTCTGTTACTTTGCTATTACGAGTAATTCTGCCTTCAATGATTTAGGAGGACTGATAATATTTTTAGAATTAAGCCATTTTGAAATATATATTAATACAAAATTCCGAATCAATTAAAATACATACAATAATGCTATGAATAAATAAAGTCTGACTTATCTGTCAAAAGAACAGGTTTTTTCTACAGCAAAAACCATGGAAACATGATTAAATCAAACGAAATCTTTTATTAGGCCGATCAAATGTATTAAAATTTTCATTTTAACTACAAATATGCATTGAAGGATGAGGTAAAAATAAAATTTCTTCTCTAAACTAGAGGGCAAAATGATCATTGAAATTGTGAATAAGTAGCAAAAGATTATTAACAATTGTAAATTATTGATATTCCCAGATAAAAAAGACAATAAATAAAATAAATTTATTGATAACTTTCTTTATCAATTTATCAACAATTAATAATACTGATCCAATAGGTACAATTAAATGAGGAACATGTAAAATTACTTAAATACTACGGAACTTCGACGTATCCACCGTCCCTTTTAACAGGTGATTGTTCTTTTATTAAATTTTTAAAATTTTTCCCTCCATCCAAATTACACCTTTTTGTTTTCCCTACATTCCACACAATGTTTTAAAAATTTTGTACCTGATTATGGATCAACAAGTCATGCAGAGGTGTTTATCAAGAATAATTTTTTGTTGTGAAATTTAAGATAAACTTTCTCTCCATTTGTATAAAACTTTTTGGGGCACACTGTATAATTGGCTATAGAGTTAATCGTTTGTATTGTTAATTGTGTATGTACGGTAAAACACTTTTATAAAAATTGTGGAAAGCCAACTTTTTATTCATATAGGTAAAGTGAAGTCTAATTTTTGAAATGAACGAGAAGGAATTTTTTTCTCGAGTAAAATATCTCCAAAATTCTAATTAACAAGAGAATTTTGTATGCAGACGGTAGCGTAAACAATGTCTGAAGCCCTATGTAATTAAAAAAAGTCATTAAGTGGAAAGCTCCAGACCATAAAGCTTAAAACAAAGACGAATATATATATTTTTGCAGTTACGCCTCTCTTATTTGCAACTCGTCTAGAGGTTTCACTTTCAGAAGTGGCTATTACTTCAACAAAAGCCAAAAAAAAAAAATAGGTGGCCATCCAAACAGTTATATCATTCTGTCTAATAAGACATAATATATTAAAAGTGTAATAAAGCAAAATTAGAGCTTAGTTATTTGCTTTAGATTTTCCAACTAAATATAACGCAAGAAAGCCTTTTACTTACTGCTCAAAATAAAATTCTAAGGACTTGGGAATATCAATATAAAATACTGTAAATGTTGTAAATAGTATGCATCATCTTTTACCACCAAAAGCTTTAGTCGTTTTAGAGCTTTTCAACTTCAATTAATTTATAACGAATTTAATGAAATATTTTATTCAAAATGTTACGTTAAATATGATTAAGGAATTAATCCTCTCTTAATTAACGACGGTAAAAGACAACTTCGAAACTTCTTCCCCTTGTTCCAATTCTCAGTCCAGGAGGTTTCCAAACAAAATATTTTACCTTGTGGAAAATTTCCTCGAAAATAATAAATCATGAATATAGGCCGGGGACCTTCAAATAAAGTTATCAAAGTTACTAGATGTTTTGGCTAAATTACAATAAAAATTAATCCAAATATAATTATATCCATCAACAATCATAAAATATAATAAATAAATGTGGGAGCCCTAAAAAAATCAAGCATTGCAGGTAAGAATGTGTCAATAGAACGTCAGAGTTGGTATTTAATTTTACTAAAACTATGGCGTATATTCCAAGCTGAAATATACGCCATCGGAAAATGTGTGCAGTTCAACATAGAAAGAAATTTTCGCAGACAAGAGATCATCAACATGTCAGACAGCCAAGCAGCCATTAATACCTTGAACTCCCACGTAATTAACTCCAAGATGGTTTGGGAGTGCCTAGAGAATCTAAACGAATTAGACAAGAACAACACTGTTACCCTCCTATGGGTTCCGGGACACACTGGAGTGGGGGGTAATGAAATAGCAGATGTACTCGCAAAAAGGGACTGAAACACCATTTCTGGGACCTGAACCCTTCTGCGGAATACCCACCAGTACAATACTTGATGAACTTGGAAAAGAAGTAAATAAGAAAAGATCCCAATACTGGATAGGACTACAAGGAATGAGGCAGGCCAAGGCACTACTAGGAAACTATAACCAGAAGAGATCTGACGACTGCATCAGTAAAAGTAAAAATAAGCTCGGAATACTAACAGGGCACTGCCAGCTGAGAGGCCACCTAAAGAAACTCGGATTAGTAGACAAAGAAGAATGCAAATTCTGCGAGGAAGAGGAGGAAACCTCTATCCACATTCTCTCAGAATGCATTACCCTACAAAATCCAAGGGTACGATACCTCGGAGAATATCAAATAGAAGAGGAAGATCTGCCTCAACTGAAGCCTACCGACATCCTGAACGTTTTGAAAGCAATAGGACTGTAGGAACTGCTCGAATCGTTGAGACATCCTTAACAATTGGGCAGCAGTAGGGGGCACAATAGATCTAATAGGTCGCAGTGTATCGACACCCCCATCACAGTTAGACAGATAGATACTAAAACTATTTCACAAACTCCAGAGTTAAGTAAAAAATTTAAAACGAGGTAAAGAAGCAAAAGCTAGCAGTACTGAACAGCAAAAACATTCTAGAAAGTTTGAAGTACTCCTAGTTACAGCAAGGTCAACAAAGAAAGTTTTCTTTATGAATATCTCAACAACAAAGCCAAATTAGACCAGTAGTACTTGAATATTGTCCTTAGGAAAAACATACCAGCTAAAACAAGCTTCCAGGTGGTCACTTGGATAGATATTTCATTAAAGGACTACGATTATCTACTAAATAAATACATGTGACTGAAAAGTGTCCTTACATATTTTGGCCAGAAGAAAGGACGATCCATCCATAATCTACTGCTAAACCGATAGAGGATATCAACAATATTTACACAATTGGCAATTCTCATCCAAGAGAAATATAAGTTAATTGCAGAAATAAAAAAGCCTTAAAAAATGGAATTAAGACTTCTAAGAATAAGACATAAATCAATCAATATTCATCCAGTCCTTTATCCTTACTAATACTATTTAATACAAAGAAGATCAATCACGACTATTGGATTAAATCAAAGTTTACTGGACTATATTTCGGACACGATTCCTTTTTCATTTTAAAAGAACACCTTGAAAACAACGAATTTTAATTAGACCCCTGGGTATTTGGAACAAACTCAAACAAATCGCTTCATAAACAACGTTTGATTAAGCAGAACTTGGAGCCAAAAGACGAGACAATATCTTAATAAACAAACAGGTAAACATTCTAGTCAACTGTGAGACAATTAATTTCAGAGTTACACGGTAGCTGCGATGTAACTTAACCAAACGTCAACGGATGTCTAATGTCTACACAAGGAGTTACGAAGTGATAGAACACGCCTTGATGTTTAATCTACACTCTATAAGTTCGTAAGTTTAATTTTGATAGTGATTAGAGGGCATCATCGTACTTAATAGAGTGTCATTTTGAATGTTTTTAGGTTTATCTCACATTCATTTTAACTTTATCAGCGCTCACTGAAAAATTGAAAATTTGTAAACTTTTTCGATTGAAAATTAGGTTTTTTTTTCAATTAAAGTTTAATAAAAAAAATAAAAAATAAAAAAAAAACTGTTTTTAGCGATTTTCTCGATAATTTTGAGGTTATGTTGAAAAAAGATTAATATAAAAGTTTTAGATATTTTAATTATCTAAAACTTTTGTATTAAACTTTTTTCGATAGGATGCATATTTCAGCCACAAATCGTAAAAAACCAATATCCAGCCCTCAAAACGAATACATATTTACTTCTTCTTAATTTACTTATAATTAACCATAAAATTTCATATCACCCACATACTGCTAAGAATTTTTCATGAATGAACATAAAGAGTGAAATGTGTATGATAAAAGATAAAATATTCACCTAAAAATCGAACCCTTACGCGTTTTTATTAGATAGTTTATAGACGTTAATCGTTTTGTCTTTAATTTTACCAAAATTGCACACTAATAATAATTCAGTTAGAAGTCATATAAATCAATTAGTTAAAAGCGGTAGTTCTGAATGTGAAATCGCTTTGTTAATTAGTTAGAGTTGATTGTTTAGGCAAAATGGACGCCGCATACCTTCTAAAGTAATTTCATGTCCAGTTGAAAGTGTCCAACTTTAAATGAAACCGCTCATGTATGTATAGTTTCCTAAAGTTATATCGGGCGAGACATAAACATTCAGACGTGGGTTAATTATAAGTTTATTAGCTACTAACAACATTAATTATCGTGTTAATATAAACAGAAATCGACATGAAAGATCAGCGCATAATTGTCTTCTTTACTGGCAGTCCCTTATTTATAACGAAAATTCCTGCAATAAGTTTCGTGCATTAATATTATTAAGCTATGATGTTAAATTAATGAGTTTTCTTTGTTAATATCTAAAAGTATAGATTAAAAAAAGACGAAACGTGAGAAAATATGAGAAAGCAGAAGTTTAAAGACCATTCAATAAATAAATTAGTCACTGCTTGAATAATTGCAGATGCAATTACAAAGAGAAATAAAAAAACGCTAACAGCAACGAACAGAGATTAAGAAACTGTCAAATTTTGATAAAGTTAAAAAAGAAAGACTGATTATATACTGAGATAAATAAAAACCATTGCATTAATTACTAAATAATATTTTTCTACGATCGTGCAAAAAGTGACTACTTTTTGCACTCTCAACTGTGTTAAAAGTTTTACTTTGTTGCACTAGTGCAAAAAGTAACTTACTCAGCATGATTGCAGCTCTAGACTTCGTCTCGAGCTGCAAACTTCATGCATCGTGCAACAAATATACACTTTTTGCACTAGTTACACAAATAACTATTTTCTACGATCGTGCAAAAAGTTACTACTTCTTGCACTCTCAACTGTGTTTTTACTTTGTTGCACTGGTGCAAAAAGTAACTTACTTTGTTGCACCAGTGCAAAAAGTAACTTACTTTGTTGCACCAGTGCAAAAAGTAACTTACTCAGCATGATTGCAGCTCTCGACTTCGTCTCGTCCTGCAAACTTCATGCATCGTGCAACAAATATACACTTTTTGCACTAGTTACACAAATAACTATTTTCTACGATCGTGCAAAAAGTTATTACTTCTTGCACTCTCAACTGTGTTTTTACTTTGTTGCACTGCTGCAAAAAGTAACTTACTTTGTTGCACTAGTGCAACAAAGTGCTTTGGTACTCGATCTGAAGAAAACATTTTTTCATATTTCATATTATTCAAAACATTATTGTTTGATATAAAAAACAAACATTTTTTACTGTAGTTTTGATTAATCCAAATCTTGTTACTGACGAAAGCATATTCATAGTTAGCTATGGATGGCGTCTGACAGTGGCAGTTTACGTAATTCATCTCAAGTTGTCAATTTAAAATTGTAATATAAAAATATCTGATTCGAATAGTTAAGAAGAATATATTTGTACTCCTCCAGATTTAATTCAAACGGTAAATAAATCCACAGCAGATTTATTACCCGAAAAATCCAAAAAAAATTATGAAATTTGTTATAAACGCTTTACAGACTGGTGTGACACAAAGCGTGTTAAGAACATTAGTGAGAATTGAGAGTTTTTGATTAATTCTCTATTTTCTGACACATTAATAAGTGTCCTTCAAGTTTGGCATCAACGCCGTTCTCAAGGATGATGTTGCAAAATGTAGTAAAGTAGTGGGAGTAATTATGTGATTGATGTTTTTTTCTCTGCAAACAGAATATTTTTGTGATTAAAAATAAGTTTAATTATATATTATGTGGAAAACATCGTTCTTATCGGTATTCTCCAGACGGATAAATAAAATCCGCAAACAACAACAGTCATAACAAGAAGGAACAAAAGCTGGGAAAATGATCCGCACCTCTTCTTCTCGTATTCAAAGTGCGTGCAGTAGATTTGGTTAAGTGGTTTGATATGAATAATGTAACAGGTCGTTAGTGTACAGGAACGATTTTTAGCTGCTGATGCGGGTTTTCGGTTTTATTAGACGCCGACACAACCCTCTTAATTACATTTAAATATGAAAAAATCATTGTGGTTGCGGGTTCTTGTGAAATATGAGAAGTACGTGATGCAGGAAGTGAAAAAAGTAATTATAATCAGTAACGATATCAGGAAACCAGGAAACACCCAAACAAAAGGATGTTACGAGGGTAGATTCAAAATTTCATCAGATAAACTTATACAGGTGAGTCACGGTGAACGAGACGGTCCATTGTGGCTAAACGGTTAATATTTTGAAAATTTTGTATATTTATGGATATGTGGGTTGATAAAGGCTACATTTTAAAATTATTTTGAAACATACAGGTTATCCCAAAAAAGTGTGGCGTATAAAAGTTATTTTATTTCTTAAGGAAGACCCTATATTTTATTGCATTTATAGATTATACATTAAAAATAAGATAAACTTTCTTAAGTATTCCCTATACCTAAGCTTTTTACTTTTTGAGATATTTTGATAATTCTAAAAATGGAATCACTTACAAGAAAACCAATAACTAGGAAACCTGTGGAATCAGCCAAATCCAATTTTAACTGAAAAAAATTAGACTAATAATTGAAAGCAATAATGTATTTACAATTGTTTAAAATTATACAGGGCGTCCAAACGGGGTCGATTCTCTAATGACATATTCAAACGACAATATCGTTCTTATTTTAAATAGGATACCCTATATTTTATAATCCTATTATGTAGCAAATTCCATTACATTTTAAAAATTATAAAGGTCTACTATGCCTAAATTTTACATTATTTTTCCACCGTAATGCCTAAATATAACACCCAGTATTTGATCAGCTTAGACTATTGCAACACCGTTTTTTGTCTAATATCTAATGATACATTTTCCCACAGTTCCCAGAAAATTTTTCTTAAAAATTGCAAAAATTTCCTGCCATTTAAATGACCATCAAAGCAATATGGTTCCATAACTTGGTCTATAATTCCACCGTATACATTAATGTTCCACCGGTTCTGATGATATATTGTGTGGAACAAATGTTGGTTTTGAGTATCATAATAATGAAAGTTGTGACGGTTAACTAGTCCATTATTATGAAAAGTGGATTCATCTGTAAATTTTTCGGACCATAGTCTAAGTTGATCAAATTCCAGGTGTTATATTTAGGCATTACGGTGGAAAAATAATGTAAAATTTAACAAAAATAAAAATAACTCAAAAATTAATAGATTTAGGCATAACATACCTTTATAATTTTTAAAAGGTAATGGAATTTGCTACATAATAGGATTATAAAATACAGGATGCCCTATTTAAAATAAGAACGATATTGTCGTTTGAATACGTCATTAGAGAATCGCCCCATTTTGGACGCCCTGTATAATTTTAAACAACTCCAAATACATTATTGCTTTCAATTATTAGTCTAATTTTTTCAATTTGGATTTGGCTGATTCCATAGGTTTCCAAGTTATTGGTTTTCTTGTAAATGCTTCCATTTTTAGAAATATCAAAATATCTCGAAAACTAAAAAGGTTAGGTATAGGAAATACATAAGAAAGTGTATCTTATTTTTAACGTATAATCTAAAAATGCAACAAAATATAGGGTCTTCCATAAGAAATAATATAACTTTGATACGCCACACTTTTTTCGGACAACCTGTATAATTCAAAATAATTTTAAAATGCAGCCTTTATCGGCCTACATATCCGCGAATAAACAAAATTTTCAAAATATTAACCGTTTAGCCACAATGGACCGTAGCGTTCAACGTGACTCACCCTATATAGCTTTCGACACGCGTCTGGACTATTGTAATTCAATGCTTGTGGGGCATTAGCCCAGGAGTAGCTGTTTCTGGTTTAGGTGTTGTGCAATCTAATTTATAATTTATTTATGGTTAGACTTTGGCAAACATTTTTATTTTCCATATTTTTTTTTAAATTTACTAAGTTATTAAAAATATTTAATAAATACCTTGCAAACTAATCACGGAAGTTGACTAATTCCATGCCATACCTGAAAGAAAAAATACTGTAACTCTAAAATTAATTTTGAATCCACCAATTTGTAATTATTTTTCCCATAAATTCAACGGTTCCGTTTGTTCAAGAAAATTACCAATACATGTTCTCCCAAATTTCTGTTTACCTTTGCAGTGATTAAATTGGGATTTAGTCCGAACCTTTACCTTCAAGGAGAAAGTTTCCTTTAGAGGTCCTGTTAATATGCTTCGGGGGATGTTGTCAAAATTCAATGAACAGTGGTCAACAGAATAGGCACTTCTACAAATTGGATCGTTGTGTAAATACTCTGGCTGTGATTGAAAGCGTATGACTAAACACTTAACCAGTTTTTTTTAATTAAATTAAACGGATTCTTTACCCATATGTCAACATAAATAGTCTTGTCAAATACCAGTAAAACTATCGCAACAGTAATTATGTACAGAGTAAAAGAGAATGTACTGCTTATATAGATCAGTGTAAGATCTCTCTCACTTATTTATTTATAATATTGCCATCTTGGCTAATTTTGCACTAAATAACTTTGATTACCGTGAATTTGTATGTATAATATGATTAAATTCTATTAATTGGACAGTTTGGTATAATGATAAAGATTTAATAGCTTTTCAAAATATATTAGCAATAGGTGGTGATAAATATTAAATTAAAGGATATATCTAATTTATTTATATATATATATATATATTAAATTCCTTAAGCCTTGGAAACAAAAAAGGTCCTTTTTTGGTACTTCTTGCTTGAAAACATAAAATTGTTATTTTTGAATACAAATAATTACTACATTTTGATACAAAAATGCCAGAATGTGGATATTTTATTGTTGATCAGGCATTTGGGATTTTTGCAACTGAAATAATTGAGTATGCCCTAATTTATCAACGAACTATGTACGGTAATTTTACAATAACCTTTTCGACAACTTAATTAACATTCCAATTTATTCCTTTTAGGATTTCTTTCTTTTTTGGCTCCCTGACTAAGTTATTCTTTACTAGAAATTATTTTTTTTATTTACAAGTTATGAGTTTTTTCTTAAGGACGATTTCTGCCTTTTACTTTGATCTAGCCCAGATCTTGTTTGCAGTGTTCACTATTTCTATGGGTATAGTTTATATAGACTATTTCCCTCGTCTTAATTTCCACCAATCACAAACGCGCAATTTTGAAATAAAATGGTTTCTAGATGAAAAAACTGTATGACAGCTCCTGTCTGCAGTTTTTTCGAGATTACCCAAGGCAAAACTTGACAGATGTTGTCTCCAAAAATTACAATACCTTTGATAACAAGTAATTAAGGTCTCCTAGGACACCAGGAAACGACGCTAAATATTTTTTCTGATTTTATTGTCAATACATTTTGTAACATTGTTTTTAAACAGTGCTAGTCAGCTTATGTAATGATTATGAGTCGCTTTGGAAGTGATTCTATGACTAATATTGATCTGGCGACTGAGAAAAGTGTACCGTAAAATACCGTTAAAACCCATACGTCAATATGGAAACAGTTTACGGCAAGGCAAAGAAATACGAGCTGTTGGAAACTACAAGTTTAGAGCAACTAAACCTAATCCAGAAAGATTGGGCGTGGAATATGAAGAAAGAAAACTATGAAAATTCCAAAGAACTAGTGGTGAAGACAATGTGGTACACCGTTGCAAAAAAAACGTCAAGAGATGTATTTTATAAGGAAAATAATTTTTGGATCCATTTAAAGATATTATCTTCAAGTCTAGTAGGGAAGCTCGTAATGCGAAACGAAGGAATTTGCAGATGTGCGCCAATAAAAGGAAATCGAGCTCTGCTTCATTAAAATTGGAAGAATAATACGCAATCGTTTTATTATGGGACGAAGACACTCCGGCGGGACTCCAGCGCAAATGTTACCATAATGCTTCAGTAGAACTTGCCTGGAGAGGTGGACAAGCAGTCAATTGCAGAGTTCATTATTTTAAAAAGGAAGTGGATAACGAATTAAATCAGGTAGATAACATAGTTACATATTTTTTAAAATAACTGATTTTCAATAATCCTACTTTTTAGGAAGAGTAGAATATAATCCTTTCTTCAATAAAACGGCCCGGGGTAGAGAAAAAAAATGGCCGATAGTAAGTGGCTGGTCCCCAACACGAAGAACCCTACCTTTTATCCAGTCCGTCTTTTTAAAATTCCAATGGTCAAACGTTCATCTATAATAACAACTGATAGATTAGTAAACCCATCATGGAACAAAGAACAATCAAGTGGATGGTACAAAAACACTCCAGAGGGAGAAAACAAACTTTCGAAATGAACTAAAGAAGCATCATAGAAGGCAGGATTAAATACAAAAGAAATAAAAATAACAAACCACTCTATGTGGTCGACAGCAGTTAGTAACCTGGCTAGAGGAGGGGTCGGTGAACAGCAATTAATTAAAATTACTGGCCACAGTTCAGCCAACTCAATTAATTCTTATCTGCAAATGGATAATGAGCATTATTCCAACATCACAAACACCCTTAGAAGTGACGCCTCAGAACCTCCAGCTAAAAAACAGAAAACAGAAGATCCTGCAGCCACTCCTCGAGCTTCTCACTCTACAGCTGGACCCATCATCAACATTAATGATTTACCTACACCCAACGTTATCAATGAGTTAACAAAGATTTCAAACAATACTCCTACTGTGTACCAAAATTGCAATTTATATTTTAGTTGTACCATAAATAATTAAGTTTGTAGTATTTTGTGATTAAATAAATTACGTGTTTTTCAGTTTTCAAATTAATACCTACATATTTATTATTGTATGCATATATAATAGGTAGTATGTTTTGTAAGCTATGTGTATGCAGAATAATCTGTTACTCATGAAATAGATGCCTTTATGATATTACTTACGATTATTATTTTTTCTTTCTCTTGTATTATGATTATAATTTTTTTTGTTTATTTTTTATTACCAATTTAATTGTCATTTTATTCATATTTTAATATTCTTATTTAATTTACATTGCCTGCACTTAGTGGAAGGCGTTTACTTATTGACCCACGTTTTAAATTCCTCCATCTATCGTTTACCAACTCACGGCATGCGTGTTTATTCTTCGAATATCAAACAGCAACTAATATGTTGAAATGAGAATTTAAATATTATTATTATTATTATTTTGATTTTTCATATTTTATATAAAAACAAATTTGAGAAAAAAGTAGGTATGACGTTGTTCTGATATCCTTACAAAAGGAACAATAGAGCAAAATGACAAACGAAGAGAAAATGAGATTTAACAACAAAACAAACCGTCATTGTCAGTTAGGGTCGGGAAACTTGACATATGCAAACTCCAGTTATGCTTTTCGCGTCTTCTAACATAAACAATAGATAGTAAACAGCGATGCTTCGGTACATCGACATTTGTAGTTGTTTTTGAAATTTGATTTAGTTAATTATTTTCTGCTTTATTAAAAAATCAAAACCATGTATTGCTCATACTATGAGAAATATTTTTGCCCACGGCACTTTGCCAACACCACATGCATTTCCATGTCCACGTCCAATTGTTTCCGCGAGTGCAAAAAAAGAATAAGATTTGACCGAACGCGATCACTTTTAATTATCCCCTCCCTTCCAGTAACTCCGGCACATATTTCTTCCATTTTAACGGAAAAGAAATTTACTCTTAATCCCTCGAAAACTTTCTAAAACTTCGAAAGCATAAATGTTGATAAAGTTCCTCTTTCAATCTGTCAAACTTTTCTAACTCTATTCTGAAAATGCTTGGAACGACAACGACGTTGTCACGAAGAGAGATTTTCATTCCATATTAATTATACAAGGGCAATCGAATTAAGGCTGAACGCGAAGACGTTTCATTGGTAGAAATTGGCTATTTTATCGACAAGAAAAGGGCCTGTCGAAGGAAATGAAAACGGAATTCATTCGTAACTTTAGAGATCTTATTATTAATAGTTGATTTAACTGGCAATAAAGTTTTTTATGTGATTAAAACAAATGAAACAATTTTTTATACTTTTCTTGCAATTTCACAGTAATTATATAGATAAATCAATTTATAAATTCTCATAAAAACAACTATTTAACCACTTAAATTGACTTTTCATATATATATAAGTTGTAATTATCAATTTGAAGACAGAATTTGGATGACATAGTAGCTGCTGTCTGAATAAACTTACAATAATTGTGCTTCTCATAAACTTTGTTTGATTAGGATTTCAGGGATGCTTTTTATACAACAATTCATCACACTCATTATTCAAAAGGCTCATCAGTAACCCCACATCCCGAGTCTTTCGTATATCCTTTTCTCCTTTTCGAAACCAAAATATTCAATCAATATTTTTAAAAAAATTTACAAAAATATTTGACTGATTTAGATAGGACAAAACCTACTCTGACAGAGCTACAAAAATAAAAAAAAAGTTACTGCCCTTAAAAAACCAACTACAACTTAAAATGTAATTGTGTTAGCTTAAGAATCAAATTATAGAGAAAAAGTCTAATACAGTCTTTGAGACCATACCGTTTCTAAAGGTTGTGGAGTACCATTAAATAATCTGGCGTCCGAGCGTTTTCCGATATAAGGCGTCACGCGTAAGTCATAATATTTCTTTAATGCAAGAAAAAACCTTACAACAGTGCGAAAAAGAAGCAGATTTTAGTATTACCACAAATAAAATTGTACTACTACAAATAAAATTGCTTTATTTAAGATTTCCCGCTTTAAGTTATGGTGGATAAATAAATTCAAAATAAACGATCATTCTTTTTATATAATTACAGAAACTATTTATTCTAAAACGTGGCTACGTACAACGGTTCTTCTGATTATTTATACCACTACTACTATCGACCTAGTTTCCACCTATCCCAGTCGTGAAAAAAAATGTCTTTCCAAATTGCTCTGACCTTTCCCATCAAAAACCTTCACATATTCCTTTTGTTTTTGGCTGTTTCGAGTAATCGATCGGGATGAGGACTAGAGTCATCTCCGATGTTACAAAGAACGCTTTTACTCGGCAGATAACCATCCAGTTTAACCCAGTTGATGAAGTTTATGGTCCATCTACAATTGAATTAACTTCTGGACAGATACCAGCTAAGTGATATGGAAAATGTAAACGGAAACAAAGAAGAAAACAGGGACAGACCACTCTAGGGCAGAATAATAACGTGAAAAGAATGAAAAAAATATTAACTAAACAGTATAAGACTGCGCCCATACGAACTACTTTTATTTATTTTTTTTTGAGAAAATTTTACAGCACAAATTATAAAATTTGAAAAAAGTCTACTTAAAACTTCTCTATTGACCTTCTTCTCAGCTTCCTGTAGAAATAGTGCCACTTGCGGTCGTGCTATTTGCGGTCAGAACAACCATCTTCCTACTTGCGGTCAAAGACAATTTGATAATTTTTAATAGGTTTAATTTAAATAGACATAATGTTTATTTAATTTTTATTATTCAGGTTATAATATTTTACATACATATCTAATTATTTAAGTTTTTGAATATAGGCTAACCAGCCCTAACCTAACCTAACCTATAAAATTATTTTCTTGGCCGCAAGTGATATCACCCCTGACATTATTTGAATTTTATCATATTGATTGACCGCAAGTGGGACAAAAATTGTTTTGACCGCAAATGGCACGACCGCAAGTGGGAAGACACCTGCCTTATTATTTATTATTTAGAGTATCGTATGTATGAACAAAATGGACAATTTCTAAATATGGTTTTTAGATTAGCGTTTTTCCTTAAGTAATATTATTATCTCCTTTGCCCGTTACATTTCTCCGTCACTGGAAAAACTTAAAAGCGGGTTGTTTTTCCTTGATTAAGTTTACGAAATTGGGGACTTGGATTCGAAAACAAAAAAATGGAAAATGTTTTTTTCGTGTTCTTGTGGAATTTGTATTTCTAAAAAGCGGGAAAAATAAGAGTGGAAAATATGACGTTGTCATTGCCAATTAAATTAGCAGTGACAGTGAAGGAATGGTAAAATATACTTAAGAATTTAAAATGAAATACGAGTTGTGAGGAATGTTTATTGTGTTAGGAGTCATTTAAATTTTTTTGGCTGTGGCGCAATTTCAGATGAAATGTTTCCGATCTAAATCATAAAACGTTTAAACAGATACTTGTAGATGTTTTGGGATTTAGAAAGAGATAAAATTAGCTACTTAAAACTGTAGAGAACATAGAAACAGCGATTGAAAAGAGAACCAAACCAAGGTATGCAAAAATACCTGGGAAGCTTTTTATTTGATAATATCATAACGGCTAGAACCCTAGAGAAAAAACTGATTTACACTGACGTTTATGAAAATTTATGTCAAACGTCAAAGTACGTAAGTGACAGACAAAGGTATCTAGATAGTGAAAAACTATCCTATTGTTTTTTTAAATTCTTTAGAATCAAGTTGTGAATGTGTAAAACAATCGTTTCTAAATCAGCGCGTTTTACCGCCCCTCAAGATTATAAAATTCACATTAAGTGATCATAAAGAAAGTCGAGATGTTCAAAAATAGATGGCGTTTTCAATACTAGGAAGAAGATAAATAAAAATAAAAGATTACTTAATGAAACGCAAGCCTGTGGAAAAGATGATGTCAGTTAGAGGTTGTTAATTGTTACAGCAAGAAGATAATTTAAAATGAAACAGCAGACAGAAAGACTATTTCTCTTGTGAATCAACCAAATTAGGTAAATTTGTTTACCACAACTAAAGTTTAGAACACAAAAAGAAGTTCTATTATAAAAATGTCATCGATTCACACATCTGAAAGAGCTTATAAACATTTAACTAGTGGCAGTCAGTTGGCATCGAATAAAACTTACAATAACACAATACCACATTGAGATTCCTATAGTATACATCTAAAGTTTGTGGAACGACGCAGACCGTCGAGAAACAAGTTTAAGGTTTTATTCTTGTGGAACAGTAATGCCTTTATACCACACCCCTTGACTTAGTGGCTCACATGGCAGAACGGAAAATAGTTCCTGTTCGGAGCCGCCCCCCATTCTTCACATGGAAGCTGTTCTTAGACGACAGAGGCGGTTTACATAAAATAGTGAATTTATACAGAAAAGATCTTATAGTAAGGACTTGTAATTCAATACGAAATAACAAAAAGTGAAGAAACTTTAGTTCGTTTTCGATTTTGATAAAAGGTTAAATAAAACAGAAGTTTATATCCTGTTCCAATGTCAGGTCTTATAGAAATTGGATACGTTTTATTGTTTTTAAAACCATCAAACTCCATTAAGTTCTATTCTCTGCTTTTACACGAGATGAGATCAAACACCGTGATTCTTTAATCATTGGACAACTTCCAATCTTCCAGCAGGTGAAAAGTCTCTGCGGTGAGAATGAAGGTGAAGCCTGTCAGAAAATATTTTGATTTCCTCCTTGCTCTATTGCTACATTGTACATATACCAATGTGCTGTCAAAATATTTGGCTAGTTTTAATGTTGCTATCATTGCCGCTTTTCCATAATTGGATGCGACTGATTTCGAACTTCCAGACAAAAATAAGCTGCCAGTGATAACAGGAATCGCAGTCACGCCATGGCTGGATAAAGCCAATTTTCAAGGGGGGGGGGATTATGGAATATCCACTGCTCAGCGGAGGGGCAGCTACAAGTATATCCTCTCATGGTTGTTCTCATCCAGTCCTTCAACCTTCGAAGGGTTGAAAATGTAAACTTTCTTTGAATTAAAAAACATGACTTAAGGGGGGGGGCTGCCCCCCCTCCCCCTCCCCCCCCCCCCCCCCCCCCGGGCAACAAGCAACCAGAGACAATGGCAGGCACGTTTTGAGCGATCAAGAGTAGACCCTGAAAGTTTTACTTTAGCAAAAGAACTGTACAAAATAGTATAGGGTACAAAAACAGTGGAATGGGTAGAGTAACAAAATGGGCACATAACGCAATACGCAAGTTGGCTTCAGCGATATCGGAGATATTAGATCAGACTTTGCATTCAATTCATAATTAAGATTGATTCTTAGTGAGAGGTTCAGTCATTTTTTTATAGGGAGAGTTTAGTTATATTATATACCATTTGGAGTTACCCTACAGTTCTTTCTTGAGCCTCATCTGTTGCCAAAAAGTAGCAACATCAGTGAACAGACTAAATAGACTAAATAGTATAGAAAACAAAAATGGTGCAAATCCATAATTATGTAAACTTGACAAATAGTGTACTAACTTATGACAAATCAAATTTTTAAACAGTTGGCAAGAGAGAGATATGTATATAACTCCTAACATCGGTCGGTAGTTGGATCAGTGACGAAAACTAATTAAACATTTACTCTTTGAAACTTCCTATTGATAAAAAAATATGGGGGAAACCGTCTCTGTTGAGGTTCTACTGATAAAAGCCCTCTCTCGGAAAATATCATTCTTTTCTACTTTTTGGCATCCTGCCGACACTCGAGTGGATACTCTGTAGGAGAACTGCATCGACTTTTCCTATCTCCTACGACTTTCGGATTAAGGATATTAACTACTACGTCTATTAGATTGTTTAAAAATGAATTTTTACCATTTAGTTTTTATTTTTAATTTCATCTTCTGGAAGATACAATTCTTTTCCAAAGAGAAATTAAATAAAAATAAACATTTATTTGAGAAACACGTTACATCAGTGAAATAAAAATCAGAAGGCTAATTATGAAAAGTTTGACAGTTTATAGAAAAGACCATTGAATTGTTTCCAATTTTTTTTGTGTAACTTCTTTTGATGCTCAATATTAGTCCAACCGTAAATGCCTCTTTTCGTTTTTCCGTATAAACTTGGGCCCGCCTCTTCAATAAAAAATTCAACATGTCCATTACATACTTTGTTTTACTCTACTGTAATAAAATTAATCCCGTAGACCGCCGACACTGCACCATAAATTTAGACGCAATTACAATCCAGAAATTTTGCATAGCAACCCAAATTAAAAAGTATCTCATCTAAACGCACCAAAGAGAGAGAAACGTTCATAAAACAAAAAGAAATAGATATAACATCTCGAGAATTGATCGACAGACAGGTCGCGCTTAACTGACCTGTAGTTAATTCAAACAAGTGAATTATACTTCAAACTATATAAAAAAAATGATTCAAACCTCATACGAATATTTTGATTTATCATAAAAACCGAATTAATTCAGATACAAGGTTGATTTATCGTTAATGAATACGAAGACCGCAAGACAGTCCCTCGAGTATCTTCAAAAACAAAAAACCCAAGGTATAAATTCAAGTTAAACGTTTCCCGAAAGAAATCAGAAATAAAATAAACGGAAAAGCAAGATCTTAATTATGGTCTCTGCTGTAGTTTATCAAGTTAACGGCCAGTTAGACTGTCGACGATAAAATCCCATAAATTTCAAGGAATCTGAACTTGTGGGCACAATCCAAGCTGAATACAGGGTGATTCATCGTCGTATCCTCGACATAAATCTTACCCAGTGGGCGAGAACACTAATTTCTGGAAAAAATACCACAACTCGCATTACAACAAGTCTTTTTTTCGAGTTGTTAGTCGAAGTAGTTCTTTTTTTAAAAAATCCCGTTCAAATGCGACGAAAAAAGACCGATAATTTACATCACAAGTCTTTGGCTAATCACTGAGCGCTCGAACAATGTTAAAATTGCCGAGTATATAAAATAGTCCAAAGCAGGAAGCAGTCTGACGATCAAAATGGTTACAGCGTTGTCAAACATTCTATATGAATTTCTCAACTTTATACGTAGATATTAGATCTCAAGAACAATGAAATGAGCAATTAATTGCACCTGTGAGGTCAACATCGAGCCTCCAAGTCGCATGTTTGAATGTTCCCTGGAATTTTATGATTTTCAAATGGTGTTTATGCAAACATGTTGTTATATTTTAATTATTTGCACATTTAAACTGGATTTAATCATTTGTGATCTTGCCTATTATATATGATTATTATCTCAAAATATCTATCAACAAATTATTTTACATCAAAACATTTTCGGATAAAGTTCTTATACCTCAAAATATCAATAAATAATTAGGTATAAAAATAATATTCCACATATAGCAGCAATTAGGAGATAACCACTAAAAATTTCAGGAGTTACACTTTTTTCATATTCCATTTCTGTTAGTTTTTGACTAATTTTTCCCCATTGCGACTGGTCATTTGTTAGATGTAGATAAATAAAAGTTAATTAGTGTCTCACTGGAACACCCTATACATGGAGTGTCCAACAGATAAAATCTCATAAATTTGGTTGGAATCAGATTTGTTGAGACATTACTAAGCCAATACATAACGTCATGCTCTAGATGTACGATTCACGGGACGGTTATGTGATTACCCAAAAGGGGAGGGCGGTGCTATTAGTTAGAGACAGAAGGTCGATAACCGAGGCGATATGGGCTTCTAACTTATTGTTGTTTGCAGTAGGACGTGGAAAATAATTTTGGTGCATCGTAATATAAGATATATTTTCAACTAATCACCAAGCATTTACTTCTCACATAACAAACGCATAATAATTTTTTACTACGACCACCTATGAAAATGGCTATTTCCGAATTGTTTTGACACTTCGAAAGTGAAAAATATCATACGAGTCCCGTTAAAGTTAAAAAGAAGAAGCAATATCACAAAGTCGTGTGATATATTTTACTTTCGCCCACAGCGTCTGTCAAAGTGCTGTCAATCGTTATGAATAATTAGTAGTGAAAATGGAATTTACTCCACCTGAAATATCATCGGCGACTAAAACTACCTGCTTAAAGATGCTGCCCCAAAATCAAAAGAAAGGTAGGTAAACCTATTCATACAACTAATTCATGGAGTGAAGAAATATATAAGGCATTAAAGCTTCTTTTTCTGAAGATATTATTTAAATTAAGTTAATAAATAACTTAAAATTGTTCTTAAAAGCACAATAAAAGATTATGTTTAAAATTGTATTTTAAATCCTAAATGTAATATACCCAATGATTAATATTTTATAAAAAAAAATAAAATTAGAATGTTAAAAATGTTGGGGTCGTAGAAAAAATAGTGTACATAACTCGTTGGAAAGTGCATTTCTTGCACTCGTGCGTAATTTGTCACTTTCCACACTTGTTACTAATATACTATTTACCTTTCCGCCAATACATGCCGCAATTGTGTTGAAATAGCCATAGGTCAGTGATTTTAGGTAAAAATACCCCTCTACCTGGAAATAATTCCCTAAAAATTTGAGTATATTTAGTACTAACAGCCAGTAAGAACATATCAAAAATCAACACTCGGGCTTGCTGTGCTACGGCTGCCATCTTGGAAAATAGCGACCAATTTTCACTTTTTTGACGATATTTCACTAACCGTTAGAAATACAAAAAAGATTTTTAAATAAAAGTTATAGAACATAAAAAATACATCTTTTCAGTTCTTACTTTTGTCTTATCTTTATCGAGAAAAATTAATAATAAGAAGACTTTATTTTTGTTAGAATTTCTGCAGTTGAGTCTGAAATTCAATTTAACACGTTCATTAATCTTCAAGGTTTGCATTTAAGCATACATATAATTGAAATACAATATATTGATTAGTTTCTATTTATTTTTGAAGATACACAATACGTCTAGACATTTTCATATAATAACATCAATCATACAATCATATATTAAAAAAACAATTCGAAAAATCAAAAATATGTGAACATACTTAGGATTTCGGCCACAAAGTAATTCTTGAACTCAAGGGCGGATTTACGGGGGGTACAGGGGGTAATTACCCCCCCCCCCCCATGATTGTAACTTATAAAAAAAATTTTAAAACATAATACACCCAAAACTGTTTTACATCATAAAGAAAGTGGTGCTTCTTGATAAAAAAAATGTATGCAGCTTCCTTATTTTACTAGACTTTTAATAGTAGCAGTTTAAAAGTGTTTTTAGTTGTTTTAACCATTTCTAAGTACTTTCCTAGTCTCCTTGTGATTATAATTTAGTATTAATAAAGTTTTTTTTTAAACAGATCGACTTGAAATTTATTGCAAATTGTTAGGAAAGGTGTTTAGTTCAGAAGTAGAAAACTTTCGATAGTGGCGTTTTTTCATCAAAAAGTGAGGGAAAAAAAGAAAATAAACTTGCGCAATCGATAAATTATTATTTGTTAATGAATTAATGTTAAATACAATTTTTCATGAGAATAAACCCATCCCGAGTTATAGGGCGTAAAAATTACGATTTTCACCATAAAAATCGTACATTTCTAGTTTTTTAAATATAACCGAAAATCTGATATTATTACGTAAAAATTTATATGAACTAATTTTATGGCCTTGAGCTAACAATTAAAATAATTTTTTTTATTTTTCTACGATTAATACGAAGGAAGATCTGGCAATTGAAAAATGGGTGTTTTAAGAAACTGGATCGTTCTAGCGCAGGGGTTCTCAAACTGTGGTACATGTACCATGGTGGTACATTACAATGTTTTAGTGGTACAATTTAACATTTTGTTTTCAGAAACACATATATTTTTCTTCAAGTTTTTGACTTTAACGGGTCTAGCTTTAATATTGAAATGACGACTTTTCCAAAAACTTTTGTTTCATATTTATGTGGTACAAAATTTGAAAAGTTTGAGAACCGCTGTTCTAGCGTAAATATCTGAAAAAATATGACTTCCACAAAAAAATGTTTATAACATCTTAATGAGAGAACAACATTGGGAACATTTTAAGACCATCCAGAACCGTTTAACATAAGCAGAAAAAAAGTTATGGACAAAATAAATTTTTTTCAATTTTTTACGCTATTTTTTTATCGCTATCTAGACTGTGGTATTTGACAAAAAAATCCTTTTGCAGAAAGTCGTAACATATGTTTTTACAATTTTTACAATTAGTAATTTTTAGCCCTATGGATAATTATTTTTTAAGTTTTGGTCTGTTAAAGTTGAGCTAAATTTTTGTTTTTTATGACATTTTCAATTTTTGGTCAATACCGTGAAAAGTATTGATTTTTGAAAAAAAAAATTAAAGAGACAAGGCTTTGAGCAAATGTTCTTCCGAATAATTACCATTTTTTTTATCTTTGCGTTTATAACCGTCAATGTCATTTTTTCGGGTCAAATATTGAAAAAACGGTCATTCCAATGAAAAAGTTTGTCATAACATGATATTTCAGCGATATCCTAAGCTTTAAAATGGATTATTCTAAATTATTTAATATTACCAGCCAAAAAAAGTTACGGGCAAAAAATACATTTTTTTTAGAAATGTACGAATATTGTGGTGAATATCATATTTTTCTGCGCACTATAACTCGGGAGGGAACATTAATTCATTAAAAAAGGTAATTTATCAATTACGAATTTTTTTTTCTTTTTTTTCCACACCCCCACCTGCCACCACTCAAAACGCAACTAACGAAAGTTTTCTACTTCTGGACACCTTTACTAGCAATTTGCAAAAAAATTTAAGTCGATCTGATCAGTTACTAGTTTCTGCTCGATATTACAAAAAAATTTACTAGCTTTCTTGGACTATTTGGTAAGTTTTACCCCCCCCCCCCTATAAAAAAAAAGCTAAATCCGCCCTTGCTTGAACTGGATTATTAAAAGAACCTAATTACAACCGCACTGATATGCTTAAATAATAATGAATGTGTTTCTAATTATTCGGTCGATATTTCAAAAATGTGGATGTCTATCTTGCAAACAGAGTTAATTGCAAAAAGGATATCCTCTATATCGGGATAGTATCAGAGGTTTTTTATCTGGGTTTTTTTCTTATGATAATATTATTATGAAAACTTCATTTATGAAGAAGTATAAATTCTTTTATAATATGCAAATGCGCTATCCTTTTAAAATCGTTCCCAGAAACGTCACAAAAAATATGTTAACAACAGATTTTGACTTAGATCATATCGACACCTGATATGAATAACATTGTAACTCAAGTTACCATTCTTTCCTTCTATAACTCAAACAGCTTTACTAAAGGACGATCTTTATTTGAGTCCAAGAATTTTCATTGTATCTCATTTGCATTTTTTATTATTAGACAAAATAATATCTTCGTAACTGCTGGTCTACGCAGAAAATATAAATACGCGGCAACAGCGCATTGATAGAATTATTCGCTGTTGCAATATTATCGGAAATAACCCATTGACAATAAGAAAGTCCATTACACATTTAAACATTCGCCAAGAAAAGTGTATTGAGACAAATGGATTTCATTTCAAAATCCTAATGTTTATTAAATTGTTTTTTACTTTGTTCCGCATTGTTAAAACTGTTTTGTTTTTGGTTATTGTTATTTATTTTATTTCTTAATTTATCAATAAACATTTCTTGAGGTTTTTAATTTCATTCCAAAATAATTACACATGATTTTCGCTGAAACAAATGAAAAAACTAGGTTAATGCAAACATATTCAATCTAATTTCAGTACATTGCGGGTGGAAAAAGTTACATACAGGGTGAATTTTCGACATGAACCAGATATGCCAGATTCTTCAATCCGGCCCTGTAAATTGCTTCAAATTCTGGTATTTACTATACTGGAATACAGTGTGTGTCGTTATTGTTTATTTTAAAGATTTCTTTATAATTACTAAACATTATTATACAGTAAGATATTTCATTATCGCCAATTTTCAATTTGACTTTAAAATGAATCTTTAATTAAAAATGTAAGGCAAGTGTAACAAAAATTTCAAATATCCAGGTTTAACTGTCTATGTATGTCCTCTGGAGAAATCATATCACATTTTAGAGAAATCATGTACAGGGTGAATTATTGCAATTATAGCAATTCAACAAATTTTCGCGAAGGCGGCCATGGAATTTTTCAGTTCTGAATATGTCAGTTAGTCGCTAGACACCAATACACACTTTCACCAAAAAAAATCGACTTAATCATTGGAAAGATATGACCAAACATTATTTCGGTCCAAATCCCTAAATCGCTCTGTACATTATTAAATAAAAACAGAAGACATTTTTTAATGGTCATTTGTAGAAGTATGTACAGTTCCTCGTGACTCACCCTGTACAACACCAGTTCTATACTGCTTTTATACAGAAAAATAAATAGATATGTCAACACGATGCTCTATTTAAAATTTAAAATTTTAAATAATAAAGCAATCGTTTACAGTTTGATAATCAGACAATACTGCCGGGAAAGTACTACGGTATACGGATAAGAGGAACAGACAAGGTTTAGAAATTTAAATTCTCCCTTTTCGTCTCTCTCAGAAGTGGTCTTTCCTTTAAATTACAATTTCTTTTTTTTTTCCCGGAAACAATTTTCAAAGCTCCGAGTTTCGCAGTTTGTTCGGCGGTCCCTTTCGGTCAGTTGGAAAGTATGCAGTAACTTCCACCCGGACAGGGGTTGTCGTTTCTCCATTAGAGGACAAGGGTCGTCGTGGTCGTCTTTTTACAAACTGGCACTCATAGTATGTCCTGTCTTACATTCCTCGAAGTTATTCCGACAATTTAAATTATTTTGGTGAAACAGTAAATTGGAACAATGGGATTTAGTGCAAAAACGTTACGGTTTATCTAACGGCCAATAAAATAAAAAAATAGTGTTGATTTAAAATATTTAAAATGGAAATGAGTTCTAAAATAAAATAAATTAAACGTTCTAAAAATTAACAAGTCATTCTCAAAACCAAAAACTAATATCTATAAAAAATTAATGGGCAATATTTCCATCGGTCAAAAAAAGCTTGTCCCATATTTTCCAGCATTTTATGTGGAATTACCATAAATTGTATTTAAAAATTCTTTCAAGATGTTGTTTGCTACGACTAACCACTGTCCCTAACATTGATGGACCCGCATTAATTGCGGACAACAATGCAATGTTATTACTTTGAAATGTTTGTGGTTGTAGTTTTTCACCATAAGTAGATTATTTTTATCTTAATTTTGCCACTTGAAATTGTAACATTTTACTTCTCTTTAGATTTACTTGTAACCCCTTCTATTCTGCTGAAGATGAAGGATTAATCCTTCAAAACATGTCCACTTAGTTTTTGATGTTAGACTTCGGCTAATCATTTAAATTAATTGTATTGAATTTTTTTAGTTCTTGTATTTATATCTAATTATAGTAACTGAAACAGGTGTTCTTCACCTATCAGACCACATTTGTTCACATTTCCGTAAAAGAAATTCACAGAAATAAAATGAACGATTTCTACGATACCGCTATCGCATTGCAAGAACTCTAGTCCTTTCCCTAATCTGACGATTTCCGAATTTATCTAAACATTTTAATCTAACATTATCATTTTCAGAGAGAATTTCCTTATTTTGGAATTTAAAATTTAACGCGGCCACAATGCCTTCCATTCGGTGCAGATTGCTACTATCTTATCGATTAAATTTATGTGAAAGGCTATATAACTCAACTCCTTCGTTGTGAAAACACAAAGGAATCAGAACTTCCTTAGAAACTCATTTAATATTTATGCATTATTTAACGAAATTAGCACTGTTTGTCTATAATTTTATCGTTTATCATTTATCATATGCTTAAATTATCTATTTTTTGCATCATATATGTATGGAAATCGATCGATAGACAAGTGGGTAATAATATTAATCACAAACAAGAACAGCACCCACTAATATAACGCATCCATCCAAGAATAATCTTATAATAAAAAAATAAAAAAAACAGTTGGTTCTTTTTACTGTACAGAAACAAAACAGATACATATAAAAACATATTTACAACGTCTTGAGGAAGGATCTGTAGCAGTAGGACACTAAAATTGTTGATAACCAACGTATAATCCCCGAAATAAGAAAGTAAAGTGGAAAAATAAACAAGGAGACAAAGCCATGATGATCATAATCTTGCGATTGAAAGAATACATGCCATCATTTTTCAATAAATATTTTTTCTACTAGCGTGCGGAAAAGTCCACTTTTCCGCACTCATTTTAGTGTTGAAAGAGTAACTTTTCCGCATTAGTGCGGAAAAAACTATTTTCCGCACTAGTAAATTTGTTAAGTTTTTGGGGAGTATACTGACATTTGAATATTTAAAATATATATTTGTATGGTTATAGTTTACAAAATAAATGTTTCTTTATGTTAACTTTTGTGTTTTTTCCGCACGTTAGTAGAAAAAATAGTGTACCTAACACGTGCGTAAAGTGACTTTTCCGCACGCGATTGCAGATGGCCGAACGACGCGTTAGTATCACTTTCCGCACATGTTAGGTAAACTACTATTTCAAGATCGCATTTTAAACAGTACAAGCAAAATATCTCCAATTATACTCCCAATGGATTTTTTCTCTGGACAAAAATAGTAGTTTTTATTCGCATATGTCAAAAAACGTAAAATTCGACACAGTACACAATAACAAGAAGGAGCACTTTTCGGCCTAGGACTTTTTTCGTTTTTTTTTCGGACGGTAAACTGTGAAACTGTCCGTAAAGTAAAATATAGGTATTTGGCTTACCTTTTTCTTTTAGCTTTAAATTAATAGTTGTGTATTTTGTGTATTTTATTATCGGAATAACATATTTACTTGCTGTGATACGTGTTTTTTTAACAAAACCAAGTGATATTTGTAAGTTACGTTAAAATGTCAAAATAGTTATAATTTTTGTTTGAAATTTGACACTTCTTACAGTTGTGATCTATTGCTTTTTAGTATAGTCGAAGGTAATATCCCAAGACTATGACAAATAGTCGACTATTATTTTCTGTCTAATTCTATCGAGAGTATCTTGTATTTTGAGACAATTTGATGAGACCATATGAACATTAAATAATCTGAATAACTCCCGAGAGCTTTAGCTCGAGGGAGTTATTCTTTGATTATTAAAGTTCATATGGTCGAATTGAATTGTCTCGAAATGTAAGTTGCTCGAGATGAATTAAAGAAAATAATAGTCTCTATTTGTCATAGTCGAGTGATATTCAGGAAGATTATTTCATGAACCCCACCAAATCATTCGCTAAGATTGTCTCCAATCAGACTCATTTCTCTTTTTGATATTTTCTGGGATAGATTTGCTTATATTTTCACACTGATTTCCGTAGTGGAACATGAACCAAAACGAGACATTTTCAATTTTAAGTGAATGTTACGTCAAATTTTGACACTTAATAGCAAACAATATACAATCGACTAAAATAGCCGCTGATATTTTTTATTTACCTAAAGATCCGATCATATTGCATATCATGTGACTAAATTCATGACTTTTCATTGGCGCAGCCATGTGTGAATGAAATAATCTATATTACACTGACAGAACTGATCAGCTATTCGCATCCTTCAAATTCAATAAAAAAGTTCCAATAACACTGATTTAGTTTACCATAATTCAAAACTTTGTGTTTATAAATTCTACACGCTATTGTACTTCTTATACTATACAAATGCAATGAAATGCGTTTTTTAAAAATTCTACTACACTTTCTAACACAAGCTCCATTGACATTGACAAACTACAAAACTATAAGTAGAACTAGATAGAATTTTTCATTTTATTAATATTTTTATATGCGAATAAAAAATATTGTATGATAACGCGGACGAGAAGTTTCTTCTTCGGAGTCTCATGGTTTGCAAACTCCATAATCGTCCGAAAAAGTAACACTTCTCGTCCTTGCATCATAAACTACTATTATGATGCAAGTTTTTACTAAAATGATATAAGGATATAAGGAAATATTAATTCCTTTATTAAAAATATAAAACATTTTTTAGGAAAATTATCAAAAATCAAAATGACAAAATCAGATATACTTAATGGTTAATTTTGAAAATATTAAAAAATTACCGTTTCTTGATGTACTAATAAACATCAATAAAAATTGTATTAAAACATCAGCCTTTAGAAAAGAAACATACAAATACGATAAAACTTTGTTTTTCATTTTTAACTTTTATCTCCTGCAAAAATAATTTTTTTTATGAAACCTTGTGTATTAAAGTTGTAATGTTTTCAAAGCAAAACATTTATTTTTTAAATTTATAGAAATTAAAATTAAGAAAAAGCCTAATTTTCAATTGAAAAAGTTTGTTTATAAATTTTAAATTTATTAATTTTATCGGGGCTTTTTTTTTGTTGAAACCTCGACCTTAAGATGGTATGAAAAAAATATATTGTTCGTATGGAAAGTAATTGAGTCAATACCTCTAGTAAGTTGTGAAACATATTTTTCTACGATCTAAAATGTTTAATAAAAAGTTTGTTTGATGATACAACAGGATTTACATTTTGAAAAAATCGGATGTGGCCATGCACGATATGCATTCATCAGTTGTTCAGCATCTTTTCAATAATTAAGTCCACCTCTCCAAGATCGTGGGAGATTCGGTAAGAAAATTTCACACCAAAGTAATATGAACAATTATAACATGACATTTTCGTAAGACCGGTGTATTTTTATAATTTGACACTTGACAGAAATACTATCGCTGTGGTACAGCCCAGGGTATCGCCAAGTTTTTTGGTTGCTACAGTAACGAGCTGAAACGAAAGCTTCTTATTGGTTAAAAAATGTAGGTGTGAAATTTTCGTATAAATTTCAGCTCTATTGCAAACATTAACAGAAGTTATAGAGTGGTCCGTTATTTTTGGACATTGGTCATAGTATTATCATAATTAGACAGCACATTGTAAGTTGATGATGAAGATTAGTATTTTACCGATTGGTTTATTATTCGTTTGTAAGAATATGTTTTGTTTTTTTCAATTCAGAAAATGTCACACACTGCACCAACGTCTGGACTTCAAACTACTCCTTCGGTTATATGGCCCAACAGGTATTGAATTATAGAAGTCCAGACGCGGTTGGAACCCGAATCCTTTCGGGACTTAAACCAAACAACTTTGATTTTGTTATTTAAGGAGCCTGTCATTCTTAGACCGGTTTCGGCGTTATTGTGCCTCATCAGTAAGAAGTAGACAAGCTCGACATCAAATACTATTAAACGAGCAAGGTTTGTATGTATGTATGTGTGTGTGTCCAGAGGATCTCGAAATCCACTCGTCAGAATTCAATGAAACTTTCAGGGTAGACTAATTCCTATCTAAATCGGCAAAAAATGTAGGTCTCATGTCTGTGAAAATTCGATCTTCCGAGATATTTACAAGAAAAGTTAAGCTTTTAGTTTTATTTCCTAGCAACGGCACATAATAATAACTTGTTTCTATAGTAATATATACTATAAAGGATAGATGAGTACAGTAAAAGTGGGGATATAACGTCACATTCCATAGGCGTACTTTGCAAAATAAGTTTCTATAATATAAATAAGGTCACAGCATATAAAATATATATACGCTTCGTAGATTAAATTTTGAAGTTATATTATTTACAAAAAATACAAATAAACTTTATGCATCTGACACTTTAACATTGAACGAATTAAATTTAACCAATAAGTAACAAGGAGGATTATATGTTGGGATTAAACTTTTTTCAATCTCTTGGCATTAAAAGTAACGCTTCAGTACTTACCTAAACTCAAAGATTAAAAAAAAAGGTAGTTCAAGAACTATCTTTAAAAGTCACTGTCTTCACTAAAACTACTAGTATCACTGTAATTGTCTTTTTTGAGGTTTATTATTATCGGTTCTATTAAATTATTCATTGATATATCCACTTTCCTAAATGAATTTTCCACATTTTTAACATGACCAATGCATTTTCCCCAATGTTCTCTATTTACATCTGAAACTGCCTTCAAAAACAAATTTCGCACATCAGGAAATTTAAATGTTTTATTGTTTTGAAAAACATAACCTTTTAATAATTGAGACCAGATCAGTTCAATGGAATTTAACTCTGCGTGGTTCGGAGGCAATCTGAGAATTTTAATTCCTTTTTCTCTGGCCATCTCATCTATAATATATTTTTTGAATTTGTTTTTATGTTGCCTTGCTATTACTAATAATTCTGCCTTCAAGGATTTAGGAGGACTGATAATATTTTTAGAATGAAGCCATTTTGAAATATATATTAATACAAAATTCTGAATCAATTAAAATACATACGATACGGCTATGAATAAATAAAGTCTGACTTATCTGTCAAAAGAACAGGTTTATCTAGACAAAAACTATATGAGGCCGATTAGATGTATTAAAATTTAAATTTTAACTACAAATAAGCATTGAAGGATGAGGTAAAAATAAAATTTCTACCTCTTGAATCTGAAAGAATTCAATTTTAAATTTGCCGCTTTATATAAAAAAGGAAAGGTTCATTTGACGGACTTAAATAATTTGCTTGTCAAATGACAGCCATCTCATAAATTCAAAGTTGAAAATACAACGTTGCCAATTCAATTTCAGAAATCATGGGTTTAGGTAAATATTTATAGGAACGTTGAGTAACACTGTTAAAATGGACACTTGTCAAAATGTGACACCTGTAAAAACGTGACAACTGTTAAAATGTGATACGTGTCAGAATGTAACAACTGTCAAAATGAACAAATCTCAAAATGAACAAATGTCAAAATATGACACCTGTCAGAATGTAACAAATGTCAAAATGTCACACGTATCCTACTTTTCTTTATTTATTACAAAGATCTAACCTAACCTAAAGCTAATCTTTTTTTTTTGGCGGGTGGAAATGCTTTATGCACATCGGGTAAAGGTTCTTCCCTTCCCCGATAGTGTGAGACTACCCCTTACGGCTACTATTTTATTATGCGGACAGTTTTAATATTTAAGTTTTCATTATCATAGAGAGAGAGAAAAAGAATGAATACACGTGTACTATTAACATAGATTTTAATTTTTTATTTTACAAGAAACTTTAAAGAGACATTTAAAATTCTCTATTTTCATAGTACATTTTAAGGTTGAACATAGAGTTTTTCTTATATAGTGATAAATAGAGTGAGCTGAGCGATCTTCTGTTGACGGGACCTGTGCCCTACACGCTGCTGTTGTCTGTCCCGGAAACGGGGCCTGTCCGCCGTGACTATTCGCGAAGATCAAGCGTCAGTAGATGTTGCCCTCTAAAAGGGTGAAATCCCCAGAAACTAGGCAATGCCTTTAATGCATTTAACTAACCTCTGTGACAAGCAGTTGATAAACGTCAACAACAGCTGCAGCCAATTGAAAATTAACACTGACAGCTTTTTTAATTTTCCCGCCTACTTTCAAGCCAATCGCCAATCAACTTTTTATTTATCTCCCTTTCAGTAGTTCAAGTAGATGTCGCCCACTCCGTGATTTTCGCGAATTAATTAATAATTTGTCATGTTATAAATATACTTAAATTATATACTCATTGGGCTGCTTAAAAATGTAGATTTGAATATTAAAAGCGAAGCTCGGTGACCAGATATTCGTATCTCTAAACGATGTCTGTAGAATGCATTGGACGCACCAGATACTTTTTGTTATGTCAATTTTTTAAAAACAACTTTAGAGTAGAATTAAAAACAAATAGCAGAGCACTTAAACTTTATGATCATTATATTAGGTTCGAAGACTGGCCGTCTCTTATTTATAAAATAAATTAAAACGAACCGAAGTTACAACCCTAACAGACTACCATAACGTATAGTTAGAGGTATTTTGTAATTTAGTCTAGATGTAATAAATAACCAAATTCGCTAGTATGCAATAAAAATAAGCAATTAAAACTTGCAGTCCGCCGTAAATATATATCAAATTCAGAATACACATTCCGAACTTTCATTTTATTTGAAAAAAGAATTTACAGCTGCAGCTAATGTTTTCATGCGGACTGCCTCTACGCCATTTGCATTATCAATTAAACTTCAAACGTTATTTTCCGGAACAAATCGGCGCTAAGCTGTTTAAAACGCAAAATATATGTTGCAGTTAGTTTTCGTATTATCTCCGTAATCAGAAGTTGCACACAAACTCGGAACTTCAGTTCACTGCCTCGTGGAAATAATTTTCGTATAAAATTTCGAATAATATTTTGATTAGTAGCTTTTATGGCTTTAGTTTGGAAAGTCTCTGTTTGAGTTATAACTTGACAAATCATTAATTTTGCCTTTCTTTATACACAAGGTATTGGATTTTGGAAAATTTATTTATGAAATAAAAAAACAATTCTAAAAGTTTTAATCTTTTCATATAATTTAAGAAATCGTTTTTTATAATAAAATTCCATTTGTAAACGTTAAGTTTCATAGGGCAGTCACTGCAATTTCTGTGCCCTATGTAACTTAACTTTCCATATACCAAGCGTCAATGTCAATGTCAATGTCAACCCTTTATTCACCCACGCGATGTTAACATAAAATTGTTTATCTACGATTGACCAATAAAACGCTGTTTATAGAACAGTTTTGCGTCAACAAAGTAGCACTTTATTTTACTGTAAAATAAAGTGAACTTTATTTTAGTAGTAAAATAAAGTGAACTTTATTTTAGTAGTAAAATAAAGTAATTGTCAACGTCACTCACAAGTTGCAAGACAACAAAAAATAAACATATTTGTCATTGCAACTGCTCTCAGCCAAGATCGTATCAAATTTTTATTTTTTTAATTTATTATTATTTTTTAATTGCAATCGAACATAAAATCATGTATAAAACGCGTACATAAACAGACTTTATGGACTCATAATTTTATAGCCTCTCTCGCAAGCTCGCTCGGCGATAAAATTATTCGTTCAATAAAGCCCTTGTTTATGTACTTGTAATATAAATAGCTATTTTATTCGAATATGTCAAAAAACGTAAAATTCGACACAGTACACAATAACAAGAAGAAGCACTTTTTGGCTTAGGACTTTTTTCGTTTTTTTTCGGACGGTAAACTGTGAACTGTCCGTAAAGTAAAATATAGGTATTTGGCTTACCTTTTTCTTTTAAGTTTTAAGTTAAGGCCGCCGATGAGTCGGGCTAGGAAAACTAATGCGACAGAGGAGCCACCAGTTATTTTCATGAATATTTATTCGAGACACAAACCCCGCATACGAAAATTGTTATCAAAATTAATTTCTACTACAAAAATTTACGTGTCCCTAGAAACATTTTACGATTTTAAACATGCAATAGTAGGAGACGTACGGTATTGAAATTGCAGATACGATAAGTAAGAAAATTAAAATTACGTATATCTGTTTAGCAGATGGATTGGCAAGCCGTCTGCCAAGCATTTAACAGTTTATGATAGTTATAAAAATATAAAATCTTCCGTATTGTAAATAATTTAAAACAAATATTTTATAAAAATTATTTAAAAACTACTTGATATTTATTAAACCAAATAAGAGCAAAACATCTTGTGATTTTTCTTTTAAAAATTAACAAAATATAGTTATTTATGCAATAAGTATGCAAAGTTGCATTTTTTTGACGAATGTGACTAATGTCTCATGAGCCGAAGGCGAATGTGAATATCATAAAAAAAGGACTTTAACTTACGAATTATACACACTATTTTTTCTACTACCGTATATAATGTCCATTAAGATCAGAAATACCAAAGTTATTTTACGCACTACTCGCACTAGTGTGTAAAGTAATAAATGCACATTACTATTATTCTTTAATTCTTACAAAACTAAATAACAAATTATACAATGCCCAATAAATTTAGTTGTTAAAAATGTTAATATTAAAAGTGCAATTATTACAACTACCATTTACTAATACACACTGGTGAAAAAAATTTCACATGCAACATTTGTGAAAAATCATTTACTCAGTAGGACAATCTAAATAGACATTTATTAACTCATACAGGTGAGAAGAAATTCCACTGCAGCATCTGTTATAAATCATTTACTCTGAAACATAATTTAGAACAACATTTACTAATACACACTGGCGAAAAAAAGTGCCATCTAAAGAGACATTTACTAATTCATATGTGTGAGAAGTTCAAGTGCAACATTTGTGATAAACCATTTGATAAGAAGGGCCGGTTAAACATTTACAAACTTATAAAGGTGAACAGAATGTAAAGTGCAACATTTGTGAAAAACCAATAACTCATAAAAGTATTATAAAGAAACATGTACTAATTACGATAAAGAAATTAAAATAAACTTTTTATTTATTTTATTTTGAATTGAATTGAAAATATCATACAAAATGAAAATAACTAAATATTTTGTGTTGTTTTTAATAAATTCTTCGAATCTCTGAACGCAAACATGTGTATTGAATTTCCTTTTCCAACCGCCATTTTGAATTTACTCGTCCGCCATCTTGATTTAATTAATACCTGCTATCCCCGCGGAAGAAAATGTCTTACCAAAAATTATTTAAAATATGTATCATTTAAATTAACTTTTACATACCCTATTATTGTTATTTTTCAATATAAGATTATTTACGTTTTATTCTAGAATAATTAAAAAATATTTGCAAGTTTAGGTTTGTCAGTTTTTTGTTGAGAATATGGAAATAAAAAGTATTCATAAGATAGTTATGAGTATGTATTATTTTATTTTTTTAATAAAATACCATCCTTTATAATATTTTTCATTTAATTCCTATTTTTCAAATTAGTAATTTTTATGAGTACCCCTGTAAATAAAAAATCAGCACATGACATCCGATACAGCCGCTCAAAATCACTTTTTTAAAGAAAATACCAACCTTTATAGTATTTTTCATTTAATTCGTATTTTTCAAGATACCCCTTACCCGCCACTGTATCTCGGAAACTAGTCATAGGAACTCTTTGGGCCCATGAGACATTTTGATCAGAAGGTCGATATCTACAATATACTAAAATTTTATCAAATTCGTACATTGTTGGAAATCCCATTAAAAGTGTGCCTCCTCCTTTAAATAGAATCGATTTTTTTTCTCTAACAAATATTTAATCATAAATTGTCACCGGAATTACGAGCACCTGCCAATTTCAAAAAATCATTCGGGCGTCTGGAAGTGGGTGAAATAGTATATTACGACGATGATAAATCAGTCAAAACAAGCTTCTTATATCATTTATATATTTATGATGCCAATAAATAATCTCCAAATCATAAAAACAACAGAACTTCTTTTCATTTTACCTAAACTTGATCCTTGTACGTTATCAAAATTACCTTTCCCATTTCATTCACAAGGGTACTCGCAATACTGAATGAATTCTATCGTGGCGGCCACTATTTGAAAACAGCTGAACTAAGAAATCAATAATAATGTTGGTAAAGTAGACATTATTTACCGCTTTATGTTCAAATTTGTCAAATAATAGCATTTTTGTAATACAAACAGATTCCTTAACTAAATTGTCTGGAGATTCGCATTGAATGGGAGGATGAACTATTTTCTTGGGTATATATGTTGAAATGAGACAAAAACATAAATTCCCTTATTTTCCTCAATTATTGAAAAATAATAATTCAATTTTCAGAATAAAATGAAGCTCGATATATTTAATATATTTTTCAACCCTTTTTGAGATTACTCACCAAATTTGAGCTCTTTAAGTCATACCGTTCCTGAGTATACCTTGTATTACAAACACACAACACTGAACGGCGGCCTTAATAGTTTGTCTTTGATAATATTTGGTGTATTTTATTATCGGAATAACATATTTACTTGCTGTGATATGTGTTTTTTTTTAAACCAAGTGATATTTGTAGGTTATGTTAAAATTTTTGTTCGAAATTTTACACTTCTTACACTTGTAATCTATTGCTTTTTAGTGTAGTCTATATTACACTGACAGAACCGATCAGCTATTCGCATCCTTCAAATTCAATGAAAAAGTTCTAATAACACTGGTTTAGTTTATCATAACTCAAAACTTTGTGTTTATAAATTCTACATGCTATTTTGCTTCGAAAAGTATTGTGTATAATTTATTTATTTTAGTACTTCTTACACTATACGAATGCAATGAAATGCGTTTTTTACAAATTCTACTACACTTTCTAACACAAGCTCCATTGACATTGACAAACTACAAAACTATAAGTAGAATTAGGTAGAATTTTTCATTTTATTAATATTTTTATATTCGAATAAAAAATATATATATGATAACGCGGACGACAAGTTTCTTCTTCGGACTCTTATGGTTTGCCGGCAAACTCCATAATCGTACGAACGTTTCAAGTGAACTAAAATATATGATTTCCTCTACTTTTTGTTGAACTGTCTAAATTTAAATTTGGCAACGTTGATACGAAATATCTTAGGTTCGCTAAAGATTTTTCACCATTTTTATTTTTTAGAAATTCACACTGATTAATTCATTTAATTTCGTCATAATACTAAGGTTTATTAAAAGTAGCAACTACTTAATCTGAGATTTGAAGATTTTAAAAGATATTGTAAATAGTACTTACTTTTTAATTTACCATTGTTTACACTGGGAAATTTTAATAGTTTAGTAAATAAAGAAAAAAGTATAACTAATTATTACTTTTTATTAAAATGTATTACCAATTGATAAAAAATATTATTAATTTGCTTATAAATTTTGTTCTTTCTGTCGAGGGCATCTTGTTTATATACAATCTCTTTCACTTTCACTTTTCACATTTTCACTGATGCCTTTTTCTATATTTTCGTATTCAGCAGTAATGGTGGTCAGTTCTGCAATGTATTCTGTCATCAACTGCAAATTTTTTGAGTAAAAATTAAAACGATTTTCCAATTTTTGTTTTAGGGTAGACACATCCATCATTATTGGTTGAGGGGTTGAGGTTCATTAATTTGGTCCAAAAAATCTTCCATATCGTTTGAATCGATTGTGGCATTTGACTGCAAAGAAACAAAAATATCTGATGAAAAATTCAGAATAAAAAATATATAAATATGTAAAAATCAACAACTAGTACAATAAACAAAAAATACTTACCGATGTTTTATCATTTAACAAGTTTTCTAAGGGCTTCAGATCGGATGATTTTTCTTCCACCATGGACTTCAGATCGGATATTTTTTTTTGTTTTTTGTTGGCAGTCTTATTAGCACATTCGAGTGAATAATAATTCTTTTCGAACTCATATTTTTCAAACTCATACTCTTCGAATGAAAATATTGAACTTAAGCGAAAATAATGCAGAAGTTGCTTTTTATTTTTGCCCATCGCCACCGCGGAAATCGAAAAGGAAACCGATAAGAAAGTTAAATTTCTTGTTTGCATTTTGGCCACTGCATTTTGATAAGCACCAAGTAATTAGGATAAAGAATTATGTTGCAACTCAGGTATTAATTAGACAACAAGCAAGGGTTAAGAGCAAAGAATCAAGGGATCATAGGTCAATGTCAAGGTCAAAAGTTAAAGGTTAAAAGGTCAAGGTCAAAAGGTTAAGGTGAAGGTAAAAAGCGCATTTACACTCACCTAAGTCTTAAAAGTAAAATTATCAAAAGAAAAAAAAATGAAAATCTTTGAATCACCCTCATATCTCTGATTATCAAAAGGAAAAACATTAAAAATCTTTGAATCACCCTCGTAATTCGCTCTATAAAAGCGGCGTAGTGAACCATGATGTAAAGGGTCTCAGAAACACTGGTGAAAGTTTTCTGAGATCTTTAATAGTTATTTATGCACCAAGTGCGTTATATCCTAACGCCAAGAGGGTAAAGGCAAAATAAGGACAATAAAAAATGTTTATACTATATTATACAGAGCGTCTTAACTAAAATTTGTCCCTTTTGCCCCAAAATACTTCGAGTTTTGTTCAAATTTTGAAAAAATGCCACAACAGGTCAATTTTAACCTAGAGGGAGCCCAATTTTTTTCGTGCTTTCATTTTCTAATACGAAATCATTGGGATTTTTCAAATTGTCAATCCTGAACATTCTCGTTCAAAATTTTAACAAGTTTTTTGTTATGGATAAATTAAAACATGTTCTTATCTACACTAATTGTTGTTTTTAGTTTTTCAAATAAAAAATTTTGGTTTAAGGTGATAAAAGGTAAGATTCTCATGTTAATTCACAGTTCTTCTTCATCAATAACGCGGTTATTATTAAAATCCCAATTTTAATAGTATATTATTCGATGAGCATACAGGGTGTCCCAAATAAAATTTGCACCAAAATATTTCGAGATTTGTTCAAATTTTGAAAAAATGCCGAAGCAGGTCAATTTTAACCTAGAGGGGGTTCAATTTTTATCGTAGTTTCAATCTTCTTTTTTCATCCCTCTAGCGCCCAGAACCACCCCTTGAAAAATCTTAAGTGGCAAGAGGTGTTAAGTGACACATCATTTTAAAGCTAATGCAACCCCGTTCTTTTTTTATCTTGAACGACTCGTTTTGAGAAAACTGCTTAGATTATTGTGAAAGAAAACAATAGAAGTTCTAAAAAACAATTTAATTTTAACGAATGTACTGTTCATTTCAAGGTTTGTTTAATTTAAATACCTTTGTATGAATTTTTTCAGATTTTTCTAGTATTTTTGCTCAATTTGACCTTCAAATGACCTTGACCCTGACCCGGATTCGGATTCAGCGACCCCAAAAACCCCTAGTTACAGTAGTGAAGTTCTTGGCCCAGACAAAAATTTGTTTTTGTGGGGCTGTGTAATCTAAGCAGTTTTCTCAAAAAGGGGTTGCATTAGATAATGAAAATAGCTTCAATTTTTAGGGGCAAATTTTAGTTGGGACGCCCTGTATTTTTTTTATTATTATTAAAAAGTTGATAAAAAAGCATTTTCCCTGGAACAATCCACCTAGTATAAGTTAATTTGTTAGTAGGTGTCATTTGCTCTTATCAGTATCACGTTTGTTAAAGTTTGTGTTATTGTATTTTCATGCTTTTTGTAATAACCATTTCGAACATGAAAAAGCACCATTTATCTAAACCATCATACGAAGATACACAGATTAATTGGAATTTTTCTGCAAAATTTACATACATTCGCAATGCTTTGTGTATACACTTGTTCGTGGTAGAAAACCACGATACGTGTTCATAATCATGACTGGCCACCATTAATCATAAATACATTGCCACCGACATTCATACCGGAGTGTTGCAGAAAAACGCCTCAGTTCATGCCGTTCCTTTTTGTCAGTTGCCTTTTATGTTATACACGCAGAAAAAAAATTAAGTTAAGAGGTTATAGTGAAGACAAACATCCAATCTTTTTTTACTGGTTATAGCCCAGTTGTCAGAAACTTTGACCTCTCATAAAGTGTTTAGAAAACGATAAAAAAATCTGTGGTTCTCTAAAGTGTATGCCAAGTTCACAATTTCGAAAACAAAATAGAAAATTTGGGTTTAGCATCACGTGAAAGAGCGGAAAATTCTAGTAAAATTTATATTATAAGTTATGTAAAAAATAAAATGTTTATTATTATAAAAAATTATTAAAAATAAGAAAAGCAAATTAGAAAACTTTACGCGCGCTAAGTCGCTGAATATTCAAGCGAGGCGTTTGGGAAAAAACTACGGTATCTTTGGCTAAAATGTACGCAAAAAAAAAGCATTTTAAAGAGGAATCTTTCTCAGGGAACCATTAGTTTTTAATTTGTCTTTTCTTTATAGGGCCACAACTTACATAACAAGAAGAATTAATTAGTTTAAAAAATATAAATTTAAGGGATTTCCGTATAAAATTTTCTTTGGCCTAAATTTTAAGTTAGGAACAATATATCGAGATTCGGTTTTAGCGAGATTGTTTAGGCATAATTTAGCTACTTTGTCATGAAAAAAAAAATCATACCAATGCATTTAATTTTTTTTGAGAAAATTAACCATTTGTGCCGGAATGTTGAAAAAAGCCCTCTAACGGCGACATGTGAAACCAACAAAACTTCAAATATTATAACATTTGTAGCCCAAGAATATCTGTTTTCAAGTAGCCCAAATTTGTTAAAATCGGCTCAGCCGTTTCGGATATACAGGTTGTTTTTCACTGAAACCTTTGAATACCCCCCACCACTTTATTTTTAGAGATGCAGCAAAAATTGTCAAACAAAAAAGGTTCAGATTATCTTCGACTTTAAAGATAATCACTTCTTTAGATTAAAGATTGCCGTTACGCCCCCTAACGGCCATTTCAGAAACTTAAAAATATTTTCTAGGATTTCTCTTGGCCTTTTTTGTAATAACTTTTTTACCGCAAGCCTCTACTATGGATAGTTTCCCAGATACAGTACAACGCATTCTTAGTTGGCCATCCTGTACATTTATTATCACTATACTTTTACTTGTGATGTAAAAATCATTAAAATGATGAACAGTATCTCTGTTTAATAAAAATTATGTTTTAAAATAATTCATTTGACGCCATTTTTATTTTCAAAATAGTGTGTATTTATTTATATAATCAACTTCTGAATTATGACACATTATAATGTGAATTTTTAACTTTATTTAAAAACAGATTTCTGATTTATATAAATAAATAAACCGAGAAGATTTTTGACCTTCCTGTACCAGGCTCATACTTCATATAAAACACGTGATGATTTACATTAGAGAAGATAAATGTCCGCTGAACGCCAGATTGAGAAATAGTAAACTGCATCAGGAAACAGTGCAAATCGGTATAATGGAACTGGCGGAGCGTCCTAGTGTCTGCAGTAATCCGCCTAATTCCTACGACCCGTCGGGGAAGATTTCCACAGATTAATCACTTTTTGTTCTGTCCACCAGCTAGAGAGCAGCGCGCCTGCTGGTGAACAGTGTTCAAAATTAGAATGTACGCGGACTAAACTAACAGTAATAAACAGTTATATTTTATCTTTATTTTAAACTTAAAAATAACATTTGTTGATTATATATTGACGGTACGTACTATTCAAGATTTACTGCTATCTTTAAAGGCCTCGAGGAAAAATAAATAATTTGAAAATTTTAAATATCTTTAAGAAAAACTTTAAACAATACACATGTGTTTAATTTCGAATTAAACATAGTTCATTTCATTCATATTTAATAAACAAATTGGCAACCGCGGCAACTGCGCCAACAGAGTCACTGAGTTGAGCGAATTTCAGTTAGACGACTCTAATGAACACCTGCAAGCATGTGACGTAGTCGCATAGTCTCACGTAGGCACTCAGAAAACAAACTTTATTATACAGTCCACTTACTATCTTATCAAACAGTGTTTAAAAAGGCGGCATTCTACCGCAAACCTGCATTGGGCGACCTCTTAAACAGCTGCACAAGGTACTCTTCTAGAGTCAACATGCAATCAGAAAAATATTTTTTTTTATTTTCTGACTTGTATAAAATCCATCTTGATATACATGAAAGCAAACAGAATGCGAATAATCACAAGGTCAATCATTGGAAGTGTGTGGAATAAATCTTGATTTGCCATGTTTTTCGCATGTACGTTTTGCGTGCCCGAGAGTCGACAAACTATCAGTGTTATTTGTTTCCTTTCCGGAAGGAAAGACAAAAAATATTGTACTTACGGTCTAAATTATTTAATTATCGTCGTACTATAAAAGGAAGATTTGGTCTCATTTTCTTCATTAGTAGGTACACCGGTGCTAGTTCTAAATAAAAACAATGCTTGCTTGTTTGTTAAACGGTTTATAAAGAATATCGTGTCCAGCTAGATTTTATTCTGACTCCTCCCAAGCCGTCTAATCCTCTACTACACGGCTCTTGAGAAGTGGGTATTTTATTATTTAGAAGTATTTTTGTATTTAATTTTATTTGTACAATTCATGGGCTACCCTTTTAATATAAAATGGTATAGCGCTCTATTTTTTTAAATAAACTTTTAATTTGATGTTAAAGGTGGTCTGGCTAAGTTAAAGTTATTATTTCACTGAACTGTTTTGAGAAATATAGCAATAAAAAATCAAGAAATAGTGGAGTAGATCTGGTTTTGAAAACGGTCGGTGATGGGGGAAAACTGAGGTCATATTCGGATTCAGGAGGTGATTTTACGTAAGAATGGTGTCAGGCCCAGAAAAAAAAATTTTTTTCTACTAAAATATAATATAATATTAAGTTAAGTGAGTTTTTGAGGTTTGAAAAATATAAAATTAGAATCCTTTTCCTAAACACCCTGTGCAAAATATCGAAATCCTAATAGTGCAAATGAAAGCCCTTAAAGTCAGAATAAATCGATATAAATTTGTGTTTCTGAAAGTAAGAGGTTTCCGTGTTTTTAGTTCTTGTTTAAATAGAATATTTTTCTTAAAATCACGATTTTCTCAAAATTGGAAAGAGATAAATATAAGGAACGTTAAATAAAGTTGACTTAGTTTTTAACGTATAATCTAAAAATGTCATAAAATACAGGGTGTTGCGTTTAAAAAACCCTAACTTTGATCAATTACAATTGTCTGGATCACCCTGTATAATTGCAAATAATTTAAACAAATAGATCTTATCAATTTACATATGTCTCCAAAAAATGAAGCTGATACCTTGTACAGTTTAGGCACAAGAAAACGAGGGAATTAATAGTCGTGGGTATTGATATTTGTTAATTTTAAAAAAACTCGTTTTAATTAAAATTCCACGGATGCATTACTTAGCTAATAATTTATTCGTTTAGTTATTTGGTTAGTTAGCATTTGTTTCAAATATCATTAGCATAATGCCACATTTAATACCCTTATTAGATATAATAAAATTGCGTTTAAAATTAAGTACCTATATTCGTTCATATACAAAAATATACTATACAAATAATAGCTCGAATTTTTCCTCACCAAACCAAAATAAAAGAAACAAAATATTCATCTAGTCTCAAAATACAGGTTGGAATTAACATGCCTTTATTTCTCCATCATTTCTAGTTGTTTTGAGTGACATCTACACCAGCTTTATTCGACAAAATTGTAGGAAACAATGGAACACGAATATCACCAACAATGATCAATAGTTGGGGTTATGAATAGCTGACATGCGACTCCACTATAAGCTACATTACAAACTTTTTTAGGTTAACAAAACATGTTGATATGTCTACCTAGACGGATGATAAATGGTAGCGTTATCAACATATAGTAATTCAGTTGTCGAATTTGAATTTTATAAATTGGTTTTCAGCAGAAAAAACTACTGTAAGTGCCTGGTTTATTTATCTGTATACGTGCCTAGTATAAGGTTACACAGTAACTTAAAATAGAATGATTATACCAAATTGAAGAAACTGGAGAAGTTACTTAATTTTGTCATACGATTTTTAGTCTTAATGTTTTTTTTTTAGAGTAATATAATCCCTTAACACCTTAACATTTAAGTATTTCTAAATTTAATTCTTCTCTCATTCGAGCAGGTTTCTTAGTTTCAAGCTCATAAGATTCTAAATCCTCTATCCATCTTTATTGCTTCAAGTTTTTTTTCATTTTTAATGAGAAGGCGGGTGCATTGTTTCTGCGGGGTACGCTATAATTGGTCTGATTGCTGTTGCGTTATTAAGATCTACGTCAGCACTATCGGTATCAATTGTCATTTGTTGTTTGATGTCATTGTTATTGTGTTTAGCCTTATTTACCATCTACTTTTATATACTCTATGTTGATGTCATTATCCAGCCTCTCCAGATCATTGACTACAACAATTTCTAAAATATTTTGGTAAATGCATTATTTGCTATGGAATCCTTTAAGATTTTAAAACATTCCTGTCTCCTTTTTGACGTAATTTTTAAGAACCCTTTTAAACCTTTGGTTTCTATATAATTAATTTTTATAAATATCTCTGAATGCTAAATCAGTGTTTGGAACGAATTTTTTTTTTAGTTTTAAATGATTTTGTCTAAAAACTTCTATGAAAGTTTTCAAGTGTCCTATAAATTATGTATTCCAGATAATTTTGCAGACTCTATAATTTATTAAAAATCTTAAAGCATAGATAATTTTTAAGCTATTGAAAGCGTGGATGTATTAAATGAATAATTTACATTTCCATTTTTTTAGCTATGTGATTAGAGCTTTAAAACATTCTCACATAAACCTCTTGAATTTCAAAAGAAAAATTACCAATTCTGTAGGTATGAAAACATCATTTTCATCTCAAACAGTACGCAGTCGAGCATCTAATGAAATGATGAAAGTTCAATATGAAAAGCTCCTTAACTTGTTGGTTTTTACTTGGCCAGGCTAAACCGCGGGCTAAAGTGTGTTAAAAGAGAGCGAGAGAGAGAACCTACAGCGAGAATCAAAAAGAACAGAGGTGGATTCGAGGCAAAAACTAAAAATATTTGTAAAATTAAGTTCAATAGTAGAGATGTTTGATTATAATAAAAACAAGGGTAATAAACAACGAAAATGAGTTAAAATATGCTATAATAAATACACTACAAATACTTAATAGAAAATATACACGTAGAAGATACAAATATGAAAATATTTTTTTTCCTGAAACCTGAAACCAGGCCAAAGACTGAAACGTGTGCTCGTCTTTTGAATTATTCGTCAATTGAATATGGTAAGTCCCCGAAGTTTTTCAACAATGAAGTACAATCCTTACTCAAGGACCTCACTAGAGGTGACTTAACTAAAATTAATAAGAAGAGGCCCCTGAATATAAATTCATGACTGATGAAGAACTGAAAGAAGCTACTGAAGCAGCCATAAGAAGAACAGAATTACTACAAATATCTCCTGTACTCCCAGTTCACAAACCTATAATTCACGTTCTATCGAGAGATCCCGCTTTACAAGCAGTTGATGAATCAAAAATAGTTTTTACTGATTTTATTTTGGTATTAAAGATTCTGAACGAATGATTATAGTTAGGGAACTTTAAAAGAAGCCAAATGGGATCTTAAGAACAGAATAGACCAGATTTACCTTCCAAAGAAAGGAAGAGAGCTGAAACCTCCTAAAATGTTCTTTGGAGAGTACTTTGACATTATATTGTTCGAACCAAACGATCTTGATTATCAGAGAGTAGTATCAATTACTTACCAACATATCAATGATCATGATGGTTTAATAGTTTAAGGTCTACTAGGCATTTTGGAGCACTAACTTTCTTTCTTCGCCCTTAACATAATTGTTTTTTTTAATATTGGTATATTATTTTATAGTTGAATAAATCAGATTCATTTAAAAGCCATTTTAGGATTTTAAGGGCTAGTCCCCCTCTTAGAAAATGGCATTTTACTCCACTTCACCACCCTCTGAATTATTCAATCACAGCCAAAATGGAGTTCTGCTTTTATTATTTTATTATGTCTCGCCGTTCAAGTCTTCAGAATCAGTTGGAAAGTCTTGGAAGGTACACGTTTCCGTTTACTAATTTCCATTTGTGGAAAGAGCCTTACCGCTTTTATGGAAAATGTTAATTCTTTAGTAGAGTCGTTTTTAAATGTTAATTGTTTCGTGGAGGTTTCGTGGAAATTTACGATTAAATTGAATCTTCTTAAATTTTATGACCGTTGTCTTTTAATGTAAAATGTAAAATCATCTTTTAAAATATTGGTATTGATAGTAAAGTTATTTAGGCTATACGAAAATTTTTACACGTTGGTAATGGAATTTATCAGTAGGAAAAAAAGTGAGTAATCAAGTAAATCACAGGCGCTTTTTGGATTTTTTTCATTTTTGAGCTATTTCAGATTCCCTAAAAATATTTTTATTAGCCTTTAAATCATAATATAATCAAGATGTATTTCTTATATTTTTTTTTATTAATACTGTTTGAACCGCAGTCTTATGTCACTGAATATGTAATTAAAATGAACGATATGATACTATAAGTAATTGACCCGAATATTTTTCAATACATCAGCGTTTCTCAAAGAATTTCGCCATTCAATGCGTCGCTCTTACCGTCAAAAACTTAAATATATGATAATAATAAAAACATTCATTTAACTGTACCACTAAAAATATTGTTTCAGGTGGTTTGAGAACCGCTGATCTACATTAATATAATTGAAGAAAGAAGATAGGGGTCAATTAACCAAGCGAAGATTCACTAATTTATAGTCTAGACGCTAATAAAATGAACATCTAACACTCAATTCAGTTTGAGCTTCGGTTGAGTGTGGTTTGTTTTTGGATAACATTATTTCAAAGGTCTGTCTAATTTAATTACATATATTTTTACATTTACTTGCTTTAAAATGTCTAAAAAATGTCTTTTACTAGTTGCTTGACCATCTCAGAAAAAATTAATATTTAGTATGTAGATTCAAATATGTTTTTGGGGATTCAAAAATATTTTTTCAAAATTTTTATTCTGTACCATTTGGAAATGGCGGCCATATTTGTTTTAGGCCGCACGCTAGTTGTCTCGTTTGCAGGCATCTACGATTTTTTAAATTGTACAGTAATGGATCGTCCTAGTCTTCTCTACAAAATAAAACCATAATTACCTAATTAAATGTAGGTATTCATTCATATATTTTTTACAGTTCAAAATTATTGGTCGGAAATTGGCAAAATTCAATTTTTGAAGGATAATTTTTCAAAGAAGGGAAAACTTCTCAGCCTTATTATTTTTTTGTTGTTACACTACACAGTAGAGTTACTTTTTATAAAGTATTAATGGTAAAACTCTTACCTATAAAAAGATATGCATTTTTAAAAAACAACTTTTTGAATTCATTTCAAAGTTAACCTGCAATATTTTTGTTGGGGGACCAGATAAAAATCTGAAAAATGCACACATAATATAGTATCAAACTTCAGTATAAATTTCAACTTTGAGATTCAAAGTTTGTATTTAATTGGATAATCATAAAATTGCTACAGGCACTGTTATTAGCCCAAATATGGCGAATGCGAAAATAACGTATTTTTTTGTTGTTAAATCTCAAAGTTGAAATTTATATTAAGTTTGATATCATAACGACCTATTATGTGTACATTTTCCAGATTTTTATCTGGACCCCCAAAAAGTTGGTTTTTAAAAATGCGTATCTTTTTATGGGTAAGAGTCTCACCATTAATACTTTATAAAAAGTAATTATACTTTGTAGTCTAACAGCAAAAAAAATAGTAAGGCTGAGAAGTTATTCCTTCTTTGAAAAATTACCCTTCAAAAATTGAATTTTGCTAATTTGCGACCAATAATTTTGATCTGTAGAAAATATATGAATAAATACATATAACTAGGTGATTATGGTTTTATTTTGTAGGCCACAGTGTACTGAACTCAATGCAGTTTATTTGAAAAGGCTAGGACGATCCATTGCTATAAAATTTAAAAAATTTTAGATGCCTGCAAACGCGAAAAATAGCGTGCGGCCTAAAACAAATATGGCCGCCATTTCCAAATGGAACATAGTAAAAATTTTGAAAAAATATTTTTGAACCCCCAAAACATAAGTGAATCTACCTACCAAATTTTAATTTTTTCTGAGATGGTCAAGCAACCAATTATTTTTTTTTTTTGACCACTTGGTATGGATTGACCCTGTGGCCTTTTGTCCGACGCAATTGATTAACTATAATTAAAAGTTTTAACAAAATTTAACTTAAAAGTCGAAGGAAACATCTTGATAATATTATGATTTAAAAGCTAATAAAAATATTTTTAGGGAATCTGAAACAGCTCAAAAATTAAAAAAATCCTACATGTACCTAAAAGCGCCTGTGGGGACCCGCTGGGTTTTTTGGAGGCCCAGACCATTTGTAATAGTAAAAAATAGATGTGACAGCGATTACAAACTTGTACGTTTAAAAATGTTTTTATATGGTGACTCGTTAGACCAGATGCGTAAGTAGTTAAAACCAAAAAACAATATACAACATTAATTATAATACTTTTACAGGGAACATACTAGTTTGTAAGTACTTAGTAAATAAAAAATGTTATATTTTTACTTTTCTCTGTTTTTATAGTATCAACTGACCTAGGAGTATTGGTCATAAACGATCCACATCTATATAGGTAGGGGGGGCCAACTAGGGGGGTGAAGTTTTTAGTGAGTATGCCTGGAAAGGGGACTCTCTAGACCTTGAGGTTTTTGGCTCATAACCTCCCCATAAAGGCTTCACCTAAACCTATAAAAATTCACTATGTATTGTCTGTTAGGGGGGCCAACTAGGGGGGTGAAGTTTTTAGTGAGTATGCCTGGAAAGGGGACTCTCACAGTAGACCTTGAGGTTTTTGGCTCATAACCTCCCCATAAAGGCTTCACCTAAACCTATAAAAATTCAATATGTATTGTCTGTTTATATAAAAATGTGTTTAATTAATAAATATCACATATTCCTTTCAGACCTTTAATTTGATTCTTTTAAATTTGAAAAGTTGTATTAAAAAATATTTTTTCTTAAAAGGGATTAAAATAAATAAGATGGAAATTAATTTTATCATTTTATTCTAAGAATTTTGATTGATAAACAGTATAATTTAAAAAAATATGTTGTGTCGCCACAAGAAACAAAAAAATTAATTTGGTGTTAAATTTTTTTAAAATCCAAATCCAAATATTATAAAAGGAAAAACATTTCACATGTCAAAAAAAAATAAAACATTTTTTTAGGGTCGGAATTTTGTTTACTTGTTCTTTGTCAAATGTCATTTGGATTTTAAATTTTAAAATTGTGTTCCATTGGTTAGTTTTAAAATTAAGGAATGAAAATTTTAGGATGTATTTAAAAGCCAACAAGGCACTTAAATACCAAATAAAAACTTTAGGTCTTTTATTTTTTTGTAAAGTACATAGAGCTACTGCACCCCCTGGTGGGGCGATTTTAACCAAAAACAAACGGTTTCATTCCGCGATGATCCGATACACACATACCAAATTTCAGCTCAATCGATTGGTTGCGATTTTTTAGTTAAAAAAAATTTTTTTTAGGTTAGGTTCAAAATTAAGGAATGAAAATTTCAGGATGTATTTACAAGCCAGTGAGGCACCTAAATAACAAATAAAATCTTTGTCTTATTTTTTTTTCCTGCGCCCCCTGGCAATTTCAACCAAAAACTGATGGGTTCAATCCCCGATCACCCGAAACCCATATACCAAATTTCAGCTCAATCGGATTAAGCATGCGGACGCTATCGTGGAAGAATACAGACACAAACACACAGACAGACGGACAGAATTACATCTGGAAATCGTTTTAATCGCCTCAGGTGACCTCAAAATGGATATATCCGTCGTTATCTCAATTTTTTTTAGCGCGTTCACAATACTTTCCCTATTCGAGGGGCCGGGAAAGTAAAATTATCAAAAATGGTTAAAGCTATTACAATTTGTATAAAATTTGGATAAACAATAGACAAACATTGGTCCTTCGCACAGATCACAATAATAATAATAATAATAATAATAATGTTTATTTACTAAAATACAAAAATATGCATATTTGTTAAATATTACACAATGTAAATAAACTAGGAATGCCACTGAATCTGTTCACTATACTATGTACAATGACAGATTGTGCGTGACATACATAAATATATATATAGAAAAAACATAAATGTAAAACTATACTATATACATAAAACTAATAATATACATAAATTAATTTTTTTTTTTTTTAAATTTTTAATTTTAAATAATTACTGTATACTTTATTCTATTATATTATGGAAGAAGTGACGTGGCATTTTTTTATAAATTCTTTTGTAGATTTTTTAAATCTTTTTATTGATTTTATTTCTCTAATCTCTGGTGGAATACTATTAAAGATTTTTGGTCCTAGATAGCTGTAACTGTTTTGTCCAACTGATTTATTCATACGTGGCGGCAAGAAATTTTCTCTATTCCTTGTGCCATATTGATGTAAAGCTGTCTGAAGTTCATTTTGATTTTGGAATTGATGGGGAGTATTGCTTGATAGAATAATTGCCTTAAATCAAATATTTGAGTTTCATGATAAACATTTTCAGTCTAACACTTGTCTTTCAACAGTCTAATTAATCCGGTAAAATGTTGGGAAATTGTTTCACAGGCTATATTTTCCATCGAATCTCTGGATTTTTCAAAAAAAACAACCCAAACATATTTTTTCAAAATTATAACTATAAAAATACTAGGGTGGATTGAAGGGAATATATTATTATTTAATATTGACAATGCGTAAAATCGATCAATGATGTTTTTCTTACAATGTTGTAAAACACTTTCCTCACAATATTGGCATGTTAAAACTGATTTTTTTTCGCCTACACTTTACGTGCCACACAAAACTATTTTACATATTTTTCCACAAAAAACTATAAAATCAAACAGTATAATATTTATAAAAAAAAACTATTTTCTGGATCATAATTAATATTTAGGCTGGTGTAGTATCTGCCGTGTGGAAGAAAAATGTGAAAATGCCGGATTTGGTCGAAAACAGCCGCTAAAAAAATTTCTAATATGCACATATATTTATTTTAACACAGAAATGGTTTAAGTCTCAATTTAAATTTAGATGTTTGTAAATATTTGCTGACTTTTTGTTATTTCTTTGAGTTTTTTTAAGTTTTATTGGTGCTGTGTTTTCGTAATTTTATTTTTTTGTATATTATTCTCACTGATTTCCACCATTCGGTCCAATAGTCTCTGCAGATCTTCTATTATTCAATTAGTATACAAATCATAGATTTATTTACCTCTATCCCTTTTTATCCTACGCCAATGCTCTTTGTAATATTTGCGGTGGTCCTAAAGATAAAGATTACAAATTTACATCAGTTGTCTATAAAATTCTAATAATAATATTTTATGCACCGGTCCTGTTTTCAAAGTATTTCTTTCGCATGGAGGAAAATTGCCGAAACCGGAACACACAGTCATTATCGTATTCTATTTCCATATACCAATACCAATTTCGGCATCCATTCTTTATACCCGATAGCTTTTTGTATGCGACCAGGATATAGAGTAACATGATTTGTTCGAAAACTTTCCGATATTATTAACAGAGACCGGAAAATATTTAATCAATATTAACGAAGGATGCATAAAATTTAGGATAAGGAAAGGAATTTTTGTAGCTTATGGAGTTGCGAGAATACGGTCGGAATAAATTTTAGAGCTTTTTTATCTCCACTTTTGTCTTGAGCGAAATATTGCAGAATATTGATTTAAGTTTATCATCTTATTTTTATTGACATTATAGAGCAAAATAATAATTCCGTTGCCCAAAAAATTTTAGATTTTACGAATACCAATTACTTTATCAAGGTATTTGTCATCAGCCTATTTCTAATTCTAATTAATTGTTCATTTTCTCTTTAAATACTAAAACTCTTTTAGATTAAAAATGTTTTATAATTTAACGTCTAGAGTAAAAATCGAAACGTAAATTATAGAATATTTTTAACCTAAAAAAGTGGTTTTAATATCCAAAAAGAAGAACATTTTCCAGTAATATTATAATTTTATATTTTTGTTTTTAGATTTTTTTTTTTTTTATAAGAAACGTTGATTTCACGCAGTATTTCGTATAAAATATAATATTCCTTAAACTAATTAAAATTAATGAGCTTTTTTACTGAATTTTCAAAACACTTATTCTAAACAAAAAGCTGCTAAAGTATAGATATTTAGAATTTTACGTCCTCTGGAATCATTAGCAAAACAAAAAGCCAAGTTTTTATATAAATAAAAGAAAAAAAAGAAGATGGGATGATTCAAAAACTTTTGTCAGTGATGAAAAAGCTCGACAAAGTATCCGCCTCTATAATTTCGTATCTTGTTACATAAAGTTTTCTTTTCGTGCTATATTCACAAAACAAAAGCAAATAACATATTTTTTTTCTGTGAAATTATTTTGTTTTCTCTCCAGTAAATTCGGGTAACATATTCCGACACCGCTATCTTAACATAGGCAGGGACGGCGTCAAAAAAATTCTAAAATACATCATGCTCATTTATAAAACTTACAGTTTCATCTAAACGGTTATAGAGCACAATAAGCTAAATAGATTGCAATTTTAATGGACATTTTATTGAATAAAGTACAAAGGACCCCGCCGTTTTTAAAGGGGAATTGGGTTTCACTCAATCTCGCTCAAACCTGTTGAAAAGTATCAATCATATCTTTCTCATCAAATGTCTCCATGGGCGCGATAAAAAATAATGAAAGGATATTGAGATACTGAAGATTTTTTAAACGTCAAAAATGTTATTTGGCCTATATTACTGCATTTTGTGAGTCGAAAAAATATACAAATATTTTAAGCACCATCTCCGTCCCCGTTTTCGAGGATGCTGAACACGATGACGGTGGTTAAACTTCTTTTGGAGGTGACCCAACCCCCCAAACGGCCAAAAATTATCCCCAAATGCGTATTCCGCATATTCCATAACCCCCGTTTTCGAGGATACTGAACACGATGTCGTTATCCAAAATTATTTTTGACTTATAGCAAACTAAAAAATAAATAAAATATATCAAAATGTAGTAAGAAAATACGTAGAGCCAAACCTGTTTAAGGAAAAAAGATGAAAGGAAACAAAAGAACATTTATTATATTGGGACTACAAATTAGTTCGATCTGTTTTTTTGTTTACAAAAATGTATTTATTTCAAACCAACCTGAATGAACAGAACAATTAAAGTATTCGAAAAATTAAAAAAAAATAGTACCTACTGATTTTTTCTTATTGGAGTAAGTTAGTAAGTCAAATTTTATTCGAGTTTATACGTTTACCCCTAAAACGCTTCGAATGAAACATCATCCCCATACAATGTATGTAGGCAAATAATATCTTTTATTACGGCATTCCATACTGAGATCTACCCTTGTTCACAAGTGCATACTAGTTATCTCATAAACCTTAATTAGTGAAAGCGACATCTAACGCACGTCTACGCAATTTCTCTTACCGTAAAATTAACGTTAACGAGCCGCACGTACTCGTACGTTTGGGGAAAACTTGTACTTAAGGTCATCAAGGGTGACTTAGGTATGAAATAGAAAATTTAATGACTGCAAACTAAGGGAATAAGTAATTTAGGGAAAAGGTGTGAGAATTGAAGTAGTAATCACTTTTTAAGTGAGATATTACAACAAAGGCATAAATAAAATTAATTATACGAAAAGTATAGGGAAATGAAAAAGAAAAAAGTTAATATTTCGAGGAGTTGATGAGGGTTGATAGTTTAAAATAAGAAGCCAGTCGTTAACACCTGTCAAACCGGATATGCTAATACAGAAAGGAACGTAATTGTATTATATTAAATATTGTATTATTAACTATATCTTGAAATGGACAAGATAAACCCTTAAGAAGCATTGGAGAACAATTCCGTGCTATATCAAACCCAAGTAGCATTACAGTGACAGAAACTTCTCACTCTATGCATCAACTGCTTACGTATTTATTAATAAGAAAGTGTTGATAATTATAAACTTCTACACTATCTAGTGACCTTAAAAACGTGCACATGTAAGAGTGTGGACACATTTTAAGTACATTGGAATAGTCGATCTGTTAAAATTAAAAAAGTTAAAACGAAACTTCGCAAAAGAAAATAAATTCGTTAAAACACCACTTCAATTTGAAAGTTTTCGCATAAAACTTGCAAAAAAACTTATAGTGCCTCGATATATTTTTATTAAAAGATGTATAAGCTCCGCAATTCAGGACGCGATTATTCACGTAAATTACAATTTTTCATTTGAGCTCTGTGGATTGCACCGCGGCCCTGGAACCCTAAGGAGCAAAAAATCTCATCCTCATTCATAAGGATAAAGAAACAACGGTATTAAACAAACAAGTCGTTTTCAGTTTCATTTCTTCCTCTAGATTACAATTTAATCTGACTTTCAAATAAATGTACTTTTAATCTGATTTTATGACTTTACGTTTTGTGTTTCTATGAAATTAAACGCGTATCTCGGAGGGAACGAGAAAATAAAAGTTTTATTACTTGCTTCGGGCAATAAGCCATCTCAATTTTTTAAAAGTCGTTAATTATTCCAAAATGAGATTATTTATTAAATGCAAAAAAGTCAACTTTCTTGTTCAAACAAGAAATACAATTTTATACGAACGAGTCAGTCTTCAAATCATATTTATTTTATTTTTTATAAAAACAAAAAAGTAAAAAAATATGAAGTTTGGGTGATTACAGAAAAATATGTGAATAAGGTCACATAGAACAAAAATTAATTCATTAAAACTTTAGGGCTTGGAAATGCAAGAGGACCTTGGAAAAATATGGATATAATAATTTTATTCATAATAAAATTTAAAAAATATAATCAGTATAAACCACAATGATTGGTTAGGATCCTGAGCTGTTATTGGCTGAAACTACAAAATCTGACTGTTTTGACAGATGAAAAAAATAATCATCTAGAAACCATTTGTGATTCAAAATTGCGCGTTTGTGATTGGTGGGAAATATAATTTTCCTTGTTATATATCCATTTAATGAGCTAAATATAAAAATATCTAATCAGAATATTTCAATTAAATGTAAAGACAATATAAAATATCTCGGAGTATATCTTGATAAGCATCTTAAATGGAATGTACATATTAATTACGTATGTAAAAAAGCGAGGTTTATAATTAGTACATTCAAATACTTAACAGAAATATTACACTTTAATCAATTAAAAAATATCTATCATGCCTTAGTTGAGAGTCATATCAGCTACTGCATCAGTATTTGCGGTAATGTACTTAAAATGCATCTTCGACCTCTTGAAATAATTCAACGCAGATTTCTAAAAATAATACTTAAAATACCCATGTTATACTCAATCGATAATCTCTATCTTGAAGCAAATACACTCGATATCCGTCAGCTATTCTATCTAAGAATTGCCACTCACTATCATAAGAATAAATACTTTATTGAGTCTACACACAACTATTTCACTCGCTCCATACAAAGACGAAATCATCAGGTACCTTTCAAGCACAAGTCAATTGGTCAGAGACCTTACTCCTATTTAGCTCCCAAGCTCTTTAATGACATTCAATGTGAAATTAAGTCTACTGATAAAACTCACTTATTTAAAATTTCTTTAAAAAAATTCATTCTTTCTAGTCTAATTGAAAATATTTAATTCTAGACATTACCAATATAGTAGTAGCAATTCCAGAGTAAAACAATAACATATAGTATTAATAGATAAAAAAATATATATAAAATATACATAAAATAGTTACAGGTTCCATATAATATGTAAATTATTTTAATAATGGTTTACTAACTTATTTATATATTTTACGTCGAAACAAACCATGCTTATCGACTTATTGAACATTTTATATATTATTTTATTGTTCATTGTTTATAAAACTCTTAAATTTTGAATAAAATGTTATGTTATTATCTATAAAATACCAATTCAATCTGTTATGTTCTCTAATTACTAACTAGTTTTATTCATTTTAGATTTAGTTTTATTATGATATTATTTATTATATATTTTTTTAGGCGAAACAAGTACTCATGTACTTATCGGCTTTAACACTTTATTCGATATTTATTATTAGTAAGTTATTTATGTTTATCTTTATTATTATATATTTTTTAAATTTTATTGTGATAAAACCGCTTCTTCGTAATTGTTTTTTGATTAAACTATGTTTACCTTTTTTGAAATGTCAAATATAAACATTTAACAACTTTTATTTAGCATTATCAATTATTATTATACTAAACTGTATTGCAAATCTATGTTAATATACAAATTTCAAAACTTATTTGTAAACTAACCTGTTTTTTCATTTATTCACACACACTACATCAGTTTTTGAATACCCAAATACTTAAAAATCCATGAATCTCTTTAAAACTCTATATCCAAATTAAGCCAAACGCAATCACGTAAGCCTTGGTGGCCCTGTATTTAAAATTATAACAGCTCAATATTTTTTGATGTTTTAATTTAATTTGATAAAGAAAATAATGAACATTTGTGTGTAAAGTGTCTTTTGCATAAATGACTATATTCTCTGTTTTTAATACAAAATTATTCAAAAAACAACCTTCCAAATACCACCCGTCCTCTCAAATTTTATAAATTAAATTTTTGGTCTCCATACTCAATCGCCTTTATTTCAGGCAAAACCACTCAAACAAACTGATTTGAGATAAAGTCACTCGTCCTGCGGACTCGTGTTTTTATTAATCAGTTATCAATGAGTCAACTAAGATTTCAAACAATACTCCTACTGTGTACCAAAATTGCAATTTATATTTTAATTGTACCATAAATAATTAAATTTGTAGTATTTTGTGATTAAATAAATTACCTGTTTTTCATTTTTCAAATTAATACTTACATATTTATTATGTATGCATATATAATAGGTAGTATGTTTTTTAAGCTATGTGTATGCAGAATAATCTGTTACTCATGAAATAGTCTTGTCAACTCGGATTTTTGTTGCCACCACCACTCATGCTTCTTGTTAAAATATTACTTAGCAACGTGTTTTTTCGATTGTTTTCGGAAAATTAGATGCCCTTATGAAAATAACCTATAAAATAACTATGGTACTTAGTAATGATTTTTACGTTTCTAAAGTACATTGAACCAGAGGAAGAGAAGCAAAGTTTCTTAGTGCCTATTCTGTATATTTCAATTCCTGCGACAATTAAAATTTAACGATTCGGGAGTAAATAATTATTTCGACTTCGGAAAGAAAAGAAATCCGATAAGGTAAGGAACATTACAAAGCAAAAACGACGAGGAAAAAGATAAAGTTTCCAATTACAAATTGCTTCTCCGGAATTAATTAAGAATGTGTAAACGTTCTGACGTTTCCACTGATTCCAAGAAATTACAGAACTTCAATTTTGATTTAGAGTTTACAGATTGGATCTCTTTGATGTTTTTAAAAGAAAAAGAAACTCTTTATTTTAGCTCGGAGAGAGGCTTTTGTTATTACTCTTTCCGGGTCAAATAAATCAGCATATTAAATGTACCTCTAATAAAAAATGTTAATGAGTGAATCTATTAAAAATTTTACAAATAATTTCCAACATGTTAATAGGTGACACTCTAATATATAAATAAATACATTATCTTAGAACTGTTTTATTTGTAACAAAATATCTAACAACTGGTACCAATTGTGTTTCGCAGATTTTCTTAGGAAATTCACTGGACTTGTCTAAGTATTGAGCATTGGATACAAATCCCATATAAAAAAAACAATATATTGATTACTGAGATTGATTCATCTAAATAGCTAACGTCTTCAGTGATAAAGCGTAACAACAAGAAACAAAAATATTGGTGAGCGCTGTAACGCATTTTGATAGACACCCCATCTAGTGGGGTCTGTACGAGATTCTTCTAAAACTTCTTCCTCAACACGAAACCCGCCACAGCACCGTAACAGGACATTACTTCAAAGCAAATTATGCATGACTATTTAACCATTATCTTTTCACACGCGGTTAATAGTATCTTGTTCCAAAAATTACTTTCCAATTAATGAAGCTATTTAACATTGGACATATGACTTTTATCTTAGTCTAGTATCTTTCCTCTTTTCTACAGCATCTCTCCTACTACTTCCTTACAGGAATATATCAAAGTTCGACAGTCTAAATTACAATCATTAATGATTATTTTCTTGTAACCTTCAATAAGTGGTATGAAGGTCAAAAAAAACTAAAATTACTCTTACGCTGCATTTCAGTTTCCGCAACTTAGAGAATATTAAACAAACACTCATCGAACCACAAGTATTTTCAATTCGAACAAGTCACAGTGCCACTAAAACCTCTTGAAGCAAGGTAGATACCTGATGAAATGCTCTCTAACCATAATTACTTAGGTGAACTGTATCATTTTCTAACTGTAAACTGTAATTGTAACTGGTACGTATAGTCAAGATCGATTCAAATCAAGCGGAATTTGGTTTTGCGACTTCACCGGAAACATTTGCTAACAAGCAAATTCCGGTATACTTCTCCAGATGAATGACGATTTCAGGAACGGACTTTGTTCAGACAATTAGGTTCCATAATAATTGTAAGTTTTTATCCAAATATATTTTGAATAGGCAATTTTGGTTAAATGCGAGAAAAAAATTAATGAAAGTAACAGTGGCTGTTTGAAAGTAGTGGCTTTCTGTTTATCAACGTCAAATTTGCAGAGTCAAATTAATGGGGAAATTGCAGGAGATGGACAATTCATGATTGTTGTTTGTTTCTGCGAGGCTTCTATGTCAATAATGGGCTGATCGTCCTTAAATTCTGCTGATTCTGCAGGTACTTCTTCCTTGCTTTGCTCAATATTTTGATTTCTGTCAGGAGAATTTAACTGATTTAACTTTTTAATTATGCTTTAGGTATAAACCGAAACATAAATTAACAATACCTACTCAACGAATTTCATATGCAAATAACATCAAGTTTTAATTATATTTTAAATAGACTATGGATAATTAAATATCAAAACCATCTGTCTAACCACAATAGTAGATATTAAAACAAAACAAAATTTATTAAATCCAGTTCTTTGTTTATACTATTTTTGTACAACTTCAATTAAAAGTGACTTTTTTAATTAAATCCAAATTATAAATTAAATTTACAAAATGTAGATACTTGTAGTCTGTATTAATTTGTCGAAAGTTAACTACGTATCTTACTAGAATTATTTATATGCCATGAGACCTGAGGACAGGATAGAAGAACTAAAAGGCTAAATCATTGCTAGAGACCTCAAAGACTGACAATGCAAAAAGCAAACGGAATGAAAAAAAGGCATCAAACAACGACGAAAGATGTTTCAAAACCATGTGTTATATAAATTGCAGTTTGGTAAAACGTACCATAATATGAAACTAAAATACGTAAAGCCACCCCTGCTCCTTGGCCCACTTTCTCAAAGGACTGCTAATAGTATTAAGTCCTTTGTTGAATGTAGAATATTATTTCGATAGCAAATAAGGGTAGAAATGAATATTTGCGTAATATCTAATTAATCTCAAAGAAATAATTAATAAGGAAATATTTGGATTCCCTTTCAACTGTCGTAGGTAAGTTTTTGAACTATTTGTACAAGATCTGATTGAAAATGAAACCTTCCAAATGAGTTTGAGGAGCTAAGTTGTTTTAAGGTTTAGCTTTATTCCACTGCGACAAACAGCGTTAAGTGTTTCGTCATTAAATAAATTTTAAAAAAGTTATGCCTTTATTATTCCAGTGAATACAGGGGGGGTTACCTTACAAACGGTCCGGTAGTTCTAAATTTTTGATATGTTGTCTAGGATGGTTAGTGAGTGTTTAAAATGCAAAATGCACTATTTCTGCCCCCTCCGCCGCCATATTGAAAAAAACCGAAAAAAAGTCGGCAATTTCTTCAGATTTTCGCTTATATCTTCGTTTAGGTGCATCTTAGCTAGAAAAGAGTTCTACACAATTACACAATATTGTAGAGAATTAAATTTCCTATAACATACGTTTTAAATTTTGTTTCTAGGAGAGATAGTTGTGGAGATATACACTTTTAATAAAAAATAAAACAATCGCATTTTCCGGAAATTTATCAAACTTCTAACTTTAGAACGCTGTAATTCAGTTATGGCCGATTCTAGGAATTTTGGGAAAATTGAAAACACATTTGCCGTGATTTCAAATTTTTTCACCAATTGAGGCACTTTTATAAGAAGCAATCATAAAACCTGATTAATCATAATTACTTAAGACTTCATTTCTTTTGCTGCAACCACGCCAATTCTTTAAAAAATCTTTCATCATGTCCTGTTTCATTTTCGACCGATTGTTATACAAATAACCCCGACACAACCAACTTTTTACCATAACGCTAAAGTAAATAAAATCTCGACCACCCCATTCACACCAAAAATTCTACCCCTGCAGTATCAGAAAGTGAAGTATCCACAGCAGGGGGCGAACAGCACGTACAAAAAAGGCTTTAAGTGGCCGTCTAGGTGTGAAGAACGAGGCTCTCGTCACGCCAATCACAATAACCGCGTGTCTGATGATCCCTCGCAGGAGAGACAAAACGAGGAGGTGGGAAGTCCCTTTCACCCACTGTCAATTAAGTTTAATACGACAAAACTTCCCCCATTTAGCGTATTTGACGAAGTGGAAATTGAAAAATTAGTCACCGTTAAGCGAGATACGTTTTTACGGTTTCGTATAATAACAAATTTATATAAAGGTAATCTGGTTTTACAAAAAAGTGGTTATTGTTTTCAAGTATTCACAAAACGAGTTGAGCAAACAGAATTTCTAGTTTTAATGACTATTTAATTTGCTCGTAATTTCAATTCAAAATAGGGTTTGTCATATTTCATGAAATATAGACAATATAAATTGTTTCTACTGCCATTTCATTCCACAAACTCATTTGAAAGAAATTCATATTTGTTTTAAATTCCCCGAATGGGTTTAATAAGGATATCCCTACAGTTCTTTCTAGAGATAACAACATATCCCGTATTCATAAACGGAATTTCATAAATAGAGCAAATGAAAACACGACTACATACCAGGCTATGATTACTGAAGTAAAAAGGTTGGAGAAAAAAATACGAAGAGCTTCATTCAAAAAAAAAAAAAATTCTGCAGAAAAATAAGCTAAGCTAAAAATCTGATGTTAATCTAGCAGGTCTTCAAAAAGTATTTATTTAAAAATAACGCTATAAAGATGTATTAGATCAGGGGGCTTCAAAATACGTCCTGCTGGTACTAAGAAAGAAGAAACAGTTTATTTTGATAAATATTTTTTCTAACTAAGAAACATATCAACTGACATATATTGTAACGGTTAACTAAATTGGTCAGCAACACTGATAAAAGAATAAAAATCATTACCTGTCAAGAAGTGACGCTATTTTTCAAGAAAAAAGAAAAAACTTTTAAATCAAGAGAAGAAAGAAGCCATAATTATTATCCATCCTGTCCTGCATCCCTATTAAGAGATCCAGAGTATCCTGATCAAATTGTATCCTGACTAAATTTATTCATAGATGGTAGCACATCTAAAAATGTTATCATATAGCGGATATAGCTATTGACTTGTACGAGTTTGGAATTTTATTTATTGGATTCGAAAAGCCTAACTGATGAAGTCGAAAGACAGAAACCGGTCTTAGGATGTCGAATCTAATAAATTAAAATTCCTTACTGGTTTACTAAATTTATTCAGTTTCCATTTTGAAAAACATTCCATTTGTATTTTTGAAGAACATCCATTTGACAACAATAACTTTGAGGAATAAGGAAGACTTAGTCTTAAATAAAGGTACCAATTTTCATTAAATATCGATATTTAAAAACATTTTAAAACAATAAAAGGCCATAACTAATTTTTAAGGTAAAAATTACTTAACCTATAAATAACTTAGGTTAGAGTATTGGAGAATAAGGTGAGAAAATAACAATAAATTTCACTTGTAACTGTTAATTTTTCTTTGTAGTAAATAAAAATACACTTACCTTATTCGACATAATATTTATTGCACATTCAATTAAAAGGTTTTTCGATACTGATTTTATTGTTATTAATAAATGTAAACAACAGTAGATTTACTTCTATTCGTAAAAATTTGGAGTTTCAAACATCTCTGTCAAATAAATTCAATATAATTCTGATATTCTTGTCATAAAAACTGCATTAAAGTACTGTCATATTATTAATAATTCAATAGTGCTATAAACTTAAACACCATATATCAAAGGTACAATTTAGAAAAAAGGTAGAAGAGGTATTTTTTTGTAGAGTATACATCAAATGTTATGTGTCTAGCTCCAGCCCATTGGGTGCAAATTAACACAAAATGAACAGATAATGATGATTAGTGCAATTATACTGGTGATTCATTAAGGAAGCGACTGGCACATAGAAGAAGGGCAATTTCCCCTATTGCCCCCCTCCCTTGGATCCTCCGTTGCTATAGTCTAAATAAAAGAGGAGAGCAGTAAAAGTGGGGATATAACGTTACATTCCATAGGCGTATTTTGCAAAATAGGTTTCTATAATATAAATGGATCATATAAAATGGTATATTCGCACTTCGTTGATTAAATTTTGAATGAAAAAAGTATTGTTTACAAAAAATAAAAATAAACCTTATGCTTCTGACAAAATTGAACGAATTAAATTTAACCGATAAATAACAAGGAGGATTATATGTTGTTAATGGGATTAAACTTTTTTAATCTCTTGACAGTCTGGGCATTAAAAGTAACACTTCAGTACCTAAAATCAAAGATTAAAAAAATAAAAAGTTCATGAACTATCTTTAAAAGTCACTGTCTTCACTATAAGTACTGGTATCATTAACTTTGTATTTTCTGAGGTTTGTTATTATAAGGTCTATTAAGTTTTGTTTTCCATTGCTATATCCACTTTCCAAAATTAATTTTCCACCTTTTTAACATGAACATTTTCTCCAATGTTCTCGATTACATCTAAAACTCTTCAAAAACAAATCTCGCACATCAGGTACCTATTTTAAATGTTGTATTGTTTTGAGAAACGTAACCTTTTAATTGTGACCAGATCAGTTCAATGGGATTTAACTCTGCATGGTAAGGAGACTAGCTGAGAATTTCATTTCCTTTTTCTCGGGCCATCTCATCTATAATATATTTTTTAAATTTGTTTTTATGTTGCTTTACTATTACGAGTAATTCTGCCTTGAAGGATTTAGGAGGAATGATAATATTTTTAGAATGAAGCCATTTTGAAATATATACTAATACGAAATTCCGAATCAATTAAAACACATACGATACAAATAAATAAAGTCTGACATATCTGTCAAAAGAGAAGGTTTATTACAGTAAAAACCAAGGAAACATGACTAAATCAAAACAAAAACTTTGATTAGGAGGATCAGATGTATTAAAATTTTCATTTTAACTATAAATACTCATTGAAAGATGATGTTAAATAAAATTTCTACATCTTAAACCTGTACTACTTCTGCAAATTACAACACTCCTTTCTTCTTTAGACTATAGGTGGTGCAATCTATCATTTCCAAATATTCCGGAATTGTTTTTTCTTGAATTTATTTATTTATTTTTATTACTGACATCACCAAAAATTGCAATATTACGAAAATAAAGACTTCTTTTTCCTTTGTTACAAAAGAAAATAAAAGTTGAATACTTTTATTCTTAACAAGAATATACTCCAACCTTATAATATAGTAATATTCTAATAAAAAAACTCTTTCCTTCAACCATGCCCAAAATTAATGGGTCATAAAAGAAAATAAATCTTTTTGAGCCCTATACATTCGAAATTTCAGCCATAAATATAAGCCCCAACATCATGGTCGGTGTGATGAAAATTGCCCCTGGAAATAATAAAACTTTTATGTAGTCTCTGCGGAATATACATTTAATTCCATAGAAATTTAGAATGAAGCCGTAAAATCAGATTAAAACTACATTTATATTAAAGTTTAGACCACTTCTGACTATTTAGATTAAAAAAATAAAAATGTGTAATAAAGCTTTAAGAACTATCTCACAATTTCCTTTGAAATATATTTACTTTTGAAAATGTTCACTTATAATACCACTAGAGCTTCAATTATTACTGGAAATTTTTTCGAGAACACGAATTTTCTAAAAAATATTCGTGTTTGAGAAAAAACATTTCTGTTTTTAATTGAAGCTAGAGTGGTATTCGGTAAGAAATTTCACACTGAAATATTATTTAAAAATACTAGGATAATGACGGTTTTTGATGGTTTTGAAATTTAAATAGTAGACTTTTGTATGTTAATTAGAAAGGATTCAAGGAGTCCAGTGTAATTTCATGCTCCTTCCTCCAAAATAAAGGCTTTTCATTGGTCGGAAATGTTAGGTGTGGAATTTTCACAGATATTTGTAAACTATAGAGAATTAATGATTAATTAATGTAATATTGACTCTGCACAACAGTAAACGGATTTGATTTGTGTCAATATATATTTTTTTCATTCCACTGAAAAAATTGCTTTGTATTTGATTTTTTTCTAAATTACACAATACAAATTTAACCCTCCCTTGCTAATTCTGAACATTTACACATTTGCGAACCATCATTTATTTGAGAATAAAAAGAAATTAATATAAATTATTTACAGTTATTTAATTTATATAAAATAACTTACACTAAATGTGTTACTAATTTAAAATTCGATATGTTGTTACGCGGCTTAACTAAATGATATTTTTGGAGATTAAATTTCATTTCAGTAACTACTATACACGTAATTATTATATTAAAACTTCAATAAAATCGTTGAATTGTTAATTTGTAATATAAATTTAATAGATTTCATCACATATGTGATGTTAATGGTTATTTATTTTAAATTATGTACTAGGAGGAGTGTTATCTAAATTTTGAGCCTAATGCAATAAGGACGCGATATTTTATTCTAAAATTATTTGTTTTTTCCAGAATTTTCTCAAAAATATGTTGACACATTTGACGCCAATGCCACCAATGATTTTCAGAAGCTATACAATAAAATAAAACACCTCTAAGTCAGTACCACAATTTTTTTTAATGTCAACCCTCGAGCGGGCGCGCCAGCGGCAGATTGCCGCAACCTTTTGCTTTTGTGTTATAATTAAAATGTGACGATTCCTTCGAAACTGGGCATTTAGGTATTCCTTGTTTTTAATTGAAGCTAGAGTGGTATTCGGTAAGAAATTTCACACTGAAATATTATTTAAAAATACTAGGATAATGACGGTTTTTGATGGTTTTGAAATTTAAATAGTAGACTTTTGTATGTTAATTAGAAAGGATTCAACATAATCTGAAGTTAAATGTAAATATCACTTTACCTATAAACGTCAAAAAATTTCCAGTGTAATTTCATGCTCCTTCCTCCAAAATAAAGGCTTTTCATTGGTCGGAAATGTTAGGTGTGGAATTTTCACAGATATTTGTAAACTATAGAGAATTAATGATTAATTAATGTAATATTGACTCTGCACAACAGTAAACGGATTTGATTTGTGTCAATATATATTTTTTTCATTCCACTGAAAAAATTGCTTTGTATTTGATTTTTTTCTAAATTACACAATACAAATTTAACCCTCCCTTGCTAATTCTGAACATTTACACATTTGCGAACCATCATTTATTTGAGAATAAAAAGAAATTAATATAAATTATTTACAGTTATTTAATTTATATAAAATAACTTACACTAAATGTGTTACTAATTTAAAATTCGATATGTTGTTACGCGGCTTAACTAAATGATATTTTTGGAGATTAAATTTCATTTCAGTAACTACTATACACGTAATTATTATATTAAAACTTCAATAAAATCGTTGAATTGTTAATTTGTAATATAAATTTAATAGATTTCATCACATATGTGATGTTAATGGTTATTTATTTTAAATTATGTACTAGGAGGAGTGTTATCTAAATTTTGAGCCTAATGCAATAAGGACGCGATATTTTATTCTAAAATTATTTGTTTTTTCCAGAATTTTCTCAAAAATATGTTGACACATTTGACGCCAATGCCACCAATGATTTTCAGAAGCTATACAATAAAATAAAACACCTCTAAGTCAGTACCACAATTTTTTTTAATGTCAACCCTCGAGCGGGCGCGCCAGCGGCAGATTGCCGCAACCTTTTGCTTTTGTGTTATAATTAAAATGTGACGATTCCTTCGAAACTGGGCATTTAGGTATTCCTTGTTTTTAATTGAAGCTAGAGTGGTATTCGGTAAGAAATTTCACACTGAAATATTATTTAAAAATACTAGGATAATGACGGTTTTTGATGGTTTTGAAATTTAAATAGTAGACTTTTGTATGTTAATTAGAAAGGATTCAACATAATCTGAAGTTAAATGTAAATATCACTTTACCTATAAACGTCAAAAAATTTCCAGTGTAATTTCATGCTCCTTCCTCCAAAATAAAGGCTTTTCATTGGTCGGAAATGTTAGGTGTGGAATTTTCACAGATATTTGTAAACTATAGAGAATTAATGATTAATTAATGTAATATTGACTCTGCACAACAGTAAACGGATTTGATTTGTGTCAATATATATTTTTTTCATTCCACTGAAAAAATTGCTTTGTATTTGATTTTTTTCTAAATTACACAATACAAATTTAACCCTCCCTTGCTAATTCTGAACATTTACACATTTGCGAACCATCATTTATTTGAGAATAAAAAGAAATTAATATAAATTATTTACAGTTATTTAATTTATATAAAATAACTTACACTAAATGTGTTACTAATTTAAAATTCGATATGTTGTTACGCGGCTTAACTAAATGATATTTTTGGAGATTAAATTTCATTTCAGTAACTACTATACACGTAATTATTATATTAAAACTTCAATAAAATCGTTGAATTGTTAATTTGTAATATAAATTTAATAGATTTCATCACATATGTGATGTTAATGGTTATTTATTTTAAATTATGTACTAGGAGGAGTGTTATCTAAATTTTGAGCCTAATGCAATAAGGACGCGATATTTTATTCTAAAATTATTTGTTTTTTCCAGAATTTTCTCAAAAATATGTTGACACATTTGACGCCAATGCCACCAATGATTTTCAGAAGCTATACAATAAAATAAAACACCTCTAAGTCAGTACCACAATTTTTTTTTAATGTCAACCCTCGAGCGGGCGCGCCAGCGGCAGATTGCCGCAACGTTTTGCTTTTGTGTTATAATTAAAATGTGACGATTCCTTCGAAACTGGGCATTTAGGTATTCCTTGTTTATGTTATTGACTCCGCTTATCGACACATCTGATGCAATATAATATTTCTGTTCAGTACAAGCGAAAGTTCCAAATTAGATCGAATTTGCAACGTGTTTGCGGCAGATTGCCGCAGGCGCGCCCGGTCGTGTAAGTTTTATTTATTACTAATTTTTTCATTACCCAGATTGTTTGTTTTGGAAATGTTATATATATTTTTTTTTACTATAATAAAATGATTATGAATGGCATATTTGTCTTATTTTACTGAGTCAAATAAATTTTCTTCGTTATTTGTAAACTACAAACCTGAAAAACTAAATGCGGCAGATTGCCACGGCGCGCCTTCTCGTGTAATTCCAAAAATCGCGCCCGCTCGAGGGTTAAACAATAGGGGCATCTAGTTGCGGCAAATCTGCCATGATCAGGCCCATAGGGTACTAAATATAAACAAATTAAAGAACCATTTAAAATCTTTGACTACAACTACTGACTATTATGGTGAGAACATTGTAATATAAGGGTCTTATTTTACGTTTCGGTCCTTAACTTGACTAATATGGTGAAAATATTGTTATATAAGGGTCTTGTTTTATGTTTCGGTCCTTAAGACCCTTATATAAGAATGTTTTCAAAATATTATTTTATGTTTCGGTTCTTAAGACCCTTATATAACAATGTTTTCACCATATTAGTCAATAGCTTTAGTCAATAGTTAGTTACAAAGATTTTAAATGGTTCTTTAATTTGTTTATATTTAATGTTTTACTTCAGTACCCTATGGGCCTGATGATGGCAGATCTACCGAAACGAGTTGCCCCCATTGTTTAAAATTAAAAAAATTTGTGGTATTGACTTAGAGGTGTTTTATTTTATTTAAACATTGGCGACAGCTGAGAAAAATGGATAACTTACTCTATTTATTTAATTATACATATAAGTGGTTTTGTTTTGTCAACATAATTAAAAAACATACGATAAATGTACCATGAATTCAATTTTTATCATATTAATATTTCAATCTCTTCCTTTGACAGATTTTTTCAGCAAAAACTCATATTGGAACATCAAACCCGCCGACCGCTACTGTCGGAGACACATTATTACATTCAAAATTCATCACCTCTCACATTGTTATAAACCAAGTGTGAAGATTCTCGAGCAAAACGCTTTGCCCCAACTTCTGATATTTGCGTACGTGTTAAATTACGGGGAATCCATCGAACAAATAGCTTCTCCACCTAAGTTCAAATTAGCGTGGTTCACTTCCATATAAAAATGATCAGAGATACCAAGCGAAAAGTAATACGACGGTATTTTTTTCATTATGCTTCGTAAAATGTTTCTATTCAATTACGACAGCTTAAAAATTTACGTCCAAAACTACATTCAAACACAAACTCACCAAAATATTCTTGGAGGCTTCGTCCATTTTTAGAATTGTAGAAAAAATATATATTTTCAATTTTTATTTTTAAAATTCAGTCATTATCCAGTGCGCGCGTAAAGTATGGAAACATGAAGATATCTTTGACACAATAACAAATTTTTAAATATTAAGTATATTAGATGGACCAGCGATTTTAAATTTTATATTTTCGACGTTGCCAAATATACAGTTTGTAAGATATACGAACAATATATTTATTTTTAAATGGGACAACCCTTATATCATACCTTACAAATTTCTGTTACAGCCAGACACTCTTTCCTGATGATATAAATCCTCATTCAGCAAGATGGAGCGCCTCCTCACTGGAAGAAGAGCAGCTATCCACTGATCTGCAAGATCTCCGGATTTGACACCTCTAGACTTTTATTGTGGGGTTATTTAAAAATCAAAGTGTATATGAATAAGCACGGGCTGAAAGACAGAACTACAGAGGAGGTAACACTAATTTCTCCGGAAAAGATTAGAAAAGTCTTCGATGAATTTTTATTCGGAATGGATTTCTGTTTCTAAAGACAAGGAAGTCATATTGAACATCTTCTTTTCTTTAGGTATTGTTTTCTGTTTAAATAGTAATTACCAAATAAAAATGTTTTTCCTAATTTCTTAAAGTTAATGGTCAATACTGGCCATTAACAGTTTGTATTCTGCATCGGCAATAAAAAACTGTAACAGAAAATTGTAAAATATACGGGTTGTCCCATTTAAAAATAAACATGTTGTTCGTATAACTCAGAAACTGTATATTTGGCAACGTCGAATATATAAAATTTAAAATCGCTGGTCCATCTAATATACATGACCAAAATTTTGTTATTGTATCTTACAGGAGTGTCAAAGATATCTTCATGTTTCCATACTTTACGCGCGCACTGTGCATCTTGTGAAAATGAGTTATTAGGATACATTTCAGATACAAACATAGTCACGACTAAAAACGCTTTACTTTTAGAAAACCTAGAATGTAAGATACTCTTTCACTGCAAAAAATATGCAATAAATTTAAACTCTAGCAAGAAAAACAAACTTATTAAGTTTCGCCTGATTTACTTTCCAATGTCACCGAAGTCATTATTCTTCGTAACTGCTGTAGTGACATATAGGTCGGTGCGGAATACAATAACAATAATACTACCCCCATTAAGCTAACACACCGTGTATATCGGGTGTCGTAATCTGGGCTTAGTTGACAAATGCTTCAAGGAAGGACAAGTTCCTGGAGATAAGCTCTTGCACAATCTCACTTGTTTGACTTTGGGCTCCCACTTACCGACACCGCACTGTCACTAAGCTTTTACAATGGTGGGCGTCCCTCGGAAATTATATTAGTGAATGAAGCTTGAAACGAGAATATGATTCATTGTAAGGCAATGGGTCAAACGGCAATGTTATAAAACTACTTTGCAGGAGCGATAAAGTGACTCATATGCTGTACAAAATAATAATAAAAAAAGAAAAAAAGCAGATTCGTGGTGTCTTCAAGCAACTCAGTGTCTTTTAGAAATAAATCGACTCAACATTTTCGGTTTCGGTTACATTTATTTATTTTGCTTTCATTTGCAATATATATTCCATTCGGAATAAATATTTGGTACGCAGATAGGACTGTATAGCGTGAAATCTTGTTAGAGTCTCTTGTTAAAATCAGGTGCGAAACTCCGTGAACAGTAAAAAGACAAACTTCAAAAATTCTACCAACAGGAAAACAATGGTCCAATTAACTTTTGTATTCAATCCCTTTGCTGACGTAACCTGTAAATTTGATGACTCAACTGGAACGATGTGCCCTTTATTTTCGGCAACGAGCACTGGATCCAAACCAGGGCCGGAGGTGATGGAAACTATAAATATTTTCTATTTATTTGACTGTCATGATTATGTTTTATGGCTGCAAAAATTTTCATCTATATTGTTATGTACTGTTACTTAGTTGTGATAGGATGTTGTTTAATTTATTTTTATTGACTTTTAATTTTAAATTTTAGTACATAACCTATAAAATTTTGTAGTTTTATTTTTGAATCAACTAATTTACTTACTTTATTACCTAACTTTTCTTTTTAAATAAATTTAAAATTTATGTGAAATATTTTTATTCTTACCTCCTTCGTAAGCTCAGACAGAATGTAAATTCTTACGTTTGACAGAATGCATTGGGCGCCATCTACTATACAGAGTAGATATTCTTAACCTCAGGTGTGTTTCTAATTGGCTTGTAATTTTAAAAATGAATAATAACGACTACTGAGATAAATTCATAAACATTTATTAATAACAAAAAAATCAGTAACGAAAAACTTTTTTTATTTGAATGTGCAATAAATATTCGATCGATTAAGGTAAGTGTATTTTTATTTGCTACAAAGAAAAATTAACAGTTACAAGTCAGATTTATTGTTATTTTCTCACCTTATTCTCCAATACTCTAACCTAAGTTATTTGTAGGTTAAGTAATTTTTAACCTTAGAAAAATTAGTTATGGCCTTTTATTGTTTTAAAATGTTTTTAAATATCGATATTTAATGAAAATTGGTACCTTTATTTAAGACTAAGTCTTCCTTATTCCTCAAAGTTATTGTTGTCAAATGGATGTTCTTCAAAAATACAAATGAAATGTTTTTCAAAACGGAAACTGAATAAATTTAGTCAGGATCCAATTTGATCAGGATACTCTGGATCTCTTAATAGGGATGCAGGACAAGATGGATAATAATTATGGCTTGTTCTCTTGATTTAAAAGTTTTTTCTCTTTTCTTGAAAAATAGCGTCACTTCTTGACAGGTAATGATTTTTATTCTTTTATCAGTGTTGCTGACCAATTTAGTTAACCGTTACAATATATGTCAGTTGACATGTTTCTTAGTTGGCGGTTAAATAAAAACATGGTTTTAATTTATAAATAATTAAAATATTTATCAAAATAAACTGTTGCGGGCAGGATTCTTAGTACCAGCAGGACGTATTTTAAAGACCCCTGATCTAATACATCTTTATAGCGTTATTTTTAAATAAATACTTTTTGAAGATCTGCTAGATCAACATCAGATTTTTAGCTTAGCTTATTTTTCTGCAGAATTTTTTTTTTTAATGAAGCTCTCCGTATTTTTTTCCTTACCTTTATTTAAGACTACAGTTATTGTTGTTAAATGGATGTTCTTCAAAAATACAAATGGAATGTTTTTCAAAACGGAAACTGGATAAATTTAGTCAGGATACAATTCGATCAGGATACTCTGGATCTCTTAATCGGGATGCATAATTGAAAATCAGCGTCACTTCTTGACAGGTAATGATTTTTTATTCTTTTATCAGTGTTGCTTTGACTTGACTTCGTTTGTTTTTTGTCATGCAGAGCGACGTGAACTGTTCAAAAGTTTTAAGCAAAAAGCCTCACTTGACAGCGAGAATAGTATATTCTTCAACAAGTGTAGAATGATGGCTATTATTCACGCCGATGAAGTTTCCAAAACGAGCGAGCGCAGCGAGTGAGTTTTGGAATCATCCAAGTGAATAATAGCCATTCTACACAAGTAAAAGACTATACTTTCTCCAAGACTATGTATAAAAAAAATCTTTCATTGGGAATCGAACCTCGATCGCCCGCGAAAGAGTCAAGTATCTCTACCAGCTTTCGACCACATTTATTTATGAAAATTTAAAGAACATAGATATAGGTAACTCAATTTTTAGTAGAAACCTTTACATTTTTAAATGAAATTATAACATTATTGAACATAACATAAATATAGGTACTTAATTTAGACTCATTCTTTTGCAAAATTTATCGTAAAGTTATTACAATTGCTTATATTTAACGTGGTTGGTATTGAATTATGATTAAAACTAGCAGTGCTAGTACTGAAGATTCTGTGATAAATTTATTTATAAATTGTGAGGTAAACGTTTTCGATTTCTTAGCTTGAAATCCGTCTCCTTTTCGTTTAAGGAACGCCCGCAATTTTGAAAAATTTTTAATGTGTATTTCATTATCAACATTTAACGTATTTCTTAGTATAGAGTATATTTTCCATAAAGTTGAAGGTTTATATTTTTCGGAAAGTTTTGTGAAATATGCTAGGAGAAGGTTTTCGGAAAATGAACTTACTTTATTGGAATTTCCCCATACCATAAATGTTTCATAAATCTTATTATAGTCTTGCTTTGATCTCTCCGGTAGCAAATCCATTGTTGATAATTGAGCAATTTGTTTAATTTCGATAGGCGTACATACATTAACTCTTCACTATCGCTACTGTTGTCCATTTTGTTCTCTATATATACGTAAAATTATGATTATATGATTATTTTGACGTTTCAAACGACGCGCTGTCAGAAGCGATTTCCGTAGTTAGGTATTTGACGTTTTAAAAGAGATTTGATTTATTCATTTTAGCGTGATTTCTGATAATCATAGAATGTGATTGGTTAACGAGAGTGAATTCTTTTTCATTCTTCACTGGTGTGAAGAATTTACGTCATTATTCAGCTAAATATGTAAAAATAATTTGTGCATTATTATATAGTCGTGGAGAAATAGTTTTTATAAACGCCCAAGTCATAGCTCACTAGATTGGAATTTGACAGTTTTTTAACTTAAAATTTTACAATATTCAAAAATTAATAATTTTTATACAATTTTTAATTAGCACCAAATTATTCTAGAGACAAAAAGAATAATTTTGATGTACTTTTTGTACAATTCCTACTTATATTAACTTTATACAAATACTTTTTATGTTCGTTATTATTGATTTCTTAAATCTCGTAAAGCTTTATTATTTTTGCCCTTTTTACTGTATTTCTTCAATTTTGGGAGTCCCAACACTCTATTTCCCCGATTTATACTGTTTCCCGTGAATGTGAATTGATTATATTGATGTATCATGATATTGAAATTTGAGGTTAAGTTTAAAATTTCTTTTTCGCCAAACACTTAATATAATAATGTTCTCATTGTTATTGTGATCGCAAATTTATCTGAGATTATATTATTTTACATTTTTCTATTCAGTTCTTTGCTAGATTATTTGTTAATACCCTAAATCTGTTGATGAAAATCTCTTATGGGGTTACCATGTTAAATTTTGACACATGGAATTTTATAGTTTCTTTTACAATTACTATGTTAACATAAGTTTCAAACATTATTTTTGACATCATATTCTGTCCTGTGATTACTTAAAGTATAATAAATAGTTATTTTATTGGTATTAATAAAATTATATGTTTTTTTTTATTCTTCGTATTGAATATTAAATTTTGCATTCCCTTTTTGAGCTGGTCAATTTACTTAACCGTTAGTATTGACACTAGAATGAAAGGATTTGTTTTGTTTTATTAAAATTAACTCTATAGCAAATGGACATGTGCAACAATAACAAACAATTTTGATAAAGCAAATCATAGATTATTTAATAAATCATGATAGTTATATAGAGTATCCCCTAATCACACGACAAAAACATTGACATTAGAAGTTCAAATAATTACAAAAAATATACAAGAAATTTTGGTGACCTGCAAAGAAAAACTTTTAAATCAAAACTACTAATTTCATTAGGACTATAGTTGTAGAGCAGGATCAGACTAGACATAGAAGTGTCAAACTTTATGACAGATGGTAAAATTTGAGGTATGCTAAAATTCATCCAATCTTTTTGATAACCTGTAATTAATTACCTATTTTGGTTGTAGAACAGGGAGTTCATCCCAATCCCCGTGGGTTAAATAGTTATTGCATAATTAAGCAACAAAAAAAAAGCGATCCCTTCTGTAGCCTTTGCTATAACACCTACACTGATCTCGTTTTTTTACACATATTAGGCACCCCCAAGAACAATTTCCAACAGTTTTTTTCATTTTTGCAATTTGACGATCTACAGAATTATTTTGCTTGCAACTCACTGTTTTGCAACCAAAAGGGGTAACTAATTACAGGTTATCAAAAATATTGGATGAATTTTAGGGGGGATAATGAGTACTCTAAGCAGCAGCTTTGATTTTGTGGACTATAAAACCCCAATTTCTACTTATATGTATAAAATTACTTTAAAATTAGGTAAGAAACAATTTTAAAAATTTGTTTAATCATATCTCACTTTATTTCAATGCTGAAAAAACAAATTTGATCAGGTACGTTGCAAATAACCATTGAAGAAATAACTGTCAATCTAGATGTTTTAGCTTTATCAATTCCTGGATTTTCTTGTAAATTCTCACTTGAATTGAAAGTTTAGAAGCCCGATTTGCTCGTTTCTATTTTGATATTTTACCTTTTATGTCTTTTTTTAGTTTGATCTTCGTAATTTGGGCTGTAAATTTTGAAATTCATTTAAATTAAAATATTTATTGTGTTTCGAGTGTTCTATATAAAAACAGTTACAAGTTTGGAATTAAAATTACTCAATTTACTCAGTATTGCAAATTTTTTTTTTCGTATGTTGCATAAAAAGCAATAAATTTTGAAAATAAACATAAGAGACTAAGTGCGTATTGTAAAAAATACAATTCTAAACAAATTTATTCCTATAAATTTTCCGCCTCAGAGCCATACTTTCCGAAACATTCGACGATGAATGCGAAAAAATACGACTTGTTTCGGTTTTTTCCAGTTTTTTGTTAATAACGATATGAGGCGGGAGGAATCGCGTCCGGTAACTAGGTTTTTTTAAATCAGGGCACTTTTCTGCATATAAAGAACTTGGTCCCCAAGTGTGGTAAGCCAACAACCAACCCAAACCCTAATTTGAGTGGACTAATACTTTACCAGAATTCCTTATTTTTAAATTCAACATAAAAAAAAGTATCTGCCACTGATCTCCAAGAGACTTCGAAAAAAATTTGTATGTTTTAAAAGTACTTGATCTACTTTGCACGCTTTACTATTACGAGTAGTATAAAATTAAGGTAAATCCGCCACTGGACTTCAGAAAATGCCAGCTGGCTGAAAATCGCTAAAAACTTTTTCGGACGAATTGGTCGAGACTCGACTTGCCTGGCCGCATTTTGCTTGCTTTCCTCCTCGGTTTTCGTTTTCGGTAAAAGTTTAATTGTTTCATGGTAGTTAATGATTTGTTTTGTTTCGTGTAGCTCGTCAGTGTTTTGCTTGCTTTGGGGCTTACAATTTTTCGGCCCAGCTTTGCCTGTTCTCTTCTGCTATGGAATTTAACATGCGTTTTAGTCAGTAATTCTTCGCACTAAGTTGTTTTATTTAGCTGTGGCAAAACGAGTTTTAACAGTTTTAAAAAGCACACATTTAAATTTTTGCATATTTAAGACTTATGACTAATTAATTGCAAAGACTTTTCTCTTAATTCATTTCTGTAGTTAATAGTGGTTTTCTGGTAATACAATTTCTCTTTTCAATGTTCGATAAATCTCTTAATCTTGCGAGAAAAAAGTTATAATACATTAATAAATAGAACTAAATTAAGTGTCTCAGCAATTCTAGAATTGTTGGAATTATGTATTAAAAATGCACATTTTCAATTAAATAGTGATTTTTATCAGCAAAATTTTGGTATGGCAATTGGGTTCACCTTTATCATCAAAATTGTGTGATATTTTCACTGAGGATTTTGAAATGGAAATTGTAAATAAACAAAATTTAAGACCTCCTGTCTGGTTTAGATATGTAGATGATGTCTTTGAGAAGTTTCTTTTTCGCACTCTTATGGCAAACTCCATAATCGTCCGAAAAAGTAACACTTCTCGTCCTTGCATCATAAACTAGTTCAGTTTTTTCTTTTTGTTAAATGCACGTAGAAGTACTAACTAACTAAAAAAACTTGGCCAAAAGTGTGAATTATTTAATGGCGGATATTAAGTATTATATAATGATGAGTTTATTAATTTTTTGTTATCTATCATCTGGACCAACTTGTAGGGTTCTTGTAAGAAGAAAACTTGGGACAATGATAATAGCTTGCCTAGTTCCGAACACTTTAAAAATATTCCAACAGAGTAAATGTTATTAAATGCATTAGAAAGACATTTAATCATGTAAAAGCTGAATGAAAAAAAAAACTAATGAGAGAGTAAGGATGGTAAGTCTTTTGAATGTTAGTGATCTTTCTCTCAAGGAGGTATATAGTTTATTCAATATATATAAATACAATGAATGATAAGCGATAAGTGCTACTGCAATAAATGGTCCAATAAACGAAGATGCCAACCCGGGCATCAGGTCTGTCTGGCACCATTTTTTTAATTTGTAGGTATTCATGGGTAAATTCACCCCCGAAAATCTCAGCTATCTGAAATTTGTGGAAGGGCGGGAAAATGGCCCATTGGTCTCAAAAATGTGTTTCTTTTCTCCTATTTTCGCCGATATTTTCGAAAATATGACACTTAGAGAATTTTTGTTTGGAAAAGATCAGTTCATTACCTACAAAAATGATCATTAGAATTTTTGTCAAAAATATGATCTTTTCGACATAACCGGCTCCAAAACGCACCCCCATTTTTAGCTCCTGCCGTGCATTTAGAGAGCACGCTCTAAAGGAATGACACTCCCAAGCGGATTACAAGTTTTTCAATAAATCAGGTAAAAATTAATATTCTTTCATGACTCAAAGTTCAGATGAAAGAAGGAACCTTTAGCTATAATATCATGTTTCTTTTTCCTTTTATCTATTTCTCTGAATTATTGAAAAACCGGGCCAAAGTTTGTTTTTGCTCGATATTTTGACCCTCCTATAAATTTATTCCGGAAAATTGAGAAAATTCCCCTATGAAAAATCGACATTTTTTTTTTGAGGATTATTTTCTTTTCGTGCTAAAATTTTTTGGGGTTAGGAATTGTACTAAATAAAAGTTCATATTCTTACCTTTTCATCAATATATATATCAAGCATTTTATTAAGTGCACGAGAAAAAACTCTTCAAACTTTCTCAAATTGGATTTTTTACAATAAATTTATTAATCAAGTGCAAAAAGTGAAATAAAGTTAGTTATTATTCTTATCTTTTGTCTTCAGACAAAAACGGTAGGATATTCAAATTTTCCGTTTTCACCACAATAATTTTGCGAATTAATATTATTCAAAATTGCGAATTTTTGAAACACCGTTTTTGCAAAAAATATTAGTGTAGCGAAAAAAATCATAGAGACAACTTTTGTAGGTAACTGCTCTTAATTTTTTGCCTAAACAAAAATGCTCTAAGGGTCATATTTCGGCAGATGTCGTCGAAAAACAGATTTTCAGGAACTCTAGAGCCATTTTCCCACCCTTCCACAAATTTTCGGAGGTAAATGTACCTATGAATACCTGCAAATTAAAAAAAAATTGACGGACAGACTTGATGCCCAGGTTTGGGGTTTTTCTGGCGTTAATTTACTGTACTAATAGCCTAATTGATAGTAAAGTTAATATGCTATGCTGATGACGCCACTCCAGCTAAAGCTGTCGTGGTGTTTTGCAGAGTACGTCTCGTGACGAAAGCATAATAGACTATTTTTGCAAACAATTACAGCTGTTTAAGACCAAAGTGTTTCATTTTCCAGGGAAAACAAAAACCAAATTAATTTAGGATAGTAACTCCTTGATATAATAATCCTTTAATGAAGATTTTCTCTTTTTATTCGGAAAGTATTCAATAAAGGATTTTAGGAATTTAATTAAAAATCGTTTATTAATCTCCGAGACAGAATAATGTTTAATAAGGAACCAAATGAAATCACTCGATTTTACGGAGTATTATAATAAATTAAGTTTATGATTTAAAAAAATACAAGCGTGAATTTAAAAGTTTCTCAATCCTTAAACTATTCCCAACTTTTCTTTAGCTTTTAGATTGTTCCGGGAAAACAAACTAGTTTTCATTCAAATATTTGCAGATTTTAATTTTTTGTTTTTTCTTCAGACGTTATTTGGTTTTTATTAAAAAAATATTTATGATTTTCTTTGTAATTACAAGAATTCCTAGCAAATTATCATTGCCGTACACTTCAAATGTGGAAACTTGACTTTCCGCTACACCCCTACTGAACATTCATCAAAATCATCCCCTAAATTGGCACAGACATGTGCTTACTTTCCCCGTGTGTTACTCGCTGACAACCCTTAAACGTCCCTTAAGGGAGAAACTCCTGATCAATTTCTTATTAAACCCTAATAAGACATTTAATGAAACTGAGACTGTCAGCTAGTTGAATGAAGGGAGAGAAATATTTCTCAAACTGAAACTATTGACTCTTATCTATCAGTTGTTTTCCACAATTAATAAAAAGTTTTGACATTTAAAATTAAAATAAAAATATTTTAAATTAAAAACAATTAAACTTTCCGATAGTAAGTATTATAGACCAGGGTCGATAATTTTTGAATCCAAAAAAAAATAATAGTAGGATGAAACCCATTGGAAAAGGAAGAGAATATAACAAAAATGAAAGGAAAAATAATTTACGGGCGATCTGAGGTTGGGAAGTAAAAGGGGATGAGTTTTTAAGGATAAAAAACTGTTTATCTCGATTTCCGGCAAAACTACAAGTCCTATGGAAAAAAAAGTTAAATAGCAAAGTTGTAGGTAATAAAAAGTTCTACAACTTTTGTATTTACACTTTTTTCACATAACCTCAAAATTTATGTGAAAAATTCAAATAACCAAGTTTTTGGTTTTTTATTTTTATCTTTTACAAAAAAAATATTTTCACGAAATTTGGTGAAAACTTACCTTTTTATGTCCCAAACACACTGTAATTTTTTTGATTTAAAATATTTATTTTTTCACCTTATTTTGACTCAATATCGGAAAAGCACCTTAATTTTCAATCGAAAATTCTCTTTTTTAAAAAACTCGGTGGGCTTTTTGTTCGTTGAAATCTCTACTTTTTGATGGTGTAAAAAAAATATACATTACTATGGTAAATGTTCTCAAAAAATGCAAAGAACCGAAAAAAAATCGAATCTGCAATTTTTTTTTTAAATCACCATGTACAATTTTGAGCGATTTATTAAAATGTTTACTTTAATTACTCGAAAAACATAAGACTCCATGTTACATTCCATGTTTTTCGAGTAATTAAAGTATAAATTGATGATTAAAAAAAAATTTCGGATTAGAGATTTTTCGTTTCTTTACATTTTTTGAGAACATTTACCATAGTAATGTATATTTTTTTACACCATCAGAAAGTAGAGATTTCAACGAACAAAAAGCCCACCGAGTTTTTTAAAAAAGCAGATATTTTGATGTGAGAATTTTCGATTGAAAATTAGGGTGTTTTTTCGATATTAAGTCAAAATAAGGTGAAAAACTAAATATTTTAAATAAAAAAAATTACAATATGTTTGGGACATAAAAATGTAAGTTTTCACCAAATTTCGTGAAAAATAATTTTTTTTGTAAAAGATAAAAATAAAAAGCCAAAATCTTGGTTATTTGAATTTTTCACATATATTTTGCGGTTATGTGAAAAAAGTGTGAATACAAAACTTTTTTCCATAGGACATGTAGTTTTTCCGGAAATCGAGAAAAACAGATTTTTATCCTTAAAAACTCACCCCCTTTTACTTCCCGACCTCAGATCGCTCGTAAATTATTTTTCCTTTCATTTTTATTATATTCTCTTCCTTTTCCAATGGGTTTCATCCTACTATTATTTTTTTTTCACTTTTTACCATTTTCAAAGGCTGAAGGTCTATTAAGGACCCGACCGAATATATTTTTTTTAAATTGGATACCCTGTATATTTTTACATTTTTATAATCCTCTCGACCAGCTGATTTCAACGATGTATAATACTTGATGTCTAATCTGGATAATAAAGGATCTAAGCCACCTGAAAAATCACATTTTTGGAAATTGGAAATCTCATCTGATTTTTGACTCAAAAAATGTTATTTTTCAGGTGGCTGTAGATTTTTATTATCCAGATTAGACATCAAGTGTGACACATTGTTGAAATCAGCTCGCTGAGAGGATTATAAAAATGTAAAAATATACAGTCTATCCCGTTTGAAAAAATATAATTTTCTTGTATCCCCGAAAATCTGCTCGCTACTGTACATTTGATAACATTTTAACAAAAAACAATTATAACCACACAACTTTTATTTGAAAATTTTTTTTCAATATGCAATACCGATATAAGGGGTGGGTAATTTATAATGAATAACCCTGTACAACGATGTCCAAAATAACACTGTATTTCTAAATCCGCGAAGCCTAGCCATATCTAATCATTTTATCTTCTTTGATCAAGGTCGTCAAATTCCATCACTTTCATCAGTTGAAAGTTTTTTCTAGATCTTACGATTTTAGGATTGTATAATTTTTTAAAATAAAATAAAATAAAAGAGATAAAAAATAAATATGAATGGAAAAGTATTAAAGAAAAGCCGACAATTTATTTTACTTAAAAAATTCATAACTTTTTTGTTTGATGAGACCGCACAAAATTGATTGCAGATTCGTGATCAGCGACCCAAAATTAGTCTAAAAAAAAATTATGTCATCAATATCGGGGCTGAGCCCCGATAGTAAAATTTTACCTATAAACTTTTTGATAAAATAAAACAAAAGATACAAAATTATGAATTGAAAAATACGTATAAAAATCCTATGTAAAAAAAATTATAACATAAGATGACAAACAACATTAATAGTGGAAGCAAGGGGTCGGAGTGACACCTTTTTTTTCCGGACTGGGTCAATTTAGTCTCTGTCCCCCATTTTCGAGGTCGCTGAAACCGAATTTGAGGTTAAAAAAAGTTTTTACCCTCGGCGTCTCCTTCAAAACGCCCAAAAACCTCCCCCCGGAGGAGTTAAACTCGTTTTACAATGTTTCCCTGTAGAAAAATACACTTTCCCCCCATTTTCGAGGATGCTGAGCACGGTGGTGATATTGGATATCGCTTCCGACTATCATCAACCCCTCCACCGGCCAATACTCTTCCCCAAAAGGGGTCAATTTTCTTAAGTGACACCCTTTTTTTCCGGACAGGGCCAATTTAGTATTCCCCCCCACTTTCGAGGTCGCCGAAACCCATCTATATATTTATTTTCTTCAAACAATTAATTTTTACTTTATTAAAAAAATATATTTATTCAATCCCCTGCGGTAGAGTTGGGAGTTTAGGGGTCACCTCCCTCGAGGAACTTTATATTTTTCTCAAGAAAGAGACTATTACTCTCAAAAAAGTGGTAGAAAACTCGATAAGCTGAGAAACCCCTATTAGGGGTGGTTTTTGACCGTTTTAAAGGAGACGCCGAGGGTAAAAGTTTTGTCTTTGATTTTGACCCTTTTTTTCCGGTCTGGGCCAATTTAGTCTCTCCCCTCCGTTTTCGAGGTCGCTGAAACCGAATCTAAGGGTACCCTCGGCGTCCCATTCAAAACGGCCAAAAGCCACCCCTACGTACCCATCTATATATTTATTTTCTTCAAACAATTAAATTATTTTATTAAAAAAATATTTTTTTTTCAACCCCCTGCGGTAGGGTTGGGAGGTTAGGCCTCATCTCTCTCGAGGAATTTTATATTTTCTCAAGGGAGAGACTATTACTCTCAAAAAAGTGTTAGAAAACTCGATAGCTGAGAAACCCCTATTAGGGGTGGTTTTTGACCGTTTTAAAGGAGACGCCGAGGGTAAAAGTTTTGTCTTTGATTTTGACCCTTTTTTTCCGGACTGGGCCAATTTAGTCTCTCCCCTCCGTTTTCCAGGTCGCTGAAACCGAATCTAAGGGTACCCTCGGCGTCCCCTTCAAAACGGCCAAAAGCCACCCCTACGTACCCATCTATATATTTATTTTCTTCAAACAATTAAATTATTTTATTAAAAAAATATTTTTTTTTCAACCCCCTGCGGTAGGGTTGGGAGGTTAGGCCTCATCTCTCTCGAGGAATTTTATATTTTCTCAAGGAAGAGACTATTACTCTCAAAAAAGTGTTAGAAAACTCGATAGCTGAGAAACCCCTATTAGGGGTGGTTTCTGGCCGTTTTGATGGGGACGCCGAGGTTAACAACTTTTTTTAACCTCATTCGGTTTCAGCGACCTCGAAAATGGGGGGCAGAGGCTAAATTGGCCCAGTCCGAAAAAAAGGGTGTCACTTATGAAAATTAACCCCTTTCGGGGAAGAGTGTTGGTCGGTGGAGGGGCTGGTGGTATTCGGATGCGATATCCAACATCACCACCATGCTCAGCATCCTCTAAAATGGGGGGAAACCTTGTAAAACGCGATTAACCCCTCCAGGTGGTGGTTTTTGGCCGTTTTGAAGGGGACGCCGAGGGTAAAAACTTTTTTTAACCTCAGATTCGGTTTAAGCGCGTTCGAAAATGGGGGGAAATACTAAATTGGCCCAGCTTCCACTACTATGAAAATTCATCCGATTATCGTAGTATGGTCTGTAAAAGGATCCGAACTTAATATTGGTGATTCGAATACGAATCCTTTAGGATTTCTTTGGTGAATCCGAATCACGAATCCTTTTTTTTAAAGGATTCGAATCACCGGCCTCGGATCCTCAAAAAGGATTCGAATCCTCCCCATCTCTGGTTTGTAAAAAGTAATCACATAAAAATAGGGCATCAACAAGGTTTAAAGTTAACACCCAACGAATATATAAAAAAGAGAAAGACAGTACTCACTCAAAAAGGCAGTAATACTTAAGTATTCACTCACACAAATGTAAAGTATTCACTCACACAAATTTTACAAACCACGATACGAATTTCAGTCCACTCGAAAAACTACATTTATTACCGACGAATAAACCACCAAAATAAAATTTTAGTTATAACAAATAGTACTTAAAAACTAAAATATTTCTCGCTAAAAAACTCAAGGCCAACTGAAATCGTAGGAACTAGAAATTCTTTACTAAACACTACGCACTACGAATTAGTAAAAACATTGTAGTGTTTTCGGCTCATCGCCACTACGTGGGCGATTATGTGTAGAATTTTAATTAAGACGTCTCAACATCACCTGTACCGACCAGGAAAAATGCATCCACCTCGGAATAGTTCGGTGAACAGTGGGCGGGTCTTAATGAAAGCACACGTAATAAGCTGACACTAACTTTTTATCGAATAGCATCTTCTAATTCCCTGAGGCTATGGGAAGCTTCATGTTTTATGTTGAATTTTACAACTTAAGAGATATCATTTCAGAGAAAAAATTAAAAATAGTTTCTAACTCTTTTGCAGAATCAGTTTTAAGATATTGCATTGTTGCCTGCCGTTCATTTCATAAATAATATTTTCAAATTATGCTTCACCACATAACTCTTCGTTTTATTTCTCGAAAGGTAGCCTCACCCTATTTTTCTCTATAGCCACGAGTAATGAGCTTCTATCTCTATCTCCCTAAATATCGTGAGCTAAGGGTTATGTCAGTCTCCCACGCATTTTCAAAGTGAAATCATTCTAGAAGGGACGGAAAAATTAGATTTTTGTGAAATTGGCTCGCTTTTCGTTTTATATCTTGCCAATAAACGATTTTGATAATACTAACATTCGAAGGGTGGATTGCAACATAAAAAGTTTATTGGGGATTGTTTTTTTGCTGTTTACTTACACTTTAATCAATTTTTAGAGAAGAATTTCTAGAAATGTGGCGTGGTATAGTAAAGGCAATATCAAATTTAATCAATTTCAACAAAAGGTTTTTTTTTGAGAAAGTTAAGGGTACAGGGTGAGTCATGAGGAACTGTACATACTCCTACCTCGTACTGAAGACCCTATGTCTTAATTAGGTGGTAGTAGTGTAAAATAATGGGAGCGGAAACTTTTTAATGGTCATTTGATATTCCCCAAAGGGCCTCAATACGAGGTAGGAGTATGTACATAACTCACCCTGTGTATGTACAAACAAAAAACGCCATCATATACTTAATTTATATTCAAATGGAAAAACCGTCAAAAATATTATCGTTGCTTTGATTACAGCATCATAATAATTTTCAGAAGGGTTTTTAGATTGGAAGTGGTAAAGGGGCTTACAATGAACGTAAAAAAAATCGTCCAACAAAAGGGGTGCTAAAGGGTTTATTTGAGGGGGGGTGAAAAATGGTATTTTGCGATTTTCCACGAAAACTGACGTCTTATCAAAAAATATCCAACGGCAAAGTTGTAGATCTGGAAAAAATGTACAGTTTCTATAGTTTAGAGCAGAAAGGAGTGCAGTAATTTAATTTGTAGAAGTAGTACAAGTTTAAGAGGTAGAAATTTTATTTTGACCTTGAAAATTTTATACGTTTGATTGGCCTAATAAAAGATTTCGTTTGATTTAATTATGTTTCCATGGTTTTTATTGTAATAAACCTGTTCTTTTGACAGATAAGTCAGACTTTATTTATTCATAGCCGTATCGTATGTATTTTAATTGATTCGGAATTTTGTATTAATATATATTTCAAAATGGCTTCATTCTAAAAATATTATCAGTCCTCCTAAATCCTTGAAGGCAGAATTACTCGTAATAGCAAAGCAACATAAAAACAAATTCAAAAAGTATATTATAGATGAGATAATCCGAGAAAAAGAAATTGAAATTCTCAGATTGCCTCCTTACCATACCAGTGACTTTTAAAGATAGACCTTTTTATTTATTTTTAATCTTTGATTTTAGGTACTGAATTGTTTTAATGCCATGATATTAAAAAAAGTTTAATCCCATTAAGAACATATAATCCTCCGTGTTATTTATTGGTTTATTTTTATTTTTATTTTACAAAGTACGCCTATGGAATGTGACGTTATATCCCCACTTTTACTGCACTCCTCTTTTATTCAGAGTAGATGTAAAACAAAATTTTAAAATAATTTCATTTTTAAAACCATTATCCAGCAATTAATTAAAAAAAGGAACAATGATTTTTGTTTAATCAATCGTTTAATCTGCACGTTGATTTTTCACTATACAATTTTGATACATAAAGACATACTTTCATTAATTTTCATCAAAAGTACATTCTTTTCTCGGAATTAAAAAGAAAAAAATTAAAAAAAAAAAAAAATACGATTATTTGCATTTTTCTCGACAGTTTTGAGGTTATGTTAAAAGGTGACCCTTCAAAACTTTCATACTGAATATTTTTTCATTATACAACAAATTTCATTATTACAATTCAAATAACATTATGAAATACAGTTTCTTTTGTATTTTTTTTCTGTAGAATTCAATATCAGTTTTAATTTTATTAAAAATTTAAACAATTATCAATCATTTTTTTGAGTTTTTTAAATTTTTGAGCATGTTTTTAAATGGGGACTATTATTTTTTAATTGTATCAAAAAAAAACAAAAAATATCAGCACCAGTACAATCTTTTTTTGCCAAACAACTTTATTTTTGAAAAAAAAAAAAATTTTTAACCTGAAAACTTTAATATCGTGAAAACCGTTAGATTTTTTAATCTGAAAAATTTTGTGGATATTTGAGACCTAAAGAGGTATACTTCCACAAAATTTCATCAAAATTAAATTATTTTTGCAAAATTTAAAAATAAAAACTAAAAATAAAAATTCAATAATTTTTTGCATTTTCCGCAAAAATTTTGAGGTTATGGTAAAAAATTACTCACATAGAAGTTGTACATTTTTTCCCGATCTACAATCTTGCCTTTGAATATTTTTTGAGAAAAGTCAAAATACTATTTTGCACTACTTTTTACCCCCCTTTTAGCACCCCTCTTGTTGGACGATTTTTTTTACGTTCACTGTAATCCCCTTTACAACTTCCAATCATAAAAACCAAGCTGAAAATTATTCTACGTTTTTGCCAGTAAATTAAAGATGCAGAAGCGAAAAAATTCAGTTTCACACTAGTTTTGTAACTGGTGCATTAAGTGAAGCAAATCCCAACGTTGCAATTTTATTTACCTCAAAAATATATCAAAACTCGATACTTTATAACTATCTTCTCAGGAATATGATACCATATTCACAAATAATAAAGACATTTCAAAGTTTTCCTATTTTCTACATGCGACTCCGTGATACACATTCGGGAAAGCACAAGCGTATACTCGTGGGAAGAAAACGGAAATAGTAGTGGCCAACTACAATATGGATTACTTGTGTGTGAACTTTCCGGCAACTGTCATTTGTTTCCCTTGTGACTGAATGTCCGGGACTGTGAATAGTGACGGTGGTGGTTACGTGTCCGAAGTTCGAAAACGGATGGATACTTTGTTTTAGTATAAGCAGCTTATTTAAGAGTAGCTATATTGGTGAATCTGCTGTTAGCTTGTACGATTGTCTCTAAACTTTTTAAATGTCTACGTAATTCCCAAATAAACCTTCTAAGAAAAGCATTAAGTATATTTTTTGTACCGTAGGGCCTTAATTTTACAATGTAGATTTAGGAAACGTATCCAAATGACTAACTTACTATTTAAGGAGTAATAAAAACCTTAAAAGAAACATTGTGTTTCATTAAAAGTGCTAAATATTAACAAGAAAATGTAAATATCTCATCGCAATATTTCCTGCACGCTTTTAACAAGTCCATGAAAACGTTTACATAAAATAAATACTTTACTTTTAATTTTAAATAAAATCACTCACTAATCGTAAAGTTTAAATTATTTGAGGAAACAAATGTGATAAAAAACGTTTTGAACATTTAAAAAAATCTTACAGAAATCGTTTCCTGTCATAAAGTATCCAGTTTCCTGTCATAACATATCCGGTTTCCTGTCATACAATATCCAATTCCTGTAAAGAATCATCTACGGTCAATAAACCTTTAAAATAAGCTGATTTCTGGATGCGCAAAATCTACAAAATAATCAACTTATTATTTCCAATTTATCGAACAATCAAAATTATTTCATAGTATTTTTTTTTTTTTTTTTTTTACTTCAGTGTCAACGGCATCGACTACTCTGGTCATTAGCCTCGTGTTCTGTGTAGGCTTTGTTACTGTTTCCCAGCGCCACTTTAGGAACAGCACTGTTAATTAGAACCCAACAGTGAATGGTCGAGTGGGGAATCACACCTGGTATATGAAAATCAATTTCTAAATTTTTAATTAATTAAAAATCAGAAAATGATTTCTGCCATCGGTGGGATTCGAACCCACAACCCTTGGGTTATGAGTCCAGTGCTCTACCACTGAGCCACCCACTCCCCCATTTCATAGTATTTAAAACTTTTTAAGTGGTATTTCCACGCATTTGTTAAAAATTGCGACAGTATTCTGTGATTTATCTAAACCTTTCGATTGCGTGGATCATGGAATATTGTTGCAAAACACTACGGGTTTAGGGTAAATGTATATAATTGGTTTCTGAGCTACCTTTCAAACAGAAACCAAAAATTAAGGGTTAATGATAGAACATACGAGTTTTCAGATATAAACTGTGGTGTACCTCAGGGTTCAGTACTTGGCCCTTTATTGTTTCTTCTGTACTTAAACGATTTTCCTGGTTTACTTATTCAGGGAGAATTTACTATATTTGTAGATGACAGCACGGTGCTATGGTTATTAAAAGACAAACATCTTGAAAAATATAGTTGCACGTGACTTTTCTTTGTTTCAACACATACAAAACTAATCTAAGCTCTAGGGAGATTACTAGTGATAGTTTGCAGTAAAGGATTCGGTGGAAATCAAGGTGTTTTCTACCTACTTTAAACTGGATATAATTTTTGTAGTTTTTTATATTTTTTGTACTTTTTATATATTTTAGACTTTTTATACTTTTTCCATTTTTTTATATGTTGTAACGACGCTTTGTCAACGAGTTTTCAACGTTCGACAATAAAGTAATAAAAAAAAGTGTTTGGTGTATTTCCTCTATATTATTAATTAGGTACTCAAGATTTTTCTTCAGGCGTCTAGTCATTAATCAAATCCCATTTAAGAAAACGTTTAAACACTAAAATCAGTTCCTTTATCTTTACGCCCGGATAGATAAACTTTAAAACGTCTTTATTATTTCTGAAACGACATCATATTCCTGAAAGACGTCTCTCGAGATAGATGAAAAGAACAGATCCTGTGTAATTCTGAACCAAAAATGCATCGAGATTCAAGTAAAGAGCAATAACACAAGTTAAGTGTTTTTAAAATAAGTTAGGAATTGTTGGTGAGAACTTTCAAGAAGTTTAATGGATCTTTACTGTATGACATCGTGTTACTTGTATTCGGAAAACTGAAAGAAATTGTTTCATAAAATCTTATAGAAAATTATACTGGAGAGACGTTGAACTGGTTTATTTTTAAATAAGGTGACATATTAATTAGATACGATAGATACCGTTTAACTAAACATTAGAACTTAAGTATTTTAAAGATTTTAACTCCTTGGTCTTCCTCTTTTCCTTCTAGATCGTGGTTTCCATTTTCAAATTTTCTGTCGTAATCTATCTTCAGTTATTCTTCGCATGTGACCATGTATATATAACATAGAAAGAAATTCATCATATCAGACTCCCACGTAATCAACTCCAAGATGGTTGGGAGTGCCTAGAGAATCTAAACGAACTAGGCAAGAACAACACTGTTGCCCTCCTATGGGTTCCAGGACACACTGGAGTGGAGGGTAATGAAATAGCAGACGCACTTGCAGAAAAGGGGCTGAAACACCATTTCCGGGACCTGAACCCTTCTGCGGAATAAGCACCAGTACAGATGAAATTGGAAAAGAAGTAAATAACAGAAGATCCCAATACTGTATAGGACTACAAGGAATGAGGCAGGCCAAGACGCTACTGGGAAACTATAACCAGAAGAGATCAGACGACTACATCAGCAAAAGTAAAAACAAGCTCAGAATGCTAACGGGTATCCTAGCAGGGCACTATCGGTTGAGAGGGCATCTAAAGAAACTTGAATTAGTAGAGGAAGAAGAATGCAGATTTTGCGAGGAAGAGCAGGAAATCTCTGTCCACATATAGAAGAGGGAGATCTACCTAACCTGAAGCCTACCGACATCCTGAACTTTTGAAAGCAATAGGACTGGAAGAGCTGCTCTAATCATTGAGACATCCTTAACGAATGGGCAGCAGAAGGGGACACACTAGATCTTATAGGTCGCAGTGTATCGACACCCCATCAACAGATATATAGATGTATATAAGTAATTAGATTTCTGCTTTCTTCCAAAAACTTTCGAATTCTATCCGAACCTCAAGCAACTACTCCTTGGCCTACTTGCCTCCAAGCCTGTGGGTTGATGTAATTCAATGCTTGTGGGGGCAAGTAGCTCAAGCAATAGTTATTGGAAGTTCAAAGGCGGTACAAACCATTTTGATATAATTCACTTGACTTTTTCATATATGTATATATAGGATACCAATTTAAAGAAATAAAATCTAACATAGTAGATGAAGTAAAACTGCAATTATTTTAAATATCAAATAATATTTTACATCATCTATCTCCAAATGCAAAAATGATTAATATAACAGTCTGGTGGAGTTGTAAAAATGAGGTGACATTCGTGAAAAGTGCCTTGCACCGTAAAATGAATGTGTCACAAAGAACTGCTATGTCTAAGGTCAATTTTCATGCAAATCTTCACTGTCATGACCTTCATTTTTTCTATGGATGAGTTTCCTTCTCCATTTGTGATTCCATCCAAAAATTTCATCTTATTTCACGGTCCGTCTGTTGCAGGATATTTTAGATAAAGCTAGCAGTGACGTAGAGGTTTTTCTTTGCAAATAAATAGAATCTTTGAACTGACACCTTCAAATTTTCCAATATTATCGGTATTAGATAGTGGAAACGTTTAATATAGATTTAGATATGTTAATTTCTTTGTAAAGATCTTCTGAAGTTTAATTATAAAAAAAATTAAATAAAAATCCAGTTGTTTTAAAAAAAATAGTTGTCTTAAAGACTACAACCCACTAATTTGACTCAAATATTGCACAGTTAAATTCATTAATTTGGGATAACAGTAGTTATACAATGAGAATCTTAGTCCATTTGGACCATTTTTTTCAGGTAAATTTCTATGAGATATTAGGGCAGATCCGATAATTTTTTATACCAAAAGTCAATGACCTCTAAAATGTCACACGGCTCTAACACATTTGCTGCTAATCTGCTTCATTCTCAATAGTTTTAAAGACTTCCTAGGAAGGTTAATCAGATATTTGACCAACTTAGTTTGCGTGATAAACGTTATTTTTAATCCATCTCATTCAACTTTAGAAATTTCATACAGAGTTTGGATTTTAAGATGACAAGATAACAGATATCATTAAAAAAACAGTGGAGATTGCAAATTGTAAGTGGGGTCGATTGGACCAATTGGTCTTACTTCACTGCGACCTATAAGATTTTTAGTGCATACCCCACATCTATGTTTTAGTCCAAAAGATCCAGGCATCTGAGAAAGCCTATTATCTGTTTTGGAGCTAGATTTGTAGCCTGATCAGGCTCTAAGATGGCCTGTTACAAGTATTTAAGGAGTTGGCGACTGCAGATAAAATTTGTTCCGCCATCTTATCTGCATCATCGCAGAATCTGCATCTTCCACTGTCCGCTTTTCCCATCTTACAGAAATTGTATCTGAATGAGAATTTCTGTAATTACTCTGAGATTAGATTTCTGAAGTTCCAAGCGCAATTAGGCGTAACTAGCAGAATGTTCTTAATAATCTTTTTTCTGTCTTTGGGACAAAATGGGAAAAAAACTTTTAATAATAGCACAGCAGAAATATTGGTGAGAAGAGGGAAAACAATAAGATACAAGAGTAGAAAAGTAAAGTAGAAATATAGATTTATCGACATCTACTTGTTACGCGTTTTTTTCCAATTATTTTACCAAATATTCAAGACCAGTTTCGTTCCAGGCTAGCCAAATAGACTATTTCCCGCGTCTTAATTTCCACCAATCACAAACGCGAAATTTTGAATTACAAATGGTTTCTAGATGAAAAACTATATGACAGTTCCTGTCAGTGTTTACCCGCGGCAAAATTTGTTCCGCCATCTTATCTGCATCATCGCAGAATCTGCATCTTCCACTGTCCGCTTTTCCCATCTTACAGAAATTGTATCTGAATGAGAATTTCTGTAATTACTCTGAGATTAGATTTCTGAAGTTCCAAGCGCAATTAGGCGTAACTAGCAGAATGTTCTTAATAATCTTTTTTCTGTCTTTGGGACAAAATGGGAAAAAAACTTTTAATAATAGCACAGCAGAAATATTGGTGAGAAGAGGGAAAACAATAAGATACAAGAGTAGAAAAGTAAAGTAGAAATATAGATTTATCGACATCTACTTGTTACGCGTTTTTTTCCAATTATTTTACCAAATATTCAAGACCAGTTTCGTTCCAGGCTAGCCAAATAGACTATTTCCCGCGTCTTAATTTCCACCAATCACAAACGCGAAATTTTGAATTACAAATGGTTTCTAGATGAAAAACTATATGACAGTTCCTGTCAGTGTTTACCCGCGGCAAAACTTGACAGCTGTTGTCACCAAAAATTATGATACCTTTGATAACAAGTAAGTACGGTCTCCTAGGACACCAGAAAACGACGCTAAACAATTTTTCTGACTTTATTGTCAATAAATTTTGTAATATTGTTTTTAAACAGTGCTAGTCAGCTTATGTAGTGAAAATGAGTCGCTTTGGAAGTGATTCTATGACTAATATTGATCTGGCGATTGAGAAAAGTGTACCGTACAATACCGTTAAAACCCATACGTCAATATGGAAACAGTTTACGGAATTCTGCAAGGCAAAGAAATACGAGCTTTTGGAAACTACAAGTTTAGAGCAACTAAACCTAATCCTGAAAGATTGGGCGTGGAATATGAAGAAAGAAAACGGTGAAAATTACAAAAAACTAGTTTTGAAGACAATGTGGAACACCGTTGCAAAAAAAATGCAAGTGGAAAATAATTTTTGATCCATTTAAAGATATTATCTTCAAGTCTAGTAGGGAAGCTCGTAATGCGAAACGAAGGAATTTGCAGATGTGTGCCAATAAAAGGAAATCGAGCTCTGCTTCATTAAAATTGGAAGAATACTACGCAATGGTTTTATTATGGGACGAAGACACTCCGGCGGGACTCCAGCGCAAATGTTACCATAATGCTTCAGTAGAACTTGCCTGGAGAGGTGGACAAGCAGTCAATTGCAGAGTTCATTATTTTAAAAAGGAAGTGGATAACGAATTAAATGAGGTAGATAACATAGTTACATATTTTTTAAAATAACTGATTTTCAATAATCCTACTTTTTAGGAAGAGTAGAATATAATCCTTTCTTCAATAAAACGGCCCGGGGTAGAGAAAAAAAATGGCCGATAGTAAGTGGCTGGTCCCCAACACGAAGAACCTTACCTTTTATCCAGTCCGTCTTTTTAAAATTCCAATGGTCGCTTCAGTAGAATTTGCCTGGAGAGGTGGAGAAGCAGTCAATTGCAGAGTTCATTATTTTAAAGATAAAGTAGATAATTCTTGGATTAAAACAGGTAGATAATCCTCTCTTCAATAAAACGGCCCAGGGTGGAGAAAAAAAATGGCCGATAGTAAATGGCTGGTCCCCAACACGAAGAATCCTACCTTTTGTCCAGTCCGTTTTTTTTTAAATTCTAATGGTTAAACGTTTATCTAGAATAACAACTCATAGATTATTCTTAACAGTAAACCCATCATGGAACAAAGAACAATCAAGTGGATGGTACAAAAACACTCGAGTAGGAAAATGAACTTTCGAAATGGACTAAAGAACCAGCAGTGAAGACAGGATTAAATACAAAAGAAATAAAAATAAAAATAAAAAACCACTCTATGCGGTCGACAGCAGTCAGTAACCTGGCTAAAGGAGGGGTCGATGAACAACAATTAATTAAAATTATTGCCCACAGTTCAGCCAACTCAATTAAGCCTTATTTGCAAAAGGATAATGAGCATTATTGCAACATCATAAACACCCTTAGAAGTGACGCCTCAGAACATCCAGCTAAAAAACAGAAAACAGAAGATCCTGCAGCCACTCCTCGAGCTTCTCACTCTACAGCTGGACCCATCAACAACATTAATGATTTACCTATACCCAACGTTATCAATGAGTTAACAAAGATTTCAAACAATACCCCTACTGTGTACCAAAATTGCAATTTATATTTTAATTGTACCATAAATAATTAAGTTTGTAGTATTTTGTGATTAAATAATTACCTGTTTTTCAGTTTTCAAATTAATACTTACATATTTATTATGTAGGCATATATAATAGGTAGTATGTTTTGTAAGCTATGTGTATGCAAAATAATCTGTTACTCATGAAATAGTCTTGTCAAATACCATTCGGGCATCTAATTTTTCCTGTGAAAAAAATCGAAAAAACATAAAGCAAAGTAATATTTTTTTAACAAAATGCATTCCCGCAGGTGCAAAAATCCTCGTCTTCCACTCGGATTTTTGTTGCCACCAGCAGTAAAATATTACCCAGCAACGTGTTTTTTCGAGTTTTTTCGGAAAAATTAGATGCCCTCATGATATTATTTACGAGTAAACCTCAATTTAAGACAACAAAATAAAAATCTATTTAATTTAAACAAAGGCAAAGGCGCTATTATTTAAATTTCAGGCATGCGTGCTGAAGATAATACATACGGTGTTTGCATGGATGTAGTTAGAGCGCTACTTACAAATCTACTATATTACCTGGTTCTTTAGGTATAACAATAAACAACCCCTTGTGTACTGTCACTGAGGCTCTATGAAGTGCATATTAATCAATACTGATGAAGACCCACAGACGGAGTGACATTTTGAGGTCGCTCTACATTATGATTTATGGGACTGGCACGTTCTCCCCTTTCCGTCGGTTCTATTCTTATTTTTCTGGCTATTATCTATCATTCACCCCATTTAAATTCCATTTTATGTGAATTCGGTTTTTAGCGAAGTTTTCCAAGAGGATTGTTCTCGTTAGAAGGAAAAAATACGTTCCTGGAAGTTATTGAACTAATGAAAAATTTTTATTTCTCTATTTTGTCAATACGGGAAGATTTATATTGAACTAAAATTTTAGTTTTCGTTTTTACAACCTTTCAAATCTTATTGCATTACATAAAACTAGATGACAAAGTTATATCCTGAATAATAATAACCCACCACAAGTACGCCTCTGAATGTCCCATTACTTCTGTCACGACAGTGAAATAATATCGATTACCGCTGTTTATACAACTCTTTGGAAAAAAACCTGGGATATTCTAGATGGTTAATAATAAATTTGGAATAGATTGAAACCTTACCTCAGGATCAAACACTACCAATTGTCTTTTTACTATACGAGGTTTGTTAAAAAATGTGACTTTTTCAATTTAGTTGGCTCATACATTCGATACTCAATTTGTTGATAGACATATGTTGACATGATCAGCCATTTTGTAATTTTAGTTTGTTTTTGACAGATATAAAAGTTAGACGTGTTTTGGTGCGCTTTTGCTTTCGAAAAAAATGGATAATGAATCTGTATTAAATTTTGTGTGAAAAATAAAATTTGGCGAGTCTACTTTGAGCAAAAAAAATGTTTATAAGTGCTACAAGCTCTTTACATAAGGCCGAGAAGATGTTAATGATGATGCCCGCCCTGGATGCCCCAGCACGTCAACAACCGATGAAAATGTTGAAGCAGTGAAGAAAATTGTAATGGAGAATCGTCTAATGACTATTAGAGAAGTTGCTGAGGATGTCGGCATATCGGTTGGCTCAGTCCATCCAATTATTTGGGATGTTTTGGGTATGAAACGTGTGGGAGCGAAGTTTGTTCAGAAATTGCTAAATTGTGACCAAAATAACCGTATGCCACACATAATACATACAAAATACATTATTTCGAAACAGTTTTTATGTAAAAATCCCTTATATTCCAAAATTATCCGAAAAAATTAGAAGGATTGACAATAAATTTAATTTAAAAACAGTTTTTCAAACTAATATTACATTAAAATCTTTAATAGTAAATACAAAACCTTTTAATGAAATTCAAAATACAAATTCTATATAGGAGAAACATCTAGACCTTTCATGTTGATTTAATGAACACCAATCATACATTAAAAATAAACAATTCGAAAAGTCAAAAATATGTGAACATGCATGGGATTTTGGTCATAAAATACAATGGAATTCTTCAACTAGATTATTAAAAGAACCTAATAATTATAACCGCAAAGTTAAAGAAGCAGCATTGATATGCTTAAATAATAACGAATGTGTTTCTAATTGTTCGGTTGATATTTCAAAAATTTGGTTGCCTATTTTACAAAAAGGGTTAATTGCAAAAAGGATACCCACTATATCGGGACAGTATTTTTTATCTGGTTTTTTCTTATTATAATATTATTAAGAAAACTTCATTTATGACGAAGTATACATTTTCTTATAATATGAAAATGCGCTATCCTTTTTTAAAATTCGTCCCCAGAAACGTCACAAAATTATGATGGAAACAGATTTTGTCATCTTCAATTTCAAAATCTTTCTCCGTATCCTGTGTTGCTGTCATATTTTTTTTAACATTATCAAGTGTTATGTTTCTATAGTAAATTATATTTTGTTATCACTTTTTGAAAACAATTTTAGAAGATAAGTAGAAACGTCAATTAAAGCCTTTTTTTCTATAAAATAAGTGGTTTTATTTCCATTAGAAGAGTATTTGAATAATTTTTTTGTTTTGGTATTGCAAAAAAAGCTAAATACAATAACATATATACATAAAATCCCAATTTAATAAAAATTATATGGATTACGAAAATATGAATATGTACAGGGTATTTCGTTAAGTAAAAAATGTAGTTTTGTTGGGTGGGTATATTTTTTAGTTTTTTTTGTGAGAGTCCGTTCTAAATCTTCACTTTTATTTTACTATTACTTGTAGCAGATACTTGATTTTTCAAACTTTCAATATTCTGAAAACGAGAAGTCAAAACGTCAAAAATTTAAAATATATTTTTAGAAAGAGTTGTATTATTTAGAACAAAAATTGTATGAGAGGAACTGAACTAATTTCTATATTCTATAAAATCATATTCATTTTTAGGCACTTCTATTTAAACTGGAATTATTCCCTATACTCACAATTGTACAAAAATTTTTAGATAATGTAAAACAAAAAAAATTAAAATATATTTTATAACTTTGTGGTCTCTATCGAAGCTTCCCCATCATGCGTAAAAGGTTCTTTGTAAGTTACAGGGTGACACAAATACACAGATACAGATTCAAAAAATTTTAGATCATTTTTAACATAAAAATAAAATATATATTATAAATTTAGAGAGAAGGTAAAATAATAATATTTACTCATTTATATGAAAAGGTATTTTGTTTTTAAGTATTCTTTTCTCTAGGATGTGGTTCAAGGGAATATTTTAAATGTTTCTTTAAAGTTACTGGCCATTAATTTAAAAAAAAGTCAAGGTGAAAACTCTTGAAAATAGCAATAAAAAAAATTAATATATTTTTTCACCAACTTCGTTAGGTACTGTTCAGGGATTTATATTTCTTCATACTTTGGTAATCCTGTGTTTACATTTCACGGTAAAAATTATTATTAATTTAATTTTTTCTACTTTTTGAGTAAAAAACGATTAATTTCCTTATTACTTTTTTCTAATATATCTCTCATCACTATAGCAACCCATCGCCTACCAGCTTTATTTTTTGTTTTCAATTCTTCAAGATTCTTTCTCAATGATACTTGTGACTAATTTTTAAACTTTCACTTTTATTTTAAAATTCATATTGTATAATCCTTAAAAATTGTATTTTAATTAAAATTTATTTCAATTCCGTGGCAAATGTTTTCTGTCTTTTAAATTTCAGTTAAATTGTCTATTTGGTTTTTAGTGTCAATTCTTTTATTTATCTTTTCTATATCTTTTGTTTTGTTTTTCATCTACATCGCGCTTTTACTAATCTAAAAATTCTTCTCAAATTTCCTTTCCCAGATTTCCAAATAGACAAAATTGTGGAAATTACATAAATGTAAATTTAAAAAATGCAGGTATTCAATATTATACAGGGTGCGCCAATTATTTCCACTCAATCTCTAGCACCGAAACTAAAAGAGATATCAACAAGATTTTTTGTAGGGGTAGACAGTGTCACTCGGACTACAATTTTAAAATATTTTGATGTATACAGGGTGGCTAATTTTTGTGGAATGAAAATTAATTTGGTTTTTTTAAATTGAACACCCTGTATACGATTATGTCTTCTGATTCTACTTAATATTAGATTTACGGATTTTTTGTATTTGTAAATCGGACGCGGCGTTGACAAGTCATTCCTATTTTAAGCAGATTTAATGAAAAAACAGCACTTCAGAAATATTAGCACAAAAACCACATTTTTTAAAAAATTCCTCAAAAATGCTACTATGATGTAAATGAAACATGCACGTATCGCAATAGTCACACAACATCTTCACCTGTTGCACAGGGTGTTTGCCGATGGCGTGCCAATAGTCTAGTTTTCAAATGGCAATAACTTAATTTTTTCAAATGGGACACCCTGTATATTTTTCTTCAGTTAGAAGCTCTCCCTAATACGCATTAAAAAAATATAGGGTTTTGCACATCTAACTTTACTATTTACTTTAATAATTGACGTTAAGTGACAAACAACATATTTTACACAATTTTTAATAAGAAATCAAGTTACCTATGAAAATGACAGTAGGTATATTTTATATTATATGGCATTAATTGTCAACATAAAATTTTGTATTGTATCACGTCTACTATATTTAATCGGTATTGTGTATAAAAAATGGACTTTAATAAGAATTATAGTGTTCAAGAAAATATTGATATGATATGGATACTGGGTGAATGTCAAAAAAATGCGTTTCTTGCTAGTAGAGTCTATCGTCAAAGATACCCAGAAAGACGTCATCCACAAAAGGATAATTTTGAGAATTTAAACAATAGATTTGATAGAACAGGAACCGTCAAGTATGAAAAACATTCACGTGAAACTACAGCTGTTACTATTGACAACGAATATAAGTTAATGATCAGTATAGTTGAAGATCCCAATATAAGCACAAGGCAATTAAGCAATCAGTTAGATATTTCCAATACCACAATTAGACGCATAATAAAAAAGAATAAATATCACCCCTATCATATCCAGGTTCACCAAGAATTGTTACCACGTGATTTCGCGCGTAGAGTGGAATACTGTAGATGGTTAATAAACAAGATAAATACAGAGCGTAACTTTTTAAAAAAAGTTTTATTCTCCGACGAAGCCACGTTTCATAAGAACGGTTGTGTAAATAGACACAACTTCCATTATTATTCGGACCACAATGAACATTTATTTAGAACCACATCACAGTATCGATGGTCTTTGAATGTGTGGGCGGGAATAATAGGTGATTATGTAACTGGTCCCTATTTCTTTGATGGGACTGTAAATGGAGCTATATTTTCGCAACTTATTGCAAAATGTGCCTCAAAATTATCGCAACGGAATGTGGTTTTAATTAGATGGTGCCACACCACATTACATATTAGATGTTCGCAATTGGTTAAATAGGGAATTTCAGGATCGTTCGATAGGAAGGGGAGGACCTATAAATTGGCCTACTAGATCGCCTTGCCTTACACCTTGCGAATTTTTCTTGTGGGGTTTTATTAAAAATATTGTTTACAAAGAAGAGGTTACCACAAAAGAAAATATGAGAGAAAGAATTACTGCAGCATTTAGAAAGGGCAAGAAAATGTATAAATGAAAATGGAAGACATTTTGAACACCTACTATAAATTTTAACTTTCACTATTGTAGTTTTCTTACGATTAAACTTTGTAAAATTTTGTACTTATTAAAAATTGTGTAAAATATGTTGTTTGTCACTTAACGTCAATTATTAAAGTAAATAGTAAAGTTAGATGTGCAAAACCCTATATTTTTTTAATGCGTATTAGGGAGAGCTTCTAACTGAAGAAGAATATACAGGGTGTCACATTTGAAAAAATTAAGTTATTGCCATTTGAAAACTAGACTATTGGCACGCCATCGGCAAACACCCTGTGCAACAGGTGAAGATATTGTGTGATTATTGTGATAGGTGCATGTTTCATTTACATCATAGTAGCTTTTTTGAGGAATTTTTTAAAAAATGTGGTTTTTGTGCTAATATTTCTGAAGTGCTGTTTTTTCATTAAATCTGCTTAAAATAGGAATAACTTGTCAACGCCGCGTCGGAGTTACAAATACAAAAAACTACCTTAAATCTAATATTAAGTAGAATCAGAAGACATAATCGTATATAGGGTGTTCAATTTAAAAAAACCAAATTAATTATCCTTCCACAAAAATTAGCCTCCCTGTATACATCAAAATATTTTAATATTGTAGTCCGAGTGACACTGTCTACCCCTACAAAAAATCTTGTATCTTGTATATAACAATTTTCTCGAGGACTTTTTGACCTTTTACAAACACTAACATTGCATACCACTTCAAAATATCTAGGCTATAAATGTTACCCCAACATTTTCTATTAATATAGTGTATAAATAAATTATTCAGGTTCGATTGTGAAGTATTTGATAATAAAAAAATTAAAATAGAAAGCAGAAAATAATCGTCGTGAGTCTGAAAATACTATTAAACTTTCAAGAACAAAGTATTTAATATTGTTAATAAAATCCCGACGGTCTAGAAGTTAAAAGCTCACTTTAAATTCTCTCAAAGTTCTCGCTCATCGTTATTATTATAACTTCATCAGCAAGTCGCAAGTGACTGATCGTATTTGTAGAAAGAAGATTAGATAAATTATTTGAAATTTGTCTTACCTTCGTCTTCAGCGACAGGACCGCCATTACACTGGCGGAGTTATATGCTATATAACTATATAAAACTAGCTTCGCTGATGAGAACAAATCTTCCCTTAAGAGTACGACCATGTAATGAAATAAAATGACAAATAAATTTATTGCAATGCTTTGTAATGTACAATAGTTTTCGTCTTTCCTTCTGGAGAGAAAACAAATAACACCGTGTGATTATTCGCATACTGTTTGCCTCCAAACGCTGCCTACGCTGCCTCTCATTGACTCGACGACTTATACGATAAGACAATAATAACACAATAAACTACTATTGCTGGTATTTTTAAAAGTAGCTGGTACATCATAAGTTTTTTTGGGCTGTAACAGATGAAAAAATGTAATAAACTGAACAACTAAATGTCAATCTGTCAATTCTGTCAATATTTTTGACAATCTTCCTACTGCCTTCTGTCTCACCAATCACTCACTTTTTAGAGAGATTGTTTACCCAAATTTTTCACTTTTCTTAGAATTTTTTAAACATTTTCTTTCATACAAACTTTGTCCTGATATTTGGAAACACAACAACAAAAAAATTAGCCCAATAGGTTCAGCCGTTATGAAGTGATACGCTTACATACATTCGGCAATTGATTTTTATTGATAATTGATAATATAAAGAATGTTTTTAAGCAAGTTTACCCACTTATTGGGACGATCGCCATAAATTTATTTGTAGCAAATCTTGTCATTAATTTGGTTCAGATCACAGTTTATTTATGAAGAATTAAAAAACTCTAAACCAAATACAATTCCACTAAAAACATTTATTATAAAAACTCTCATCGAACTAATCATAACCAAAAAGTTTTAAAACCATAAATTTCACACCCAGTCAAAATGACACAATTTCAAAAAACTAATTTACTTTAATAATATCCAGCAAGCAGCTCCTATTAATAGAAGGACGGTAGGAAACAACTATCCTAGAGAAATAACGGAACTAATCTCTAAAAAAAGAAAGCTTAGAAGAAAATGGCAGCAAACTAGAGCCCCACATGATAAAACTATACTCAACAATGCTCCCCAAAGACTCAAAAGAGAAATACAACAAATTAAAGAAGAATCGGTTAGTCTTTACCTAAGAGAACACACGACAGCAATATTGATTATTCACTCTGGAAAGCGACTAAGAGATTGAAAAGACTCATAATGCAAATACCACCCGTCAGGTTGGAAGATGATAAATGGGCTAGAAATAATGAGCAAAAAGCAAATCATCTAGAAAAATCTTTCAACCTCATGAAGATCAAGATGAAGAATCAACTCTGGAAAAACATCCACAGATTGATCAAAAAATAGAATTTACCTCTACCAAAGAAGTAATTACCGAAATAAAAGAAAATATCAATCCGAAAAAAGCTCCAGGTTTTGACTTAATTACTGGAGAAATTTTAAAACAGTTACCAAAAAAAGCAATAATTAAACTAACTAACCAAATAAATGCTGCCTTCAGACTGAAGTATGTACCTAGCCTTTGGAAAATTGCGGAACTCATAATGATACCCAAGCCAGAGAAACCGCCGTATGAGGCATCGTCATACAGACCGATCTCATTACTGCCTGTTATGTCGAAACTATTTGAGAAACTCCTACTCAAAAGACTAAAACCACTTATCGAAGAAAGAGAAATTATCCCTAATCACCAATTTGGATTCAGAGATAAGCACTCGACGATCGACCAAGTTCATAGAATAACCAACAGAGAAATCATTAGAAGAGAAAAAACATTTGTGCTACTATCTTTCTTGATGAAGAAGAAGCCTATTCCGATCTTAAAGAAATTAAGGCTGGAGTACCACAAGGAAATGTCCTAGGATCTGTCCTATACTTACTGTACACATGTGATATTCCAGAGTTAGAAAACAATACTATAGCCACCTTCGCCAACGACACTGCCATTCTATCAGAAGGAAAGAGCAATGAAGAAGCAACCCATAAGCTGCACCTTATCTATGACTGGACCAAGAGATGGAAAATTAAACTTAATGAAACTAAATCATTTCACATTAACTTTACAAACAAAAGGATAGATCATATTCCAGTCAGAATAAACAATAACCTGATTCCATATTCAAACACAGCAAAATACCTTATATGGCAAACTCCGATGGAAAGTGCATGTTAAAAAGAAAAGAGAAGAACTTGGACTGAAATATAGAAAAATTTAATAGCTAATTGGAAGAAACTCGACTCTGTCTCTACTTAATAAGATTATGCTTTATGGTATCCTACTATTGGGATGCACTAAAGCAAGCAACTTAGCAATAATCCAAAGATTTCAAAACAAAGCACCAAGGAACATAGTAAATGCTCCTTGGTACATTCGCAATACTAACCTCCATAGGGATCTGGAAATGGACACTGTTGACCAGACCATCAAGAAATTAGCCAAGAGTCATGAAGAAAGACTTCATCATCATGTCAATGTCGAGGCTATCCAGCTCCATGACAATACTGGGTTAGAAAGAAGACTTAAGAGGATCAAGCCCTTTGAGTTAGTTTAGTGTTTTTAGTGTAAAAGCAGAGCTTGTGTGTGCACGTTAAAGTTTAGTGCAATCCATTCTACAGAACCTAAGGAACGATAATTAAATTGTTCATTGGTCACTGTTGACCAGATTGTAATATACTAAATGCCTTTATGGGTGTTTAATAATAAAAAAAACTGTAATGCCTTATCTAAAAAAAAGTACAAGAATACTAAAACAACAACGAAGTTTTCTTAACTTTATACATATAATAACTGTTATATCACCGGTATTTCAGGATTCAGTCCTTGGATCTCTGTTTTTATAATATTTATAAATAAAGAACGAAAAATTCTAAATGGTTTCCACAAGTAGACAGTCCGCAGAATTGACTAATGAATTGAGTAGATGTGGAAATGGAAGCTTCTTTTGCGAATGATTTATTTTAGACCTGGTGATAGCGTACAGCCAAAACTAGTTGTTATTTAAGATATCGATAATATATTTTTTTATTTATAAAAAACTGATAAATGAGAGGGTCAAAAAAACACCACTAAATATAACCAACCAATAAAAAAAATAATAAATTATAAAATTGACTCTCACACCTACGTTAATTAGTTGCATGTACCAAAATATATTTTTTTATTTTCTTTCTTTCTCTTAATTTCCTTTTAAAATTGAATTATTACAAATTTAATGGCAGACCGGACCTGTTTCCTTTTGATCCATATCCTGCGCACATTTCGTCTAGAAGGTAAAATCGAAGCAACTTTAATAAAAAGTAAATTTTATTAAGACACTAATGGCATTAGCTCTTGTAACCCGATAAGATCATCTCTAAGGCGGACAAATTCGGTTAGGCAAAGTCCTCGAGTCCCCATGTCGCACTTACCGGTGGGTTAATAAGTTAATGAACATTCTATATAGTCGCTAATTTTCAGTCTGAGACGCTGAAAGTACAAATTCAATTAACTCTGCTGAAACTAAAGAGAATATTTTTAATTTGGATGAAAGCAAAGGCCTAAATAAGTACATTGGATTATAAATTGTATACTCTAAAACTAATAAATATTAATGTTGATAATCCTGTTTAAGATAATCTAAATTTTTCTAATCCTATTAAGATCTAGCTTTAAAACTTTCATCTTGGATTAACCCCACTTGCTCATAAAGTATTTTTTTTCTCTTTTCCGGAAAGGTCCATCCATTTTTATTACACTTGTAACAGTCCTTCCACTCATTTTTAAGCTTCCTTACCATGGTCTACTAGTATAAACAGCAACAAAAACATCATCAATATGTAGGTCAGTAAATCCCTTTGATGTTGCCGCACGAAATATACCACAATGAATGATTCCTGCACTTTTAAGCCACATCCCCCTTTTCAAGATGGCCGCATCTTCTCCACTTTTAAGTCACAAATGACAGTTGACAAATGGCAGTTGACAAATAGCAGTTGACATATGACAGAAAATCTCACGTTTAAAGGTTTTCCCTAACTCAAACAAGCTTCGTGTCGCTAAGAATTTTCATCTATTTATGACTGGCCACTGGGTCATTAAAATTTTATCCTGTTGCAAATCATGTCACAAAAAGAAAACAAACAAAAAAGAATACACTCGATAGCATTTTCCAGTAGATTACCTTCTCTTAATGTTTTATTTATAAGATTCTAACTTTAGACCTCGAGACTTGTCTCTCTCGTCCTTTTTGTTTTTGGCAGTTTTTCTTTTTGACCCAAATTTCAATTCGACGTTGACCAAAAATAAAAACTTTATAACCATTAATACCTTCTAAATAAGGTTCGATTTTGCGGACTGTTTCAACCGGCGAAAAAGAATCGCATAAATATGGAATGAGAGTTTTACCCTTATAATGCGTCTTGTGCCAAGTGTCGATGGTGCAGAAATAATTAATGAAGTGAATAATGTATAAAAGAGATAATGTGGCTGAGCCAGTGTCGGGCAGGAAAAGAAAATAATTTATAAGCCTTCAAATAAAATAGGGGAAATTTCTTAATCTTAAATCTTTCTTACGTTATGTATATTTCTTGTTTTTTCTTTATAGTTTTCAAAAAGTGGAGTACACGAATAATCAGAAGGTCAGTCATTGGAAGTGTGTGGAATAAATCTTGAATTGCCGTGTTTTTCGCATGGGCAGTTGTACGTTGAGTGCACGAGAGTCGGAAAACCATCGGTATTATTTGTTTTCTCTCAGCGGGGGATTATAAAGCAGCTAGTGTATTAATAAAGTAAAATTGAATAACACAGTCAAAAAAATTCAACCACTTTAACCCTTATTTGCATTTTTTAGTACGCCTGTGGTTGGAATACAAAAAAAAAATGTGAAAAAGAGTGGAAAAAGTGGGAAATCGCGCCGCCAGGACACATTATTTTAAAAGCATTGAAATTTCACAGCCATATACTTAATAATTCAACTGGGGAAGTGTATATTATGAGCTGCTATAGTCGGTTTATAAATTTTAGGGCTATTAATTTCCACGGCTCTTAGGCAATTTTGAGATTTGGCTTTTTGATCTTCGTTTTTGGGTTAAAATATTGGATAGGGGTGTGTTTGATATTACCCGAACTCATCGAATTTACGATTCAATGAAGAGATTTAATTTTGGAAATATTAAATTTTAGTAGAATAAAAAATGGCTATGGGTAATTCTTGTTTAATTTATTATACTTTTTAACAAATGACAAAAACTTAAATGAAACAACAGCACTTTTATGTAGCAGAATAAAGGTGAAGAACAACTGTTTAATGCTGGTATTTATTTATTTATTTAGGAGTTACACTATCAAACGGGTTGCCCCAATTACAACATAATGTTTCAAAACTTCGTCACGTAGATTGCGAATTCGATTATAATTACGCACTGAAAAAAAAACTCATTGATGAGAAAAAAGTGTCTAATTATATCAGACTCCCAATCGAGGGATGAGAGACTTACAGATGAATAGAATATCTAGATATAAAGTTAAGACAGAAATAAACATAAAATTACAACATGCGTTAATAGCTAAGCGAAAAATTAGGATTTTAATTAATTACATTTAATTTTATAAGTAAAAACATTTAATTTGATTAACCTTATAGCTTAATAAATCGAGCTTAGGTTCTATCTCGGGATAATTTGTAATTGCCTGATATAAAAGGGAGGATTGATAAATTTTGGTTCTGTGAGAAGGAAGATATAATAGTATTAATTCTAGGACCGTGAAAATTTAGCATGTTTGTCAGATTCATGCAGTCCATATTACCATTATTCTTCGCTTTAGGCTACAGGTATTGAAGCGTTCGAAAAAGTATTCCTGAGGAGTACCTCTTGCTGGAAATTCTTTATCTAAAATAAATGAACATATCTTGAAAAATTTTCGCTGAATCCTTTGGAGTTGAACTATTTGGTAGTTAAACATAGGATTCCAGATGACGCACGCGTATTCCAGCCTTGATCGTACAAGTGTGGAAAGTAGTAAGTTCATAGTAGAGAATTCAGTAAAGTCTTTCATATTGCGAGTAAGAAACCCAAGCATTCGAAACGCAGAGGATACTGTCTTCTCGATGTGGCTCGAGAATTTCAACCCAGGATCAAAGTAAACTCCCAGGTCCTTAATTAGGTTAGGTCGTCTTAGAATACAGTTTTCTGCACTTACCCATATTGAGGAATAGTTTATTCCTAATACACCATTCCAATTTTTTTGGAGGTTTTCACAATCCTGGATATTATTAATTTCACAATATAATTTCATATCGTCTGCATAAATCTTTATCAAAACGTTTATTTTACTGGCAATGTCATTAACAAAAAGATTAAATAACAACGGACCCACGATTGACCCTTGTAGAACTCCTGAGCTTTGTATAAAAGTTCGTGATTTAAATCCGAGGCACTGAACATATTGATCTCGATTGTTTAGGTTATGATTTGAGGATTGATAGCAGCTGACCAGAAAAGCCAAGGTTGTCAAGTTTGATTTATAGGAGGAAATGATCCAATGTGTCGAATGCTTTGGAGAAATCAGTATAGATTACATCTACCTGACTTCTCCTATTAAGTGCCTCGGCTAAGAATTGTGTAATACAAAAGAGGTTTGAGATAGTCGATGGACCGCTGATAAAACCATGTTGTTCAGGGGTAATTAAATTACGGAGTTGAAAAGACAGACGTGTGTGGAGAACAGATTCATAAACTTTTGAAAAGTTACATAATATGGTTATAGGACGGTAGTTAGATATATCGTTTTTGTTATCTTTTTTAAATACTGGGCAAACTTTTGAAAACTGGTATGATATATATTCTTGCAAAGACATCTACTGATTTAAATGAATTACGAATGTGTACAGAATTCGTTAATATCCCCAAACAAATGGTGATGAAAGAATATTCCCAATCAATATTTTTTCTTGGAAAACGAACTTAATTATATATTAATTTCCACAAATATTTTTATAAACTGTCCCATCACTCATGTTTTTTTTTCGACAAATTATTTGTAATTGAAAGGGAAACACCCATTGATGTTTCTCCTTTGATTATTGTCTATTGTTGGAGTAGATATTAAGACCAGGTTCTGATGAGGGGGCATCGTTGAAGAGTTCCTCAATTAATACGTTTCATGATTTACGAACTGTTCAATGTATGCCTCTCTCATTCGGCGAATTTCATCTGTGATTAAGGAGATCTTCATGAAGGGTTTGATTTGTTACATACCATGGTGCGTTTACAAGTGATCTCAGCACTTTAGATTGGAACCGCTGGATGATGTTTATTGTTTACCCACAGTTGTATTCCGTACTACCATATAGGTTTAAGCATAGTTTTGTACAATAGAACTTTATTGTTAAGGGATAATTTGAATTTTCTACTCAGGAGCCAATACATCTGTCTAAATTTGATATCGAGCTACTTTCTCTTGATTTGTATGTGCTTTTTCCACGTTACTTTTTGGTCGAGATGAAGACCTAGTTATTTTGTTTCCGTAGTTACGGGTATGTTTATATTATTCATCCTTAAGGGTGAACAAACGTTGTGTCGCAAGGTGAAAGTAATTTGGTTGGATTTTGAATGATTTACATTTGTTCTCCATTTTGTATACCAGTCACTGATGAAATACAGATGTCGTTGTAATTTTCCAGAGGCTCTTCTTGGATCTTCATCTTCGGTGAGCACTACTACATCATCGGTAAAAGAACTCAGTGTAGTTGGTTTCAAGAATATCCGCAGTGAAGATTAAGAAAAGCAGTGGTTCAAGGACACTAACCTGAGGAACACCGGAATTTATAGGATAATAGCCAGACTGTTCATTGTTGAATTTTATTTAAAAATGTCTGTTGGATAAGTAAGATTTCAACAGGAGATAATAGTTGCTAGATAACGACGATTTTAATTTCAAGAGCCAGCCATCGATGCCAAACCTTATCAAATGCTTGCGAAATATCGAGGAATACAGCAGTACTTTAAAACCAAATTAGTGATTTGGCAGAAATGTTAGGAATTCGTAATCTATACTTATGTATTCTTTTCAGCAGCAATCGTTCGAAGACTTTGCTTATCGTTTGGAGGAAGACTGGTTTAGGTATCATTATAATTTCGGCATATTTCCATATAATAATAATAATAATATACGCCCTGCAATTCACTCCCTTACGAGTGAACCCCAGAAGCTTTGCAGCTTGTGCGGGGGAGGGACGGCTATTATTATTATTATTTGCCGTAGCGCTATGGGGCGACTTACTGAAGCTTGATGGCGCATTTGCTTTACAGTTGTAAGACAACCCAGAAAAACCACACAACACCATCAAATGATGGAAAAATATGATAAACTCTACGAGGGAGTAAAATATTTGGCCTGAAATTAAATCAGATCCTGGAGCTTTACGGATATTAAGTGTATTTCTTTCTTTCTTTACTTCTATGAGGGAGAAACTTGTGATAGAAAGACTCATTTGGCACGACGCATTTATGAAATCTTCAATCTCCTGGTCTTCATTTCCTGGTTTAGTTTGAAAGACTTTTCAGATTTTTCTTTATCTGAACGACCCCATTCGCCATTTAGTCTACAAACTGGAGGTATGATCACTTGGGATCTTTAAAGATTGTTGGTCGCCATCCTTAATGTATAATCATTTACCGAAAGATTTGTTATATATTATTCAAAATGATTATTTCTGAATCTCTAATGGATACTTTCAATTAAGTCTATTATAATTTTGCTGATAAATATTGCCAGGTACTTCTGGCTCGACGTTTTTCAGCAATGAGTTGACGAATACGAAGTGATATGTCAGTAGTAGTTGTTGAATTGTTTGGGATGTAGGTTGCCTCTCATGTTTCAGATTTTAAATAACTGATCACCAAAGAAAGTCGTGAAAATTCAAAAAATGTTTGAAATTTTTAATGATTTTTGCACTTCATTGGCTCGAACGATGAAACAAAAATATAAATCCTAGACAATATTAAAATACCTTTATAACTTTCTGAGACAGGGATGTGAAATTTAACAAAAATATTCCATATATGTATCCCTCAAAAGAGAAACCTAAAATATGATAATCTCACAAAAACGCTCCAATATTAAACATTTCCTGCGAAATCCGTAACGACAGTTCATATTTCGATCCAGATCTTGAGTCGAGAAGTCGACAAATTCCACTATATAAAGGAACAGAACGAGAGATAAGAATCCATCACTTTCAGTTCACTCCATCCTTCATCCAGCAGGAATCCAGTCGCTTTTATCCCGCCCGCCGTTCCTGTAAAATATTACACTTTGCGTTGCACGTGCGTTAACCAGATAACAACTCCCATATCCTCTTAGTGACCCGGAGTTTATAATATAAGTTGAAGCTAATTCAACTCCGGCAACTGTTTGTTAGTTGTGATGAAACGGACTGTTTAAATTAATTTATTTTCCTAGTAATTAACCTAGAAGATAAACGATGGTGGTTAACCCATTAAGGCATTTTAGTAAAAAGGTGAAAAGCGAGCTATACTCTATTGCAGCTTCTAATTAATTGAAACAAGTATTTTTCACTCTTTAATAACTTTCCATATTTGAATAATAAGAAGAAATTGTTGTTTTGGAATATAAATGTGGTCCATTCCTGTAATTCATAGTAGTTTGTATTTTGAAATACTTTGAATTTTGGAACGGAAATTTATGACCTTCTGTCTGGTTTAGGTTTGTAGATGATATCTTTGCAATTTGGCAACATAGGACAAAAAGATTTCAATCAACATTTGCTGTTAAATATTTCAGGCTCATATAATAACTGTAATTTCACATTTAATTTTCATTCTAAATAAACGTTTGAGATTACTAATTTGACATTTTTATTTTTTTCGTCGTCCAGGGTACGAAAGTTTTTCATACCTAGCAACCGATCACCTAGCATGTTTTCGCTTGCCCTTGTGGCATGCAGAGTCGCATCGCCCAGTATATTAGAATATGTAGTTATTAGTATTAGTGTAAAGTCAGGTATTTATATTACGTGAGATAGGAAGGTCGACAAACCAACACGTAGATAATTTATGTTATTAATTATTGTGTATATAAAACGGTCAATGTCAATCTTCCTATTCATTAGTTTCAATTAGATTCAATTAGATATTTAGATTATTAGATTAAGATTCATGTTGCTGTATTGTAAATGCACTATCATTAAACGTCCTTAACGAAGGACATCACATGGCGATCCTGCCACTCAAAGAACTTAGTGGATATCAATAGATGCTTTTGAAAGGACATCACAGCCCTTTTAAAACAGAAAATTATATTTTCGTAGAGGGGAGAATGAAAACGAACTTTACAACTCTGTGGACATACTAAAAACTAAAATTTTGCTAGTTAATATATATTTATAAGGTTTCAAATGTTTCAGCAGGTTGAGATTCACTTACTAGACCTGGAGTTACTGTCCCACTCCTCATATAGTTTTTATTTATTTATTGAAATATATCAAGTATTATTAATACAGTATAAAATTGTTTCCTCTAAAAAGACTAAAACCGTTTTATACCAAAAGACAGAAATATTATGTGCAATATCTCTTAAACAAAAATAAAACGTTTTACACCAGCTAGCAGAAACATCACTGTTTTATTTTCCACATTCTGTTGTTGAGAGACGATTCAAAATCCGCTTATTTTCAATTCTCTGGTAACTGACGCACAGGACCGGTTTTTATTTTTTAGTAAATAAAAAAAATAGGCTAACAATGCAGCAGTAGATATTCTTTTTTTTTTATTTCATATAAATCAATTTTATTTTTTTGTAGTCGCTGGTGTTCTGGCCTGAAGAATTAGATGCTTCCTGATATCTTTTACAAAACTTTGAATAGGGTCACTAAATTAATTAACTGGTTAAGCAAAGTCTTATTGCATATGCCTTTCATAAGCCCTACAGGGTAACAATAAAAACGTAAAAGAGGCTACATTGGCAGCAGGTGCCTTGTGCATCTACACCGATGAGTCTAAAACAGGGGTCAGGCTGTGAAATTTATTCCAGATCCCTGAGTCTCAATATAAAATGGACAATGAGTTCTAATGCCAGTTTAGCTCAAATAGAGCTCACTGCTATCTCCGCAAAAGAGATTACCAGAAGAAACATTACTAGCTTACATCAGGTCTAGTACTAGAATGTCACCAGGCCCTGATCGAAGCTTGCAACAATAACGTGGTCACTTTAGCTTGCATCAAAGGCCATCGAAAATCAAAAGGTAATCGTACAGCTGAGAAAGCAGCCTAACAAAAATTTTTGGGACCTGGCACTTTCATAGGCTTATCAGCATCAGATGTTGCTGACCTACGAAAGAAGCACTCCCTTGACAAGTTTAAGGGTAGATGGGACGACGAAATAGGCTGCAAGCTAGCCAAGGAACTACTACAGTATTCGAACAGCGAAATAGCCAAAAAATACATGACTATGAACAGACAAAACTTGCGCACAGCCACAGGTATCCTGACTGGCCACTGTCATCTATGAAAACACCTCTACAGGATGGGGTTATCTGATACTCCACTGTGTAGAGGATGTGAATAGGAAGACGAGACTGTCGGACACTTTTTTGCGAATGCCAAGACATTTTCTTTTCGGCGAGCAGAAGCTAACACATGTCAACATGAGGGAGCTACCTTCAGACGACGTCATCACTTACATCGTTAAACAAGTAGGCTGGCTGACGAGCTAGAAGGAATGCTCAACCTCAAAAGGATGCACAATGGGCCAAATGTGGCCCACGTGCTGTGGGGTGACCCACCCTTCCATCTTTACAGATACAGAGAAGCAAAGTCTTAATTTATTAAAAAAAAGTTCCAAAATGTGATGGATTTTTGGAAATTGTGATAACAAAGAGCCCATTAAGAGATACAGATTTGTTAATTAATAATCACCATTTAATTAACGAAAAACAATATTTGGAATTGTTAGAAAACTTGAATTCTTTTTTTATAAAGAAAAATTACTCAAATATTTGATAAAAATGAAATTATTTAACCAAAGTAAGAAATCGATACGTTTTAAAAACATTTTTTATTCTTTTCATCGTCTTAATGAGCAAAATTTATGTAACATTCATTAATTAAGTTTTTAACTATAATTTACTATAGAACATCAAACGATTTAGTTTATTTGTTTTTGCTTTCGATTCCCGATTACACAAAATCTTTCCAATAATTAGCGGCATTCATTGCTTTGTTGTTGGCCTTAAGTAAGTCGTATCCCGTGCAGGATCGTCAACGCAAGTCTTGGGAAATTCTCTTCTTCTGTTAACTTCTCTGGCAATTTAAGACGTCTGTTCAAAGTCGGTTCAGTGTCCATTGAGTTAACATTTTTGAAGTGTAACCTTTAGATTTTTCTACTACTTCTCTAGGCGTTATAAAATAAACCTTTCCCATCTTGTTTATATGTTATATGATCCTTTCTCTGTGGGGTGATTAGGGAACAGGTTCTCATCCTTCCTGGTGACCACTTGTTATATTTTTATCTAGTTCATTTAGTAAACTTTTCCAAGCTATCTCTTTTTTGCGTATTGCAATTCTTGTTTTGCTGTTTGTGGTCTTCTCTTTCGTGTTCATACTGTTACAGCGGTTTACTTGTGTGAGGATTTTGCTATTTTATACAAATACCCTCTTTAAATATCTGTTATCTTATTAAGTGCTAGTGCAAATATCTATCGAGACTAAGTTTTCAACTATTTGGCGATAAATATCAATCAGAAACATTCAGGTTATTCTATTGAATGTAATACTAAAAACTGCAAAGATCGATTGAAAGAAGGACTAATACAATAATAAAGTGAATTTATCCACTTTTGTATTGATTTATCCTTCGAGAGATAATCGTAATCTCCCACTATTTGCAGCTAGAAAATCAATTTAATTTAATGTTAATCACAAAAGATTATGTACAATGTAGGAGACCTATGAATGGAACTTTAATGACAAGGGAAGAAAAAACGTGAAATAATCCAGGTAATGTTGTAATAGTAAATAGTGGAATCCCTTACTTTATTTAGAATGTTTTCCTTACTGTCGAAAGAAATCTGAGTCACAAAAATTCATTTTTATAGACGACAGCCATATGGAGCAAACATCTTAGACACTTGAATGGGGGTCAGAAGATCTTCCCCCACACCAGGCTGACACCCATGATCTGAGTCAGCCTGAAAGATTGGGGCTAACAGAGTATAGGTGTAAAACCTGGCTAAATAGTAGATAATAGATGGTTAATAGATGATGTAAGGTGTAAGAGATTGGTCAATAACCAGGCTAATTAGTCGGTAAAACAGTTTACATACTTATCAACCGGTGTGAAGTTAGCTCGTACATCTAGTTTAATATCTCTGTCTGGAATATATTAAGCTGTTATGTTAAATAACAGATGAGTAAAAGAGAGCCCCAATCTTTCAGGCTGATTCAGACCGTCGGTGTCTGCCTCGGGTAGGGGGATATCTACTGTTTCAACAAGATATTAAGTCCTTTTGTGCTGTTCGTGAAGAATACATGCTTTATTTTACAATACAAACATATCGTTTAATTATTTTGGCGATGTATGTGGTAATTGTACTTATTAAATATTACTAAAGTACAATTTGTTGCATCCTGTTTTGAGTTGGATTTGAACTTGAATAATATATACCCGAAATCTAATATAAAATTCGTTCCTAAAATCGGTCCTGTTGGCAACTGTACAACGCGTAAAACTCAACAGCTGCTGAAGTGGTACCGGAAAATTGTTTCAAATAAAATTTTCACCGGTGAAAAGCTGGAAAAGCTGAAAAGCTACAAGTACGTGAGAGGGATGTGATGGCCACTCGTTCAAAACGTTTCACTTACTGAATACCGGCCGGAGTTTTTTTTTGTATACACTTGGCCGGCAGCCCAAAACAAATCAAAATCGAATTTGGAACTATATGGGCATTACAGAGGGAATTTTTGAATACGGTTGAATCGTTTTGTGTTGTTTTTTTGTTGAGAAATTTAATATACGGGTTTATAAAAGATTTAGTTTTTATTTCTCTTTTTATTCTCTAATTTTTAAAACGAAAATTGGTAATAGGTCATAATTTTAAGTGAAATGTGGTAAACAAAATAAACAGTTCCGTTTTAATTAATTATATATACCCTAAACTAAGTTTATATCGCTTTAGTTTACGTATTTGCGTTTATCAATCTATAAAGGATTAATAACTTCACGGTTTATCAATAGTACGTTCTTAGTTTGGAGAATTCTACCTCAAATCTGCCAGTCCAACATGTATTTAATCAAATAAGCCTAATTTATCCAAATATTGTTTGTTCTAAATCGGCCTAAACTCTACCCTCTTCCTTGTTTAGATGAATTGGAACTTCTCAGTTAAATATAAAGCAATGGTGGAGTTTCAAATTTTAATAGCAAGGATAAATTTGAATTATTCTGAGAGAAAGACGACAGATTTTATCGGAAGAAGAAGCCAAAGGAAATGGAGTTAAAATAATTAAAGAAACTGGCACCAGAATAAAAGGCTATTTAGATAGTAGATTTCAGACTTTGTTTTTCTTCTGTTTACTTTTAAGCTTCTTTATTTTTGTTATGTTTTCGTTCATTTTGACAGCATTTTTTCCTCTAGCATTGTCTCTATATCTTTAATTTCTCCACCATAAGCATAATATTGTCGGCTTAAGCTGTTATGCTTTTCTTCAAAATAACAACAAATGCCCAAGAAAAAGAAAAATTAAGATAAATAAGAATTTTTATGGGAGGTTTCTTGGAATTGGGATCAGTTTATGTTGAAGAAAAAACTATTGTTTCTTTGCCAACGTTTAGAATTTAATTAAATTCATCCTCAGGCCTCAAAATGAATTTAATTATATTCGATCTCCGATCCCAATCCCAACTAAACTCCGATAAAAATAGATTTTGGATCACCAATTTATCAGATTTATAAGTATGCATGTCTCACATCCAGCTAGAAGAAGGAATTAAGGAAAGCACCTTTTCGTAGTGAAAATAGCTTTTAATTTAAGCTTGCCACACATTCTCAATAAATATTTGCAGAATCTTCCTTATTTCAAATGGAAGACCCTATATATTATCGATCCATAAGAAGCGCCAACAAAGGCTCTTCAAATTTCATCAAATATTCCCTATGGTTAAGTTCACTAATTTTTCTTAAAACAGCTCTTTTTTCTTATCAGTCGTCAAAAAAGTCGTTCATTGAAATTATAGCGTAGAAATAGGATTACTTGCCATTTTTCGAAAAAAAGAAAGGTGTTTTAAGAAATCTAGTGAACTCAACCATAGGGAATACTTGATGAAATTTGTAGAGCCTTTGTTGGCACTTCTTATGGATCAATAATATACTGGATGTTCAATTTGAAATAAGGAAGATTCTGCAAATTTTTATTGACAATGTGTGGTACTTACCACATTGATATAAAATTATTTTATTATTTATTGTATAGCAATTATTATATATAAATTTATTTCGATGTCCTCTGGTTATAAAAGCCACTGTTAGATGAATGGAACTCTCTCAGTCAAATCTAGAGTTCGGAAAACTGCCAGCAAACTACTCCAAATGCTAATCTTATTTGACTAAACTTCAGTCATAAACAGATTAATGCAAATGAAGCCGGCATATGTAATCCTAACCACAGATCGGAATGATAGAAAACCAAAGTTTAGGCAAGACTAGGAATAACACAATAGTAAACCGATTAAATTAGTCGGCAAGTGTGCGTTATCAGGAACATGAAGGATTCCAGTTGTTCTATTCGAATAAATTAGATAAGTGATAGAAGGTGTCTTGCATTGTAATAAATCTAGTTTATAAATGAAAGTAAATTTTATTATTACTTAACGAGTATGTGACATTTTCTTCACACTAGTGGCCCAATAAAAATTGGTCTCGGCCATATCTCAGGACCTGTTTATATTTAGGATGATCGCAAGAGTTAAATGCTTATTTATACAAAATGGAAGAATTTCCAGAAGATTCCGCATATACTTGCCTGTGCATGTTTAAAAATCTTGTTTTTTCTCAAATATATTAAATGGAAGTATGCAGTTTCCCCTATGGATTAAAGAAGTAGACCAAATGACCAACAGATTGGCATTTAAGAAATAAATAAATTTCGAGGTTTTAGAAAAAAAATTACGTGGAACTTTATATTTATGTTTAGACTAGAAAATAGTAAATTAAAAGCTTAAATTTTGTCTAACGCTTAATTAGCAATTGAAGTTGCAATTATTAATTACTAGACCTCTGGAATTAAATTTTGCAAAGAAGGAAAGATTTAAAAATAAGTTTTGGTTCGCGGAAACAAAAATAAAGCAGATATGTATCAAAGAAGAAGAAATGCAGGAGGAATGATGATCTATGGGGTAAAAACACTAACAATAACAAAAAATTACCAAGAAGAATACAAAAAAAATAGATTTTAAATTAGTTTTTGCTCTGCGATCCTCACGCGACAAAATTGTCAGACATTATAAGCGCACCAATTGGATGGATTGTGTTGTGTTAATATTAGATCCACGTCATAAACTAGAAACTTTTTCTTCAAAAGTCAAAATTGTTGGATTGATTGGACTGGTTGGATTGTGCTATTGTACAGGGTGAGTCACGGTAGTCGCGACAGTCCGTTGTGGCTAAACGGATAATATTTGTTGTCAAATATTATTTCATAAAGGCTCCATTTTAAAATCATTTTGAAATATACAGGTTGTCCCAAAAAAGTGTGGCGTATCAGTTATATTATTCCTTATAGAAGACCCTATATTTGGTTGCATTTATAGATTATACGTTAAAAATAAGATAAAATTGGATTTGGCTACAATTAAGAAAGTTTAACTGAAAAACATTAGAGTAATAATTGAAAGCAATAATGTATTTAGAGTTGTTTAAAATTATACAGGGCGTCCAAAATGGGGCGATTCTCTAATGACATATTCAAACGACAGTATCGTTCTTATTTTAGGTAGGACAACCTGTATTTTATAATCATGTTATGTAGCAAATTAAATGCCTTTTAAAAATTATAAAGCTCTATTATGCCTAAATAGTTTAGTTTTATAGTTATTTTTAATTTTAAGAAATTTCCAATTTTTTACACATTTATTCCTATGGTACATAGCTAAAGATAGTTAGTGGTGACGATATTCTTCAACATTGTTGAAAACCAAAGGTTCCAAATTCCCAATTCAAATATCTAAAGATATAAACGTTTATGAATACCGCGAAAAAACTGTATTAATTAAAACAACAACATATCAAAAATAAACTTAGCTACTTTAATTACATAATATTAAATTTACTCAAACATTAAACCACAACAGTTGTTCGAATTGGCGACCATCTTCTTGAATACAAAATATGACCCTTTTTTCAAAGGACTTTCTCACATTACTGAACATAATTGGTGTTATTGTCCGAAATGCCTCACTAATTCGATATTTCATATTTTCTGGTGTTGTAAGCGGGTGTTATAAACTATATTTTTTACATAACTCCATAAAAAAAGTCAATGGGAGTCAGATCTGGGGATCTAGGTCGCCAAGCATTTGCCCCTCCCCCTCTACTTATCCATTTATTTCAAAACTTTCTATTTAAATAATTTCGTAAATTTTTGAAAAATGCGCTCGAGCACCATCCAATTGCAACATCATTTTTTGTCTAATATCTTTTTAATAATGTCAAAACCTAAAACACCTAGTTTGAAAGATAATTTTTTCGGATCATAGTCTAAGTTGATTAAATACAGGGTCTTATATTGAGACAACCTGTATATTTCAAAATAATTTTAAAATTAAAACCACATATCCATGAATAAACGTCTACCGTGACTCACCCTGTATAGATTTCGACACGCGTCTGGACTGTTGTAATTCAATGCTTGTGGGGCATTACCCCAGGAGTAGTTGTTTTCGGTTTATGTGTTGTGCAATCTAATTTATAATTTATGTATGGTTAGACTTTGGCAAAAATATTTCTTTCATATTTTTTTTTAGATTTACTAACGTATTCAAATATTTAATAAATACCTTGCAAACTAATCACGGAAGTCGAATAATTCCATGCCATACCTGAAAAAAAATACATTAACATAGCTTTGGCTTCAATCAACAAAGTTACAATAAATTAAAGGACAAATTTTCAACTTTTTATTTACGTACAGGTAATAAAAACTTTCTAAATTATTCATTTTCCAAAATAAATAAAAAAAAACATCCTTAAAAACGTCATCAGAACTTTTCGCCACTCCGATTAAATCATCTAAGCAGAAGAGTTGTTAAAATTTGTTTTTAACTTCTAGGTAAATTGTACTTCCTTTTTAATTAAAGTAGTTCGAAATGCTAATTTGAATTTGTAATTCTCAGTAAAACTTTTAATATTCACTTGCCATAGTAGTACACTCGACAAGAAATAATTTACATAGCAACAGAAAAGTTGAGGACTTACATTCAACTTATTTTGGAGCAGACACTACAGAGATGGCACTGCGAGGATTAATAGGAATATAAAGTGCTGCTATTAGTACGGCATAACCTATAACCAAAATGGCATGTTATCGCAGTCAATACAGCTACATTCTGTGACTAGGACGAACACACAAATAATTTTTGATGTCCCCAAAGTACGCCCCCCCCCCCGTTTTCGAGGATGCTGAACACGACGGCGTGGGCTCAAATTTTTTTGAGTTGGCCCTACCTCCCAAACGGCCTAAAACCACCCGCAAAACTAAGGGGGGTCATTTTTAGTCGTTTGAGGGGAGAAGATCCAACATCACCAACGCGTTCAGCATCCTCAAAAATGGGAGTTAACGCGGGTTTTCTCGTTTATAGCGAAAAACAAATTTTTCACCTATTCGGGGGTGATTTTTGGACTTTTGAATAATGGGGTCAACTCTAAAAGAAATGCAACCACCGCCATCGTGTTAAGCATCCTCAAAAATGGAGGGTACATTAGTTTTGCCGGTGAAAGACGCGATTTACCCTTTTGCGGGTAGTTTTTGGCCGTTTGGCCAACTCAAAAATAATTTCAACCCTCGCCATCGTGTTCAGCATCCTCGAAAACATACTTTGGGGGCTCAAATCTTATTTGTGTCTTTCGTGGTTTTTTCACAGAATGCACTAAAGCATCAATACACACGACTGAAAACTAGTTTGCTAGCACGAGGGTGGTTTAAATGTCATTTCCAAGTTTTTCCAACTTTACAGACCCATTAAACTACCGCCCAATATCAATAATATCCAGTTTGGCCAAAATATTCGAGAAAATAATTAAAAAGCGCCTTGACCAAGTTCAGTATTCTTTCAGAACAACAATTTGGTTTTCGAAAAAATAGGTCAACATCGGACGCCATTGCCAGATTGGCAGGTACTATAAACCGCTCAATCGATAAAAAATTATGTTCCATGTGTATCTTCATAGCTCTGGCAAAGGCGTTCGATACTGTCGACCATAAAAAAACTTCTTGAATACTTATTGGTTATTGGAATTAGGGGATATTCGCATAAATTATTAACTAGCTACTTACGAGAGAGACAGCAATGCGTACGTATCGGAGATCAAATTAGTACATCAAGAACAGTTAAATATGGAGTACCCCAAGGCATAGTACTGAGACCCCTACTATTTAATCTTTACCTCAACGATATATTCCAGCTGAATAACAAAGGGAACATTACAACACGGCAATATTCTACAAGGCTGCGAACAGCACAAAGATAGGAATATTTCTAAAAATATTGAACATGAACACTATACCCGGCACAAAACTATCAGAAAGTTGATTGTTCCTCGTCCTGAAAAAACCATTGGATTAAAATGTTTTACTTATCTTGGCCCTAAACTATATAATGAACTGCCCGAAGAGATAAAAAAATTAAACTCGAGCAGTATGTATAAGAGTAAAATAAAGAAATTGATTAGTAATAATACCAAATTTGTTTTGAAAACCTAATATTACACTTACACTAATATTGTTATAACCACCGCCACATATTGCAGGATTGAATGTCACATAGTTGCCCATGCACAAGGTTTCTTAAATGGGTTCACACTGCGATTTATTCATCTGAATAGTATATGATGTGTATTAATCGTCTCCCACTTTTTTTACTTCAGTAACTATATTGAAAACAGATAGTATAGACAATCCAGTTATTGTAGCATTGTATTATTTACTCTGTTTACTCTGTTGATGAATAAATATTATTATTATTATTATTATTATTATTATTATTATTATTATTATTATTATTATTATTATTATTATTATTATTATTATTATTATTATTATTATTATTATTATTATTATTATTATTATTATTATTATTATTATTATTATTATTATTATTATTATTATTATTATTATTATTATTATTATTATTATTATTATTATTATTATTATTATTATTATTTTTTTTTTTATTTTTATTAAACTAGTAGAGAAGACTTGAGTTAGTGTCCCCTATTTGCTTTTAGAATGTTTCAGAATGTTTCAGGTGCATTTCCAACCGCAGAAATTCTAACAAAAGCCGACCCTGTCTCTCACAAAGAATTATTTAAATATTTACTTTGCGAATTTTATTACTGCCCTTTTTCTTTTTTCTTGTTCGTACGCTCATTTGGGATTGTGCGGGCGCCTTAACACCTTCGAAAATTTAAAGTGGGAAAACTTTTTTCCATCAAGCAGGCCTGAAAAAGTTGGTAATATACTGGCTACTGAAGAAATGAAGGCTATATATTTGATTTTAATCCACAAAAATAAAGTTTTCATATTAGTTTAATTTTTGAAAATAAGAACTTTTTTAAAAAGTTTTGGTATTATGATATTAATTTTAAATTCTATTCGGATTGGCCCTTAAGCTTTTTGGAGTATTTTTAGTGGGTTCTTTGCATGATGAATCTTTAAATAAATCTTTTAAACCTTTAATATTTTTCTCGCAAATTGTCTACCAGATTGTAAAACTTGGTTGTTTAAAAATCCTATAAGCTAACTTACTTTCAAATTTTTGTATTAGTATGGATATTGATTAATTTAAACTTTAACAATGTTAAACTGAAATTCAATTTACAGCTATCGCTAATCCACACCGATTCTTACGAACTCCGTTCTAGCGATAGTCTATTAAGGATATCCGAGACATATTCATAGCAGATTCAGGACTGAATACAAGAACTCTCATTTTACAGCAAAATAGGTTAGTAAGAAATATGCAGGGGTGAACTGAAAGCGATTTCAGTAATAAAATAAGGCAAAGTTAAATCCAAACACTATCATTTTGCCATTTAAAATATCCTTTCTTCGATGTCTAGAATTTTTTGAGACGTCTTAATTTCCACCAATCACAAACGCGCAATTTTGAATTACAAATGGTTTCTAGATGAAAAAACTGTATGACAGCTCCTGTTTTTTCGAGTTTACCCGCGGCAAAACTTGAAGTTGCCACCAAAAAATAGTCGTAAGTAAAACGTTCATCTAGAATAACAAACCCATCATCGAACAAAGAACAATCAAGTGGATGGTACAAAAACACTCCAGTGGGAAAAAACGAACTTTCGAAATGGACTAAAGAAGCAGGATTAAATACAAAAGAAATAAAAATAACAAACCTGGCTAAAAGAGGGGTGGGTGAATAACACAGTTCAGCCAACTCAATTAAACCTGCAAATGGGTAATGAGCATTATTCCAACATCATAAACACCCTTAGAAGTGACGCCTCAGAACCTCCAGCTAAAAAACAGAAAACAGAAGATCCTGTAGCCTCCTCGAGCTTTTCACTGTACAGGGTGTGTCACGAAGGTGGCTCATTAGCCATATATAGAGAACTATATCCGGTTATACCGGAAGTAGACATCAACTTTGTTATTTCAAATGGCATGTATAATTTTTCTTTTTATTTTTGGATTCAGCATCAAATTTTGAACAAAAAATTATCAACATACCACAGGTCTAAGTTTAACAGTTTCCGAGATATTTGAGATTTTTGTAAAATTTTTTGAAAAACACGCATTTACTTTAATTTCCGTATCTGGCTTAGTTGTTAAGCTATTAATTTAAAATTTTATACAGAGATTGTGAAAATATCCTTCTAGCTTACGGTGAAACACCAAATGCGATATTTTATACAGGGTGTCTAAAATGGAGCGTCCAATATTCATATTTTCAATTTTCAATAAGTCGATAATTTCAAATGAAACACCCTGTATTTTATTATCATGCCTGAATCAGTTCTTTATTCTCTTTCGATCTGCATTAACAATCCCTATATCTAAAGTTATGTATTTCTGAATTATTGCTAGATTTATTATAATTTGGAGATTTTCTACATAAATTGGTGTCTAATATAATCTAGCGTGTCATGAAAATTGAAAAGACAGTTGTAATAAACAAACTACTGGACAATTAGATAATTTTATTTTCTAACTTCGTTCAATTTGATGTGAAAATGGCTTTTCTGGGTTGAATGAAGATTTATTAAATCTGGTAATGATTTATCGTAAATGCAATCGCATAATTAGTCGTAGGTACGTGCCAATTATTCGCAGATACTCAGAAAACGGAGACCCAATAGGGAAATGGTCAGGAATATGATAGTCAATCTTTTATTGCACGGATCGATTAAACCAAAAGTTAAAAAGACCAAATCAAAAGTTGATGAAGAATTGGAAATAACAGTCTCAGCTTATTTTCGTGCTTTTCCAAATGCGTCATTGCGTGATGTAAAAGTTAGTTTTAGAGAATATTTTAAAACAATTCATAGCATCTTCATTACTGTAACCCAGAAGAGCCATTTTCACTTACAAATTGAACGAAGTTAGAAAATAAAATAATATAATTGTCTAGTAGTTTGTTCATTACAACTGTCTTTTCAATTTTCATGGTATGCTAGATTATATTACCCACCAATTTATGTAAGATATCTCCAAATTATAATAAACCTAGCAGTAACTCAGAAATACGTAACTTTAAGTATAGGGAATGCTAATGCAGATCGAAAGAGAATAAAAAACTGATTCAGGCATGATAATAAAATACAGGGTGTTTCATTTGAAATTATCGACTTATTGAGAATTGAAAATATGAACATTGGACGCTCCATTCTAGACACCCTGTATAAAATATCGAATTCGACGTTTCACCGTATGCTAGAAGGATATTCTCACAATCTCTGTATAAAATTTGAAATTATTAGCTTAAACTATAGCTTAACTAAGCCAGAAACGGAAATTAAAGTAAATGCGTTTTTTTCAAAAAAATTTACAAAAATCTCAAATATCTCGGAAACTGTTAAACTTAGACCTGTGGTATGTTAATAATTTTTTGTTCAAAATTTGACCGGAAGTTCAAAATATTTTCATTGAATAGGTCGTACTGACAAACCCCCGTAACCCAATTTTCAAATTTCAAATATCTGTAGTTCTCTATATATGGCTAATGAGCCACCTTCGTGACACACCCTGTACAGCTGGACCCATCAACAACATTAATGATTTACCTACACCCAATGTTATCAATGAGTTAACAAAGATTTCAAACAATACTCCTACTGTGTACCAAAATTGCAATTTATATTTTAATTGTACCATAAATAATTAAGCTTGTTATATTTTATGATTAAATAAATTACCTCTTTTTCAGTTTTCAAATTAATACCTACATATTTATTATGTATGCCTATATAATAGGTAGCATGTTTTTAAAGGTATTACTCATGAAATAGTCTTGTCAAATACCATTCGGGCATCTAATTTTTCCTGTGAAAAAAATCGAAAAAACAATGCAAAATAATATTTTTTAACAAAATGCATTCGTGCCACCAGCACTCATGCTTCTTATTAAAATATTACTTAACGTGATTTTTCGATTTTTTTCGGAAAAATTAGATGCTCTTATGATATTACTTACGAAAATGGCCTGATATTGTAATTTTTGTTGATAACTCTCACCTTTTTATACCAAAAGGTAATTAGATATATTAAAATTAAAGTCAACTGCTACTAAAGAACATTTTCTGAAACCTTGGAAAAGCTCTAGTATAGTATTTGCAAATTGTCTAGTTGAAAAAGTACCCTAGATATGTTTTTTGTATATATTATGCCACTTTTTATGATTATGCCACTTTTATATGTTTATATGTTCTTTGTTCGTATACTTTTTAAATTGTAATCTTTATCTTAAATGGGCTTGCCCGTAAATAAATAAAATAAATAAATATTCGGCAGTGCTCTAAATAACTCAGCATTTTACCGGTTTTGTAAATATAACTAGAAGTTAGAAATCAGAATATTTACCAAAGTAATAGGAAATATACGAGTGCTGTTATATTTCATAATAATGTGGTAATCTTTGGTAAATGTAAAGCTCTTTTCGTACATGTTTTTATTTTTTTAATTTATACTCTTTTCACACTCTGGCTCCCGAACTAGATATTAAAGTAGAACACTTGACAGATACTTAAAAAGCGTTTACTGGAAAGATACATGTTTCAGGGAATGTAAGGTTAGGGTCAATGGATGTGTTGTGGAAGTCTTTAGTTTATCCACCAAATCGTCTTAACAGTTATAAGCATTTAAGTCAAAATTTAACAAAAGACCTAAAAATAAGATTTTTGGCCACCTTTTAATGAAATTGAGCGTTTAGTGCTAATACGTTTCTGCGTCGAGGCGAAATAGACTTATCATATTCCATGCTTCGTTCGAAGCCATATTACACAGAAGCAGATTTATATAAAGACGGATAATTTAACAACAACTTCTTTTGTGAGTCGTCAACGTGATTCCAGACAAAATCTTGGAGCTGTTGAGGATTAAGGATAAGACGCTGACAAAACGTATTTTAGTATCGAGCTAGCTGCATTTTTGCAAGATATACTACATAAAGTAAAAACCCCAATAGTTGACAGTCGGAAAAACTTCTTTATAATAAAATTCAATTTTGAACCTATTCAAAATCTAACGCGAGCCCTTAATTTCTTTCAGATTTTACAACAAGTTCATGTTGATAAAGTTATATTAATATGTATAATTGAATTACTTCACTTATTTATCAATGCAAAAACCCCAAAGATTGATATTTCCAATGTTTGACACATATCCTCTACCAGTGCTTGACATACCAAAACAACTTCTTAGCTGAGACTGAGACTTTTTCACATAGAAAACGTATTTTTTAGAGATTTTATTTTGACGCTAGAAATACGTTAAAAATGAGCATCGCTGTATCGAAAAGTTGTCTGATTAGTTACATGCTACATTCTATTTTTTTTCGACGTCTGGGCAACGTATTTCGAAATGCTATAAAAATGTAAGGCGACAGGTTTTTTGTCTGAAAATTGATTTTTCCGCATCAACTTTATTTATAAAAGTGATTTTCAGACGGGCTGCTATGAGACAAAAATCTTGGTTGTCATCTCTCTTACTACAAGTTCTGTACAAACGTAATATCTATATAACTTATACAACACTATATTTAATAAAAGACAGTTATGGTTTGTTATTGTTTTTAACTAATTAACGACCAAATTAAATTGGCTTTTTTAGTAATCATTAACTAACAATTATTAAAAAATATATTTATTTATTTAATTAATTAATTTATATTAATATATACAACTAAAAATGATAAAAAAACTCGTTTTAACAGGATAATGAAAATGTCTTATCGGTGTATATAAAGAAACCAAGCTTATAGTTAATACTTTATTTAAAAAAACAATAGGCTTAAATATTAAATATTTAAATAAACACTGTCAAATATCTTTTTCATACCTACTGTGATAAAATAGGAAGTTATCTCTGTTTAAAAAGATGACGTTTTTTATGCCCCTGCAGGATTTAGTACATTGTTAAAAATTTCACAACAAGAAGCAGGCGAATCCCAAACTTTAAATAAATGTTTAATGTTTTGTAAAACATGATTCAAAAAAGAAATAGTATAACAGGTGACAAAATCTTATATGAAGGTTCAAGAAGAAGTTTAAGTTTAGAAAATGATACCGAAAAAGAATATCGATTTGAAAAGGCACAAGGAAGAATTATTGTTAATACTGGTATGTTAAAAACATTTAAAATTAAGAAATACACAAACGGTTTTGGTTTTAGTTTTACTTTATAGCCTAGGATAAGTCTACAATTTTTGTTTTTATGTTATTATAATGTATAAATTGTAGGATAGACACATACTTTCCCTGACAAAAATATAAAAAAACAAAATTTAATAAGATAAAATTTAAATTTTTAATTATATTGATTACTTAAAACTAAGTACAAATAGCAGATTCCAAAACATTTAAAATACAAACAATGAAGATGAACTACACAAATGAACTAAGTACTTATGTAGTTTTACTTCAACTTTTTTGCATAATGTATATATTTTTTTAATTTAATTCTGCAAATTTACAATCAACTCAACTACATAGAGTTATAAGTAAATGCGTGGAACGCATAAGGCAGGTGAGAAGAAATCGTCCACCGACGATCCTCCTGTATTTACTGTGGTTCAGTGGTTCGATGGATTCAATCATCATTGTGGTTTGGGGCCTCCATTAGGTCTGTAGGCCACTGTCTTTTAAGTCTCCTTCTGATATTAGGTGGATTACTCATCAACCATATATTGGTTTTCATTTTCCTGTAGTTTGTATTTGTAGGTTATTGACATTCTTTTTATTTCATCGGCGACGTATGCAATTTTTAAGTTGTTGTGTAACGTAAAAATGGATACATACCATGTGCATAATACTTTTGATTGTAACCTTTGAATAATGTTTACGTTTGATGCCCCATAGCTGTATCCCATAAGTCCATATAGGCTTTAATATGCACTTGTATAATAGCAGCTTATTTTCGATGGATAATTTTAACTTACGTCCTATCAGCCAGGACATTTCTCTTGTTTTAGGTTTACTTGCCGTCGTTTGGTTTTAACGTGGTTTTTCCATGTAAGTTTTTGATCTAAGTGCAATCCTAAGTACTTCACTTCAGCTTGAATTGGTATCGGTAAGTTTTGAATTGATACTGGTGGACATAAGGTATGTCTAGTTGTGAACGTTATTTGTGCTGATTTGTTCTGGTTAATTTTAATTCTCCATGTGTAGAACCAGTGTTGAAGGGCGTCGAGGTGTAGTTGACGGTGGTTAGATGCTACAGCTGGATCTTCGTTTACTGCTAATAAAGCAGTGTCATCTGCGAATGTAGCAATAGTTGTATTGTCTAATACAGGTAAGTCTGCAGTATAAACCAGATAGATCAGTGGCCCCAGCACACTTCCCTGTGATACGCCTGATTATATAGGATGACATCTTGAAACCGTCGTATTGTACTTCGTTTGGAAATATCTTTCAGATAAATACGATTTCATTAGCAGATAATAAGGACTTGGAAAGGTGTTTTTGATTTGTATAATAAACCCGTTTGCCAGACGTTGTCAAAGGCCTGAGTAGTAATAGTTAGTAATAGTTAGATGGAATAATGTATATTTGTGTTACTAATTTAAATAATTTAATTTTTAGGTCCAAAATTTGGAAGAAGATATGTAGAAACCATTTTTTATTTTTTTGGAGTATTTATAAGCTATCTCATGAGAGTAAATTTATCTTTAACTATAGTGGCTATGACAGATCCAAATGCTAATGATAATAAAGATGTTCCAGTGAGTTAAATTTTTTATTTTAAATTGTCAAACTCACTAAGCTTCATTTACCAGTTTTACTGATAACAAATCACATTTCTGAAATGTATTCTTTTTTAGACTTTTAATTGGACAAACCGCAATGTAATTCTGTCATCTTTTTTTTGGGGTTATGTTACCCCTCAAATCCTCGCTGGGTGGCTAATGACCCGTTATGGACCAAAATGGTTCCTGATTGGTACCATAGGTATCGGTTCGGTAACAGGATTTCTAATACCACCTTCAGCTATCTATGTGGGTTCAACAGGAGTTATAATTTGTCGGATAATACAAGGCTTTTGCCAAGGTTTTATGATCCCTTCAATACCCATTTTTATGAGTAGATGGGTACCTTTGAGCGAGAGAGGAAGAACTGGATCTTTCGTTTATGCTGGTAAGTTTTTTTTTATTAAACTGCCAATATCTTTCTCTTCGAGGGGAAACAAACTAATGAAACGAGATTATCATTACGCTGATTCAGCTACTAACCTTACACATCCCTGAAATTTGTCGGATTCAGTACATCAAGAAAAACTTCATTCTAATAAATAATTTTTGAATCCAATAAGAATTGGTAATTTGGAACATCCCTAATCTATAATTTTACTTACTGGACCATGTAAAGCGCTTTTCCCATAAACTTAATTATCTTTTTACAGCTGGTTCTATCGGTACTGTCTTTGGTATGATGATTTCTGGATCTATATCAGCCAGTACGTATGGTTGGCCCGTGGTATTCCATTTTTTTAGTACTCTAGGAATTATTTGGTGCATTGTATATGCAATTTGTGGTTGTAACTCACCAGCTGAGAGCAATTCCATTACGCCTGAAGAACGGGCTTACATCGAAAAAACATCTATTGTTGTTAAAAAGAAAATGGTGGGTTATAAAGATTTTTTTAAACAATACATCTCTTCGTAATTTAAATAACTGCATTTCAACTTTTGGGATTTTATGAATATTTTTTTAATTGCCAATAAGCACATTAATAAATAAAAACATTTTTTTTAATAACACTTAAATATCAATTTTCTGTTACGTTATAAATGTGCCCAGTCTTTGTGATCAATTTATCAATTTAAGATTTCTTTATAGCTGAGAACACCTTGGAGAGAAATGTTCACATCAGTTCCATTTTTAGCGTTACTTTACTCTTATACCTGTTTTATTCTTGGATTCTGGATACTACAGTCCCAAATTCCGACATACATGAACAAAATAATGCGGTTTGATCTAAAATCGGTAAGTTAAACAAAGTTTTGGCTTAAGTTTGATAACCAATAAATTCTATATTTGTAAGATCAGGAAGCACTGACATTTTAATGGATATTTTTTCTTGATTCCTCCTAAATTTCTGTATTTTTACTATACTCAAATGAACCGGGATATGATTAGGTTATGTTATAATTCAAATTCCCCCTAATAAGATCACTATTGAAACTGTTGTGACTTACATACAGTTTATTTTGTATCTCAAAGTCAAAAGTTGTATTTGCAGATACTTGCCTAAAGTTGGAGTCTTTGTCTTTCTAGCGTGAGGTTGGTACAAAGAACATATTCTAGCGTTTCCTTTTCAAGACCACAGAATTGCTGAGCCCTACTTCCCTTGATTGGATAGACGAGATCCAATATGCGGCATCCAGATATATATTTTCCTTAGCTCAATTCACTGCTTATGTGAGGGCTAACTCATAGGATTTGAACTTTCGCTCTCGGGTTGACTACAAGCCCCTCTTAATGTTTTTTCATTTAAAAAAATCTAATAAGACTATAAAACCGGTCTGCTAACAAAAGTTCTAAATAAAGATCGGTCTTATAGCTAAATATATCCATTTTTATTTTAGAATGGATTTTTATCAGCCCTCCCATATATATTACAGTGGATACTAGGAGTTGCTTTGAGTATAATTTCCGATTATTGGACAAACAAAAGCATACTATCGGTAACAACATCAAGAAAGGTTTTTAATGCAGTTGGTAAGTAGCATTTTTAAAATATGTCATGATCTAAAATTTCAAGATAATTTTCAACGTAAATGAGGGGCCAGGCTGTGGAATTTATTCCAGATCCCTGAATCTCAATATAAAATGAGCAATGGATTATAATGCCAGTATAGCTCAAACAGAGCTCACTACCAGAAGAAACATTACTGGTAATAATATTTACATCCTTACGGGCAGCAGACAGGCGCTACTATCTCTGAATAGACTACGCATTACATCAGGTCTAGTACTAGAATGTCGCCAGGCCCTAATTAAAGCTTGCAACAACAACGTGGCCTCACTTTAGCTTGGATCAAAGGCCATGGAAAATCAAAAGACATCCAAAAACTTTTGGAACCTGACACTTTCATAGGCTTATCGGCATCAGTGTGACCTACTAGCACTCTCTTGACAAGTTTAAGGGTAGAGGCTACGAAAAAGGCTGCGAGCTAGCCAAGGAACTACTACAGTATCCGAACAGCGAAACAGCCAAAGGTATATGATGCGGTTATCTGACACTCCACTGTGTAGAGGATGTGAACAGGAAGACGAGACTGTCGAACACATTCTTTGCGAATGCCTGACACTCTCACAAATAAGACATTTTCTTTTCGGTGAGCACAGGCTAACACATGCCAACATGAGAAAGCTACCTTCAGGCGACGTCATCACTTACTTTAAACAAATATGCTGGCTGACGAGCTAGAAGAAAGGCTCAACCTCAGAAGGACGCACAATGGGTCAAACGTGGCCTACGTGCTGTGGGGAGACCCACCCTTCTATCTTTACCGATACAGATTTCAACGTAAATATTTAGTGACCTCAGCAATGTTATTAATTATTATTCTTTCTTTATTAGTATTGCACTAATTTTTTTGTTCTTAGGAATGCTCTGCCCAGCAATAAGTCTAATTTTCCTCAGTCTGTGTAGAAACGTCACTCTAGGAGTGATGGCTTTGGTAATTGGTATCGGAACTAATGGTGCAACCCTTTGTGGTACGTTCATAAACAATGTCGATCTTGCCCCTAATTACGCTGGAGTCATACAAGGAGTTGTCAATGGGTTTTCAAATATTTTCGGAATTGTTGCTCCACTTCTTGTTCAAGTTATGGTGACAGATGAAGTAAGTAAAATATAGTGTTTTTTTAACATTTCTAAGATACAAGAATGTGTCTGAGTTAAATGAAATTTTATTTCAATATGATTATTACATTTTCTTTACGTTCTTTATTTTTTTGCATTTTTTATACAGTGTCATCCCCAAAGTACGCACCATATGGTAAACTTTTTTATTAAGGGTTTTTCGACCAAAAGTTATTCTTAATAAAAGTTTGTGCAACCCCTAAAACTAAACATGCACCAACAAAATATAGTAAAACACTCTTAGATGGCCATGGCTTCAAATCTACATGTATTTTTTAATGCTGAATATCTTTTCTAAATAACATTTCCCGAGGTTTTTCAAAATAAGGATACATTTCTCTTGTTTTAAATTCAAATTTTTGAATGCTCCTCGTATATTACGATTGTTTTACTATATTTTGTTGGTGTATGTTTAGTTTTAGGGAATGAAAAAACTTTTATCAAGAATAACTTTTTGTCGAAAAACCCTTAATAAAAAAGTTTCCCGTATGATGCGCACTTTGGGGATGACACTGTATATTCTCCAAAAATTAATAGCATATCAATTTATTCATTTCTTGTTTAAATATTTTCCATTTTACTAAATAGTTAAAAGGTATTTGAAAATATTTAATTTAAAAATAAAACAATCAGATTAGTTTAAATGTTTGACAAGTTAAGAACATTTTGTTATATATAAAATAATTATTTTTTATGAACAAATTTAAGTAAATAGCAGCCTAATCAACATGACAAGTGCATTTATCAAAGCACATTTTAATCCGAATTCAAACATGCAAAAATATACATTACGCATTATAATTTACTTGGTTTATTGTAAGAAAAATTTTTGTTGCACTTTTTTTTATTGGTTTTAGGTATTAAAATTTGTTTTCGACAATTTTTAAGCTAATATCAATGAGTTTATCTACTAATGTCAAATAATAAACCAAAAAACAAACCGGAATTTGTCATTATTCAATAGTGCGTTTGTAAGATTGATTTGATTGGTTAAAAAACGTTGAATGATGAAAATTCAACACTCTTAATAACCAATAATCATAAGGCAACTAAATTTAACCAATCAAGATCAAGCACACATTTACATTTACTCTGCAGCACGACCTTCAATTTATACGTCAATGTCAAATTAAATTAATGCCAATAAAAGTCATTCACTAAAAACTTTATCAAATTTGTTGAAATTGATATTTCACTAATAGAATTTTACATCAAAACGATAAAAATAATACTAATAATCCAACAACATATGCTAGTTCTAGTAATTTCATATCAAATACAGATCACAATATGAATTTTGGTGTTGCAGATACAACAATTAATTTCTAGAATTGCAGCAACAAAACTTTAAATTTTAACAACAAATAATTTTTCTTTAGCATTTAAAAATATTTTGTTCTTGATTTAATTTAATAAATATTTTCTAGGTATAAATTATCTATTATTTCTCGACATTAGTAGATAAAGTATTATATCCAACTCATTCTGTGGATATTTTATTACACTGGGATGATTACAAACTTTATTCGCGTGAATAAAATAACCCACCAAATCATTGAATAATAGTACTATTTTATTTTATAGGAAAATCGAGATCAATGGTGCAGAGTATTTTACTTGGCAAGTGCGGTATATGTATCTGGTACTATTATATTCAGTATTTTTGGATCTGGAGAAGTTCAACCATGGAATGAAGATAAAAAAAATGAAGGTATACTTAGAGATTATACTGGACAATTTATAAAAATTACTTAGGGTATAAATAATGACTATATTTAACATGTAATGCCTTGAAAAGGAAAAGAAAATAAATATTACGAAAAATGAATCTCCTAATAAATATTATAAATATAATAGGAAAAAATAAGAAATAAAAAAAGTAACCAATGTGAAATTTATACTAGTGCTGTCTGATCACTAGTTCGAGACCAGGCGTAAACAATACATACGTACTCTAACCATTAAAGTACGTTCTATAGGTATAATAATCCGGAAATCAAAATGTCTTATTCAAAATGGGTATGTTAACGTAAAATGTCCTTAGAAACAAGTTTTTTTAATAACTGTTTTCATATTTAAAAAATCAAGGTACTTTTCTATTGAGTAAAATTCCTATTTTTTGACAAACCTCGTATATGGCTTAAAAAAATTGATATCTGATGATTGCCTTTTAAGTTTTGGACTATACAGAACTTTTTATGAAGAATACATTTTTTCAAAAAACCAATAATAAAAAAGTTTTCTATATGGTTCCAACTTAAGTAGACACACTGTATGTTTGAAAATGACAGGAATTATAAATTTAGCCTTAAATTAGTTATTGACCATTTTCAATATTGTTTTAAGTAGTATATTATTTTGTTTTAGATGTGGAGGAAGCATGATATTCACGAAAATGGAAATCTATTGTACAAAATATGTATTATTTTAAGACTTTATTTATACAGTATTTATTCATAAAATTTTATGTATCTAGTACTTAATTACCAAATAAACAAGCAAATAATTAAAACTAAATGAAACTAAATTTCTCAGTATCAATACCTTTTCTTGGTTTTTGGTTAGTTGGGTCCAGTGCTCTGCCGCTGAGTCAGTCAAGAAATTAGCATGTTTTTTCTAATATTCGTCAATATTTGAAATTCTGAAGTTATGCCAAATCCCATTAAAATTTATTTTTGGTCAAATATTGTACATTGGTGACTTTCTCAAACGATGTACATGAAATCGACCTGTGATATACAGGGTATCAAAAAAAATCTTGCCACATATTGTCAATAAAAATTTGCAGAATCTTCCTTATTTCAAATGGAACACCCTGTATATTATCGACCTATAAGAAGTGCCAACAAAGGCTCTAGAAAGTTCATCAAATATTCCCTATATGGTTAAGTTCACTAGTTTTTCTTAAAACGGCTCTTTTTTTCGAAAAATGGCAAGTATTCCTAGATTGCTACGCTATAATCGCAATGAACGACTTTTTTGACAACTCATAAGAATACACAAACAACTGATAAGAATATACAAAGATATTTTGTTGCAATTATGTACATTATAAGGTGTATTTTTTTTTTCATGTAATGGTGTATATTCATAAATTAATGTCTGAGCCTATTTTCCAGGTATTTATTTAAATTGTCAAACTTTCACAAAATATGTTCAACATGCCAATTTTCTTGAATTCAGAGCTGAAGTCTATGTTTGAAAAACTGGTGTAATACTGCGAAATAATTTATTATGCTATGTCGCCTAAAAACCAAAAAATTCAGTTTTTATAAGTTTAAGCTGGCCACCTGACAGACCCATTATAATGTATATAATTTGTGTAATAATAAGATATCTTTGTATGTTATTATCAGTCGTTTGTATATTCCTGTCAGTCGTTTGTATATTCTTATCAGTGGTTTGTATATTCTTATCAGCAGTTTGCATATTCTTTTTGAAAAAAAAGAGCGGTTTTAAGAAAACTAATGAATTTGTAGAGCCTTTCTGGGATTATAAAAGGGTCGCCTATTGTTATATACCCGGTACACTGACTGGCACTAATAAAGTAAAATATACGACTTTTTCTTTGTGCCATCGCTTGCATACAAAATTATCTTTAATTAGTACCTCCTGATAGCGATTAGACTATAAATAATTAAAGCATTCCTTTTTTTTAGACAATTATATATTTAACAAGATTAACTGTTTATTTTTGATTTTACCAAATTATATAAAACTATCAGATAATTGCAACTAACGTACATTGATTACACACTGCGTTATATTTCGCATTGTTTTAAATTTTTTGATATGCGTTAGTTAATATTTGGTTAAATTTGAAGGTCCTTGATATATATTTTTTTAAATAATGAGCAGAAAGGGCAGTGCTTCACTTACTGGCGAACTTATTAGTTTTGAACCAATTAGAAGAGCTAGTAGATTAAGTAAACGAGATGTAGATTTGGAATTAAAGTTTGCAGAAGAAGAAGGTGCAGTTTATACGGATAAAGGTAAAAGAATATAAAAATATTTTATAGGGAAAACCATTTAATAGTTTTTCGGGTAATTTACATGCACTTTAAAGAGCTGTTACCATGACAAGTAGCAAAAAAATAGTACAAAACGTAATTTTAATATTGTGTAGTCTCCACAGCTTCTAAACCTAATCCACGAATTTTTTATTGGAAAACTAAGAAATATACATTTAAAATTAACCTGTACATTTTCTAAATGATAAAATAATTCATTCAAGTAGTATTTTAAAATGTTTACTGTTGAATTTAAATAGTTATCTTTTCTAAACAGAAAAAGTAATAATAATTAAATAAAACTCTTTTTATGGACTTGTGCTACAACTTCCGATAAAAAAACACATAATAAAGCAACTTAAAAACTGGGGATTCTAATCTAAAACTAATAAATTTATTATGTTATAATCTATTAACTAAAACATTTTACTCAATAAGTTTTTTTCGTAATCATTATTCACATCTTTCGTTGACCAAAAAATAAGACAAAAAATAGTAAAGTGATACAATAAATAATATTCTATATTAGAGAAACATATAGACCTTTTCATATAAGACTTAATGAACACCAGTCATACAAACAAACAATTTTAATTTTCGCCATAAATTAGCTAAGTACCGAATGGTTTCCCTCTATGTTACGAGTTTAAGTTTTAAGTTCAATTTAAGAGTTAATTAAAATATTTTTAGGTCCAAAGTTTGGAAAACGACATATAGAAGTTATCAGTTTTTTCTTAATGTTATTCATTAACCAATGTATGAGACAGCACTTGTCCCTTACCATCGTAGCAATGACAGATCCAACTGCAAATAAGAATAAAGATATTCCGGTAAGTTTTACTAAATTATTTTCCCTTTAGCTTTAAAAAAATATGTACTGTCAATAAAAGTCAGATACTGATTTATGAAAACATGTTAGTGACAGCCACAAAGGTACAGGATGCAGATTAACAGAAATGTATGGTTCTAAAATTATTACTTCAAATTTTTACACCTATTAAATATTTTTAAGCTTGAATGAGAAACCTTTCAATAGTAATACCACAAGTGATTGAATTTTCGCGATAAGTCTGTCGATTCATTTCATAACGAAACTGAGTTATAAAATAAGAGAAAGACTTGTGAGATGAATTCAATCACGAGTGGAATTTTATTAGACTATTTCACAAACAAAGTAAAAGGTCTCATTTTGACGTCTGTAGCTGTAATTATACAAAGTAAGAGGTCTTATTTTGGCGTCTGTAGCTGTAATTATTTTTTTTCAAAATGTTTTGTTTTGCAATTGGTATCCATGGTTACGCCGTGAAAATACCACGCTGATAGACCAATCAGGATTGAAAGACAGCTGGTATTATCGCGATAATGCCAGCTGTCTTTGGTTTGTGATTGGTCAGATTTTGTGAAAATTCGAAGATGAGTGAAATAGTCATATTAATTTCAGCTCTCTTCATGATTTGCATCCATTTATTTCGACTTTTAGGTTCGGAAGGAACCTTAAAAAACAACTTTTCGGGTGAATTAATAGTTGTATTTAAACACTTTGGCACAACACACGATTTTTTAGTTTCTGGATTCGACATTTTATCAATTTTCGACGCAAACTTCATGCGCACAGGTCGGAAGCAGAGTACGCACTGACCGACCGTTGTACAGTGAGGTCACAGCGGGCGATGGCGTCGCACCCTAGCTAAAAAATTTAATATCTCGGAAACTATAAGACGTATCAAAAAAAAATTTTTACGGAATTTTTTTATTTTTAATAGAGTGTATTGTAAGGTAAAAATCAAAAGTTGCTCATATTCTTCATAAGGCTAAAATTGTGAGGGCAAATATTAACTACATTATTAATAAAATTTAGGAGAAAATGTTTGTGGAAAAATATCCAAAGAGGTGCGAGAAAATGCATCTTTTTGCCAAAGAGGTTCGCTAAATGTATCTGAATTATACGAACAAATAAAATTGAAATTCTTTCACTCAATACGAGTGAGAGTGAGACGAAATCGTGAATCTTGAGACGGAAGAACTTCCGGGTCTTTTAGACCACCTGCTAGTGGCGTGTGACGTAGGCGCATTCTTTCGCGTAAGCGCTCGTATCCGCATTCTTAAACGTAGAAGTAAAAATTAGAACATATTTTATTTAGTGTGTTTCCAGCTGCGTAACCAGGCTGACCACTCCGTTAAAACCATTTAACGTAAATTTATTTTCTTCGCACAAAATGTTAATAAAAGTACAAGTGATTTCTGGGTGGCTAACACAAACCATGTCACAGTTGTTTTAGTGTTACCAAATGTATTGTTTTTACTTGTTACGTAGTTAAAAGTTTAAATAAAAGTGTTAAACGTAACGTAATATCATCAGTTCAAACAGTGTTTAAAAAGGCGACATTTTGACGTAAAACCTTCATTGGCCGACCTTGTAAACAGCTGCAAAAGTAATCTTCTTAATGAAGACAAAACACAGCTCCTGCATTTATAATAAAAAGTTACTCATACGATACAGTTGAAAAAAAAACACATTTAGAAAATGAATTTAAAATAAAAGCAAAATAATAACTATCCCGATTTGAAAAATGAATTGTGCTGATAAGAAGACTCACATTGTTTACAAATTGTGTGAACTGGTTAAAAAAAGATCCAAATGACTTTACTTAGTTAAACAATGATTATTGCATTCACAATAGAAAGCTGTTATAAATAACTTGGAAATAAATCTTCTTAAAAACAAGTTACTATTACAATGAAGTTACTACGTTTATTTATTTTTTAGTCGACTACAAAAGCATTTTTTTCTGTAATTCATCATCTTTTATTGTTACGAAACATTGATATGTTAACATAATGTGACATTTCACTTAATTCCTTTAGTGTAAAAAGACCCAGGTCAGGATTAAAATATCTTATGAAATAGTTACATTATTATACCTATAGAACAGACTTAATGGCTAGAGTAGGGCGTCTCTGCGTAGACCGCCTATTAATAACTAAACTGGTTTACTTCAAAACGATTTGTCTTCTTTCCATACCCATTCATCTATAATTATTTTTTAGACTTTCGACTGGACAAATAAAAATGTAATTCTATCGTCATTTTTTTGGGGCTACATAGCACCTCAAATAATGACTGGTTGGATAATAACCCATTATGGACCTAAATGGTTTCTGATAGCAAGTACTTTCTTTACGGCTTTAATTGGTTTTTTAATACCATGGTTAGCAATAAACTACGGTTCTACATCGATTATTGTTTGTAGAGTTATACAAGGTGTTTCACAAGCATTTGTGGTACCTTCTCTCGCTTGTTTTTTAAGCAGGTGGGTGCCAATCAGTGAAAGATGCCGATCTGGCGCATTTGTTATTGCAGGTAAGCACACATCATCTAATATTGTATCATATCGACAACTGATTGTATTCGTTGTATTACCTTTGATATATTTTATTGTTTAGGAAATGCTGTGGCAACTGTAGTGTCTATGATAGTATCAGGACCATTAGCAGCCAGTAAATATGGTTGGCCGATGATATTTTACAGTTTTGGTTTCTTTGGAATTATGTGGTGTATTTTTTATGCAATCTTCGGTTACAACTCACCAAGTGAACACAAATCTATCACGGAAGAAGAAAGAGATTTTGTAATCAAAACGACCGTTAGTTCAACTGTAGAAACGGTATGTCAAAGAATAGTTTATTTTACTTTTTTTTTTATGTAGATAGAAACTAAAAAGTACATGAACAATTGTTAATTTTTTTACATTTTTAAATAAAATTTACTAAACCCACTTTATGTTCTTTATGTCTATTTGAATTACTGTTAATTACGGAACCACAATTATTTCTTTTAGCCAAAAACACCATATGGAAAAATAATATTATCTGTACCATTTTGGGCATTGATGTACTCGTATACTTGCTTTATTTTAATATCGTGGATTCTACTTACACAAATTCCTAGTTATATGAGTAAAGTAATGAAATTCGACATAAAATCGGTAAGTTCTAATACATTAACATATATATATATATATATATATATATATATATATATATATATATATATATATATATCTATCAGGGTGGGCCGGTTGACATCTTCCGATCGCGCATAGGCCCTAAAGTTTGACAATTTTGATTTTGATATTTTTTTGTCTACATAATAAGTTTTCTGCGCTATTACAACTTCGAAATAAAAAAAAGGTTTTTTTGGCCCACCCTAATAACTATACTATTTTATGGTTCAATCTTTAGTTTTTCCACAAAGGGCAGAAATAAGTTTAACATTTTATTTTTTAGAATGGTCTCTTAACTTCGCTGATTTACTTCACCCAATGGATAATTAGCATGATAACAAGCTCGATCTCCGATTACTTGACAAACAATAACTATTTGTCAACAACTTCAGCAAGAAAAGTATTAGTTACAATAGGTGAGACTGTTTTTTAATTGTGTATACTTTCAACTCTGATTATTAGATGTATACTAAGTTTACGCTCAGATCTTTTAATCAATTAAATAACTTTTTTAATAGTTAGCCATAATTTATTATTTGTTACAAAAAAATTGCTTTAATAGTTTCCTTTAATAATACCTCTAGAGCCTGCGCATAGATGGCGCTGTCGTACTACTATATAATCGCACGTTCGCAATTACCCCACTCTCCCCTATAATAATAGTATGATACTTTATTTTTCGAATCCATACATTAAATTTTAATGAAGTGCGTATTTATAACAAACTTTGAAACCGTGTGATTAAAATAAATAAAATCTTGCTTTAATTCTGGGGTTAGAACATTAAACAAAATAAAATTAAAAATATTCTTTCACCAACTCACTAAAATTTGCTTATTTAGGAATGGTTATACCAAGCATAGCCTTAATATTTTTGTCTCAGTGTACTATGGAAGACTCAACCAAAGGCGTTATACTTCTTATGGCAGCAGTAGGAGCAGGTGGAGCCAATATGTGTTCTCTATGTATTATTTGTTTAGATATGGCTCCAAATCACGCTGGAGTTCTTCAAGGTTTTGTAAACGGATTTTCCCATATTTTTGCTGTATTTGCTCCTCTTCTGGTTGACTTTATGGTATATGATGAGGTAAATTATTTTTATTGCTGTTTCTTTCCTTAACAGTCTTTAAAAACTATTGTAAATACAATTGTTCTTGTGTCAAAAATTTTAAAACGTTAAAAAATATTTGAACAATTCCCAGATTCCCATATAATAATAATAACACATTCATTCAAACTCTAGATTTCACAAACAATATTAGAAGAACACCAATTAGTGGATCTAATAAAAAATATATTTTTTATTTATAGAATAGTCCAGACCAATGGAAAAAAGTATTTTATTTATCTAGTGCAGTGGCATTTAGCGGGGCAGTGATATTTGGTCTATTGGGGTCCGCCGACGAACAATCATGGAATGAAATAGATGAAGAGGAAGGTAAATGTACAAACTTTAGGTTAATAAGGATATAAATACCTAATCGAAAACTTCTTTTGTAGATGTGCATAGATAACCTTAAAGAATAAAAAAGCAACGTCTATTTTTGATTTAGTATTAGATAACTTTTAGTTCGAGTTTTTTAAATATTGTTTTACTTTTATCGATAATAGTTCAGTAAATTGTGATTTAAATAAAATATATATTTCTTAACGTTTTAACACTTTAATGCAGGTTTTTTGTATGACCTCGCAAACCGATAACGCTGAGCCCGCACATGACCTCGAAAATCTCAGATGAGTAAGGTAGTAAGTATCCTTTATTTTGCCAACAGATTACATAAATGTAAAATAGCAATAGTCAATAAAAACAATAAAACAATAAAAGAGATAAAAGAAATAAATAAGTACATAGCAGGTATCGACTTCAAATTTTGGAATGTCATTAAGAAAGTAGGGGGGAAATTAATTGTATATGAGATACCACCCCAACCTAATTTTCTTTTGTACTAACTAGTAAACAGAAGGGTCACAAGCTATATTATTTGACAGTTCATACAACGAAGCTGTTTTCATGGCTTGCTATTATTTTTTGCTTTCTATATTGAATACCTGGTATCTGAACCTTTAGCTGTAAATATCTTACAAAGTTCATTATGTAATTAAGTCATTTTTTCACATAAAGATACTAAAAAAACACATAGTTTTCGTTGAACTTCTTTGCGCGGTCAATAAAGATACACACTGTATGAGAAATGAGTATCTATGAAAATAAAAGATTGTAAAATAGTCAAGATAAAATTGCAAATAAATCATTCTGTGAGCTCTGAGCATACATTTACAATAATACTTTTGTTTTCTTAACAAAAAAAATTAGGAGTCTAAGTTCATTCAATTTTGATTAAAATTATCAAATATTTGTTTTTGAGTTTTACATAATATATAAACGATGAAAGAGTCAAAACAATTTTGTACTATGCAAATATTCTACACGAAAAATGGATCGAAGAGGCAGCAGTACCCTTACAGGTGAAGTGATTAATTTTGAGCTTTTGAGAAGGGGCAATGAAATTAATAAAAACCATGAAGATATTGAGATTCAATTTATACAAGAAACGGGGACGGTTATTACAGATACAGGTAAATTTAGAAAATAAATATATAACAATAGTTTTTTTACTTATATGTCACCGGCATCGGCTACTATGGTCATTAGCCTCGTGATCTGTGATTTTTTTAAAATCAGTATAAATTATGCACTAACTGTTAACTTATTATACAGGGTGTATCATAAGGAATGGTCAATATTTTAATCATAGGTTCAGAACCTCGAAGTATTAATATTTTACTAAATAACTCTTGGTCAAATGTTATGTACTACTAAGATACAGGGTGTTGAAGATACAATTTATTTTTCGTTTTTTTGCAATAATTTCTTTATTATTTAATATATTGACTTGAAATTTGGTATGGTTATATTTTTAAGATAGTAAATCATAAGAGTGTTTTGAGATTAGATAAAGAGGGTGCCACCTTCACTCTACTGGATGAAGAAAAGCATAAATTTTTTTTATCCCTGGCCTTTTTTGAATTTTTTTTAAGTATTTATGATACACCCTGTAAATTTGAACAAAAAAGGTATACTTGTTTTAATAGCATAAGTTCAGCTCATTTCGAGATATTTGCATTTAAAATATTCTAGTCACAGTATCTATTTAATTTACTTTAACATATTTTAACATAGTAGGCTTTGAAACTAAAATGAAAATGTACAACTGCCAAATAATTAATTGTTGGATGTAATTTTGTTCACTAAATTCCACCTAAGTAGGTAATGAAAATGTCACGACAATAAGTTAACAGTTAGTGCATAATTTATACTGATTTTAAAAAATTCATTACATTTTTAAAAAATTGCATATTCAATTTTATTTTCATTTTAGTAGTGGCCACGCCTCCCATTTTGTGTAATGTTTATCTATAACTTCAAAGTGTATAAAAAAAAACTTTCACCGAACAAATTGTTCGGTATCTGAATTCGATCTCTGTGTGTGTGTATGTCTCTAGCGTTTTTGTGTTTATGAATTTTAAAATTCTGACTTCAGATTTAAGCTTAAGCTTAGGGTTTGATGTGCCCCTCCGTACCTCTTCGGGAACACCTTCAAAATGGGTCCCAAAATATGAAAATTTTGAAGTTTAAAATGACATTGAATTTAAAGTGACATTGAATTTAAAGTATGACAACTGTCAATCTTAAAATTTATTAATACTTTCATTACAATTTGTTCAGTCTACGGCAATGCTAGAAGAGAATTCTCAACTGGTTTTTTAACTATATCCTGCTTGAATAATTTTAATTATTTAAATATTCTGCGCCGGTACTCATATGTCCTTAATTTGCGCTTGTCGCCGCATCTAAAGCATCCATTTTAACTATTAGTGGAGTGAAATTAGACGAAAATATTCTGAAAATGGATGTAAGAGCTATGTCAAATTTTTTTAATTTTTTCGATTTTATATATAAAGAGAAGCTTGTAAAATATTTGTCAGTACATTTGGGCTATAGCTTCGCGAGATATGTGCCAAAAACGGCATTTTTGGTATTTTTCGAATGGATTGCTTCACTATTTTTTAAATATCTCCAGCTCTAAGAGTCGTGAAAAAATAAAAAAAAAAATTAAAATGACCGCGATGAAGTAGAGTACCGATCCGTATAGTAGAGTTTTTAGAAATGCTTCCTAACCTCAAAAAACGAATTCGCGCACATTATTTTTTTTACTGAATTGGCAATAAATAACCAAGGAATCCTCGAATTTTCTTAAAAATTGGAGAAAATATGTATTTTTATGTCGGGAAGAGATGGCAGAAATTTAAAAAAAAAACATGTATTTGTCTAGCCAAAATCGGCATATTTCGAAAAAAAATTGAATTGGCCGCCATCTTTGGAAAAACAATAGTAGTGAAAACTTTTTTCTTTTAAAAATAAGGATTTGGTGTGTACTTTTGTCTAAGAAAATCTAACATTTTATTTCTTTATTTAAAGTGCCCAATTTAGGGAATAATAAAAAAAAATTCTATTTTAATTTTTTCCAATTTTTTTATCGCGATATTTATGCTAATTCTCTTAGAAAAACTATATTTCAGTCCAAAAAATGTTTAAAAAAGTAAAAAAATATTTCAGGTTCTAAAGTAATATTTTTGTGAGGGAACGAATCAATATAAATCAATATAAAAAATGAAAATCGATTTTTTTTTATTATTTCCTAAATTGGGCACTTTAAATAAAGAAATAAAATGTTGGATTTTCTTAAACAAAAGTCCACACAAAATCCTTTTTAAGATAAAAAATTTCACTCTACTATTGTTTTTCCAAAAATGGCGGCCAATTCAATTTTTTTCAAAAAATGCCGATTTTGGCTGGACAAGTACAATTTTTCTGTAATTTTTTCATGTCGTCCCGACATAAAAGCACATATTTTCTCCAATTTTTAAGAAAATTCGAAGATTCTTTGGTTATTTATTGCCAATTCAAAAAAATAATGTGCGGGAATTCGTTTTTTGAGGTTAGAATACATTTTTAAAAAAAATCCTACTATACGGATCGATGCTCTACGTCATCACGGTCATTTTAATTTTTTTTTTATTTTTCCATGACTCTTAGAGCCGAAATAGTGAAGCAATCCACTCGAAAAATACCAAAAATGCCGTTTTTAGGCACATATCTCGCGAAGCTCCAGCCCAAATTGAAAAATTTGACTTAGCTCTTACATCCTTATGAAATTCTAATTTCACTCCACTATATACAAGCATCAGTTGAATAAGGAACATTTTGAATTAATGAATGGCACAGACGTAGAGATTTATTAAAACAAAATATACCATGAATAGGGAGACTTAGAAATAAATGAAATGAAAATAAAAATAAAGAGCAGGATTATAATAATTATAAAATGAGAAATAAATTGTTGGTACACTTTGTTTTATTTTTTATCGTAGGTCCAAAGATTGGGAAGCGGCATATAGAAGTTTTTAGTTACTTTATGATGTTGCTACTTAATCAATGTATGAGACAACATGTATCACTCACTATTGTAGCTATGACAGATCCAGATGTTAACCAAAATAAAGAAATTCCAGTAAGTTTTGTAAATAAATAAATATTAAAATAATACCCTGATTTATAATTATAAAGTATTAAATATTCAGTTAGTAAATCTGAATTAAAATATTCATCAAATCTATATAACACATGCATATCTTTTCCCAAATAAATATATTTCTATTACTGGATGTCTGGGTATAAATCGGCATGAATCCGGCTCGATAAATTCGAGTTCAATAAGCGAATTCCAACATGATTTTTTCCCGTATTTGTTTTTTTACAGACTGAATAAAATTAAAGTTTGCATTCCTAGGTGAAAATTGTTTCATTACTGAAATGAACTAAAAATTTCTACGGACGTTTTTAGTTTTTATATTATTTTACTTACAGTAATTCCTTACAAAGCCATTTCTAAATCAAAATTCATATATTTACGTAACATTATTTACCTTTAGCCGGAAGCAAATTTTCGACGACGTTTTCCTCATTTTCTTACGGTATAACCGGTATCACTATTAGACATTTTAAATACGTAAATATCACAAATTCACTGTTACTCCCGTTTTAATTTTGACTTTAATGTGACAGATAATATATAATGAATGTTTAGAAATGTCATTTTCGCAGCCTACTAAGCATATCGCTGTAATGGGTGATTAATCAGAGTTATTTTGTATGGACGGTATTATTTAGAGTTTGGCAAGTAATTAGTGGTGCAAATTTCGTGTTTCTTACCATATTCTTCTTTTTCTTGGCAAAGAAAGTTAGTAAAGACAACATTTTAGTGTTAAATGAATATACTTAAACAAAATTATTTTATTTATCAACTATCTTCATATTTTTCAATTAATTCTTAATTTTTTAATAGCAGTTTGAAGAAAGCTGTTAAAACTTTTTTTAATTTCTAATTTTTGTCTTTTTTTATTTTCACAAAATTTAGTGCATCTATATGTAGCTCATCCTCAGTCATTTCATACACTTCATCTCAGGATGTTTGTAAAACTTCGTTACTTTTTCTTGTTTTTCACTAGTGACATTTTAACAAATACTTCTTAATTTATCTTTACCCGTGAAGGCACATCACCATAACCAAACCCCATTAAAATCTAGGTGTTCCATTAAGAGAAATAATAATTACTTGCTTCTTATTTTTTAGACATTTAACTGGAAAAATAAAAACGTAATCCTTTCTTCCTTATTCTGGGGCTACATTGGGCCACAGGTAATAGCTGGTTGGTTAATGACGCGATATGGTCCTAAATGGTTTGTAATTGGTAGTACAGGTATATGTGCTATCCTTGGATGCCTTATTCCATGGTCCGCTATCCGATATGGTTCGACTGCTGTTATCATTGCTAGAGTATTACAAGGTTTATGTCAATCGTTTATGGTACCATCTATATCTTGTTTTATGAGTAGGTGGATACCAGAAAGTGAGAGGGGTAGATCTGGAGCATTCATTCTTGCAGGTGAGTCGATATTCAATATGCGTTTACACAAAAATGTAGTAACAAAAGGAAAAAGAATAAATAGGAATATAAAAGTTTAGACAAATAGTAAAAAAAATAATAAAGCAAGAAAAGAGGAAGAGCTGGGAAAACTGCAATAAGGAAAAAAGGAAGGTAAGTAGAAACATAACAGTATGGGGTTTCTGGAATGCTGTTAAACATATGGGAGGCTAAAAGAAAAAATAATAACAAAGATCTGGTAGAACTAAATGGGATTTAGAAGTATGGAGAGAGTATAACTCGAAAAAGTTTAATACGGAGGAATAAATTCAAGCCCCGTTGGATGAAATACGATGTAACGAATAGCAACTGTACTAGAATCAAGAAATTATATGGAAGGAATTTCAGCAGCTGTTAAATTGCCAAGAAATTATTCAAATAAGCAATAAACTCATCATAAAGAACTAAATCCTTTACTAGAATGTGTTATAAATAAAGAACATGTTTGAATTAATCACCAATAATGACTTAGACACTATGGTAGAACCGAATAAGATTTTAGAAGTAAGAACTATATGTATCTGCTAAAATATTAATTTAAAATAAGTCCTTTTTTACTTATTAAGTACTTTTTAAGGTTCTTCCTTATCAATTGTCGTATGTATGCCGATATCAGGAGCTATAGCAGCCAGTTCTTACGGATGGCCGATGAATTTTTATTTTTTTGGTATTCTTGTAATGATATGGTGCGTTTACTACTCTTTCTGTGGCTGTAATTCGCCAAGTGATCACAAATCTATAACGAATGCAGAAAAATCTTTTATTGGAAAGACCGCGGTGGATCCAACTAAGAAACAAGTAAGTTCAATACGATGTTTACAAAACTGTTAAATTGTTTCCTCATTAATCAAAGCAAACCAAACTCGTTCGTCTTAAAGAACCTTAGTGGGGTATCGGTATTCAAGGCAAAATATATTCTATCATCTACAACTTGTACATACAAAAATCTAGTCTATAACGTTGATGAGTCTTAGTTGTCACTGCTGATTTTTTTTGTAGCGTGAATTGTATTGTACGCATATTATATTTTCCTTTCAACTTTGATATTCTTTAGCTCTCCAGCAATCTGGTTTCCCTTCTATAATCTCCCACACTGTCATTTGCGTCAATTCCATTGACGTGATTGTCTTTAAATTGTCTTTTTAAAGTGCCAATATCGTCTTCTGTTCCTTCCCCCATCTCTACGTTCTTATTCTGTCGTTCCTTCCGCTGTCCTCAACCTGCTATTAACATTCTTCTAGTTTTGTGCGTGTCTACTTTGGTTCTGATTCCATAGATTATATGTACCTACCCTCCGTTGTCATGTATTTGTTTTTCAACTTCTCTAAGACTTCCTGTTGTGGTTGTTGCTTTGTCCGTACCTTCCCTTCATTTTTGTACTAAATGTTTTAACCCCCAAATATTTGTACCGAGATTACCATATTATAATTTTGTTATTTGGTGGAAACGATGTAATTGTTGCAGATCATGCATTGTTTCTGCCAATATTATTGCATCGCCAGTTTCGACAAAATCTGCACAAATTTGATCAAATTGAAATATTTAATTAACATGCTGTATTTCTTTAGGTGCCCTCTCAACCGCCGGTGCCCTGTTAGGATACCCGTTAGTATTCTGAGCTTGTTTTTATTTTTGCTGATGCAGTTGTCTGATCTCTTCTGGCTATAGTTTCCCAGTAGTGTCTTGGCCTGCCTCATTCCTTGTAGTCCTAGCCAGAATTGGGATCTTCTGTTATTTACTTCTGTTCCAAGTTCAACAAATATTATACTGGTGCTTATTCCGCAGAAGGGTTCAGGTCCCAGAAATGGTGTTTCATCCTCTTTTTTTTGCGAGTTGCCTTGTTCGTTTAGATTCTCTAAGCACTCCCAAACCATCTTGAAGTTGATTACGTGGGAGTTCAAAGCATTAATGGCTGCTTGGCTGTCTTACATGATGAAGATCCCTTGTCTACGAAAATTTCTTTCTATTTTCCGGTTCCGGTTCAACATAGAAACACTTTTGTGTATTTGAAACCAATAAATGTAACTTTATTTCGAAGTATAAACGAACCCATTGTATGTGATAACAGACTATTTGTTCAAATTATTTCAAACATTAATATTCTCCTTATTTTTAGCAAAAAACACCGTGGGGAAAAATTTTATTATCTTTACCATTTTGGGCATGTACGTACACATTTACTTGTAATGTTTTAATTATGTGGATCCTACTATCTCAAATTCCAACTTATATGAGTAAAATAATGAAGTTCGATATAAAATCGGTAAGTTTCTGATTTTGTTTTACTTTCTTATTAAAAAAAATTAAACATCTTGGCTTTTTATATACGACCGATTATATTTAGTTAATCCATTTTTTTGCCTAGCTTTCCTGTACTTTAATATTACCCATTTTACTATTTCTTGACAACATTTCGTTCGTACTTGTATTATAAGAATCATTGAAAACATAATCTTATTATGTGTGTCAAGATAATTATTTTAATATAAATATTAGACGGGTAATACATAAATATGCAAATGATTCCAAAATCCTCAATTTATGTCATCCAAATCTAATAATCAGTTTACCAGTTAATTTGGGAAATTGGAACCTTTGGTTTATCAACTAAGTTGAAATGTCTATCGTCGACCACTCAACCAAAACACAAATTTTAACACACTCTACGCGCGTTTCGCCAACTATGTTGGCCATGTACCAAAGATTATTTTTTTATATATAAAAACAACCGTGGGGAATCCCCTGAGATTAATGTCTTTACTTTTTTTAGAACGGATTCTTAACTTCATTGATATACCTTACTCAATGGGGAGTAAGTATAATAATGAGCATTTTATCAGATTATTTAACTAACAAGAATTATCTTTCAACAACTGGAGCTAGAAAGACGTTTACTGCTGTAGGTAAGGATTGATTAATATTGGTTTTATTTAAGTTGTTTGCAAAAAAAGGGTTCATTTATACTTATTTTTTGTTTTTAGAACTTTGTATTTTACTTTCACTTCATATAGTAATTTTCTTCGGTCCACTGCTTTTGCTTCCAACTCCATTATGTTGATTTTCTAACTGTTACAGACTTCATTCCCTCTTTCTTCTCATTCCGATTAACTCCATTTTTGTTAATTATATTTTTAATTTTTTTTAGGAATGATCATACCTGGCATATCTTTATTTTTTCTGGCTCAATGTACTGAAGAAAATTATACCAAAGGTGTTCTTCTTCTGATCAGTGGAGTCGGAGCAGCTGGATCAAATTGGTGTGCTGTATTTATAAACAATCTTGACCTTGCTCCTAATCACGCTGGCGTTCTTCAAGGATTTATAAATGGATTTTCACACATTTTTGCGTTGTTAGCTCCACTGATAGTACAATTGATGGTATATGATGAAGTAAGCATTTGTTCTACATTTCAAATTTCTACTTTTTCTTACTTTTATAGCCTTTACAAGCAAATATGCAGATATATTGTGCTTCCTTTGATAGTTAGATGACTTACGCGAACTTCGTATGTTTAGGATCACTGACAATGCCTCTTCAACGTAGCATTCTATCTCAGGGTATTCTGTTGCCTTCTGTAAGAACATTGTGCTTGATATCCCTTCGCATTCGCATAGGATATGGTTTCTTCATCTGTCTAGCAAATCCTGCATGTGGTTACTTCTGCCCGACCTATGTTTTTCATGTGTTTGTTGAGTTTACAACGCCCTGTAAGCATGCATCGTCAGTTAGGCTCTCGAGACCAACAAATCAAATCCCAAAAACGCGTAATGTCAATAGCTAGATTATCTAAATGTCTACAGTAAAGAAATGCTCTTTTATGGAAAACATAGGTATCTCAAAAGAGAGTAAGAAAACTATATTTGTAAAAAAAATGGTTTTGGGAATAATAGGGAGTAAGAAACTGAGTTAAGGTCGAATGATCATTTAATTATGGACCGATATGGGCCGGTTAAGAGCAAAGATGCAAGTTAAGAAAAAAAGGAGAAGACCAGAGATAACGCGGTACAAAAACTTAAAAAATCAAGAAGGTAACGAGTGAACAGTAAAAAACTTAAATATACCTTTATTCCCAAAGATTTTCAATGTGACCCTCGAATTATATTTTATTAAGTAGGTACACTTAAAGCATCTGCTATTACAATTTATATTGCATTTAATAAATTGAAAATCATTTCAGTATAGATAAATAGCAGTTACGATAAAAAAGTTTAATCATTTTTTTTTGCAGAACAGTCCTGAACAGTGGAAAAAAGTGTTCTATTTAGCAAGTGCAGTAGCTTTATCTGGGGTAGTTATTTTTAGTTTACTGGGTTCTGGAGAACAGCAATCGTGGAATAATATCGAAAAAGCCAAAGGTAGTTAATTGATTTAAGTGTTCAAAATTTGAATTTTAATTCAATTTTATATTTACAGATCAGAAAACGGATTCAGTAGAATGATAAATAATTTTGAGACTTTAGTGTTACGATTTAGAGAACTGATTTTAATTCATATGTAAGAGGATATCAGTTGTGGACTATGCGCTATGTTTTCCTTTTTTATTCATTGTCAACGCTAACGACATCAGCCTCGTGCTCCTTGTTGGATTAGTTACTGTTTGTCAGCAGCCATTAAAATTTATTTTTGGTCAAATATTGTACATTGATGTATAAAAAACAGCTTGGTACACATTGTCAATAAAAATTTGCAGAATCGTCCTTATTTCAAATGGAACACCCTGTATATTGTCGATCCATAAGAAGCGCCAACAAAGGTTCTACAAATTTCATCAAGTATTCCCTATGGTTAAGTTCACTTTTTTGACGACTGATAAGAATATTCAATTATGTACATTATAAAGTGTACAAATAAATATTTTTTTTCATGTAGTGGTGTAGGTATATTCATAAATAAAAGTCTGACATTATTTTCTAGGTATTTATTTAAATTGTCAACTGTGAAACTGATCAAATACAGGATGTTATATTTAGGCATTACGGTGGAAAATTAATGTAAAATTTAACAAAAATAAAAATAAATCCAGAATTAATAGATGTAGGCATAGTAGACCTTTATAATTTTTAAAAGGCAATAGAATTTGCTACATAATAGGATTATAAAATATAGGGTGTCCTATTTAAAATAAGAACGATATTGTCGTTTGAATATGTCATTAGAGAATCGCCCCATTTTGGACGCCCTGTATGATTTTAAACAACAAATCGCAAGTGACCGCTTGTTTTATGAAATTTAATATTTGTTTTCCGGCAGAATAAAAAATAAAATATGTTGTTAGTTATACCGAGTGTCTCAAATCAAATCTAAAGTTTTAATCTAATAAATTCCCTCAAAAATCCTCTGCTCATTACATCATCCCCATAAGAAAAGTTTGGTTAAATCTCCCATTATAATGTACATAATATATAATAAAACAAAATATCTTTGGATATTCTTATCAGTCGTTTGTACCCAGATGGTATTAAGTTGGTATTTTCTGTGGGGTGGATATATATTTTATTACGAAAAAATATATTAAAATATAGACCAAATGTTTTTTGTTTTATTTTAACTATTATCGTATAATTTATACTATTTGATGAAGGAACATTCTCGTAATCATTTGTAATTTGGTTACTATGGAAATGGGAAATGTTGCGATAATAACAGCAAAAAAAATACATTCAGTGTGCTCGGGGCCCTGTTTCTTTGGATAGACTGTAGTCGTTTATTTCCTTCTCAATTTCCTGATTTTTGTTTGTTGTATTTTCTCTTTAGTTTTGTAGTCTCGTTATCAGAACGAAATTTATATCAACGCAGGTAGTTTTAGTTTAATTAATCCGACTTTTTCTGTTGTGATTTTTTTAATATTCAGTAAAAGAAATGTTAGTTTTGTCAAAAAAAATATTTTCTGAAAAATTCTAATTTAGAGTTGTAGAAATATTATTAATTACGAATTTTTCCAGTTCTACCCGCAGCAGTTTAATTGTTTTAATAATAGCACTGAAACTTGTCTGAAATTATGTTTTCACATCATGTTCCAACTTTTATATTTTTTTTTTTAATTATACAATCAAACGCACTAGAAAAATCTTCTACAACTACACCGGGTTTTGGTTTATAAGGAAAATTTAAATACACAACCCTCCCATTTCTTCTATCTCTATTCATTGATGACATACCATAAAATTCTCTTTTACGATTACTTGGCAATTGGCCGTTTTACTGAAACATATCGATTTAGCACTCAACCAAAGAAGTTATTCTCCTAGGAGATTTCTGCATAACCAGCTGCTTGAAAGTTTTATGTTCGTAAGTCCACTGAATCAAATTGTGCAGCCTCCTTAAACTCTAAACAAATTCGATCAAGTGCCCTGATGTCCTAGCTTACGTGAGTTTACGGATTCCTTGAGAAAATCATTACTTTTATTTGTTATATTAAATATTAAAAAACATACATACGAAGATTATTCTTATCCAGCTCCCTTCAGTTTCTAAACAATATCGTATTGAGTTTGCCTCTCAACAAATTTCACATCAATCATTAGTAATACTAGGATATTATTAATAACCTTAGAAAGAAGTATTAGGTTTTAACTGTAGTACACGATTAAGACGATATTTCCACCAGCCATTTTCAATACTCTCTTTTGCCAACAGCCCCATATAAAGGGTATCACGAAAATCCAGGAGATCTTAGATCATTTGATTAATTGTAAAGGCAAATTTGGGCAAAGAAAACTGGATAAATTGGACAGATGATTCTGGAAAATATTAAACCAGTTATTATTTCATTAAATTTTGAAGATGACACTGACAAAGAGCTAGAAACTTCATATTCTTCTAAAGTAACAGGTGTATCTTTCTGTAGAAGTGTAGAATGTAAGTTTACAACTTTGGAACTCAACTTGGGCAAACCAAAGCATCTAAACTTGTAAATTCAAACCATCTAAACTTGTAAATTCAAACCAGTATTTCAACAGCAGAAGTTGTTAATATTCTCCGCTTCTCTACGTAATGTGACTTTCTCATTAGCTTTAACACGCCATATTTTTAACTAGTGCTGAATAATATTTAAGTTTATTTGAAGGTTTCTTAAGGCTGATATTGGATGGATGTAGGATGTCAGAATAGCAGTGTCGTCTGCATGTGTTGCTTCTGTAGTACTTCTTGTTGTTGGTAGATCTGCTGTATACAAGAGATATAATATTGGGCCAAAAGCGCTACCTTGAGGAACGCCTGAATATATAGGATGTACCTCAGAGTATTCGATTGCTATGTTGTCAACTGATCAAATAACTTACAGAAAGATAATTTACTAGTCTGAAAAGTGCATTTCCCAACGATTCTACGTCAGAGAAAATCTTAAGAGAATCGTAGATTCTCCCATGGGTATTGCATATGTTGTATAATAAAAACATAAAAGGAAAACTAAAAAAGTCACACTCTTTTCAGACCGTCATTAGATGGAGGAATCCCTTTACGTCTTTCTACAAAGAAATGCTATAATAATTTGTGTATCATATCAGCAACGAAAATACTGTAGCAAAGTAATCGTAAAAGCAAAGTTCACTTTCTTGACGCTAAATTTTAAACATGGATCGAGAAAACTGAGTTACAGAATGCATTTTCGTAAACTGGATTCCATAAAAGTAGTTTGTTTTTGACGGTTCAACAATTTAGATATAATTTAACGAAGGACATAAATATAAAACGGTAAATGGGAGGCTAAGGTAAAATAAATATCCTTTAAATGGAATGGGGAGGTAGATTTAAAACACATCTGGATTACTACTTGGGGGTTGAAGATCTTGGCGAGCAAATAGCGTCGTTGATGAAGTAGTTTTTCCTTTATGGAATCAGTGATATGTAAAATATAAAGTCAAAGCAACATTGAAAATGTTTGTATTTCATAAATAAATCACAAGGGAAAAATAATTTTTATACTTTATATGTAACAAAAAAACATTTACAAAAATATATCTATCTATTGATGGGGGTCTCGATACACTGCAGCCTATAAGATCTATTGTGTCCCTTGTGCTGCCTCTTCTGCTGTCCCTTCGTTAAGGATGCCTCAACGATTGGAGCAGTTCCTCCAGTCATATTGCTTTCAAAAAGTTCAGGATGTCAGTAGGCTTCAGGTTAGGTAGATCTCCCTCTTCTCCGAGGTATCGTACCCTTGGATTTTGCAGAGTTATGCATTCTAAGAGAATGTCGATAGAGGTTTCCTTCTCCCTCGCAAAATCTCCATTCTTCTTCCTCTACTAATCCAAGATTCATTAGGAGCCCTCTCAACCGGCAGTCCCTGTTAGGATACCCGTTAGTATTCAGAGCTTGTTTTTACTTTTGCTGATCCAGTCGTCTGATCTCTTCTGGTTATACTTTCCCAGTAGTGTCTTAGCCTGCTTCATTCCTATCCAGTATTGGGATCTTTTGTTATTTACTTCTTTTCCAAGTTCATCAAGTATTGTATTGTTGCTTACTCCGCAGAAGAGTTCAGCTCCCAGAAATGGTGTTTCAGTCCCTTTTTTTGCGAGTACGTTTGCTATTTCATTACCCTCCACTCCAGTGTGTCCCGGAATCCATAGGGTAACAGTGTTATTCTTGACTAGTTCGTTTAGTTTCTCTAGGCACTCCCAAACCATCTTGGAGTTGATTACGTGGGAGTTCAGAGCATTATAGCTGATTGGCTGTCTGACATGGTGATATCTCTTGTCTACGAAAATATCTTTCTATGTTGAACTGCACACATTTTCCAATGGCGTAGATTTCAGCTTGGAAAATGCTCGGAGATTTGCCGAGACGTTCGGAATATTTGGTTCCAGGCCCATATTCTTCTATTCTTGTTCCTTCTGTTGTTTTGGAACCATCTGTGTACCATTTAATGGCACTTCTCTTAAGTTTTGGGATGGTGTCTTCATCCCATTCGGTTTTGTTACTTAGCTTTGTGTTGAATCACAAAGCTAAACTTCTTCTTGTCATCTCGTCTTGGGGCATGTTCAAGGTTTGGTGATTTCCAGGATGGAGTCGAAACTTTGGCGGATCCTTCTCTGGTCATTCTGTAGGTTGTCCTTATCGCTATACTCTCAACCACTATATGGAGGGGTGTAAGGCTTTCATAGTTCATCACTGGATACATTTTAATACTTTACATTTATTTTTTATTTATTATTGCATGGATGTTGATACAGATGTATCGTTGGATTTAATGATTATCAAATAATGTTATTTACATTTCAGGCAAACATATTTTTATGTTTGTACCCTAACTTTACAAAATTAGAAAATTAGCATTCTTGTATTCGAGAAAAAGAAGCTTACGAAGATTTAATAATTTTAGTCTCGCATTTAGAGATCCCTTAAACCATATTTACTCTAAATTCCCATCCGCATTAGCTCTTTATCGCTTTAAGTAACGCCAGATATGTCAGATAAATTCAAAGTTTACTTAACTTCTGTACATGTTGAGAATTATAGGATACATGTGATTAAAATATCAGCCATCTCTGAGAACTTAGAACCGGGTTTTACTCATAGTGAAGGTGGTTCTGAGAAACAAAAGAACACCGAACTTTTATCCGATACTTACATGAATTTGTGATTTAAAGGATAAATGTTAGGTTATTTTGATCGAAAAATAGTAGTTATACAAAGCCAATACTACTCCAAGATGGCGGCTTCCGGTTGATGACCTCACTAGTACCGGGGTTAAAGGCGACGTCACTGGTCCCGGGGATATATTTACTGTGTGAAATATTACCCACCAAATCTAAGTTGAAGTTGTAGCTATAGCTCGATAGTTTATTTATTTATTTTATTTATTTAATCTAAAAACCTTTTTGCCATTAGGTGTAAGGTGTACATTGAGTTTAATACATTACGTTAATTTATATATTTTTCTCCACTTATTTCTGTCTTGTGTCATTTTCTTGTTTTCCTCCCATTTTATATTTCTTTTTTCCAATTTCTGCTTTAGTACATCATTCCATTTTTTCCTTGGTCTTCCCCTTACACTCTTTCCTGGTGTTACAGATTCATATACCCTTTTTGATACTCTTTCGTCCGGCATGCGGCAAACGTGTCCGTACCATCTTAATTGGCCTTCTACTATCTTGTCTTGTATTTGTTTTATTTGTAGCTATTTTTTCTTTTATAGCATCATCTATTACGGCTGAGAACAAAAGAGGGCTCAGAACGCATCCCTGCTTAACACCTAATTTCGTTTCAAGTTGTTTGGATTATTCATTATTCATTCTGACAGTATTTTTATTGTTCTTATACATTGCCTTTATCACTTCTATAGTCTTAGCGTCCACTCCTGTTGTTTTTAAAGGTAAAGTCACATATACATTAGGTCTGAAAATGTCATCTTCAACTTCTCTCGTGTACTCCTTCTACTAATCATGCTGGGTTATAGTACGACAAAACTTCTAGCGAGACTTTGTATAATACTTAATGAACCATCAAAAGTTGTTTTAGTGTTTTAGTTTCTGCGCCTCAAGGATTTTATTTATCTACGAATAAATGGATACGCGACGGAATTCAGCAAATTATTTAATTTGCATATTAGATTTTCAATTGGCGGGAAGAGTTTTGTGTCAGAGATTAGGATGTGGTTTCTTCCAAATTGCTACTGTTTTTTTTTGGTATATTATTATATCAAAAATGACGTCGTAGATCATCGTCTTTAATTTTTGTTAAAAAAAATACAAGGTGACATGATTTTCAGTAAGAATTATTTGCGCTTTCTTCCTCTCCTTGCAATTTTTTCCACCGCACTTTTTTCCTTATGTGAAAAATTATACGATTATATAAAAAATGACTGATCTATTAGATATGTACGTACGGTATAGAGCTGTAGAAGTGCAGCAGCAATTCCAACATCGCAATAATTTAAAGATAGCAATCAAAGAATCAATAAAGATCTCAACTGTTAAAACTAGAAGCATAATATATAAAAATCCTCTAGTTTCCGCATTATTACGATTAGAATTACAAGGATAAGTAACAAAAGGGACAAAGAGACCATCCCAAAACTTAAGAGAAGTGTTATTTAATGGTACACAGATGGATCCAGAACAACAGAAGGAACAGAAATAGGAGTATATGGGCCGAAACCAAATATTCCGAAAATCTAGGCAAATCTCCGAGCATTTTCCAATCTGAAATCTGCGCCATCGGAAAATGTGTCCAGTTCAACATAGAAAGAAATTTTCGTAGACAAGAGATCATCATCCTTTATTTCTTAGAGAAGAACACATGTTCTGCTAGCTGCAGATTAACCTAAATCAATAAATTTTTAATTAGGGCATTAAATTAGCACTAAATTATTTAACTTATTTACATAACGTTTCACTAATTTTTAACAACATTTAAATAGTCTGCTCTGCTAGGTTCATCTAAAGATAGCAGAACATGCGGTTTTTTTTAAGAAAAAAAGGAACAATACAATAGTACAGAGAACTCTTTACCTTATAGAATAGTGCTTAATATTCTGATTTGTGATAATTAGAAATATTATTATTGGTTTTATACTATATCTAATATACTACTTTAATCAGAAATTAAATAGCCCAAAGAGTTTCCGGTAATTTTGAATAAAGGGCGAAGTCTGAACCAATAAAAATATACCTAAAAATCTGATTTTTGCACGCAACACTATAGCGACTTCCATCCTCTCCAAAGAGAGCGCCGCCTGGGAAAGAAGCATGGTTTTGCGTCATCTTTAATTCTACTCATTACGACCACATGTCATCAAATTTTGCAGATAATTTAAAATATGTTTCAGTCACTGAAATAAAACATATGGTGCTAACAAACCTTATAATTCAGTGTATTTTTTTAACAAATAAAATTGATTTCACTGACCGTAAACAAAAAATTAGCTTTTGACTCGGTCTTGTTTTTTATTTTGTTAGCACTTTGTGTATTTTGTTTATCAGGATTTTCCAGATGAACGACAAAAGGCTTGCGGGTGCCGGTAGGGTCCTAAAAAAGAATATACCCCACATTTTGCTGATGTTCTTTATCGCAATAATAACCTACGGGTAAATAGGATTTTTCCAAATTACGTTTTTTGTTTTCAGGGGCCATAAAAAAGAGTTGTAAAGTTGTGGCTTATAAAACAGATCCGAGTAACAAAACGGAATAATTTATGAGAAAACACCATGCAGTAAAAATTTATAGGTATAAAGAATAGAATGAGAAAAAAATATTGGTTGTATGTTCCTAAACTATGGATTTTATTATTAATTAAGCAATAAATATTTAAAAAAATATCTCCTGCTTGTCATTTTTTTTTTGTTCCCAATTTTTCCCCATATTTCTTTTAATTTTTTTACTGGACTTTTAGTTTAATTACTTCATTTAGTTATATCTCATCCACGAAACATTACTTTAATATACAACTTAAAATTTTGTTTTATTTTCCAGGAAATCGAAATTTTCTCTGGAAGTACGGAGCGTTGTCCAAAACTAACACATTCATTTTGTCCCTAGGCAGTTTAGGCAACAAAACTCTTTCAAACATGTCCACATCCATTTACTTATAGTTAATCTTTGGTACCTTTTTTACGAACTAACGTAATGTCAGGATTTTCGATAAAACCATCCTTATTTCTTGCGTATACAAGGAAGAAACCTGATCCTTGTCCACATGGAGACTTTAATATAATAATAATACTTTATTCAATAAATATAATGACTGATTAGCGATAAGTGCTGCTGCACTTGTTTCGCATCAACATTATAAATTAAACCCAAAGACCAGACATCTGTATGAACCTTGACCGATCTTCTTTCCAATTAAGTATTTTCTTTTTACCAGAGCATTTACTTCAGAATTTCGAGGACTCAAAGGGTCGCCATATGTTAATTAAGCAGGTTTTTTCTTTACCTTTGATTTTCCAAAAATATCCATGCAGGCAAGTCGATCCCGCGTATACACCTACTTGAATTTTCGTTCCAGTCTTTTGGTATTGCTCAACATAGATTTAAATTACAAAAATTTGGGGAAAATGACATGTCATACTTTTATTAGTTTGACAACTTGGATTTAAACCTTTGGACTGAAAAGAACTGTTAACTGTTATAATAATGAAAAGTTATTAATACGTACAATCTCCACGAACTGCCAAAAACGTTTAACATCTTGCTGGTCAGTTAAATTATTATAATACGGCACTCCATTCATTTCTGAAAGACATTTACAATTCATAAATTGTACCTGGGTGGAGAAATCCTGCAGCAACATGTTTAATAGAATTACCGTCATTTTTTACTTTATCAAACAAATTTTCCACAACGTTTGCTCGATTTGGAGGAGAGAGAATCTCATTCAGATACCTTTTGACAGTAATGGAAGTATTCTGAATGAAATGATGATCTTATAGACTCATCTCAACTGATACCATATTATATTGTGTCTACTGCTTAATAAATTGATTATTTCGCTTATTTAAGGGTTGCACAAACAAGTTAAAACGCTTTTTTGTTAAAATATTTAAATTAAAACAATTATTTATAGGTGTTATTTTCTTTCATGATTATTTTGAAATCACAATTTGGTTTCAGTGAATAACAAGGTTATACAAAAGAATGCTATTCAGAATAGAGAAGTTTCTAAATAATTTATTTTTAACCTGGAATCAGGACCTTTTGTGTTATGAAATCAATAAATCAGGATTTAGGATACCCAATAATTACGTTGAACACTATATATTTATATCTACTGGATGGACAGATTTATACAAATAAAAATCGGCTTCTTCAGGCTTTGAAATAAACACAGAAAGCAAATTCTTGCGCAGTCATTCAAAGTAAATACCTACCTTTAATTTTTGACATCAAGTTGCTGTTCACGAAAGATCCGTATCTAAAAATCGTTTAAAATACCAAGAAAATATTATTTTCCGTCAAATAGCTCCAGCAAATCACGTAACAAAATAATTTAGATGATAATTAGATGGTAATTGTGTATCTAGATTTTCCGAGAATTTTTCCAAACTCCCAAGCAAAAGTTGAAATTAGACATTGATTTACATAAAAAGTTAATTCATTTATCCGCGGGATGAATTATTCTTTCCAGCAGTCATCTGTTTTAAACTTTTAACAGGCATCGAATTAGCATGAAAAACGAATTCACTTTTTCGATTCCACCACTTAAAATTTTCCACTTTTATTTTCCTTTCACTTAAATTATACAATAAGCTTGATGGTTACGTCGAAAATTAGAATTAGCGGTTTTTGTTTTTTAATATTTGTTAAATAAATCTAAATTTTTATTAAATGATATACAATAAGTTTACACTTTTTCTAATTTCATTTCATTTCAAATTCTGATATTCTGAACAGTCATGACCTGGTCTATCCAGTATTGTACAAGGTTTACCGGACACTCTGTAATATATAAATCTATACGTGATACTTTGGACAAAAATGTTTGTCAAATTACTTATCAACAGACAGTTTCATCAGGATTTTGAACTGTTAACGGTGCCAGAATACATCAATACATTAACCGTCACTCCCGTTAAAATTTTACCACATATGTATGACGTATGTCTTAAAAGAATTTAATAAAAATGAAAAAAAAACATAATTTTAGTGCACAGAAAACTGATTCCTAACGGTTAAATGGCTTTTTAAATTTTATATTCTACAAAAGCACATTTTTATTGAACAAAAAGAAAACTACGTGTTTCTTTCGACTCACAGAACAGCGTGCGAGAGTGGACTATACGATAGCATGAATTATTGTTCCTCTACTACCAACTAATAAACCTTTCCGTGTTTATAATAAATCTTTAGCTTGACACCGTATAACGGAAACGGTTGATTTATGGCATAGTCCGCTTGCAATTTACACCAGAAAATGTTATTTGTTTATATCTTCAATAATAGCCACTTAAACCTCCGTTTCCAGAATCGATCTATACCGACGCTTATAACTACATTAAACATGGCGACTCAATCATAAAATTTCCACGATAAACGATAAATTCTATTAGGGTTAGTAGGTACATTAGGTATTTCCAATAACAGATTGGTATTAATTGAGTAAATTGCTTTGATAATAAATCTACATTAGAAAGTTAGATTTGAGTATTTTCGTTAGAAAGAAATAATATACAGTGTGTCTACGTAAATTGGAATCGTATGGAAAAGTTTTTTATTGCAAATTTTAAGAAAAAAAGATATTCTTCAGTGACATACAAGATTTAGTGATTCACCAAGTCAAGTTAGATTTGTGTTTGAAAGTCAAGCTTTTTAAAACGGAAGTTTCAGATTGGCTTGATTTTTGCGGATACTTAAATGACTATTTCACGCACTTTTCAAATGAACCAATCAGGAGCTCCAGTCAAGTTCGGTTTATCGATAACACCATACTTGACTCCTCCTGACTCTGATTGGCCTGTCAAGTTCGGTGTTTTCAGATGTGTCTATGTGACAGTTAAACGTCAATTATAAATAATCACGCTGTGCACGTATTTAAAAATGAGCAGATTTGGGATTTCGTTCGATGTCAATGTTTTCTTTTTATTAAACTTTATTAATTTCTCTGATCAACTTCTGACCTTTTTTGCTAATTTCCTCTAGTTCTGCCGAATTTTAGATTTTTTACCTTTTACTTTGTTTTATCTCATAAGTCTGTCTCTTATTTCATAGTTCAACTGAGTTGCTTGAAGAAAACACCACTCGTCCTGCTTAGTTGTACTAGTAAGAACAATACCAGAACCATGCTCAAATACGTATATAAATTCATATTCCACCTAATGTGTGTGAAACGTTGATTTTGTCGCTTCAAGTGTTACGTGTTAAAATATTAATGATATGACAAACAACAAACAAACAAATAAATTCATTTTATAGTAGAATACATAATATATATAAAAAATTAAGATAATATCCTCAAAAGCTTGAAACACTTGGCTTGAAGAAGCTTTAAAATTCAAGATTTTTGTAAGGAAAGCTTGGTTTGTTTTTCAAAGGCTTGGCTGGATTATTGAAGAGCTCTTGAATTCAAGCCAAGCTTTTAAAAACCAAGTCAATCCTGTTAGTCTCTGATCAGATTTGAAAGTTACATTCAGATATGCAATGACATCCATTGCTTTGGCCTGACACGTCTACTGACTTAACCCCCTTGACTATTTTTTATAGGGTTACTTAAAACAGCAGGTTTATCAGCGAGGGCCCTTTTAAGATGCTGATGATCACTTGGAGAGGATTATTTTTGAAGAATGCCAGGAAATTATTCCAGATATGATACGGAATGCATTACGGAAGTTTGGCAAAAGAACGAATAAATGTTTAGAAAGAGGGGTGGATACGTCGAGGCATTTGTGGAATGATTGAAAATTTAATTATGTTTATTTCTATGTACTATTCTTATAACGCTTTCCAATTGAATCAATGTGTAGAAAAATTTGTAAAAAATAACCAAAATTTATAAATGAATGTAAGGTTCAATTTTTTTTTATTATTAAACACCCATAAAGGCATTTAGTGACCAATGAGCAATTTAATTTTAACTTAATCTAATAAAGTTTGAAATTTAAAACTGAGGTATATTCATCAGCGTTCCTTAGGTTCTGTAGAATGGATTGCACTAAACTTTAACGTGCACACACAAGCTCTGCATTTGCACTAAAAACACTAAACTAACTCATAGGGCTTGATCCTCTTAAGTCTTCTTTCTAACCCAGTATTGTCTAGAAGCTGGATAGCCTCGACATTGACATGATGATGAAGTCTTTCTTCATGACTCTTTGCTAATTTATTGATGGTCTGGTCAACAGTGTCCATTTCCAGATCCCTATGGAGGTCACTATTGCGAATGTACCAAGGGGCATCTACTATGTTCCTAAGTGCTTTGTTTTGAAATCTTTGGATGATTGCTAAGTTGCTTGCTTTGGTGCATTCCCTTAGTTGGATAACACATAGATCCATACAGGCTTAAGTATCTTCTTATAAAGCATAAGCTTATTATGTAGAGACAGAGTGGACTTTCTTCCAACTATCCAGTACATTTTTCTATATTTCAGTCCAAGTTCTTCTCTTTTCTTTTTAACATGCACTTTCCATCGGAGTTTGGCATCTAATAATAATACCTAAGTATTTTGCTGTGTTTGAATATGGAATCAGGTTATTGTTTATTTTGACTGGAATATGATCTATCCTTAGTTTGTAAAGTTAATGTGAAATGATTTAGTTTCATTAAGTTTAATTTTCCATCTCTTCGTCCAGTCATAGATAAGGTGGACAGCTGTTTGCAGCTTGTGGGTTGCTTCTTCATTGCTCTTTGGCTATGGTATTGTTTTCTAACTTTGGAAAATCACATGTGTACAGTAAGTATAGGACATTGAAATGTGAAAAAAAATGACGACTGACTATGGAGAGTTTGGAGGAGAGTTGCTAAAGGCTTGTAAGAACATGGAGGCTACTACACAAATTATTTGGGGCTGCTTAGAGGAATAAAAATATTTCTTCTTGAAAGTTTAAATTCTTGTAATCTGTTTCTTTTTATAATTTATATTTTCCTTGTGGTTAAATTATTGGACATGTTTTTTTGGCACCTACGGTTAGCAATAAAAAAAAAAGAAATTTGATTTGTACGTTCTGTCATTAAAATACCAAGTAGCTTTTGCGTTTGTTTTGTCACATTCCTTCCCATAACTAACTTTGCGCAAGATGAACGTTTGAGTTTCTTCATTACAGATTTAATCCGAAAATCAGCTTATTGAAACATTAAGTTTCCTGTCCTAACTTTCACAAAGCAAAGGAACAACCGCTCGGTATTGAAATTGGAGTGTTTTGCCAAAATCACTTTAGAACATTTTCAATATTAGTTCCTTTAATGTTTGATTGAGCAGTAATCATTTGAAATTAATTCAGATGCCATTAGAGGAAAACAAATCAATGATTTTCCATTCAAATTATATCTACGTTAATCTTAATCCAAATAACTTTGGGGCTGGTTTAGCTCGGAGTTCAGTTTAACTAATTATTCGAAAAGGCAAACGGATGGATTTGATTACAGAATCAGAGATCTTACAAGAAGTACTTGGAGCGCATTTTGCTGTTTTTTCTTTTAAAAATTAGGATAGAGTATAAAAAGGACTTATTAGTAGTTTAAACTTCCTATTCAGCACCAGTAAGACCACGTATTTTGTTTCTGCATTTATTTTTGCACGATTCGTCACTTAGGATCCAATTTTTTGAACGTATTGGTTTTTAGAAGTGGTGAGACAAAAGTTTAGTAGGTTTAACGCATAATAATTCCCGCCTAAAACCCGGACTTAATCTGTGATGTGTTGAGATTGCAGATAGAGGAGACATACGGAAGTGAACTTGAGTATAATCACTTATGGTTATCCACTTGTAATTAGTGTTACAACAAAGGCATTGTAATTATGTCTCCAATTTCGCTATTACAAGAATTTAACATACTACCAACTGGATATTTATCGAAATAATGCAACGATAAGTTTTTTAGAACTACTAACTCAATTTAAAATAAGGCGCGATAGTTGTCACTCAGAAAAGTGCGAGGGTATAGGGAATACTTGAGAAAGTTTATCTTATTTTTAACGTATAATCTGTAAATGCAATAAAATATAGGGTCTTCCATAAGATATAATATAACTTTGATACGCCACACTTTTTTGGGACAACCTGTATATTTCAATATAGTTTTAAAATGTAGCCTTTATCAAACCACATATCCATGAATAAACAAAATTTTTTAAATATTAACCGTTTAGCCACAATGGACCGTCGCGTCTATCGTGACTCACCCTGTACCCAGTACCCACCCTCAAAAAGTATATAAATGATAAAATAATAATGATTTACATTAAATCACGTAAAACTATAAAATCACAATTATAAATGAAATTATTACATAACAAGATTTAAAAAATAAAAAATCAAAGTGACGTGATTTTGAAACAGCGGCAATTAACTCAAAATTTGAGCCAATTTATTATTACTTTTAACTTCTGAACGATAATTAAAACTGAAATGAGAGCGGATTTATGATTGAAGTAGAGAAAAAAATAAAAGTCTGCGAGCCAGGATCGTAGTTTAAAATTATTGCGAAGATTAAGTAGACTAAACCTCTTTTAAAAACCGAGCAAAAAACTGATTAGCACAGTCCGAAAATAAATAGTACATGACGTCAATATCAGGTGTGGATTCAGAACACCTTATTCTTTTAAAGATGTCGGTTTAAATACAGAGACGGATCCAGACTTCCATTTGGTTGGGGGTCACCAAGTTATTTTTATAACTGATCATCGAAAAACACTTTTTCGTGGACCTCTACAAAAAATGACATTTTACGTACTAATTTCCGAATGAAAAGTCAACTATTTTTGAAGGCAAGTACTTTTCGTCCTCAAATGATTCGCACCGTGCCGTATCCTAGTGACCACAGCGAGCACCGTGCCGTATTCTAGTGAACACAGCGGACGAAAAGTGTTTGAGGACGAAAAATGCTTGTCTTCAAAAATGGTCGATTTTTCTTTAGGAAATTAGTACGTTTTTGTAGAGGTCGACGAAAAAAAGTAATATGCGCCTCGGCGAAAAACTGTCTATTGTCTCGCGTGCTTGCGCCTCGGCTATCAATTTGCAGACTCGACTATAATAGACAGTATTTCGTCCTTGGTACATAAATAACTATTTCATTCACTGTACCGCACGAATCCATCGAAACTCGGCTAGGACAACAAAAGCAGTGTTCGAAAAAAAAAATATATAATCTATTTCCATAGCAAGCTAGGCCTTAAATGACACAGTTCTCCCATCTGTTACAGTAATATACCGACGAAATATTTACTTTTGTAATTTATTTCTGTTGTTAATCCACACAAATTACGTTCTCTACAAAACGTACTACTTGTCCACAAGTCTCAATAAATAATATACCAATACCAACGAAAAACGAAGGACTCCACTTGGATCAAAAACTGACCTGGAAAATACACATTAAAATAAAAAGAGAACAACTGAAATTAAAAGCACAGTCGATCGCAGTTAACGCTAGAAAATAAGATTCTCCTATACAAAGCTATATTAAAGCCAATTTGGACATACGGCATAGAACTATAGGGTTGTAGCAAGCCTTCTAGCAGCAAAATATTGCAAACATTCTAATCAAAAACGGTGCTACAACAGCAAACGCCCTACGGTTTGTTAGCAATCACACTCTACATAATGAACTCGGAATTCCATTCGTCAATGATGTGATTCAGACCTTAGCCAAAAAAAAAAAAAGACCGCAATAAAAATCACTCAAAACATTGGCCTGAAGACCTATTAGAAGAAACCTTGGAGGCCCACTTGCCAAAAGGACCAACCAATTTACTTATTACTCTATAAACCGTTGCTTGAGTAGATTGTAAATTTGCAATGTAAAAATTTTAAAAAAATCTGTAGTTCATAGTGCTTTGTTATTTTGAATGTTCTTCTTTTTTTATATTAAAACCACTTTTTTAGATCCGCGCCTGCTTAAATAATATATTTCAAATTTTTTTTGGGTTGAGGTCAACTCTACAAGAAAGCAATGTTTGTTCAACTTAATTTGCAGGTATTCATGGATACATTCACCCCCGACAATCTCAGCTATCTGAAATTGGCCCATTGGTCTCAAAAATGTGAAAATATCCAAAAATATGACACTAAGAGAATTTTTGTTTGGACGAAAATGAACAACAGTTCATTACATACAAAAATGATGCTCATCATTTTTGTCAAAAATATGACATTTTTCGACATAACCGGCTCCAAAACGCACCCCCATTTTTGGCTCTTGCCCTGCATTTAGAGAGCACGCTCTAAAGGAATGACACTCCCAAGCGGAATGAATATTTTTTTATGATTCAAAGTTCAGATGAAAGAAGGAACCTGTAGCTATAATATCATGTTACTTTTCCTTTTATCTATTTCTCTGAATTATTGAAAAACCGGGCCAAAATTTGTTTTTGCTCTATATTTTGATCCTCCTATAAATTTATTCATATTTTTTTTATCAAGACTAATTTCACCGAATCCTTTTGGATAATGGGGCTTTGCAAGGTGTTAAATATATTCAGAAAGATTCAATAAATTATTTTTGTGTATTTTTGAAAATGCTCGGGTCTTTCGGGAATTAATAGATATTCAAGGACCATATCGGTTTTCAACGCACATCATTAGAAACTGCAAATAAAGACTATTGCAAATACAAATACAGGCAAAAAATAAAGAAAAATAAATTCATTAAAACTTTATCCTTAATCTGATATCCTCGTAGATCTTCCTTTAGAGATATATTCAACAAATTCTAGGTTCGACCCTGTGAAGATAGTGGAGATTGCGGTCACAGGAATAAAAATTAACGAATAATTGCTTTTGGATTTTCATTTTCCACTGCTAAGTACACACGCTAAACGTTTTAGTCTGGAAAAGGATTTACATAAAACAAGAAAGACTTCTCCGATGAATTTTCCGTTTTTAGCAGATTGTCATTGTCGCAATAATTCATACTTTGTGTTCCATTAGCATTCTCTTTGTCTTGAATTTGTTGAAGGAATGGAAAGGAAATCAATATTTTTGTAATCGGAATTGGGATATAGAATGGGTTTTTTCAAGCGCTTCCGCCTTTAAGAAAATCTCTTTTAAAGAATTTAAACATTATTTGAATTGAAAATTTTTAGTATTGGTTGATCTGTACAGGGTGGCCAACTAAGAATGCGAGGTACTGTATCTGGGAAACTATCCATAGTAGTAGCTTGCGCCCACATAAATAAAAATCAAGACAAGTTAAGTCTGGTGATCGCGCAGGCCATGGAAACAGGCTTTCTCTTTCAAACCACTCTCGCACAATAATAGCATAATGTGCTGGGCGACCATCCAACTGCAAAAACATGTTTTGCCGTTTTTCTAGTGGCACATCTTCCAACAACAATGGTAATTTATTGGCCAAAAAGTCAAGAAAGATTTTGCCATTTAGGGATTGCTCGAAAAAATATGGCCCAATAATTCTGCCTCCCAGTATACCACACCACACATTTAAACTCCAACGTCCTTGGTGCTGAACTTCACGCAATCAATGCGGATTTTCTGTAGACCAATATTGCATATTGTGCATATTGACTCTCCCGTCACTTTTAAAGGTGGCTTCATCGGTCCAAAGAATTTGAAATATTGTGCGAGAGCATATTAATGCAGTATTATAACAGCGGTGTATTGGAAGAAGAAGTCTGTTTCCATGGGCTGCGCGATCACCAGACTTAACTTGGGCCGTATTAGTAATTACTTTTCCGAGTCCTACAAATTATCTCGGAATTCTCACGAATTTCTGCAGCTGCCTTATTTATTCTCTCTCTTAACTGTTCTTTGTAGTTAATGGGCACACCATAAACTGTTTCATATAGCCCCACAAAAAAAATCACAGGGATTTGGGTCTGGAGACCTGTGAGGCCAACTTGTGGGCCAACTTTCTGAGGGAAATGTTCAGGACCATACGCCAGAACCACATCAATTAATTTAGTGTTAAAAAAACTTGTAAATTATCACAAATTCTTCAAAAAGCCGGTCCTGTTCCTTTTTCCCGTTATTGGAATACTTTGTTTGAGGTTGAGCAATAATGAAAATCATCGAGCCTTTCTGATACAGGCAATTGAGCCGATAGGGCCGGCAGAGGCAGAGGCAAAGGCCCGATCTGTTTGCATACAACCGAATACATTTGTATTTTATGATCTGAATAGGGAGGTATTTAATATTTGATATCTTGGGCAAATGCAGATTGACTACCCTTTCGAAAGTTTGTTTGCGGATTTCGAATAAACAGACATTTTTAGTGAAAATACTTGGAATAATGCCAAATTTTAATGTAAATTAAATACTCTAGTTTATTACGGTTATACTAAGATATAAAATAAGTTATTGGTATTTGGTTGAGCATTAAAGGGGATTTGGGATTATAAAATGTCTAATGACTCCTGCAAACATAAAGTTATTAGAAAACCATTTAGGTTAATTTATTTATTTATTTATTTATTTTGATACACCACCCAACAGTTGTACCAACCATTTAATGGGTGGGAAAAGGACAACATAACAAAAATGTTAATAATAACAAGCACAATATATATATATATATAATACAAAAACTGCCAGCAGTCCAGGGTTAACGTCCATTAAAAAAAAACCTGTGTCTGCGTGAGACAGGAAAAAAAATGGACGTTAACATTGGACAACTTGGTAGTGTACGGAACATCTACTATGCAATTACACAATTTTCTAAAAGTTCGTAATACTTATATAATACACATCAGTAGCTAGAGAATTACACTTTTGATTTGGTATTTATTACAGGCAAATATATCCAAGCTGTCCTGGATGTTATGATACTCATTGATTGCTTGGTATAATGGGGATGAATTTAAAATATTTGTTCTTGCAGCTGGCAAATAGAAACTACAATAAACTCTTAGACCCGCGCGTGGTATTTTAAAATGAACATAATTTAACAAATCAATGCTATCTATTTGACCATTAAGAATTTTCCAGAGTAATGAAATTTGCTGATAAGTTCGACGTTTTTCTAGATCAGGAAGTTTAAATCGTGTTAATAGTAGATCATGAGGGTAGCCCCTTGGAGGGTAAATACCGTCCAATATAAAAGAAGCCGATTTCATAAATTTCCTTTGAACTTTTTCAATTAGGTCAATATAGACTTTCTGCCTAGGACACCATACCTCCGATGCATATTCGAGTTTCGATCGGACGAAGCTGTTAAATAAGATTTTTAATGTAGAGATATCTGAGAATTCTTTGCAGCTTCTTATGACAAACCCTAAACTTTTATTAGCAGATGACACCATTGATTCTATATGTTTAACAAAATTTAGCTCGGGATCAAAGTATATTCCAAGATCTCTCACAAAATTCGGCCTGTTAAGAATAATATTATGCAATTCATAATTAAAAATAAGAGCTGTATGTCGCCTGGTAAAAGACATAACAGAACATTTGTCTGGATTTAACGGAAGTGAGTTATTTTGACACCAATTTGCTATATCATTTAGACAGTTTTGGAGAAGTAAAGAGTCATTGAAAGAAAAAAATTCAACTAATAGTTTCAGGTCATCTGCGTACATTAAAACTTTTATATCGTTGATGTTAATAACAATATCATTTAGAAAAATAGTAAATAAAAGCGGTCCCAAAATTGATCCCTGCGGAACTCCTGATGCCTGATGGAATTTATCTGATCTGAAACCGCGACACTGGACATGCTGATGTCTGTTCTTCAAATACGAAGACATTAGCAGATGTAGCTGTGGACTTAAACCTATAGATGACAGCTTCTGGAGTAAAGCTCAATTTAAAATGTAAAAATCCCTACTAAGTGGATTCCTATCTGACAAATTGATACTTTTCTCCAAGGTTCATCATTCGAGCTCTAGCAGTTTATAATATTTATTATTTTCAAAGGTAATAAATTGAACTTACAAAAAATATCCTGCCCAAAATCTGAGCTCGAGCTTGTATTTGGTAAGACGGTTTAGAGAGTATATTTGAATGGTAAGAATGATATGTGATAAAACATCTTCTACATAAGTATTTATTAAAAATCTTAAGATTACGTCAAACACAGGACGTTTTTTTTTACTTGCCTTTTATATCACTCGCTAAAGTTCGACAACAACTGACCAACGTTAGCATCGTCCTCGATTACGACTAAGACTAAACAACAAACCACAAATTGGTGTTGTTACCAGAACAAAGTGATCCTTCTCGTGAACCTCGTAAATCCAAATGAAACATTCCGTTCAGTTTTCATCATTAATTTCGAGGTATGCGATGTGTAAAACCTAATTGGATACAGACCGCCTGTTGCGGTCTAGGTTAAACTATGCACTCACTAATTTCATACTGATCCGAGATCGTATGGCACTTCGTTTCGCATTATGGGGGATTGAAATTGAGTTAGAGATAGTTCGGTGAAATAGAAAAAACGTGTAAATAGTGGAAGGAAAAGTTGAGCAGCCATCAAACAAATCGGTTTGATAGCTTTGTGTAAATATTTAATCTAATAGTTCCTTTGTTTGTTGGAGTAAATGATGATATGCTTTACGGTTTAAAAGTCATATAAAGAGTGGTGCAGTGTGAAAATGGTATTTCAGAAAGTGAAAAGAAAACTATATTGGTTTGGATACATAGTAAAAATATGCGATGATAAAAAAGATTACGAGGGCAATTAGTGAAAGATTACTTATAGATGCACGATACTATGGCGCGAAAATACAATTACTTTAACCTAATTCAACTATCTTGCTATGCGTTGATAGAACAGCGTAGTCTTTTTTTTGCTCGTGGAAATGCTTTATGCACACCGGGTAAAGGTCTTTCCCTTCCCCGATAGTATGAGACTACCCCTTACGGCTACTCACTAAAACCACACCACTGAAACCCCCGGCCCTTCCGCCTCTTCAGCATAACATCGGAATGACCGGGTTTTTTGTTCTGCTATCTCACGGTGTTATCGTGTTATCTACCTTGCGAGACCAGCTCTTCTGCCTCCTTCGTCTTCATGACCCCCGTAATGTACTCGTACACTAGGTCATACCTCCGCCTGCTGTTGATCATATGATCCGCTAAGGTGTCCGGGGTAATGCCTTCTCCTAATTCCCGTTCCACTGGTCCTTCTTTCTGTCCATCTCCCGCAGTGGAAGATGGTGTGTTCTGGTGTATCCCTTCCTGGGTAGTACCTGCATGTGTCCCCCTCCGACTTTCCGATACACCTTGTATAAGTGGTAAAGCTGCCGTGCCCCGTCCAGAATTAGGAAAAGAAATAATTGGTCTTGCGGTACGGACAGTCGTACTATCGCCTCACATCCAGGATCAATATTTTGGTCCACTGCGCCGTATCCGTATGCGCTGGCCATATCCTCTGCCATTCCACCATGCAGGCCTCCCTTGCCTCCACTCCACTTTCTTCCATCGTAAGACACCGCTGTCTCATCAGCAAATCCATTGGAATCTGACCGAGGAGTACTAGCAAGCTGTATGTTGAAGCTGTGCGGTATTCGCTTGCTCACCTCATAAGGCACTTCTTTTGCGTACGCTCCAACATACTCCTGTACCTCTCCACCCTCGTTACGTCGCTCCACACCGTGGCAGCGTAGTGTAGACTCGAATACACAACTCCCATCATAATCACCTGCCTCCTCCTCGGGCTCGGTCTTCCCATATTCTGCATGATCTTTGCCAGAGCCGTTGCTTTTGCCTCTGCCTTTGTGGTGATGTACGCGTATCCGACCTTTTTTACTTGGTCCCCTCTGTCGCCTGCTCTAAGGACGTCATCGTACATAATGTTCCACAGGGTTGGTCCAAGCACTGATCCTTGAGGGACTCCCATTGATAGTGGCTTCCTGTCCCTTATCGAAATTAAGAGGGCCCTATGTGTGAAGTAGCTCGCTATCTCTCACCCCCAGTCCGCCGTGTTAAATGCGTTTTTGACGTCGATGGTAAGCATGACTGCCCACTTACTCTGACGGCCTTTCGCCCATTCCGTCACCACCTTGATGGCATCGATGGTGGATCGTCCCTTCCTGAAGCCGAATTGACTCTCTGACAGGCCGCGCTTCTCGCCGAATTGACTCTCTGACAGGCCGCGCTTCTCGTCCAGTTCCTTCTCCAGTCTGCCCCTAATCACACCCTCGAAAAGTTTCCCCAAGCAGATGATCAGGCATATCGGTCTGAAGTGCGATGCTTCCTCGTACCCCTTTCCCTTGGGTAGAAGCACTAGCCTTGCCTCCTTCCACGTCCGCGGGAACTCCTGGATCCGGAGCAGCTTATTGAAGGTCTCTATAAGTTTTCATCCACACTCGGTGCTGGCTATCTTGACCGCCTCCGGTGGGATACCGCCGGGTCCTGGAGCTCTCCCCGCCTTTATAGAGTTCGCAGCTATGCTGAACTCCTCTAGAGTGAATGGCGTCTGATTCACTGCTCTTCCTCGTGCTGCTCATTCCGTGCTGGAAACAGGACCTCCGCGAACTCCCTGACCTTAGCGTAGTGAAGTCTGCATACTTCCATGCTTCTTCAGCCAACCCATGCGCTGACGTCATTTTTCTTAGTAACTCAATTTTCTTATTCCTTGGAGACTTTTTTCTTGTCTTTGGATGTCTTTACGCGGAGTCACATGCGTGGTGAATCTGTCATTCATGACTGCGCTCCGCAGTAACAGCGTGAAGAGTATATTTGTCTGCTCTTCGCCATTGTTGACATGTTTGCGGAGTACAGTCATACACAGTAAGGTACCTTTTCAATATTATTTTACTCCCGGATATAATAGTATGAATTATTAATAATATTATGTCATATATGAATGGGAATGTTTTAAAGCGACGCCCCCGTTTATTCTCTTAAGTTACTACCAAAGACCGGTTCTGCTTCTCGCGCTCGCTTGTCCCATTTCCATATAGACTCTGTTGCTTCTGTTGTTACATTTATTTGAACTTATCACAATCTAAGTTTACGGCCATTACGTGTTTACGAAAACTTGCCAGACGTTGCTGGGAGTGGAAGTTGGGACCGCATGCGGTGCAACTTTCTTGTAATAATGAAGTTGCGCCCGAGCTTCAAGTCTTTGTTTTCTTTTATACAGCTTTGGTGCTTTGCGGGTGTTACAAATTAACGGCTGGTTTAGTTTATGAGGCGCAGATTTTCATTGCCTTAATGGAATAAAGTCGGACGTGAGAGATGAGTAAGTGGCTATTATCAAAAGGTACTGTTTTCCACATTGATGCGACTAATCAGTTAAGTTTATTTCGAAACTTCGAAATAATGCTCAATTTTTATAGTAGCGTTATGTATCTAATCTTATCTTTATTTAGACTTGTACTATTCTATAAAACAATGTACGCAAGTGTTTCGTAGTCCCTAAATTTTTAGGTTTATTTTTCATTTTGGAGGAATGAAAAAATAAGTTCACATTGGTCAAGGTCTAATGTATGTTCCTATGTTCTTGGTTTTTCAAAATTTTATTTAGTTTTTTCTAAAAAAATTGCAAAATTTTCCCATTTTTTTTTTAAATGTATCATCTTCAAGATTATAAAGGTTCGTTTTCACGTGACATAAAGTCTGGACCACAGTCGCCCTTTATAGTGTTGCGCTAATTTATCCAGCTAGATTCCCAAATTAATGAGTAATCTTAAAACTATTTGCAAATATTTTCCAATTTCTGGCCAAATTGCTGAAAAAAAAACCAAAACAATTGAATAAAAAATTTTTGCATAGCATTTAAGCTCCTCCCACTAGTAGTAGCTACCTCCCCCCGCAGCTGTTTGAGTTTGTAAAGTATCACTTCCCCTTAACGTAAGATTGTCTATATCATCAAATATTTTATCGTCTAATATAAGGACCAGTGATAATAACAAAATCTACATACACAGTAAACTACATCTAAAATTAATATCCGTAAAGTGACATTTGAAATAGTGTGAGGCTACAAAGGATGTGGCAATATTGCCGATGTGTTCATCATCAACCAAACCATCATCATACCGGTTGATTAGACTAGCTCTGATAATGACAGGCGAAGTGTACTCGTATACACTCGGTGCGCTAGATAGTTCGTTTGTTTAAACCCCATTCGATTTTGACGCTTGCCAAAACGAAATAAATTCGTTGCTTTGTTTTGAGAAATTGAAGCCGTACATTGTTGTTTGATTTACCGTGTGTTTTGTTTGTCGCTGTTTTTCGAACTTTATGCGGCGACCAGATTTCTAATTGGAATGTTGAAAAATAGTCCGTCGTCTGTGAATCATCGAAAATTGAAACTAGACGATTTATGAAACGAGTTCATTGAACAGTACTCGGACGGAATGTGAAAAATAATTCAAATCATTGGTATGTCGTAAATTAAATTTTTGCAAAATTTAAATAATAAAAGTCCAACTTCCCAAGGTATACGTCTTATAGCACAGTTGCTTTTGCACTTAACACTTTAATGATTTTTTACACCCCAAAAAGTACCTAAGAGCCTAGTTTCAGCGATATCACATTTTATGAGATATTTTGGTCTAAATGTGGCTCTGGCAACTTGAAAGGCAGCTTTGCATTATCCCCCTTGATATATAGGATTTGACAGTTTTTGCTATTATTAAAACAATAACAATTTATCATTGGACAAAATGGTTCATATTGACGGTTCTCCGGTCGATTTCAAGATATAACTAGCTAGGCAAATGCAAGTATTTTCGACACTTGTGGTAGTAAACTAATAGGGAGATAAGAAGAGGATTCTGTCTGGGCTTTTCCGGGCTTAACATGCTGTAAATTATAAATTGTAAATAGGACATTACATATTTTAATTTATTAATTAGTATCTACGCCTATCATTCTAATGCGGTCCCGGTTTCAATGACCGCAGATTGAAGGCAATCTCTGTTCCCTAACTAGTTTTCTGGTTCACTGGTATTGCGGAATGTGGTGTGAGGAATTGAAGTAGGTTTTCCAAACTTTTCGTTTTACTTTTTTCTGCTTCCTAGAAAAAAGTGGTGCTTTACTAAAAAATATGAGATGATAAGACCCATACGCCAAAGCGAAAGCTGCCAAGAAAATGCGCAAAGAGAAAAAAGGTGATTTATATGCAAGCCCGAAAGCGGTTAGGCTTGTTTAGTTTAAAGTAGGAAAAGGTGTCGACGCGATGAAAAAGTAAGAATAAGTTTAAAATTGTAGAGTTTCAAATAATTAAAGACATACGCTGTTGAAACACATGTGATCCTCTCCGTATATGTTATATGAATTTTAATCAGAAATTTCAATTAGCTGGATCACAAGTCAAATCAATTTAAATTGTTTACTTATTTAAATATTGCTTATCTTTAAATTTGATGAAATAATATTTATAGCCTTCCGAAATGTATTTTATATATATGCTAGCTCAAATGTATGTATCTATTTCATCTTCACACTAACTTCGCTTAATATCCAAATTTTTTATGTGTATATTGCTACGTACTATCTTTTGTGTAAAAGAGAAAAATTACTTTTGTTCAATATTTAATTTCGTTATTTTATATATTTGAATTTTAGTTATAGTACATTACCTATTAAATTACAGTTGATTTTTTATTGCCTTCTGTCGTAATCTCAGACAGAATGTAATTATTTGTTATTAATAATTTTGGGCGCCATCTACTTTCCAGTAGAAAAATTGAGAGTCTTAATCCCAGGTAGTGCTTCAGCTATTAGCCGCGTGATTGGAAAAATCGATAAGAACGACTCAGTGAATATGAAAACATTTATTAATAATCATAAAAATAAAGGTTAACTTTTTAGTTTATGTGAGAATAAGAGTTGTTTGTCAGAATAAGGTAAGCGTAATACATTTCTTATTTATAAAATCAACAATTAATACAAATCTTACAATTACTTTCTTACATTATTCTAATCTAAATTATTTAGTTATTAATTAAAGTATAATCAACCTAATTAAATAAAATAGCACAAATATCGGGCTTCTTCTCTTGATTTATCTTTAAGTTTCTTGATTTACATAAATATAACCTCACTTAATTTGACAGGTAAATTTCTTTTAATTTTTATCTTCAATCCGTATTGCTTTGATTTTGAATTTCTTTTGTTTTTATTACGAGCACCGATGTGAACAGTTCAAGAGATATTGATCAAAAGCCTCGCTTGACAGCGAAAAGTAGTTTTTATAAACGATCATATCACGGCTCTTTACATTAAAATTTGAGTTTTTTACTTAAAATTTTTTTAAAAATTCAAAAATTATTAATTTTTATACAATTTTTGCTTATTACCAAATCATTCTCGAGACAAAAAGTATGATTTTGATATAATTTATTTACAATTCCTACTTATATTAAATTTACACACAGACTTTTTAAGTTCGTCGATTTCTAAAATTCTATACAACTTATTATTACTGCCTTTTTTACAGTAATTCTTTGATTTTAGAAGTCCCAACACATTATTTTCCCTATTTATTGTATTTCCCCTGTATTTACATTAATCATATTGATATATCATGATATTGAAATTTGAGGTTAAGTTTAAAATTTCTTTTTATTGAAACATCTAAAATAACAATGTTACTTTAAATTTTGCTATTGAAATCTTTTCTAAATTGTTTGTAAATATCCTAAAATTGTTGGTGAAAATCTCTTATGGGATTAACGTGTTAAAATCTGACATCTGGGATTTTACATTTTCTTTTGCAATTACTACGTTAAAATTAGTTTCAAACATTATTTTCGAAATTACATTCTGTCCTGTGATTTATTGAAATAAAATAAATAGCTATTTAATGGTATTAATAAAATTATTTGTTTAATTTTTTTTCTGCGTATTGAACATAAGTTTTGTATTCTCTTTAATTAGTTAGTCAACTTAGTCAACCGTTACAATATATTGATTATCATCGCAAGAGAAATAAATATATCCCCAACGTGAGATTTGGCAACGTTATATCAGCCAAAACCAAGTCGTCGCGGTGTTTTAGGGGTCTCGCGAGGTACAATTAGCCACCGCTCGAGACTGAAGTTATGTATCGCCACCTCATTTCTTAATTAACTCGGTCCTAGGGAGTTATCTGTCCAACTTCGAGTTATTCATTTCTTCATATACATAGTTACCTCTGAAAATAACATAAGGAAGCCTTGGATAATATGGGCAAGTAGAGATTTCAATTTTGATGAAATAACAAATAAATTAGAGAGCTAATGCGGAATTTTAAAACTTATTCTTTGCCACACCGGGTAGATGGGATGATCAAATGCATTATTTTAGAGTTTTAACTTCCCGTAATACATTGGAATTCGATGCGGAAGAGAGTTGTGACTGTGCATTTAACTATCTATGGTAAACATTTTTGGAATGTCAGAGTATATTGAAAGCTTATAAATATGAAAATTTAAAAATTTTGAATTTTCTTATATTTTAGTACAAAAATAAAATGAATACCGCACTTGATGGTATTTATTAACTAAGGATTATTTGGGAAAAATAAAAAGATAAGTTTTTAAGTAGACTTCCTGTACTTGTTCAACTTAAAACTCATATTTCGAAGTAGATACTATATAACGATAACTATGTTAAGATTGTTTTGCATGTTCGAGCAAGTATTAAAACTTAGAAATTGTTACGTTTACAAGTTTGCGGATACTTCAAGTGAAAATCCAATAGGATTAAAGTGGAAGCTGAATAAAACGTTGGAAAAAAAATCTTTTTAATGTAGCAACGCTCAGCTTTCCCGGTATATAATTGTTTAATTTAATTCTAAAGGTGGAAACTTTGTTAAAAAATAATGATCGGACTAAATGAAAGAAAAGTTGCGTGATCGAGTTAAAAGTTTTTTAATAGTCCGTAATCGTTCGTTTAGACGTTTTATTATTTCGTAATAAAAGTTTTAAACATCCAAATTGTACTTAAAAGAAAAAGATTAAAATAAAAGAAATTTAATTTGATATGAAAGATCTGAGGGTTTGGTTTATGCTGGGCGATTCCTATGAGTACCACTTAAAAAAAGTTTTTGACTTTATGTACTTTTAATTTTAATTTTCATTAACTGATTTTTCATTTATTGTCGGAAAAATAAAAAATCATTTATTTATAAAAAATGTCAAACATTAGGTCAGTTAAATTTTATAAAACATCGAACCTTTTTTTCGCCAGATCTACTCCATTATAACGAAAATAGTAAAAAAATCGGATGTGGCCATACACATGACTTTACCATACTTTAACTGCCCTTTGGGCTCATAATCCAATTACTCATACATATTTAAGGCAGGCCATTTGTCTCCATGAAACAGAACACTTCTACTGCGCTTGCGCTATTATGCAACTATGTTATTCCATATTTTATTTTTAACTCGCTTATAATACAAAATTTGAAAAAAGTTTTTAAACAAAATTTATAGTAAATTTAATTTAAAATAAATTTTTTCTCTTAATATTTTTACATAAACTTAATAGAAACGATAATAATTGCGAAAATCTGAAAATTCTTAAGAGTAAACCCCCACTTCCGGTTGTCCGATTTTGCCCAAAATCTAATCAGCTCATTAGCATGTTGTAAAAATGCTAAATATAAAATTTGGTTACGAAATTCCGATCGCAGTTGGAGTTAGAGCGCACACAAATTTTTCCGGACTACATACTACATACTACATACTACATACTCCATACTCCATACTCCATAAATGCATTTTCTGGAAATGGTTGCGATTACAATACTTTACCTATGGTAAAGTAAAATCAGTTAGAAATTGTTACTCTAAGCGCTCTCGCCATTTTTGGTGTTCCCACCATATTTTATGATTGCATAAAATTCTAAAGGTAAGGAGTATAAATACATATTTTTTGTTGCACTGGAAATTACTAAGTATCAAAAAAATATTTTTATATTTATTTTTTAAAGTAGCACGTAATTATATCATGTTAACCGTAATAGCGTCTTTGCCCTTCCCAAGTTACTGCCCTGTTTAAATATTTCTAAACGATTTTAAGCTTTTAGATTACCGCCAGAATGCATAAATATGAAAAACCTATTTTTCGTGTATTCAAACAAGAAACGCTCTCAATCACCAACATTTCCTCCGCCTAGAATTCCAAATTTTGCCCTCAAATTCCTATTTCAAAAGCATTCCTTCATCAACGAAATACTTTGTTTAATATAATATTATCATATCTTCAAAGATACTCTGCTTGATTACATTTTTCCGATAACGAAGTCGAGAATAACTTTGGAATTGGGTATTTCGCTTCTCAAAGGTCCCAGTTTACGTTATTTCCTTCCTCTTTGAGCACCAGAGCTTTGAGAAATATTTTAATGATTCTAATGTAAGTTATGAAGCTGAATTGAATTAGGATCGAGTGTTTTTAATCTTTTTATTTATTTGTATGAAAAATAAGATAAAAGTAATTGCTACCACAAATTTTAATACAAATTCCAAGATATTTATAAAAAACGAGGTATATTGGGCAGTGTTTTTGTTGATTATTAAACAAGCTTGTAATTAAATTAAACAATTTTCCCCTAATTAAGTTTATAATCGATGTGACAATCCCATCAGCCCCTTTATTTTGGAAAACGTCAAACATTAATTAGATCACGCCAAAATATATACAATTATATTAGCACACAAGTGTCCACTGATAAGCAATTTGGTTTTCAAGAATAAGGCCCCAACAAGTTTAGAAATCTCCTCCAAAAACACGTACATTTCAAAAGACAATTACTAGTACAATATTGTTAAATATAAGTACTATTAGGGATGTTCTTTGTGATATGTATAAAGGAAGTAAGTACCTATATCTATATTGAAATAGTTAATAAATAATTTGTATTGGACAAAATACAATTAAAAACAAAAGTAATAATAATAATAAGTAGCAGACAAAACAACAGCAACAATGATAATAGTAATATTTACTTATACTAATTAAATAATAGTAATAAATAAAATAAAGTAAAATAAAATAAGGTAAAATAAAAGGCGTTTACACTAGAAATTATACAAACTAAATAGTAGATCTTTTATTGGAGTGCATTCAAAAAGCTCATTAATAAAATAAAGTAAACTGTACTGTATAATAATGTTTAGTAATTATAAAGAAATCTTTAAAATAAACAATAACGACACACACTGTATTCCAGTATAGTAAATACCAGAATTTGAATCAATTTACAGGGCCGGATTTAAAAATCTGGCATATCTGGTTCATGTCAAATTTTCCATCCGCAATGGACTGAAATTAGATAGAATATGTTTGCTATTAAATGAGTGTCGATGACCCCGATCCAGACAGTTACAGAGAATCTTTTTTGCGAGCGATATTCTCGAATCGCATGTGAATTTTCTTCAGCCCATACGTGCGAATTTCGCGAATTATTTATTCCATCTCTGGTAAATTGTGCTTCATCGGTGAATAAAGTTCTGTACAATACAACTCTACTTACTTTGGATTGGGAAACACCTAATTTTACTCCTACTTTTCTGGTACTTATTTTTGGATTTAAGTCCACAGTATCCAGTATATTTTTTTCTAAAACATAATCTACATTTCATTCTGATTTTGTTTTAGGGAAGGTACCATTGTTTTTCAAGAAATTAAAAACTGATCCGAACGTTTGATGACTGGGTATTCGGCGTTGAGGGAATCGCCTTTCATACTCTCTTGCGGCAGCCCTACCGTTACCATTACAAAAGGCCATAAACAAAAATAATATCAGCGTATTCGGCATTTGAAAACTGATTTGGCATTTTTGAAAAAAAAATTAAAACACCCTATGAATACCGAACGTAATTAGACTTATTAATTATTAAAACACTTAAAGAAACTAAGATCTAATGTCAAATTACACAAACAATTTTAACCACGATCATGTCGAATTGTCACAGCCTGCTGCAGTATGTATGACATATCAGAAATAACTCATTGACAATAAGAAAGTCCATTACACATTTAAACATTCGCCAAGGAAAGTGTATTGAGGCAAATGGATTTCATTTTGAACATCTTTTAAAATCGTAATGTTTATTAAATTGTTTTTTACTTTTTTCCGCATTGTTAAAACTGTTTTGTTTTTGGTGATTGTTATTTATTTTATTCCTTGATTTATGAATAAACATTTCTTGGGGTTGTTAATTTCATTCCGATTACAATAAGTACATATTTCTCTCTCTTTCCACTGGAGTAAAACCACTTAGTTGTTAAAAAAGTTTTTTTATTGACGTTTCGGCTTTCCAGATCGAAAGCCGTTATCAAAATGACATAAAATAAATAAATTTACTAGAAACAGAACACTTGATAATCTTGCAAAAATATGACATCAACATAGTATACATAGAATAAGATTTTGAGATTGAAGATGTCAAAATCTGTTTTAATCATATTTTTGTGACGTTTCTGGGAACGAATTTTTTGAAAGGATAGCGCATTTGCATATTATAAGAGAATTTATACTTCGTCATAAATGAAGTTTTCTTATTAATATTATCATAAGAAAAAACCAGATAAAAACTTATGATACTATCCCGATATAGAGGGTATCCTTTTTGCAATTAACTCTTTTTGTAAAATAGGTATCCAAATTTTTGAAATATCAACCGAACAATTAGAAACACAATGTACGATTAAATAAATACAAATAAACAATTCGAAAAATCCAAAATATGTGAACACGCATGGGATTCTGGTCATAAAATACAATGGAATTTTTCAACTAGATTATTAAAAGAACCGAATAATTATAACCGCAAAGTTAAAGAAGCAGCATTGATATGCTTAAATAATAACGAATGTGTTTCTAATTGTTCGGTTGATATTTCAAAAATTTGGATACCTATTTTACAAAAAGAGTTAATTGCAAAAAGGATACCCTCTATATCGGGATAGTATCATAAGTTTTTATCTGGTTTTTTCTTATGATAATATTAATAAGAAAACTTCATTTATGACGAAGTATAAATTCTCTTATAATATGCAAATGCGCTATCCTTTCAAAAAATTCGTTCCCAGAAACGTCACAAAAATATGATTAAAACAGATTTTGACATCTTCAATCTCAAAATCTTATTCTATGTATACTATGTTGATGTCATATTTTTGCAAGATTATCAAGTGTTCTGTTTCTAGTAAATTTATTTATTTTATGTCATTTTGATAACGGCTTTCGATCTGGAAAGCCGAAACGTCAATAAAAAAACTTTTTTAACAACTAAGTGGTTTTAATCCAGTGAAAAGAGAGAGAAATTAAAATACAAACCACAATGAGCTTCCGAAATGAATAAGTACACATGACAAAACTAGGTTAATGTAAACATTTTCAATCCAATTTCAGTCCATTGCGGGTGGAAAAAGTTACATACATGGTGAATTTTTGACATGAACCAGATATGCCAGATTTTTAAATCCGGCCCTGTAAATTGATTCAAATTCTGGTATTTACTATACTAGAATAAAGTGTTTGTCGTTATTGTTTATTTTAAAGATTCCTTTATAATTACTAAACATTATTATACAGTAACAAAAATTTCAAATATCCAGGTTTAACTGTCTATTTATGTCCTCTGGAGAAATCATATCACATTTTAGAGAAATCATGTATTATTGCAATTATAGCAATTCAACAAATTTTCGCGAAGCCGGCCCTGAAATTTTTTAGTTCTGAATATGCCAGTTAGTTTCTAGACACCAATACACACTTTTACCAAAAAATGGGACAAATCGACTTAATCATTGAAAAGATATGACCAAACATTATTTTGGTCCAAATCCATAAATCGCTCTGTACATTATTAAAGAAAAACAGAAGACGTTTTTCAATGTTCATTTGGTAATCCCCTAAGGTGCGTCTGCTTATGATAGAAGTATGTACAGTTCCTCGTGACTCACCCTGTATTTAAATACGTATTAGCAAATGCAAGTATTATTATAAACATTTGGCAACGCTTTGCATCTAACACGTAATAAAATTTATAACGGAATTGTTGTCAAAAGATTATATGTTAAAAACTGATAACAAATAGCTATAAATAACCAAAAACAATTATTAAAATTTAAAGTTGGATAAATGCCTTCCAGTTATTTGAGGCATTAAATTATTTTGGAACTTTAGCCATTTATACAGGAAATATATTCTATTTTACTTGTCATAAATTATTCACAGGTCTAATTGGTTATTGATCGGTTTTGTTTGTTTATCATTTGCTGTGCACCTAAACGTTATTCAACTGTGAATGTTACAAGCTTTAAATAAGGATTTTATTATTGTACTTTATTGCAAAACCAACATTAAATTTTGCTGTAACAGTGAATGATGTAAAACTACGTTTTTATTGTGTTGGTATTTTTATAGTATTATTTTTTCGTAACATGCTTTTATTTTTCTACTAAAAAAGAACATTAGATGTTTCCTAACAAATAAAGATTACCATATATAATTAGAGCTGCATCCACCTCTGTAAATCTATATTAAAATTCCTAGTTAATCAAATTTATTAGGCAATTTAATCTGTGGAGTTTAACAAATCCAATTTGCTATATTTTAAATAAACTGACTGCAATTTAATATCTGTTACAGGAGGATATAAACTACAATCAAAATTTAGCATATATTTTAACTAAATTTGTTTATCATATCGTTCGGTTAATGAACTAATGTTAATGCAAAATAGAAATGAATCAAAACCGAAATATAATTACATAGGTGTTTTATATCCAAATGAATTTCAATATTTAGTTATAGGATCAGTAGATAAATCCAGTGGTGTGTTAAAATCATGTTGATTTAGAACATTGAAACCTTTATTTTGACGTCATATACATCCCTGTTATTACAATCGTTGAAATTGATAATAATAAACATAATAATAGTAATAATATATGCCCTTGCGAGCAGAGCTTGTGTGAGGGTGTGGCGCTCTAGGTAAAACCCAGAAAAACCTCACAACTCTATCACCGACAACGATGTACTCCCCTAGGATTGATTAAAATAAATTAATTTACTGTTGTAGATGCTTTACATTAGATAATTCAAAGGAAGAAAATGATAAGAAAAGGATAAACTCGAAATATTGAAACACCACCTAAAGAAATTAAAGAAAATAACCAAAAACTTCCTCTACCTCTTTGTATTATTGTCAAAAGCCTGTAGTTCTTACTTCTTGCAATGATTTTTCGATCAAAGACTACATCTAATAAAACTCTCTTCCAGTTTCCCCATCCAGCTCTTTCTGCATTGAAATGTAAGTATTCATTTCCCTTTACATTAATCTTTAAGCCCCTACTTTCTAACGACATCCTCTACCCTTCCAAATTCCTTTTTACTTTTTTATTGCTTGTATCACAAATCACGTCATCTGCAAAATCTAGTTTGATATCACTGCATCTCATATTATAAATTTTAATTTCAAATTACTAGCAACGATAATTTCTGTTATTTAACCAGCAGGCTTTTGGAGATTCACTGTTATGTAAGCAAACAACACAATTTAACAAAATAATCATTTAAATACTAATTTGTAACACAAAATTATCTTTAAACGACACACCATACGATAATAAACATCATAATTAAATTAACAAATGTATGACAAATCAAACTTTGTGTCATAATCTCCATTGTTTTAAAAAAAATAGACATCCACAGATGGGGTCTAGAATTTTATTTTTTAGGAATAATAATAATGTGCACATTTGGATATTTTTAAATAAATATTTAAATGATGTTATATAGCAATATATTTGTAATTTTTTATATATATTAGGCTTTAATAAATAAATAAATAAATACGAAATATCCCCAATACTTAGCAACCAGTATTTAGAAATCTAGAATAAGGATATACTTTAAAAAGTCCAATACAACCATTTTAGGCCTAAACTTCTACGTCCATGATGTTCATCCCGATGGTTTATCGAAATTATATATGATAATGGAGCAGTAATTAAATATTCGTGTAAAAATTATGGACCTATAAGTAAAAATTTTATGTGGCAGAAAGCCAGTTCATCCGATTAATGGGAAATTGAAACATAATGAAATTAATTTCAGTTGACACGAAAAGTTAACTGTTTGAACGAATTTATTTAATGCTGATTTATTTTTGTACATAAATTAAATTCGGAATTACACTGAAAAAAAAAATTAATTTATGTTTGACAGTTGTAACTTAAAACTAATAGTGTAAAATGTTTAAATTTTGTTTAAAAGGTTTATATCGTTTAAAAATTTGAGCGGTTCTTTTAAGTTTGGAATACAGTGTTTTTCCCTTTCTTCTTGATACTTTGGCCAGTCTTCTATTATCTATTTGATGGTTTGGATTTTAATATATACTGATTAATCTCGCCAAAGCTTTTGACACGGTTTGCCACGAGACATTGTTAAAAAACTAAAACTATACGGCCTTAGAGGCAAAGTGTATGCTTTACTGAAATCATATCTGTATAACAGACCTCAATACGTTCAGATAGGCGATAGACGATGCTATGAGCTCTGCAAGACCTGTTACATACTGGGTACCTCAAGGAACGGTACTTGGTCCACTGTTATTCTCTGTAAATATTAATGGACTAGAAGTTTATCTCGCTGCACAAGTCATAAAAGTTGTGGTATAATAAACAGCAATAAGTTAAGTTTGAGTATATACCATATAAATGGAAGTTTAATCCCTTTCATCATCGACCTAGGTGTTTCAGCTTTAGTATTATGGAAGAATTTTTATAATTAGAATAGTTTTTATTTATTTTTTCATATGTACTATATTATGTATAATCTATACTTAGTTGTAGATAACTAAACACATCCATGAGTAATTTCAATTATTGTTAGAACTGGGATTATATTATGTCCAGTTTCCACGGTTTGTAAACGGTGTATGACTATTGACAATAATGTGACTGATTTCATTTGCATAGTCATTGATTTGCCTCAAATATTCCTATCAGAATGTAAATTGAATACGCACATGTAGAGCAGATTTGCATATTTTATGGAGGTGTGTTATGAATTTCCATGGAGTATATGTGGATGTGAATTGCGGCCGACAGTTCTTTTATGACTTGTTCGAGAGTTGGTTGTGACATTTGCATTTCATTTGTCAGAATTAAAGAAATATTTATAGAAAGAGTTATACTCTTTTTTTATGTATGCATATTATTCAAACCTACAGTGGATTAAGTACTATAGATGCTGCTCTTTGTTTGTGCATTTTTAAGTTTTAAATATACAGGGTGCGCCAATTATTTCCACTCGATCTCTAGCACCGAAACTAAAAGAGATATCAACAAGATTTTTTGTAGGGGTAGACAGTGTCACTCGGACTACAATTTTAAAATATTTTGATGTATACAGGGTGGCTAATTTTTGTGGAATGAAAATTAATTTGGTTTTTTTAAATTGAACACCCTGTATACGATTATGTCTTCTGATTCTACTTAATATGAGATTTACGGTAGTTTTTTGTATTTGTAAATCCGACGCGGCGTTGACAAGTTATTCCTATTTTAAGCAGATTTAATGAAAAAACAGCACTTCAGAAATATTAGCACAAAAACCACATTTTTTAAAAAATTCCTCAAAAAAGCTACTATGATGTAAATGAAACATGCACCTATCACAATAATCACACAACATCTTCACCTGTTCCAAAGGGTGTTTGCCGATGGCGTGCCAATAGTCTAGTTTTCAAATGGCAATAACTTAATTTTTTCAAATGGGATACCCTGTATATTTTTCTTCAGCTAGAAGCTCTCCCTAATACGCATTAAAAAAATATAGGGTTTGGCACATATAACTTTACTATTTGCTTTAATAATTGACGTTAAGTGACAAACAACATATTTTACACAATTTTTAATAAGAAATCAAGTTACCTATGAAATTGACAGTAGGTATATTTTGTTATGGCATTAATTGTCAACATAAAATTTTGTATTATATCACGTCTACTATATTTAATCGGTATTGTGTATAAAAAATGGATTTTAATAAGAATTATAGTGTTCAAGAAAATATTAATATGATATGGATACTGGGTGAACGTCAAAAAAATGCGTTTCTTGCTACTAGGGTCTATCGTCAAAGATACCCAGAAAGACGTCATCCACAAAAGGATACTTTTGAGAATTTAAAGAATAGATTTGATAGAACAGGAACCGTCAAGTATGAAAAACATTCACGTGAAACTACAGCTGTTACTATTGACAACGAATATAAGGTAATGATCAGTATAGTTGAAGATCCCAATATAAGCACAAGGCAATTAAGCAATCAGTTAGATATTTCCAATACCACAATTAGACGCATAATAAAAAAGAATAAATATTACCCCTATCATATCCAGCTTCACCAAGAATTGTTACCACGTGATTTCGCGCGTAGAGTGGAATACTGTAGATGGTTAATAAACAAGATAAATACAGAGCGTAACTTTTTAAACAAAGTTTTATTCTCCGACGAAGCCACGTTTCATAAGAACGGTTGTGTAAATAGACACAACTTCCATTATTATTCGGACCACAATGAACATTTATTTAGAACCACATCACAGTATCGATGGTCTTTGAATGTGTGGGCGGGAATAATAGGTGATTATGTAATTGGTCCCTATTTCTTTGATGGGACTGTAAATGGAGCTATATTTTTAGATTTTTTAGAACATGATTTTCGCAACTTATTGCAAAATGTGCTTCAAAATTATCACAACGGAATGTGGCTTCAATTAGATGGTGCCACACCACATTACCTATTAGATGTTCGCAATTGGTTAAATAGGGAATTTCAGGATCGTTGGATAGGAAGGGGAGGACCTATAAATTGGCCTACTAGATCGCCTTGCCTTACACCTTGCGATTTTTTCTTGTGGGGTTTTATTAAAAATATTGTTTACAAAGAAGAGGTTACCACAAAAGAAAATATGAAAGAAAGAATTACTGCAGCATTTAGACAGGTGACCCCTGCAATGCTAAGAGATGTGCGTAAATCAATGAAAAAAAGGGCAAGAAAATGTATAAATGAAAATGGAAGACATTTTGAACACCTACTATAAATTTTAACTTTCACTATTGTAGTTTTCTTACGATTAAACTTTGTAAAATTTTGTACTTATATTAAAAATTGTGTAAAATATGTTGTTTGTCACTTAACGTCAATTATTAAAGTAAGTAGTAAAGTTAGATGTGCAAAACCCTATATTTTTTTAATGCGTATTAGGGAGAGCTCCTAACTGAAGAAAAATATACAGGGTGTCCCATTTGAAAAAATTAAGTTATTGCCATTTGAAAACTAGACTATTGGCACGCCATCTGCAAACACCCTGTGCAACAGGTGAAGATGTTGTGTGATTATTGTGATAGGTGCATGTTTCATTTACATCATTGTAGCTTTTTTGAGGAATTTTTTAAAAAATGTGGTTTTTGTGCTAATATTTCTGAAGTGCTGTTCTTTCATTAAATCTGCATAAAATAGGAATAACTTGTCAACGCCGCGTCGGATTTACAAATACAAAAAACTAGCGTAAATCTAATATTAAGTAGAATCAGAAGACACAATCGTATACAGGGTGTTCAATTTAAAAAAACCAAATTAATTTTCATTCCACAAAAATTAGCCACCCTGTATACATCAAAATATTTTAAAATTGTAGTCCGAGTGACACTGTATACCCCTACAAAAAATCTTGTTGATATCTCTTTTAGTTTCGGTGGTAGAGATCGAGTGGAAATAATTGGCGCACCCTGTATATGATTTATTTATTCGGTGGCAATATCTTTTCGTAAATGTATTATGCTGTATTGCCAAAGTTTGGAAAAGATATTTAGTCACGGCTACTTTTGCTACGCGGGTCAAGGGGAAATATCGTATGAAGTTATGGCGCGTTAATGAAACCCCTTAAATTTTATCTTACAATTTGTTTAATATGAGGTTGGCAATATGCACTTGCTTTAATACGTTCTCATTGTTACTGTTTCAACCAATCAATAAAATTGTACAGTGCGAGACTAGACTATAATCTGTGTTCGAACAATCAACGTAGTTACTCATAATTCTGTTGTGGTTTGCACCACTTTATGTGCGGCAGTATGTGGATGTGTCTATTTTGCGTATACCTTTGTTGTGTATAGTTCGGTAATACAACAAATCGATACACCATCAGGAATATATTTAGCTGTTTATTGCAGTAGCCGAACAGTTCTACACATTAAGCTTATAAATAAGCTGGCTGAAATAAGGGCAGTTTTTAACATAATATAAAATGTCAAACAGTAGGCATAGATCTAAAAATGCCTATGAATTGAATAAGCTCACGATATATCCAAGTATTTCACATTTTAATGAACAAAATCTGGAGTAATTGGAAGGCATAATTATAAAAGTTTTGTACATCTATCAGATTTAATATGTAGGTACGTATAAAGTTTAAAAGTGGTTATGTTTTGTTTCAGAGAAAAACAGCAAAAAAATATATCTTATGTAAACATACAAACTACAAAAGACTCTTGTAGTTTGAGTATCAAAAGAAAAAAATGTATAACAATAATAATCTGGCTTCGACATTCTGTACTATTTTCCTTCATTTATTTCTATCCATTGCGACATTACACCATTTCTTAAAGCTCTGCCTCCCCTGCCTTTAACTATTTTCTTCTTCTTTTCAATTCCTCTTTCTCCCATCTGCTCTCTGGCATTCTTGCTACATGCCTAACAATCTCAATCTGGAGGCTCTGACATTTCGGGTTGTACTTATATCTCTAGATGTTCGTTTATCTTCTCTATTCATTCTCGCCTTCCTTAATATCTTAATATTTTACGTTCCCAAATATTCATCTTCTTCTCCTCTTATTTATGACCCACCATTCACATCCATGGAGATCTAGAGTTTGTAGAACTCTCTAATATAATATAATATTACCGGCTCATAATATATTTTTGCACCCCTTAGTTTCCTTTTCATTGTCAATTTTTTTAACTTCTTCATTCACTAAGAGTATATTTTGTTTTTCACTGTTCTGACCTTTATTTATTTTTATTTAGTATTTATTAGATCTTCCATTTTGTTTTAAGTATTTAGTTTTCTCCTCAGATTTGTCATATTCTCTTGTAGTTCAGTCAAATTAGGATCTGGGTTAGTTGTTAGCTTACCACACCAGATCGACCTACTTTTGGAGCTAATTTGACTGGACTATTGACTTAATTTTAAATAGCTTGACCTAATATTTTAATGCATTGAATCTTAGCTGCTAATGTAAGAGACGTCAAATTTGTTTGGTTGAGTCGATGGCGTTGATCTGGAATTTGATTCGGTGTCTTTGATCACAGCAGCAGCCGTAGTGAATGAATGAACATGATGGGACTTTAGTTAATAGAGAGAGAGATTTGAAATCTTTATATCCGTATATATGCCCCATAAAAGCAAAGTAATAGCTTCGCGCCGACGAGTCGTGGAATTACCAATATGTAATCGACTTATCGGTAGCAGATCCAAGCATCGGCGAGTAGTATACGCTGCCGGCAAAATCCTGGCATATGTGCCCCGTCTACCTTAAGCGGATTAATACTAATATGGCCGACCAACACCGATATAATCGCCCCTATCCAACTAATTAATGTTTCAACCATTAATTTTAACTAGTACGTTTATAGCTTGATTGCCCAAGGTCGGTTTTTAACGATTTCATAATCCATATTTCTAGTCTCGATTATGTTCACGGCAAAAAGTCGTTTGTTTTTATGGGAGATTGATTTGGATTTTAATTAAATGAAACAATATATCATTTTACTTAATATTACTATTAATAAAAAAAGAAAAACAATTTAACTTATATTGAATTGTATGAAAAAGTTATTTCATTGTGTAGAAAAAAAAAAGCAGAGAGAAAAAGATTGTAGAAAAAAAAATCGTTGAGAAAAGTCAGTTGAGTCAAAAAATAAATTACGGAGGAAACTTATAAAGACAATTGAGTCGGAAGATTAAAAGAATTATAGAGGAAAAACATAAAGATACCAGCAGAAGAGGTTGAATAAGAACAAGTATAAGAAAAGTAGCAGAAGAAGTTGTTTGTTTTTGCTAGCCTATTTTTTGCTAGCCTATTTTTTGCTAGTCTATTTGTCGCTAGCCTATTTTTGCTAGCCTATTTTTTGTTAGCCTGTTTTTTTTTGCAAGCCCACTTTTTTTAAACCCCACGATGTCAATTCCCCCACGTTGGGCGCCAATTTATTCCTCGATTTGTCTTTACTTTTATTTTATTTTAATTTTTGATTTGTTTTGCCGAGCTTACTCCTAATTTTGACAGAACATTTTATTTTTCTTTCAAACTTTTCGTTCCCTTTGCGATCTCTCTTTACTTTTTTATATCACTTCAATATATTCACAAAGTATATATAGAAATTTTCGCCATTTTTAACTTTACTTCTAGCCCTCATGCTGCTTAATTTTAATGTCAGGTGCTGACTCTGAAGCGATATTCGTAAGTAATATTATAATTTTTTTCACAGGAAAAAGTAGATGTCCGAATGGTATTTGACAAGACTATTTCATGAGTAACAGATTATTCTGCATATACATAGCTTACAAAACATACTACCTATTATATATGCATACATAATAAATATGTAGGTATTAATTTGAAAACTAAAAAACAGGTAATTTATTTAATCACAAAATACTACAAACTTAATTATTTATGGTACAATCAAAATATAAATTGCAATTTTGGTACACAGTAAGAGTATTGTTTGAAATCTTTGTTTACTCATTGATAACTTTGGGTGTAGATAAATCATTAATGTTGTTGATGGGTCCAGCTGTAGAGTGAGAAGCTCGAGGAGTGGCTGCAGGATCTTCTGTTTTCTGGTTTTAGCTGGAGGTTCTGAGGCGTCACTTGTAAGGGTGTTTCTGATGTTGGAATAATGCTCATTATCCATTTGCAGATAAGGCTTAATTGAGTTGGCTGAACTGTGACCAGTATTTTAATTAATTGTTGTTCAGCGATCCCTCTTTTAGTTCGTTTTTTCCCACTGGAGTGTTTTTATACCATCCACTTGATTGTTCTTTGTTTCATGATGGGTTTACTGTTAAGAATGATCTATCAGTTGTTATTCTAGATGAACGTTTAACCATTAGAATTCTAAAAAGACGGACTGGACAAAAGGTAGAGGGTTCTTCGTGTTGGGGACCAGCAATTTACTATCGGCCATTTTTTTTCTCCACCCTGGGCAGTTTTATTGAAGAGAGGATTATATTCTACTCTTCCAAAAAAGTAGGATGTTTTAAAATCAGTTATGTTAAAAAATATGTAACTATGTTATCTACCTGTTTTAATCCCAGAATTATCCACTTCCTCTTTAAAATAATGAACTCCGCAATTGACTGCTTCTCCACCTTTCCAGGCAAGTTCTAATGAAGCGATATGATAAGATTTTCGCTGGAGTCCCGCCGGAATGTCTTCATTCCATAATAAAACCATTGCGTAGTATTCTTCCAATTTTAATGAACCAGAGCTTGATTTCCTTTTATTTGCGCACATGTGCAAATTCCTTCGTTTCGCATTACGAGCTTCCCTACTCGACTTGAAGATAATATCTTTAAATGGATCAAAAATTATTTTCCACTTCATAAAATACATATCTTGCAATTTTTTTGCAATGGTGTTCCACATTGTCTTCACAACTAGTTCTTTGTAATTTTCACCGGTTTCTTTCTTCATATTCCACGTCCAATCTTTCAGGATTAGGTTTAGTTGCTCTAAACTTGTAGCTTCCAAAAGCTTGTATTTCTTTGTCTTGCAGAATTCCGTAAACTGTTTCCATATTGACGTATGGGGTTTAACGGTATTGTACGGTACACTTTTCTCAATCGCCAGATCAATATTAGTCATAGAATCACTTCCAAAGCGACTCTTTTTCGCTACATAAGCTGACTAGCACTGTTTAAAAACAATATTACAACATTTATTGACAATAAAATCAGAAAAAAGTTTAGCGTCGTATTCTGGTTTTCTAGCAGACCATAATTTCTTATTATCAAAGGTTTTGTAATTTTTGGTGACAACAGCTGTCTAGTTTTGCCGCAGGTAAACTCGAAAAAACTACTGACAGGAGCTGTCATACAGTTTTTTCATGTAGAAACCATTTGTAATTCAAAATTGCGCGTTTGTGATTGGTGGAAATTAAGACGAGGGAAATAGTCAGTATAACCAACAGGATTTTTATCATACTTCAGGTTGTACCCCACATTTTTTATTATTATATTTAACATGCTTTGTAATTTATAGCCGCAGATTGATATATTATACACGAGCACAAGCTCACGATTTTATCTAGCAACATATCGTCGTTTATTCCATGTTCCTTGGCAGCTCTGATTATTAAGCCAAAGGTGTGATCAAAAGATCGTTCGATATCTAGGCATGCCACCAGGCCTATTTTTGGCAACAGATGCATATATTAACATTATTTACCTGGTTTGGAGACATGTTAGTTTTGGTGTATGTAGTGGCCTCTCCTGGAGAGAAGTTTTCTTTAAATGTTTTTCAACCAGTTTTTCACTTCTTATAACATGTTCATTTTATATAGGGGGTCAAAAAGATCTTTTTTACCTCTTCCAGGTTGCTAGTATGTTTCCGCTCGCTTGAATTAGCCGTCGTTCTTATCCTACTGAAGAAGAATCAGGACCAATCTGTCAAAAGGCCAATTCACACTTTCTATCTTTAAAATATAGAATAATTACAGACTTTAACGATTTTTCTATAAATATATGGATAATTTTGTAATTTCTATACAAAGAAATAAATATTCAAACTAAAAATATGTTTATTATGACCTATATCTTTTTATTAAAACATATAGTCATCCTTAATTGTTTCAGTTAAACTGCCTATACTTTTCAGAACGAATCTGCCATCAAAGCGAATCCATTAGAAAACCGCCATCGCCTGTTTCGAGTAGAGAATTGTTCCTTAAAATATTCTCCGTGGAGTACTTTGCAAAAGATCGTCAGTGTAATTAATATTCTCCATATTTCCGACCAAACTTGGATCAAGTGAACGGCTAAAGATACATTTTAGTAAAAGTACACGCTTCCTCTCACTTGATTACCCATGGGCGTTAGAATATTAAAACGGCAACTATTTTCTACTTTAAATGGAGCAAAGATGTCGGAAAGTTGTATCGAGAGAGAGCAGGAGAAGTTGAAGTTTCGTTATGAATTTAAAATAGACACTCTATGATTAGAATTATACGAGTTGTCCAATTGAAAATGTTCCTGTAGAAATCATTTTAACCTTATTTTCGAGCAGAATGCGCTTTTAACGTAGCATGCAACGGTCAATGTTGAATTGTTTATTAACCTTCAAATTTTTGGTACAGTTTAAATAAATAAATAAAATTTCTGTGGGTAAATGATATTTTATTACCTTTTTAAATTTGTATTGGCATGATGTTTCGTCTGACATAATTAGTTTATAAAGATTATTTTTTCATCTGCAAAAACAGTCAGATTTTGTGGTTTCAGCCAATAACAGCTCAGGATCCTAACCAATCATTGTGCTTTATACTGATAAAACCGCTTTCTCGTAATTGTTTTTTAATTAAATTAAACTGTGTTTTTTTGACATGTCAAATGTAAACATTTCACAACTTTTATTTAGCATTATCAATTATTATTATACTAAAATGTATTGCAAATCTATGTTAATATACAAATTCCAAAATTTATTTGTAAACTAACCTGTTTATTCATTTATTCATACACACATCAGTTTTTTAATACCCAAATACTTAAAAATCCATAAATCTTTTTAAAACTGACAAATGTCAAACTCTATATCCGAATTAAGCCAAACGCAATCACGTATGCCTTGGTGGCCCTGTATTTAAAACTATAACAACTCAATATTTTTTGATGTTTCAATTTAATTTGATAAAGAAAATAATGAACATTTGTGTGTAAAGTGTCTTTTGCATAAATGACTATATTCTGTTTTTAATACAAACTGATTCAAAAAATAACCTTCCAAATACCACACACCCTCTCAAATTTTTTATATTAAATTTTTGGTCTCCATACTCAAACGCCTTTATTTCAGGCAATACCACTCAAACAAACTGATTTGAGACAATCAGTTTGTTTTCGTGGTTTTTCCAAATAAAGCCGTTTTCTTGAAAACCAAAAATTTAATCAATAAAATTTGGAGGACTCGTGGTATTACCTTTGACTATTTCCCTCGTCTTAATTTCCACCAATAACAAACGCGCAATTTTGAATTACAAATGGTTTCTAGATGATTATTTTTTTCATCTGTCAAAACAGTCAGTTTTTGTGGTTTCAGCCAATAAGAGCTCAGGATCCTAACCAATCATTGTGTTTTATACTGATAAAACAGCTTCGTCGTTTTTGTTTTTTGATTAAACTATGTTTACCTTTTTTGAAATGTCAAATGTAAACATTTAACAATTTTTATTATACTAAAATGTATTGCAAATCTATGTTAATATCCAAATTTCAAAATGTATTTGTAAACTAACCTGTTTTTATTAGTTTATTTCAAATCGCCTTTAACATTTTTACATACCTCACTTCAACACTAAACTTTTTGTTCATTAAATATCAGTTTTTGAATACCTAAACACTTAAAATTAATTAAATTAAGAAATACTTCATTTCATTCTTCTTCTTCGCTTTTATTTACGGCACCGTTCCCCGGAGTAGCCAATCAAAAAATCGCCTTGGTGGCCCTGTATGTAAAACTATAACAGCTCATCATGAGGTTTCAATTTAAATTGGTAAAGAAAATTTTCAATATTTGTGTGTAAAGTGTCTTTTGCATAAATGACTATGTCCTCTGTTTTTAATACAAAATGATTAAAAAAATAATCCTTTCAAATACGACTCGTCCTTTGAAAAAACTGTCTGACAGCACCTGTCAGCAGTTTTTTCGAGATTCGGCAAAACTTGACAGCTGTTGTCACCAAAAATTACAATACCTTTGATAACAAGTAACTATGGTCTCCTAGGACACCAGAAAACGACGCTAAACAATTTTTCTGATTTTATTGACAATAAATTTTGTAATATTGTTTTTAAACAATGCTAGTCAGGTTTTGTAGTGAAAATGAGTCGCTTTGGAAGTGATTCTAAGACTAATATTGATCTGGCGATTGACAAAAGTATACCGTACAATACCGTTAAAACCCATACATCAATATGTAAACAGTTTACGGAATTGTGCAAGGCAAAGAAATACGAGCTTTTAGAAACTACAAGTTTAGAGCAACTAAACATAATCCCGAAAGATTGGATGTAAAAAAAAACAGTAAAAATTACAAAGAACTAGTTGTGCAGACAACGTGGAACACCGTTGCAAAAAATATGTAAGAGATGTATTTTATGAAGTGGAAAATAATTTTTGATCCATTTAAAGATATTATCTTCAAGTCTAGTATGGAAGCTCGTAATGCGAAACGAAGGAATTTGCAGATGTTCGCCAATAAAAGGAAATCGAGCTCTGCTTGATTAAAATTGGAAGAATACTACGCAATGGTTTTATTATGGGACGAAGACACTCCGGCGGGACTCCAACGAAAATTTTACCATATCGCTTCAGTCGAACTTGCCTGGAGAGGTGGAGAAGCAGTCAATTGCAGAGTTCATTGTTTTAAAGATGAAGTGGATAATTCTGGGATTAAAACAGGTAGATAACATAGTTACATATTTTTTTAAATAACTGATTTTCAAAAATCCTACTTTTTGGGAAGAATAGAATATAATCCTCTCTTCAATAAAACGGCCCATGGTGGAGAAAAAAAAATGGCCGATAGTAAATGGCTGGTCCCCAACACAAAGAACCCTACTTTTTGTCCAGTCCGTCTTTTTAAAATTCTAATGGTTAAACGTTCATCTAGAATAACAAATGTTAGATTATTCTTAACAGTAAAACCATCATGGAACAAAAAACAATCAAGTGGATGGTACAAAAACACTCCAGTGGGAAAAACTAAACTTTCGAAATAGACTAAAGAAGTAGCAGAGAAGACAGGATTAAATACAAAAGAAATAAAAATAATAAACCTCTCAATGCGGTCGACAGCAGTCAGTAATCTGGCTGAAGGAGGGGTGGGTGAACAACAATTAATTAAAATTACTGACCACAGTTCAGCTAACTCAATTAAGCCTTATCTGCAAGTGGGTAATGAGCATTATTCCAACATCACAAACACCCTTTGAAGTGACGCCTCAGAACCTCCAGTTAAAAAACAGAAAACAGAAGATCCTGCAGCCACTCCTTGAGCTTCTCACTCTACAGCTGGACCCATCAACAATATTAATGATTTACCTACACCCAACGTTATCAATGAGTTAACAAAGATTTCAAACTGTATACTGTACCAAAATTGCAATTTATATTTTAATTGTACCATAAATAATTAAGTTTGTAGTATTTTGTGATTAAATAAATTACCTGTTTTTCAGTTTTCAAATTAATACCTACATATTTATTATGTATGCATATATAATAGGTAGTATGTTTTGTAAGCTATATGTATGCAGAATAATCTGTTACTTATGAAATAGTCTTGTCAATGCAAAGTAAAATTTCTTTAACAAAATGCATTCGTGCAGGTGCAAAAATCCTTGTCTTCGACTAGGATTTTTGTTGCCACCAGCACTCATGTTTCTTGTTAAAATATTACTTAGCAACGTGTTTTTTCGGAAAAATTAAATGCCCTTATGATAAAAAGAAAGGTATTTTCAACTATTAGTACGACTGGATGACGAGAAAACTCCAAAGTAAATATTATAAATTGCGTATGCATTGAATCTAAAAACGAAAATTTTTATTTTTTCACATTTTTGAGTGTTCGCAAACAAATAATATACACTCGTTTTATTTTTCTTTCTCATTGTGAATTTATATTTGACGTTCGCCCAACAAATTCATTCGTTAACGATGTTTCGATTTCAGTGAAATTAAAATGCTATAACGATATTGCCACCTAAAAAATTCAAGCGCTGATTTAGTTGGGCTCTTGTATTAAAATTTCAACGTGTTGTAAAATTATTAATGTTTATGTAAAAAATTGTTTGAAATTAAAATCTGAGTAATACTTTAATTACTAAAATCGTACGAATATACAACAGAATTGGCGAGCTACTTGAAAAGTTCCAATGCGTTTCCTTGACGTCATACATAGGTGAGACATGCGTATCAAAATATTTTTTAAAGGACAACAAAAATTTCGATTATTTTCGTCAACAATGATGATTCGTTGTATTTAAGCTCACTTTTTCTTAGATTTAAAAATTAAAAGCTCATTCTTACATGGAAGAGTCTCGGGGTCCGCAAATTACTACTTAATGCAGGTCCGCAAATTGCGGACCTTTATTATGAACAATAAAGATCCGCAAATTTCGGATCTTTATGTATATAAAATAGGCATCCGCAAATTGTGTTATTTATTGGATCATGTGTCTTAATATTTGTCATATTCTACTTATACTGCATGTATACTTGCTATAAGCATCTTACTATGCATGGGTGTAGAACCAAGATTTGAATGAAGATCAGTCCATAATATGGTTAATTATATTACAATTTCATAACAAACTCTTTACACACTGCCCAAATATCAAAAATAACATTTATAAAAAAAGAATTGGCACAGCACAGTTACAGGTAATATAAAATCAACATTTTGTAAGGTGAGTTGAAAATCTTTGTGGTAAAACTAACAACATTTAGAATTTTAGAACAACTTTTATGTAGCCACATCAAACATGAGCCACACTTCACACTTGGCTGAATGCTGCCAATGCATAAATTACATATTGCAAAACCATTTTTTCTTTTTTTTCTTTCACGTATTAGCTTTTCAAGCAGTACAAATTCAGATTCCACAAAAAAATTTCTATTATGTTTCATATCAACTTCTTTTTCATAAATCATACAATTCATTACTTCACAACTTGTACGTAAATCGCTAGACTTTTACTATTTTTCTGACCCTACTTTTTCAAACCATACTTGTGCTTGTTTAAAAATAGCTTTCAAACTTATTATTCCTTCACCATGTCCTTTCAAAATATAACTTTTTTTATTGTTTAATTAACTCGTCGTAATATATGTTATTTCAAATTAAAATTGGAAAGTTAGGAAACAGGTAATTACATTTCAAAATATCATCCTGACTTAAAAAGCTATCAGCCACTCCCCTACGTTCATGGGTTTGGACATAATCTCTCCGATGATATTTAAATTTCGTTAAGTGTCGCTTAAAACCAGGGGATATCGGTATTAAAATTACACAACACTGTTTATCGTTGAATACACGAACAGATTCTATCCATTAGTGAAAATGGAATTGTTTTTTCTATCGTTGGAAAAAAAAACAAAGGCCTCAATATGTAATTACCATAATTACGCTATAGGTATGGTAAATTATTTCATTCCTTTAATATAAAAAAATCTAGAAAGACAATGGAAGCAAATCTATATTAGAAATAAGAAATAAATGAGTTACATTAAACAAATCATTGAGGAAATTGCACTATACTAATAGAAATTAATGAAAATTTTCAGATCCTGTTCATCCTTATACAATGATCCTGATGAGTGATTTATCTTTTTAAACAAGAAAGAAAAATAAACAAAAAGAACTGTAAATCGATAGCAGATTAAGCACCAATCATTATTTCTAATCAAAATTGTTTTATTGGATATTTTTTTAAAATAATAAAATAAAAAGTGGAATCAAAAATGGCACCTACAATAGGGGAGTGTCGGCCAGCATCAATAGATTCTTAAAAGGAAAATGTATCAGTAATTCTTTATTTTTAGAAAAACTACCAAAGTAACACAAAAATGTGGGCATATGAGTATTGGTAGAAGTGTATCAAACGAAACAATTAATATGGAGAAACAATACAGCTTCAACAGTCCATACAGAGTGTCAATTATAGGCAGGTCTGAATGAACTGACAAAAAACACTACATACAAGGTAAGATCTTAAACCGAGGAGGAGAGCTCTAAATGCTTTAAATGTTTAGGACGCACATGCGCAGACCGAAATTTCATCTATAAACATAATCTGGAATGCACACACAGTCAGCAAGTGTAGAATAAGCTGAATAAATTACAGGAAGGAAATGTATTAATTAGAATCGCTGAACGAACTGCTGAACATCCTTCCACTCCATCTATTTGTGGAATAGATGCAGGTCCATATACTATTGCAGTTACTAATGTTTAAAATAGGAGATTTTTTTTATTAAAGTTCAATTCTTCCTTATAACTTTCCCATATAAACTCAATTTTATATCAGCAAGTTAAATGTTATTAGAGTTTTTCTAGAATACTTAAAAATCCATTTAAATTATATGAAAAATTATACTTAAGAAAAATATATAAATAAATATAGGTACTCAATAAGTAAAAAATAACATCCAAATTAAATTCAATCAACAAAATAAACATAAATATTCTGGGTCAATTAAATATAATTAGGATTATGAATAATATAGAAAAAAGGTAAATTGGACGTAAATATAGTCTATAAAATAGTCTATATTTATATATTTTGGTTAGTTTTACCCTATTTTATAAGAGATATATTATATTTATAATAATAAAACAGTTTTAACTTTTACCTGATTTCAGAAAAAAATTCCAGATAAGCCGAATGTAGGCCAAACAAATCCTGTTCAGAACTGAACACAAATCACAAATAATTAGAACAATACACCAAATTAACAGTTCACCATATTAATTAGAAAAATATAAATATTATTTATTAATTAATTAACCATTAACAGCATCCTTTTTAAATAGTTTTTTTTAATTATCTCATTAATAATTTATTTTATAAAAAGTCTACAGTTCTTACTAAAAATAAAGTATCTTAATTAAACATTAGTATATATTTTATATTAAATCTGCACGAAGGACGAACCAATCCTTCCAATATCCTTTACGTACGTTAACGTTTCCTGTGATAGAGTTTCGAGATTAATATGAACCACGGCCGGCCAAATGTGCGTTCGAACTAATTCCAGATGGCGCTACCGTATAGTCACACGCGACAATTCTGCCGAGGAGTTGCGCAATCCTGGATCTTTTCAGGACTTTTTTACAGGGTTAGATAGTTTTTTGTGGTAATGGAAGACATAAGATGTCAAGCAAAAATAAATTGTATTGGGATTTTGACGCTTTCTATTAACAAAATATGTCGGGTAATTTTTATCCAAAAATAAAGTGAAAAGCAGTTTTTTTATATATACAAATAATTTTAAAAAATAAATAAAATGTGAAAAAATAGTATTTTTGGACCTGTACTGTTATATAAAGCTGACCTACTAACAGAACCATAATCATCACATACAACGATCATATCGCCATAACATTTGTCCATCAAGATTCAAGGATAATCTAGCAAAAATTGCAGTGAAACGTCAAGAAAACAGAGACCTGATTGAATAGATAACAGATCCAAGCCAATTAATCGAAATAACCGAAAAGGAAGTTTTATTAAATAATTATAAATAAATATGTTACAAAAATAACACAAAAGATACATATGATAACCTATTTTACAGCAATAAACTATACATTAAAGAATTCCTGTAATGTACCTATAAGGTTCTAATTCAACTTGAGATTTAAATAACTTCTTTTTTAATTCGGTAATATTGTCTATATGTTTTAATGTTAAAGAATCAGGACATTAACAAGGACATTAAAAATGTTCTACACTGCACCAGCGTCTGGACTTCAACAACTACTCCTTGTGCTATATGCCCCACCAGGTATTGAATTACGAAAGTCCAGTGGTTTGGTGCCCGACCAAGTCGGGGCTTCAAACCAAAAACTTCCATTTTGTTATTAAAGCAGCTTGCCATTCTTATGTTTGTCAAAAAGTGATCGATTTTTTAAGAAAAATAACACTGATTCTTGTATGAAGATTTATTTTGTTCTGTTTAAATTTGTTCCTACAAGAATCTCTTACTTTCATTCCCCGAAAAAAGCTGTACGGCACAAGTGCTCAATGTAACTCAGTAAGTACATTGAGGACGATTTCCAAGGGGGATATATCACGGGTGCCGTTTTCATCGACCTCACAGCGTCATATGACACCCTCAACCTCCGACTCCTGATTTAGAAGATATATCATACAACCAAAGATATCAATCTTACAAACATCATCAGGAATCTGCTCCAGAACCGAAGGTTCCTGGTTCAGTTCCAGGGAAAGCGAAGTAGGTGGAGGAACCAGATAAACAGTCTGCCACAGGGAAGTGTGCTGGCACCACTACTCTTCAATATATTTACCAACGACTAACCCCTCCCTGAAGGTCCAAAGAGCTATATATGCAGACGATAGGGCAATCACATCACAAGCGAAAACATTCGAAAAGGTGGAACAACGTCTGAGCGCGGCCCTAGTAGAGTTGGATTCGTACTATAGAAATAATCAGCTGAAGCCAAATCCAACAAAAACGCAGGTATGTGCCTTCCATCTTAAGAACAAGCAGGCCGGCAGAAAACTACAGACCGAATGGAAGGGAGTACCATTGGAGCACTGCCCTAATCCTAAATACCTGGGTGTAACACTGGACAGGGCCTTAACATTCAAGCGTCACTACCTTAACACCAAACTAAAAATCAGCGGAAAAAATAATATAGTCCGCAAGCTGACAAGCTCTAATTGGGGAGCCCAGTCCAGGGTTCTCAAAGCCTCAGCACTCGCCCTCTGTCACCGGTGAATATGCATGCCCGGTTTGGTATAGCTCAGCGCATGTAAAACAAGTTGATGTCGCCCTCAACGAGATATGCAGAATCATCACCGGATGCTTGAAGTCAACCCCTGAACAAAATCCACCACTTAGCCGGCATCGCTCCTCCTGCCATCCGTAGGGAAGCAGCTGCACTTAAAGAATGATCTAAAGCAGCAGTATCTGAACGCCACCCCCTCCACGGTCTCCAGCCGGCCCATCAGCAATTAAAATCAAGTCGAAGCTTCCTGAGATCGACAGAAGGTTACGAGGAACCTAAAACCAGAGTGGACCTTTGGAGGAAGACCTCACAATATGTCTAAATGCCACATTATTGTTCATAAAAGTAATGATTCATTCCATATCTCAATTTTGTTGTCGACTAATCTTATAGACATCAACAAATAGCTTTCAAAAATTATAGTTTTCCGGGTCTACATCTTTTTCGAACGCTAATTGGTTATCGAATCAAATTAAATACTGTTTTGTAGATTTCAACGCGTATAATTAACAAAACAGGCTTCTGAAATTTCGAAAAGTCATTATCGGATATCAAAAATTTCATCCTGTAGGTCCCTGATGAAAAAATTAACCTCGATCTCCTCTATTTGGTTAACAAACATTTTAGAGTACAAAATCCACCATTGATTGCGACACAATTCTGTGTAATATTTATTTGATATAGGAGGACCCTAACCGAAGGCAAATGGGTGTCATGGAGAGGCTTTTCACCGGGTCAGTCATACGCTACCGAGGGTCACATCGCATCGTAGGGATAGAATGTTTTGTATAATTACCGCATAACTGACAATTTATGGCTGGAACGCTCAGGGACGTGCACAAATGGCTTCCTCTAATACAATAGCGAAATAATTTTATCATTTTAAACAAATAGAAATATTTAGTTATTAATAATATAAATCCAGAACTACGCTGATTAATTGCGATAACTAAACATGAACTTCATTTTTGTTATGTTAGAAAGGACAATAAAAAACTACATATTATAAAGTAACCTCTAAATCTCTCTGAATGGAGACAACAAATATATAAACAGCAGTCAATGACAATGACAATTATATCCCATTAATCCTAAAAATTAAAAAATCTTACAGTGCACTGAAGATGTCAAAATAAATTGACGACACGTTGGTTTTTAAGAAATATTGTTTTCTTTAATCCACGACCTAAAACCCCAAAAACAACACCACAGTCGTTATCATTAATTTCTGTACCCTCTTCCTTATCTTTGTTCCTTACGAAATGAAATGCCAAATATTCTTTAAACCATCGACAATATTACATAAATAATTCATAAGTTTACTACATTTTCATGCAGGTTTAGGGAAACTCTTCAAACGTATGTTTCAGCACTTTAGTTTAGAGATGTTATTTTGTTTTATTCAAGTCATCTGAACCCAAATGAAATCGGCTATAACGTCGCCACTGAATAAATCCTGTTCATACTGCGCCAGTTTAAGATATTTTGGAAAATCTCTAAGAGCCATTGTTTCTGTAGCCAGTAGGGGATATATGGACCATTTGCCTATTAATAATCTGCACGAGTGTTCCTGACTTGCACATTTTGTGTGAACATGTCAAACTACAAGAGACCATTCGTCAACAAAAAGTTGAGTCAGCACGGTCATTTTATTCTGTAACTGCTTGATATAAATTAGTTTAGTTTTTATCTATAATTTAATACTAGTTCAATAATTTGTTTATAAATAAATAAAGTAGTAATTATCATTAAATTTAGCTGCATTTTATTTACCTCACTGTATAGAATTACATGTTTCTTTTATTACTCTTTTACTTCATTTTTTTTCCTTTTTTGAGTGTAAATAAAGCACTAAACACAAAAACCGTTTCCTTTCGTCATGCTTTTTTCCTTCTAAAAGTTAGCTATGAGGTTAATCATCTAAGTTCTTCACAAAATCTCTCTACTAATGATCCGAAGAAAATGTAAAAGTGGAAATAAATTTATTTTCCAAGCGAAAAACAGCGAAATTAGGCGTAAAGTTCACATGGTTTTTCTTATTTTTCTCGGACTTAATGGTACACTTATGGTTTGCTAAAATACACACTAACTTACATAATGATAAAAATACAAGTGGAAAACAGATTTCCTGACATTCACAATCTTTCAAAATATAAGCTACATCTACCGTCAAAATATTACACCAATGCCAAAATACAAATCACGTGATCACTCAAATCACTTTAAAAAAGCCATTTTAATGAGTAGCTATCTAGATGAAATGCTTACTCGAGAAGCAGAGATCCATATAAGTTTTTCAAATAAGACTACACGATTTCATTACGTTTGATTCGTATTTTTAATTTATTTCATACGTCAAACTTCATATTTTGTGTTAGAAGTTAGATTCGGTACACTTGTCAATTATGATTTTGTGGATTTTGAATAACGATATGCAAGAATTTCTATGCATATGCAAAAATTTATTTTTCCAAAGGTATAACTAATTCTATAGCCTCAATAGAATATGTTGTAAGTGGAGTATTTGTTTTTGTTTAGTCTTCTACCGTAAAATGTTTGCTATAGTCGCCTCAAGGGATCTTACTTTAATTAAACATGTTTGGAAAAGAAGTTGTCGTCACAATTCCAAATGAGACTCGTTACGATCTGCATTAAAAGGTTCTTTGAGTTACTGATGTGTAGAAAAAGTCAATATTAATATTTAAATTAGTTGCCGCCATTGTGTTTGAGGTATTTCTTGGGAAATTTGCTTGTTTGAGATACATCCTCAAGAGGCATTGATAGGTGTATATTTGTCTTACTTTTAATACATTTATTTCATTATACAATAATTGGGTTGAAAAAAACTTGTCTTTACGAAATATGATTTTTAAAAGAGTATTTTGTATAGCTTGTGGGGTCTGTAGTGTAGTTGTGAATGTTCCCCCAAAACCGTTATGCAATATCTTAGTATTTTTTCTGCTAGTGAATTATAAATCATAATTAAATTTTTCGTAGATAGAATATCTTTAACACTATAAAATTTATGGATTAGGGTTCGAAGACGTTTATTAAGGTAATTAATATGATCATTCCATCTTACATGTTGGTCAATCAGAATACCTAGGTATTTCATTACTTGTGTTTTTTTCAGAACAGGACAGTTTACAATTTATTTTTGCACATTTGTTATTATGTAATTTAATTTGAATGATGGGTTGATCGGTTATTGTTGGTGAGAAAGTAATATATTTAGTTTTTTCTACGTTTAGGCTTAATAAATTGTGATCTAACCAAATTTTCAATTTTCAAGACTCAGTAGTTATTTTCACTTGTATATTATGTTATTTTGCATTTTTTGCAATATATGTAGTATGTTTCACTATTTAGTTTCAATATTAGAATATTTTTTCGAAAATTATTACTTTGTCACCCCCCCCCACCACAGTTCGGAATCGCACCCCCCAGAAAAATCCTAGATCCGCCCTTGAAAACTACTAGATTCATTGTGTAATCTTACGAAATGGTTACTGTGATTTCTTCATTAATCTGTGAATTTGAGATGTAAGTACAATCGCATAAAGGAGCAGATGAGTTATTTAAAATTACATCATTCATTATGTAACTCTACGATGATGGTGGTGTGATTCAAAAGTACATTGAGTTTTTCGTCTGAAATTAAATAGGATATACTTTGCATTCACCCAATAAGGTAAAAGTTGATCATCTCTAAAATAGCACAGTGTATATCAGATTCTTTAAATCGTAATCGGATACCTATTTGAAAAAAAATTTCAAAAATTATTTAGAATCCCCCATGTGACCTCGTCAAAAACCAATTTTTTGTATAAAAATAAAAACTCACCCCGAAAAAAACTTTTCCGCTGCACCGCCACATCCGTTTTTCTTTTTTGCACATCTACGTCAGTTTATTTACGAATTGTCCGATACATTTCCATACACTCCGGAAATCTTCTGTGCCCGGCGACGTCAGTTCATTCCAACATCAAAATTCACACCATCATTCCATGTTTCTATAATGGAGTAGATCTGATTTTGAAAACGAAGTCGCTCTTTTCGAATTTTTTTTTTGTGATTTCATAGATTCGAGGTCCCTCTTTCACGTGATCACTATATGAAAGCTAAGGAAGGTGTAGAGGGGGGGTAATTGAACATGTAAAGATATGGAAAATCGGTTTTTCGCACGGGGGGGCAAACAATGATTAATTTTTGACTCGAGGTAACTTTTTTAATTCTTGACCACTCCTGGTCAGCAAAATGGCAAACTCTTTCATGAGGACACTGCTACAGGATGAATTAAGGAGATGATGGTTTTCGCGAAAACGGACAAATAGAGACCGAATTTCGGATTTTGCAAATTTTATTTTTCGATTTTCGCAACGAAAGAGTCGAGTCAGGAAAATTTTTTATGCACCATCGGTTGCGGAATTTTTTTCTCTTTGATTTGAGCCCCATAGAGACTCGATCCGATAAATAGTATTTGTGAGAGAGCAGATATATAATGTGAGAGAGACGAGAGATAAAAGGGAGCGCTTAGCTGCTATCCGGCATCTAATTTTACAGCGGCTCAGCGACCGCACTCGCTTTTATAAATATATCACGCTCACCTGCGGTCCTCTATAAACTTAGAGCTTTGTGGTAAAAAAATCTTGAAAGAGAACTGTCACTAACCCTATCACTTGCCCTTCTACAGGGCAAAACGCGTTCACCCCCCTCCCACCCTTCCTGATTATCGGATCGAGTTATTGTACGGCTCAAATCAAAAAGAAAGAAATTCCGCAACCGATGGCGCATAAAAGATTTTCCTCATTTTACTCTTTCGTTTCGAAAATCGAGAATTAAAATACGCAAAATCCGAAATTCGGTCGCCATTTGTCCGTTTTCGCGAAAACCATCATCTCCTTAAGACATCCTGTAGCAGTGTCCTCATGAAAGAGTTTGCCATATTGATGAACCGGATTGGTCAAGAAATAAAAAAGTTACCTCGAGTCAAAAATCAATCAGTGTTTGCCCTCTCTCTCCCCCCCAAATTAAACTACTGGGTTGAAATTTGGACACAATGCTTGTGTCATGACTATCTATCGGAGGAAATCAAGTCTCGAAGTCACTTTCTTCCATGTGAAAAACGCGAACACGGCTCTAGGTGTGTTTTCGCCGCGGCGAAAATCCATATACTTTCAAATCGCAATATCTCAAGAGCCGCTAGACCGATTTAGACGGGTTAAAATTCAGTTTAAGCGTTTTCGCGAGTACTTTATTTTTTATATAGAAGTCGTTTCGATCTGAAGAAACCTCAGAGAGCTACGTGCGAAAAATCGATTTTCCATATCTTTACATGTTAATTTACCCCCCCTCCACACCTCCCTTAGATTTCATATAGGGACCTCGAATCTATGAAATCACAAAAAAAAATCGAAAAGAGAGACTTCATTTAACGGGATTTTTTCCGCCAGATCGACTCCATTACTACTACAGCCCTTTGACAATCTAAGTTATCATTAAACTCACACATTCTCTTACCTTTGTCCGAAACATAAACGCAATTGTAACGCCGCGCCACTTTCACTACACTGAAAGAGAAAATAAAAATTATTTGTTTGACTATTTTACGCACTTTTCAAATGAACCAATCAGGAGCTCTAGTCAAGTTTGGATTATCGATAACACCAAACTTAACTCTTGACTCTGATTGGCCTGTCAAGTTCGGTGTTTTCAGATTTGTGTATGTTACAGTTAAACGTCAAACATAAATAATCACTCTGTGCACGCATTTAAAAATGAGCAGATTTGGGATTTCGTTCGATGTCAATGGTTCCTGTTATTAAACTTTATTAATTTCTCTGATCAACTTCTTAGCTTTTTTGATAATTTCCTCTAATTTGCCGAATTTTAGATTTTTTACCTTTTACTTTGTTTGTGAAATAGTCTAATAAAATTCCACTCGTGATTGAATTTAACTCATAAGTCTGTCTCTTATTTCATAACTCAACTGAGTTGCTTGAAGAAAACATCAGTCGTCCTACGGACTCGTGGTGTTTTTAAGCAACTCAGTTTCGTTATGAAATGAAATGAATCGACAGACTTATCGCGAAAATTCAATCACTTCGTTTTCCATTACAGAATCCAAATTTTTTGATATTTTAATTATTTTTTAAACCGGATCTAGAATATATTTTTTTTGACTTGATAATAACGAAAGATCATCATTACCTTAAGTTTAAATCAGTTTGTATCTCTATCCAAAAATTGACCTCTTCTTATCTTAGATGAGCCAGAATTTGTAGAGCTTATTGGAATCTTCATGGTATCTGTAATAAAATATTTAAAAATAAAATAAACATTAAAATACATCAAACAGACCCAAACACTTTGAAAAATCTTCTTTTTCCTATTATTATAAAATCACATAAAAAAATCCCAACCTTTACATCCTATATTAAGAACCTCTAGTAGTTTTTAACAAAAACAAAAATTTTATTAAAATTAAAAAAACTTTTCCAAATTGATAGAATACTATTTATATATTTAAATTTATCTTAGTATAAGTTCATGAATACCTCAAATATGATTCAAATGTTGAACTCTTCTTGTCTTAGATGAAACAGAATCCGTAAAACTCATATCAGTAAATAAAATTTATAAAACATAAAAAAACATTGTTACATTATACATTATAGAATAAAGTATAAGCCTGACATATCTGATACGCTCTGTATAGTGCTATTTATAGCCCATGAACATTTTTCACTATCACTGAATGACAAAAAAACAGCGTTATAAAAAGAGATATACCTACGGACTTTTATACCAAAACTTTGTTAAATTACAAAAATATTTTACCTTTGAACACCTCAATTTTGATGGAAAATTCCATTTTCACGATATTTTATTTGTTTTTATAAATTTGAAATCAATTTTTTAATTTAATTATCACAAAACTTTTCTTCTAACATTTTAATGTACGTCTACCATCTTTCTTTGTAATCAACTACAGCTTCAGATATTTTTGATTGGTTGAAATTACCTGTCATCGTAACCTGCCGACTAGATAAGCATAGATCGGAATGTTCTGCGAATTGTCAGGGGCGGCTTGTAATACATTTAGGAATTAGTAGTACAGCATACGTTTATGTGAATGTGATATTCTGTTAATTTTTATAACTAGATAATAATTAGTGCAATTAAATTCGTCCACATTTGCTATTAAAAAAAGAACAAAATACTTGTATAGGAAATAGAGGGTGGGCGAAAATTTTTAAAGCGGAGGATTACGTGGTGATGGAAAAAGTTACAATTTTCAAATTTTGGTCGAAGTTCTATACATAATAGGTGCTTATTTAAAAAATATTATCGACTATACAGGGTGCTTCAGAAGAACGGGAGTAAAATGAATAAATTTAGTTTTTTCTTTATTAACAATACAGTGTGTTTCATAGGTAAACCGACATACGTTAACTGTAAATCGAGTACACTTAGTTCATTCCAAATAACCTTGGTTACTGGATCTAACGCTTTTAAAGGATGTCGATTTCATTACACCAATACATGTCGAAGGTATTTATACTGAAACCGATCTAAACGTTTTTAGTTACAGTTACAGGAGGATCAATATAAACAACAACCATAATTTGTTATGGTTAAAAATAAAATGACACCACAGTCTTTATATCAAATCAATCATTCAAAAATCAAAAATAATTTATTCATCAATTGGATTACAGTGAAAGGATTATACAATATATTGATACATAAATTATGGTTCTTCCACTAAAGGCTAGGCCTTCAAAGTGGATTCTATTTATTTTTATTGTTTTTTTATTAATTTAATTTAATTTAAACGGTGTAATATGGAAAACGTAATTTACTTAAAGAACATCAATAACATAATATAAGATTGTACTATAAGAACATAACATAAGATTCGGAGATAGAGAGCTCAACATAAATATAATCAAATTATTTATATAATATTATTTATAATAATAATATCAAATGCTTCGAGCCGAGGGATAGTGAAAACCATTTGTAGAATTTCATTTTAAATAGTTTTAAATCAAAATGTAATTGAGCTGTAAAGTTTCGGACCTAAATATTGATACGATGTTTGATAAATCGTTTTTCCGGGTTTTGGTACCTTCGACGAAACTTCTTTATGTCTTGTTTCGTAATTATAATTTCTTGGCACTAGATTATTATTTTTATATTTGTGCTGTCTGACTGTTTTGGGCGATTCCAAGTTCCCTGTATATTTGGAGACCCAAACTTTTTAGGCGACACCCTGTAGATGCCTGTGTTCCAACTTAGCGGAACTTATGCTGGAAATGATGATGATGTGGACTGTAATTTCTTTAAAAATGTACGATGAAGTATACTGAAAGAATGCACTGTTTTATTTGTAAATTTCTATTCACAACAATTCTCGTAACACTTTGTAACAATGGTAAAAACTAACAACAGGTTGTAAATGTGGTGCAATTGCTCAAAGAAAGTTCCATCCAACTGTTATCTTGGTAAAATATTGCCTGGTCACCATCAAAATTCACAACACTCCCTTCAGTATTTAAATTTAGGATGTCATTGACATAAACACTAAAAAGGATAGGGCCTAGTATAGTTCCCTGAGGGACTCCATATTTAACTGTTATGAAACTGCTTTTTGTTTCTCCTACTACACACTGTTGTCGTCCGGTTAGGTAGCTTTCAAAGTACTTTTCCTCTTATACCTATATTTTGTAAGGTTTGCAGTAGCTGGGGGTGACTAACGGTATCAAAAGCTTTAGCAAGGTCTATAAAGATGCATAGCTTCATATATATTTGTTGTTAAATAAACTAAAGCATCTTCAGTTGACTTTTTTTGCGGAACCCTAACTGTTTATCAGATAGCAATTAATATTTTTCAAAGAACGAGGTTAATCTTTTCTTTAAAATGTTTTCGAATATTTTCGCAATATATAATATAAAAAGAATACATATCTAAAAACCCTCTGATACTATAATACTATAAAATGAATTTTGTATTTTTAAGTGAACACCGCCTCACAATTTTATAATTCTTCCAAACTCGATTGAATAAGCTGAAAAAACTAATAAAAACTTTACATATAAACTAACAAATTACTAATTACTTTTTCGTATGCTAATTTTAAATGAGATAATGTACATTTCTTTTAATAAAATTGTCAGGAATTCTTTATTATTATTATTGTTATCTTGATTTTAAACTGCAACTTAATCAACTGGAACTGGAAATTTTATTGACTGGAAACAGGAATCTTGATACTTAAATTAGGAATTGATAATTTTTTATAAAATTGTGTCTTGGTTTTTTTTTTTACTATTTACGATTTGTTCTGTTTTCAAAACAGAACTAACAATACCTTTTACAGTTTGACAAATGAAGATAGAAGATATGCTGGTAATTTAAATTGTTTTTATACATTTTATCGATGTTGCTGGTACAAAATGTTCTTAATGTTTGTTTTTATCAAAGGTAATACCACGAGTCCTCCAAATTTTATCGATTAAATTTTTGGTTTTCACGAAAACGGCTTTATTTGGAAAAACCACGAAAACAAACTGATTGATAAAATCAGGAGTCCGCAGGACGAGTGATTTTATCTCAAATCAGTTTGTTTGAGTGGTTTTGCCTAAAATAAAGGCGTTTGAGTATGAAGATCAAAAATTTAATCTATAAAATTTCAGAGGACGAGTCGTATTTGAAAGGATTATTTTTTGAATCATTTTGTACTAAAAACAGAAAACATAGTTATTTATGCAAAAGACACTTTACACACAAATATTGAAAATTTTCTTTATCAATTTAAATTGAAACCTCATGTGAGCTGTTATAGTTTTACATACAGGGCCACCAAGGCGATTTTTTGATTGGCTACCCCGCGGAACGGTGCCGTAAATAAAAGCGAAGAAGAAGCATGAAATGAAGTCTTTCTTAATTTAATTAATTTTAGGTGTTTAGGTATTCAAAAACTGATATTTAATGAACAAAAAGTTTAGTGTTGAAGTGAGGTATGTAAAAGGCGATTTGAAATAAACTAATAAAAACAGGTTAGTTTACAAATACATTTTGAAATTTGGTTATTAACATAGATTTGCAATACATTTTAGTATAATAAAAATTGTTAAATGTTTACATTTGACATTTCAAAAAAGGTAAACATAGTTTAATCAAAAAACAAAAACGACGAAGCTGTTTTATCAGTATAAAACACAATGATTGGTTAGGATCCTGAGCTGTTATTGGCTGAAACCACAAAATCTGACTGTTTTGGCAGATGAAAAAAATAATCACTATTATTTCTTGTTTAATTGTTTATTGGTAAATTATTTATTGTTTTAATCTACTAAAAACATTTAAGTTACAATTTATTTCTTGTTAGTTTCATCCCATTTGTTCTAAGTTTCAGTTAAATTATTTTCTCATTATACGTTTTATGACAATATAGAAATAATCTTTTACCGAAGCCTTTTGTACTTGTAGAATTCATAACATTCACTTTATGCACAAGTTGCAAAAATAGACAGACATATAAGAAAAAGAGATTATAATTTTAAAATTAATGATCTTAGCATAATGTTTTGTTCATTAAAGAAAAAGGTCAGCCGAATACATCATTATTTTCATAGGTACTGTTTTCGCAAAGGACAAAAGAGTCAATCGAACGAATAGTTAAGCGAGTAGTAATTGGAAAATTATAATAAACTACTTTTGGGGTGGGGGGTATCGAAAAATAGTTCATGGACCTAATAAATATAGTTTTTTATTTCCGATATAATAAACGATAAAATAATAGTGGTGGATAAAGGCGCTACTTCTGACTGATCTCAAGATATTTGGCTGTAAGATTTTTAATTGTAGGAGATTATAATTTTTTTTGATACATTTTTGTACATAGACAAATTCGCCTAAAAATATAAATATTGTTTTTTTAAACAAATGATTCATATTAAATGATAGAATATTGAGTATCAGTGACTCTCCTTCGTCCTACATTAAGATTGTTTCAACACGGAGATGTCATTTAAATTATGAGTAACTAAAAATTGAGATAGTTAGAAACAAATGGAAAATCTGTTCTTGCAAATTGTATTACTAAAATTATTTACTTTGTAATGTATTTCTGTTTCTATTACAATTTCACTTTGTTGAATCATTTTCTTTTCAAAATTGTACGAATCTGTCAAATTTTACGACAGCGGCCTACTCGATTCCTTTTTTGTCGAATAAACCGTCAAACATTTCTTATCTTGCATAAATCTCGTAAGTTTTACAAAATAAACCCCACAAATCCTATATCAGCAAAAAGCTCTTAAAAAATGACATGCAATGATTTAATAAAATATAGGGTGATGCATTTGAAAAAGTCGAGTTATTGCTATTTGTAATTTGTCATTTTATCGGACACGGTGGCCTAGTTGGTAAGGCGTCTGCCAATTCAAGTGGAATTAAAGTCAGATAAGACTTTGGCAAGTGCAAAAGGGTATTTGTGTCATACGCAGTTTCATTCACGCCGGACAGGCCGGATGAGATCGGATATCTCGTGAAACTGATAGGGGTTGGTGATACAATTACACACTTGTTAGTCGGTAGATCACCTGTATGACAAAGGCATAGTCCTGAGTTTAAGGTGATTGAGGACCGTGGTTGGGAGCCCACGATAAGCTGTAGGCCCCGTCCAGTTTAAGCCATTAGGTCAGAAAAGAGACGTTAAAATTAACAAACAACAACAATTTGTCATTTTCAAAAAATCTAAACAAGGATAAAAAACCAAAAGCCCATAATTAAGAATTGACATCACCATGGTTTCACAAAGTAATTTTCGTAATGTAAAGTTTAAAATACCCCAACTTCTATACAATTGACGTAGAACTAGATACGATTTTTTTACTAAAAGTGTGACATGCTCTTGAAATCGAAGGATTCAGTCATAAATGATTCCTTTTCTACAACTATTAACAATTTTTAATGGTTCAATTTTAATAACTCATTTTAAATTTTGTTCAACAATGGCTTTGGAGGTATGAGGATAATATAGCAGAGAATTACATTTTTTAGCATTTAGTTTAAGGTTATGATTACTTGAGTAGGTACAAATAGCTTCTAAATCCCGATTTATTATTTGAGATGCTAAATTTACAATTTCAGGTACAAATGAAAAATACAGTTGTGTATCTTCTGCAAATGAGTGTAATTTTAAACTATCCAAAGATTTATAAAGGTCAGAGATATATATTGAGAAAAGAAGGGGTCCAATGACAGAACCTTGAGGTACCTCTGAAGTGACAGATGTAAAATCGGATGAGTTGTTGTCTATAATTACATTTGATAAAGGTTTGATAAATAAAATTTGCACAATCGTAGGAAAATTTCGTCAAATCCAAAATATTTAAGTTCAGCACACAGAAGAGCATAATCGATAGTGTCAAAAGCTTTAGAAAAATCTAGTAGAATGACTGAGGTAGCTTTTCCCTCATCTAATGACCGACGTATATTATCGGTTAAATCTAGAAGTAGTGTCGTTGTACTAAACTCCTTTCGAAAGCCTGACTATATATGTTACTATATTATTATTAAATACATAATCGTATATTTGTTGACAAATAACTTTCTCTAAGATTTTATACACTTTAAAGTTTCTAAATCTAAATCAATGCTGTCCGAAAATCGTTGTTTTCAGGCACAAAAGTCGACATGTTCAATGTTGAACGATATAAAAAACTATATTGTTGTGTGAAACTTGTGAGTTAGAAGTCGTTGACAAATGTAAATACAAGAAATAGGAGACAATGACGCATTTGACAGTAACTTCATTGACAACTAGAGTCCCCTATTTTTTTTTTGGAAACATTAGATAGAGCACATATACTAACGTCAGGGATACTCAACGACCACATTGTTTTATATATCGTAATGTAATTGGGACATAATTAAATGCATTGTGTTGTTGACTATAATGCATTTATAATGAGGTAGTCGCAGGCAGGCGGCTGTGGCCGATTTTCCGCATGCGAACGAATTTTAGCATTCCAGAGGGTTTAATTAAAATTCGTTTTAAATATTTAACTAATGAATATTTTAAAATATTGAAAAATCCCTAGACGAACAGTCTGCGATATGGGAATAACCTTTACACCTAAAGTTTAAAAGAATGTTGTCATACTGAACCAATCTTACGTCGCGTGTATAGTTGATTTGACCAGTGAATGAGTAGTTATTTTGAGGCGTTTGTACTTTGTTTTCTGTTAGACGAACATCTCTGTCGCTCTTTGCCCAGACTTCTTTTTTTTAACAAATTGGGGTTAAATAGTGAATTTCAACAAGTAATTATAATAATTTTATAGCTATTAAGACAACTAGGGTTTTATAGACAGTTGAAAAATCGAGGTCGAAGTTTAAATCCAAGCGAACGAAGTGAGCGCGGATTTAATAGACCGTGACTTTCCAACGAAGTCTAGCGACAAGTGTCATTCCAAGATATTTTGCTGTATTAGCATAGGGAAGCTTAGCGTTATTTATTTTTATGGGAATGCGTTTGTAATTTTCGGTTAGCTTCTTCATAGTCTTTTCCAACAGCCAGAATGGCAGTATCATCAGCAAATGTTACAATAATATCGTGCTCAAGGTTAGCAACATAACTGGTATACAGTAAGTAGAGTACTGGACCTAGTGCACTACCTTGGGGTAGACCTACCAGAATATACATCTTCCTGTTTTATTCTCAAATATCTGTTTGATAAATTGGATTTTAAGAGTTCTGAATACTGACGTGTTAGTAACAAATTTAACTTGTAGTTAAGGCCCTCATGCCAAACTTTATCAAAAGCCTGAGTCACGTCTAGGAAGACGGTGGAACCACAATCCACTCCACAAAAGTGGAAATTGTAGCAACGATGCTAATGTGGGGGCCAAGAATAATAATTTTAATCCACTCTTCGGAAGTGGCAAGTTCCATTTTCATAATTGTAATTTTTAGTGAATAAATGTTAAATGTGGAAGCGTATTTTAAATAGCTATAAAGTATGTTACCATTGACGACGTATTTTATAAGAAACGATGGATTTTATTGACAACTTAAAGTGATACTAATGGACCATAGTAACAGTACAAAGTGTCAAGTATTAGAAAAAAATGATTAAATACCATTCTGCCATATACTTCTAAATCAACTCCTAATTTTAATATAAATCATACCGTTAAATTAATTAGCTTTACCGAATTAAACATGTTTTTAACATAAAGTCGACGTAAATCAAAGACTTAGTGTCTTGACGCCCGGCCTCCCTTGATATTATTCTTCGACATAATTACAAATTATGGGTTCATAAAGGAGATGCCTTTTAAAAATCAGGGAGCAAATAACCTTCTGCTGAATTGCCATAATTCAAAGAAAGTTCTTAATTAAAAAATCTCGTACAGCCTCACAAATTTGATTTTTAATTAGTTTTCCTATTTTGTTTATATCTCCCAGGAGTGGTTGTAAACTTTCGGCCACTCATGTACCAACCAAATAAAGAGATAAATAAAAAAGTTATACATGAATTCTGAAATATTTGGAAAAGATTGCCAAGTCTTGGGTGATATATTTATACCTCAACATACAAAGTTATACAAATATTCTCCGCTCAAACTAACTGATGGTACAATAGGAAGCATGAAAGTCTTGATTAATTATGGCCGTAATTCCAAGCATGTTCACATATTTTTGATTTTTTATCTGGGTTTTTTCTTATGATAATATTATTATAACAACTTCATTTATGACGAAGTATAAGTAGCACAATTTTATAAAGAAACGAAAATTTTTAGATTATATAAAAATATTTAAACCTGCCCTGACTCCACGTGTTCATAATTAATGTTTAGTCCCTCCATTTCAAAACTTTTTTGATTGACATCGTAAGCCAATGAATAGGGGCCTAAGTTTGATTGCTCAAAAATTAATTAGTTTACTCTAGATTACGTTTCTCGAGTATAAAAGTGATATTGAACCCTCAAAGATGGCTTGAGAATTACGTTATAAAATAATGGAGTTGTTAGAGCATTTAATTGGATGTAAACGTAAACAATTGTTTTGACAGCTTTGGCTTGTTTGGCTTTTTCACTAAAATAAATATATTTTAAAAATATATACCTTGTAAATTTAAAAAAGCAGCAAAAGCTCATGTAAAAATTTCGTTATAGCTGTTTTAAATATCAATATAGCAAGCAAAATGTGAAAGGGTGTAATTATCATTGAAAAAAGTGGTAAACATCAGTGAAAAATTTTGTTCCACTCATATAAAATTTTAAATTGTGTACCAATAGATTATATGGCCATCATTTACTTTGTCTACAAAATCAAAAACAAATACTAAAATGTACTTTACACAAAAAAATAAATTATCCTTAAAAATATTGTTTCTTATGCTGTTATTTATTATTGGCGAAGGAGCATTGCGTTTTTGGTGAATGCGCTTTTTGGTGGCGGAGCATTGAAAAAAATGGTGCGCCAATAAAAATACCAAGATCACTATTATAGTTGTCTGTAGTGCGCTCAAAGTCACGTTTAGTTCAAATTTAATTATTTTAGTCTCTCAAAGAAGACAATTTGGAACAAATACTATATTTTTTATTTTTACATAGGGTGATCCTTAAGTAATTGTACATAGAAGTATGGTAGATTCCTCACTATAAAATATTACGATTTGAATCAACTTGCTCTAATAAAATGTGCTAATAAGGAATATACAGGGTGTTAAAGGTTAAATTTTAAGATTTATTTTGTGCAATAACTTTAGCGTTTTTGGATACAGGGTGACCCAGGGGTACGTGCATGCTCCATAACTTTTTTTCGACCGACAATGGGCACATTCTAAAAATATTTTTATTTATATACAGGATGTCTCAAATAAGATACACAACTAAGTTCTGGTTTTTAGATGGCAACCCCGCATTTTTGTTACATTTTTAGATTCGCCATTAAATTGTCGATATAACACACCCGGGTTTATTAGACTTACCTGCAATAGTATTTGACTTATGTCAATTTATGTGTCAAAATAGCGTCGTGCAGAGATCCACAAAAAAATTCAGAACTTCAGAACTGTTCAAGATAACTTAATCAACTTTTTTCCAGTCGATTCCTGAAGCTTCAGCGCATCTTCTGAGTTGTAAGCGAATTCGGAGTCGACGTTCTACCGCATACTACGATTTTTTGAAAATTACAGATTACAAATAGCAATAACTCGACTTTTTCAAATGCATCACCCTATATTTTATTACATCATTGCATGGCATTTTATATTTTATTACATCATTGCATGGCATTTTTTAAGAGCTTTTTGCTGATATAGGGTTTGTTGGGTCTATTTTGTAAAATTTGCGAGATTTATTGCAAAATAAGAAATGTTGACGGTTTATTCGAGAAAAAAAAAGAATCGAGTAGGCCGCTGTCTTAAAATTTGACACATCCATATACTTTCAAATAATTGTAAGCGTCTAATTAAAGGAAAAAAAAAGGAATCGTGTAGGCCGCTGTCTTAAACTTTGAAACATCCATATATTTTCAATAATTGTACGCGTCTAATTAAAAGAAAAAAAGAATCGAGTAGGCCACTGTTTGACATATTCATATAATTTTGAAAAGAATGTGTTTAAACAAAAGGAAATTGTAATAGAAACAGAAATGCATTACAAAGTAAACAATTTTTATAATATTTACAAGAACATGAAATAATGATTAATAGGATACAATATAAATATTTTTGATTTATAACAAATGCTCGAATAGGTCACCATCATGTTCCACGCAAACTGCTAGTCTTCTAGTAAATGAGTCCCGAACTCTAGCAAGCATTGCTCCATCAACTGAACGGAAGGCTTCCGTGATCCTGTTTTTCATATCATCTGCAGTTGTTGGACGATCTCTGAAAACAGTTTCCTTCACGTACCCCCAAAGAAAAAATCTATAGGAGTAAGGTCTGGAGATCGCTCGGGCCAAGGAATAATACCTCTCCCTATCCAACGATTAGGGTAGGAATTATCTAACAATTCTCGCACCATCCTATGGTTATGCACTGAAGCACCATCGTGTTGAAACCACATTGTCCCTCTGGTATTCAAATCCACTTCTTCTTAAATTTTGGGAAGATGTTCGCGAAGAAACTGTAAATACCTTTCACTATGCAGCACATTGTCAAAAAACAATTTCCTTTTTGGTATAAGATACACTACCAGTGAGTTCAAACCGATCTCTCAACTTTAGGAATGAAGACACCCGTGGAGTTCTTGTTTCTGGATATTTTTGCAGGTAGATTCTGCTTGCTAATAAAGGATTTCTATCAGCTTCGCCAATACAGTAGACCATATTCACTAATTCCTCGCGAGTAAAACTCATGATTAATAATTAGATGCGTACAATTATTGAAAGTATATGGATGTGTCAAATTTTAAGACAGCGGCCTACTCGATTCCTTTTTTTTAATTAGATGCATACAATTATTGAAAGTATATGGATGTGTCAAATTTTAAGACAGCGGCCTACTCGATTCCTTTTTTTTTTCTCGAATAAACCGTCAACATTTCTTATTTTGCAATAAATCTCGCAAATTTTACGAAATAGACCCAATATCAGCAAAAAGCTCTTAAAAAATGCTATGCAATGATGTAATAAAATATAGGGTGATGTATTTGAAAAAGTCGAGTTATTGCTATTTGTAATTTGTAATTTTCAAAAAATCGTAGTAGGCGGTAGAATGTCGACTCCGAATTCACCTACAACTCAGAAGATGCGCTGAACCTTAAGGAATCAACTGGAAAAAAGTTGATTAAGTTATCTTGAACAGTTCTGAAGTTCTGAACTTTTTTGTGGATCTCTGCACGACGCTATTTTGACACATAAATTGACATAAGTCAAAAACTATTGCAGATAAGTCTAAGAAACCCGGGTGCGTTATATCGACAATTTAATGGCGAATCTAAAAATGTAACAAAAATGCAGGGTTGCCATTTAAAAAATCAGAACTTAGTTGTGTATCTTATTTGGGACATCCTGTATATAAATAGAAATATTTTTAGAATGTGCCCCATTGTCGGTCTTATCGTTTAAAAAAAATCAAACCGATAGCTTGAATAGAAAAAAAGTTATGGAGCATGCACGTACCCCTGGGTCACCCTGTATGTATACTTAAAAATTTGGAACCTGGGGGTTTTTGGGAACGAGAAATCATAACCTGGTACCTACTTCGGTGTAATTTGTAGAGGGCGCTAGTTAGGCCACATTTGTGGCATACATGCGCCATAAACTTTTTTGCTCTTTAAGTTAGCGCTATTTTTGAAAAAGAATATTAAATCATAAATGAAGTTTTCATAATAATATTATCATAAGAAAAACCCAGAGAAAAAATTTTGTAATTAACTATTTTTGCAAGATAGGAATCCAAATTTTTGAAATACCGACCGAACAATTCATTCATTATTATTTATCAGTGCCTCTTCTTTAACTTTGTGTTTATAAATATTATGTTCTTTTGATAATCTAGTTGAGGAATTTCATTGTATTTTATGGCCAAAATCCAAAGCATGTTTACATCTTTTTATTATGTCTATGTAATAAAAGAATTTTCTCAAAGAACAAATACCTAATTAGAATGGGACGGTGGATATGTTAAGGCACATGTGTAGTGAGGTAAAAGTTAATCCGCATTTTTCTTTCTCATGCATGTAATGTGTGATGTTGCATTTATAAATAAACGATTCTAATTAGGTATTTATTATTGATAATTCTTGCTAAACATTTTTTTTCAAATTTACCATGAGATGATGAGTGATTTAATCAGTAGGTAGTAGGCAGTAAGTGCATTTATTTTTAATGTAACTTTTGATTTATTTTATGCAATAAATATTCCAACGAATGCTAAATTATTTAGTTTTTTTTTACTTTAATAATTAATTATAAGAAGGCCATGAACCTAAACTTGAACATCATTTTTAATTCCTATAAATATTCTCAAATGACATTTTGTTCTATATATTTTAGAAATTTTATTATTGATTTATATGTCACGCAGAACTTTTTATAAAAAATATTCCCATTTGTCGCCATCTTTTTCAGACATACATAAGTATCTCAACCAAAACTCTAATTTTAAAATAAAGTGGCGTATTTTAATATGTAGATTAAGTGTATGGTTTTAATTCATAGAGTTATTTAGAAGTAGCCATTATTCAAACCACAGAAAATATCTAGTTATTTATTTTAGATCTGGTCAACATAAATCCAGAAATCAAAAATTCATTATAAAAGCTGATCTGCAACATAAATCTGCTCACTTCGGATTACGCTTATTACAAAAATATATCACTTATCTGAACTGAGTTGATTTCCAATTTATGACTGACATCACAAATCCAATCTGAATGAATTGTGGCCTAGCTGCAGAATATCCTCTTCTATTTTTTTCCTGCAATCGTATGTCCTATCGTTTTGATATTGAGATTGGTCCATAAGGACAGTGGCGTAGCTTTAAATAAATCGTCAAAAGTTATGGAAAATTAAATAACACTTTAAAATTCCAATTTCAACGAATTTTTCGATTTTTGTAAAAAAAATTAAAATTCAAATTATGTATGCCACAAATCCCAACAACAAAATATTTTTTCTACTGTATCAAGCAAGTATTCACTTAAAAACTACTAAAGAATATTCATTTGAAAAAAATTTGATCAAAATTCTGTTTATACAGTATGTCTCTCTAAGTTAGAACCATGTGGAAAACTTTTTTATTATTAATTTTAGGAAAAAAGTTATTCTTTATAAAAAGTTCTGCATTTTCTAAAACCTAAAATGCAATAATCAGATATCAAATTGTAGGTTACACAAAAAATATTAAAAATTAAAACTTTGTGTCGGAATATCTTGTTCAAAACCGGTACGTTGACGTAAAATTTTATTAGAAACAAATTTTTTTAATTACTTTTTTTTTCATATTTCAAAAATAAAGGTAATTTACTCTTGAGCAAAATTCATATTTTTTGACAAACCTCATATAGGACTGCAAAAATTTTATATCTGATAGTTGCATTTTAGGTTTTAGTACATGCAGAACTTTTTATAAAGAATATTTTTTTTTCCTTACACTAATAATAAAAAAGTTCTCCATATGGTTCCAACTTTCTGAGACATACTGTATAACATTTTTTAATAGAAAACATTAACTTGAGTCTTTAGTTCTACTGGAAATTGAACCTTTTCGAAATTTTAAGACAAAATAAATATTTTTTAAAAGCCTAATCACGTTACACCACTGTTTATAGAGTAATTAAAAAGATATAACAGCTGAAGGTTGAATTGTTCCTCGAACAAATGACAGTCATGTATCAAATTTTATGACCGAACCTGTTCGATATGTGGTTGTTTCTTTTTTATCTCATAAATCGGAGCTACCGGAATTGCAACGATCACTGAAAATTTCTGAAAGATCAAATTTCATTGTTGTTTTCAACTTCTGAGATAAGTAACGACAAACAAATTTAAAGTAAAAACATAAAAAGGGACAACTATCAGAAGAGATGGAACTATTAATTATATCTAGAGACCATATTAAGGATGAAGAGGGTAAAAAGAGCCAAATTTAACGACATATGACGGCTACATAACTAATTGTGTATAATAGGTATAGAACTGGCCTTAATACCCTTCCTTGTGGTACTCCTGCCTTAATTTCTTTAATTTTAGAGTATGCTTCTTCTTGTTTTATCCTAAAGTATCTTTCTGATACACATATATGATGCTAATAATTCTGAACTATTTTGGAAATAATCGATTTATTGTGTTTAGAGTCCTTCGTGCCAAAATCTATGGAAAGCTTGCGCTACATCAAGGAAGACACCAGACCTTTTTTTCTTCTAAGGTTTTTTCGTAAGTAATATCATTAGGGCATCTAATTCTTCGGAAAAAATCGAAAAAACACGTTTCTAAGTAATATTTTAACAAGACGCATGAGTGCTGGTGGCAACAAAAATCCGAGTCGAAGCCGAGGATTTTTGCACCTGCACGAATGTAGGTATTAATTTGAAAACTGAAAAACAGGTAATTTATTTAATCACAAAATACTACAAACTTAATTATTTATGGTAAAATTAAAAGATAAATTGCAATTTTGGTACACAGTGTTTGAAATCATTATTAAGTCATTGATAACGTTGGTTGTAGGTAAATCATTAATGTTGTTGATGGGTCCAGCTGTAGAGTGAGAAGCTCGAGGAATGGCTGCAGGATCTTCTGTTTTCTGTTTTTTAGCTGGAGGTTCTGAGGCGTTACTTCTAAGGGTGTTTGTGATGTTGGAATAATGCTCATTATCCATTTGCAGTTAAGGCTTAATTGAGTTGGCTGAACTGTGGCCAGTAATTTTAATTAATTGTTGTTCACCCAACCCTCCTTTAGCCAGGTTACTGACTGCTGTCGACCGCATAGAGTGGTTTGTTATTTTTATTTCTTTTTTATTTAATCCTGCCTTCTCTGCTGCTTCTTTAGTCCATTTCGAAAGTTCGTTTTTTCACACTGTATTGTTTTTGAACAATACATGTTCTTTGTTCCATGATGGGTCTACTGTTAAGAATAATCTATCAGTTGTTATTCTAGATGAACGTTTATCCATTAGAAATTTAAAAAGACGGACTAGACAAAAGGTAGGGTTCTTCGTGTTGGGGACCAGCCATTTACTATTGGCCATTTTTTTCTCCACCCTGGGCCGTTTTATTGAAGAGATGATTATATTCTACTCTGCCTAAAAAGTAGGATTTTTTATAAATTTGTAACTATGTTATCTACCTGTCTTAATCCCAGAATTACCCACTTTCTCTTTAAAATAATGAACTCTGCAATTGACTGCTTCTCCACCTCTCCAGGCAAGTTCTACTGAAGCGATATGGTAAAATTTTCGCTGGAGTTCCGCCGGAGTGTCTTCGTCCCATAATAAAACCATTGCGTGGTATTCTTCCAATTTTAATGAAGCAGAGCTCGATTTCCTTTTATTGGCGCACATCTGCAAATTCTTTCGTTTCGCATTGAGCTTTCCTACTAGACTTGAAGATAATATTTTTAAATGGATCAAAAATTATTTTCCACTTCATAAAATACATCACGTGCATTTTTTTCGCAACGGTGTTCCACATTGTTTTAACAACTAGTTCTTTGTAATTTTGATCGTCTTCTTTCTTCATATTCCACGCCCAATCTTTCAGGATTAGGTTTAGTTGCCCTAAACTTGTAGTTTGCAAAAGCTCGTATTTCTTTGCCTTGCAGAATTCCGTAAACTGTTTCCATATTGACGTATGGGTTTTAACGGTATTGTACGGTAAACTTTTCTCAATCGCCAGATCAATATTAGTCATAGAATCACTTCCAAAGCGACTCATTTTCACTACATAAGCTGACTAGCACCGTTTAAAAGCAATATTACAAAATTTATCGACAATAAAATAAGAAAAATGCTTCGTTTTTGGTGTCCTAGGATACCATAATTACTTGCTATCAAAGGTATTGTAATTTTTGGTGACAACAGCTGTCAAGTTTTGCCGCGGGTAAACTCGAAACCAGAAACCATTTGTAATTCAAAAATGCGCGTTTGTGATTGGTAGAAATTAAGACGAGGGCGTGATGGAATTAGTTTCTTTTCTTCTATAATACGTTTTAGTCTTTAGCCACTATATATGACTATAACTTTTAAGGAGTCATCAAAGCTAGACGACGTTTTCTTTAGAATGTTAAAAATCCTTAAATGTCGATTATTTTCTTTGACAGAATTGCAGTATTGAAGATAGAAATAAAAATTCATCGTATGTAACGATAATAATGACAGAAACAATTACATTTTGTGCAGAAGTATGATCACGTATCAAATATAGATAGAAAGTTACTGTGATATAATTACTAATATTGTAACAATTTATATTATAATGTTTAATAACTTATTATTTAGTGCGTTAAAAGATTAATGTCTTTAATCAAATATGAAGCATTTTTTGTAAATTAATTTTTTTATTAACAATAGCGGATGATTAATAAAAAGAAACTGTATTTTCATAAAAGCAGTACTAATTACACGTTAACCACCACTCTCGTCTGCGCAGCAATAAATCTTTGAAACCAACTTATTATTTATGAGTATCGAAGAAAAGTCTATAAAGCAAAATTAAATTAACAAATAAAAATATTTTTACGACTTTCAGTATACGAGCTTCATAAAAATCAGTGTCACGCTGTAGCTTTCGGTATAAAACTCGTTCAATATCATTAGTGGCTTCTGAAGGGGCTCACCGGCCGTAAGAAGACGTTTATCAAGGTAAAACTGGACGTAGGAACTTCATTAGCGTGATTGACAATCTTTATATCCGGGATTTAAGTTTCAATTTTCCAGGAATTGATTGAAAATATCAAATAGTATTATTACGTAAGAATCTATAAAAAATACAAACAAAACAAAATACAGTTCAGAGATGAGTTTTTCTTAAAAAAAAAATAAAATTTAGAATTAATTTAAAAAACTAACTTAAAAAATTAAAACAGCGACATTTTAAAAATGGAACTTCAATAAAAATCCTATTATATTGTAGAGTCCCGATAACGCAGCGGTTTCACTTGCATTTTGTGTTCTTTTTGCTTCAAATGAGATATATAATACTGTCTAAATAGTTTTTTTAATGCCTGCTTAAAATCGTACGAACTTAAAAATAGACACAAATAATTTTGATAAAAATTTAATTTCCACCAATCACAAACACGCAATAAGTTTTGTAATATTGTTTTTAAACAGTGCTAGTCACCTTATGTAGTGAAAATGAGTCGCTTTGGAAGTGATTCTATGATTAATATTGATACGGCGATTGAGAAAAGTGTACCGTACAATACCGTTAAAACCCATACGTTAATATGGAAACAGTTTACGGAATTCTGCAAGGAGCTTTTGGAAACTACAAGTTTAGAGCAACTAAACCTAATCCTGAGAGATTGGCCGTGGAATATGAAGAAAGAAAACGGTGAAAATTATAAAGAACTAGTTGTGAAGACAATGTGGAACACCGTTGCAAAATAAATGCAAGAGATGTATTTTATAAAGTGGAAAATAATTTTTGATCCATTTAAGGATATTATCTTCAAGTCTAGTAGGGAAGCTCGTAATGCGAAACGAAGGAATTTGCAGATGTGCGCCAATAAAAGGAAATCGAGCTCTGCTTCATTAAAATTGGATGAATACTACGCAATAGTTTTATTATGGGACGAAGACACTCCGGCGGGATTTCAGCGAAAATTTTACCATATCGTAGAACTTGCCTGGAGAGGTGGACAAACAGTCAATTGCAGAGTTCATTATTTTAGAGCAAATGGATAATTCTGGGAATAAAACAGGTAGATAACATAGGTACATATTTTTTAAAATAACTGATTTTCAAAAATTCTACTTTTTAGGAAGAGTAGAATATAATCCTCTCTTCAATAAAACGGCCCAGGATGGAGAAAAAAGGGCCTATAGTAAATGGCTGGTCTCCAACACGAAGAACCCTACCTTTTGTCCAGTCCGCCTACGTTCATCTAGAATAAGAACTGATATATTATTCTTAACAGTAAACCCATCATGGAAAAAAGAACGATCAAGTGGATGGTACAAAAACACTCCGGTGGGAAAAAACGAACTTTCGAAAGGGATTAAAGAAGCAGCAGAGAAGGCAGGATTAAATACAAAAGAAATCAAAATAACAAACCACTCTATGCGGTCGACAGCAGTCAGTAACCTGGCTAAAGGAGGGGTTCGTGAACAACAAGTAATTAAAATTACTGGCCACAGTTCAGCCAACTCAATTAAGCCTTATCTGCAAATGGATAATGAGCATTATTCCAACATCACAAACACCCTTAGAAGTAACGCCTCAGAACCTCCAGCTAGAAAACAGAAGATCCTGCAGCCGCTCCTCGAGCTGGACCCATCAACAACATTAATGATTTATCTACACCCAACGTTATCAATCAGTTAACAAAGATTTCAAACAATACTCCTACTGTGTACCAAAATTGCAAATAATATTTTAATTGTACCATAAATAATTAAGTTTGTAGTATTTTGTTATTAAATAAATTACCTGTTTTTCAGTTTTCAAATTAATACCTACATATTTATTATGTATGCATATATAATAGGTAATATGTTTTGTAAGCTATGTGTATGCATGAAATGGTCTTGTCAAATACCATTCGGGCATCTAATTTTTCCTATGAAAAAAATTAGATGTCCGTAATTTTCTACGCCGTATGACTCGGGAGGAGTTTATTTTCGTGAAAAATTGTATTTAACATTAATTCATTAAAAAAGGATAAAATTGAATAAATTGAATTGAATTTTTTAATAAATAAGCGATTTGAAAAATATGCAATATTTCACCAAATATATTGATAGTGATGTCTATTTAAGCATGTATTCTTAAATGTAAAATAAGCATAAACCCAGACTCATAAATTTGATGAAATCCAAGAATTTTCTCACACGAAACCACAAAAGTCTCCTCTAATGCTAAATAATTGAATCGAGATTTTGTTTTATTTATTTTACAGACAAAGGTGAGACACACAATTCAAACTGGATAAGAGTCCCATTGCCGTAACCGTAACTTGCTTTCAGATTTCCTTTTATTGCTGAAACTGTAAATAAGAGGATAAGAACGATTTCTGGGAATGCAGAAATTTATATGGAAAGAATAATGAAATAGAAAAATTGGTGGATTTAGCAGTGGGTTGACGTTTTCTAAAGTAAAGGTTGCTCTTTATCGATCGTACATAATATTTCCTGTATATAATACTACGATAGGCTCAAGGAATTTATGCTTTTGGGTAAGAAATGTCGAACTTTTTTAAAAAAAGCTGTCCAATGATAACAATCTCCTTTCTCCACCCCGACCCCCTGTGGGTGAGGTGGTAACTTTAAAATCTTAAATCTAAACCATTATTTTTTATTGCAGATTCGGATTCTACATTCTATGTATTGCCCGAAATATTTTTCTTAATAGGATGATGCACTAATCGCAACGTTTATATTTTGAAACTATCTGAATATCTCGAAAAATGCACTTTGGATCGAACACCGAAAGAATAAATGCTTAGTATTTTTTTAAAGTTATCCAAAGAAAGTTATCCAAAGAGGATTCTTACTTTAAAATTTCAAAAGAAAATCCCCATTTTGTATTGCAGAATTAGATTTTACGCTTATTTTTTCCTTGAAACAATTTCTTTAATTCGTGAGAGCGTTGAATTTATCAGATTCTACTTTTACTTTTATCCGGGAATAACGAGGTGGACGTAGGAGGTTTCTGATTTCACGGGGGTGAGTACCCTTGTCACTCACCATCGGGATGCTTGTTCTAAATGGCAATAATCGCAACGTTCCCTACTTTTGTTGTTGTTTTGTTAATTTTAACGTCTCTCTTCTGACCTAATGGCCTAAACTGGACGGGACCTACAGCTTATCGTGGGCTCCGAACCACGGTCCTCAATCACCTTAAATCCAGGACTACGCCTTTGTCATGCAGGTGATCTACCGACTAACAAGTGTCACCAACCCCTATCAGTTTCACGAGATATCCGGCCTGTTTACCGGCGTGAATGAAACTGAGTATGACACAAATACCTTTTTGCACTTGCCCAAAGTCTTATCTGACTTTAATTCGAACCTACTCCCCGAACACTGACCAAGCTGAATCGGCAAACGCCTTACCAACTAGGCCACCGTGTCCGGTAACGTTCCCTACTTAATTATATGTTCAAATTGCTGACCTCCATCTACTAGACTACTGTCCCAATCGAACATATATGTTATCAATTATTTTTTGGTGGTATGATCGTATAAAACATTATATTTTTTTTTTTGGGTATTTTTTCGTTTTTTAATCTGTAGTATATATCTTAATGAAATATATACATCACTTAATGATACAATTTTCACAGCTTCAGTATTTTGTGACTTCGCAAAGTCCTTTGATTGTGTTAATCATGAAATCTTAATTAAGAAACTACAAATTTATGGCGTACGGGGTTCTCCTTTGCAAACTTACTTAGAAAATAGAAATCAGCAGGTGCGTGCTAATGGATGAGGATTCTTCAAATCGTCAATTAGCAATGGAGTACCTTAAGGTTCAGTATTAGGTCCAATTTTATTATTATTCATCAACGATATCACATACTTAAAAATAAGTGGTAGAATTACTTTATTTGACGATGACAGGAGTGTAACCTGGAGTAGAGTTCTGATATATAGACATTACAATCTAGCATAAACAAAGATCTAGTAACTATCAAGTCCTGGTCTGACTCGAATGGGCTTTATTTCAACACCAGTAAAACTGTAGCAATTTCTTACAGAGGTACCTTACAGCCTATAACTCTAAGCAATAATCCGATTCTAATGGTGAACTCAATTAAGTTTTTAGGTCTTTATATAGACAAATTCCTGAAATGGTCCACTAATATTGATACCTTGGCAAAAAAATGATCTTCTGCATGTTTTGCCATTAAAACTATTTCTAAAGTGTTAACCCCTACTACTGCATTAATGACCTACTTTTCCTTCGAATCTATTTTCAAATTACAAAAAAGAGCAATTCGTTATGTATTTCGTTTAAGTAGTAGGACACACTGTGAAAATTACTTTACAAATTTCAAAATTCTAACCTTTCCTGCTCTATTTATCTTTGAATCCGTCTGCTTAATTCGCAAGCACATTCAAAAGTTATCGGAAAGACCAACTCGTAAATATCCTACAAGAAATTTAGATACTAATGTTTACTTAACTATACCCACCTGTGACCTAATAAAAAAATTCTATTACCTACAATGCAAAAAAATTGTATAATAACCTCTCGATACAGTTAAAATCTATAAATTCATATAAGTTCAGAAGATCGACTAGCGCTTTTCTTCAAGAAAGACCATTTTACGCAGTGGCAGAATTCTATAACGTGCCTTAGACTTTTGGGTTGCAGCATATAGGAGCAATAATTAAATTAAATTAATTTGAAAATTTTAATTTGAAAATTTTAATTTGAAAATTTTAATTTGAAAATTTTAATTTGAAAATTTTAATTTGAAAATTTTAATTTGAACTTTAATTTATAGTTACGGACATTGCATATCCAATGCAATTGTTATTCATATTTTGTTTGTGTTGTGTTTTGTCTAGTAATTTATTTTTATTATGATTAGTTTTAAATTCGCTTCGTCTATAAAATTTTTGTAATTTTTCTTTGACAATAAAGCATATTCTCTCTCTCTCTATATATACTTCTCAAATCTAAATGTGAAAATTCTAGCTTTTTGTAAGAAAAGCTTGGCTTAGCTACTATGAAAGCATACATCGGATTTACGCTTTTTAAATGTTAATAAACAATATGCACATGCTTTGTTACTCGTTTTTGACATATTGCTGCTAGTTATGATGTTATATCCTGGCATTATGTAAATCGTAAATCGTTGCCGATGAAAATGCTTATTAATCGTTTCCTGACCCTTGGCAGAGTTCACAGCGAGTCCAATTCGATTTGAACGAACTAACAGCAAACTGAAATATAAGTTTTATAAAATTAATAACCGAATTCACCTAGAAGATTTTTTTGTTACTATCACTAGACCCAATTTTGAAGAATAGAATGTTTTAGTTGTTTAATTTTCTATATTCTGTATTATTTTTTTATAGTTTTGGTATCAAATACGAGGTATGTGCTGTTTTTTTATTATATCGTGTGTTTTGTCCTAATAAAAAGCAAATGTCTACTTTCAAATTTGTTATGGTTGTAGCTTTAAATACATTTCTAAAACTTAAAGAGTTCCAAGTTCCAAGTATTTTAATCATGGGTGAAGTGTTTTCAAGAATCAGGTCAATTAATAAATCGTTTAGGAAGGTTTCGAAATACATCCGTATTTAACAAGGGCTTAGATGGATGAACCACATATACACGGTTTCTTACATCCAATAAACTTGACCATCTCAGTCATAAACCTCACAAGAGGTTTTTCCATATCTTTTACTGCCTTTGTGGTTTCGAAAGCTGTTGGTTTCCTCTCGCCATCGTAATTGTGCATACCTACAAAGAAAACGTATTTTTTAAGCACCCCAAGAATTTTTTATTGCTATTTTGTTTTTCAATTAAGTTTTTAACATTTTAACACTATTTGATTTTCAATCACCAACCACCAGTATGATGAAAATGAAGCAGTAGCAAAATTACATTTGGCAGTTTTAGAAAGTCTGCGATTTGTTTGGTTGATTTTAATTTGATGTTTATTCTATCTGGTGGTCTTTAACGTACTCTTTATTATACAGGGTGTTTAATAATTTCACGTAAAAAATATAATTCTTAATTTATACCGAGTGACCCTTAAAAATAACGAGAATATGAGCATATCTGCCTGCACAAACATTTATTCAACCGAATTGTGTCGCTGAGTCAAAGTTACCAGCTATATTGTGTACCACCGTTTACCTAATTTGGTTTTGTGTCGAAATTTCGCGATAATGAAGGTGAATCATCAAAATGTTAATTTTAATGTCCCGCCCCAGCAATCAGACCTAGAATCCAGCCAGCCATGGGCCAATGAAGGCCAGGTACCTGATTAAACCATCTCTGGAATGACAGAAATACTTTTAATTTATAGTAAAAACACGACAGAACGCATTTTCCGCTAAATAGTATCATTTTTTAAATAGAGAGCAAGCACAGAAAGACCGTTACGGGTAATAAATACAGAGGAAGAGATTATACTTGTTTAAAATTGATTTGGAGAGTGAAGTTGAATTGTAATTTAATTAATCATAATCTCTGACAATCACTGGCTCGTACTTAAATCTTTATATTGTTAATAACCGTTAAATTACCTATATCAACTATTTGACTGAAAGCAAATACTGTAAGGCCTGAATGTTTAGCGACTATAATTTCAGGAATCGATGACACTCCAACAGCATCTATTCCGAAAGTTGACAACATTCTTATTTCTGCCACCTAAAATGAAAGTTTCAAATGATTCATTTTAAATATTAAACAAAATGTTATAGCGTCAAATCCTTTTCGATTTGTTATAGAAATAAAAACAACTTTCACTCTTGCGAAAGTACCGGGATTTTTGGTGTTTCTGATCCTTCTAAAAAGACAGTTCCACAATTTTTTTTGTACTTACTGATTCGAAAGATGGGCCTCCTACAGATGCACAAACTCCCTCATGGCACTTTTTATTTAATCCAAGCTTCTTTGCAACCGTCAAGCCATATTTTCTAAGATCCATGTCATAGCATTTTTCTAGAGACGGAAACCTTTCTCCAAACTTGTCTTCGTTAGGACCTCTTAATGGATGGTTGCCACAAAATCCAGGAAAATAAACGTGGTCTTTAATTATCACGATATCTCCCAAGTTGTATTTTTCATTAATTCCAACAGCAGTATTCATGACTATTATGTATGAACAGCCCAATAACTTAAATATTCTGCAAGGCATAGTAACTCTCCATATTGGGTAACCTTAAAAAATAAAATACCAAACTTACTAGTGCTACTTTCTGCAACCCGATGAAGTAAAAGAAGTTATGCGACAGCTCAAGATCAACAAGTCTATGGCCAATGCCGAAATACTTGCAGAACTCTTCAAATATGTAGAATAACTCAACCAACTTCAGAAAATAATAATGAAGGTCTGGAGATACTCAGATATGCTATCTATCGATTACTTTTTCTAGCTGAAAGTGGATAAGAGTAAAAAGTAAAAAGAAAAAGAAACGGATAATAAAAAGAGCGATTACTACTAACAGTAGTGGTTGATGGTATTAACTTAGGTCTTAATAAAAATAATAAATAATTAAAACAATTAAAACATTAAGATTGCTGTAACGGATAATGAAAGTTGCAGAAACCTAACAACGATGATTAATAGTTAGGAAATATCCTTGTAGTCGAAGCCTAAGAATATTCTTCGTTCAATTTACCACTTAAAATGAATGCATTATTTTTAAACATAGAGGTTATTTTAAATAATCAGCTTGTGGAATAGCTCAAGTATAAACAGGAGGTACAAAAATGTTCATAAAAAGAAACAGAAAGGTACATACCAAGAAAAATTTTACTTTTTATTGCTTACCTTCATAAAAATAGTACCGTTCTCTCATAAGTACTACTGGGACACAAGCAAGACAACCGAAAACTAAGGATCCATCTGTCCCTTTAGGAAAGTGAGGAATGTTTCGGAATTTAATTTTAACAGGGCCTTCTATCTGATCTCCAAGAGAACCTAGATCATAACACATTGTTTATGTCATCAGTCCAGTATTTTTAAAACCGTCCATATCCCGAAACAACGTTTTTAGAAAAAGGTAAAATATCGGAGCTACACAACACAATTTCCCTGAGCTAGTAAATTCTAATCTTTTAAAACCAAAAATGAATATAGCTCGATTTAAAAATACACGACTCTTCTTAACATATTACAAAAAAAAACATAAATATAAGCAAAACATCGGGCTAATGACATAGTAGTTAACACAGAAGTAAAAACAGTTCAAATAGCACTAAGAATTGCTTTATACTCACTTAATCCAGATCCACACATAATAGCCACTTTTGGCTGTTGACATGGACATTTTTCCTTTAGAAAATTGGCTGTTTCTTCAAGATCTTGATAGGTGTACCTAAATTTAAATTTGTTTTATTTTTTGTGGAAAATTTTAATCTAATGCACATTAGAGTCTAATATTAAAAATATTTAAAAAGGTATTAAGTCGTTTTAAAGATATTTTCAGATTTAAAGGACCTTCTATTTATCGCTCACATGAGGCTCAAATTTTAACTTTTAAGTTTTTTTGAAATATATTTTTGCAGCGCCGTTGTAGCCAAACATCTTTGATTTTTCCATTGGTTTTAGTAAACTGACCTTTCCTTAAGACTGTCTGACATCGGAATGTATTATTTATGAAGAAACACAGAAACACAAAAATTTATAAGTGTTGACAATATGGACAGGATTTTGAAGTAGACGTTGTCTCTTTGATATTTAAACTAGTAATCTGTTTAGGGGATGTCATTTCGTTAGGATTTTTTTGGTTACAAAAACCGTTTTTGCGAACTTTTTTTTTTCATACCTATTGATTGGACTATTAGTAAATATTTGTATAATGAAATGGTCACTTAGTCCTACATATTGGAAATTGTCGATTCCATGCTAATATTTTTTTCATTAATAACTGTAGGACAAATACATATGTTAAGTTAAAGCATTCTTTGCCCAAATAAAACAGTGTTCCTGCATAATTGCGGTTTTGTTATTTTTACATGTAATGTAAGCGGAATCAATACTTGTTTAATGGACCTTTCCATGAACTATGAGGGAACACTGTAATTAGAAAGTATATGTGCTAATATCACTGAGAATTTTGTTTTTTCAATTCTCTGATAGCTATTTTTTCCATAATCTGGAAAAACATGTGTTTGTTACGTCACGTTCATCGAAATTAGATTTGGCATCGGTGTGCCAGTTGGGTACAATGGAACCTCGAATTGCAGTTACATCTGAATTTTAGGTTTGTTCGTTTGGTGCACGGAGCAAAATATTGTAAATCTTTTTTCTCTCTTCAGATCTCTTTCCTTACAATATTCTTAGACGAGATAATAATATGAACAAGAAATTGTATGTAATGTTATTAAAAACAAAAACAAACGTTGAGTTTTTTTTTGTGAAAAAGTAGATTGGAATTTCAATTTTCCTTACGGCTCTTACATTGAAACACAAGTAAACATAATATATATTTCAAAAATATTTCAGGATGAAGGAAATTTGTATATTATTTACAAAATAAAAAAAGAAAATGCTCAAGTCTTAAAATTAAAAAATAGCAATAGCTGTCAGTCACTAACCTAATCTAATACATGTCACATTAATATCAATACAAATACTTTTTTGGCTGGGTATGGTGTCTTAAATTTTATTGGTTTTAAAACAATATCAATTTGATAGAGAGACGTTTTGGGATGTTCAATTGGATGAGTTCTTGTGTGGTAGGCATATGGATATTAGCCGTGTAGTTTAAGGTTATGTCGGTGCTCTGAGCATACACCTGACAACTGTTGTTCCGTGAGAACTGTGTTTAGGATTTGCGGTGTTGCCAATGGTCGTTCTTCATGAAAAGGTAGGTAGGTTCAGAAACTTCGAATGTTTTAGGTAAAGAAAAGAGTAGCTAAAATGTGGAATTTTATAGATGAATCAAGCAGTGAGCTTTATTTTTGGGAAAAACAGTGATGCGTGTTTCTGAACGTAGGTTATGGAGGGGGGTGTTTCCGATGAACGTGACGTCAAGGGTACACTTTCAAAAGCGATATTTTTTTTAAATGAAAAATATATGGAGGCACTCTAAGTGAATTGGACGTTTCATATGAAATACCATCGACTTATATAAGTTTTGGAATTTATTTTTCGTAAATGTAAAGGTCCATTAACTATAGATCTGTCAAAACAAATGAATTTTATCTTAGAAATGTCCCAAGAGTCTCCTTGTCAAATATCGGCTATCAATTAAAAAATACCCTGTATGTTAAATATAACATTTATATATATTAAAAAATCTGTTGTGTCGCCACAAGACTTTCCCGGCAGTTATAAAATAAAAATTAAAAAAATTCATTTGGTGTTAAAATGTCCAAATCAAATGATATTTGGTTTCCCAAAAAAAAATTGTTTCGAATTTTTTGAAAGTAAAAATGACATTTTAAATATTTCACATGTCAATAAAAAGTAAAACGATTTTATAGGGTCGGAATTTTGTTTACTTTTTCTTTGACATGTCAAATGCCATTTGGATTTTAAATTTTAAATTTTTTTCATTTCTTAGTTTCAAAATTAAGGAATGAAAATTTCAGGATGTATTTACAAGCCAATAAGGCACCTAAATACCAAATGAAAACTTTAGGTCTTTTATTTTTTTTTAAATGTACATAGGGCTACTCCGCCCCCTGGTGGGGCGATTTCAACCAAAAACAAACGGTATCATTCCGCGATGATCCGATACCCACATACCAAATTTCAGCTCAATCGGATCAAGCGTTTGGGCGCTATGGGTTGCGATTTTTTAGTTTACCACGAGTTATTCTCGGTTAAAGATATTCCTTCGTGGGATTATGTAATCCGCTTTGGATGCCGGCTAACCACAGTGAAGTGGGGTGTGGATTGATATATGTTGTTAATTAAAAAGAAAAATGGGCGCCAGAATGGATCTAAATTGAGCCCACTAAAAAAAAATAAACTACGTCGCAACAAAAATTTGCTTACCTTAGTTCGGGTCAAGACTATTTGTGACTATTAGTAAATGAAAGAAAAGTAACTAATTACTAAATAACTATTTAATGTTTCCACTTACACAGGTCAAAAAAAGAAAAAGGAACCCACTAAAATTGTAAGAAAATTGCACTAGTTTAAAAAAAAAAAGATTAAATTAATTAAATGATTACGAACAATAGGGGTGTTACACCGTCCGCGAGAGCTCTCAAGGTCGTTGGAATTGGGCGTAAAAAAAATACCACTCGCCCCTATAAGTCGCTTACAAAATTCCAAAAAAAATTAGAGAAAATATCTGAAAAATATTAATTTAGAGACCTTTAAAAATCACTAATTAACAAATAATGTACATGAACAAATATAAAAAAAAATATGAAAAACTTGCGGTTGTTCCAAAACTAAATTGCGGCAACTTGCAGCTACTAACTCGTCAGGTCAGGTCAGCTCAATACGAAAATCTGGTTAACACTCTGCCCAACACGAGAATGTGGTCAACACTCCGCCCAACACGAGAATGTGGTCAACACTCCGCCCAACACGAGAACCCTAAAATAATATACATTAAACCCCTGATCGAATACCCCTCGGCCCAGAAAGAAATTTACAAACTCTAACAGTTTATACAATAAAAACATTTAAATATCTCAACATACCCTTTTATACAGTGAAGGGGAATTCTCGGCGAATCAGGAACTTTCCTGACAGATGCTTCCGTGGAAGGTGAATCCTCGGAGAATCAAATCGTCTCCCGTGGAAGGTACTATCACTATAACATTAATAGGCCTTACACACTTGCCAAATAACATAATACTCGACTGTCATGAAAAACGCCTTACCTGACAAAAATGGCGTCGTTACGAACGTTTGGTTTGGTACAAAATATCAATTCCTTTTCAAGAGAATCAGACCAGGGTAAACACACCAAATCAAATAGGCACCCTGCAAGTCTAACAATACGGGAATCGCTCGTCTATCCCAATCAACGGTACGAAATAATCTTCATAAAACACCGGGCGATTCCTCAAAATTTTGTCTAAACCACGTTATACTTTATCACCCAACAAGAAAGAAAAAAGCACCGGTCCGAAATTTCCTTCTAAATCCTTCTAGAACGAATTCAACCACGCAAGTCCAGAAAGAGATTCACCTATTAACCGCCACGGGTCACTAAAAACGACTTGACCAATCATATAACATGACTGGTCAAATTCTGCGACTTGACCAATCATATAACAGGTGACTGGCTAATACAGCCGTACAGTACCTCAAATTTAACAGAAGAAATGACCGGAACGACAGATCGAAACATGACATCGATAAAATAGACGTAAACAACAAACTATTTTAATGTTCGAAATACTTTATACGAAACTAACTAGCTCGTTCAAATGGATATAAACTGAGTCAAAGATTTGAGACTAAATGTAACATATCTTATGTGATATATGGTTCCTAAATAATATAATTCGGTCCCTATAGTGGCTCACATCTACCCAAGAAAAACAAGGTATGGAAACTAATTAATGTAGTAAGGTCTTAATACCGAATTTAAACGTTACAAGTTTAAACATTTTTTTTAGGTTAGGTTCAAAATTAAGGAATGAAAATTTAAGGATGTATTGACAAGCTAGTGAGGCACCTAAATATCAAATAAAAACTTTAAGTCTTATATTTTTTTGCAATGTACATAGGGCTCCTGCGCCCTCTGGTGGGGCGATTTCAACCAAAAACTAATGGGTTCAATCCCCGATCACTCGAAACCCATATTCCAAATTTCAGCTCAATCGGATTAAGCGTGCGGACGCTATCGTGGAAGAATACAGACACACAGACAACCAAACAGACAGACACACTTCCATCTGGAAATCGTTTTAATCGTCTTAGGCGACCTCGAAATGGATATATCCGTCATTATCTCAATTTTTTTAGCGCGTTCACAATACTTTCCCTTTGCGAGGGGCCGGGAAAGTAAAAATCGAGTTTATTCTCAAATACTTTTGTATATTTTTCGAGGTATTCCATATTTCCCAGAGTTTTCAGATACTTTTATGACTGACATACTCATCATCAGCCATCTTAAACAACTTTATTCACAAACATGAAATTTGGTAAATATGGGAGCTTTCGTCAATATACTATACAAAAGATGAAAATAGACACTTGTTTTTTTTATTTTGTTTATGCACTAAGTTACAGTTAAATATTCTACGCCCAGACAAAACTACTGGAGCTCAAAACATGAAATTTAATTTATATGATCTAACAAATAAAAAAATATTTTACTGCTTTCTTAAAATTGCACTTTGGACCAAGATTCAGGATGTTAAGTTTCTCCAATGTAAACTAACCACATGAACAAGGTATTTCATAGATGGGTTTAACTGACAGCGGGGATGTACTTAAAGCTAAGGAAGGTGTGGAGTGGGGGTAAATTAACATGTAAAGATATGGAACATCGTTTTTTCGCACGTAGCTTGCTGAGTTTTATTCGGATCGAAACGACTTCTACATATAAAATAAACTGCTCGCGAAAACGCTTAAACTGAATTTTAACACGTCCAAATCGGTTTAGCGGTTCTTGAGATATTGAGATTTGAAAGTATGTGGATTTTCGCCGCGGCGAGAACACAACTAGAGCCGTGTTCGCGTTTTTTGCATGGAAGAAAGTGACTTCGAAACTTCATTTTTTTTCCTCCGATAGATAGTCATGACCCAACCATTGTGTCCAAATTTCAACCCCCTAGTTTAATTTGGGGGGGAGAGGGAGGGCAAACACTGATTAATTTTTGACTCGTGGTAACTTTTTTAATTCTTGACCAATCCGGGTCAGCAAAATGGAAACTCTTTCATGAGGATACTGCTACAGGATGTATTAAGGAGATGATGGTTTTCGCGAAAACGCACAAATGGCGACAGAATTTCAGATTTTGCATATTTCATTTTTCGATTTTCGCAACGAAAGAGTAAAGTGGGGAAAATTTTTTATGCACCATCGGTTGCGGAATTTTTTTCTCTTTGATTTGAGCCCTACAGGGACTCGATCCGATAAGTGGGAAGGGAGGGAGCGGGTAAACGCTTTTTGCCCTTTAGAAGGACAACGGATAGGGTTAGTGACTTCGTGCTAGGCTCATTTTCAAGGGCAATCGGTTCTCTTTCTAAATTTTTTTACCCCAAAGCTCTATCTACATTAAGGCCTGCGGGAGTACGTGATATATTTATAAAAATGAGTGCGCTCGCTCAGCCGCTGTGAAATTAGATGCCGGAATAGTATTTGTGAAAGAGCAGATAGATAATGTGAGAGAGACGAGAGATAAAAGGGAGCGCTCAACAATAATTTTCTAGCTTTAAAAAAATAGACGTAAAATACCCAACCAATTACAAATGCGGTATAAATCTTTGATATTATGGAAGAAGTTTCTAACACCTTGTATCCGTAAATGGTTATAAATTATTTCTGAAATCAAAAAGTACGATTATATTTTGCAAAGTGATTACAGTAATATCTCCATAATCCATTTTATTTCATTAGAAATTTTAATACACACTTTGGACTTACGCTTTTTAAACGTTAATAAACAATATGTAAATGCCTTGTTACTCGTTTTTATTTTGATATATTGCCGCTAGTTATGAGGATATGTCATGGCATTATGTAAATCGTAAATCGTTGCCGATGAAAATGCTAATTAATCGTTTTTTGACCCTTGACAGAGTTCACAGCGAATCCAATTTTACTTGAACTAACTAACAGAAAACTGAAATATAAGTTTTATAAAATTAATAACCGAATTCGCCTAGCAGATTGTTTGTTACTATCACGAGATCCAATTTTGAAGAATAGTATGTTTTAGTTGTTTAATTTCCTATATTCTGTATTATTTTTTATTGTTTAGATATCAAATACGAGGCATATGCTGGTTTTTTGATTATATCGTATGTTTTGTCATTTTAAAAAGAAAATGTCTACTTTCAAATTTGTTTTGTAGTTTTATTTAAATTTCTGAAACTTAAAGAAGTATTTTAGTCATGTGTGAAGTATTTTTAAGAATTAGGTTACAAAATAAAACAATAAGAAAGGTTTCGAACTGCAGTCGTATTTAACAGGGCTTAGATGTACATAATTTCTAACATAATTTCATCCAATAAACTTGACCATCTCAACTATAAACTTCAGAAGAGGTCCTTCCAGAGCTTTTATTGCTTTCGCGACTTCCGAAGCTGATGGTTTTGTTGCCCTGGTATCGTATTCGTGTATACCTACAATAAAACGTATTTTTTAAGTACCCCAAGAAAATTTGTAGCTATTTTTGGAAAATTGCGGAGGTCATATGATACCCAAATCAGGGAAACCACCACATGACCGATCTCATTACTGCCTGTTATTTGAGAAACTTCTACTCAAAAGACTAAAACCACTTATCGAAGAAAGAGAAATTATCCCTAATCACTCGACGATCGACCAAGTTCATAGAATAACCAACATTATAGAGAAATCATTAGAAGACAAACCATTTGTGCTACTATCTTTCTTGATGTAGCACAAGCATTTGATAAGGTTTGGCATGAAGGCTTAGTACATAAGCTCAAGCTTTTCCTTCCAAAACAATATACAGATATCCTCCATTCATACATATAGAAAAGATAATTTAGAATTATTCCGATCTAAAAAGAAATTAGGGCTGCAGAACCACAAGGAAGTGTTCTAGGGCCTGTCCTATACTTACTGTACACATGTGATACCATAGCCGACGACATTGCCATTCTAGCAGTAGGAGAGAGCAATGAAGAAGCAACCCACAAGCTGCAAACAGCTGTCCACCGTATCTATGACTAGACGAAAAGAAGGGAAATTAAACTTAATGAAACTAAATCACTTCACATTAACTTTACAAACAAAAGGATATTCCAGTCAGAATAAACAATAACCTGATTCCATATTCAAACCCAGCAAAATACTTAGGTATTACCTTAGATGACAAACTTCGATGGAAAGTAAATGTTTAAAAGAAAAGAGAAGAACTTGGACTGACATATAGAAAAATGTACTGGCTAATTGGAAGAAACTCCACTCTGTCTCTACATAATAAGCTTATGCTTTATAAGCAGATACTTAAACCTGTATGGACTTATTGTATCCAACTATGGGGATGCACCAAAGCAAGCAAATTAGCAATCATCCAAAGATTTCAAAACAAAGCACTGAGGAACATAGTAGATGCCCTTTGGTACATTCGCAATAGTGACCTCAATAGGGATCTGGAAATGGACCCTGTTGACCAGACTATCAAGAAATTAGCCAAGAGTCATGAAGAAAGACTTCGTGTTCATGTCACTGTCGAGGTTATCCAGCTCCTTGACAATACTGGGTTAGAAATAAGACTTTGAGTTAGTTTAGTGTTTTTAGTGCAAAACCAGAGCTAGTGCGTGCACGTTAAACTTTAGTTCTACAGAACCTAAGGAACGCTGATTAGTATGCCTTGGTCCCGATGAATATCAGTTGGTATGTTACTAGGAATTCACTTTCACCAAGCGTAATGCCACATTTGATTTAAAATCTATTCGGGACATCCAAATGTTGTTTACGATGTTATATAATTTCCAAGAGTTTACTAAAATATTACCAACAGTATTTATATATAAAGGTCACCACCATTTTTTCCTTTTACACCATTATCGTTTCGACGCTACCCATCTAGAAATTGTATTGGGATATTACAAAGTAACGACAGAATTATAACACCACCTAGCCAAAGAAATATAAGTATCCTCGTCAAAACAGCTATCGCACGATCCTCGTTCTTTATATTTTTTCATTATTTTGGATAATTGTAACAGATAATGTTGTTTTATCTTCTCGAATTGTTGCAGCAGCAAAAATCCTTCAGTTTTTATTTGTTTGAATAAGATGTAGGAGGGGAAAAATTGTCGAAGAGATGACAACAACTCTAAGACAACCTGTGGTCCTAAACCCAGAGCATGTTTTACTTTTTTAGGTGATGCTTCTGCATAAGGAATAAATTTAATCATATAACCATCACTTGAGGATTTAAGTTATGGTTTAAGCCTATTTAACAATGCTGTTTCTAAAGTGGGCACTAGTAGTAGATGTCGTTGACACAGAAGTAAAAACTCCTTTATAAAAAGTTATTTTTCTACTCACTTATTTGATATCCACACATAATAGCCACGTTTGGTATACGACATGAACACTTTCGTTTCTTTATAAAATCGGCTGCTTCTTTAAGTTGCTGATAGGTGTACCTAAATTTAAATTTGTTTTATTATGTGGCTAATGTTTCTAAAATATATTAACTTATATTTTCAGATTTAAGGATATTGCAGCCGATTCACCAATAGGTTTCTCCACATTCTATTTATCTCTCACATGAGGCTCAAATTCCAACTTTTAAGGTTTTTTCAACTTAATTAACAAACTTTGATTTTTCTATTTCGTTTAGTAAACTGGCCTTCCTTTAAGACTATCCGACATCGCTATTTATTATTTATGAATAAAAGTGTAATTAACATAAACACAAAAATTTAGAGTTAACAATGAGGACAGGAACTGAAGTACACGAGGACTCTTTGATCTTTCAATTAATAATTTATTTAGGGTATGTCATTTTGTTAGGATTTTTGATTCGATCTGGTTATAACCCGAATATCTACCAAAAATGAGAAAGCAGTACCAGATTCTATAAAATTATGCAACGTTTTTCTTTTTTGTTTTGGGTTTGTGGTACATGATACATAATAGAAATGAACTCTCTTCTAAAAAATTATTTCTACACAAATATATTTTTTGTTTGTATTTTCCTTTGTTGCCATAAATAGTATTTATGTACGATTGAATAATAAAACGCTCTTTATAGAACAGTTTTGTGTCAATAAAATAATTGTCAACGTCATTCACAAATTGCAAGACAACGAATTTGACATGTTTAAAAAATAAACATCTACTTGTCATCGCAACTGATGTGAGCTAAAATCGTATACAGGTATACGCCTGCCCATTTCGATTTCGCTTGACACGAGCGCCGCTCTAACGGAATTTTCGGTAAACAAACGTAACTATTAACCACAGAGTACTCCATCTAATAAAATGCGAAAGCTTGATCCGTTCCTTTGATGTTGGATAGACACAATATTAAGAAGAAATACGTCACAGCATTGCCACAAATACAACTTGGAAACACTGAGAAAAGTAACATGTATTGATTCAAATTCTTACAATCCGAACTACACTAAGAAAAATAATAGTGTCGATGAACATACCTCCCCGTTTAGTGTAGTCGATCTGGCGAAAAAAATCCCCGATAAACGAAGTCGCTCTTTTCGTATTTTTTTTTTACGATTTCACGTGATCACTATATGAAAGCTAAGGGAGTTGTGGAAAGGGGAAAATTAACATTTACAGATATGGGACATCACTTTTTCGCATGTAACTCGTTGGGTTTTATTCGGTTCGAAACAACTTGTAGTTATAAATTAAGGGGCTCGCAAAAACGCATAAACTGAATTTCAACCCGTCCAAACCGGTCTAGTGGTTCTCGAGATATTGCGATTTGAAAGTATAGGGATTTTCGCAGGGAAGAAAGTGACTTCGAGACTTGTTTTTTTTCCCGATAGATACTCATGATCCAAGCATTGTGTCCAAATTTCAAGTCCCTAGTTTAATTTTGGGGAGAGGTGGAGGGCAAACACTGATTAATCTTTGGAAAACGGACAAATGGCGACCGAATTTCGGATTTTGTAAATTTTATGTTTCTATTTTCGCAATGAAAGAGTAAATTGGGGAAAATTTTTTATTAGCCATGGACATTTTTGTTCTGAAACCACATCAGAAATGCTATGAATTTGGTGGAAATGGTTATAATTGGTGGTTAAGATGTAACACCCTACACACCTATAAAACAATATAGGGCTACATATAATGGTGGGTTGTCGATCTCAACCTTATGCCTATCGGCGTAGCTCTGTAGTGGAGACGGTCGTGGTTCCAATTTATATTGATCGAAAACTTACTTTTTTAAGTGCTCGGGAGGCGCCAGTTGATTTAAAATTAGCTTAAATGACCTAATTTACCTCTGAAAATCAACAAAAGGGGTAAATGCAAGACAAAACTCCAATATATCACCGATTTATTAAAATAAATAACCCAAATCCCAAACAAATAATTAAATATATACAAAAGTGCGTAAATTAAATATAAAAATGTTCAAATGGCAAATTTCAAAAACAAAAAAATTATGGTTCAAAAACAACTAACTAATCAGAGACGTTCTCATTTAGCTGTGGTACCAAGGCTGAATGGAATAATAAAATACTTAATATTAATGGCGATGTCAATACAGTCAGATTTTGTGGTTTCAGCCAATAACAGCTCAGGATCCTAACCAATCATTGTTTTATACTGATAAAACCGCTTCTTCGTATTTGTTTCTTGATTAAACTGTGTTTACCTTTTTTGAAATGTCAAATGTAAACATTTAACAATTTTTATTATACTAAAATGTATTGCAAATCTATGTTATTAACCAAATTTCAAAATGTATTTGTAAACTAACCTGTTTTTATTAGTTTATTTCAAAACGCCTTTAACATTTTTACATACCTCACTTCAACACTAAACTTAAAATTAATTAAATTAAGAAAGACTTCATTTCATTCTTCTTCTTCGCTTTTATTTACGGCGCCGTTTCGCGGGGTAGCCAGTCAAAAAATCGCCTTGGTGGCCCTGTATGTAAAACTATAACAGCTCAGGTTTCAATTTAAATTGGTAAAGAAAATTTTCAATATTTGTGTGTAAAGTGTCTTTTGCATAAATGACTATGTTCTCTGTTTTTAATACAAAATGATTCAAAAAATAATCCTTTCAAATACGACTCGTCCTCTGAAATTTTATAGATTAAATTTTTGATCTTCATACTCAAACGCCTTTATTTTAGGCAAAACCACTCAAACAAACTGATTTAAGATAAAATCACTCGTCCTGCGGACTCGTGATTTTATCAATCAGTTTGTTTTCGTGGTTTTTCCAAATAAAGCCGTTTTCGTGAAAACCAAAAATTTAATCGATAAAATTTGGAGGACTCGTGGTATTACCTTTGATAAAATTTAGATTAATTTCAGTTTGATATAAAAAAGAAAATACAAAAATTTGGTATGCGCAACTTAACAAAACATTGACGAAAGGATACAAAAATAAATTTATCAAACCGTTTGACTTCTAAAATATTCTAAATTAATTTCAAACAAACCAAATCCAAAATAAAGTTCCAGTTGACCAAACACCAAATTAAATTTCCAATTGACCAATCCAAATCCAAATAAAATTTCCAAAGACAGTAGAAAGTAAGCAGGCAGCAGAGTTGTAGTACAAGGACGGCAATATTCCTCCAATAATTCGACGGCAGTCGAGCGAGCAAAGGCGATTGTACCAAATACTTCACAGTATACTACAAATCCAAATATCGCCTACAATTTGCTCGCAAATAATGGAATGGACTTTTAATCCCCCAAATAACTTAGTAATGGCAATTTGCCACAATATAAGTGCTTCTTCCAAAATGAAAAATAAACCGAAGCTTGGGGGTATCTGCATTTCGGCTAAAACTGAGAAACTGAAGTTCAAAGTTCTATAACTTAATTCTTTTTAGTTTTTTAAAGTTTAAAGATTTAAAAAATATTACTATCATGAATGAAATTTTATTCTGCATCACAAAAACCTTAGTAAAACAAGCAGAAAATAGCAACAAATAATCTGGTAATAATATCTCAAGGTGGCCGAAAAAATGCAGATACCCCCTTTGCGCTTAGTACGGCATTGTTATTCAACAACCCTTTTTCAAACCAATTGGAAAATTTTGCATCAGTCATGTGACCTTTAGGACCACTCCTAATAGGAACTCGAAAATAAAATCTACATTACTGACTTTCCAAAAGATCCAAATCAAAATACAAACGAACTTGTCAGCGTTCGTTTTACAATTGGGTGTTTAACTAATTTTCAGATTCTATTTAAGACCTTATAAATAACTAGTACTATATGAATAAATAACAGCACAATATGTTTTTTTAATTTTAGTTGCATACATAATTTTTACCAGCAATTTGTTAATTTTTATAATGTGCCTTTTGAATATTGCGCAATTGTTGAAATTACGTCACTGGTTGCGTAACTGAAGTTAGATATAAGCCGCATCGAAAGTTTAACGAATTCACTCGACATCAAAATTAAGATTGTTAAATGTCACTGTCAATAATGTCATTTCTTTGATTTTTGTTGAAGCTTGGGTTTTTGATTTTGCATTTATTTTTGATTTATTAATATTTTTTAGTTAGTATATAGTATTTTCTTTGTTTCTAAGTTAGTTATTTGTGTTTTCCCGACTTTAAAATCGTTATTCTATATTCTTCTTCTTCTTCGTCTTCGTTTTTTGAAACTAGTGATGGTCTTGGTCTGTTGTGTTTCTTCTTTTTTAATCGTTTACCGTAAAGAAAATCAGTACCGTCCCAGTGACGTATCTGTATTAAAAGTTGCATAAAATCTCAAATCTTTTATTATTTTTTATCTATTTTAAGCAAAAAAAACATAAAAAAACATGCAATTATGTAGAAAGTAATTAAGTATGAGTAATTAGAAATACAAAACAAATGAGGTTAGATTTGGAGTTAAACACCTAATTTCTGTAATTACTATAAAATCTAAATATTAACGCATACCAAAAATTAAATACCCTTTTAAAACTAAAACGGTGGATATATTGGAGTAAAAACGAAAAATTACAGTAAACTAGAACAGTTAGGAATTGTCATCAATTCCTGACGTCAGTCATTACTGTCAAAATAAAAAAATAGATACCAGGGGCATCCAAAAAATAATTTAAAATCTGGGGAAAAAATGAAACCGTTACAAAGATATAGATTAACAAAAATAATTTATCTTTTAAATGAAAAACAATGCTTTATTTCAGTTTTTCAAGCAAGTACATGAAAGAAAGAAATAAATTTATTGCATACAACGTACTTAGTCAATACAATTAAAAAAAAAAACAAGAACCAAGAATGCATGACACATCGCATCAGTATAAAAAACATATTAGTCTACTCAAAATGTACGTCCAAAATCATTGTGTGTGTCCGTAGCGTAACTGCACCAAAGTTCCGGATCTGGGCTATTTTTGTGTTCCTCGACTATTTGGTTTAGGTATCTTTTTGTACCTTTAAAAAATTTTACATTCAGATAGGTATTTGCACTCGCGTCTAATTCAAATGTATTTACAAAAAATATTGAGTTAATATTAAAAAGTAATATAACATAAGAAGGCAAGAACCCAAAGAAGAAACTTCCACGACCAAACCTCAGGATCGTCCAAGATGCCGAGGACCTCCCGATGCAACTTCTAAATAACTCACCCCAAATTAATTAAATATTAAAAAAATTAAATTAAATTCATTTTGTCGTTTGAGAATAAGAATATCGAAACCCTTGTGATTTACCAAAATTTAAAGTTTAGAAACTGCAAAAGGCTTAAATTGGGGATAAGAGGGTACCGTAATCCTTTTTTATTTACTTATATTTTTCTATTCCAGTTTTGTAGTATTCTGACCTTGTTTTTACAAATCGTATTTTTTTATATTGTTTTCACAATTTCACAAAATTAATATTATTTTTTAAACCTGCTTTTTTTGAGATAAACATCAAAATCCACCTCTACGTAAACAAAACCGCCCCCGTTTCTTGCCTCCCAATGTATTATTTTTTGTTTTAGATCGGTCTATGTTGAATATAACTTTTACATCAAAATAAAAATTGTTTTTATGGTTATATGATGTATTGGGAAAAAGCAGAAAAGAATTAAAGGCAGTTCTTAAAACATTTTAAGTTTTAAGTGTTAATCAAGTTCTAGTTTATAAACCACATGTACATGGTACCAAGCCTCCTATATACTTGACCATTCGTTTAACAAATTCTCGAATAGGTTCTTCCATTGCTTCTGAAGCTGCCAGGACATCCAAATGGTTGGGGGGTTCCTTTGTGTTACCATAATCAAGTATTCCTACAATAGCATTAATAAAGCGAGTCTTACAATATAAATAATTGTAACAATAATTATTTCATCAAAAATTACTTTTATAGGTTTTTATTTAACAATATCTGATTTTTGAAATTTTCTGTGAATTTTGGGCCCATAACCTTATTTATTACTATATCATATGTAAAATCGGAGTTTGCTACATGGTCTCGTGATTTTTTAAACAGATCTCCTTAACACCTTCGCTGTCCCCTTCTGATTTAAAAACTTCGCTGAGAGCCAGACTGAGATATCCACTTGTATGGGATTAACAAAAGATCGCATGAACGCGGTGGGGGCATTGGCTACAAGCCCAGTCGAACTCGAAATCAAACTTATAAAAAATATCCAGCAAAATCTAATCTCTAGTGTTATTACCCCCGATAATATTGTTTTCATTTTAAATTTAACGGTAAACTAATTACAGGTTGTTCTAGGTCCTGCTGAAACTAGAAATATATAAAAAAAATTATTTAGTAGAAGTCCTCTTCACTGATTAGTGTATACATACAAACATTATTAATTATTGTTTGGGTTACCTTCCTCAGTTATTAAACTAAAACCAAAAACTGTAAGGCCTAATTGTCTAGCTACTACAACTTCAGGTACTGTTGACATTCCAACAGCATCTATCCCACATATAGTATACATTCTAAGTTCCGCCACCTAAAAAAAACAACTGGTTATTACAAAATTAATACAAAACCAGTTGAAACAATATATCCCTTGTAATTTACTAAATAAATGAATATCGTATAGCGTAAAACTGTTATTTCATTTTAGAATTGTATATTGAAAATAATAAAGACCCTCCCTCCGATCTTTTAAGAACTTTCAGATAGATTTCTATTAGGTTTAAAAAATAATAGATCTTGTGTAATGAGAAATATATTTTTCCGTCGACCAACCATTTTAACGCACTCAAAATCGTTGATTAATGACCCCTATTAATGAATGATTTTCTATTAATTAACGATTTTATTATATGCAACCCAACCTACATTTATATTGACAGTTACCTATGGTGTAGGCAACCAAACATACATATACATTTGAAATCAAGAAGGTGTGTTAATACTATCTATCTTTGTATGTCATTATTTAATTTCTTAAAATTCAAAAACTCTATGTATAGATACGGAACACATCTGGAATGATGCGAATTCGTAGTGTTACTCAGTTCACAAAAGTGTATTTTGGGTGAAGGTCTATTCTATCCAAACTCATTAAAATCAAAGTTTGCAGCAATGAGTATATCCTAGAACTTCATTTCGAAATATATGGAAATAAATTACTCTACTTTGTATTTAGTGAGATTTTCATATTACAAAAGAAACAAGACATAATCAATGCTGTTGTTTGAAATGTTTAAGAAATATCATTAATACGAATGAACTTTCTATTTTGCAACGTTGAGAAATCCATTTAATTTTATATCATATGTGCACTCTGAAATCGGTAACAGGTTACGTCAAAGTCAAGGATCGGTTTAACTTGAAGAAATTTCATTTACTGAAGTTGGAGTTTTGCTTTCAAACGCGCTAGAAGATCTGGTTATTAGCTATACTTAACCACTAGTTTAAAGTGATTTTATAGTGCTCTATTTGCATTCCCGATTATACACTGCCATAATTGCGTTTTAGTCCAGTAAATTAAGGCCAGAAAAACCCCAAACAATTTTTTTTTAATTTGCAAGTATTCATAGGTACATTTACCTCCGAAAATCTCAGGTACGTGGAATTTGTGGAAGGGTGGGAAAATGGCTCTAGAGTTCCCGTAAATCCGTTTTTCGACGATATCTGCCGAAATATGACTCTTAGAGCATTTTTGTTTAGACAAAAAATGAAGAGCAGTTCATTCACGGTTCGTCTGAACAGCTTAACCCAAAAGTTCTTCTGTTTTTTCTATCGCATCATGTTCCCCAATATCTAAATAAAAAGATAAAACTTTTTTTGAAATCATCTACCGGCCAGATTTCATTCTCGCGGGAAAATTCAAAAATTGAAAATTCAAAAAAATTAATAACGATTTTTTGGTCGGAAAAAGTAAAATATCTTATGTTTTATTTCCTCTCGGAGGATTCCAGCATATACAAATCGAAAGAGAAAAGTCTCAGGAGAGAATGCACAAAAGTACAAGTCGTTCGAGAAACTTGTAAAAAACTGGTCAAACTCATTTTTCCGCAATTTTTTATAGGTTTTCACAATTTTTCGCAATCACTCTGACATGCGTGAAATATCTTATTCTTAATGTCCTTCCGGAGGATTCCAGCATACAAAAATCGAAAGAGGAAAGTTTCAGGAAGAGAATACAGAAAATTACAGAGTTGTTAATTTGCGAATTATTTTTCTAACCCCATACGTGGGGATATAATAAAATAATTCATATATTATTGACAAAAATGATGCGGATCATTTTTCTAGGTAATGAACTGATCTTTATTTTCGTCCAAACAAAAATTCTTAGGTGTCATATTTTCGGAAAAACACATTTTTGAGACCAATGGATCATTCTCCCGCCCTTCCACAAATTTCAGACACCTGAGATTTTTGGGGGTGAATGTACCCATGAATACCTGCAAATTTAAAAAAAATGGTGCCGGACAGACCTGATGCCTGGCACCTTCGTTTATTGGACTACTACCATAATTGCGTTTGCTGTATGCTTTAGAGTTGTTTGAGAGCCTTGAAACATTCAAAACCTGAAGATCCTGTTTTATTTTTTTCTAACATTTTATACTTTCCGTATCATAACTAGGACCAGCTAAATTCGCGTAAACACCCTGACGAAGTTTTTTCTCCAAACCAAGCTTCCTCGCAACCTTCACGGAATGTTTCCTTAGATCCTTGTCATAACATTTATTCATTGATGGAAACCTTTCTCCAGGTATTTCGTGGGGACCTCGCAATGGACTATAACCACCGAATTCGGGCCAATTAATATGGTCTTTAATTAACATTATATCACATAGTTTAAACCGTTTATTAACTGAACCAGCAGCATTTGAGACTATCAGAAAGGAACAGCCGAGTAGCTTAAATATTTTTATAGGCATGGTAACTTTCCATAAAGGGTAACCTAAAAGAATATAAAAATATGGTTAACAATCTAATCAATTATCAACCTAAAATTTATTAAATAAAAAACTTGTTAACATATGTATATATCCACAATATTTGCCATGCTTTGATAGTTAGTATTGAGTACATTTTTTAGTTTTATGAATTGTTGTACAGGGTGGCCATAAAAGAATGCGATGTACTGTATCTGGGAAACCATCCATCGTAGAGACTTGCGGAAAAAAAAGTTATTACTAAAACGGCCAAGAGAAAAATCTGGAAAATATTTTCAAGTTTATAAAATGGCCGCTAGGGGGCGTAACTGCAATCTTGAATCTAAGAAAGTGATGTTTCTGTGAATTCTGCTATATTAACCTACCAAAACATACCTGATCTTTAAAGTGGAGGATAATCTGAACCTTTTTTGTTAAACAATTTTTGCTATGTCTCTAAAAATAAAGTGGTGGGGGGAATTCAAACGTTTCAGTAAGAAACACCCTGTATATTCGAAACGCCTAAGCCGATTTTAACAAACTTGGGCTAGTTGAAAAGAGCTATTCTTGGGCTACAAATGCTATAATATTTGAAGTTTTGTTAGTTTCAAATGTCGCCGCTAGAGGGCCTTTTTCGACATTTCGACAGAAATCGTTAATTTTCTCAAAAAAATTAAATGCATTGGTATGATTTCTTTTTCATGTAAAGTAGCTAAATGATGCCTAAACAAGCTCCCGAAAACAGCATCTCGATATCTTGTTCCTAACCTAAAATTAAGGCCAAAGAAAATTTTATACGGATATCTCTTAAATTTTTATTTTTTAAACTAATTAATTCCTTTTATTATATAAGTTGTGGCTCTAAAAAGGACCGATTTAAAAAAGAAAGGTTTTTAATGTCCCCGTAAATGCTCGAAATGCTGACCATCACGCTCTATGCATTGCTGAAGCTTCTCATGGGTAGACAAAACTGCAGCTTCAATTTCGGCTCTCGGTATGTTACGTAATGCATTACGAATCCGGTTTTTCATATCTCTCTGGTCGTAGGTTGAGTCTGAAAATCAAGACAAGTAAAGTCTGGTGATCGCGCAGGCCATGGAAACAGATTTCCTCTTCCAATCCAACGCTGTTGTTATACTGCATTAATATGCTCTCAAACAATAATGGAGAATTTTTATTTCAAATTCTTTGGACCGATGAAGCCATCCACCTTTAAATCTGCACAATATGCATTATTGGTCTGCAGAAAATCCGCATTGGTTGCGTGAAGTTCAGCACCAAGGACGTTGGAGTTTAAATGTCTGATGTGGCATACTGGGAGGCAGAATTATTTTTTTTAGCAATCCCTAAGCGGCAATATCTTTCTTGAATTAATTAGTTTAAAAAATAAAAATTTAAGGGATTTCCGTATAAAATTTTTATTTGGGCTAAATTTTAGGTTAGTAACAAGATATCGAGATGCGGTTTCCGGGAGCTTGTATAGGCATCATTTAGCTACTTTTTCATGAAAAAGAAATCATACCAATGCATTTAATTTTTTTGAGAAAATTAACCATTTCTGACGAGATGTCGAAAAAAGCCCTCTAGCGGCGACATCTGAAACTAACAAAACTTCAAATATTATAGCATTTGTAGCCCAAGAATAGCTCTTTTTAACTAGAGCAAGTTTGTTAAAATCGGCTCAGGAGTTTCGAATATACAGGCCGTTTTTTACTGAAACATTTGAATACCCCCCACCACTTTATTTTTAGAGATACAGCAAAAATTGTTAAATAAAAAAGGTTCAGATTATCCTCTACCTTAAAAATCATGTATTTGTTTGGTAGGTTAATATAGCGGAATTCGCAGAAACATCACTTTCTTAGATTCAAGATCGCAGTTACGCCCCCTAGCGGCCATTTCAGAAACTTGAAAATATTTTGCAGCTTTTTCTCTTGGCCATTTTAGTAATAACTTTTTTTTCCGCAAGTCTCTACGATGGATGGTTTCCCAGATACAGTACATCGCATTCTTTTATGGCCACCCTGTACACTACAATGTACATCCACAAATACAACCAGTGACAAAAAAGGATTTCTTCCTGAATTATTGTGAGGTCGCACTCTGGGTCAAGACACGCCAAAAATTAAAATTTTGTCAAACTCAGCTTCAGACTTTCTAGATAATTTTTTGAGGCAGATGCATTTCCATCGTCTACCTGTACCTGTACCACTGTTGAGGTCTTCTTTAACTTTCTGTATCTATTCTCTTACCCGGCTCCTATTTTTTTACTGTTTCCCATAGGACGTTTTCATACTTGACGACACGACACCGACACGACAACAGCAACGATGCCTGTGGGGTTGAATTTACATTGAAATAAATGGAGTGCCTTCACATTAGACGACATGCCGTGCTGGTGTCGTCGCCGGCTGCCGTCTTCCTACTCTGATTTTTGAAACAAGATATTTAGTAAAAACATTAAACTGATTAGTTCAATTCAGTTCCTTCAAGTGTTTTAACAAGGCTTTTAAGTTTGATACAGTTACCTTAATTGAACTACTTGAAAAAAACCCCTATATTGAAAAATAATATGAAAATAATAATACCGTAGAACACTAGAATACTATTTATTTTCTTTCATCTGTCATCTACCCAAAAGCGAATAATAAAAAACCTAATCTAAGTTTTCTTATTTATTATTATCTTATTTTGAATCAACTTGTATTTTATCTAATAAAAATGACGTATCATTACAAACCTTCGTAAAAATGAAATCTTCCTTTCATAACTACCACGGGCACTTCAGCAATGGAACCAAAAATCAGACATCCTTCATGTCCTTCAACTGTACTTTGAGGAAAGTCCGGAATTTCATCATACGAAATTTGAATAGGGTTTTCTATCGAATCCGCGATAGAACCTGCAAAATGACTTGTTCGAAATAATGTACAGAAAAATTAGTACAACGAAGGTGGAATTTTTTGAACCATAAAAATTCCAAAAAAGGACCATGGGCGTAACAAAACTGCCTAAGGATGTAAAATAAAATCACACTTGTTCCCAAGAACAAGGACATAAAAAATGTCGTACACTGCACCAGCGTCTGGACTTCAACAACTACTCCTTGGGCTATATGCCCCACCAGGTATTGAATTACGAAAGTCCAGACGTGGTTTGGTACCCGACCAAGTCGGGGCTTTAAACCAAAAACTTCGATTTTGTTATTAAAGGAGCTTGCCATTCTTAGGCCGGTTTCGGTATTATTGTACCTCATCAGTAAGAAGCAGGCTAGCTCGACATCCTGTCGCTAAAGGATGTCTGAAAATGAATTCGACTCGCCTCGTTCTTGATAAAAGTGTTTGCGTTAGAGCAAGTATATATCACGAACGAGGAGAGCCCAACGCCATCTTCACTTTCATAAAAAAATCAAAGCTTGCAAAAGTATAGAAAACTACAACGAAGGTGCAATTTTTTGAACCATAAAAATTCCAAAAAAGGACCATGGGCGTAACAAAACTGCCTAAGGATGTAAAATAAAATCACACTTGTTCCCAAGAACAAGGACATAAAAAATGTCGTACACTGCAGTAATGACCTTCGTTGTAGTTTTCTATAGTTTTACAAGCTTTGATTTTGTTATGAAAGTGAAGATGGCGTTGGGCTCTCCTCGTTCGTGATATATACTTGCTCTAACGGAAACACTTTTATCAAGAACGAGGCGAGTCGAATTCATTTTCAGACATCCTTTAGCGACAGGATGTCGAGCTAGCCTGCTTCTTACTGATGAGGTACAATAATACCGAAACCGGTCTAAGAATGGCAAGCTCCTTTAATAACAAAATCGAAGTTTTTGGTTTAAATCCCCGACTTGGTCGGGCACCAAACCACGTCTGGACTTTCGTAATTCAATACCTGGTGGGGCAAATAGCCCAAAGAATAGTTGTTGAAGTCCAGACGCTGGTGCAGTGTAGGACATTTTTAATGTCCTTGTTCTTGGGAACAAGTGTGATTTTATTTCACATCCTTAGGCAGAAAAATTAGTGCAATACACAGGATGTCCCAATAGTCAATATAGTATGAATTAAAAATGGATTAAGAAATAAGATGGACGAGATAGGAGGTGAGTGTTAGACAAGATTCCAAAAGACATCAGGGAGAGATAGATCTTGAGTTCAACGAAAATAAAACAAAATATATGAGTTGGTTGGATGAGAAATATAAACAAGGTTAATTTATTTTTATTTAATCGTGTGTGAGCTATTTAAAAGTATAAGTATATCATACATGTTATGAAATGTCAACAGTTCAAATAAAATGTTCATATACCACTCCAATGTTCAACGCACATCACAGCATTTTCGTTACACGACCACAGGTACATGGAACTTGTACCTGGAGGTATTCCATTGTCTGGGATTCTCCGCATTCACATGCTTCCTCTTCCGCATATCTCCAATTAAGGAGGTTGTTCTTGCATCTTCCCATTTGGCAGCGTAGTCGGTTGAGGGTTTTCCAGGTACCCCAGTCTAGACTCGAGCCTGCAGGTAGGTTTTCTCTCTAGGAGTCCAGGTTGGGATATCATTGTCTGCTAAGCATTTTACCTCCTTGGTTGCAGCTTTAGAGGCTGTGAGGGGCTGTGTGGATTGCATAAAGCTTTGTCTTGATTTTAGTCTGGCCGCAGTTGGGGCATGTCGGTGCAATGGATGTCTGGATGTCGTCGCGTTGTTAATATTTTGTAATAACTAGCGAAAAAGGGAAAACTTATGCGTTCTAACAGTTTTAAATATGTGCATTATAAAATAAAAACAAATTAACGAAATAACAATACATACAGAATTAACTGAAGAAGTAGGATTTAATCACAGAGATTGAAGAGTAAAAAATATCAAGCTCACAACTTGCAGAATTACATTTGACACATATGTTATGCAGTGGAGAGTATTTCAAAATATCTGTTCGTGGTGTTGGTAAATAGAACGTATTGTCTACTCAAGACGATGTGCGATGGTCTAGGTACATTGAAATTGAGTTTTTGCAGAATATGTGGATCAATGATTACGTTGTTAATAAGTTTGAAGAGAAAAATTGTGGAGTGATAATCACGACGACAGATTAGGCTGTTCATAGCGTGTGTAGCCAATAATGCGTCATGGGGGAAACCATTTGGTGGATATATGTTGCCCGTTCTATAGAAGAGAAGTTTGAGGAAGCGTCGCTGAACTGATTCAACCTTTTCTATGTATAACTGATGAGATGGGTTCCAAATTATAGATGCATATTCTAATTTAGATCTGACGAAGGCATAGTATAACGTTCTCGATGTAGATGGGTTGGAGAAATCTTTCGAGATGCGCGCAATTAATCCAAAGATTCTGTTTGCAGCTGACAGGGTGGCTTCAATATGAGGGACAAAAGACAATTTTGAGTCGAAAATAACACCTAAATCTACGAAACAGGCCGTTGAAGTAGAATATGGTTGATTAAATATTGATTAAAAATTTTTCAATGTGAATGTCATTACATCACATTTACTTGCATTAAGAGGAAGCTTATTATGGAAATACCAATACTCAATGCGCTTCAGGTTAAGGGATAGTTGAAGACAGTCTTCGATGCCGTTAATCTCCGAAAACAAGTTTAAGTCATCCACATAAATTAAGCAGTTGAGGTCAATCACATCAACTATGTCGTTTATGAAAGCATTGAAGAGAAGTAGACCACGGTTGCTGCCTTGAGGGACACCTGTCAATAGATTTGAAGCCATTGAATATGACATACTGACGCCTGTCAGTCAACACAAAGAGTTCGATGAGTGTCTGGGAAAAGCAATACCTGTATAGTTTCGATAGTAGTATTCCATGATCAAGTTTGTCGAACGCTTTCGAGAAGTCCGTATATATGACATCGATTTGGGATCTCCTATCAGTTGTCTCTGCAATATATTGAGTGATATTCAGAAGGTTGGTGGTTGTCGAGCGACCTTTCATGAAACCCTGTTGAAGTGATGAAATTTGGTTGCTCACACGAGGATATAACCTGCTGTACAGAATGATTTCAAACACTTTAGCGAAATTACATATTATTGATATGGCTCTAAAATTTTCATCATCAAAGACAATTTCCATAGATCTGGGATGGTACTAGTTTTGATGCAAATAGTAATCAACATTGTCAGTGGACTAGCACAGTTTTTGACCAACAGTGCAGGGATGATATCGGGACCCGTTGTCATTTTCGGTTTTATCTGTTTCAAGGCTGACAACACTTCTTTTTCTTCGAAGTAGGGAATGTTCAGAACTTGTGAATGCGGCTCACCATCACTAAATTCAGTTCGACAGCTAATAATGTATGATTTGGAGAAAGAATCAGCAAAGCTGTTGAGAATATCCAGAGGATTGTCTAAAGATTGTCCTTCGTAAGACATACGGTCAGATACGCCACTAGATCCTATTTTGTTGTTTATAGGTATACCTATGCCCGCAATTTATTTGGGTTGTCTTTTATCTCATTTTCGGCAGATTTCACATATTTTTTGTACGAATTGTCAACATTGGACTTAATCTTTGCTCTCAAGCGAATGAATTCATCCCGAGCAGCAGTATCCAAGCTATTTTTGAGTGAGCGCCAATGCTTAGCCTTAAGGCGTATTTGCCGAATAATTTCCCCATTAAACCAAGGCGGGTATTTACGCTTGACGTTACCAGTTCATAGGGGTACACATTGATCCAATGCGTTATAAATTTTACCGTAAAAATAAGTACAAGCATCATTTGATCTATCGAAAGCTTCAAGAAAGGTCCAGTCAATAGTAGCTATAAGATCATACATAATGAGCATGTTCTAAAAAGTTATTCGTCCTATTGTATTTATTAACGTTGGTTAGATCCTGAGACAAACGTACATAGAATTATTGGGAAATGTAGGAATGAATAGTTCTAAAAAAGTTTTTGGGGAAGTTGAAAGTAATTGGGAAATCCAAGTTTCATTAAATTCTGAACAGTAATTCTAAAACCGATAGTACTACCTTAATTTAATTTTAGACTCACCCATGCCAGATCCACATATTACAGCTACTTTGGGTTCTTCATCTATTTTTCCCTGGAGAAACTTGGCTATTTTTCTTAGTTGCTTGAAGCTGTATCTAAAAACACATTTCAATTTTGAGCAAAACTGTGTCATTGGAAAAACAATATACTTTATTTTACTGATTTTACGTTTAACAAAAATAGATTTGTGAACCCTTCCTTTTAATGGCAATTTTAACGAACAAACATTTTTTTATTTTATTCCAAACAACTTAATTGTTTTATTGGAAGATATATCTAATGCCATTTATTTAAATATGCTATTTTAGCAAGACGGATCATCTGTAGATTATGAATGGGATGTTATATCAAATTTTCGAAGTGCTGCCAATGATATATAGTAACCATGGTGGCAACCATTGTTGTATTCATCAATTTCGAAAAGTTTGAAAGTTCTGGATGTGTCACTTTTAAACATTGTGTCTTCTCGCCCTTACAAAGTAAAAAGAGAATATGATTAAAAATCTAGTTTGCGGTCACAGCCCCAATTTTGATAAAATATTTTTTTAGACTATTTTGGGTCGCTGATCACGAATCTGCAATCAGTTTCGTGCGGTCCCATCAAACAAAAAACAAAAAGAATTTTTTTTAAGTAAAATGGTCACCTGAATTGCGGTCAGAACGTAGATCACCGACATAACTTTAAACGTTTAAGGTTATGTCGGTGACGTAGATTCTTGTCATATTTTTCGCTGTGGCTAGTGTCCCGTCGCTCCGGCTTTGTACGTAATTTTTTTGATCCTAAGCTGACCTTACGTACCCTTATCTTACCTGACCTCACCGTATAAAATTTTTCGCTGTGGCTAGACAATATTACTTTGTAAGTAATTTTTTGTTCCTAAGCTGACCTTACGTACCCTTATCTTACCTGATCTCACCCTGTAAATTATTGATCTGTTACATTTTATTAATTTTTCAAGTAATAATCGCTATAGCGACCTTTAGCCAACTTCAGGTTTGGAGTCCGACGGGACACTAGCCACACTAGCCATAGTATTGCGAAATGTCAATACGTCAAATTGTTGTTTGAATTTTTTTGGTTATGTTTTATAATTTAACATATTTACCTGAAATATTACTGTATACATCATTAATCTAACCAGACCTGACCTATCTTGTACCTTGTGTCTTTTGGTTTTAATATATATTTATATAAACTTACAATACTATACTATACATATTTAGCTGGTAAGTATTAAAGAAAAGTTGACAATTTATTTTACTTAAAAAATTCATAACTTTTTTGTTTGATGAGACCGCACGAAACTGATTGCAGAATCGTGATTAGCGACCCAAAATTAGTCTAAAAAAATATTTCATCAAAATTGGGGCTGTGACCGCAAACTAGATTTTTACCCCGGATTCAAAATGAAATTGTGAAGTGGTGTGAAGAAAAAGGCGTTCCTGGAAAGTATACTAAAAATGTATTCTTGGCCTATTTTGAAGAGAAATCTGCATCTCTATTTGGAAAGTAAAAAATTTGCCCGAAAACTGCTTTCAGTGCCATCAATATCAGCGGATTCTGCTCAAACGTCAACTAGGAATGCGGTCATTTCAGTTGATAGTGATAGAATTGTGGGAGGATTTAATTTTTCAAATTGTGTGAATTGTAACATAAGTATTCATGTTATTAAAGAAAATACAAATTAAATGTATTGGCTGCCAAAATTTGCAATACATTAAAATTGCACTTTTAATACTTATATCATAAGTAGCTATTAGTTAATTTTATAATTCGGTAGACTAACCTGCCATGAAGACTTTCTGCTAAATCGTTTTCTACGCTCATGAATGTGTTTTCTAAGAAAAAATGATGTGATATGAAACACGGAAAATTTACGCAACTGACACATTAACAAATGAAAGAACAAAAGGTAACTTTATTTGTCAAAAAAAGGGAGTAGAAACATAGTGGTAGCACAGAATTGAATCTTAAGTCAGTCCCTTCGATATACTAGAATGTCCATTAAGCGGAAACCGTTCTTTTGCGATTCAAGGTAAAAATACTGGGCACATTTTGCAAAATGTTTCTAAATTAATAGAAAATACACATAAATGCCCGTTTTTTCCAATCGAATCTAGTAAAAATAAGAATAGCTAACACGAACATTATTTATTCGTTGTTGCCAGATTGCTTCCAACTATTTCGTGCAATAATTGTCTTTCCAAAAATAATTTGATACAAAAGTAATACAACCGACGGCGACGGCAGAAATCAGAAATCTACTAAGAAAAACTATTATAAAAATCGCACCTCAAGAGCTAAAAACTCTTCCAAAGAAACCTGGTCTATTATAAATGACATAAGAAATAAAACCCGTTCTTCAAACAGTGTTAATCCGAGTCCTGACGACATAAACAATTATTTTGTTAATGTAAGTAAGAATATCAGCTCTAACATAGTTCCGTGTCAGGCTGCTCTCTCCTTCGTCCTACCTACTAAATCACTAATCAGCACGATATAGTGGAAATGATGGCTTGTCCACTAAAATATTTTGAAATATACTTGAAGTAGTAATTAACATGTTAACTTCCCTGATTTCAGCTTTTTCTGATTTAATAAATATACATAAAACATATCTAAGAGACAGATGGAGAATTCATTACAAAGAAATGGCTAGTGCATCTGGAAACCAATATTTTCGTCTGCATCCTCATCTACCAGATAAAATTGTCCATATCACCACTTTTGATTATAACAGAAAAAAAGCGTCAATCTTAACACGACTAAAACTTAACCATGGCCGTTTTCCTGCTCACCTTCATAAAATAGGCATCCAAAACTCCCCATTTTGTGTATGTAATGATTCTGTCGTTGCAGATCTTAATCATATTATATTGGAATGTCCCAAGTACACAGAAAATATCTCAAATCTGTATAATTCTATTTTAAGAAATAGTATCCCTCTCCCAGTAAACTTAACAACCCTACTAGCCACCGATAACAAGGATATATTCGATTTATTAATCAAACATATACAAATAATAAAATTACATTTATAGTATACGGTATAAGTAAATATTAAAATTCTGTGGCAAATGGACTAGTTCCGAGGCCACTCTCCCCCCCACACACACAACTTCGCTGATTAATGAATCCTTCGAATCTGGTATCTTTCCGAACTGCCTAAAAACAGCTATAATAATCCCACTTCATAATGGTGGCGACAAAACCGAAACCTGTAACTACTGACCCATTGCTTTATTACCTACCTTATCGAAGATAATAGAAAGGCTAATGAAAAATCGCCTACTGCCCTTTCTTTCCAAACAAAACGTCCTAACACATCATCAGTATGGTTTCCTACCTAAAAAATACACTAGTGACGCAATGTTTTCCATTCTTAATGAAATATATACTTCACTTAATGATAAACTTTTCACAGCTTCAGTATTTTGTGACTTCGCAAAGGCCTTTGATTGTGTTAATCACGAAATTTTAATTAAGAAACTACAAATTTATGGTTTGAAACTTACCTAGAAAATAGAAATCAACAGGTGCGTGCTAATGGTGAGGATTATTTAAATCTGCCAATTAGCAGTGGAGTACCTGAAGGTTCAGTATTAGGTCCAATTTTATTTTTATTATTCATCAACGATATCACAGACATAAAAATAAGAGGGAGAATAACGTTATTTGCCGATGAAAAGAGTGTAACCTAGAGTAGTTCTGATATACAGACATTACAATCTAGCATAAACAAAGATCTAGCAACTATTAAGTTCTGGTCTGACTCGAATGGGCTTTGTTTCAACACCAGTAAAACCGTAGCAATGTCTTACAGAGGTACTTTACAGCCTATAACTCTAAGCAATAATCCGATTCTAACGGTGAACTCAATTAAGTTTTTAGGTCTTTGTATAGACAAATTCCTTAAATGGCCCACTCATATTGATACATTGGCAAAAAAATTATCTTCTACATGTTTTGCCATTAAAACTGTTTCTAAAGAGCTAACCCCTACTACTGCATTAATGAACTACTTTTCCTTATTCAAATCTCACCTTCAATATGGTTTGCCGTTCTGGGGTTCTTGTAGCTTATACCACTTCGAATCTATTACAAAAAAGAGCAATTCGTTATGTATTTGATTTAAGTGACAGGACACACTGTGAAAATTACTTTAAAAATTTCAAAATTCTATCCCTTCCTGCTCTATTTATCTTGGAATCCGTCTGCTTAGTTCGCAAGCACATTCAAAAGTTATCGGATACAGTTAAAATCTATAAATTCATATGATAAGTCCAGAAGATCGACTAGGGTTTTCTTCAAGAAATTTTATCCAGGGGGTGGGGAGTTGTAGGGGAGTTGTAGGGGCTACAGCATCCCCTTTTAGGTCGAGTTTTTTAATTTAAAGAAACCCTTCGAAGGTTGAAGGACTGGATGAGAACAACCATGAGAGAGGATAGACTTGTAGCGTTTCCTGGCTTGAGCAAGGGATATTCCATATCCCCGCAGGGTGAAAGACAACCCCCCTTGAAAATCGGCTCGATCCGCCCATGGTTCTAATTAACAGTGCTGTTCCTAAAGTGGCGCTGAGAAACATTAACAAAGCCGACACAGAACACGAGGCTAATAACCAAAGCAGTTGATGTCGTTGCCACTAAAGAAAAAAAAAGTAATACACGTATGTGGGGTAAAAATTAGTGTTTCAATTTTTGTTCGTATTGGATTAAAATGTTGGAACTATTTAAGAAATATCTGTCCCTTGCGACAAAATGGATCCTAATAATAAAAATAGTATGAAAGCCAGAAAGGCGATTGGATGGCTGAATTAAATAATAAATTAGAAAAACAAGAAAGTCTTAAAAACTACCTAACGTATACAAATAAAACTATAAATGGTCAATATTTAGCTTTTAGCCTTTCTTGAATTACATAACAATAAAATAGCTGTAGGTAAAAAAAATCACAGTTTCATTACAACTTATTAAATCTTTATTTTTCCTTTTTCTTAATACATTTGCATATTCTACTAACTCCCATAAATTCCACAACTTTAACCAAAAGTTCTTTCAGTGCTGGCATTGTATCGTCTATTACTTTTGAAACCATGTGTACACATGGTACGTTATGTTTTTCATAGTCAAGTACAGCTTCTTTAGTAATCAGACTCAACCCAAGCACATTAAGATTGCATTGTCTAGCGATTATTACTTCAGGAATGGTTGACATTCCAACAGCATCGATTCCAGAGATGTTTAATAGAATTGATTCTGCTATCTGAAATTAAATAATTGATTAAAGTTGATATCCTACCAGCAAGACTATCAGAAATAGTACCCATACCCGTACCCATTAACAGCAAACACTTTCAATCAAGTCTGGCATGGTGGACTTCTCCAAAGGCTCGAAATCATCAAACTTTTCATTTTTATCCTAAAACAAATTCACTTCTATCTTACAAACAGAACCGTTAGAGTTAAAGTAGAAAACCATCTCCGAAACTTTTACTCCACTCTATGGATTAATTATAGCCAGTCTTCTGTATCTGATCAAAACATGACTCGCCCTAACCTCAAGACTCCATCCTGTACTTACAGCTTTATGCTGACAACACCGCTCAGTTAGGCTCATCCTCTCCAACACACTCAGGAGGCTAAATTAACAACTGACGATAACTACATCGCCCTCTGAAAGAAAGACTTACTTTAAAGAACGATTTACCCACACCCTTTGTTCAAAGAATGAACACTCAAATAATTGAGAAAGTAGGTTCTCTCTTATTGGATATTTGTGTGGAAGAATTGGCAAATATCGCCCGCCTGATCTTCTTCATACGTAGAAAGCATTACAACGACTTATGTTGTAATAAAAATCCGTAGTCTTTTCCACCTTTCTCAACGCACTTCAACACTCCATTCTAGCCTCCTAATTGTAAATCCTGAGAAAGAATCAATCCATTACCTCCACCTTAAATACCACAGGATTTATTCACAATAAAAAAAGATCACAGCCTTCTTCCAAACCTACCCAATAAATAGCTGGGAATAGTTTTTGTAAACCTCGTAACAGGTCCCTAAAATTTTAGATTTGTTAAAACACAATTGTTATATGACAAAATCATGGATCAAGTGCCTAAAAATATATAAATAAAGGTAATGTTTCTTCTTACTTACTGTTGGGTGTGTTGGTCCTGAAATACCAGCATAAATACCCGAATGGATCTTCTTTCCCCAACCCTGTTCTTCAGCAGTCTTCCTAGCAAATTTTTTAATATCCTTATCATAACAGTTGTTCATAGCAGGAAACCTGTCTCCGAATTTATCCTCATTAGGACCCTTTAGCGGGTTAGTACCAGGCATTCCGAGTAAATTCACTTGATCTTTAATAAGCAAAACATCTCCCAATTTGTAATTTGGATTTATGGCATCAGCAGTATCAGAAAGTAGAATTTCCGTACAGCCCATTAGTTTGAATAATCGAACAGGCATGGTAAGTTCGGACAATGAATAACCTTAAAACAAATAATAAATATTTAGGCTGAAGTAACCAATTACCAATATTGGTTTGCTTTTATGGTGTCTAGCTTCTTTATCATATCAATGAATATATTTCTTTTCTATCAATAAAAATATTGTAACAATCTCGGAATTCTTCTTTTTACTAACCTTCGTAAAAGTAAAATCGGTGTGTTAATACAACTACCGGAATACAACCGATACTACCGAAGGCTAAAACATCATCATCTTCTGTAGTTTTTGGAAAGCCAGGAATATCGCTGTATTTGAGATCTATACGCCCTTCCATGATATCCACCATGCCACCTGTAAAATTAGTTTTTATGGGATGTTTATTTTTCCATTAATTAGAAGAATTATCAATGTAAGAAGGATGATCTAAAAATATATACAAAAATGTACATGCTTTTGTTAGCGCCGTTACATTTTAGAACCAACAAAGTTTTAGAAAAAAAAAATACCTGAAATGGGACGGACTAAATACCCTGTATATACCGCTTTCCCAATATCTGAAGATAACACCCTATAGATGTTTTTGTTCTGCCTTAACTATTTTTAAGATTGCTAATAGTTTGTTGTGGACTGTATCTCTTGGTTATTGTTGTTGACTAATAAAACGCTATAATTCTTGGAGCTTTATATTAAACTTGTAAAAGATTTAACAAACATCTATATTTGCTCTACAGTTGCTCAGGTTTTAGTTAAATTAAACACTTATTGAAAGTGCATTGAAAGTATGACACAAAAAAGCAAAATTAGTTGCAACCCCTCGAAAGGGCGTGGTTGCTTATTTCAAAGTTTCATTGCCTTCAAGGTTGCGATGGTGTGATTTAGTTCACTGGCGTGATTGCCCTTTTTTAGCACAAACTGAAATTACAAAAATGGATACTCACTTAATCCGTTTCCACATATTATGGCTACTTTCGGTTCTACACTTACTTGCTTTTTGACGAATTTTGCTATTTCTTGTATTTTTTCATATGAATAGCTAAAAAAAACGATTGTGATTTGAAAAAAATAACAGTTTTATTACAAATTATTTAAACTATTTTTCCACCTTAACTGCAACCGATAATATTATTAGTAAAAATGATAGGAAAACAGGAAAAACTATGGAAAATAGAATTAAAGTAGAAGTGGGGTTAGGTGGAAAAAGGTCGGAAGTTAATGAAACTTTGGGATGTTGTTCAGGGATGGTTAATTAACATTTTCTCAAGTTTTGGACCTGTACGAAAAGGGGGGGGGGACTGCAAAATTTTTGACCTTCCTGCCGTTTTTCCGCAATAGAGCGTAGAGCTTTTTTCCTGGGGCAACAGCATTCCTATACTTTTTTGTAGAACGTTAAATTTCCTATAATTGTGACTATTCAAACATGTTCGTATGTTCATTCGTTACCGAGATATGGCGCTTCGAAAAAAAGGTCATTTTTCACATTTCGCTAAAAAATGTAGAATTCCACCTTATTTCTTCTGTTATACCCGAATGATGATGAAATGTTATGGAATTAGAAGCCATCTTTCAAAACTAGAATTCTCAGACCTCTATTGATTATTTTTTGAAGACTATACCAACAAACGTTTTTTTTGTCAATTTCCTATATTGGTAGTAATTTCTTATTTATTTATTATTCTGGAACCAATTAAAATATTTTTGTGTTCTTGCAGTATAATTTAAAAATATTAAAGATGGGTGCACTCTATTCATAAACGCATTTAGATAATATTTTTCTTAATACATTTTTCCACTTACTAAGCTTCCGTTGCCATTTCCGCAAAAGTCAGTTATGTAAATGTATGTAAATATATGATGAAAATATGATTAATTCGAATAATTTTTTTATTTTTTTCTCAGATTTAAATGAAGTTCTGAAAATTTAATGCATAATGAATAAAGATTTAACGAAACTGTCATGATGACATTTATTCGACCCTTCCATGAAAAAATAAGACTGGGTTTCGTTGGACAATTTAAGAATCGCACCACCAATAAAATTTGTTAAATGAGGCTGAGTAATGAAATTTTTTTATTGGTCCATATGTAACTGTATGACCAGTAGAATACATTTCCAAAATTTTTCCGCTTCATTATTAAAGGGGGCCTGGGAAATTAAATTTCAATTTATGAATCGTGACGTATTATGAACCGTGACGTGGACCAATGAAATAACTCCAATTGCCACATTTCTATAGTTATAATAGATTGATACGTATTAAATATACCAATACATATGCATGAATTCTTGGGAAAACTTTTTTCTTTGTCTGTGCTCCCAACTGCTATTGACTATTTTTAAGAGACATCTAGTGACGGTTTTCTCGCAAAATAATATGCAAGGCCCTTTATAGCCTTGTTGCCAGAGCCACATTTAGATCAAAACCTCTCATTAAATCGCTGTAATTAGTCTCTTAGGTACTGTAAAGAATGTAGAAAACTATAAAAAAATATTTGCTGTACTAAAATTGCTAAGTTCACAATTTTGAAAACAAAATCGAAAATTAGGTTTTTTCATTGTACCTACATATCTCGAAAAGACAAATATTCGAAAAACTAATAGCACCAAGTGAAAGAACGGAAAATGTTACTAAGAATTATAAGTTATTTTAAAATTGTTTGTGCCGTGTCACTGAACACGTGAAAGCTTGGAAAAGCTTGAAAACTAAGCCAAGCCTGTATCCGCAAAAATCAAGGCAAGCCAAGCTTTACTTTTTAAATAGCTTGACTTTTAATTGTAAGGCTTATGCTATTGCTATTTTACATATACAACCAGTTGAGAATGCTCTTCTAGCACAAATTGTAATGAAAGTATTAATAAAATTTTAGGTTGACAGTTCTTATTCTAATAAACACAGCCACAGTCTACTCACTTTTACCAAAATCGTCATTCACCATGTATCTACTTTAAATTCAATATCATTTTAAACATTTTCTTATTTTGGACTCCATTTTGAAGGTATTCCCGAAGAGGTACGGAGGGGCACATCAAACCCTAAACATTTTGATGCTCTATCAAAATCTGAAGTCAGAATTTTAAAATTCATAAACACAAAAAAGCTACAGACACACACACACACACACACAAATCGAATTCAGATACCGAACAATTTGTTCGGTGAAAATCATATTTGATCACCTCTCACACAACTGAATACGCCGCTAAAAACTCCAATTGAATCCAGGAAAAATAAAACAATATTTAAAAAAATCTTCTTTTATTTTATTTGGCACAGCACATTTTATAAATAAAAAAAACTAACTTAATTGGCACATGTTTGTGTTGAAAAGCTAAACGGATATTTTAACTTTTTCCTCTGCAACTAAAACAAAAATAATATAATATGAATGCAAGTGTAACAGTGGAGTAGACAAACAGACGAAAATTATAGGAATGCGACAACTCTGCTTTACGATGTTCTACCAATTTTTTTTTCTATCCAAAGATCTTCTGCAGAGATTCATAGGCTTGGTTTTTAAAAGCTTGGCTTGAATTCAATTACCGGAAAACAAAGCCAAGCCTGTATCCGCAAAAATCAAGCCAAACCAAGCTTTCCTTTTTTAAAAGCTTGGCTTGGTGCATCAACAAAGCCAAGCCTGTATCCGCAAAAATCAAGCCAAACCAAGCTTTCCTTTTTTAAAAGCTTGGCTTGGTGCATCCTTAGTCTTCTGCAAATGCATCAAAACCAAGTCCTATGGAAAAGGTGATTCGAGTTCTACTAGTAATAAGAATGATTTTTACCTGACCTAACACGGACTTTAAAAAGAATATAAAAAACAAACCTATTTCTCTTGTTCCTTGGCTCCAAGATTGTTTTTTACCGGAAGTAAAAAATGTATTAATAACCGCAGCAAGTACATTAAATCCAAGCGCTACGTAAAAAATTATGTTCCATTGATTTCTATCAGTCTAAAAAAATTATAGTAATAATGAAAGCTAAACAACAGTTATATTATACTAACTTCATCTGTGACTATGTATTGGGCTAGTACCGGAGCCATAGCTGAAAAGAATACAGCCATACCATTCGTTATACCCATCGTCACCCCAGAAAAATTGGGTGCTAAATCCATATGGTTAACTATATGTCCGGATTTTCCAGTGCCGTGCATACCAGATACTAATATAATCAAAAATATTGCTAAATTTGCATCAGAAGGTCCAGTGTTACAGAGAAGGTATAGTGCTATACCTGGTATAACTACACCTACAAGTAATTAAGTGTAGAATTAAAAGTTTGGTAGGAAAATGATAATATTAACTTACCAACATTATTCATAAGTCTTCTAATAATAGTGGTGGATAATATTTTCCTAGTAGATAAAAAATCTGCTATAAAAGAGGCTATGAATCCAACAAAAATCTCCACAATGTATGGAAGAGCTGATAAAAGGCTGTTCTAAAAAATAAATACAAACGATATTAATACAAAACTGGTAGAAATAACATACATTTTTTTATTGACAATAATTGCTGCGTGTAGTAGGCTTGCCAGAGAAACATTCATTAATGTTTCTCATTCTTGATGATTATTTCATTGTTGCAGGAAATCTTGGGGCCATAATATATTGAGTCGTCTTGTGTTTGGGCCATTGTTATAAAGTTGATCGATCAGTTCGTTATCATGATCTGCTATCTGATTTTTATAACTTTCAGTCATTCTCACCATTTAATTTTTAACAAGCGGAATCCTCAGGTCATTATGTAGGGTCTGGTTACTCACATACCATGGGGCGTCTGCAATTGTTCTTAGGGTTTTTGATTGAAATCTTTGCATGATGTTGACAGAAGATGATTTTGCACATCCCCATAGTTGGAGCTCATAAGTCCATATCGATTTCAGCATGGCTTTGTAAAGCAATATTTTGTTATTAGTGGAAAGCTTGGATTTTCTACCGAGCAGACAGTTCATCTTATGTGTTTTCTCCAGTAAGTCTTTGGTCAAGGTAAAGGCCTAGATATTTAGCTTCTGTTCCGTTTGGTTAACTTTTGTTCGCTTCTTGCGTACCAGTTGTTCAGTAAGTAGAGATGGTTTTGTAAATTCTCAGTGGCTATTAAAGGATTTTCGTCGATAGAGATTGCAGCGACGTCATCGGCAAATGAAGCAAGAATTGTATTGTTGGTTTCAGGTATATCAGCAGTGAAAATTAGGAATAGCAGTGGTCCTAGTACACTACCCTAAGGTACTCCGGATTTAATAGGGAAACGTACATTTAAAGCATTTTTTAATTTTATGAATTACTTACAGACTTCAAATCGAACTTCATCACTTTATCCAAATATATTGAGATCTCTGTCATAAAAGTCCAGTGTGTGTAATTATAAGCGATGTTAGTGACCATTAGAGCATAAAATGGGAGACAAGTAAAAATTTCCTTAAAAGGGGGTTTCAATTCATGCTAAAAAATAAATTAAAAATATATAACAATACAAGTTTTAATGTTTATTACATGTGCTATGTGACAACAGATAAAACATGGATCCCTCACAACACTCCAGAGTCAAACCAGCAGTCAGCTGAGTGGACAACTATTGGCGGAAGCCGCACAAAGTTAATTTTACAAAAATTGAAGCCTATTTTGATAAAATGCATCGAAATGTTCGAGAAGTGTTGAAGGAGATTACTACACTTTGCAAATAGACAAATAACTTACGACGCAATTTGTAATCGGTAAATAATTTTGAAACAACATATTTGTCTAGGATTTTACGCTGATACTTACTCGATTGTCTTCTATTTTTAGATTTGTTTGTATATAGATTCTCTCTTCTTCTGTTATTGTTGAATGTTCACTGGGATCGCTACAACCAATATAAGCATAAATGGCAACCATAACAAAAGTTACACCACTAAATAGATAAAATGCCATAGGCCATCCATAAGCAGAAGCAGATATGTAACCAGTAAATATCAATGAGCTTACTATTCCCATCGGAGCCCCTGAAATAATTTATAAGTTTGCTACAAAAGTAAAAATGGTTATTGTACACTACACAGAGTTTTCTTACACTGATTTTTCTTTCTTACCCGAATATACAAAAGTGCCGATTCTGCTTCTTTCATTCGACGGAATCCATTTTCCAAGCAAGGAAGCTATAGATGGAAATAAAAAACCTTGCGATAGACCTTGTAGAAATCTGCATACCATTACACCTTTAGACCCGAACATGGCTGCCGCTGTAGGTATTAGAACGCCAGCTGTGGCAGTAATGGTAGTCGTACCTACTAAAAACCATTTGGCACCGTGTCGATCTGCTACATATCCTGCTACAGGTTGAGGTATAAAGTAACCCCAAAGAAATGAAGCCATTACTAAACTTTTATCTGACCACTTGTAAGTCTGAAATTTTAAATTGAGTCAAAAGGCAAAATAAGGACTAAAAAATTTGCTAAATGTAAATATTCTTTACGTTTTATGATGAAATGCCGAGACAAGATTTTTTTTTTTTTTTTTTTTTTTTTTCGTAGCAAAACACTCTGGGAATGTTTTCTATAATTACAATCTGATCATGAAGATCAATAAGCAATTTTGTTCCAACCTAACTTAACTAGAATTCTTAAATACTAAGGTCCTACTCACTAGTGTACCTTAGGGTCTGATAATTTTAGTAACACTACCGGTAACGTGTAACACAAATCCACACAATACTCTGTTTGTAACTAGCACTGTCACTGAACTAGTTCAAAAGGTTTGGTCCTCTTGAGCCTTCTTACTAAATTGGTATTATCGAGGAGCTGGATGACCTCAACGTTCCCATGTTGGAGCAGCCGTTGTTCATGGCTGCTGGCAGATTTAGATATAGTCTTGTCAACAGTTTCTACATCCAGGTCCCTATGAAGATCACTGTTGCGACAGTACCAGGGTGCATCGACGATGTTCCTTAATACCTTATTTTGAAAACGTTGGATAACTTGGATGTTACTTTTACTGGCGCAGCCCCAAAGCTGACTACCATACGTCCAAACGGGTTTCAATATCTGCTTGTAGAGGAGCAGTTTGTTATGTGTGGACAACTTGGAGTTTCTTCCTAATAACCAATACATCTTTTTATATTTTATACCAAGCACTTCACGTTTCTTTTTAATGTGGACTGTCCAGCGAAGTCTAGCATCGAGTGTCATTCCAAGATATTTTGCTGTATTAGCATAGGGAATCTGAGCGTTATTTATTCTTATGGGAATGTGTTGGTTTCGTTTATTAGTAAAGTTAACATGAACAGATTTGTTTTCATTTAACTTAATACGCCATTTTTTAGTCCAGGTGTTAATCTGGTCTACAGATGTTTGTAATTTTCGGTTGGCTTCTTCATGGTCTTTTCCAACAGCCAGAATGGCAGTATCATCAGCAAATGTTGCAATAGTATCATGCTCAAGGTTAGGAATATCACTGGTATACAGTAAGTAGAGTACTGGACCTAGTACACTACCTTGGGGTACTCCTGCCTTAATTTCTCTTAGATCAGAATATACATCTTCCTGTTTTATTCTGAAGTATCTGTTTGATAAATAGGATTTTAAGAGTTCTGAATACTGACGTGGTAGTAACAAATTTAACTTGTGGTTAAGGCCCTCATGCCAGACTTTATCAAAAGCCTGGGCCACGTCTAGGAAGACGGTGGAGCAAACTTTCTTTTCCTCTAAAGACTTTTCAATTATGTCTGTGATTCTATGCACCTGGTCGATCGTTGAGTGTTTTTCTCTAAAACCAAATTGATGGGAGGGAATCAGGTCCTTTTCTTCTATTGTAGGTTTTAATCTCTTAAGAAGCAGTTTTTCGTAGAGTTTCGAAATAACAGGCAACAAAGAGATTGGTCGGTATGACGTTACTTCTTGGGGAGGTTTATCTGGCTTAGGTATCATTATAACCTCTGCTACTTTCCATAGCTGAGGTACGTATCTCATCCTAAATGATGCATTGATAAGGTTGGTCAGTTTGACAACAGCTTTACGTGGGAGTTGTTTCAAGATTTCCCCGGTGATCAGATCAAATCCAGGGGCTTTTTTAGGATTTATATTTGTTTCGATTTCCACATAAACTTCTTTTGGAGAAGTAGGTCTAATCACTGAATCTTTCTGTTCTGGTTCATTCCAGTCTTGGGTCTCTTCACCATCGTTGGTCTGGAAAGTATTTTCTAAGTGTTCTTCGAATCTGGTTGCTTTTTGTATATTATTTCGTGCCCAACTCCCGTCTTCCTTTCTAATTGGTGGGTTATGTGTAATAGGACTTTTTAATCGTTTGGTTGCTTTCCAGAGTGAATAATCGGTACTGCTGTCATTAGTTAATTCACTCAAGTACTCACCAATCGATTCATTTTTAATACGCTGAATTTCGCGTTTTAACTGTTGTGTTGCATTATTTAAAGCTGTTTTATCAGCTGGTGCTCTGGACTGTTGCCATTTTCTTCTGATTTTTCTTTTTTCTAGTATAAGGTCTCTTATCTCTTTTGGATAATTATTTCCTTTTGTTTTGTATTTAAAATCAGGGGTGTTCTCCCAAGCTGCTTGTTGAATATCTTTGACAAAACGTTCGACTTCCTGGTCTAGTTGTTCTTCTGTTTTCAACGGAACCGAGAGATTAATTAACCGTTCAAGTTTGATTTTGAAGCTTTGCCAGTCCGTTCGTTTGTTGACTAATTTAGGCTGATTTTCTTTTTGAATCACACTATCACTCAGTGTAAGAAGTATGGGTGAGTGATCTGAGTTCATGTCCCAAGCTTCTTCTACATGTATATAATTTGAGGATATATTTCTAATTATAAAGAAATCTATAAGATCAGGAATTTTGTTCGGATCTGTGGGCCAGTACGTTGGCTTTCCAGTTGAGAGTGTTTGACATTTGAGATTGTTGCATGTTGCTAATAGTTCTTTACCTTTAGATGTTATTAGTCTGGATCCCCAGTGGGTATGTTTCGCATTGAAGTCTCCTCCAACTATGAATCTGTCTTCTTGGCAATCCAGAAAGTCATCATATTGTTCTCTTTTTATAGCATGTCTCGGTGGGGAGTATAAAGCTGTGATTGTAACTTCGTAAGTCTTTGTTTTAATTTTAACAGATGTGGCCTGTATCTCTACCGTTTGGTAACCCATTTCTTGGTGGTGTAATATACATTCCTTTATTATAACTGCACTTCCGCCTTTTGCTGAATTGTCTGGATGGATCGTATGATATACCTTATAACCCTTAAATTTGATAAATGACTCCTTAGTGAAGTGCGTTTCAGCAATGAGACAGATATCAATTTTTTCTAGTTCCAGGATTGTTTGTAGTTCTTGTTGGTGCTGTAGTAACCCGTTTGCATTCCATTCTAGGATTCTTAAGTGTTTAGCCATTTCTGGTTTTAGGGATTGCTCCTTGAGCGCGTTTTTCTAGGTTTAAAATACGCTCATCCATCTTGTTTAGTTTGTCCAAGATTTGTTCGAGCATATTGTCAATATTTGTACTTGTTGTACCTTGGTGTTGCGGTTTTTTGTTAGTTTGAGCAATATTTTGTATTACTGCTTGACTATAGGCTTTATCTTGGCTATAACTCTGACCCTGTTTTGGAGGTTCTTTACTTTCTCTATTATCTCGCTGGGGTCTAGTAGGCAGTTTTGTTTTGTTCAGTTGTTTATTTTTAATTTTTTGAATTTCTTTGGCTACCATGCAGCCTCGATAGTTCGCTGGGTGACCTTCTCCACAGTGAACACATTTTGGGGTTGCATTTTTTGGCTTATCACAATCAACTGTGAGGTGCCTTCCAGTGCATCTCACACATCTGGGTTCTTTAGCGCAATATTTCTGGGTGTGCCCATAAGTTTGGCATTTTTTACATTGCGGGACTAATTTAGTTTTTCTAATTGGCTGAATTTGAACTCTTATTCCTAATATGTCAGTTATACTGAATATTTTATTAACATCTTCATCGTTGCTGAACGACAACATAAACATATTTAGAGGCTGTTTTGTTTTGTACTTCAGTTTTCTAGTAACTTCAATTATTTTATATCCTCTTCTTTTCATTTCCTGGATTATTTCTTCAGGATTACCTGAATGATGAAGATTGATTGCCATTACCTTAATTGGACGGTTTTGTTTATTCTCATAGGAGTACCATGAGTATTCCTCGTTATTCAGTGTCCTAGTGAGTGCTTGATAGCATTCTTCATTCGGGACATTAATTTTTATATTTTTATCATTGATTACTTTGATCTGGAATCCACTCATTATTTTAGCTATGAGTTGATGGAGTGTATTAAAGTTTGTTATTCCGTCTACTATTATCGGAGGCGGTTGTGGTACTTTTTTAGTTTTTGGTTGATCTTTTTCTGGGACCTTTGGACTTGGTTGCGGAGGAGAGAGTGATGTATCCATTCTTCTTTTTTTTCGGCTCTTCTTCCTTATCCATTCTGTCTCTTCTGCGAGTTCTTCTTCGTCAGTGAAGTATTGTTCTGGGCTTATTTCCTCTTTTTGTGTTGTAGAAGTATTTTCCAGACTTTTTTCTAACCCTGTATACTTATTTAGCAGATCTGAGTGATCTTTTTGCATTTGTTCTAATTGTTGTTGTATAGTATTTAATTTGTTTACTAAACAACTTTTTCATATTCGGAATTTTTCCAAGCACTGTATAGTGTTTGTTCATTCGGTGACCTCGTACCATTTTCTTGAAACAGTATGCTATTGTTTTGACCTACATCCACCATCGATAGCCGAAACACAGGTGATGATATTTGATTTTGATGCATTGCATAAACTTAATTTGTAACACGATAACTCAAGGCCGAGTCACTGACCGCCGCGTAATCATAATAGCCGATTTTATTTGTTATCGTATAGAAAGCGCTTACGGAGTCGTGCTTTCTCTACGAAGGTAAAACGAATACTGCGAGACAACAAGATAATTCCAAAAGGTCTAAGACTTAAAACTCCAATAAAGAACAACAAGATATGGAGAATTTTAAATAGAGCAGAACACGCCGTGGTCAGAGAGAGGATTCAGTCCCATAGCTTTAACAAATTTAATTTAGAAAAAGTTATAGAGGATATTAAATCATATTAGTATAATGAGGTATGCAGATTTGATTTAGATAAAATAATCCATTGTGTTTTAAATAGTTATGAGAAAGAATTGAATTCTACCAAAAATAGACAATTAAGAAAATTTATTAATCTAATTGAAGAAAAATGTTTTTACAACCTTAGAAATTCTGAACAAAATTTAAATACGGTAATAAATATTTCAAGTAGATATCTTAACCACACAGAAAATTTATTATTGATTAAAGGTTTAAATTATTCTAGTTAGTTCTATAAAACACGATTCTCAAAATTTACCAACTGACTTAAGCAACGAATACAAGGTACATTGCAAAATTGAATTAGAAAAATCTTATAAAATTAATCAAAATTTAACCTCCGCAGAATTTAAAACAATTAAAAATTTAAAAAATGACAATACAATTAAGATTTTACCGGCAGATAAAGGGAACGCGACGGTTGTCATGAACAAAACAGATTATGATAACAAAATTAAAGAAATTATTGCAAACTATTTAAAATTAAATAAAGATCCAACTACTAGTATTGAAAACAATATTTACCAAATTTTATATAAAAAACCTCCACATTTTTATGGTTTAGCTAAAATTCATAAACAACAAATACCATTAAGACCAATAATTATCAAAAAATCAAAGTTACACATTCAGATATAATGGTTAATTTTGATGTACCTAGTTATTTCCAAATGTTCCTGTCGATAAAACTCTTAATTTTGTGAGAAAAAAGTTAACAAGTGATAATACATTAATAAATAGAACTAAATTAAGCGTCTCAGCAATACTTCATTCAAATATAGTAAAAATCCCTTATATTCCAAAATTATCCGAAAAAATTAGAAGGATTGGCAATAAATTTAATTTAAAAACAGTTTTTCAAACTAATAATACATAATACAACAAAACCTTTTAATGAAATTCAAAATACAAAAAATTGAATTTACAAAATTCCATGCGAATGTAATAAATTTTATATAGGAGAAACATCTAGACCTTTTCATATTAGACTTAATGAACACCAATCATATATTAAAAATAAACATAAATATGTGAACATGCATGGGATTTTGATCATAAAATACAATGGAATTCTTCAACTAGATTATTAAAAGAACCTAATAATTATAATCGCAAAGTTAAAGAAGCAGCAATGATATGCTTAAATAATAACGAATGTGTTTCTAATTGTTCGGTCGATATTTAAAAAATTTGGATGCCTATGTTACAAAAAGAGTTAATTACCTATATCGGGATAGTATCATAAGTTTTTATCTGGTTTTTTCTTATGATAATATTATTAAGAAAACTTCATTTATGACGAAGTATAAATTCTCTTATAATATGCAAATACGCTATCCCTCTTTCAAAATTCGTTCCCAGAAAAGTGACAAAAATATGATGTAAACAGATTTTGACATCTTCAATGTCAAAATCTTTATCCGTGTCCTAAGTTTCTGTCATATTTTTGTAAGATTATCAAGTGGTCTGGTTCTATAGTAAATTTTTTATTATGTCATTTTGAAAACGACTTCTGATTAAGGAAGTCGAAACGTCAAAAATTAAAAAACTTTTTGAACAAAATAAGTGGTTTTATTCCATGAGAAGAGAAATTGAACATGTAGAACATCATAAGAAAGACATAAGGATGTTTAAAGGGGGATAATGGGTAAAGAAGGAGGAACAAGTAATTAATGGAACTGTGTACAGTGCCGAAAATTACAATAATTTAGAGGTTATATGTAAAAAATATCAGATGCAATGTGTGTAGGCCGGGAATATTAATAATGCAAAAATACAGATGTTAAGGAGTGTGGCGAAATAAAAAGTGAAATGCCTAGAGAAATATCGATAGAGAAAGTCAAAGAGGATTTGAGGAAAATAGGGTGAAATTAGAGATAACAACTACAAAGATGCGTTAAAACAAATCAGGAAAATCATAAAAAATTAAAAAGTATGTATTGATGAAGAACTAGTACTGATATTGAAGCTAAAACAAAGTAATGACGAAGGTAAGGGATCAAAGTAGAAAACAAAAATAAAAAATAAAAGCGAATGAAGGAATCTTCCTTCATTCGCTTTTATTTTTTATTTATTTTATTAGATAGAAGTAAAAAAACAATAAAATAAAAGATAATCAAGAAATGTTCATTCTAAGCGACTTCTCTTTTCCGCTCTCTTCCACATTGTTAACACGCATTAATACTGAATTGTTTTCTTTTGTATTTTAATATAAAAAATTGGTTTAAAGTGTCTCATTTATCGGAATTTAATTACTATGTTCTCTAATGACATTTGTTGGTCTTAATACTAGTTTAATTAAACAATATTACTCACAGGAATGTCCTTGTTTGGATTAGCAGATGGATTCGTCATAGCTACAATACTGACAGATAAAATGGTTCTTATCCCAAACGCCATGAACATCAGACAACTTAGGGTTATCGCTTGAATGTGTCTTTTACCAAATATTGGCCCTAAAATTATATTAATTTTGAAAAAATATATTTTACAAACTGTAAGCATAAGTGTTTTTCAGGCTCGCTAAAATAAAACTATTTAAAAGTTGCCCAGAATAGTTTGCTTAGATATAAAAAATCTCTGACTTTTGATTGTACCCTAGGATTGTTGAAAGAGAATGCATATCGACAAGCTTTTAACGCCACCTTTATATATGTATATTTAAGCAATTTAAATAATGAATAAACATCAATTTAACAAATACAATCCCTTTTTGATAACAAAACTCATGACTGGTCATGCACCAGTAAAAAAAATTATACCTCTAATTTTTTTTTAATTAATTAGATCAAATACTAGATATTGAAAGCACAATGACCGAAGGTTGGATAGTAAAAAGCGCTAGAATCAACTTCTCCAAAGAGCTACAATTAATTGGACCTTCCAAAAACAGACAGAAAGTTTTGTATAGAAATATTAAAAATTTGAAACGAGAGATGTAAGTTTCGATGTAAAGGTATTAATGTATATTTAATCATCGATGATATTGCGTAAAATTTGATAACTTTCTGCTTGTAAAATTATTATATTTACCATTATTAACATTCTGGTCCTGATGATTGAGAAGGCTGGATAGAGCATCAACATTTTTGTCGGTAATTGTTTCAGTTTTTGGTTTTATAGTCATTTTTACTCCACCTATATTCCAAGAGTTCTGGTTGATTTTCTAGTTTAAAAGCATTACGTAGATGCTGTAATTAATGCACAATATTGCGGGTACTTGTATTTATAAGTTTTATTATAAAAATTTAGAAATAAGATTAAAATCAACGTAAATCAAAAAAGTTTACCTTTCTTTGTAAAATTTTATCTTTCTTATTCAAATATTTTTCAGGTTTACTTTAGATTAGTAAATGTTTACCATTATTCGGAAATTTTAAATATGCTGTATTTATATACCAATCATGATATGAAGAAAATTAGGGTTTAATTGAAGAAATATAAATATTCTTCTCTCTGGATATTAAAACCACCACGTTTCTACTTTTAATTCTAATTTGTCAAATAATAAATCGTAATTTTCTTATATTTTTCTTCGGAATAATATTAGAAATCACGTCATCCATTGCCATTAAGAAAGGTCAGGAGGAAGGTATTTAGGGCAAAAAATTGGAACCTATAAAAACATTCATGCATTCGGAGCCAGCAAAAAATACGAGAAATATCTAGATCTAGTTTGAAATAATTAAAGGAGGTGGAAGAAAGGCTTAAACGAGGCAAGAATTTTAAATAAAAAGAAAACAAAGAAAGACCGCTTGGAGAAAAATCTACATCTACTTGTATATTATAAGAGAATTTATCTTTCATCATAAATGTAGTTTTCATAATAATATTATCAAAAGAAAACCAGATAAAAAAACTTATGATACTATTCCGATATATATAAAAAGAGTTAATTGCAAAAAGGATACCCTCTATAAGGAAACAAAAACAAAAAAGAAAGACAAAGATATATTCATCAGTTTTAACACCCTGTATATCAAATTTCTCAAAATATGTTTACATATTTACAAAATAATATTTAACTTTCACTACCGTTTAATTTATTTTTCTTTTAATGTTTACTGTAAAATTATGTTCTGCTTTTGTTAAAATTTTGCTAAATTATTTTGGACATTTTTTTTCTTTTACATCATAGGGTTAGATGTGAGATGTCACTTTTTCTTTTTGATTATTATCATTAGAAAGGGACGCAGATGTAAAACTGTTTAAAATACTTAACGGTTATTTTACAAAAATAAACAAAGTGGATGAATATACTTACAAATATTTTAACATATTTAATAGTGGTGGTTTTAAATATTAGTTGATAATAGAGCGCCACTACATACAAATAGTTATGCGCAAATTATGAAAACTTTTTATCTGTAAAATAAATAATTATTGAAATTTTTAACCAATTTATTGTTCACCAACTATTAATACTTAACCGATATACGTGTTAAATGACTGGACACGTGTTGAGATTATCTATTTTTCACTTGTATATTATTTGTTTATTTTACCTTGGATACGGTTGCTATAACGCCCGCTAATTCTACGAGGAGGGTCTGGATTACTCCGGCAATAAATTTTTGGTTGCTTTGGGTGCATATTTTCTTTGATATTTTTTGGAAGACGTATACAACACAAAGCAGCAATGACGTTCACTAAATATAATGAAACACTGACAGCAAACGTCAAAATAACAAAAAAATGGGTTTTTCATTAAAATAAAATAAATATTTCGTGAAAAATTAAATCTTGTATGAACCGCGAGCGATTCTGGATCCTAACGTCCATCGGGCAATGTTTAGGGTTTAGTGTTTTTAAAACTACTGGGTTGGCACTTGTAGTACAAGATTATAAATGTCAGTGAACAATTATATATAGGCAATTTTATTATTTACACAATTGTTGAAATCGCTTTTAAGCAGTGGCGGTTGATAAGGTGAGACAGAGCTACGATAACCTTTTTTTTATTATTATTTTTTAATTGCAATCGAACATAAAATCATGTATATAAAGCGTACATAAACAGGCTTTATGAACTCATCATTTTATAGCCTCTCTCGCAAGCTCGCTCGGCCACAAAGATTGATAAAAAACACAGTTTGAAGCATCTAAGTATTTAATTTCCATGACGAAAAATTTACAGTTAACAGATATGTCAGGTTAGAGAAAAACCAAGGAAAATCGAAGAAATAATTGCAGAACAGAGAACGAGCTACAAATCAAAAAGACATGCGCAGTGAACAAAGTTTCGCGTTTAGTGTCAACCACCACGTAGCTGCTACCAAGAAAGTGTTTCCCATTTTAGTCACCGTCACGTTATAGAACTGTTTCTATTACGTGGCAAAGGCTTTGGCAATACACTTTAAAGTTTCTAATGTCGTGGCCGCCACGTTCCGTCCAAAATGCTACTTGGGAATTCATTATCATATTTAGAGATACTTTCACTTCACATGAGTAAAATTTGTAAAGTAAATCTTAATTCAAATAATTCACTACCTGACTAATTTACTGGCGATTGGCTATTTTTTCTACGACAAAATATAAATAAGTACTTTAACTGAAAACTATTAATTTATTTGATACATTTGATACAACAAGAATAATTAGCTTTCACAGAACTGTCAATAATATCTAATATCTATCAACAACCTACTTGATTACAACGTATAAATTTCTATTGATGCAAAGTCAGTTTTATAATGAAAACAGGGGTTTTTATTGGTCAAAATCAGTTTTATAATGAAAAATGTGCAATTCTATTGGTCAAAATCAGTGTTATAATGAGTAGAAAAGATTATTATTCCATGTATTACAGGTGTTGGATTGCAAGTAATGCGTATCGTATATCCTTTAAAATGTTTTTTTATATAAAAACACAAATACAGAAATATAAAAAATGTTTGTATTGATCAAATATAAAATTATTACAATAATCTCTATACTATCTGGTTTGCACAAATATCGTCCTTCTTAACTTTGGAAGAAAAAAAAGAATAGTTGAATATCTACATCTCTTTTCATTTATTTCCATATGAAACAGTTTCACAGAAACTATTACTTATTCTCTTTAAGCCTTAAGTGGCACTTCTTGATAGTTACCTAAAAACAAAACATTTTATAAATAAAAGATACAATGTACATATTATAGGGGACACCTTAACGATGGAACTCGGACTTCTCATACATATACGGGATTTTGTCCAATTTTTTATTGAAACGCCCGCGTTAACTTTTTGATTCTGTGTCTAATAGCGCAAAATTATGATAATAAACAAGTGTGAAAATCAAAAGAATTGTTTGGGTAAATCAATAAAACATCATGTATCTTCCTTATCAGAGGTCTGAGACCCATTATTAGTATTTGAAATGATCTAGGCAACCCCATACTTGAAGATAAAGTAATTCTAGAATAAGCTAATTTCATACCTCTACATTTTTTGCTTCCTTCATTCCAGGGCTGCACAGAACCAGATCCAAAGATGACGCTAAATATTAGACAGACTATCGATATAGCAGCAGCTATATAAAATATCATTTTCCATTGATTGGGATCATCCTAAAATGTAAAATAATCTTTAAATGGTTCTGCTAAAAACAAGGCGCCAAAACTGATAAATAGTAACTAAAAATAATAAATAAAAATTTAAACGCATCCAGACTGTATAATGAAAGAACAGATTGAGCAAACAGCTTGAGATAATATACCAGAAGGCAACTGGCAAAGTTTATCTAAAAAGAAATCAAAGAACATTAAGCTACAAATTATTAAATATATTAAAACAACTGAACAAGAAGATAACATTAAAAGTAAATGAACAGAATTCATCATATGACACCAATACAAGAAGAAAATCTGAACAAGACTATAGCTTGTAAATTGAAGACAATGAATATACAGACCAAGAGTAACACTGAGTGAGGTAGCCAAAGAAATTAAGGAAACTGAATCCTAAAGAAGCGTCATGGTATGATCTAGTCTTTTAAAATAGCTTTCAAGAAAGAAACTTTTGCCGAAGTTATATCAATACTACCCACATGCAAAAGGACTAAAGATACATAAGATTTTAAACCACAATTTTAAAATATTCCAGGGTTTACTAAAAAATTATCGATTATTATTAATTGACTGCTGATTTTGCATACGCATGCTTAAACATTAATTGATCAGTTAATTCTGCATCGAATTTAAAAAACTTTATACAAGCAGATATCTGAAAGAAGTGGCTTTCGTGTCATCAGAAAATATACAAGGTATTACATTTAAAAAAGCAATAAAAAAAATAATAAAAAGAAGCGATTTTGTTTTTTGGTTAACAGGAAGTGAAATGAAAACTTTTATGAGTCCAAACAAAACTTGAATCATTGTGAAGTATTTCAGTGAAAACCGCATGTATCTGTCTTTAGTCGTTTAAAAGCTATAGGCTCTTTAAACACCTTTAAAAAGCAACTATTTATGGGGTTATTATTGCATGGTATAGGAATAAATACGTAAACAAATAAATTTTAACTTACTTCATTTTGAACTAAAAAGTATACGACCAACGGTCCTATAGAACTAACGGCAGCGCTTAAACCATTACAAATTCCCATTAATATTCCAGCAAAATTAGGAGATAAATCAATTTGGTTAACATTGTACCCGCTTTTTACAGATCCAGATGCAACTCCAATTAAAATGAGGTAAATGATTGCTTTGGGTGCATCGTCAGATTTACAGTGAGCAAGTAAAAACATAAAAATGGCTGGTAGGGTCAAACCTAAAAAAAATTAAATTTAAACAACAGTAAATTTATTTTATTTTATTTTTATATTCATATTTCTATTTCAGAATTAGACGTTTATACGAATTTTAACTCTAGTAGCGTCTGTGAGTCGGAAGGATATGGACCAAAATCTATCCGGATCGAGAGTACCTCCCCAGCCCTTTTCGAGGATGCTGAACACGATGGCGGTATCAGAATTTCTCTATTCGCCAGCTGACCCCTGTAAAAATCAGTGGCAAAACGCCTGTCCCCCCGTTTTCGGGGATGTTGAACACGATGGTGGTGTTCAATATCACTTCCGACCCCCCACCAACCACTCCACCCTTGAAAGGAACACCCGTTTTGCTGCTGATATAAAAAAAATTCATCCCTTTCGGGGCTGAATTTTGACATGTTGAGAGGTTGATGGGGGTCAGAAGTGATATTGAACACCACCATCGTGTTCAGCATCCTTGAAAACGGGGGGACAGACGTTTTTCCGCTTATATAAAAAAAACACCCTTGTCGGGGTTGACTTTTGACAGGTGGAGGGGTTGGTGAAGTAATCTTCAACACTACCACCGTGCTCAGCATGTTCGAAAATGAGGGAAAGACGTTTTTTTACAGGGAAATGATATATGCTGCCCTTTTGGGGGTAGTTTTTGGCCGTTTTAGGTGGTTCGGCTGGCGAAAAGAGAAATTCTGATACCGCCATCGTGTTCAGCATCCTCGAAAACGAGAGAAGGAGGTACTCTCGATCCGGGTAAATTTTGGTCCATTTTTCATGGTTTTTTCCGACTCACAGACGCCACTACACTACCCTCTTGAAGTTGTGTTTGATTTAATACTGTCTTATCTTGTAAAGGAAGTACCTTTTCACTGGGTTTTATTATTTGGTTGCCAGTGTTAATTATAGATGATGTTTCTGGTGAAAATAGCATCTGGGGCGTTTCAACTTCATTGTATAATTTAAAATATGGCAAGTTTTTTTTTCAAAATTGATGAAAATGTACTTTTCTTTTTTATCTTTATCTAAATATGAAACAGAATATCAAAATAGATCTGTTTTCATCCATTGGATGTGACGCTTCTTCAGGTTTAATGTGGGAAATCTTTCATTCTTCAGGGATTTTTTTTCTTTTAAATACTTTCCGTATCTTTTTTGTTTAACTCATCATCATTCGTGCTTTATGTCACCATGTAATTAATCTAACCCTAATAGATCAGAGACTCTATTTTCCGTACATTTTTTGTATTGTTTTATAATAATTAATAATGCAGTCTTCACTTACCCCATATATTCATAATTTTTCTCGTTCTTCCAACAGTACATATTTTCTTTACTATCAAAAAATCTGCTACAAAACTATAAAACATTGTACAAGTTGCTTCAGCTATATAGGGCAATGAGCAGAGAAAAGCATTCTAAAAATAACAAAAATAATTAATGCCTTTTATGATTTTGGCCTTTTTTTAGTTTACTAAATTCCTTTTATTTTTGTAGTTAATAATACTTACGGATTTCAGATCAAACTTCATAACATGATTCATATAGATAGGAGTTTCAAATAGTAGCGTCCAATTACCCCAACTGAAACCTACTTGTGCTACAATTAATGCCCAAAAGGGTAGTGATGTAAATATCTCAAACCATGGAACAGACGTATTCTAAAAAACAAATAATAGATATTTATGATATAAGTGGTAAAAGTGCAATTTTAAGGCACGCATGGATTTATGGATCGCCACCGTTGGTTAGTTGTTTTCTGTTGATGCTTTGATGTTAATTTACAGTTAATTAAAGTGTAAATTTTATTTCAAAATCAGCGCTCATATCTTACAGTACCCTATGATTTCTAACTCAACAATTGGTTAGATAATATTTGTATCCCCACCTAAAGGATACTAAATATAACAAAGACTGCTACTTACTTTTTTATACACACCCCCATTTTCACTCAAGTTATTCTGAATGTAGTATTTTTCTTCTTCGCTTATAGTAGAATGTAAATCTGGTTCACTAGCGCAAAAATAGGCAAATAATGTAGCGATAACTATTCCTGAACCTCCATAAATATACAATGCCATAGGCCATCCGTACCAGCTGGAAGCAATCACGCCAGTGGTTAACATTGAAAATATTACTCCAACAGTAGAACCTTAAACAAAACATAGATACATTTCCAGTTCATATATTGATTTACAGTTCATTCCAGCACCAAATATAATCATTATTTCTGCATTATTATACTTATAGTTCTTACCTGTATAAGGGAATGTTCCTAATCTACTCCTTTCTTGTAGAGGCACCCATTTTCCAAGAAACGCATGAACAGATGGAAACATAAAAGCCTGCGACACACCTTGAACTACTCTTATTGCTATTAAACCTTTAGAACCCAGAGTTGCTGCTACTAGAGGTATAAAAAATCCTGTTATGGAACTACACATGAGAGATCCGGCTAAAAACCATTTGGCTCCAAAAACAGTTGCTAAATATCCTGCTGCTATTTGTGGCACCATGTAGCCCCACATAAAAGCTGTCATAATCAGGCTTTTATCTGTCCAGTCGTATGTCTGCACAAGAAATGATTAACAATTAACATTTTTCATCTACAATAACTGATGTGCCATCAAAAAAACGTCGGCTATGGAAGGGAAACACAGACAGAAAAGTTGAAAGGCAAACAAACCCGATATACGAAATGACTATTAAGTGATCGTGATGAGGCAAAAGTACTGCAAGTATCTTTAGGACAACAGGAGACATCCAACTGTAAAAAACATTACTGCAGTATGAGAGCGCTGCTGGAGTAGACATTATTTATGTCCAACTCGTTGGATGGAGGAAGCTAATCTAAAAAAAAACAAATCAATGAGGACCAAAACTCATCAAATATTGGGAATAAAGCCAGCACCTATCTAGAAAGTTCTCGAGTTGGAGAGAATGTAAATAAAAAGCGACGAGGAAAGTAAAGTCAGATGTAGCTGAGATACTGTAACTGACCCTTCAATAAGACTTTGTCCATACAGAGAATGCCAGCTAGATATAAAATACTTCCGCCTACTCGGTCAATGTCACAGGTTTTAGTGACAAACAAAGAAACCAGTGCAAGAACTCTAACTCCAGTGATAATGAGTAAGACTTAAAATTTTAATGTAGCCATTAATATCATAGGAGTAAAATTGATCATTCGAAAAACTGGCTTATGATTAGAAGGAAGGCTCAAGTAAGTGCTACTTACCGGTACATCTTTGTTTATAGATGCGTTTGGATCTGTCATTGCAACTACAATAACTGACATACTTATTCTTACTACATAGTTCATAAAAATGACCATAAATACTAGAAGAGCCTGAATGTGCCGTTTACCTATTTTTGGACCTGTAATAAATAAATCCATTTTTTAATTTTGTTCAATCATTTACAAAAATTAAGAATCTTTATAGTAGGAATTGGACCAGATTTTGAGAAAGATTAGTTAAACAATTTCACATTCGTTAAGGCTTAATGTTACGCCTTCAACACTTGGGCCTAGAATTTTTAATAACCTCCCAAGTAATCTAAAAATGTACTGTATAATAAATATAGTATAAATATTATTGAAGGCGTACCTTATCAAGAAATGTTTATATTATTTTAATGAATGAAGGAAGTCAGACAAGAAAAACAATAAAAATCAATAATTAAAAAAAAATACTGGGAGTGCCTAAAAAAGTTTCATAATAATATTATCAAAAGAAAACCAGATAAAAAACTTATGATACTATTCCGATATATATAAAAAGAGTTAATTGCAAAAAGGATACCCTCTATAAAAAAAACAAAAACAAAAAAGAAAGACAAAGATATATTCATCAGTTTTAACACCCTGTATATCAAATTTCTCAAAATATGTTTACATATTTACAAAATAATATTTAACTTTCACTACCGTTTAATTTATTTTTCTTTTAATGTTTACTGTAAAATTATGTTCTGCTTTTGTTAAAATTTTGCTAAATTATTTTGGACATTTTACTTTTACATCATAGGGTTAGATGTGAGACGTCACTTTTTCTTTTTGATTATTATCATTAAAAAGGGACGCAGATGTAATAGCTATTTATATTACAAGTACATAAACAAGGGCTTTATTGAACGAATAATTTTATAGCCGAGCGAGCTTGCGAGAGAGGCTATAAAATGATGAGTCCATAAAGCCTGTTTATGTACGCGTTATATACATGATTTTATGTTCGATTGCAATTAAAAAATAATAATAAATTGAAAAAATTAAAATTTGATACGATTTTGGCTGACAGCAGTTGCGATGACAAGTAGATGTTTATTTTTTAAACATGTCAAATGAGTTGTCTTGCAACTTGTCAGTGACGTTGGCAATTACTTTATAGACGCAAAACTGTTCTATAAACAGCGTTTTATTGGTCAATCATACATAAAACTGTTTAAAATACTTAACGGTTATTTTACAAAAATAAACAAAGTGGATGAATATACTTACAAATATTTTAACAGAAATGTTTAAAACAATACACACATTTTCAACTTCTTTATGTGATTACTGCTACAACCTATAAAACATTCATATTTAATAGTGGTGGTTTTAAATATTAGTTGATAATAGAGTGGCCATTACATACAAATAGTTATGCGCAAATTATGAAAGCTTATTATCTGTAAAATAAATAATTATTGAAATTTTTAACCAATTTATTGTTCACCAACTATTAATACTTAACCGATATACGTGTTAAATGGCTGGACACGTGTTGATATTATCTATTTTTCACTTGTATATTATTTGTTTATTTTACCTTGGATACGGTTGCTATAACGCCCGCTAATTCTACGAGGAGGGTCTGGATTACTCCGGCAATAAATTTTTGGTTGCTTTGGGTGCATATTTTCTTTGATATTTTTTGGAAGACGTATACAACACAAAGCAGCAATGACGTTTACTAAATATAATGAAACACTGGCAGCAAACGTCAAAATAACAAAAAAATGGGTTTTTCATTAAAATAAAATAAATATTTCGTGAAAAATTAAATCTTGTATGAACCGCGAGCGTCAACATTCATCCCTAGGGCAATGTTTAGGGTTTAGTGTTTTTTAAACTACTGGGTTGGCACTTGTAATACAAGATTATAAATGTCAGTGAACAATTATATATAGGCAAATTTATTATTTACACAATTGTTGAAATCGCTTTTAAGCAGTGGCGGTTGATAATAATATCTAATATCTATCAATAACCTACTTGATTACAACGTATAAATTGCTATTGGTGCAAAGTCAGTTTTATAATAGAAAGCAGGGGTTTCTATTGGTCAAAATCAGTTTTATAATGAAAAGTGTGCTATTCTATTGGTCAAAATGAGTGTTATAATGAGTAGAAAAGATTATTATTCCATGTATTACAGGTGTTGGATTGCAAGTAATGCGTATCGTATATCCTTTAAAATGTTTTTTTATATAAAAACACAAATACAGAAATATAAAAAATGTTTGTATTGATCAAATATAAAATTATTACAATAATCTCTATACTATCTGGTTTGTACAAATATCGTCCTTCTTAACTTTGGAAGAAAAAAAGAATAGTTGAATATCTACATCTCTTTTCATTTATTTCCATATGAAACAGTTTCACAGAAACTATTACTTATTCTCTTTAAGCCTTAAGTGGCACTTCTTGATAGTTACCTAAAAACAAAACATTTTATAAATAAAAGATACAATGTACATATTATAGGGGACACCTTAACGATGGAACTCGGACTTCTCATACATATACGGGATTTTGTCCAATTTTTTATTGAAACGCCCGCGTTAACTTTTTGATTCTGTGTCTAATAGCGCAAAATTATGATAATAAACAAGTGTGAAAATAAAAAGAATTGTTTTGGTAAATCAATAAAACATCATGTATCTTCCTTATCAGAGGTCTGAGTCCCATTATTAGTATTTGAAATGATCTAGGCAACCCCATACTTGAAGATAAAGTAATTCTAGAATAAGCTAATTTCATACCTCTACATTTTTTGCTTCCTTCATTCCAGGGCTGCACAGAACCAGATCCAAAGATGACGCTAAATATTAGACAGACTATCGATATAGCAGCAGCTATATAAAATATCATTTTCCATTGATTAGGATCATCCTAAAATGTAAAATAATCTTTAAATGGTTCTGCTAATAACAAGGCGCCAAAACTGATAAATAGTAACTAAAAATAATAAATACAAATTTAAACGCATCCAGACTGTATAATGAAAGAACAGATTGAGCAAACAGCTTGAGATAATATACCAGAGGGCAACTGGCAAAGTTTATCTAAAAAGAAATCAAAGAACATTAAGCTACAAATTATTAAATATATTAAAACAACTGAACAAGAAGATAACATTAAAAGTAAATGAACAGAATTCATCATATGACACCAATACAAGAAGAAAATCTGAACAAGACTATAGCTTGTAAATTGAAGACAATGAATATACAGACCAAGAGTAACACTGAGTGAGGTAGCCAAAGAAATTAAGGAAACTGAATCCTAAAGAAGCGTCAGGGTATGATCTAGTCTTTTAAAATAGATTTCAAGAAAGAAACTTTTGCCGAAGTTATATCAATACTACCCACATGCAAAAGGACTAAAGATACATAAGAGTTTAAACCACAATTTTAAAATATTACAGGATTTACTAAAAAATTATCGATAATTATTAATTGACTGCTGATTTTGCATACGCATGCTTAAACATTAATTGATCAGTTAATTCTGCATCGAATTTAAAAAACTTTATACAGGCAGATATCTGAAAGAAGTGGCTTTCGTGTCATCAGAAAATATACAAATATGCAAACAAATAAATTTTAACTTACTTCATTTTGAACTAAAAAGTATACGACCAACGGTCCTATAGAACTAACGGCAGCGCTTAAACCATTACAAATTCCCATTAATATTCCAGCAAAATTAGGAGATAAATCAATTTGGTTAACATTGTACCCGCTTTTTACAGATCCAGATGCAACTCCAATTAAAATGAGGTAAATGATTGCTTTGGGTGCATCGTCAGATTTACAGTGAGCAAGTAAAAACATAAAAATGGCTGGTAGGGTCAAACCTAAAAAAAATTAAATTTAAACAACAGTAAAAGTACAGTAAATTTATTTTATTTTATTTTTATATTCATATTTCTATTTCAGAGTTAGACGTTTATGCAAATTTTAACACTAGCAGCGTCTGTGAGTCGGAAGGACATGGACCAAAATTTACGCGGATCGAGAGTACCTCCTCAGCCCTTTTCGAAGATGCTGAACACGATGGCGGTATCAGAATTTCTCTATTCGCCAGCCGAACCACCTAAAACGGCCAAAAACTACCCCCTTAAGGGGTTTTTATTTTTTATATCAGTGGTAAAACACCACCATCGTGTTCAGCTTCCTCGAAAACGGGGGGGACAGACGTTTTGCTGCTGATATAAAAAATTTAAAGAAACACCCTTGTCGGGGGTGACTTTTGGTAGGTGAAGGGGTTGGTGAGGGTCGGAAGTAATCTTCAACACCACCACCGTGCTCAGCATGTTCGAAAATGACGGAAAAGACGATTTTTTACAGGTTTTTTTTTAAAAATTGATTAAAATGTACTTTTCTTTTTTATCTTTATCTAAATATGAAACAGAATAGCAAACTAGATGTGTTTTCATCCATTGGATGTGACCCTTCTTCAGGTTTAATGTGGAAAACGTTTCATTCTTCAGGGATTTTTTTTCCGTTTACATACTTTTTTGTTTAACTCATTTTATTCAATCATTCGTGCTTTATGTCACCATGTAATTACTCTAACCCTAATAGATCAGAGACTCTATTTTCCGTACATTTTTTTATTGTTTTATAATAATTAATAATACAGTCTCTTCACTTACCCCATATATTCATAATTTTTCTCGTTCTTCCAACAGTACATATTTTCTTTACTATTAAAAAATCTGCTACAAAACTATAAAACATTGTACAAGTTGCTTCAGCTATATAGGGTAATGAGCAGAGAAAAGCATTCTAAAAATAACAAAAATAATTAATGCCTTTTATGATTTTGGCCTTTTTTTAGTTTACTAAATTCCTTTTATTTTTGTAGTTAATAATACTTACGGATTTCAGATCAAACTTCATAACATGATTCATATAGATAGGAGTTTCAAATAGTAGCGTCCAATTACCCCAACTGAAACCTACTTGAGCTACAATTAATGCCCAAAAGGGTAGTGATGTAAATATCTCAAACCATGGAACAGACGTATTCTAAAAAACAAATAATAGATATTTATGATATAAGTGATAAAAGTGCAATTTTAAGGCACGCATGGATTTATGGATCGCCACCATTGGTTAGTTGTTTTCTGTTGATGCTTTGATGTTAATTTACAGTTAATTAAAGTGTAAATTTTATTTCAAAATCAGCGCTCATATCTTACAGTACCCTATACTAACTCAACAATTGGTTAGATAATATTTGTATCCCCACCTAAAGGATACTAAATATATCAAAGACTGCTACTTACTTTTTTATACACACCCCCATTTTCACTCAAGTTATTCTGAATGTAGTATTTTTCTTCTTCGCTTATAGTAGAATGTAAATCTGGTTCACTAGCGCAAAAATAGGCAAATAATGTAGCGATAACTATTCCTGAACCTCCATAAATATACAATGCCATAGGCCATCCGTACCAGCTGGAAGCAATCACGCCAGTGGTTAACATTGAAAATATTACTCCAACAGTAGAACCTTAAACAAATCATAGATACATTTCCAGTTCATATATTGATTTACAGTTCATTCCAGCAACAAATATAATTATTATTTCTGCATTAGTATACTTATAGTTCTTACCTATATAAGGGAATGTTCCTAATCTACTCCTTTCTTGTAGAGGCACCCATTTTCCAAGAAACGCATGAACAGATGGAAACATAAAAGCCTGCGACACACCTTGAACTACTCTTATTGCTATTAAACCTTTGGAACCCAGGGTTGCTGCTACTAGAGGTATAAAAAATCCTGTTATGGAACTACACATGAGAGATCCGGCTAAAAACCATTTGGCTCCAAAAACAGTTGCTAAATATCCTGCTGCTATTTGTGGCACCATGTAGCCCCACATAAAAGCTGTCATAATCAGGCTTTTATCTGTCCAGTCGTATGTCTGCACAAGAAATGATTAACAATTAACATTTTTCATCTTCAATAACTGATGTGCCATCAAAAAAATGTCGGCTATGGAAGGGAAACACAGACAGAAAAGTTGAAAGGCAAACAAACCCGATATAAGAAATGACTATTAAGTGATCGTGATGAGGCAAAAGTACTGCAAGTATCTTTAGGACAACAGGAGACATCCAACTGTAAAAACATTACTGCAGAATGAGATCGCTGCTGGAGTAGACATTATTTATGTCCAACTCGTTGGATGGAGGAAGCTAATCTAAAAAAAAACAAATCAATGAGGACCAAACCTCATCAAATATTGGGAATAAAGCCAGCACCTATCTAGAAAGTTCTCGAGTTGGAGAGAATGTAAATAAAAAGCGACGAGGAAAGTAAAGTCAGATATAGCTGAGAAACTGTAACTGACCCTTCAATAAGACTTTCTCCATACAGAGAATGCCAGCTAGATATAAAATACTTCCGCCTACTCGGTCAATGTCACAGGTTTTAGTGACAAACAAAGAAACCAGTGCAACAACTCTAACTCCAGTAATAATGAGTAAGACTTAAAATTTTAATGTAGCCATTAATATCATAGGAGTAAAATTGATCATTCGAAAAACTGGCTTATGATTAGAAGGAAGGCTCAAGTAATTTTAATGGGACATTGGGACATGAGACATGATACATGAGAGGCTACGTACTTAAGTGCTACTTACCGGTACATCTTTGTTTATAGATGCGTTTGGATCTGTCATTGCAACTACAATAACTGACATACTTATTCTTACTACATAGTTCATAAAAATGACCATAAATACTAGAAGAGCCTGAATGTGCCGTTTACCTATTTTTGGACCTGTAATAAATAAATCCATTTTTTAATTTTGTTCAATCATTTACAAAAATTAAGAATCTTTATAGTAGGAATTGGACCAGATTTTGAGAAAGATTAGTTAAACAATTTCACATTCGTTAAGGCTTAATGTTACGCCTTCAACACTTGGGCCTAAAATTTTTAATAACCTCCCAAGTAATCTAAAAATGTACTGTATAATAAATATAGTATATATATTATTGAAGGCGTACCTTATCAAGAAATGTTTATATTATTTTAATGAATGAAGGAAGTCAGACAAGAAAAACAATAAAAATCAATAATTAAAAAAAAATACTGGGAGTGCATAAAAAAGTTGAAGAATTATAAAATCAAGAAAAAACAACATAATTCTCCAAAGCTTTTAAATTTTATAAGTTGAAAATTATCGTCGACCACTCAACCAAAACACAATCTTAACACACTCTACGCGCGTTTCGCCAACTATGTTGGCATCATCGGGAGTTGAAGATGATGAGGCACAATAATGCCGAAACCGGTCTAAGAATGGCAAGCTCCTTTAATGACAAAATCGAAGTTTTTGGGTTAAAGCCCTGACTTGGTCGGGCACCAAACCACGTCTGGACTTTCGTAATTCAATACCTGGTGGGGCATATAGTCCAAGGAGTAGTTGTTGAAGTCCAGACGCTGGTGCAGTGTAGGACATTTTTAATGTCCTTGTTCTTGGGAGCTTGTGTGATTTTATTTCACATCCTTTGTGCAGTTTTGTCACTCCCATGGTCCTTTTTTGGAATTTTTATGGTTCAAAAAATTCCACCTTCGTGTTGAAAATAGTAGTAAATATTAACCCGAAAATTTTCTCCAGTTAAATCCTTGAAAATTCACTGTAAATAAAAGTAAACTAGAAATCTACTGAAACCACACTGTCAAGGTTTGACATATATTATTGAGTTGTATTTATTTCCAAAGCTGCCTCGTTTAGATTAGGTTGCAGAATTTTTCTGTGTCAATGTCAAAAATTAAAACCAAACAAATATTTATTAATTATTTAAATATATTAAAATTCATTTTTGCTTTATCAAATATCTTTTAAATAATTAAAAGTAAAATGCGTGATTAATAACTCATTAAATATATCACAACTATCACCTTCAGTCTGGGATATCTTAATCACATGATTAAATGGAACTGTTTTAACTTTTTTAAGTTATTATTAATAATATTTGTTCATTAGCAAGTACTAATTGATCAACAAGTAAATTTGACCGGTACAATTGTACAGTCGGTTTATAAAAATAATCAATCAATTAAGAGATCGAATTGATGAATTGCACTCCACCAGAACTAAAAGAAACTGCCGAAAAGATAAAAACAAAAATTAAGTTGCTATACTTTCGCTACTTGGGTCGAATGAAGCTGCTTTCGGCCCAAGAGGTTAAAGTCATTCAAGCGAGTTAGAAAAGGTCTATTTTCGAACATCCACTAAATAAAAAATATTGATTAGACCTTCTACTCGCCAGCCTTCTTAGAAACAAATATTTATTTCTGATTTTAATCCTCTGCAATTCTTAAATATTAAAAATTAAAATGCAGTTAAACAACACTCACCATGATTTTCCTCGTTTTTTGATTGGTCAATTATAAAATCATATTGATTCTTGGTTAATTTTTGGTCTGCCACCATTTTGAGCACTTTTTTAAAAAATAAATTTAATGAAGGTTCATTAAGAAGTGGCCACCAATAAATTACCTTTTAGTAGGTTTAGTAGCGGGCCCTGGGTATTACTAAATATATTTAATAATGGGATACATATTTATATGTTAATGGAATTTTTAACAAATTAAAAATAGCTCACATTCTTGTCGATATAGATTGTCTTTCACTTATCTATATCTTAGGTAAGTATTTGTATTTACCTTTTTTCTATTATATTGTCATATTATTTATATATTATTATAATAAATTTTTTATTCGGCTGATAAGAAAGAGTAAATACGCAAAATTATTTGAATAAATATATTATTACGCATTACCGAATTTATAAAACTTTTAGTAAAAAAAATTCATTCAATAATTGAGAATAAACAAGATACTATTAAACCATTTACTAAAAAACCCTCACCGATGCCTTTACAATTTTCTCAAAAGTTATAAGAACTTAATTTGTGATTTTTCAGGAGTAAACTTCGTCAGATACAAATAGAATACGAGATACTTAAGAAGCTCGCGTTGTTGTTAGTCTGTGGATGGGTGACCACTGGTATGTGAATCGAGTTGCCCATTTGGACGAGCCGGGAAACTGTCGGTAGACATGTAAGACCCGTCTTTCCTAACTCGGACAATCCTCTACGGGAGAAATTATGATGAGAATTTATTCGTGTCAGAAGCATCACAAGTTAATTAAGAAAAAAAAAGGAATTGCGTTCGGCTTCGCTGCCATAAGGTCCTCTATGGTACATCTAGCGGGGCACAGCGGACAAGCAAACATATGTTGCGTGGTTTGCAGCTCTCCACAATCGCAGATATTGGAGTCCACAGGGTAGCCCCACTTATTTATGGCATCTATCGATCTCGCTGTGTACGTCCGCAGTCTGTTTAGCGACTTCCAGATTTCCCAGTTTACGCCGCCTTCTGGTGCCAGTTCTTCATTCGGCTTCATCCAATGTTGGTTTGAGGTCTTCCCCCAAAGGTCCACTCTGGTTTTAGGTTCCTCGTAACCTTCTGTCGATCTCAGGAAGCTTAGCCTTGATTTTAATCGCTGATGGGCCGGCTGAAGACCGTGGAGGGGGTGGCATTCAGATACTGCTGCTTTGGATCGTTCTTTGAGGGCAACAGCTTCCCTACGGATGGCAGGAGGAGCGATGCCGGCTAGGTAGTGGATCTTGTCAGGGGTGTTAGCTTCAAGCATCCGGGGATGATTCTGCATGTCTCGTTGAGGGCGACATCAACATGTTTTGCATGCGCTAAGCTATACCAAACCGGACTTGCATACTCGTAGGTGGAGTGACAGAGGGCAACTGCTGAGGCTTTGAGAACCCTGGGTTGGGCTCCCCAATTAGAGCTTGTCAGCTTATTTCTTCCGCTGATTTTTAGTTTGGTGTTAAGGCAGTGACGCTTGAATGTTAAGGCCCTGTCCAGTAATACACCCAGGTATCTAGGATTAAGGCAGTGCTCCAATGGTACTCCCTTCCATTCGATCTGTAGTTTTCTGCCGGTCTGCTTGTTCTTAAGATGGAAGGCACATACCTGCGTTTTTGTTGGATTTGGCTTCAGCTGGTTATTTCTATAGTAAGAATTTAACTCTATTAGGGCCGCGCTCAGACGTTGTTCCACCTCTTCGAATGTTTTCCCTTGTGATGTGATTGCCCTATCGTCTGCATATATAGAGCTCTTTGTACCTTCAGGGTCGTTGGTATATATATATATATATTGAAGGAGTAGTGGTGCCAGCACACTTCCCTGTGGCAGACCGTTTCTCTGGTTCCTCCACTTACTTCGCTTTCCCTGGAACGCCGCCAGGAACCTCCGGTTCTGGAGCAGATTCCTGATGATATTTGTAAGATTGATATCTTTGATTGCATGATAACTTCTGCATCAGGAGTCGGAGGTTGATGGTGTCATATGCCGCTGTGAGGTCGATGAAAACGGCACCCGTTATATATCCCCCTTGGAAACCGTTCTTAATGTGCTGATTGAGCACTTGTGCCGTACAGCTTTTTTCGGGGCGACGACAAGATCTAGAAGTGAAAAAAATAAATGAGAAGTTACAGAAAAAGAAAGGAAAGGATGCTAAGTGAAATGGAAAAAGAAACTCAAGTATTTTATCATTACCTACCTTTATTTTTTTGACCTAGGTTTTACAAATATTTCATTCTAAGATACTCAAATAGATTTATTATATTTTCTATTAAAATGCAAATATGTAAAGTAACAAAGTACAGAGTAGAGAAATTATCAGTATTAAACAAAAATTAGACATTTTCAGGGTATTTGTTTTTACATATTATTAACGCGCAATTACACATTTCTTTTAAATCCTTACTTACATAAATGTGTAGATAATTTCCAAAAATAAAGCTAACGGAATATTTTATGTATCTTTTTTGTTATCTTCGTATTTTCGATTTTTGAATAGAACAATCGCCAAATAAGTAATTCGAAACAATACAGATAAATACAGAAATCTCCGATTTATTTATTTTATATCTTTATATTATAGTAGCTGCCCGTCGCGGCTCCTCAAGGGTGTTCTAATGAAGAAAATGATACCAAATGGAAATATTTTTTTTTAATTCGTCATCCTAAGATCGATGTGTAAAACAGTAGTCCTCAAAATTTCAAATATTTCCTAGTATCTGGAAAACTAGCTTTGTAACCCCTATTTTTAAAAGTGGCAAAAAAGATTATATAAAAAATTTTCGACCTATCACCGTTCTTCCAGCCCATCCTAACTGCTCCATCGAACTGCTCCTCATTTCTCATCTATCTTGGCACTGTAAAAACACTATTGTTGACGAACAACATGGTTTCGTTGGTGGTAAATCGACAGTTACTAATTTATTACTTTATCAAAACGATATAGTTCTGGCTATGGAAAATGGTCTTCAGCTCGATTTGATCTACACAGATTTTAGCAAAGCCTTTGATAGAGTAAACCATAAACTTCTTATTACAAAACTTACATCTATGGGCTTTCCTCTATGGGTCACAAATTTGTTACAAAGTTATCTATTAGAACTCAAATAGTAAGAATCAATAACCATCTATTGTTTCCAATCTTGGTAACCTGTGGAGTCCCGCAAGGGTCCCACCTTGGTCCTCTTCTTTTTAATCTATTTATCAACGATATTGGTCTTGTTTTTCAGCACAAATTCCTACTTTTTGCCGATGATTTGAAAATTTTTCTTGAGATACTGTGAGAAGTTTCAAGCTGATCTCACTTCACTACATTCTTGGTCAATAAAAAACGGAATGTCACTTAATTTAGAGAAATGCCACTGTATCAGCTTTACCAGATCTAAAAACCCTATCATTTACAATTACCAATTGGGACATGAATTATCCAGACTGAATTCAGTTCGTGATCTCGGGGTACTATTTGATACTATGTTATCCTTACCACTGATCATTTGCACGCAGTTATCTACAAAGCTTCCCAAATGGTAGGTTTTCTCTTGAGAAATGCCAATATCCTGAAATCTGTGTACTTATCCCTCGTACAACCACATTTACAGTATGCTTCTCCAGTTTGGAATCCATTTTATCAAATTCATATAAACAACATCGAGCGTATTCAAAATAAGTTTCTGAGATTTGTTGCTTTTAAAATGGGTCTGCAGTATGGAACCTATACGTATATGCAGAACTTAAGCAGGTCGAATTGAACGCTCTGGAATTGAACAGGAAAAAATATGATCTTATAGTAATGTTCAAAATACTAAATGGCGATATCTCATGCCCACAGTTACTTCAACTAGTAAATTTAAAAACGGTAAACGTTCATACTCGTGGTAATGTATGTTTGCTATCCCATTTCATCATTCCAATTACGGCTATCACTGTCCTCTAACTAGATTCATGGGTATAGGCAACGAAATGAATGATTTTTGTCTGACAGGATTAAATCTTAAATCTTTCAAAAAATCATTGCAAGCAATCGAATAGCTGGGTTAATTGCCCTGTTGTTGTCTTGTATTTCATGATTACTTTATACTGTTTGTAGAGTTCGTTATAATTGTAATTGTAATTGTAATTAAGTTAAGTTCAAATTGTTACATATTTATTCAACTATTTAATGTTTTATCGTAGAAGAGGAGTTTTTTCGTATAAATAAATAAATAAAAAAATTCAGCCAGGTTTTCACAATTGAGTTACATTGTGTTGTTTTAATTCAAATACAATATTAACTTGCTGTGTAATGAAAGATGGTTTTCTATGCTTTATAATTTTAATTAGAAAATACAATGTTTACTAAAATATATATATTTACAATTTGTAATATGTTAAATTAATTAATCAATATTAATTTAAATTAAAGTTTTATCTTTCCTTTTTTTGTCATTCCAAGATTGTACGTCACCAGATCCAAATATAGAATATATTACAGTAACCAAGATGTAAGTTGCGGCAGACCAATAAAAAATGATTTTCCATTGATCTGGATTCTCCTAAAATAAAAAAAAAATATTAGAATCATAACTAATAAATGTCTAGATAAAAATAAAATTCCTATTAGACGAAATCAAAAGAAAAGCTGCGATAAATTTTAGAACAAAAGTAAATATAAAACTAACAGGATGTCTAACTTAGGTAATAGAAATAAAAACAAACAAATGAAAGTAGGTTGGAACAGGAAATAAACAAAAATAATAAAGCGAAAAAACAAAGAAGTACAGGTTAAAAAATTGGTAAATTCTAAAGAAAAATATTTCTTACATCATCAGTAACAACAAAATGTACCATGACGTTGCCTAAAGAGGCGTATCCGATTGAAGATCCATTGCTTATGCCCATTATAGTTCCAGCATGGTTTGGTGATAGATCAATGTAATTGACTAAATGTCCGCTTTTTCCAGCACTAATGCAACTTACGCCCAGCATAAGGAGAATAACGACCTTTGTTTGCGAATCCGAATTGCTGTTGCCTATTAAAATTAGAGCTAAACCAGGACCCAAGAATGCTGAAACAAAAAAAAACATTATTATTTTAGATGTTAATAAAAATGGTTCACACGCTGCATTTTTATTTGCTTTCAATAGAATTCTTTATTTGCACAAATTTATTTATAAAAACCTATGAAAAGAAGGAAGAATCTTCTGAAAGCTCCCACAATGAAGTTAGCCCCCTCAAGAGACAAGAAGTCGACAAATAGGTATCACCCATGGAAACAGGAAATGCCTCAGATAAAAATATCCCTGATCACCAATTTGGATTTAGAAATAAACACTCGGCGATCGACCAAGTTCATAGAATAACCAACATTATAGAGAAATAATTAGAAGAGAAAAACATGTGTGCTACTATCTTTCTTGATGTAGCACAAGCGTTTGATAAGGTTTTGCATGAAGACTTAATACATAACCTCAAGCTTTTCCTTCCAAAACAATATACAGATATCCTCCATTCATATATATCTGAAAGATACTTTAGAATTAGGCAAGATGAAGCCTATTCCGATCTTAAAGAAATTAAGGCTGGAGTACCACAAGGAAGTGTTCTATACTTACTGTACACATGAGATATTCCAGTGTTAGAAAACAATACCATAGCCACCTTCGCCGACGATACTGCCATTCTAGCAGAAGGAAAGAGCAATGAAGAAGCAACCCACAATCTGCAAACAGCTGTCCACCTTATCTATGACTGGACGAAGAGATGGAAAATTAAACTTAATGAAACTAAATCACTCCACATTAACTTTACAAACAAAAGAATAGATCATATTCCAGTCAGAATAAATAATAACTTGATTTCATATTCAAACAAAGCATATGTATTACCTTAGATGCCAAACTCCGATGGAAAGTGCATGTTAAAAAAAAAAGAGAAGAACTTGGACTTAAATATAGAAAAATGTACTGGCTAATTGGAAGAAACTCAACTCTGCTCTACATCATAAGCTTATGCTTTATAAGCAGATACTTAAGCCTATATGGACCTATGGTATCCAACTATGGGCATGCACCAAAGCAAGCAATTTAGCAATCATCCAAAGATATCAAAACAAAGCACTGAGGAACATAGTAGATGCCCCTTGGTACATTCGCAATAGTGACCCTCATAGGGATCTGGAAATGGACACTGTTGACCAGACCATCAAGAAATTAGCCAAGAGTCATTAAGAAAGACTTCATCATCATGTCAATATCGAGGCTATTCAGCTTCTTGACAATACTGAGTTAAATAGAAGACTTACGAGGATCAAGCTCTTTGAGTTAGTTTAGTGTTTTTAGTGCAAAAGCAGAGCAAGTGTGTGCACGTTAAAGTTTAGTGCAATCCATTCTACAGAACTTAAGGAACGCTGATGAGTATACCTTAGTTTTAAGTTTCAAACTCTATTAGATTAAGTTAGAATTAAATTGCTTATTGATCACTGTCATTGTACTGTACTAAATGCCTTTATGGGTGTTTAATAATAATAATAAAAAAAAGATAAAAAGATCAGTCCACAGAACTGATGTACCATGAAGATTAGGCAAACCTCCAGCATTCACCTACAGTATTCACAGGATTCTAGATCTAGATCTGGCACTACAGCAAGAACCCCGGTTACAACGCAGCGAGCCTGAAATCTAACGAACTTAAGATATTCTTCGTCCATTTCTGCATCCGTTAGTACGCTTATTGAACGCTGAGGATAAGTATCTTCGACAAACTCATCATAAACTGCAAGTCGTTACAGGAAAGAAACACAACCGCGATTATTGTAAGAGATATAATATCACAACAAACTGGGCTTCTGTTACAATCATTTTTGTTATTTTCAATTTGGGAATCCGCCAATTAAGGCACTGTGCCCAAAAAAAATTGGGAACCGCTGTAATCTAGACTGTGGATATCCAAAATAAATTTAATTTAATTTAACTCCTTACCTATACAATTCATTATTTTCCTTGTTGTTCCAATAGACGTCACCTTCCTTGTAATAAGAAAATCTGCTAAAAATCCATATACGTAAGCCATTATCCATTGCAATAAATAAGGCAAAGAAGATAATATACCATACTAAAAATAAAAACTTCATAAGTGGTATATTTCATTTTAATCCACCTCGTACGTATAGGTTAGCAAATGTTTATTTTAAGTTATATTGCAGGGCAATAAAAATAAAAAAAAAATTAAAAAAATGTATTTTAAATTGCGTTATTACAATTTAAACGAAAATGGAAATTTTAGAATTGCACTATCTACTTTTTGTGATTGAATAGCTTAGGCATAATGCACTTCTTCAAATTATACACTTAAATACAAAAAAGGTAAACAAAATAAACCAACAGATACTTTATCGAGAAATATTCATACGCACGAAGAATATCCCAATGCCTTCTAAACTTTTAGTGTAGAGGTATAATCATTGATGAATTAGTACAATAACTATGGACCATTAATCAACTTGCCTGACCTGATGATTTAGATAGTTATCTGCGTTTTATGTGATAATTCTGTACTAATGCTGATTCCTGGAAAGGTTTTCTACAATAATATTTTGTTTAATAATCTATTATTAACAACGCAAATGTGAGTGAGATACATTTTGATCATGTTAGTCTAATTTTGAACATTGTATTACATAACTTTAAGAAAAGAAGTGTACATCCGAGATGGATTACTTGTCTGACCATGAATAGTATTGATTTATGTCAAATTACCTACAGATTTCAAATCAAACTTCATCACATGGTTTAGATAGTTTGGAATTTGCGACAACAATGTCCAATGTCCCCAGTTATTACCGCATTCTGACATAAATAGAGCCCAAAAAGGTACTGACGTGAAGATTGCCTTCCATGGAGTGCCCAGTTTCTAAAATTTTATATAATATTTTAATTTATGAGTAATAAAATGAAAGTAATGGAATGACAATAATTAAAATGTTTATGCTTTATGTTAATGAACCTAACCAAAAAGAGACCAAGGATTAGAAGGAATGGAGTATAAGAAAGTAATTTGATTACTCACGACTTACTTCTGAGTGAGTTATTTTCGGTAGATTACTTTCTATGTAGTATTTTTCTTCTATAGAGATGGTGCTATGCTCTGCTGGTGAATTGGATCCGACGTATGAATATAAAAGAGCACAGATTACCCCAGTAATGCTGAATGTATAAAAAACTATAGGCCATCCGTACCAAGTACTACACAGGTATCCACTTATTACCATTGACAATACTATACCAAGAGAACTCCCTAAAATATAATTTAATTTATCCTATTTCTATAATTACGTAGACCAGCAATCAAAATGTTTTTATTGAAAAACTGTCCTAGTTACATTTTAATGTTATATGATATATAACAGATGATAAAACAATTTCTCACTAAAGTAAATTGGTACTTTAACTAATAATAAACTAATAACTAATAATAAAAAAGTTTTCCATATGGGGCAACTTAAGTAAACACGCTGTACATAATATAATACATAACTACAATGAAAATATAATTTAAAGTAAAATAAAATATATGTTTTATGAAATTGATTACTTATTTTTATAAAACGCTTAATGCGACCCTGTGTACTCTGATCCGGCTGTAATTATTGTTTCGCCCGGCCGCTAGAGCGGCGCTCGCGTCGCGCTAGCCAATATCGGGCTGGCTCATATGCATCAAGTCGTTATCTTGTAAACTTTTTTAGATATTCAATGGGGAAAAAATAGAATGTACAATTTGTACAGTATTGGGTAATTTTTTCTGCAATTTCTTCCTTTAAATACACCAATAACATTATCCACATTTGTGAAATGGATAATGTCAATACTTCTGTCATATATCTGTCATCAATAAATGATTTCAACTGCATCTTTTTAGGTATTTCATCGTAAAAACCGGTGACTTCATTAACAGTAATCAATTGATTTATTCCATGTTTCTCAGCAAGAATTTAATAACCTGTCTGATGGTCAATCCCAGTGATATTCAAAATACCACAGAGGTGATATCTAATTTGTTTTTAATTGCTATGACGGCTTTTATAGGATCACACTTTATTTGTTTTGTGTATTGGTTTAATAATATGACCTGTTTTATTAATAAATAAATTTTGAATTATTTTTAAAACCATTTATTACCATTATAAAAAAATAAAAACTGTAACAGATAGTATTCAATGTATATTCAATTAATTTTGGATTTTTCTTTGGATGCACTTTACTTTTATTTGAAAATCTAAACCAAATATACCTATTTATGATTTTTTTAGCCCAAGTCAGCTCAGTAACTAGGCAGCGGCACTTTCTCAGGGCCCCGATTGAAAGGGGGGTCCAGAAATGAATTTCGGAAAACAATTTTAAATCATGATTCAAAAGCAAAAGGTTTATTATTTTCCGTTCCAATTTAAACAAGGTTACATGGCCATTGACCAAAACTTGTCAAAGTCCCAACTGATGAATCCCAAATGTAGTAAATTCACTTCCAAACTCGTGCCATTCTTAAGAAAGTACAAAATAAAAACAATTATATTCAGTAATCACTTTTACCTGCAAATATTAAACATCCTAAACGACTCCTCTCATTTGTTGGTGCCCATTTTCCCAACAAACTATTTATTGTTGGATACAAAAAACTCTGACTCATTCCAAGTAGAATTCGGCATACCATTACACCAATCGAACCAAAATGAGCTGCGAAAAGAGGTACCAGTGCATTCAAAAATGAACTACACATCATAGATCCGACGAGGAACCACTTCCCCCCAAATCGAGTAGCTGCCCATCCTGCAAACGGTTGTGGTAGGAAATAACCCCACAAGAATCCTGAAAGTATCAGGCTTTTGTCTGACCAGTTGTAGACCTAAAAAAATTAAAATATTTGGAACAAAATTAAAAATATTTTATTAGTTGCTTTATTATCCAGGAGGAAGATTGTATATACTAGACAATAGTTTTTCCTTAGCCTTATTGGTTGAAATAAGTCCTGCAGACAGTCAAGCCTTTCAAAGGTTGTTACTGACCCATCTTCCACCTACCTTTCAAATTATTTGATTTTGTAGTATTGTTACAGATGTATTCTTTCGTCTAGCATCTACTTTATTTAGGTATCTAGAAAGACTTTGCTGATTTTTTGTTCTGAACAAATCAATCACAAATGATTTTTTAGGATCAGTGCCCCAGTATTTAGAATGCACAGTAAAGTTAACCCACATTGTATATATTTAGAGTCGCCATCTAGGATAATTTTTGACCTACCTTACGCGCAATTGGTAAATACTTTGTTTATATTATTTTTGTTTTCGTTTTCAGTGTTGTCAGCTACATTTGTTTTGTTTTCATTTTAAATTAAATACAATGCATCTAAACCGTCATATTCGGACAAGCAGACCCTGCACAAGCAGGATAACGTTAGGAACAACCAGAAGAAAAAGAAGAAGTAAACAAAACAGAAATTAATGTGATAATTAAAAATATGATCGAAGATGGTGATGTGAAGAAAATAAGAATATAAATTCTTTTCTAATCTTATTTATCTATAAAAAAAACAAGAATGAATAAAAAACAAAAATAGACAAATCTTAAAAAGACATACGTAACAATCAAAAGTGAAAAGAAAATTAAAACAAATATGATATCCATACCTCAAATGTGGCTTATTTTTAAGAACTAAAACTACTCAAACTCAGCACCACAAAAATGAAAAAAAATAAAAAAAATAATTTGATTTTTGTTGTACTGACTTTCAGTAGTTTTAGAGGCATCACAGATTTTCAAGCAAACTGAGTCACTGAAATAGAATAAATGAAGAAGTCAGCTGAAAGAGTTTCTTAATAGATATTGAGTTTTCATATTACCTTAATATTAATATTTGCCCATAGTTATAGAATAAAACTCGGCATGTGCGTATCTCAGTTCGTTCAAGAATATTATTTAATTGAATTGAACGTCACAAAATAAAATATGTAAGATATAAAATTTCTTATTTGTTTAAAAATATTAATCTCAAGGCAAACAACGCCCAAGTTAGATCGTGTATATCCTGCAGCTTAAACGAGAGAACCCACAGGTAACTTTAAATCGACTTCCACGATTCGGCGAAACACTAAAATCAATCATTATAATATATGAATAATTTTCATTAATTGATAGTCGTGGGTTTTAAATCAACTTTATAATATAATTACCTACATTAACTACAGAGTAATGAACATAATCATTTTATAAATTGGTTACAAGTGCACGCTTGAATATTATTTAGTGATGCCTACGTCACAAAACAAAACCACTCGTGTTTTCAGCTTCTTATAAACTTTAATACCTTCGTTAGCAGTTGCAATTTTGAAAAACGTTGAAATTCATGTTTATTTACGTCTTTTGAAGAGTATCTTTGCTAGAATTCATGTTTCCAGCACCTGCTGAGCGTAGAACATCTCAATTGGTTACAATCGTGTTATCGGCAAATAAAGTAATTCTACTACTTATTTTTAAATCCGTGATATCGTTATTGAATAATAAAAATAAAATTGGACCTAATACTGAACCTTGAGGTACTCCACTGCTTATTGGCACATTTGAATAATTCTCACCATTCGCACGCACCTGCTGATTTCTATTTTATAGGTAAGTTTTAAACCATTACAAAGGATAACTGATCCACAGTTACAATTTTATAAAACCCTGTAATATACAGGGTGTTTCATAGTTAACATAGTGTAACATACGTTAACTGTAAATATAGGGTACTTAGTTGATTCCAAATAACCTTGGTTACTGGATCTAACGCCTTCATTAACCGAGATGGGGGTGTTTCATCCATTTCGGCCAATATTTTGACAAGCCGTAACTTTAGAACTACCCTGTAGATTTCTCTCATGCTTGGTACAGGTAGAGTGTGTTAATAGCCGAATCCTAAAGTGTAAGAACTACAATTAAAATCCAGATCCGGATTAAGAAGAATTTGTAAAATTTGAAAATCCCCAAAACAACACCCTGTATATCAGATTTTTTTTAAATTGAATCAGACATTCGAAACGAATGAAAAAAATATTCAATTAATGCAATACTTATTGTCATAACTTTGGAAACACCCTGTAGATTTCTTTCTTATTTGCTACAGGTAGCTTGTTTAAATAGCTCAATCGTACAATACAAGAAGAAGAAGTTAAAATCCAGATCCGGCTCAAGAAAAATTTGTAAAAGTTGATAATCTCTGAAATAGCACCCCGTATATCAGATTCTTTAAAATATAATCGGATACCTATTTGAAAAAAGAAAAAAAAAAGAATTGCCAAAGCCTACGTGATAGTTTAATTAGTTTTGCATCCGGAATTAATCCGAAAAATGAAATCTGTATTTTTCTTATAGAAAAAAAATCTGATATACAGGATGATATTTTAGAGATTACCAACTTTTAAAAAATTTTCTTAATCCGGATCTGGATTTTAACTTTAGTTCTTGTATTGTACGATTGGGCTATTCAAACAATATAACTGTACCAAATATGAAAGAAATCTACAGGGTGTTTCTAAAGTTATGGCTTATGAAAATGACAATAAGTATTGCATTATTTGAATTTTAACTTTAAAAGTTTAGTAATATCTAGAGCGAAATGTGCATTTATAAAAATATGTCAGAATATCTCAGATTTTTCCATTCGCTTCGTATGTCTTATCCAATTTAAAAAAAATATGATGTACAGCGTGTTGCTTTGGGGATTTTCAAATTTTACAAATTTTTCTTAATCCGTATCTGGATTTTAACTGTAGTGTAGTCCTTACATTATACAATTGGGCTACTAAAAAATGATACCTGTACCAAATATGAAAGAAATCTACCAGGTATTTCGAAAGTTACTGCTTGTGAAAATGAAAATAATGCATTTGATGTAATTTGACGTTAAAACTCTAGTTGTAGAATGGGATGTGCACTTAAAATTTTTTTTCACTTTAACTCATTTTTTTCCGTTCTTTTCAAATGACCATCCCAATTTTAAAAAATCTGATATACAGGGTGTTGTTTTAAGGATTTTCAAATTTTACAAATTCTTCTTAATCCGGATCTGGATTTTAATTGTAGTTCTTACATTTTAGGATTGGGCTATTAACACACTATACCTGTACCAAGCATGAGAGAAATCTACAGGGTAGTTCTAAAGTTACGGCTTGTCAAAATATTGGCCGAAATGGATGAAACACCCCGTATCTCGGTTATTGAAGGCGTTAGATCCAGTAACCAAGGTTATTTGGAATCAACTAAGTACCCTATATTTACAGTTAACGTATGTCGGTTTAACTATGAAACAACCTGTATATTATTTTCTTTTATATAGTCACCAAATTTCTAGCAACAGCAGTTTGGACTGGCTATAAAATATTTTAACGACTGTTTTGGTCTAGAGTTACAATTTTAAAAAAAATTTTGTAATGCAGAAGTTTGGCCTGGGCGTAGAATATTTCATTTTATGCTCAGTATAAATTTTGACACCCTCTGTCTTGGTCCACAAAATATTGAAAAACGATAACATAGGTACCTACTTTTTATTTATATCGTTTATTTTAATAACTATATTTACCTAATGTAATAGAAACATATTTTAGCACCAGCCATTTGGTCTGGACGTAGAATGTTGTATGTATCGTGGTCCATAGTCAAATTAAAAAAACGGTAAAACAGTAGTACTGATAAATCTTCAAGGAATATACTTACTGGAACATTTTTGTTAACGTGTCCTTGTAAATTTGTCATAGCTACAATTGTCACTGACATACATATCCTCATGAGATACATTATTATTAAAATAAGGGAGAGCCATAATGTCTGAATATGTCTCTTACCAAACTTGGGACCTAAAAATAACACAAACTATTTATCCCGCAAAAAACAACACAACGATCTGGCTCTTTATCTATCAGATTTACTTTATAAGGAGGTGGTATGTCTTTAAATATATATCCGAGTCTTTTTTCCATTTACCAATTTCTTCAATTAATCGTATATTACGAACCACAGTATCTTTTTTAATATTGCGGTAGAAGTTTTCTATATAGACTGTTGTAATGAACGTTGATAAGTAAAACCATTTTATTTTCGAAAAGAGAGTATAAAAAAGTTCAATGAGTAATATAATATTATAATATATTATTTATTTCAAGTAATAAAATATCAAAAAAATACGTATTTGTCGTCCATTTTGACAGTTCTGTAAAATATTTTATAAGAAAATAAGGTAAAAACATTTTAAACAACAAAACAATGAATTTTCATAAACTGTTTAACATAAAGAGTAAACATAACCGATAACGGGAAAAGTAGGCCAAGAAAGCGACTTAAAATAATTGCTCAAAATAATCAGTGTTTTGTTCAATACGCGTCCTTGCTCTTTTAATAGTATCTATAATAACACAATCGTAGCTTGATAATTTATCAACTCCTTAAATGCGACCTCTATGCATCGAAGAAGATTGTTTATCCATTACATATATCCACGACACGTTAGAACTTGTATGAGGAAAAAGTTCACATCTCCCCATTTTCCGTTCATCCATGGTTCTATATCCCTTATAAGTCTTCTTGTCCATGTGGCCTTCCCTTCGTTGTTCTTCCAGGTTTGTTGCCGTTTGTCCATCGTCTGTCTTCTTGCTAGACTTCTGGGTTCTCCGTTTTCTGTCATCGTCCTCTCTTCTGCCAATAGGTCTATTATAGGGTTCTTGCGATCACCAATAAAGCTTTGGTCGATGCAAATCTGTAGGCGCACATTATTCAAATGGCTACTTTTCTTTGCACACTGCTTAGTACATTTCGATTGGACCACTAAGCATAGAAACCTTCTGTTGCCTTCTCTGGGTACCCCGATGGTAGGTAGGTTAAAGTCTGGTGACATTACAGGCCAGTTGTAGGGCCCAGCAATGCCGAGTGATTTGGAAAGTTTAAAGTTTCACTCAATAAATTTTATAAAAATTTGTTATCTCTGGAATATTTTCTATTTTATCCAAAATTTTAAAGATTTGCCAGCACTTTTCAAAATGTTGCTATACAGAACATTTGAAAGTTAGTAAATTTATTCTGCATTCTGCCCTGAATACGCACCTGTTTTTTTAAATAAAATTCATATATACACTTTAAGATATTGTCACTTTCTTTCAGATACAAATTCAGTTAAAACATCAGACCAAAATGGTTGATTTCTTGGTGCAATATTTTTATATTTAAAAAACATAAATTAATCAGGTAATCTAAGAGGACATAAAAAAATAACAAGTTAATTATTGGCTTTTCTTGCAATCTTCATAGAAAATGAATTATACTTTACATTTTTTTTAATGCACCCTACATTTAACCTCGTGAAATTTCCAAAAAGGTATGTAGTCGCAAATATCCTGTCTGATATCCTTTTATATGCATTTTCTACTGATTTTTTTACAGATGATTTAATGTTTTTTGAACAATTATTTTTGTGCACATTTTAAAATATTTTCTAGACATCTTTTTTCAGAATTAGTCCAAGAAATTAACGCCAGGTCGGCTGGTAATATTTTGGCATCCGTATTTTGGGATTCCCGCGGTATTTTATTCATAGTCCAGTAAATTAAAATCAGCAAAACCCCAAACCTGGGCATCAAGTCTGTCCGTCAAATTTTTTTTTAATTTGCAGGTATTCATAGGTACATTTACTTCCGAAAATCTCAGCTACGTGGAATTTGTGGAAGGCTGGGAAAATGACCCTAGAGTTCCCGAAAATCCGTTTTTCGACGATATCTGCCGAAATATGACGCTCAAAGCATTTTTGTTTAAACAAAAAATAAAGAGCAGTTAATTACCTACAAAAGTAGTCTCTATAATTTTTTCGTTACACTAATATTTTTTGCAAAAACGGCGTTTCAAAAGTTCGCAATTTTGAATAATAATAATTATTGTGGTGAAAACGGAAAATTTGAATTTCCTCCCGTTTTTGTCTGAAGACAAAAGATAAGGCAATAATAATCAACTTTTTTTCACTTTTTGCATTTGATTAATAAATTTATTGTAAAAAAATTCAATTTGAGAAAGTTTGAAGGCAGTGTTTTTTCTCTTGCACTTAATAAAATACTTGATATATGTACAATATATAAGAAAATAATCCTCAAAAAAAAATGTCGATTTTTCATAGGGGTGAGAATTTTCTCAATTTTCCGGAAAACCACAAAATATGAAAAAAAAGAAAGGGGACAAGCTAAGCTTTCTAATGATGTGCGTTGAAAACCGATATGGTCCTTGATTATCTATTAATTCCCGAGCATTGTCGAAAACTCCGGAAATCTAAAAAAATGTCCAAAAAAACATGTTGTTTATGAAAATACACAAAAATAATTTATTGAATATTTCTGAATATATTTAACAACTTGCAAAGTCCCATTATCCAAAAGGATTCGGTGAAATTAGTCTTGATAAAAAAAATATGAATAAATTTATAGGAGGGTCAAAATATCGAGCAAAAACAAACTTTGGCCCGGTTTTCCAATAATTCAGAGAAATAGATAAAAGGAAAAAGTAAGATGATATTATAGCTACAGGTTCCTTCTTTCATCTGAACTTTGAATCATGAAAAAATATTAATTTTTACGTGATTTATTGAAAAATTTGTAATCCGCTTGGGAGTGTCATTCCTTTAGAGCGTGCTCTCTAATGCAGGGCAGGAGCTAAAAATGGGGTGCGTTTTGGAGCCGGTTATGTGGAAAACTATCATATTTTTGACAAAAATGATGAGGATCATTTTTGTAGGTAATGAACTGATCTTCATTTTCGTCTAAACAAAAATTCTCTAAGTGTCATATTTTCGGAAATATCGGCGAAAATAGGCGAAAAAAACACATTTTTGAGACCGATGGGCCATTTTCCCGCCCTTTCACAAATTTCAGACAGCTGAGATTTTCAGGGGTGAATGTACCCATGAATACCTGAAAATTAAAAAATGGTGCCGGACAGACCTAATGCCTGTGTTGGCACCTTCATTTGTTGGACTAAATTTATTATTAACATTTTCTTTATATATATCATAAAAACTTTCCCAAATTCTTTTTTAAAAATTGACGGATATACTCCGAAAAAAATACAATCAATAAAAGTGTAAAACAGTTGTCACAATATACTTCAAATTAAGATTGTTCTAAATAATATTGCCTTCAAATTTTGCCCGTATTTTTTTTTAAATTTACCTCTAGAAAATATTTAAAAAGCAATTTAAATTAGAATGCAGAAGTAGGTATACGCTTTTTGAAAATTATTTTAGTTCTTAAAGCGCGAATAAAGTACATAAAAAATAAGGGAAAATAATATTTCTAGTAACCAAAATATTATAAAAGAATTTATTTTAGACGTTAAATTTCAAGTATTTTTTCGAGGAATACTTTAAAACTGTTTGTATAGGTACTCTTCTAGAGACAATATTAATGTATCTTGATTGAAATGTTAGGGATTTAAAAACTAATTTATTTTTAGAGAAAATATTTTTTATTTACAAAATAATGAAGCATCAAATAATTTTCTAAAAAAGCATTTTTGAAGTAAGTGTACCCGTGAGTATCTCAAACAGTTTTTTAGAGAATTATTGGCAAATGCTACTTTTTCGCAAAACACCAAAAAAATCTATATTTTGAAAAGTATGCAAGATTTTTTTTGTAACTTCCTCTAGGAGAAACGTCCAAGATCTGGTAAAGCGATTTTGATTTTTACTTAAAAAATTTAAAATATTTATCTTTCAGATTAAAAAAAAATATTGGAATTTTGAAAAAAAATTATGTTAGTTGCAAAATTTAAAGGAAACTTACCAAAATTTTTTGAGAAATTTTGCCCGAACACCGAATCTTTTTCAACGATTTCAATATTTTTGTCAAAAGTACTTTCTGGTGGCACCAGTGAGTATTTAGTATTGTTTACGTCCATTTCAACTTCGGTTCTACGCGATCCGAGCCTGAAATAAGTTAATTAATATGCTTTAAACTTGACTGATAATAAAGGTTCTAGCAATTAATGAAAAATACACCGATTTGTTAAGCTGACTTCATTAATATAAATGTATAATGTTTGTTTATTGATATTCTCCGAAAGGTGTAAAAATAAAGTAATAAATGATTTCATCCTTAGGTAGTTAATAGAGCTGTTTAGAATAATGTGAATATATTTTATGTAAACTTATTGTTTATTATATAATCAGTTCTCTTTATTCAAAATATTCTACATTAATATTTACAAACACAGTTGACAATTCAGGATTTTTTTGTAAAAGATTCAGCTATCTATGACTTGACAAATGAACTGGGTATACCGGATGGCCCAACAAATAGAATAATCTTGTAACTGTTGAATGAGCCAATCGTTATTTTTTAAATTTGGAGTAGAAATATAATACAAAATTTACAATTATGTCATTTGAAAATTCAAAATAGATGACTTTCGGTTTGATCGAAAATGATCCTCATCTTGTATATTTTTGTAAATTTGGATTTTTCAATCAAAGTATATGGTTTCAAACTTTTCTAATTTTTCGTCACAAAAGTAATGGACTGTAGACCTATAACCTCTCCATAAAGGGTGTTCTTCATTATAGTAATTAATCTCACTCATTAAGAAACATGTATGTAAGAACGCTAATAACGTATAATATACAGGGTGTTTCATAAATTCTTCCTTAGTTTCACATGACTTACGTATCCATCAACATCTCCACATATTAAGCAAATGAAGAATCAACTTAGCAAGCAGGTTTACTTTTATTCGTAAGTAATATCGATTTTTTCACAGGAAAAATTAGATGCCCGAATGGTATTTGACAAGACTATTTCATGAGTAACAGATTATTCTGTATACACATAGCTTACAAAACATACTACCTATTATATATGCATAAATATGTAGGTATTAATTTGAAAACTGAAAAACAGGTAATTTATTTAATAATTACAAAATACTACAAACTTAATTATTTATGGTACAATTAAAATATAAATTGCAATTTTGGTACACAGTAGGAGTATTGTTTGAAATCTTTGTTAACTCATTGATAACGTTGGGTGTAGGTAAATCATTAATGTTGTTGATGGATCCAGCTGTAGAGTGAGAAGCTCGAGGAGTGGCTCCAGGATCTTCTGTTTTCTGTCTTTTAGCTGGAGATTTTGAGGCGTCACTTCTAAGGGTGTTTATGATGTTGGAATAATGCTCATTATCCATTTTCAGATAAGGCTTATTGAAGTTGGCTGAACTGTGGCCAGTAATTTTAATTAATTGTCGTTCACCGACCCCTCCTTTAGCAATGTTACTGACTGCCTTCACTGCTGCTTCTTTAGTCCATTTAGAAAGTTCGTTTTTTCCCACTGGAGTGTTTTTGTACCATCTACTTGATTTTTCTTTGCTCCAAGATGGGTTTACTGTTAAGAATAATCTATCAGTTGTTATTCTAGATAAACGTTTAACCATTAGAATTTTAAAAAGAATTATCCACTTCCAAAATAATGAACTTTGCAATTGACTGCTTCTCCACCTCTCCAGGCAAGTTCTACTGAAGCGATATGGTAAAATTTTCGCTGGAGTCCCGCCGGAGTGTCTTCGTCCCATAATAAAACCATTGCGTAGTATTCTTCCAATTTTAATGAAGCAGAGCTCGATTTCTTTTTATTGGCGTACCTACATCTGTAAATTCCTTCGTTTCGAATTACGAGCTTCCCTACTAGACTTGAAGATAATATCTTTAAATGGATCAAAAATTATTTTCCACTTCATAAAATACAAATCTTGCATTTTTTTTGCAACGGTGTTCCACATTGTCTTTACAACTAGTTCTTTGTAATTTTCACCGTTTTCTTTCTTCATATTCCACGCCCAATCTTTCAGGATTAGGATTAATTGCTCTAAACTTATAGTTTCCAAATGTCGGATTTCTTTGCCTTGCAGAATTCCGTAAACTGTTTCCATATTGACGTATGGGTTTTAACGGTATTGTACGGTACACTTTTCTCAATCGCCAGATCAATATTATTTATAGAATCAGTTTCAAAGCGACTCATTTTCACTACATAAGCTGACTAGCATTGTTTAAAAACAATATTACAAAATGTATTGACAATAAAATCAGAAAAATTGTTTAGCGTCGTTTTCTGGTGTCCTAGGAGACCATAATTACTTGTTATCAAAGGTATTGTAATTTTTGGTGACAACAGCTGTCAAGTTTTACCGCGGGTGAACTCGAAAAAATTGCTGACAGGAGCTGTCATATAGTTTTTTCATCCAGAAACCATTTGTAATTCAAAATTGTGCGTTTGTGATTGGTGGAAATTAAGACGAGGGAAATAGTCGAAGAAAAATATTTTGGTTCCAAAATATTTCATTTCTTCAGGTGGGCTAATGTTTATAAAAATAAATTATATTTAATTTTGTAAAATGGCGAGAGGAAAATATTTATTTATTTATTTATTTATTAAACGGACAAGCCAATTATACAATTACAAGAAAAACAAACATTTCATTATTCTATTGAGGGACTTATTTTGGTCATAATTTGTTTTAAGAGAAGAAATCTCGAAAATGAAACTGGTTCTATTTCTTCTAACATTTACAAAAAGCTCAACAATTTCAGGACGATCAATACTACCATTGATAATTTTATGAAGAAATACAGACTGATTTCCAGTCTTCTATGTGTTAAAGTATTCAAATTCAGAATATTTAATATTTTTTAATAATTGTACTGAAATTTTGTGTCGATATACAGAGTGTCCTAGCTCCATTACAGGTGATGAGTTATGAGACTTCGCAATAAAAAAGTTATTCAGTGCTGACAGTTGTTGTGCACAGGTTTTTTATGTCCAGTAACGCCTCTTTGGGGATGGTAATAATATATTTAGATTATCTAAGTCAGTTTGTGATCAGATCACTATTAAAAAAGAATAACTAAGAGCTGGAATTGACCGTATAGGAACTTATTTTATCTTATAAATTTTCTTCATATTATTAAAAATAATTTGTTGCTAAATTTTACCGTTTGTGTACTCAATAAATAAAAAACATAAAAAAGGCTGTCAAAACAAAATTAATTTTATATATATATATTCTTTTGACCCAAAACCCCCCCATTTCGCCGCCTATTCTCATGTATATCTATCGGTATTATACACTTTGCTTTGAATAACCTTCATTACACTAATTATTTTTAAAACGTATTTGTATTTGTTGCTTAGTTTTGAAATATTTAAATAAAACCTCAAACTATTAAGTGAATTTCTTTAATGATACTAAACCGAGTAAGTTAACATTTATGTATTTTAATGAAACGATAGCCGAAAAGTTAATGTAAAAAAGAAAACTGTAAGACAACATAATTATGTACATTTGTTATCGGTACACAATATTACGCATATTTCAATAAGAACTCCCATCACGGTAGCCCAGATGCATATAATGCATTGCAACAACCTACGGTGAGGCATGGATGTCAAATTCTGATAATAATAAGGTGACGATTCATGATAACCCAAAAGTAAAAGTTTATAGTATACAGGGTGTCCCACGACGTACTGTACACAGTCCAACCATAAGTACTATGCACCGAGGCCATTTCATATCTGGTATTAAAAAATGGCTTGTTGCGTTTTTGACGGATATACAGGGTGATATTTGAAAATATGTGAATTATTCTACGTTAAGTATATCTGAAAGTAAAAATATCAGACCAATCAAATTTGGCACACTGAGTGTGCTCCCTGAGCTCAATAAAGTAGGTTTTAAAAAAATTTTAATTTCAGGTCCGAACTTAGTTTTTTTTAGATTTTTATTGGTTTTTTGAAAACAACACCCTGTAAGGCAGACCAGACAATTTTTATTTTTCTCACTATAAAGCTTAAGGATGATACTAAGCAACAGTTAAAAAAAATTGAACGCGCAACTTTTTGTTTTCTGCAGAAAAAAATAAAACTTTGAAAAATAGTAAAATTTTACTGTATTCACATTCTTCTTATGACTGATGCGGCACTACATTGATAGCACATCATCATTTTTCAACAAAAATCATAAGGACAGTTCATTTTACTCGTAATAAAGTATTATTCAATCAACCGTTGAAATTCCAGGGCCGTATTTATTTTTTGCAGTCTCTGTACCAGTTGGGGGTGATATGGATGGAGGAGATCTTTCTTTAACGTCTTGAAAACTGTGGACTTAGAAATATTCAAAATACTGGATATTCGCCGGGTACTTAGCTTCTCATTTTGATTTACCATTTCCAAAATACCCTCTTTTTGGTTTTCTGTCAGTCGCTCACCACGTTCTTTCACAAACTGTCAAAATGGACGTCAAAGCGAATTCAAAGCCTACTTGCATTTTCACAATAATCACAAGTAATAGTTTTTTCTTTGACGTTACAGAAAGAAAATTTGTACAACTCGCTTACAGGGTGTTGTTTTTACAGAATCAATAAAAACTTTAAAAAAATTATTACGGCCCTGGAATTTCAACAGTTGATTGATTAATACTTTATATCGAGTGAAATGAACTGACCTTATGATTTTTGTTCAAAATGATGATGTGCTATCAATTTTTTTTGGTTGTTGCTTAGTATCATCCTTAATCTTTAAAGTGAGAAAAATAAAAATTGTCTGATCTGGCTTACAGGGTGTTGTTTTCAAAAAACAAATAAAAATCTAAAAAAAACTAAGTTCGGACCTGAAATTAAAATTTTTCTAAAACCTATTTTATTGATATCAGGGGGCACACTCAGTATGCCAAATTTGATTGGTCTGAGATTTTTACTTTTAGAGATACTTAACGTAGAATAATTCACATATTTTCAAATATCACCCTGTATATCCGTCAAAAACGCAACAGGCCATTTTTTAATACCAGCTATGAAATGGCCTCGGTCCATAGTACTTATGGTTGGACTATGTACAGTACGTCGTGGGACACCCTGTATACAATTGCAGAACTCAAGTTCAGTTTACAAGGTCCGTTCAATATATGCACTTCCACAGTGTAAAAATGTAAATCCATCAGTTATTTTAAATAATAAACAAACACGATATCATGTTTATCTCACTATCAGCAAATGAACGCTATTGACTATGTAGAAAATAGCAAAAACGTTAAAACACTAAAAACATGGACAAAATATCATAGGTACATCAAAAGTTCAAAGATTCAAATTTATACAAAAACCAAATGTCGCGGTCGGCTGGTAATATTTTGGCATCCGTATTTTGGAATGTGCACGATATTTTATTCGTGGATTAGCTTGAGAAAGGAAGAACTATCATTAGAGAATATTATAAGGCGTTATAGGTGCCATTGAAGGAAGAAATTGTGAAAAAAAAAAACAATAAAAATTATTAAAGCGATCATAATACAATTAAATAATAATAATAACAGAAACAAATAAACTGATTAATTTAAGATAAAAATCATTTTATTTTGTAATTGTTAATATTCCTAATTGACAATCTTATCTCTAAATTAACGTTAACTTACACTTTGGAGAACAGTCTAGACGCATAGTGAACATTTTTTATTTTTATTATGTTTGGTAGACATACTTAAATTGTGATTTATAATTATATATTATTCTATTACAGTAAAGTTTCCAAAAATATAGAGATATACAGGAGTTTTAAAAACAAAATGATTGCAGCCTACATTATATTTTCTTTGGTAAGTGACTACAATTTAATACTTTTTAAACAGAAACATCTCTAATACATCTTAAAATAATAAAAATAGTAACTTATAATATGAGTGAAGCGAGAAATTTCTTAGCCAGTGGAATGTCTCTCCAAAGGACGAACTTTATTCTAATTGGTTAATTCTGCATATTGAGACCTGAGGAATAAATTTATACAGATAGCTCTGTACTTTATTTATGGTTTTTAAATAATCCTTGTATAAACGGGATAAATATTTCTGAAAACTGTTTAATAAATAATTCATTAAATTATGTTCGCAACTAACTTCAGTTCCAACATTGAAGCCACTTGGACACTCCACAATCGTGTTTACCTGTCCCACGATATGTCCAAATCTGGGTCACACACAGTAGGTATAGTGGAGTGCCGTTAGTCGTAAAAAGTGAAAAACCTGGAATCAAAAAGTGAGGAAAAAAAAAAGAAAAAATTGGGCAATAGATAAATTATCCTTTTTTATTGAATTAATGTTAAATACAATTTTTCATGAAAATAAACCCCTCCCGAGTTATATGGCGTAGAAAATTGAAATGAAAAATGTATTTTTTGCCCGTAACTTTTTTTTGGCTTATAATATCGATATGTACAATAAACCATTTTAAAGCTTAGGATATCGCCGAAATGTCATGTTATGACAAACTTTTTCATTGGAATGACCGTTTTTACAATATTTGACCCCAAATAATGACGTTGATGGTTATAAATGCAATTTTAAGTAATTTCAAACGTTACAGACAAAAGAAAAAAATGGAAATTATTCGGAAGAACATTTGTTCAAAGTCTTGTCTCTTTGAATTTTTTTCAAAAATCAATACTTTTCACGCTATTGAAAAAAAATTGATAATGTCTTGTAAAAAAACAAAAATTTAGCTCAACTTTAGCAGACCAAAACTAAAAAATTAATTATCCAATAGGGCTAACAATTACTGGACAATTGCAGAAACACGACTTTCTCCAAAAGGATTTTTTTTCAAATACCACAGTCTAGATGGCGCTAACGAAATAATTTGAAAGAAATTTATTTTTTTCCATAACTTTTTTACTGCTTACGTTAAACGGTTCTGGATGGCCTTAAAATGTTCCCAATTAGGATGTTATATACATTTTTTTGTGGAAGTTATATTTTCCAGATATTTATGCTAGAACGATCCAGTTTCTTTAAACGCCCATTTTTGAATTGCCGTATCTTCCTCGTATTAATCGTAGAAAAATAAAAAGAAAATAATTTTAATTGTTAGGTCAAGGCCATAAAATTAGTTCATATAAATTTTTACGTAATACTAACAGATTTTCGGTTATATTTAAAAAAACTTTTAGAAATGTACGATTTTTGTGGTGAAAAGCGTAATTTTCTACGCCCTATAATAACTCGGGAGGGGTTTATTTTTCATGAAAAATTGTATTTAACATTAATTCATTAAAAAAGGATAATTTACCGATTGCGCGAGTTTTTTTTCTTTTTTTTCCTCACATTACCTTCTTCTATGGTATAGTGGAGGGCGGAAAAATAAAAGCGGTAAAAAATAACATATAGTCAAAAACATATTCCAAAAGAGAGCATAATTCGATCACTGCCAACTTCGTTCGATCGGCACTCCACTAGTAAACATTTATTAAATGTCAATAATTTTGGTTGGTGTTTGAAGGAGTATTTTGTATATAAAAATGCTTTATAATGAAATAACATTATTTATGTTTACAATTTATTTTTTTAGGATATCGTAAACTCGTACTTCTTTAATGCTGTTTTTATTAAACAAGTTCTAGAAGTAGGAAGCTCATACACCTTTCTTGGATTTTCAGGGTCCTGTTATGCCTTTATATGTTTTGGATGGAAGCCTATAGCAGTAAGCGTTCATTTTTAACTAAGTTTTCTTACCTATTATTTAAAAAATACAGAAACAACTTTCAAATTACTCATATTTGTTAGGAAAGGATGGTTTAATTGAGTTTCACGTGGCGGCAAGTTCCTGATATCAAAATTTCTTGTTGAATATTAATTAAATTGGTTGATATCAGCAAGGTTTATAAAAAATGTCATATCTGTCATTATTGGCAGCTGTTTATATTCTTAATAACATCAGGATTAACTGCTTAAATACGTATATCTTCGAAAAAACTGCGACAAAATCATCTGTCTTCTCAATTTTTATGTTTTTAAGTTTGCAATATAATTGCAATTTTTAAACGTAGCAAAAACTAAATGGCAGAGGTTGGTTTTCTCGTTTTATGACATAATCTGAATGATTATCGCAATCTGTACGACGATAAAATTATTTAAATGTTTGTATATTTTAATCGCAGCAATATTAACGTCCACATTAACCACCATAATATTACTTGTAGTACCTTTTTTGCGAATGTAAACTAACATTACAGTGATAAAATTTCCTGCCACAATTCCCCAACTATAATTTAATAGTTATTTATGTACCAAGGATATAAATAGATGTTTATGCCTTGAGAGCGACGATTTTACAAAAACGAGGGCCTCTGGCCTCCCGGCGTTAGGATCTATATAACGCACTTGGTACATAAATAACTATTCTAGATTTCAATCGGAAATTAGACAGAGATCAAAATCCTTAATGACATAATATTGATTTGAGGTGTGCTTTGAATCACTGACCACAGTTCTCTTCTGATTGATCGGCACATTGACGTCACATATATTAAAAAAGATGGACCGAAAATAGCGCACGAAATATTCTTTAATATAAAATATGTATGCATCCATATGTGAGACAAATAATGTATCGTTATTTGAATAAACGTTCGTTGAATGCCTTTGTACTAATAGAAATAGAACGAGGTCTGATTTATAAACAAACAGTCTATGATCTCGATTTTCGACTTCATCCAGTGAAAATTGAGGCTGGTATTATGGGTCTCAACTCTCAAGTATTTCTATCAAGTGTTTTAAATTCTTGATTTAAAAATAGAATTTCCAACTTTCTTATTTGATTTGTTTTTATCATTAAATCATTAAAAACAGTTTTAGTAAATAACTTCAATCTACACGAAGACATCCTTTAGTGACAGGATGTCGAGCTGATGAAGCACAATAATGCCGAAACCGGTCTAAGAATGGCAAGCTTCTTTAATGACAAAATCGACTTGGTCGGGCACCAAACCACGTTTGGACTTTCGTAATTCAATACCTGGTGGGGCATATAGCCCAAGGAGTAGTTGTTGAAGTCCAGACGCTTGGTACAGTGTAGGACATTTTTAATATCCTTGTTCTTGGGAGCTTGTGTGATTTTATTTCACATCCTTTGTGCAAATTTATTCTGTTTGTTTTAGAATTATTTAAAACTAATTTTAAAAATTTATTTTCCTTATATTTTATATTTTAGGGCAGTCTGAGTGACAAAAAAGGACCATCAAAATTGTTAACATTGTGTCTTGTTGCTGGTCTAGTTGGAATCATTTCAGCATATTGCAGCACCTCGTTATTATTTTTATTTTTATGTAAACTCATTTTTGGTAAGTCCTTTTCACATAATTTTTTTTTACTTCCCATAATTTTGTCCCAATTTTTACACCATAACAATATATATATATGTAGGTATTTGATATACAGGCCCCTGTAACAACTTATTTTTTTTAGCATTTTCAAGTCCAATTCAAATATTAGTACGATCAATTATAGCAAATACTGGAAGTGAAAATCCAGCTGAAAATCTATCCAAACTCGGAATAGTGGCAGCAATTTCTCTCATATGTTCTGCACTAATTTGTGGGGAACTTTTGGAACATACCGATGGAATGCAATACATTTACACTTTGCTCGTATTAAACTTTGTTATAAATATATGTAAGTAATTTATATACAAATTATTTTGTTATATCAACTTTGAATTGACAAGATTATTTAGCTTCAAATCATCAGCGTTTTGTTAAAAGTATTATTTAGAAAAATTAATATTTTTACTTCGTATAATACTGAAATTGTATTTTTTAATTTATTTTTAGTTTTGACACAAATCCTTTCTTCAACTGAAAAATCAAAAATCAAAAATGAATCTCAAGCAACACTACCCGCTCTCGAAGAAGTAACTTCGGCTTTAAGTAACTTCAAAAAATTATCAACATCCGAAACTTACTGGGACATATTTCTATTAAAAGCATTAGCAGCTTTGAGTTTTGGAATAGTCGATACCAACGCTTTAATAGTTCTCCTAGATAGGGACATAACAGGCAGAAATATTGGATACTTAATAACGGTTATTTTCTTAGTAATGTTCATTACCAACATTTTTCAAGTCAAAATTAATAACCTATTTTATAAAAATGATATAGGGTATCATAGAATTTGGCATGCGAGTTTTGTGATAACTTTAAGTTTACTTATTCAAGGATTTAGTTCAAATAAATGGATTTTCGCGGTTTTTGTTAATATAATGACAATTTTTAGGTGTATTTCCGATAACTCAATAATGGAAATTTTATTAATAAGGGTGAATAATGCAGAAAAAGCGACTGTATTAGGTAGTTTTGATAGCATACAGTCTTTGACAGACTTGATGGCTCCTATAATTTCTAGTTTATTTCTAGAATTTTCTGGAATATCAACTATATATTTAGTTTCTGCTGTACTGTTTGTACTTGAAAGTAGTGTGGCATTGAGAGGAAAAAATAAGATTGTAAATGTAAAACCTAAAATGAAATAAAAAACATTCACAATTTATCAGATTTTTTATTTTTGAGAAGTACGTGTAAAATTTTAATCTAACCAAAGAGATTTAATCTTTAATTTCCGGATTGTAATTGCGTCTAAATGTATGGTGCAGTGCCGGCGATCTACGGGTTTCATTTTATTAAATTATTATTTGTATTTTTTCAATACTCCTTTTCCACTGCAATGGTTGGGAAAACATGAATGTAATGTTCAATTTTTGATTGAAAATTGAACGGACTGTTCCTCTTGTTCCTATAATCACATAACATAATCTACATATGGGTTCTTCTTTATAGATTCACAGGTGACCAGTTCACGAGCCTAGTGTATATTCAGCCTAATTGTCTGCATTTTAGTGACCCTTAATTCCCTTATTGGTTTATTGTTGTAGGGTACTCAAATAAATAAGATTCCCATTCAACTTTCTACTCTTTACTAATCTAAATAATAAAAGTCAATCCTATACACTAAATAAAAATCAATTTGAACTGATTAAAATAAAAACAATTAAAGGACCCCGCACCATTCTTATGAAAACGCGAGCACCGTCAAATTGTCTGAATTTTTGATATGTGATAGTACTTGATGTCCTGATCAATAGTAAGCATAGGCCCAATCCTATCCTATGGCTAGATTTCGATATACAGGACCTTAAAGTTCAAGATCCCGAAATTTTAAAATGTGTACCAAATAGTCCCTGTAAAATATTTTTAAAAATTTCTGGCGGATATATGTGGTCAAAATACATACGTAATAAATAAAATGAAAATATATTTCCTTACAGGGCGATTCATGTTTCTACAGGCCTTTTTGTTCAAAGTATGTATTTTAACATGCCAGAAATAACCTGAAATATCGATAAAAAAAGTCACCGTCAAAGTTTCTGAATATTGGATATAATATAGATCTTGACGTCCTCGTTCAAAATTGTAATGGTAAAATTGTTTTAAATTAATACGATTAAACTGTAAAAATATCAATTTTTACCAATAGCAACTTTTAGTCATAAAAAATAAGTTAAATATTTTTGCACACTGTATTAGATTATATTGCACCATTATATTAATTGGAGACAGGCTAAAAATTCATACTTACAGGGTGATCTCACTTAAGCTTGTAAGAAGACAAAATCAACAAATCTAAAACAGCTGCCAAACAATTGAAAGGTTTATTGTTCCAATAGATAAAAAAATAGATAGGTATATTTGAGTTTTTTATCGAACCCATAATTCATATTTTAAGCTCGTAGAAACAACACCAATGCGTTTTGGTTTACTTGTTATCCCTTTTTAGAAATATATCACTGATATTTTTGGAGAATCATATGCAATTGTGGAAAATCCACCCTATACATTTATTTAATAGCGTTTCTTAATTTTTACGAGAGATTCTTCACATGAAAATTATATTTTTCCTATGTAGTTTATTAAATCCAATAAATAATTGAATAATCTGAAAAAAAATACAGTGTAAATAATTAAGGTAGGTAGTTAGTTTAAAGCTTTATTATGATATTAAAGCTGTTTCTAAAACCATTATAAAAAAATATTCTGAGCAACTCTGTATATATACAGGGTGATTGATTATAGTGACAAAGCTCAGTAGATCTGTTATAATAAAAGATACGGAAAAATGTTATTTACAAAAATGGTAGGCAGCTTTAAGTTTTACATTTTAAAATTACTTACAATGTTGCAGGGTGTTTCATAACGCCCTGCCAGATCAAAGTTTTTAATGGAACGCCCTATGTATTTTAACATTTTTAAAATCTCCTCAATGAACTGATTTCAACGATATATCACACTTATTATCTAAGGTAAATAGTAAAAATAGGATCTACAGCTACTAAAAATTACATTTCTGTAAATTCTGGTGACTACTGTAGCTGTAAGATTAACGTATTAAAAAATAACTAAAAGGTAACAATTAATTATTAATTGTTTGGCAGCTGTTTTAGATTTGTTGGTTTTGTCATCTTACAAGCTCAAGTGAGATCACCCTGTACGTATGAATTTTTAGCCTGCCTCCAGTTAATATAACGGTGCAATATAATCTGTGTAAAAATATTTAGTTTACAATATTTCGTTTATTTTTTATTACTAAAAGTTACTATTGGTAAAAATTTATATTTTTACAGTTTAATCGTTTAATTTATCGAAAACAAGCCATAGGATGCAATTTTGAACAAGGACGTCAAGATCTACATTATATCCAATATTCAGAAACTTTGACGGTGACTTTTTTTTATCGATTTCAGGCTATTTCTGCATGTTAAAAATACATACTTTAAACAAAAAGTCCTGTGGAAACATGAATCGCCCTGTAACGAAATATATTTTCATTTTATTTATTACGTATGTATTTTGACTACATATATCCGCTAGAAATTTTTAGAAGGGACTTTAACGCCCTGTATATCGAAATCTAGCCGTAGGATAGCATTGGCCCCATGAACACTATCACATATCGAAAAATTCATACAATTTGACGGCGCTCCCGTTTCCATAAGAATGGTGCGGGGTCCTTTCCAATAAAAATTTAATTACACGCGCTCATGGTCATTTTCAAACAAACAATTCACAGTGACCGTGAGCTCAACGCTCGGTTCACCATTGCAGTCGCTCCCCTACGTACTTAAAACAACATGTCATAATCAACTAATTAAGAATTGTAACTTTTTTTCTCTTTGAACATTTTATACATTGTCGTTTTGTTAAACCGTTCAGAGATATCCTAATATATGAAGGTGCCGCATTTTATTATTAAGTCTACCTGAATGAACAGGAAGCAGTAGCATACAAAGTAACTTAAATATACAGCCAACTATTAAGGTGATTAGGGCTGCAACCGCACAATTCCCGTCTAATCCCCGACAACTAGTATTATTTAAATACTAGAGGATTGTATTCCCATTACAGAACGGGGTAACCGAATTAATTATCAGTTAAGTTTGTTGATGCATCCCTAACTGCGAGCCAAACGATTTTCTAAACGTTTTTGATAGCGCTGTTTATAAGAACTGTTAAGATGGTTAATATAATAAAAAAACTCAATTTAATTATATATTTGGGATAAATCTTAAACATTATTTACAAAATGATTAAATATTAAGCTGGAATGTTAACTACCGATGGAGCATACTGTTGGCATATTCGTTGAAACTCATTCTCCTTTTGTCTTAATTCCTTTATGTATGGATGTTCAGGATTGGCATCTTTTAACTGTGATAGGTATCTGTTTGAAATCTGCAAAAAAAAATATGTATTAGTTTGCTATAATCTATTACCAACTTCTCAATTTAACTGTATAACATGCATACCTCTGGACCCTTGCCCATATGTCTCTGAAGTGTGACCATATTAACCAATGTATCTGGATAGTTGGCATCTTTGTCTAATGCTTCCTGTAAAGCTGCTTCAGCCTCTTCATATTTTCCTTGACCTATAAATGTAACGGCCTGGCCGTTAAGAAGTAATGGTGTTGAACCGTATTTGTCAACCAACTCTTGATAAATATAGTAGGCATCTTGAAGTTTTTCACCACCCTCAAAATAAGAAAAAGTATATATTGTTATGGTATTAAAATTTTGAAATGTTGGGGGCAATTATGAAAAAGAGACTATAAAATTGAAAGATGGTTGTTATGGGATGTTTGTTTATGTTGATTATTAGAATGTGAAATTTGTAAAAATGTCAGAGATAAAATTAAAAATAAGAGGAATTTAAAAAGTAAAAATCGTGGAATTACAATATCATTTCAATATTTAAGCTGAAAATAACTGTAAAACTAATGAAAGTAGAAAAATGCAGTGTCACTTGTGTTTGATTACTATTATAATAAATTAGGCAGAGTTACTAACAAAATACCAAAAATGAAGGCAGTGAGAAAAGTCTAACCAGTCTAGAAAATTTTGTATTTAATCTTTTTTACTTACAACAGCAACATTGATCCAGGCTTGCGCCAGCTGAGTTAAGGTAGCGTCGTCATCTTTATCCTGCATTTCTTTAAGTTTTTTCTTAGCCAAATCTACCCTATCTAACTTTAAGAGTATATCAATAATAAAAGCAAAAGATTCTAAAGTCTCTGATGCATGCAAAACTTTAAAAGCAGCTTCCAGATTACCCTCATTAACATAAACGGTGGCAGCAACCAAAATTAAGGTGTCATTATTAGCATTTGCAGATACTTGTTGATCAATTTGCATTACTATTGCTTCTTTTTTATTTTTTCCTGATAAATAATCTGCAAGCAATTTTAGAGGTTGAATTTCGGGGGGAGAAGCTCCGTGAATTTCATCCAATACAACCAAAAATTTATTTTGTGCCATGTACGACCTGTACGTGAAAATATCTCTTTGGACAGCAACTTCTGGAGTTGAGGGCTAAAAATATTAGGTTATGAATTGGAAATAAGTAACATTCGTAAAGCAAATTTACCTTTTTCAATTTTTGCGCTTCGTTTATGCATTGCTGGTAGTTTCCTATGTAAAAATAATTTTTTATTTCGAAAAGTTCGTCTACGTCTTGCTGCTGACGTGCCATTTTTGTTTTGACAAGTCGAATAGTTGACGTTTTACTAATCTTATCGATAATTCTTCTTTTATAACACCACACTCCACCATAATTTGAATCCAGTAAACATAGTGCTTATTATATAGTTAATCTTATATTATTAATAAATCTAATGATAAGCACAAATAATATGGCGTTGTTTAATTACTTAATGACTAGTAATAATGAAGAAATTACTAAAAATTTGACAAATACAGAGTTGTGATGTGATCGATATGAAAAGGGCTAAATCCTATAATGGTAAGGGACTAGTGGTCTTTTACAGTAAAGCTATAACAGTTTAAATGTGTTCAAATTTTAACAACCGTCCTTTTTTAAGTGCTTTTTAAAAGTTTTATAGGTATATAAATGTAAATTTCGGTTACTACAGACCACAAAAACATTTTTTATTTATTGGTAAGTATTTTTATTCATTAATTGTTACTATATTTGTAATAGACTGCTTCAGTTTGGTATAATTTCACTTATATGAGTTCATACTCTGGTTTCTTTTGAGTTAGGAAAGAGAAAAATTATTATTCAAAGTAATTATTTAAAAATAATATAAAGTTAAATATCTGGATGAGAGTTCCAAGCTAATTACAAAACAGACAAAATAGTAGATCCATTAATATTCCACTATACAGCAGTTAAGGGGCCACTCCCTTTGAAAGACATAAGGGAAGGGATAATCAAAAGATAAGTTTGGTAAATTATTTAAAACTAGTTTCAATAATAAAAATATATATTTTTTGTTCAAAACCTTAGTAATAGACTAATAGACAGACATAAAAATATTTTAAATTTATTTAGTCACTACAATTACTTTTTCTCGTGTTTTTTTATAGTATTAAGAATGTCCTCAACATCTTCAGTGGATCCAAGAAAAACTTGAGTTCTTTCATGTATGTGGGATGGTTTAATATCCAAAATTGGAATTTTACCATTACTTGCTTTGCCTCCTGCTTGAGTAACTATATAAGCCATTGGAATAGCTTCATAAAGGAGACGCAGCTGTAACATAATTACAATAATGCAGCACATTGCAAAGATAAATACTAACTTTTGTTGTTAAGTTACCTATCAGATGTGATTATTTGCAGAGGCAGATTTGTATGTATGTTTACAAATACCTACTTTGTCAAAAAAAAAATATGATAGATAATAAAATAAAAAGTAAAAAAAATAACCGGCAATTTTTCCCATATTTATATACTATAATCTGTTAATAAATGAAAAATTAACGATGTTTAATTTGAATACCAAAGAATACATAATACATAATCCATTGATTTAATGAAATTAAAAAATTTAGTATCTTCACAAAGGGTAATCTATTTTGGTTTTGGAACATCCTGGATATTAATTATTAATTTTATGTTTTATGGAGAGGGTTTACAGAATGTCCCATTTTAAGTGATAAAATAGAATAAGCTATTTATTTGTTACTTAATAGAATAAGATTTTTTACATACCTTTCCTTTTGGAGAAGAAGTAGTTGCAGGATAAATAAAAATTCCTCCATATTTAATGGTCCTATGGACATCAGCCACCATTGATCCTACATATCTAGCATTATATGGCGTTCCCTTGCTAGGGTCCTTTTTATTTTGTACATATTCTTTAATAGCATCATCCCACTGATTAGTATAACCTTCATTTATCGAATATATTTTACCCCTTTTTGGGATTTTCATATTATGATCTGTTAATATAAATTCTCCAATGGTAGGGTCAAGCATAAATCCGTGGACTCCATTTCCTGTGGATAGTACCATCATAGTGGCACTACCATAGAGGGCGTAACCTGCTGCGACAACATTATCGCCAGGCATCAGTGATTCTTTTGTTGTTGGTATTGTATTATCTGATTTTTTAAAAATAGCGAAGATGGAACCTATGGATACTAGACAGTCTATATTGGAAGAACCATCAAGTGGATCAAAGGTAACAATATATTTTCCTTGTCGTTCAGTCTCTACCTGTTAACATGAAACAAGAAATGAAAGCTTAGCGAACCTTGGAAAGATATTTTTGTATTTTTATGGCAGGTATTTGTCACATAATAATTAGTATGAATAATCCTATTTAAGAAGGTTTAGAACTGCAATAAAACGTTATTGTAATCAAAAGTAAATCAGAAAAGAAAAAATGCAGTCAGATTAGCTGAAAAATTTTATCACGTCTTGTTTAATAAAAGAATAAATTTATTTGCGATATGATCATTGTCACATATATCTTACCTCTATAATCGTTTCATTTTCTTCAGATATTAATAAAGCACATGTATATGATGATTTAAGCATATTAATAAATAGCTCGTTGGCCAAAACATCCAACTTTTTAACTTCTTCGCCTTGTACATTTGTATCACCTGAAGTTCCAAAACTAAAAAATGCAAATACTATAAATATTATGTCTACAGATATCTTCCAAATGAACAATATCAGAACGCCGATTTATTTAAAACTACATTAATTAGTAAACAGTTTATCAAAATAAAAAAGGTCAATAATTTGATAATTTCCATTGAACAATGTTTTTTCTTAGCTGATAAAAAAATTAAGAAATCAATAAATGAAACATTATTTCACTTTTCAGTACTTTGTTAGTTAATTAACTTTAAACGAAAGAGTTTATATTTCTGATTAAAGGGAAGACAGTTTGAAAATTCCACTTTTAAATCAAGAATTTAAAACGCTTGGTGACGTATAAAGATAAAATCCGCTGCTAAACTTTGGCTGCTAATTTCAGTCTCATTAGGAAATGGTTAAAACCAAATATAAGCGGTTTTTACTCGACTCAGGGCTTTAATTAATACCTAATAGATTAGTTAATTTAAACAAAACCTATTGTTGCTGTCTGATAATATTCCAAATAACGAAATAAAAGCGCAGTTTTCTAAACAAATCGTCTTTTATAGATAGGATGTATATAATTTCTTTAAATATGTATATGTAACATACTTGAATTTAAATTGAAATTCCTGTTTATATTTAGACCGCTGTCTAATAAAATTCCAAACAATTATATATATTGTGTACTTTTCCGAATGACTGGTCAATTTTTATTTTTAGTTAACAAACAAAATACAAAATTTACATAATATGTCTAGTTATAAGTATTTTGTTGTAGAAAAAAATATATACTTACAGTTTTATAATACCAGCCCTTCTTACAGCACTACTAATCGTTTTCACAGCGGTTTGAATAGAAGCCAAGAGCTGAGTTAACTCACCTGTGGCTTCTGGTATTTTTTTCTGTTCAGCCAAAAAAAATCTGGTTAGACTTATCGAATTAGAATCTAATGTAGCCATTACGACAAAGGGTAAATAAGTAATAATTTATGCGACACTTATATTTATTAAGTAAACCTCTGAATTAGTCTGAATCTGAACGACAGAAAGTTAGGTTATAAAATTTTAACTCTAATAACCTTTGTTATCGCATCATTATTTGTTCAGGCTATCTATAGCCAAGCTTTACACAGTGAGTAAATTATTTTTATTGATTCAATAAATTGAACACACAGTGAGTACATTATTGGTATTGATTCTGTCATAATGGGGTCATAGGGGCTTATTTATGACATTTTAAAAGCGTTCATCTAAATGCCCTTCAAAATGAAGTAAATTTTTTTACTAAGGCTACACCTACATTGGATCTCTATCGTTCTCGGTCTGGTAAAATATTATCAAGTAAGGAATGTATGTGCACAGTATCTACTGTGGTATGTGTACACAGATTAGAAAAGTATTTTTCTAATCTGTGGTACAGTACAGACGCCATTGCAAGGAGATTATCAGAAATAAAGCTCCAAACAATTTCTCAATAACAATCTATCTTTAAAATGTAAAACTATGTAAAAATATGGCAATTGACAAATCAAATTTATACGTTCAATGAAAAGGCTACACTGCACCCGGGGTGTTCGTTTTAGAACTGACAACATGGGTGCACAGCAATTTAAAGGTCCAAGGTCATAGAGTCGGAAATCGAAACATCAAAGGAAATAGGCGGAGCTTCATATCTATGTCTGTGAAAATTGGGCGTCGGAGAAATATGGATCCAATGTACGTATAGCCTAAATAGTGTATTTATGACGTTTCTGTAGAAAAATGTTCATAGCTCATTTGTTTTGTTGACAATTTTACTCGCATAGGAACAAATACAGTATATATAATATCCACATTACTATGTGACATAAATTGGGAAGACACATAGGTAACTGATGGTACTTTTTTAAAGTAAGTTTGCCACTAGGTATATCTAAAAACGATTAATTAGTAATTGAGATTAAAAACATCGAGTTGTTATGCAGAAAATAATATCTCTTGATAGAAAGCTTTATATCTTTAATTGTTAAAAACAGAAACATGGTAAACTTAAATAAAATAGTCTAATAAGAAATTTCCACTACAATAAATCACAAATTTGGTACTTTATCTAAATACGTTTCAGCTTTTATCTGGACCGCTTCACTAAAGGTCAAGTTTCAGGTTTGTATCTACGGCATATGTCACAAATTGTATTCTTTATCCTCTTCGTTATAATTTTTGAGTTCTTATTCACACGGTGTACATATGACTTTTTTTTTATTTGTTTTGCTGTTGTACTCTTCACTATTTTTACATTAGTTTTCTTCTGCTTGGGCACAATAGATCTATTGTGGCTTGGGGCTCTAAAGTAAAGTAGTAGTTTCACTAGGAACTGCATCAGCTTGAGGTACAAGACCATACTGTTTTGTGTCAATAGATAAGAAGAAAATGACAAAAATGTCAATTTTTTCATAACAAAAGTAAAGATGAATAAAATATTTCAAACATAATACATAAAATTCCCACAATTTTAAAAACATGAAACATTTATATTATTGAAATGAGTAATAGAATTGTTTTAAGCTATAATGAAAGCTTACTAAGATCATCTGATATCGAATTACTTAAGGGTCCTTTTTGGTTAAATGATACAATAATCTCATTCTATTTTGAATTTTTACAAACAGATTTATTCAGAATCTATGACCGTTTATTATTCATAGCTCCTGAAATAACACAATGTATTAAAGTGTCTCCTTTAAATGAGTTATATGTATTTTTACAACCACTTGAAGATTCCAAAAGAAGGGACTTTATATTTTTTGCATTAAATGACAATGAGATAGCAGATACTTCTGGGGGCTCACACTGGAGCCTCCTTGTATTTTCGAGACCTGAGCGAATGGTTTTTCATTTCGATTCGTCACATGGATGCAATGAGGGTCAAGCAATCGAATTAGGTGAGAAAATTTTGAAGTATTTTTCCATGCCATTTCAAGGAAAGTTCCAAAATGTGCCTTGTTTGCAGCAAAATAATGGATATGATTGTGGGATACATGTATTATGCAACACCGAACAATTATCTAGCTATGCTATTCATTATGGAAGAATATTAGGTTGTCCCCAATTAACACCAGAAAAAGTTATAGCTAAAAGGTGGGAAGTTTTAGATATTATAGAACGATTAAAATTTCACGGTTCTGTAAATTACCTAACATAGTTTTAATAAAATGTTTTTAAAATGATATAAGTATACTGATTAATAATTTATTTCCAATACCTTTACCAGGCTGAATTTTTTTACCTAATCTAGCTTTTGTTACACTCATACATTTTACACTAATAAAGCTATAATTTTTAGTATTAACTATAATAATATATTGTATATTTACACTTTTTTTAGGAAATAATGTTTAAAAAAAATTAATAAACATATTTAAAAATGTCATACAGTTTATTTAGCCTCCAGAAATCCTGATATTATTAACAGGAGGCATCAATAACCAGGCCCGTGTGCAGGATTTGCTCAAGGGGGGGGGGTCATAAAAAAAAGAAGGAACTATAGTTTGTCCATTGTAAAGAAAAGTAATATAAAAAGACTTATGGGGAAAAAGATGTTTATTTTCAAGACAAATTTATTGGTTTTTTCAAAATTAAAATGTTTAATAATCCAAATTTTAACAGGACTCTTCTCAGCAATACATTATTGTCCTTAATATTGAATTAGCCTTTAATAGAATAATATTTTATCTACGGAAATTACAAACGAGTGTGGTGTACCGCAAGGTAGCGTATTAGGTCCCCTACTTTTTTAATTTATTTGTTTTCGCGAAAAAATACAATTAAAGAAATCCTATCCTAACATTGCATAACAAGGAATCAAAACACATGAAGACGCAGTTATCCTGAAGAAACCGTATGGGGGAATAATCCAAGAATAATTTACTCTTCATCTCATATTTATGACATTCATTAATTCAAAGGAAGGTTTCTGTTTGCCAGAGCTTTAATATGGGAATAGTGGGAATAAATATAAATAAAGAACAGATGTACAACAAGAAGCCCAGTTTTTATTATAAAATTTGTAACAATTATAAAAAAATAATGCACAATCTCAACATCTTACATAAAGTTTTATACATAAATATAAGGTGTACTACTTTATGAATAGGACAGCCTGGGAATTTATAACATATATTACCACACGCGTAAATAAAGTGGGCATTATAAATATTGATGTGTATTAAATACGTAGGTTATTCTAAAAACGATTAGGTTTATATCAGATCAGTTATCAGACTATAGTTTAATTTAATTTAATTTATGGTTATAACAGATCTAAGTATCAACGTTTAAAATGTTCTTCTTTCTGGATGAAGAAAGAAGAACATTTAAAAGAACAAACCACTGAAAAATCAACTGAGTGAAATGTCAATTAAAATTCATTCTAAAACTATAAAAAACAGTCTAAAGTTCTTTAATTAAATGCTTTTTTAAAATGATATTTGAATTGTTTAGAATAACCCATTCACACTTGAATATAATAGAAACGTGATGTCACACAGAGATTTAAAGAAATAATGGTCTACTGTGATTTTAACAATTGTTAAATTTTTTACTTACGAAATAAACCACACACTGTAGATCGCTATGGTTAATAGAAGGTTAGCCCAGTTGCCAGAGAAGGATATTGACCGAAAGCTCGCACAAAATGTGATATCGAATTTATTTATTCAAATGGATTTAATTAAAAATTAATTTCTGATTTATATAAACACTATTTTGAAAATAAAAATTGCGTCGAATGCTGTAAATAAGTTTTATTAAACAGAGACAATGTTCATCATTTTAATTATTTTTTCATCAAAGGTAAAAGTATAATGATGATAAATGTACAAGGATTTTTTTTTTGTTATGCCTCTATTAATATATATCTTCAGTTTTATAAAAATCAGTGAGAATTTTAGAAATTATAACTTCCGGTCAAATGTTCTATGAGAAAACAAAAAAAAGAAATAAAAACTAATGTCTTCCTGAGAAAGCGTAGAGTCTCCTCTTTAAAATGCTTTCTTTTTTTCTTTGCATACATTTTAGGCAAAGATATTCTAGTTTTTTCCGAACGCCTCGCATGAATATTTGTATTCAAGGGCTCGGTGCGCGCGCTTTCTTATTTTGAATAATTTTTATAGTAATACAATTTTTTTTTTGAAATAACTTTTGTTGGAAATTCTTTAGTTCATTTCCAACAGTAAGTAGGTAAAAATCCAAATTCTGAGTAAGATAAAAAACATGTCGATATTGACCAGGTCCCTTGTTCTGGACATAAAAAACGAACAGAACGTTCACAACATTAAAAGCATAGGTACACAACCATCGTTCAACAAAATAACTCATCATATATGTGCGAAGGGTACAATTCTACTATATGTATAAATATAATCATACTTAAATAACTACATTGTACATAATCCCAGATGTATCTTTGTAGACTTGTTCAATTTAATAAAAAATAATAAAACTTCTAAGTGATTGTGAACCAAATCATTTCAACTTATAATATAATTTTTAGTAAAATTTTACGCTCTTTCACGTGGTGCTATTAGTTTTCGAATTTTTTTTCAGATATAATAAAAAAACCAAATTTTCGATTATGTTTTCGAAATTGTGAACTTAACACTTTAGAGCAACAAAGATTTTTTATCGTTTTCTACACCCTTTCAAGTAGTTAAGTGCCAAGTTTCATCGATATCACATTTTGTGCGAGGTCAAAGTCTGACAACTGGGCTACATTAACAGCTTTCATATTAATTCAACTATTCTGACATTTCTGGAGTGTTATTGTTAAATGCAATATGTTTACATTGAAAAAATTAATCTAAACAGATATTATTCAAATCATGTCCTTTTTACTGGTATGAAAAGGTCAAATATAGCACATTTTTTATTTTAGTACTAATTTTAAGTCCTGTGAAAATATAGGATATTTAAAAGTAAAAGAGAATTTTTACTCCATGTTATTTAGAAATGCTTTCATAATTCTAAAGATAAACAGGATAACTACTAGAACATTGAACTTTCTCCGCATTTAAAGTTCTTTTGACTGACATTTAATATATCAGGGAACTTCTTGTATATCATCAGTAAATGTTCAAATTAAAATATACATATAAAAACAAACATGCAAAAATGTTATTTACCAAATATCTTTTTTAACAAAGTAAAAGTTATGCAATATATAAAAAATACTTGGGTAAGTAGTTACAAAAATGTACTAGATTTATTCAAATGTAAAATGGCGTAAACAATATATTCTTTGGAAGATATTTAAATATAGAGATTTCATATATATATATAAAAAATATTATAATAGAAAAGTCACCATACTCATAATTTTTTAAAGGTATTTTTCTACTGTAATTCCTACATGGCACGTATATGTGATGGTAATATGGTTAAATAGAAGCGTTCTATTTAAATTAGGTTGCTAACAGCAAGAACAATTTGTAAGAAATAAAAAAAAAATGTATAAATCATCAACACTATTATTCAAAATTATATGCATTAGCATAAGATTTTCCCAATTGAATGTATGTTTAGATATAGTGGGTACTAGGGACTGCAAAATTCAGACACTATTTTATTATTGTTGTTAATGTTATTATTGTTGTAATATAATAGTGTCTGAATTTTCCAGTCCCCGGTACCCACTATATCTAAACATACATTAATTTATAAGGGATGCTAAATTGAATTACAATTCTTTTAAATGTTATTTACTTCTAGATTTGAGACTGAACTGTATGGCAATTTTTTGTAGCATTTAATAAATCTATGATCCCAGGACGTATATTTCTATTTTGTAACCAAATTCATCTGGAGCATTCATGTCCCATGTACTTCGTAGACATTTAAAATTTGTTTTAAACTATTTATTTTTGTATTTCCTCTCCAGCTACTACTAAATTCTATTTCGTTTTTAATTTTATCATTCTATCAGCATACGATTAGAATATTGGTCCTGGCAAGGATTGTTCAGTCGTCTAGATTTAATTTTTTTGTATATGAAATAAAATCTGACGGGACACGGTGGCCTAGTTGATAAGGCGTCTGCCGATTCAGCTTGGTCAGTGTTCGGGGAGTAGGTTCGAATCCTGCCGTATTCAAGTGGAATTAAAGTCAGATAAGACTTTGGGCAAGTGCAAAAAGGCATTTGTGTCATACGCAGTTTCATTCACGCCGGATGAGATCGGATATCTCGTGGAACTAATAGGGGTTAGATCACCTGCGTGACAAAGGCATAGTCCTGGGTTTAAGGTGATTGGGGACCATGGTTCAGAGCCCACGATAAGCTGTAGGTCCCGACCAGTTTAGGCCATTAGGTCAGAAAAGAGACGTTAAAATTAACAAACAAACAAATTAATATCTGCAGTGATAAAAGTCGAAGTAGCATTTTGTAGCACTTTTTGACCTAGAAAAGGGTTCTAACAGTATACAAAGACAAACTTAGAATCTGAAGAGTGTGAATAAGCTCCACAAATCCTTTAAATTGATATTGTGCCATTCTGGACGATGTAGTATTTGCAAAAAAGCAAGATCTCGAGTACAATATACAGATATGAAAGCTAGAAAACTAAATAAAAACTAAAGTAATGGTAATAGTAGACCAAATTAAAAGCCGGAGTTCTTTAAAGTTAAAATCCATAAAAGCGGAACAGATACAGCTGAAATAAATGAGAGACTTGAAAGTAAATCAATGTTATATCACCAAAGTATCCAAAAAGACTAAAATGACTGTACAAAACAATTTTTAAACCTCATACCCTGTCAGTGTGGTTTTGAAAAGTAAATTGTAAACAACGAGAAGAGTAAAAGGCATTACAAGAAGATATAATTTGAATGAAGTAGTGAGAGATGAACTAAAAGCAGAATCAATAAAGAGCAAAAAAAGACTAAGACGGTTTGGACATTTTAATATGGATGAAGGAAAACAGCAGGTGAAAAAATAAAGCAAGAAGGACATGGGTAGACACAAAAGAAAATATGGGACGATGATGTTGCAGCAAAAAAAATGGAATAATTGAACTGGAAGAAGTTGGCAAAATGGGTCTGATGAATAATGAACGAAATCTATGCAACGAGAATTATTTTATTTTAATATTAGACCTAGAAATACCTATCCTGCACTCAGAAAATTGTTTAAACAGATTCAAAGTTTTTGTGAAACAACAATTTTAAGGAATAACAGTAGAAATATGTTGATTCTATATTGTTTTATAAGTTTTATTTGTATTTTTTTTATATATTTAAAAAAATCTGTATTAGTTCAGTATTATATAAATGAACTACTACCACTTTTTCTGATACAGAACGCTTCTAGTTTGTTTTGTGAATTTTTCTTTTATTTCACTATGATTGTTCATGGATATGGTGACTAAATTTGAAGTCTTGTGTGAATCTTTCAACAGCGCAGGTTCGTTTATTTAAATAGATGTCACATAGTATTTCTAACGCTAAAATTGGTCATTTTCTTCTAACAGTGCATATAGTGACAATAATTCACATGTTTTTATTAATCTATACCTTCTGGTGTAGCCATAACGACATTTTTGCAATTAAATATGACAATGAGCATAATAATAATAACATATATTGGGATCTGACATCCAGCGATACGCCACCTGGCGCTTTGTTTTCGAAGGCAAAGTAGGGTGAAGATTTCATAAGAAATACATGACGTCAAACGGGAAAATCAATTTTTGAGATAAATAATGAGCGAAATTGTAGTAAAACACCGTGAAAAATCGAAAAATAAAGTGTACTGTGCAGTACCATTTCGGAGTGCGATAAAAAATTGATCAACACGAAGAGAAGCAAGAAATCAGAAAATCAAACTTGATGAATCCTGTGAGCAAACCAAGGAGGAAGTATCAGAAGAATTTAAGGACGATTATTAACATAGAAGTCTTGCAGGAACAAACAACACTCATCACTTGTCCATTTCCTGCAATTTTCCAATTAATTTGATGACCTCGCAAATTCGACGTTGATAAACAGAAATCCACTACGTCCACATAGCCGCTATCACTTTCATTAATTTTTTTCCCGCATTTAACCAATGCGCCATCTTGGATAGGCCACGCCCCCATGTCAGATCCCAATAATGTACCAATGAAGAGTAGCCACCAACTAATTAATACTGGCGTCACACGGAAAACCATTTTTTTATTCCTACTTGGAAAATTCTACATACATAGTACATATACTGAATAACATTAAAAATATGATTAGGTTTGTTGTGTATATATAAAGTTCTCAAAATAAATCTACGTCTACAAAATATTTGTTTAATAATTTTAAAAACACCATAAAATATCATTCGGTTGTGTCCACTTTACCAGACTCGTTGAAAAAAATACTAACATGCGTTTTTATAAGGCGTACAAATAAGTTTCCGCAGTTTGACCAAAGTTGGCGCCACCAGTAAGTTATGGTTAAAACGTCAGTATCGTAAGGTTGGACATCAGTCACCAACATAACCTTAAAATATTCTTTTGTTTTGCGCCTAATAAGTGTCTTATGCGGTAACTTGATTTAGTTCTTCAATTTGAAGAGATTTTTATTAAAAAAAATTACCATACATATTTTTTTTTAAATAAAAATGCTTGGTTAAAATGTATACGTTGTAATGCTTCGTTAGGCATAAATATGTTTGTGTACAAAATTTTACACTTACACTATAGCAAAAAGTTGAGTATTTTGTTTAACAATTCTCGTGCGTGGTGGTTATTTAATCATCACAATTATAATTTAGGCCAAATAAAAATTCAAGAGTAGAGATACTTTTCGTAATCAAAACCAAATATTTTGTCAAAAAATACCACAGTTGACAATTCAAAAAAATGAGTTTGAAGACAAAAGTTTTTTTAAAACGAATAAATATCTCTACTCTGAATATTTTAAAAGTCGAAAATTTAAACCTGAATAGCAGGAGGTATCCACCCGCCAAATGCTTTTTCAATCTCCCTAGCCACAGCTAAACACAGTCTATCATTTCCATTCGCAGCTACTACCTGTACTCCAATGGGCAACCCATTTTTATCCAGACCCATCGGGCAGTGGGTGGCGGGCAGCCCTAAAATATTTATCACAGCCGTATAAGAGAAGTTAAAAGGCTTAATCAAAGGTTCATTGTGGTAGGGAGCCGAGGTGGGATGTGTGGGGTAAAGAAATACCCCGTCGTCTCCAAGAAGATCTAGGAGTTCAGTGCGAAGATTGTTTCGTTCCTGAAAACAAAGTAATTTGCAAAAATGTAAAAAAAAATTATTGTAGATTCATACCTGCACCAGGTAATCGTATTTTGAGTCTCCATATTGACATCCTCCCTTTTCGGCAAGACATGTAACGATCCCAATGAATGTATGTTCAGACATTCGAACGACCCACTTTAATAATTCTGTCCAGGGGCTGATGGATCCGTTCAAATTAGCTAGATGTTGTTCAAACAAGGGTCCATTCGAAGTTTTCATGTTTGCAAACCACATTGGCCCACTTTTTGCGAATCTCTTGTAGTTTACCTTAAAGTTAAATAAATTCTTTAAGCTTTGTTCAGATTCGTAAGTGGACTGTAATTTTATGATCTTTTCTCTCCCAGAATTGAAGAACACTTCAAAAGAAAAAATGTAACAAATAACGATACAAACAGGTTGTTTAATTTACAACTGCTCAGAAATGATTTGTATTTAAAATTTAAAATATTTTTGCTGCACTAAAGGAGCGCTTGTAGAATTTGTCAGAGAATTTTGGGCATACAATATCCCGAAACAAGAGCCTTATTCGAACTTGTAACATTACGTCGCACTGAATGACTTGTGAAATGATTAAAAGTTAAACACATACTGAATTATAAAAGCAATTTTTATCCCAAATCGTTGCAAGATCTCGTCTATTTTTAGAATGAATAGAATAGAATAGTTTATTGTCTATAATCAGTACATTTACATATATACATTTATAGAAAGTCAACAATGGAAAAGGAAAGCACAAAAGTTCAACAGTTAATGAAAATTATGCGATTGAAATTATTACAATATTAAAATAAGTGACATACAATAGGCAAAACCTATATACCTATGAAAGTTCAAAACTTAATAAATTTAAACAATTTGGATTTCTTTTAAATGATAGAATAAGAGAGCAACAATTAATATATAACTGTGAAAGTTGAAGTAATAAAATTACTGCACTAAAGGAGCACTTGTAGAATTTGTCAGAGAATTTTGGGCATACAATATCCCGAAACAAGAGCCTTATTTGAAGGGCAACTTGTAACATTACGTCGCACTGACGGAATTGTGAACTGGTTAAAATTTAAACACATACTGAATTATAAAAGCAATTTTTATTCGAAATCCGTTAGTTTTGCGCGCGGAATTATGTCTACGTGAGACAGGAAATGCGTTTATCTTTCATCTCACTGCTGGCAAGTTCTTCTCGCTCCGACTCACAGAGAACGAAAAGTTTTGATTTTATTTTTAATATGATTTAAATGTAACTGATGTGTTTATCAGTGCCAGGGTTTTTCAAGGGTCAGTTTGATTTAATTTATTGTTCTCGAAGCTTCCGTATTCCAGTGGCGTGGTTGTAAATTTATTTGATATGAACGGAAATTAAACAGACACGGGACCAAAAAAGATGGAAGAAGTGGGTGAAACAAACAAAGAACACAATATTATCTGACATCCTAAAAGGCAAAAGGATTCGAGAAGAATTTTTTTTTCCATTTGAAGAATTAAAATAACATTAAACTTACCAAAGGTACAAAATAATTTCACGTCGTCGAGCTCTATAATCTACATTAATTTAAACCAGTGCTTAACTTACCTTGGTTGCTTTGATTCCATATGCTTTATCCAAGTGCTTAGCTATTTTAGTAAACAATTCTTTAATCTCAGCTGCCACTGGAGAAACGAAAAATGATCCAGTATCATTGTCTTGGTAATACCACTTAATTTTCTTAACATCTACAGTTTCATCTAATCTCAATTTATCACTATTACCTCCAGTTATGACTTTTAAAATTGGTGCAAGATCCTCAGCTCTTCTACACATCGGGCCCAAACCTAAGAACCTGTTTTGTTCATCAGAGTAAGGTTCCGGGTAATTACCATGATTGGGTACAATACTCGGTGACGGTTTGTGGCCAAAAATGCCATTGAAGAAAGATGGCATGCGGATTGAGCCTCCTATATCAGAACCAATACCTAAAAAAGTAATTTAATAGAGAAAATAGAAATTAAATAACTGAAATGTTATCAGGATGAATTAAAATAGACTACCTAAAAGATTCTGACAATGGGCAGTCACAAAAATGGAAAGAGGAAGACCTAAAAAATCGTGGATACAAAGGATTGTAGGAATAGGTACAAAAAAAAATAGATAAAATGAGAGCAATTGCGAAGAACCAAAAAAAGTGTATACATGTGTTAGGAATTATTTTAAACGGTCAATAAAAGAATCACGCATTTTTCTTACCAAAAGCAGATACAGCTGCTGCTTGTGCACAACCCTCACCCCCAGACGAGCCCCCAACGATGTGGTTGATGCCATAAGGATTATTTGATCTTCCATGAACATTGTTGGCACTTTCCCACCACATGCAGAGTTCAGAAACATTGGTTAGAGCAATCGGAATAGCTCCGGCGTTTCTTAAACTTGCTATAACTTTGGCATCTTCTTCAGCTATGATGTGCCTTCGTTTTATTAGACCAGAAGAATGAATTAAACCTGTAAAAAGTAAGGTATATGTTAGCAAAAAGATAATACAAAAAAAAAGCTTTAAAACTGAAAATTTTATCAAAATACCTCAGTCATCGAGAAATTATACTCAAGAAAAGAAAAATCGTTACATTGAAGAGTTTTTACAGCTAGAAGACATTCAGTTAGAAGTTTGGACGACAAGAAAATCACCCTAAAACATTATAATTAATGATCCCGTTGAATTCTCTCTAGTCTAAATCAAATTTATGGCATGAATTTTTTAAATTGGAAAATAATAATTTGTTCACACTTAATAACATACAAAAATATTTCAATCAGCAGTGAAGTGAGTTAAAAACAAGGGGATTCATTATGTTTAGTGCGTCAGTAATAATTTCACATTCAAAAGTTCTCAGAAAAAAATATATTTCTCTTCATCTGAATGATTTGGCATTAAGTAGATGCAGTTGTTATTTACAGTCGAGGGCCTTTAACCGATTATTATTCCATTAGAGTTAATTAGAAAAACAACAATTGAAGTACTGCGAAATTGGTGAGTCACAAGAATAAAGTTCATTTGAGAAAGTCGCATCAAGTACGGAGGGCCACTAGTCGCAAAAAGAACGATGTATAAGGAACAATTATAAAACGTTCGTATACAATGCTACCGGCGACGGTGGCTCAACGGACAAACACGTTTACATTTCGATATATCCGCTCAAGTGGTCTGGCCGTTGCATACACTATAACAAATAATGTTTGAGAGTAATTTAGAATTTACAGAACCATAAAACAAGCAAAACAGCCAACCAATTTATAACATAATCAAAATGTAAACGGAAAAGTTGAAGGTTGTGGCTAAGTATCGATAATATACAATAAAAGTATCATTAAACAATATTATTTAGGAAAAAAATCATTAAGAAGTAGTTAATACTTAATAATACTTAACAAATCTATATTTCTGTCTTTGTTCGTTTCACTGATAAGTACATTTTAGCGAGCGAGTAAGTAGTAATCCGTTTCCTACCTGCTTCTACCAGGAACGTAACATCAAAGGGTTGATTTAGAATAACGCTTATTTAATGGCTAATAAATGTATTCAGGGAATTAGCTTAAACAGATAATAAGTGACAAATAGAAAGTGTCTCGTCAAGAGGCAGTCTTGATTGTGTCCTGGTACAATATAGTCGCTTTCAAAGATTATTATTTATTGTGTGCTTATTGTGATTTGTGTATATTTTTAACGTTTTAATACACGAGGTGGAATTTTTTGAACCATAAAAATTCCAAAAAAAGGACCATGGGCGTAACAAAACTGCCTAAGGATGTGAAATAAAATCACACATGTTCCCAAGAACAAAGACATTCAAAATGTCCTACACTGAACCAGCGTCTGGACTTCAACAACTACTCCTTGGGCTATATGCCCCACCAGGTATTGAATTACGAAAGTCCAGACGTGGATTGGTGCCCGACCAAGTCGGTGCTTTAAACCAAAAACTTCGATTTTGTTATTAAAGGAGCTTGCCATTTGACTTTGAACGAGGCGTCTTGATAAAAGTGTTTGCGTTAGAGCAAATGTATGACGAACGAGAAGAGCCTAACGCCATCTTCCTTTCATAACGTTTTAATGTTTATTTCTAAACAATTCCAAATTTATTGTACTCATAAAATGGGAGATATCGCAGGTTCCTCCACGTTCAAAAAGGTAAAACGATCAAAGTCTCGGTCAGTACATGAAAAACAAATTGTACTTAGAGTATTTCACTGTCTTCAAAGGGATCATCCTCGTCCAACAGATAAGTTAGTGTGTACCCAAATCATCTATTTACAAAATACTAAGTGAAAGCAGAATTCATTGGGAAGTACAAGAGCCAAAAATCAGCAGCGGACGAAGAAAAATAACCGTTGATGAAAATGCCAAAACCGCCATACGCAGAAGTATGGAGGTTGTTAGGGATCATGAACTCATGCCACAACTGAGTAAAGAAAGTTTGAGGAAAATATTACATGAAATGAAATTTAAGTATGGAAAAGTCGATAGGAAAAGCAGAAATAATAGTATGGAGAAGAAATTAAGTATCTTGACGAACTTCGGAAGCTTAACAAAAAATTTACTAAATGGATGAGACGTGGGTTAACCAGGGCCATACGGTCAAACAAGTATGGGAGGATGGAAAAATAACCAGTGCACGACAAACCTTTAATGAAGGGTTGTCAACTGGGTTAAAACAGCCGTCTGGAAAAGGTAGCCGCCTGATAGTTACACATATAGGGAGCGACAGCGGATTTCTCCCAAACCGTGAACTGATATTTTCATCTAAAAAAACTGGCGATTACCATGAGGAGATGAATGCAGCGGTGTTTGAAAAATGGTTTGAAGGTAAAGAAGCCGTTCAAAGCGTCACTGCAGAAAACTGGAAGAAATGCATCAAGCACGTTCTGACAGTAGAACAAAAAACGTGGGACATCAACTTTGCTGACGATAGCGGTAGCGATAGTGCATCTGACGAATCTGAGGTGGAAGATTAGACGAAAGGAATGTATAAAGATACAAAAAAAATATAAACTCAAAAAAAAAGTTTTTAGTTTATTGTAAAAATAATTATCTATTTACCGGACACCGTAGCCTAGTTGGTTAAGGCCTCGGTCTTTATACTAGGCCAGTGTTCGGTTCGTAGGTTCGATCCCTGCGAAACTCAAGTGGAATTAAAGTCACATAAAACTTTGGCAAGTGCAAAAAGGTATTTGTGTCATACGCAGTTTCAGCCACGCCGGTAAACAGGCCGGATGAGATCGGATAGGGGTTTGGTGGCACATATATACACTTGTTAATCGGTAGATCACCTTCATGACAAAGGCATAGTCCTGGGTTTAAGGTGATTTAGGACCGTGGTTCGGAGCCCACGATAAACTGTAGATTAGCCTTAGTTGCAGAAAGGAGGCGTTAAAATTAAGCAAGCAATTAACTATTTATTTGGGTTAGTCCTTAACCCTTTCAAAAATTAATAAGCACGCCACTGCCTTCAATATGCCAACTCTCAATCATTTTTAGTTCTAGTATAGTTGGTGTCCAGGTCTGAAAGATCATTACTGGTGACGCGTCACGAAACTCAACGACATTGGGGCATCGTCCAACATGTAGATTAATAGATTAGATTAGTATGGGGCTTATGTGTTTATGGTAGCCTCTCCACTGCGACCTTTGCAGATCTATTGCGTGTGTCTTCATGTTATGTTAGAGCCCCCTGTCTAGACCCGTCCTTGTTATTAGACTCTATAGGCCAGATCTTAGGTCCTCCATACATTGGAACGGTTGTGGTTTGTCCTGCTAATTTGTTTTATTGATGTGGTTAGTAGGGAATGTAATATTATATAAGAGTGGAATTGACATGTTGTACATACGCACAACATATTTTTTGTATTTTGATGCGGTCGACTGAAAGCGATAAAGGTTATTTATTTCCGCTGTGATTATTTGTTTACATGTTTGAATAATAGGAATACATTTAACAGATTGCAATTAATAAAGTATAAAGATAATAAAAAAATTAAAAGGCGGGAACGAGCAAATTATAGATTCGGGTAGCTTCCTACAGTTACATTATTATTCTGACCATATATCAGTTTGTTTATACTCTACTTTCAGGGTTTCCACAATGGAAGCGAGAAAATTTTCCCTGACTTTTCCAGATTTTCCCTGACCATGCACAAAGTTTTTTCAGGGCAAGAATCCACCTTTTATAGAGTAATACAAATAAGTAAATGAAAAATTCATAAAAATTTTATTTGTAATATATAAATGAAAATAATGGCATATAATGCCTTGCAAAGAATGCCTAAAAAGAATTCAAATTTATGAGTTACATATAACCAGTGTGCATATTTGTAGATATGATAAATTATACCAAAATGTAAAAGGAAGAAAAAACCCATTGATGTATTTTTTATGTATCAGACAAGAAAAAAGTCGAAAAATTATTTTCAGATTAATCAGGAACGATGGTAGAAACTGCAAAAAATGAATATGTTGAGGAAGTTGATTCTGAACTTTAAATTTAATTTTTCCTCCACAAATAAAATTCATTTTTTACCATTTAAATATACCAAAAAATTAATCATTTGGTTTTCCATGTATACTGGTTGAATTCCCTGACTTCTGCTGAAAAATGCAAAATTCCCTGACTTTTCCCTGACTTTGTCAACACTTTTTGAATTCCCTGACTTTTTCCTGTTTTCCAGGTCTGTGGGAACCATGATTTTGTTATCTGTTATGTTTATATAGTTATTTTTAAATATGAAGCAGATTATTTCGAATCTGAAAAATGGTTTTAAAAGTCTCATGGGAATTTACTGGTGATTCGTGTATGTTATTACCTTTAACAGGAATGCAATCTTTTGTAGTAAACGGCACGCCCAAAAACGGTTTTTCCTGAGCAAGTTTCTCTTCAGGTATAACTCCAGAACCAATAAGTTCATCAGCTTTTTGAGCTTCTTTCTTAGCTTCTTCAAATCTATCGGCTACTACGCAGTTTAGAATGGGGTTAACTTCGTTTATTCTATCTATGAAAGACTGTAGGACTTGTACACTTTTAACCTGAAACAAATAAAGTAGGTTTACCTAATACTTTTATGAAAAAGTGTGAGAGGTCGTTCCTTACGTTTACAAAACTGTTTTTATATTTTAGTTTGGGGAAAAAGGTGAATGTACCATTTAATATTAACTACAAACATAAAGCGTGAGCCAAGTCATGCCTAGGATCGCGTCCTTGAACTTAAGATGTTTATAATTCAAGTTCATTTCGAAAATGTAAATAGTAGTATTGGTATGAAACATAGTTACGTATACACGATCGTTAAAGCTTATTAAGACCACCAGATTATCTCATTTTTAACTTAATTATATATTGATAAAGCAATTATTTTTAAGTTATTAACATTTTTGTTTGTTTCTAATTTCTAAAAAATAAACTAGAACTAACAAATAATCACCAGTTATAATGTTGATAAACATCTTGATAAATAATTGGCGCAAACTGTTGTTGATAGATCAGAATTTTTTTTTTGAGGTTTTGACACCTATTGTATATTTTTACAACTTTCTAAGCCGTTTAAAGACAAGTAGCGACAAAAATGACAAGGAAAATATGCGACTGCAATAGTATATTGTGTCACAAGGGCAGAAAATGAGCTTTAGCAGCCCATTAGCTGCATGAGCGAGCGATTGATGACACACGATATGCTGTAAGATGAGGAAGGGCAGCTGCAGCTATTTGATAATGGCACCTGTTTTTGCAAAACCTCAGACATGGCATAGAAGACATACCAAAAAGAGAAATCAAAACAATAACAAGCTAAAAAATAGCAATCAGGTAATAAATGACGCAGCTGTACTGGCGTCAAACTGCGGAGATTAGGATAGAGGGGACGAAATAGAAATCAGAAGGGGTGTTAGACAGGGGTGTGTCCTGTCTCTTCTCCTCTTTAATATATACTCGGAGACTGTTCCGGGAGGCACTGGAGAACGTGGAAGAGGGCATTAAAATAAATGGCACCGTTATTAACAATATACGATTCGCTGACGATACGGTCGTGGTAGCCGACAGCCTCCCACATCTCTAGAATATACCTCATCGTTGAACATAGCACACAGTATGTCTACACATGAACGTTGCCAAGACCAAGGTGGTCGTGTTCTCCAAGACACCAAGACGGACGATCCTTCAAATTAACAACCAGGCCGTGGAACAAGTGTCGTCCGTTAAATATCTCGGAGCCCTAGTTAACGAGAACAGTGATCCTAAAATGGAAATCAGATCAAGGATAGAACAGGCCAGAAGGACATTCATCTCCATGAAGAACCTCTTCACCAGTAGAGACCCAAACCTACAGCTGCGCATACGTATATTGCGCTGCTATATCTTACCAGTGCTACTCTATGGCACCGAGAACTGGACATTCTGCCAATCAATGGAGAGCCGCATTGACGCCATTGAGATGTATATGTATCGCCGTATACTGGCTAGACAGGGTCACCAACGAAGAAGTACTAAGGAGAATGGGCAAAGGTAAAGAACTGCTGACAACCATCAAAGAACGAAAGCTCCAATACATCGGGCACGTTCGGACGGACATCTATATAGATTTTCACTCACCACTGTAGCCAGTTGGATCGCCAACCTCCGTAGAGAGACGGGGAATATATGATTATAAGATTATCATATCCTATAATAAACAAATATAGCAAAATGTCAGTAAAGCACAAACTTCTTATTTACAAGAAAATCATAAGGCCCACAATTAATATTCTATTCGGCAGCTTAAAAAACATAAACCGACTTCAAGTCGTACAAAACAGGTGCATCAGCTTAGCACTGAGAAAAGACATCCAAGTGAATAGAAGACCTTTATATGCAGATATCTATGCCCACAATCCAAAAATATATGACCAAAAATACGAATAAATTTTATAAGCGAAGCCTCCCTCTAGACCTGAGATGAGGACATTCTGGCGGTTAAAGTTAACGATATAGTGGAAAAGAAACATCAGTGTTAAAATTTAAAATGACAAAAATATTTATCATACACAAGTCGTTAGCTATTGTCCGAGACTGAAGAGCACAGCGGTGGCATAAGAGGGAGAATTAGTGGGTATGCCACGCTCACCACTCTTGCGTAAAATTTTTATTTACATCTACATTTAGATTAGAAATGATAAAAGGCCTGAGAAAACTCTAAAATAGAAATAGTTCCGCAGATTTTCTAATACAAATGTTTTCATACTAGGACAAATTAGTTCATAATTCATATAAGATTAGTCATATCGTATAATTTTATACGACGCAATTTATTCAAGGACCGAAGAACTTGCTTAGAAAGAAAATATATTTGTTGTATAAAGGTAGATTTTCATTAATCGTTCTGAAAATACGTCAGTTTGGGCTATGATCTGTAACTTCTGTAAATTTTTAGTTTGTTGATATCTTGATTTCAAAACTCTATCATACTTGAGTCCAAAGTTGAAAGGTTATGAACTACATATGAAACTATGTTAATTTACGTAATACACTTCGTTTCGAACAAGAACTTAATAGAAATTAACTGCCTAGTCATGTATTCAGTAAAATTTTCAAATAGACTTTCTTTTAGCGCTTGGCAACATTCCAAACCGTTAAAAACTTTACTTATAATTTCTAAATATTATTGCATTCATCCTATCATTTTATTTTTCAATTTTAACAAGTTCACTTTCGAGTCCGAGTGCGGTAGGTTTTTGAAATCAGTTTTCCTCGTAGAATAGAAAAAAAAATTGGACATTGCACTGTCACTCTATTTGAAGATTTTTGTCTTTAACTTCTATTTTTGCTAAAAAAAAATTATTACGTAGTTTCACAAGCTTATTATCAACTTAAAACGGATCTGTGAACATTTACATACGTGATTGTTGTAGATCGGTAATTATAAATAATCGCTACTTACTAAGTAGCAGATAAACTAATCTCTTTTTTAGTACAATGTACTTAAAAAATCATAAACCAATAATTAATTTGTGTTTTAAGATTGAAGCGGACTTCCCAAGAAGCTACACAATTAAAATTTAAAAAACAATTTTTATTACTACACGATATATTTCGTCTTCGTCTTATAATCGGCACCTGATGATGGTCATATTGTCAGCGAAACGTACGTCGAGCATATTTAGTTTCGATATAGTGTTTTACTTATTTTCAAGTATTTTGAACACCGCAAAAGTTTCCAGTTTCCGATTATACTACACGCGATAAAATATGACATAATTATTCTGAAGGTTTATGTAAACCGTAATTATTTTAATTTGTTTGCCTGTTTATAAATACATTCATTTGATTCACTGGGTAACAAAAACCCATAATTAGTGCAGGCCACCACAATGCAGTCGTCATCTTCCGTTCAATCGACACCAGTTAATGGATAATTTTGGTAACAGAGATCTAGTTTACCGATAACCATCAGCTTCCTTCCACAAGACTCCATCTCAAGTGGAAATTTTGTCAATAACCGCAACCGATGTTACCCAACCTCATTAATCATCAAATATTACAGCTGGATTAATTATATCTTGAAGGACGTTAATATTGTTCAAACACCAAATGAGCCCTCCCATGACTGCGAATTAGTCCAGAAAAACTGTCAAGTAGTGCGATTATTACATCTCAAAAGGTATTGGAAGAGGCTATCCAAAAAAAAACAAGAAAGATTTGAAATAAAAAGGAAAATTGATTGAATTAAAGAAAATACGTACTAATACTGAGAAGTCTCAAAAGAAAAATCAAGGAAAAAAGCAGAGAAATGTTTAAGAAAATCGTCCGAAAGTGGTGATGAATACACTACTTCATTTTACATAGAGTATTATTCCGAATCTATGACAATTAAGTCGTTGATATTTGTATATTTTCCGGTCGCGGAATAATCAAACGATAGCGATTATGCATATCTTTTAGAATTGGTAATTAGTTATATGTACAAGGTTTCATGCGTAATTATTACATATTTATGCACCGATAACGATATATGACTACAGTAATTGGCCATTTCACTGTTTATTAATATTAGTTGATATAAATGTACTATTAAAGTTACTTGATTGAGTTGAAAAAGTTTTTTTCCTACGACCACATAGGAAAGTGACAGATACTCTCTACTCCAACGGAAAGTGGTACTTTCCACTCGTGTGAAAAGTGTCACTTTCCGCACTCGTAATATTGACTGATTAAGACGATGTACCTGACTGAGGTTTATAAATGCCTCAATACTGCAGCCTTAAGACTTATTGTACTATTTCAGTTACATCGTTATGTTCAGGTGAAGAGGGTTGTTACCTTTATCAGGCTGAGTAGCCTTTTCACCAGATTTTCTTTTGGAAAGTCCTCCTGTGGGTTTATCGGCCCCAGTAGGTTATACCTCCAGTGCGTGAGTGCCTGGCACTCTAGTATGATATGAGAGGCTGTTTCATCCTCCTCATTGCATGGGTTCACCTTGAAAGATTCCCATTTTATGTAGGTGTTCCCTAAAGTGACAATGTCCTGTTATTAGTCCCGTGACATGCCTTACTTGATTTCTGCTTAGATTCAGAATATCACCTGTCAGTACTTTTGATGGCGCTTTAACCATTCGTTTACTGTTTTGTTGGCCCGGCACAAGATCCCAGCGTGAACTGTGTTTATTTAACATCCACCTAGTCAGCGAGAGTCGTACCGAGGATTTAGGAATGCCAAACGCCGGTTCAGGACCAGTAAAAACGGTCGAATGCACCCTCTATATCCAGAAATGCCTCTAAAGCTCTTTCTTTATTTCTGTGTGCAGCCTCTATCTTTGAAACGAGTTGATGGAGTGCTGTTTCACAGGATTTTCCGGTTTGATAAGCTTGCTGGATTTGTGGCCTTTCTTTTAGAAAGTTTTCCCTGACATGTGACATATGTAATATACTATATTCTCCTACACAACAACTATACCGAGGAAATATTTTTTTCATCGGAAAGTGTATTCTAATTCGCGAAATTCTGCCTGGATGGATATTACTTTGAAAGAAGTAATTTTTTTTTGTTTTCTCTTTATAAGGGAACAATTTAGCTCTGTCATGTAGTAGATTAATGGAAAGTTGATCACTTATTCACTAATTCCTTGTATAGATTGTATATGTTCAAAAACATACGCTACATACGGGTTTGAAATATTTAACCACAAAAACCTAAGGGTATTATACATAAGTATATGAGTGGAATCGACAAAACTGGATCCTATCATAGCGTACAATTCTATAGTATAGAAAATTGTTTATTCATTTACTTCAAAAGGGCCTCATCAACGCTTATTATTTGCACAAGAATTTTCCCACACAAAAATCGATGTATCTGCTTTCGTCTGGAAACCATTAAAACCATAAGGGGCGTAGGAGATTCTAGAATTAGCAAAAAAGAATGTTCAGATTGTGCAGTATTTACTATTAAAAACAGCTCTTGTGACATCTAGTGAATATGAATGAACCGCACTAATAGGAAAAAAAGAAACAGGCACCTGAATAAACCCTTGAGTATCACACTAGCAGCGAACCTCACAATATACTGGTTTAAAATAAAATTTTAAAAAATTATAGATTTCAATATTTTATTTTGTTAATCATCAAACAAACTATTACAAGTTGTATATCGCTTACTGACATCAATTACTTCATTTGACAACATAATAATTAATTCTCTGATAAAATAAACGTCTTTTGGCATAGCAATTTCCAAATATAAATTTATTAAAACAAACAATTGTTCCAATAAATAATCTAAATATTGGTTAGTAAATTTCTATGTTATTAAAGCTATTATAAACAGAAACAGATAATTCAGGTAATTGCCTAGTTGTCAGAGACTTTGACCTCGCATAAAATGCGATATCGATGAAACTTGGGACTTAAGTACTTGAAAAGTGTAGAAAACGATAAAAAAATCGTTGCTGCTCTAAGTTCACAATTTCGAAAATTTGATTTTTTCATTATAGCTCAAAAACTTTTTTTTTCGAAAAACTAATAGCACCACGTGAAAGAGCGGAAAATTTTAAGTATCTTTGCCTAAAATGTACGCAAAGAAAAAAGAAAGCATTTTAAAGAGGAGACTTTCATTATAAGTACTTTTACTTTTGATGTAAAAATAATTAAAATAATGAACATTGTCTCTGTTTAATAATGTTTTAAAATGATCATTTTTTTACAGCATTCATTCGACGCAATTTTTATTTTCAAAATAGTGTTTCATCGATATCACATTTTGTGCGAGGTTTTGGTCAATACCTTCTCTGGCAACTGGGCTATAAATATTACAAATGGACTACATACTATTCAATTATTATAATTTGTTTACAATTAAGTGTATGTTATTTCGAGCAATTTGTCGATTTTCAACAGCAAGGAGCAGACTCTACTTTTGATACAAAAATACTAAGGTACAGATCCGGACTTCAAAAATAGGACACTATATATTATCACATTTTTTTGACAAATACGACGATTAATTCGACTCCGACTTCAATAATTACACTTTCACCTTGTATTTCTTCCAAGCACGTGTTTCTCAACTATCAAAAAATAATGTATGTACTACTTAGTTACTTATTTTCATTTTAAAATGAAAATTCCCTTCAAGTTTATTTGTGTAGGAGGTTTGAGTCGCTGAACCCAACGTTTTGTAAACCAATTAAAATATCACTAGACGGTATAATGCTTGCACGCATGAGTAACTGCTTATAAAAATTATTTTTGTGTCTATATAGCTCCACCAACAAAGTAAGAGGAAGTGTAATAATTCGAGGCCAAGTAGAATTCTGAGGACACTACATAAAGCAAGTTTTTATAGGGTATAATTGAAATACGTGTGCATACTGAAAGTCCAATCGTCAAATTTCACGTGTGCCCCTATGTCATAATTCAATGTGAAACTTACAGAAATTGCTACCAGATTTTTTAAATTCGTGAAAAAATGCCAGCAATGGAGAATAACTAAAAAAAACTTTTTGTTCAACGCCATTTTTAGGTACTTAAAATATAAAAAATCATTACGAATTTTTTATAGCAAAAATGCGCCCCCGAACGTTTCTCTACGTCTACTTTACGAGCAAGAGTGAAGGATTTTCGAAAAGGTCTTTTTTTTCGAAAAATCCATATCACTCAAAAACCCAAAAATATTTTGTAATTTTTCCAAAATGCTTGTTTTTGGGTTGCCAAGAGCTATATTTAGTGTAAATATCAAGTCATGATATGAAAAATTGAAAAAGTTACAGCAAAATAAAAAAATGACGATTTTGGACGGTTTTTTCGATTTAACTAGAAAAGTAATTCGACAATCGATACTTTGAAGATGGTCAATCGAAAGATCTTTTTATTATCTACAACTTCCTCATTTACTATTTCTGAATTCAATGAGAAGTTTATTTTTTATTTACAAGCAGCTCCTTGTAGTGCTTTGTTGCTCCATATGTAATCGAAGGTTTGACCACCATGTTGTCTTAACCCCCATTTCGTTCCATAAAGTCGTCTGGCCGCCATAAGGGAGGTCACCGCCTTATTCGCCACTTTTTCTATTTGCTGGTTCCAGGTATCTGCATCTGTAGAGTAGGGAGGGTGAGCTAGTCCCACAACACTTAGTCCACATTTGACCCATTGTACATCCTCCCAAGGAGTTGTACTCCTAGCTCATCGTCCATCCTGTCCTTTCCAGGAAAGTGGACAAGTCACTAGGAGACATCTCCTTTATATCGGCAGGTGTAGGCCAAGACTCACCGAACACGCACTCTCTCATCGACGATAACTCCGGGCAATCGCATAGGACATGATTGACCGTTTCGTCTTCCTGTTCACACATCCTGCATAGAGGTGTGTCCGCTAGCCCCATTGTATGAAGCTGTTTCCTTAGTTGACAGTGGCCAGTCAGAAATCCTACTACTAGACGCAGGTTTTTCCGGGTCATCGCCAAGTATTTCTTCGACGCCAGCTTCCCAGGGTCCCCCAGGGTGACCCTGGCAAAACAGCATCCCTTGATTTCATCCCATCTCTTTAGAGATTGAGCATGGGTGTAACGTTTGGCTAGTTCCGCAATTGCCGAAGTCGTCAAGCCGTAGGTGTCGCTGGGTCCTAAAAGTCTTAGTCCAGTCGCTTCCCTGGCTAACAAAATCAGCAATGCGGTAACCTTTACTCCTGTCGTGCTATTTAGCCCACCTCAGGATAATATTCTTATCTACCGAGGCGTTAGCTAAAGCTTGATGGCACTCTAATCGTAGCCCTGATCCAACACGCTGTCTATTCAAGGCTAGTAGAGCCTGTCTGCTGTCAGTGCAGATTATTATGTTTTTGCCAGAAATTCCTTTTCTGGTTAGTGCTTTTGTGGCAATTGAGATACCAACCACGCTGGTATTATTTCCCATTCCCCACTTAATTCTTAGGTTTAGTGATCTGGAGTAGACACCACATCCTGAGCCTTCTTTGGTTTTGGAGTCGTCTGTGTATATGCGTATTGCATTTGCAGCATATGACTCCGTGTGAATTTTTTAGGTTAGGTTCGCCGCTGAAATCCGTCACTTTCTGCATTTTTTGTTTTCGGGTAGCAATTTCCGTAAATTAAAATACCAATTGATTGGTCTAGTGACCGGCGAGTAATTTTGTTTTAGAACCTTCTGTCATCTATCAATTTAAGTAGTACCAGAAAATAGAAATTGTCAATCTGTCAATTAAAAGTTTAAAATGGTTGATCCCCATCACCCTTTTGTGATATTGGGAAAGTACGTTTTAATGAAAGTAACGAAACCTTTATAAAAGATTTTATTGCTGGAGGCATCTCGGCTGCTGTCGGTAAAACTATTATTGCTCCTATCGAACGAGTTAAAATCCTTCTTCAGCTTCAATCAGCGAGTAAGCAGATTGCTGCTGAACATGCTTACAAAGGAATTATCGATGCATTAGTGAGAATACCAAAAGAACAAGGTTTTCTAAGTTATTGGAGGGGCAATTTTACCAACGTCCTAATGTACTTTCCCACACAATCATTAAATTTTGCGTTTAAAAATCTTTATAAAAGAATGTGGAACATTGAAGGTGAAAAGGGTCATTTCTGGAAATACTTTACTGGCAATCTGTTGAGTGGAGGATTGGCAGGTTCAAGTTCATTGTGTATAACATATCCATTAGACTTCGCTAGAACACGGCTAGGAGCTGATATTGGAAAAAATTTGGGTGAACGCCAGTTCACTGGGTTAATCGATTGTCTTAGAAAAAACTTAAGAACCGATGGTGTACTTGGATTATACAGAGGATTTCATGTTCTAGTAGGAGGAATCTTTCTTTATCGAGCCAGTTATTTCGGAATTTTCGATACCGCCAAAGGCAGAATGTGTGATCCGAGCTCAGCTCCTCTTATAGTATTACTTATTATAGCCCAAGGAGGATCTATATCGGCCGGACTTTTATCTTACCCATTTGATACTGTAGGAAGAAGATTAATGATGCAATCTGGAGTGACAAGGAAGGAGATGAAATATAAAGGCGGATTTGATTGCATAGCAAAAATTTACCGACAGGAGGGTCTAGAAGGTTTTTACAAGGGGGCACTCTCGAATATTTATCGTGGTATGGGAGGCGCTATAGTGCTTGTCGTCTTTGACAAAATTAAGGCTCTACTTTAGATACATTATTAATCACAAAGACTATTTTTTATTTAAATTTTCTGTGTTTTGGCCTTTTGGGTTCATCAGATCAATTCTAAATTGATGATATTCACCACACGACATAGAGGATGTCCACATGTGAGAATAAAAACAGTTATCTGGGTCTCCAACTTAATCAAAGAAAAGGAAAATCATATAAACATCGAGATCTAGACGTTAAATTCAGACAGGTGGACATCGAATCACTCCGTAACAAATAAGTTTGTAGAAGATCACACTAAAACCCATAAGATCATACGGACTCCCAAGTATAGGGATTCACCAAACCATCAAGATTAACAATAATAGAATGATTCAAATACAAAGCACTTAACGCTTAAATAAGGATATATATTTGAAGTGGATTACACTGTTTGGCCAAAATTACCAATTCATTATTAAAAATTGATTGAAAGGTTTCTTGGATTTCTATTTTAACAAATCTCTGTATGAAAATCTTTTTCTCCACCCGGGATCAACACGGTCAAATTATTGTTATTTTTTAGAAAAAAAATTGGTTTACAGTGAACTAATAGTGTACATGGCAGATTTAAATAAAATGTAAACACAATAAACTAGAATACTTTATTGGAAAATTGTTCAAAAACTATTCATAATCAGGTCGTACCAAGTGATTTACAGTTATTTCATTTACTACTCAATACTACAATTAAAAATAAGAAATAAGTTTCATAAAACTTAACTAAAATAAACAATAAAAAGGTACTGGGATCACCCAAATTATCCTAAAAAAATAACAGTATTTATTCCAAAACAGTTCAATTTATTAAAATATATTCTAATATTATTTACCATACCAATGTTCCAGCAAACGACAAATAATTTTGTCCTCTAATGCCGGGTCAATCCATACCAAGTGACCATCTCAGAAAAGGTCTAGTAATTTTATGATTATCCAATTAAATACAGTATAACTAATTATAATAACTTAGGATTTTGAATAAAATGCAGGTTACACTGTTCTAATACTGTATAATATTATATTTAAAAGGTGAACTAGAGTTAGTAAAAAAATAGTAATTTTTTACAGCAAGAAAATAAGTTGGCATAAAGAATAATTAAGTATTAATCATAAATTTGATATATAGGCCTAGTAGTCTAGAATATTAGGCTACTATACCTGTATTTTTATTATTTAAAAAAGTCTTGGTAAACGTTGTAGTGCAGTAGTACAACCACTTCCACATATTGTTGGCCTATCTATTTGACAATGTATCCTACTAATGATTACTTGTTGTGACAATCCTCTACAGGGCTGTACAGGCTCACAGACAGCATATGCTGTCTGGACAAGTCTGTACGTGTTCTCTCCTTTCTACCATTACCAGTCCACTGCTTCACTCCAACTTAGTTTATTATGAGCTCTTGTTGTTCAGAGAAGAACAATTTTTATTTTGAAAGGCTAGGACGATCCATTGCTGTACAATATATTTACCTCTCCCCACCCCTTCTGGAACTTTTACTCGTCGTCTTGATTTTTCTTAATTTATAATTTACCTTAAATTTTCCGATCATCCACATACTTCTAAAAATTTGTCATGAATCCGGGTATTTAAAATCGGTTTGGCCCTAGTCTATACTCTAAATCGATAATGGAAAGAGGAAACAAAAAAAAGTGTTATTTTGAGTGTTTAAATCTTTAAAAATCACCTGCTGATTCTACTATTTATTATTTTCTGATTATATATACTAACAATGTCATTAAAAACACCAACATGACATGGTGTACAAAAATAATCAATGACCGTTTTTCATCATTCAGTGCTGTGACATAAATATTAATAAGCTAAAACAATATTTTCTATTTTGAATTTATTTATTGGTAAATCACGCAATTAAATTTATTTGTGTTATATCAAGTAAAAAGCATAATTAAAAATTAAATTTTTGAAAATAAAACAAATCTATTATGAAGATTTTTGGAATCCATGAAATTGTTCCAACTTTATTGGCCCTTAATTACAATTTAATTATTAGGGTTTTTTCCAGTATACTAGATAATTTGTTTACGGAATTATACTTATTGTTCTCTTGTATCTAAATATATATTGATGTCATATTTATGAATATATCTTTACCATAAATTTTTAAAACAACCACAAATAGTAATAATAGAGTATCTAATGTTTGTTTAATACTTAGCGTTATCTAATACCCATACTAATACTGTTTTACTACTCAGGGAACATATATTTATAGATACTTATTTGAGTAAACAGTAATGAACGTTTTCATCCTTAGGAAAAGATTTAATTTTATGCTTACAAGATACATAAAAAAGTGGTAGGTATTAAAAATCACAGAACCATTCTTAAAATAAGATTGAAAACGAAATATCATAAATTTTTTATTTGTAAGAGCATATTAAATTAGGTATATTTAAAAAAAATACTAAAAGGTTTCTGATTAAACTCAATATGAAATAATTTTATAAAACGAGTCTAGTGAATAAATTAAAATAAGCGTACTTTTAATTTATTAAAGTTTTCTACGTAAAAACTGGTTTATACGTTAATAAACGCTTTTGCGATGGTAGTTTTTGAACATGCAATAAACAAAAATAGTTAATTGTTTTGAAACCAAGGATCTACCTACTCTACTTAACGTTTATATATTAACGAGAAAATAACTTTTATTTTCTAAAACTGTACTTACCTTCTTTGTTCTTATTTTATACGCTAGAGATGTAGCTGATTCCAACAACAAAAGATCTGTAATGGGTGGCATAGTTTTTTGCTTTCCACCGTAAACTAATCCAAATAACCAATGAAAGAATATTTCAAACACTCCGTAAAACACCCGAAATACTGCTCTAGTGTATGCCTTTATTCCACCACTTTTCCCCATTTTTAAATGCTTTAAAAAATACTAAATAACAATATTAAAAAATGAGCAAGAACGCCGAATAATTTGATTTAAATAATTTTTAGTTGATTTCACACACTTCACAAGAGTTTAAAAAGCAAAAAATAACGGCATTGTTATGGAATCAACGAAGCTCTACTATAATTTTCAATTCATAATGAAAATAGCTATAATTTTGAGTTGGTGAAAGATAGATTCCCCTCCATCACTAAAAGTTGTCTAGAGTGACAACTGTTCGTGACAAAACGAGTTAGATTTGAGGTTATGTTTATGATGATCTTCAATATGGAAGTGGCTCTTTAACCAGCATACGTGCGATTAACTGCTATAAATTAGGACATTAAATGAATTAGTCAGAATTAGTTAACTTGGTTGTCTCTTAGTGGAATACCAGTAACAAATAAAAATAAGGTGTTCTAAAAATTAACGTTTATAGATTTACTAACATAAATATTTTTGTAACTGAACAAACTTTAACTGGAAAGGCATAGAATAGCTTAACGAATCAAGCTTGAATTTTTTCTATATGTTTAGTCAATATATCTTGATCACCTGTAGTTTTATTAAATTTGAAAAATAAATGTTTATTTTTAAACACGGCTTTTGGTATACTAGGCACAACCCTAAGTGATTTTTTCGAGTAAACGAATTAACATGGGTTATGTTTCAAAATAATAAAATTTAAATAGTATTTTGTAATTATGAATATTACTTTAAATGAAAAAAGGGACATAACTAACGTTAAAATGAATTACTATTGGTAACCATTTTGGTGAAACAAGAAGGAACAGAAGAGTGACAAAAAAGTGAAAACTGCTCAGTTTTAGTGTATGTTTAATGTTCCTCATCACAAATAATCCCACTTTAAGAGTATTTTTAATGTGATATAAACAATTTACAACGTGCGAGATGTATATTTTGGATCAGTTATGAATTTTTCAACACCAGAATAAGTTTATTTTTGTTGCTAATAATAATCGACTACTAATACTGGTGCGGTATATATTACGAGTTTATTTTTAATTTTCGTTAAAGATGGAACCTCTAAAAAGTCCTAATAAAAAGAAAAGCGGTTTAGGTAATTTATTAAACGAAAAAGTAATTAAAACACCTACATTTGTGTCTCCTGTTTTGCAACAAGTTGGTAAATTGGCCGCGAGTGTCGCTAGTGTTGGTTCTGAATTATCGAATAAAGGATCCGCAACAGGTAATATTTAATTTTTAAATAAGATCTAAAAATTAGGATATAATATGTATTGTCTATATATAAAAACAACGTTCTATTGATTAGTTTTAACAGGATGTATGCAGCACTCCTTCCACTAGTTGGTATTCGGAGTTGCCTACCTACAAAGTAAATTGTATTACGATGTTATAGCAGTAGGTATTAAATCATTTGATAAAGTTTTTAATCGTTTCTCAAAACAAAGAGATAATTTGTAGGTGTAGTAATCTAGCATGTTAAGTTGATATATATCATATTTGAACTTGTAATTATGTACACTTTACGTCTCATCGTTTTATTAGCTCAGTGAAAATTGTCAAATAGGTATTTACTTTGACTCTTGTATTGTCATTGTATTTATTTTGAATTCCTCAGAGTTGATTTACGATCATGCAATGTAGCTTGAACATAATATAGGGGAAAATTGATCCCCTGAGCAAATGTTATATTATAAACGCTATACTACCTAAGAACCGCTAATCAAATGATAAAAAGGAACAACCTACACTTGGGGGGGCAAACTGAAATTTTCAGAAGAGTAAAGTGAAATGCTACAAAATAAAAATAGTGGTGTTGCATAAAAAAAGACTACATTTTAATGACTTTGGCTCAATAATAATCATATAAATGTCGTCTTTGTTGGGCTAGCGGAAATATTTATGGCATTTTTCCGTACATATTACCGTTACTTCCGTGTTCACATACGGTTTATGACGATCCCACGAAAAAGGTTTTATTCGTGTATTTACTTGTAGAGCCATTTGGAGAGTTTTGCCCATCCATCTCGAAGCTACGGTCATCGTTCAGGGGTGTATCTATTATTCGCGAAAAAAAATTGCTTCTTGACTCTTTTTGCTTTTTCTGTTTTGGTGGTACGAAGGAACCGCCTTCCTGACCATTTTGAATTCCTTTATAAATGGGGTTAATGTCGCAACTACTGTGGATCGCCGATGGTAGTGTTTGTTGGTTTTCTTGCACGGCGTTTCTCTAACTTGGCTTGTGTCAGCAGTCACCATCGATAGATTGTTTCCGCTGCTGCAAAGTTGCTGAGGTTGAAAAGCGTTTAAAAGAGAAATGTGATCGTTTTATTGAAACCGGCAATCGTTTGTCTTCATTGCCGCTGCATTTAAGTAAGCCTTCCTAAATATGGCTCCAATCTCATGAACAGTAATGATTTTTCCAGTGTTCTCGCAGTCACACTTTTGCTGCTTGTCGATAAAAAGTGGAAATCGGGTACATAAAAGACACATCGAGTAGTTGCTGTTTTCAGTTGTCAACTTTGCTTTCAGAAAATGTTCGAACCATTCAGAAAATACGTCAGTCTACATTTAGCCTTCAACATTGTATCGAACGATTGAAAAAACTAAAACTGGAGGAACGTATTCTCCAGCCGCATCGAAGCAAATTTCTGTAGTTACCAGCGTGCCTCTATCTGCTGATTCTGCTGAGGATAGAGCTGCCACCTAGGTCTTTCCTTTTTTTGATATTATTTTGTAAGCCTTATTGGGATTAGGATTTGGTCCTCTAAAACTGCAGGACAACGAAATACAGCTAAAGGGGGAGGTGAAGTATCTCGGGGTAATTATTGACTCTAAACTTACCTGGAACCAGCAGCGATGCAATTGAACCCAAGTTTGTATTTAACAAACCCTACAAAATACAGATAAAACAGAACACGGAGTCAGTAGCTGCAAATGCAATACGCATATACACAGACGGCTCCAAAACCAAAGAAGGCTCAGGATGTGGTGTCTACTCCAGATCACTAAGCCTAAGAATTAAGTGGGCAATGGGAAATAATACCAACGTGGTTGGTATCTCAATTGCCACAAAAGCACTAACCAGAAAAGGAATTTCTGGCAAAAACCTAATAATCTGCACTGACACCAGACAAGCTCTACTAGCCTTGAATAGACAGCGTGTGTTAGAGTGCCATCAAGCTTTAGCTAACGCCTCGGTAGATAACAATATTATCCTGAGGTGGGTTAAAGGGCACGACAGGAGTAAATGTAACCGCATTGCCGATTCCTTAGCCAGGGAAGCGGCTGGACTAAGACTTTTAGAACCCAGCGACACCTACGGCAATTGTGGAACTAGCCAAACGTTACACCCATACTCAATCTGTAAAGAGATGGGATGAAATCGATGGATGCAGTTTTGCCAGGGTCACCCTGTGCGACCCTGGGAAGCTGGCGTCGAAGAAATACTTGGCGATGACCCGGAAAAACCTGTGTCTAGTAGTAGGATTTCTGACTGGCCACTGTCACTAAGGAAACACTTCCATATAATGGGGCTAGTGGACACACCTCTATGCAGGATGTGTGAACAAGAAGACGAAACGGTCAATCATGTCCTATGCGATTGCCCGGAGTTATCGTCAATGAGAGAGTGCGTATTCGGTGAGTCTTGGCCTACACCTGCCGATATAAATGAGATGTCTCCTAGTGACTTGTCCACTTTCCCGGATAGGACAGAATGGACGATGACCTAGGAGGACAATTCCTCGGGAGCATGTACACTGGGTCAAATGAGGCAAAAGTGCTGTGGGACTAGCTCACCCTCCCTACTCTACAGAGTTTATGTGTCACTGTTTCTGTTTCCTTACCACACACTCTGCAGGTAAGATCACCATTATACCACCATCTTGTTAAGGTGCGCATGTCCAGCGAGGAGCCCAGTGACGATTTTCAGCTAGTCTTCACTTACCGATGAGGCTATTTTGTTGCTATATTTTTAAATAAGTATTAAAAAACTTCTCGTATGAATAACTGGTACCTCTTCTCTTCTAATTTTTTATATACTGTTTCATATTTTGTATATTTGTTACTAGTTTAAAATGTTTTCACTTTAATATTAGGCGGCTTTTAAGGACGTTTTATTAATAAAAATATATTTAAACCTTTTACTGTTTTGATTCTTCTATATCTATACCATTCTTTTAAGGATAAGCAGTTGTTTAAAATATACATGATCTAGTTAACTCTGACACAGAAAATTTTTTCCTTTCTTTATTAATAAGGACAATATATTTGTTAGACAGTGGACCTACTTAAGTAATATATAATTTATTTATTAAACTATATTATTATGGGTAAATTGTTTTTATTGTTGACATTCAAAATTACTACTATCAATATTCATAACAAGTAATTTTCAGATGAAAGCTATGTTCTAATAATGTAACGTAAATTCTCGTAAAAATAATAATCTGAGTTAATAACGTTTTAGAATAAAAATTTTAATAGTAAATATATATAATCAGTTCTCTGTTTCATTTGAATATCGTTTATTTTGTCAAAGATTATATGTTTCATAATATAGCAATAATCAGAAAATAATTAATATGGTTAGAAGAGAATGATATCTTGACTAGAATCAGTCAAATAAAAAACTTTGCAACACGCAATGCAAATTGCGTGGTATATGCAACACCCAATACATTTGGAATCGTTGGTTTGTAAAGTGTTAATACTCTCTTCTAACCATAGATGGTAGCACATCTAAAAATTTTATCTTATAGCGGATATAGCTATTGACTTGTACGAGTTTGGAATTTTATTTATTGGATTCGAAAAGCCTAACTGACGAAGCTGAAAGGCAGACCCCGGTTTTGGGATGTCGAATCTGATAAATTAAATTCCTTACTTGTTTGCTATCTTTCTTGTAATTTAAACAATTAAAAAATATATTTTTTCTTTCTAATTTTTATGTGCGGTATTAATTATTACTCCTTCAGGAATTTTTGGATAGTTCTTTACCATCCAGGATCGTTCCTGTAAACAAAATCAACTTTAATAGTATGTGATTGAATTTTATTATTGAGACAAATTGAAACGCAATTGCTTTAACACATTTTAATAGGATATTTTCTAATATCCTCTCATGGGCGTTCTTCAGCACGATCCAATCTAAATTTTATTTTCGCTCATTTATGTCTCGCACACTTTCCCGAGATTTTTGTCAAATAAGAAGAAGATTTTAATCCTGGAGTGGTGGATAGCGAATTCAAGCGGGTGCTTTATAGTAATTAAGATGTAACGTTGTTTTAGGTTTTAGATGTTGATCACGTTTCTTGAATTTGTGAAAGTAAAAGTAGTCTTATGGGTATTATACACCCTGAGCGCTGCGATTTTTTGAAAAGTTGTGTAATAAATTGTTTAGGGTTCATTAAATTTATTTATTAATTTATCTTGATAATATTGACAAAAATGCTTACCCCAGCAGCTGCTGCTAAACGTTTTTACCCAAGCTTTACGTATGTATACAGGGTATCCCCTTGGTAAACAATTTTTCAAACATTTTCATTCATACAAACCTTGTACTGACAATTACAAAAACAACAAAAAAGAATTAGCCAAATAGTTCTGAAGTACTGCGCTTACAAACATTCGGCAATTGATTTTTATTTACGCCAGAATGTTTAAATCTGCATTTTTTACCATTTTTAACAAAAGAGGTGGATTTCACCCCTAAAATGCAAAAAGCGCAAGTCGAGTATATGTCATTTTTGAAGTTGAGGGTAAAATATACTCAATCCCAAGTTTTCATGCAAATCGAAGGAGGTTCACCGAAATAGCAGGTAATAGTTGATTTTTACCTTCATTCACTGTAGTAACTAGCAATTAATGAATCCTAAACGATTCTGTATTGGTGACGAAAACGAACCAAAATTTTGTTCCTGTGATCGCATAGATTAACAATTATATCGCAAGGCAATAATTGGAATAGAAACAAAATTAGATTTCAAACATCTGCCCTCTTCCATAATATCCAACTCGCAAAATCTTAGTATTATTATTAATTTTCCTCTATTGAAAATTCTGAACCAACCGATTGGAAACCTAATTGACAATCCTGTCCACGTGTAATAAATATGCATTATTGTGCACAAAGATGCAAATTGAACAGTCGACGCGGTTTGTATGCTATCTCTTGGCTGCTAAACATTTCAACATTTCCAACTGAATTCATAATTCGCTTCAATGAGTTCATTTTCAAACCTATTTATGCTTGCAGGGTTGGCTTCTACGCTTAAGGGTATACAATACACCGCCAGATTATATATCAATTGTTCTGGCTCTCGAGTTAAAAATTGAAATTTAGAAAGCAATGTTTACTTTTCCTATTCTTTCTCTATTTACCAAAGTTACACGAGCTATAGAAATTGCTCGATTTTTACGTCATGACAATATCTAGCAACATACGAATCATATAGGCAGACGTGCTTAAAATAAATAAAAATTGCTGAATAGTAACGTTTGATATCAAGCAGAATGTAATAAATATGTACACGACAAAATTTCCTATAGCAAAAGAAAAGAAAATTGCACAGAAATGAACACAGTTATTGCCGGTCATCGACGAAGTGTATCATGTGGCTGCAAATACTTTTATTATATAGCCAAACAGAACAAATACAAGCCACATCTGTAAACATAAAAACAAAAACCTATGAAATTACAGTAACGGCAGTATACTGCCCACCCAAGTACGCCTTGAAGAAAGACCAATATATAGATTTTCTTGAAAGGCAATTACACAGGTTCATTGTAGGAGGTGACAAAGCACACCTACTGGGGATCTAGATTGACCACAACTAAAGGTAAATAACTTTTGGCAGCGTGTAATCAACTTAAATGTGAACCAATATCAACTGGTAAACCAACATACTTGCCCACTGATCCTAGAAAAATTCCTGATCTCATTGATTTCTTTGTCATTAGGAATATTTCCATAAATTACTTGAATATAGAAGAAACATGGGATATGAATTCAGACCATTCACCTATCCTTATCACCTTGAGCGATACAATTATTCAAAAAGAAAATGTTCCGAGACTTGTAAATAGACTGACAGATTGGGAAAGCTTCAAATTACAACTTGAAGATAATATTCATCTTTCAGTACCTATTAGAACTAAAGAATGTTTAATTTTCTATCGATTTGATTGTTGGTGTGTCGGTGTGTTCTTGTTAGGTTATGTTAGGTAGACAGAAAAATTTAGAAGTGTTTTTAATAATAAAGTACGACACTGCTTGAAAAAAAAAATACTGTTTAAATCTCACTAAATTTTATTATTACGAGAAAGTACTTGTAAACATTCCTGAATCCTTTCCTGACTGCATACAAGATTTTCTCGGTGTTAATGGAAATTGTATATAGACAAACAGAGTTCGGATTTACCCAGTTGAGTTCATATTAAAGGATTATTCCTAAGGGAACACGAGATTGGGATGTGGGAAAAAGGGTTTGTTTCCCTAGATTTGATTACACATTCTAAAGTATTTTGGTTGGTCCTCTGGTCGATCCCAAAACTTTCATTTGTAAAGGAAACTAAAGTTTAAGGCACTTTAAATATAGTGCCATTTTAAAAGTATCAAATGCCAAAAAAAAAAATCGCCAAAAACAAATACAACTCTGTTTTATTTACCCAATTTTTAGTCCAAGAATCCTGCTTTGAAAGTAAATATTTTATATCCATTGAATAAATAATATATATATAATTCTGAAATCACTTGTTTTCTCTGTCTTCAAGCTCGCCTATATATCAATCATCGTAAAACATTTATAATGGAAAAATTTCCCGATTGCATTTCTATATTTTATATCTTTGGGAATTTGGATTGAGAAAAAAGAAAAAAACCGGCTTTTTTTTTTCACTCGATTTCTTTTTCGCAGAGGTATAAATCAAACTTCTCAAGAATCAAGACTCCTCTTTAGCTGTAAACATGGAAAATATAATCAATCATACCTTTAACGAGCGAAATAAAAATAAAGATGATAAATGAATGGTTAGTCAGAATATTTTCTCCATATTAGATATGAAAAATTGTAAAACATTACCTGTTTTTAAAAATTATGTATTTGAAGAGTCAACAAATCTTTCACGTCACAAAAAACTAGAGTGTGAGGTATATCTAACATTAAACTATTAGTTATACAGGGTGTAAATCAAATAAATGTGTATTGAAACAGGTGAAACTTTTCCAAAGTCAGAAAATATGCATTAACTTAAAATACCTATAAATAGTGTTGTAACGTACATCCTTAAAGTATTTCTTCTATTTAAATATCTGGTCACCGAGCTTCGCTCTTAATATTCGAATCTACATTTTTAAGCAGCCCAATGAGTATATAATTTAAGTATATTTATAACATGACAAATTATTAATTAATTCGCGAAAATCACGGAGTGGGCGACATCTACTTGAACTACTGAAAGGGAGATAAATAAAAAGTTGATTGGCGATTGGCTTGAAAGTAGGCGGGAAAATTAAAAAAAGCTGTCAGTGTTAATTTTCAATTGGCTGCAGCTGTTGTTGACGTTTATCAACTGCTTGTCACAGAGGTTAGTTAAATGCATTAAAAGTTGCCTACTTTCTGGGGATTTCACCATTTTAGAGCAACATCTACTGACGCTTGATCTTCGCGAATAGTCACGGCGGACAGGCCCGTTTCCGGGACGGGCAACAGTAGCGTGTAGGGCACAGATCCCGTCAAGAGAAGATGGCTCAGCAAACTCTATTTATCACTATATAAGAAAAACTCTATGTTCAATTGATTTTATTATTTATTGATCTGCAATGAAGGAAAATTATAGGTCTGATATTCATACTTGGATAAAAACCTCCTAAAAACCTGTGACCAGACTCTCGACGTGTGGCAGATGTTGATATCATATTTTTTCAAAAATTTTCAGTTACAAAAATAGTTCATTCGTACATTACATTACAATTTGTTTTTGGAAAATACAAAGTCACAATCAACCTTAAAATGTACTATGAAAATAGAGAATTTTAAATGTCTCCTTAAAGTTTCTTGTAAAATAAAAAATTGAAATCGATGTTAATAGTACATGTGTACAAGCATTCATTCTTTTTTTCTCTCTCTCTCTCTCTCTATGGTAATGAAAACTTAAATATTAAAACTGTCCGCATAATAGAATAGTAGCCCTAAGGGATAGTCTCACACTATCGTGGAAGAGAGGAACCTTTACCCGATGTGCATAAAGCATTTCCACCCGCCAAAAAAAAAGATTAGCTTTAGATTAGGTTAGATCTTTGTAATAAATAAAGAAAAGTACGATACGTGTGATATTTTGACATTTGTTACATTCTGACAGGTGTCATATTTTGACATTTGTTCATTTTGAGATTTGTTTATTTTGACAGTTGTTACATTCTGACACGTATCACATTTTAACAGTAAAATGTACTATGAACAGTTGTCATGTTTTTACAGGTGTCACATTTTGACAAGTGTCCATTTTAACAGTGTTACTCAACGTTCCTATAAATATTTACCTAAACCCATGATTTCTGAAATTGAATTGGCAACGTTGTATTTTCAACTTTGAATTTATGAGATGGCTGTCATTTGACAAGCAAATTATTTATGTCCGTCAAATGAACCTTTCCTTTTTTATATAAAGCGGCAAATTTAAAATTGAATTCTTTCAGATTAAAACGCCAGAAATTAAATAAAGTCAAACCTTTTTACTACTATACTATACAGAAGAAAGGGGTGCAGTATTTAATTTGCAGAACGTAGTACAGATTCAAGAGGTAGAAATTTTATTTTTACCTCATCCTTCAATGCTTATTTGTAGTTAAAATTTAAATTTTAATACATCTGATCGGCCTAATATAGTTTTTGTCTTTTGACAGATAAGTCAGACTTTATTTATTCATAGCCGTATCGTATGTATTTTAATTGATTCAGAATTTTGTATTAATATATATTTCAAAATGGCTTCATTCTAAAAATATAATCAGTCCTCCTAAATCCTTGGCAGAATTATTAGTAATAGCAAGGCAACATAAAAACAAATTCAAAAAATATATTGTAGATGAGATGGCCAGAGAAAAAGGAATTAAAATTCTCAGATTGCATCCGAACCACCCAGAGTTAAATTCCATTGAACTGATCTGGTCACAATTATTAAAACGTTATCTTTCTCAAAACAATAAAACATTTAAATTTCCTGATGTGCGAAATTTGTTTTTGAAGGCAGTTTCAGATGTAAATAGAGAACATTGGGGAAAATGCATGGGTCATGTTAGAAATGTGGAAAATTCATTTAGGAAAGTGGATAATTTAATAGAACCGATAATAATAAACCTCAGAAAAGACAATTATAGTGATACCAGTAGTTTTAGTGAAGACAGTGACTTTTAAAGATAGTTCTTGAACTAACTTTTTTTTTAATCTTTGAGTTTAGGTAAGTACTGAAGCGTTACTTTTAATGCCAAGATATTAAAAAAAGTTTAATCCTCCTTGTTATTTATTGGTTAAATTTAATTCGTTCAATGTTAAAGTGTCAGATGCATAAAGTTTATTTTTATTTTTTGTAAATAATATAACTTCAAAATTTAATCTACGAAGTGTGTATATATATTTTATTTGCTGTGACCTTATTTATATTAAAGAAACTTATTTTGCAAAGTACGCCTATGTGACGTTATATCCCCACTTTTACTGTACTCATCTATCCTTTATAGTATATATTGCTATAGAAACAAGTTATTATTATGTGCCGTTGCTAGGAAATAAAACTAAAAGCTTAACTTTTCTTGTAAATATCTCGGAAGATCGAATTTTCACAGACATGAGACCTACATTTTTTGCCGATTTAGATAGGAATTAGTCTACCCTGAAAGTTTCATTGAATTCTGACGAGTGGATTTCGAGATCCTCTGGACACACAAACACACATACATACAAACCTTGCTCGTTTAATAGTATTTGATTTTCTGGTTATTAGATCATCTACAAAACGTAAGACTTTCTGTTTTTTTCTCTGATAATTTTTCAATTCTGTGCTTGCTGTGAAAAATGTATATAAAGTATGAACAAAATCAAAGAATTGGAACAGCCGATGAGCAACAGTTAGCAGCTGTCTTTCCAACTAAATTAAGAGAATGACCACAACATGGTATTCATCCCTATGTATTTGCCACACTCATATTTGCAGCGTTATCGTATTATGATTGGCCGCGACAATCAAGAATGTCAATTTGATGGTCGCCTACAAATGTTAGTAATGCGGTTGCTGTGGCTTCACCAGTATGGCCGCAGTTTGATAAGAACGTCAAGAATAGTTCCTTTGTCATCGATTCTTTCATATATCGAACAACTATAGTCAGTTGATCGAGCGTGGAGTCCACTGAAACCGAATAATACTCTTAGGAAATCTTACCTAAAAATTTCTATTGTGGAGGCCACGGGGCTGCAGCCCCGTTTCCCCTTCCTTAAATCCGGCCCTGCTTACATGTCTATGCTAATAAAAAAACGTTTTTATCATAAATGAGCTGTTTTATAATTTATAGAGAGTGCTATAAAAACAAAACCCGGAAATAAAAAAACGAATTGTTAATTTTAGCTTTCAAAACTTAACATACCAAAGAGAAAACATTATTTTTCGGTTTGCGTTTATCTTCAGTGTAAACTTTGAATTCCCATGGCTGGAAAAATTTACACAATGAGTGCTTCGAGGTGAAATGAGCTTTTTTTGTTACTTTGAACTTTACGCTTTTTGTACTTTAAATTTGACCCTTGTGAATAAAATAAAATGTTTGTATATGTGGTTAGTCCGTTAACAATTCACCTGAGAATAGGACCGTTCATTGCTTTCAGTTTCATGTTTTTTTACTAGTAAAAATATGAGTTATGGACAACATTTTGTGGCTAGATTATAAAAACAATTAGAGCACCAGCTCAAAAAAGGCATTGGAGAAATAACTTTAGATTATGGAAAGCTTATTTTCCGACACCATGCGAAAAACTGATTTTTCACGACCCGCACGAATCCTACTGACTGCGCCAGATATAACTTTAGAGTTCACCAAAATTCATACGTGTATCTTTTACTATTATAGTTTGTTAGTATACCAATGAGTTGTTTTTCCATTCCTTGATGTTGAATATGTCTAAAGTTCACCAACGAGGTTTCTCTACGCTACTGTGTGTTTCATTATTATTTATTGTAATTATTGAGATGAATTCAATTTAATTTACCACTAATTGCTACCTGGCGAAAGTCTTTTACGACTCCTACATTTTTTACCGAAATCTAATTAAAATTCAAATCCCTTTGTTATATAGCTTTTCGTTTTTTCCCATCTGTGTACCTTTGAATCTTTAAAAATTAAATTGGATATGTTTATTACCATATTTTTGATTGAAGCGCGTAATAATTTAATTATCTGTTTGTGAAAACAAAGCTTTGGCTAAACAAATCGTTCGTAAAAGGGAATGTCTTTTGATCCTAACTTGCTTTGATGTAAGTGTTAGAACCACAAGAGTTTATGAACTATTTTAGGTTGGAAATAAGGGTCTCTTATATTCCTCTGATCATGTCATCTCAGAAATCCATGAATGCTGGTTCTCAAATTATTCTATTAAGTTGCAGACTTTGATGCAACGACATTTTATATACTTAAAAGTTTTGGGTCGGTTATCACCATTTGAAACTTCCCTATTACCTCATAAAGGATATTTAATTGGACAAAAATGTAATTATGATTTATAAGCTTGTTAGATCCCAAGGAAACTCTGTACCATGTACTGAGGGGAAAATTACTTGTTAAAAATTGTAAATACTTACAAAAGACGTATTTATTGCATCTTAATAACAATTATCACTAATTTATTCAATTACGGCTCTTGATTACACAACAAAATCAAGAAAAATGCAATTAGGAAACTCCGTATAAAGCAAATATTAGTCATTGATTAACTTTCTTGATTATAACTTTATTCAACTTGCTACTGATTGAGAAACAGGTAATTGAAATTTCGTGACTACATCAAACATCTGTTAATCGATTTACTTTGATTATTAAAGAGGAGATGGAACGAGCAAAAGTCTCGTATTAATTATAATAGATTTTATATTATACAAGTTTTTAGTGTTTATAAATGCGAATTTTACCAGAAGAAAATGGGTGGATTCAGTTTCAAACGTTTTACTTTTAGGTTATTAATAGTGTTGTTCCTAAAGTGGCGCTGGGAAAGAGAACAGGAGCAGTCGATTCCGTTGACATAGAAATAAAAAAGTTTCAAATGTTCAAAATATATACAGTGCGACTCAAAAAGTCTGCACCATATGTGAAAAATTTTTATTATTCATTTGACAGAAAATTTTATTGTTGATAAAAGTTGGTGCATTGCGTAAAACTGCTATTTCAAGCGCCAAACTTTCAAATTTCTAAATGGTATACAGGGGCGGGTAAAAATAGGAATTTTGACCAAGAGTAAAGTACCCTTATTTTTGACAATATCAAAAAAAATTATTTAGGAAAGTTGTTTAGAATTAAAAATTACACTGAGATTTAAAAATCATAGCTTCTTACGCAAGAAATCCATTTTTTTTATGTTTTTAGCCTAGCTCAAAATAATATCATTTCGGATGCACTTTAGGGGCCTTCCTTCAATCACTATAATACATTTTGGTTAAAAGAATTTGGTTTTCTTCGTTATTTTTACACCATTTTTTAAAAATTTTATGATTTTTGGTTTTTTCTTGGTGCAAAGTTGAAATTTTACCCTGTAGAAATTTGAAAGTTTGACGCTTGCAATAGCAGTTTTACGCAATGCACCAACTTTTATCAAGAATAAAATTTTCTGTCAGATGAATAATAAAAAATTTTTCCCATATGGTGCAGACTTTTTGAATCCCACTGTATAATATACGAATTAGTTTTCCCATATATTTCTTTTTTTCCTTAAGAGGGTAGATAAAAGTATTGTATTACTTTCAGTGATATGCTTTATCCAATTATCTGGGCTATTCCACTCTATTTGGAGAAATTGCTAGAATTACTATTTTCGTTAAATGAAAATATATTGCAATTTCTCTTTCTCTAGCTTCGGTTTCCATGAAAAATAAAATGTTGATATTTTCCAGGGCACATCCTTTGACAGTTGTTGAAAATCCAACATAGGCGCTGCCACTGGCACGCGAAACCAAATAAATAAATAAAAATTTAAAATAAAATAAATCATTTAAAAGTCATACAAGTAATTTTGAATTTTTTAATTAATAAAAGTCTTTAAATTCAACAGCTTGACTTCTAACAGTTTTTAATTTAAAAAAGTCAATTGTAATCTGATATGACGCTCGTAGTTTTTATTTCAGGCCATTTCAAGTTACAAATAAATAACTTCTAAAATGTTCTACAACATGAAATCAACTTAATTCATAATATAACCTGAGTGATTGCCTGTATAGTATGTAGGCATATTGTTAGAAAGTAATATTGTTAAATTTATTACAAAGTAATTGTTGGTTAATACAAAAATTAAATGGAAGTTGTGCTTTTTATTTCATCGTCGCTACAAGCTTTGAAATGCAAGACGTAAGCTTCCAGTTATACACAAAAAAATACAGTCTACTTCGGTTGTTAGTTCAACAAAATTACTAGGAGGAATTGTACCCACCAAGTGAGGGTACATAATTCTACAACAGTTTTTATGTAAGCTATTTCATCAGGGCTTATAATTTTACAAGGCAACAGAGAAACCGATATTAAATATTGAACCAAATTATTTATTTAGTAAAATGAGGTTTAATCTTTACCTTAGTGATGTTTATCTTTCATGGTCAAATGAAATGAAATGAATCTATAATTATGATCATGCGAGAGTTAAGGTAGAGACTTTAATCGAGGAACTGGTTAAATGAAAGCTCAAGGAAAGGAAGCAGTAAACAGAATTTGATTAAATATGATATAGTTTTAAACGGAAATGATTTAAGCCTTGAGTATTTGGAGCATACACACATATAATATACCGGATGACCTAGCCCATCTTGTCAATCTTCCCTTTTACAATCAGTTTGTCACTCATTGAAATGGAAAATCAGGTAGATAAGTTGATACCCTATCCTGATACGTTGAGTCCCCACCATTGTCTTCGGGGGTGCCGGGGTCTCCACTTTTTCTTCGCCTTTAACTTCACTGAACGAAAAAAGTACGTGTAATTAATAAAAAAGTACATCAAATCAATGGACGTGAACATTAATTTTCAGCCGACGACAGCTATAATCAATACAATAAACGTTCGTACGTAAATTTTCTTAATCCTTAAGTTATGATTTTTGTATGTAAAATCAATAAAATATGAGCATAGATTTATGATCGCAATGATAGGCCTATGATAGCCGGTTATCAATGTTACGAAAGATGGATATTAATCTATGGTTAATGTTTTTAAAAACAATGAAAAGTAAGTGTACATCTATGATCTCTGTACATTAAAACCATAAATAGAAAGCATGGGTCTACGATCGTCGGTTATTAACGTTAGGGATGATTGACATTACTCTATAACACCAGTACATTAAAACAATAAATAGTGAGCATAGATTAAGTTTTATTTACCAGACCTCGCTAAATTAGGTATACTGGTAATTACTTTATCAAAAATATTAAAACAAAACGATATTTCTAAAAAAATTTCAAACACCTACCTACTAATCATTGGCTCATCTATGTCTACTGATTTGATGTGTCGCGTTTTCCCAAAACCTATATTTTCGAATTTCCCATATGAACAATCAAGATTCAACCAACTGGAAGAGGGTTATACAAAAAAATCTATTAGGTAGTTATTTTTTACTGTTCTAATGTTATTGAGTCACAAATCATGTGTACCCTATGGCTTTCAAAGGGAATAGCTTGTTTATAAAAACACTTTTCCAAAAAGTTCCAAAACATTTTGCTCTCTTGTGGAAAATCTAAATTGAACAAGTAAATAATTTTAAAACATATATCAACCCTTAAGTATATGAAAAAATTTAAAACGAATTTCGTCAAAGTAGACACAAATATTTGAAATTTTAGAGATGTCGTCTCCAAGGCATAAAATAAAGGTTTGAATTGCTGATTTTCTCAATTTCCAGCTCTTGTTGGGTTTTAGCACAAAACAAAAATGATTCCTAGGAGTCCTTTATTGTAAATTGTATATGGGTCGTCTTTTCAAATCAATTTTTGGAACAAAATTTGGTCGATGGCACCAAATATCCATGAATAGCCAATAAAAGTGAAGCATATTTTCCATCTTAAAAAATACAAAATTAATATGCTACTTTTTGGCATATTATAATTTGAACTTACTTTCGTCGCACGCTTCCTTGAAGGCGTTATCTAATAGGGCTCGAGTAGCTTTATCCTTTCTGCAAAAATGCCAGTATTTGCGGAAAACATATTTCCCAATTTTTTAAAAAGAATTCCCCACTTTCGAACGCGACATTATAATCCCTATCAACCTAAAATAAATATTTAAGTTAAAAAAACAGCAATTTTTTATTTCAACATCTTGGGCATAGAATTTTAGGGTAGGTGTAATGTGTGCCAAAATATTATTTACCAAGCGGTATCCCCAGTGTTTTTTGTAGTACCTTTCTTTGTCGATCTCCAGTCCAGAATTAACTAATTTGGCACAATAATTATTATTTTACTGCCCACACAACACAAATTGTATCGGAACACATAACCTCAGCATGTGGTTGCACTTATATGGGCTATGGGCGCGGCGCAAAGAGTTAAACATCTACGCTAGTTGTTCGTAATATTAATGTTCGTAGAGATTGATTTACTATTAGGTAGCCCTATTTTGGCTCGTTTCATTCACATATTTAACGTTTAGTGTTCATCAAAACAATGAAAACCGTTAATTAATTTTCAAAGTTTGTAGTTCTTGGATTTATAAAAAGTTTTTATGGTTTTAATGGTACAGTTCAAAGTTTTATAATAGCAAAACATTGATTTGATTAATATTTGTCTTATATTAAGGATACGGTTAATTAGTTCTTGATGTTTTGCGTTTATTGCTTAACGATTTTTCGGTTATTGTTTGAACGCACTAGTTAATTGTTTTATGACGTGAAATTATTCTCCCAATCACCCAATCATAGCATTAATGTTAAAAAAATTGACGACCATACTTTATTGATTTTACGTACAAATCTTTTTTCAGTGTTAAAACTAGAGATTAAAAGGGTCAGATTCTAATTTAACAACTTGTTCTTGTAAATATTTTCTTTTTTTCTGACAAATTTCATCTGGCAATCACTACTCTGTTAATTGCTACTTCGTTTCTACGGTACGGTATATAATACCAAAATTCTTTTTTAGTATGTAGCGAAATTGAAAACATTTCACCTGTTCCTTCTGACAACAGATTTAAGACATATAGCTCTCGCATACAAAGATGAACATAAATGATTGTTTATGATGCTGCCGATGTGCGCTGCCAAGACGTATCTCTTCTAGAAAGCAATTCGGCGATCCATCAATATCAGTTTCTATACACTCTTCAGAAGTAGCAGCTGACGCCTGTGAGTCAAGTGTCGAGGTTCATCTTTTAAAGTTTACAAGCATATAGTTTAACTATTTTCAATTGCAGAACAAAATTTATCCCGCTTTGTACAAGGAATTATGAATATCAAATACTATTAAACGAGCAAGGTTTGTATGTATGTGTGTTTGTGTGTCCAGAGGATCTCGAAATCCACTCGTCAGAATTCAATGAAACTTTCAGGGTAGACTAATTCCTATCTAAATCGGCAAAAAATGTAGGTCTCATGTCTGTGAAAATTCGATCTTCCGAGATATTTACAAGAAAAGTTAAGCTTTTAGTTTTATTTCCTAGCAACGGCACATAATAATAACTTGTTTCTATAGCAATATATACTATAAAGGATAGATAAGTACAGTAAAAGTGGGGATATAACATCACATTCCATAGGCGTACTTTGCAAAATAAGTTTCTTTAATATAAATAAGGTCACAGCATATAAAATATATATACGCACTTCGTAGATTAAATTTTGAAGTTATATTATTTACAAAAAATAAAAATAAACTTTATGCATCTGACACTTTAACATTGAACGAATTAAATTTAACCAATAAATAACAAGGAGGATTATATGTTGGGATTAAACTTTTTTTAATCTCTTGGCATTAAAAGTAACGCTTCAGTACTTATCTAAACTCAAAGATTAAAAAAAAGTTAGTTCAAGAACTATCTTTAAAAGTCACTGTCTTCACTAAAACTACTGGTATCACTATAATTGTCTTTTCTGAGGTTTATTATTATCGGTTCTATTAAATTATCCATTGATATATCCACTTTCCTAAATGAATTTTACACATTTTTAACATGACCAATGCATTTTCCCCAATGTTCTCTATTTACATCTGAAACTGCCTTCAAAAACAAATTTCGTACATCAGGAAATTTATATGTTTTATTGTTTTGAGAAACATAACCTTTTAATAATTGTGACCAGATCTGTTCAATGGAATTTAACTCTGCGTGGTACGGAGGCAATCTGATAATTTTAATTCCTTTTTCTCTGGCCATCTCATCTATAATATATTTTTTTGAATTTGTTTTTATGTTGCCTTGCTATTACTAATAATTCTGCCTTCAAGGATTTAGGAGGACTGATTATATTTTTAGAATGAAGCCATTTTGAAATATATATTAATACAAAATTCTGAATCAATTAAAATACATACGATACGGCTATGAATAAATAAAGTCTGACTTATTTGTCAAAAGAACAGGTTTATCTAGACAAAAACTATATTAGGCCGATCAGATGTATTAAAATTTAAATTTTAACTACAAATAAGCATTGAAGGATGAGGTAAAAATAAAATTTCTACCTCTTGAATCTGTACTACGTTCTGCAAATTAAATACTGCACTCCTTTCTTCTGTATAGAATAGTAGTAAAAAGATTTGACTTTATTTAATTTCTGGCGTTTTAATCTGAAAGAATTCAATTTTAAATTTGCCGCTTTATATAAAAAAGGAAAGGTTCATTTGACGGACATAAATAATTTGCTTGTCAAATGACAGCCATCTTATAAATTCAAAGTTGAAAATACAACATTAATTCAATTTCAGAAATCATGGGTTTAGGTAAATATTTATAGGAACGTTGAGTAACACTGTTAAAATGGACACTTGTCAAAATGTGACACCTGTAAAAACGTGACAACTGTTAAAATGTGATACGTGTCAGAATGTAACAACTATCAAAATGAACAAATCTCAAAATGAACAAATGTCAAAATATGACACCTGTCAGAATGTAACAAATGTCAAAATGTCACACGTATCGTAAGTTTCTTTATTTATTACAAAGATCTAACCTAACCTAAAGCTAATCTTTTTTTTTGGCGGGTGGATATGCTTTATGCACATCGGGTAAAGGTTCTTCCCTTCCCCGATAGTGTGAGACTACCCCTTACGGCTACTATTTTATTATGCGGACAGTTTTAATATTTAAGTTTTCATTATCATAGAGAGAGAGAGAGAGAGAGAAAAAGAATGAATGCTTGTACACGTGTACTATTAACATAGATTTCAATTTTTTATTTTACAAGAAACTTTAAAGAGACATTTAAAATTCTCTATTTCCATAGTACATTTTAAGGTTGATTGTGACTTTGTATTTTCCAAGAGCAAATTGTAATGTAATGTACGAATGAACTATTTTTGTAACTGAAAATTTTTGAAAAAATATGATATCATAATCTGCCACACGTCGAGAGTCTGGTCACAGGTTTTTGTGGAGGTTTTTACCCAAGTATGAATATCAGACCTATAATTTTCCTTCACTTCAGATCAATAAATAATAAAATCAATTGAACATAGAGTTTTTCTTATATAGTGATAAATAGAGTGAGCTCAGCGATCTTCTGTTGACCGGACGTGTGCCCTACACGCTGCTGTTGCCCGTCCCGGAAACGGGGCCTGTCCACCGTGACAATTCGCGAAGATCAAGCGTCAGTAGATGTTGCCCTAAAAGGGTGAAATGAATTTAACTAACCTCTGTGACAAGCAGTTGATAAACGTCAACAACAGCTGCAGCCAATTGAAAATTAACACTGACAGCTTTTTTAATTTTCCCGCCTACTTTCAAGCCAATCGCCAATTAACTTTTTATTTATCTCCCTATCAGTAGTTCAAGTAGATGTCGCCCACTCCGTGATTTTCGCGAATTAATTAATAATTTGTCATGTTATAAATATACTTAAATTATATACTCGTTTGGCTGCTTAAAAATGTAGATTTGAATATTAAGAGCGAAGCTCGGTGACCAGATATTATATAAATAAAGTACAGAGCTATGCGGAAATTATAGGACAAAATATAATGATCTCTACCTGTATAAATTTATTCTTTGTCACACCCTCATTCAGTTCATGAGGTTGATTGACGTGTGTCAGTATGCAGAATTGACCAATTAGAAATCGGACACCGTGGCTCAGTTGGTTAGGGCACCAGCCTTTAATCTCTGGATCACTGTTCGAAGAGTAGGTTCGAATCCTGTCGCATTCAAGTGGAATAAAAGTCAGATAAGACTTTGGGCAAGTGCAAAAAGGTATTTGTCTCATACGCAGTTTTATTCACGCCGGTATACAGGCCGGATGAGATCGGATATCTCGTGGAACTGATAGGGGTTGGTGACACATCTACACACTTGTTAGTCGGTAGATCGCCTACATGACAAAGGCATAGTCCTGGGTTTAAGGTGATTGAGGACCGTGGTTCGGAGCTGTAGGTCCCGTCCAGATTAGCCTTAGTTGCAGAAAGGAAACGTTAAAATTAACCAAACAACAAAACCAATTAGAACAAAGCTCGTCGTTTGAAGAGGCATTCGGCTGGTTTAGAAATTTCGACCCATAAATCATTTTTTTTATCTCAAAGAATATTATTTGAAGCATGTGTGGATCAATTCCACGTTATTTGTTCCATTACAATCTGTAAGTTGCGAAACAATGTTAAGAAAATTGCACTAGTTTATATTCTCTAGAGAAAACAAAAAGCTAATAAATGCTTGGCTGTCTGATCGTAATAATGGAGATCGAAGAGAGTGGCAAGGTCGAAGAGGATGGTGGATGTTTTCCAATAGATAGGGTTTTTGTGCAATGAGAGCTACATGTTTTGGAAACTAATTTATGGTCGACCTTTCGGGAAGTTGGCAATCGGTTTCTTTCTTTACCTTCATTTCGTGAGTCATTTTTACAGTTTCGTGTTCCGCTGTTTCGGATATTCGTTCCAGGCAGGTTTAATATCGGACTTTTACTAATTTAAGAGTTACAGAGGAGTAGTAAAATTACAGATGGTTATTGTTAATATTTTGTTTTAGCATAATAGTCCAGTCGACAGGTAGTTTCAGAACTTTCAGATAGAAAAAGGTCGGAAGTTAATGAAACTTTGGGATGTTGTTCATGGATGGTTAATTAACATTTTCTTAAGTTTTGGATCTCGAGAACCCTGTGCTAAAAGAGGAGGGGGGGACTGCAAACATTTTTACCTTCCTCCGGTTTTTTCGAAATAGAACGTAGAGCTTCTTTCCTGTGGCAAAAGCATCTCTATTCTTTTTTGTAGAGCGTTAAATTTCGTACAATTTTGACTATTCAAACATGTTTGTATGTTAATTCGTTCCCGAGATATGGCGCTTCGAGGAAAAGGTTATTTTTAAAATTTCGCTAAAAAATGCAGAATTCCACCTTTTTTATTCTGTTATACCAGAATAATGATGAAATGTTGTTGTAATTATGGTTCCTAGTTAAAATAACCAACTTTTTATATACATGCAAAATAGCATGTAAAATGTATAAAACCAAAGTTTTAAGTTATGATAAATTATACCAGTGTTATTAGAACTTTTTCATTGAATTTGAGTTTTATTTTATAAAATACATAAAATATTATTGAACACAACTATTAATTTAAAGATAAAAGAAAAAGGTAAGTCAAATATATTTCACTTTTCCGGAAAATTTCTTCTTCTTCTTCTTATTGTGTACAGTTCGGAATTTGACGTTTTTTGACATATTCAAATAATTTTTTTTTATTAAAATCAATATTCTCTCTAATAATTTAAAATAATAAAATAAAATAATATGTATATGTATTATTATTGATTATGTCGTTAAAATGGACAACGTCATGGCTGAAATGTTCAAAACTTTACATTCCTGGAAAATATTATTTAAAAAATATTGCAAAAGGGTAAAGCTTCGAATTATTGAAAATTACAATAAATAAAGAAAGAACAAAAATAATAGAACTAATGAAGGAAGATCAGAATATCAGAATAAATATTGAAGAAACTGATCTAGCTTGAATAAACATTTTTTTAATATCTAGCAGTAGAAATTAATTGCGAAATCCAGAATAGAAGAAACATTTAAACCATAACATTGACATTCGATATTGGAAATTATAAAGCAAACAATTGTAATGGATTACAGTTAAATGACTAAACAAATCTGTCGAAGAAAGAACTAACATGGGAAGCTGCAAAAGGGTGAAACAGATGTCCCAATCTATACACTCCATGAAAGACATTAAAATATCATTATATATTTGTAAAATATCCATGTAATCCATTGTTTGAGGTCGATTTTTTTTTATGTTCGTCTTGGATATCCCCATCGATCCCTCATTTGGGATTTTCGATTTCGGTCTTTATTTTTCTGAAATTCGACTCCAAAATTTGATTTTTATGAAAAAAAAAACTGCTTTTCGGCGCAAATGTGGTCGAATGGAGTCGAATTTCAGAAAAATAAAGACCGAAATCAAAAATTGCAAATGAGGGATCGATAGGGAAACACAAGACGAAAATTTAAAAAAAAATTCACCTCAAACAGTAGAACTGTGTGACTAGAACTAGAACTAGAAAAGAATTTTGACCCACGCCATCGTGTTTAGCATCCTCCTGTCAAAAATTATTTGTATGTTCGTCCGAGTCACAGACACTATTTCATGGAATTGACAATACAGGTGCGCAGGTATACAATAATAATACAACAAGATTTTCTTTTTAATAAAAAATAATGATTAATGGTTATTATGTTTATTAATAAAATTTTATATATGTTAATCATCCTCTTCGGATGAGTTTTCATCACTATCTGTTTCGAAAATGCACTTTTGAACGGAATGCATTATATAAGTTTCAAGGCGAAGTAATAATAATGATAAACCGAAATAATTTCGTGCAGGTGTACAATAATAATACAACAATCTTTTCTTTTCTGACAGCTATAGAAAAAATGATGGTGACTGTGACCTATTCGAGCATTTGTTATAAGTCAAAAAGGTTTACATTGTTTCCTATTAATTATTCTTTCATGTTCTTGCAAATTGTATTACTAAAATTGTTTACTTTGTAATGTGTTTCTGTTTCTATTACAATTTCTTGAACTTCTGCTCAAGGAGAGAATATGGACCTATTGTGAAGAGAGAAACATCATCCCTCAATCCCAACATGGATTCAGAAACCACCACTCCACTCAGGACGCAATCTCCTCACTCCACACAATTGCCGTCACGGCAGTTAACTCTAATCAAATCTCCTCAGCCGTTCTTCTGGATGTTCAAAAAGCCTTTGACCAAGTCTGGCATGCCGGATTAGTCAAAAAGCTCATGAACATAGGTCTCCCACTTAACATCACCAAACTCATCCACTCTTATCTCTCGGACCGTACCATCAAAGTCAAAGTAGGCAACGCCCAGTCCGAACCTTTCACTCCCCTCGCTGGAGTGCCCCAGGGCTCCGTCCTGGCCCCCCTCCTCTATCTCATCTACACCTGCGACCTCCCGCCCTCAAACCACCCATCATCAACCCGCCTTCTATACGCCGACGACACTGCTCTGATTTCGGTAGCCCAAAACTCTAACCAACTTAGCATCAGAACCCAAAACCTACTGAATCAGTTCACCAGCTGGAGCAATAGGTGGAGGGTCTCATTGAATCCTCAAAAAACACAATTCATCATCTTTAAACATCCGAATTCAAAAAGACCCACCCAGCTCCCCCAAGACGTCATTGTAAACCTCCAGGGAGTCAGGCTCGCTCAACAAAGGGAAGTAGATTATCTAGGTGTTCGATTCTCTCAAACACTTAAATGGTCTCCTGACCTTGACAACACGCTTAACAGAATGCGTAAACGAACCCGCCTCCTTGGCGCTTTGTGTGGCCGGTTTGGACGGTGCAACACCAAAACCCTCATACACACCTACAACTCCTACATCCGCCCCGTTGCCGAATACAGAGCAGTCCCATATGGCGTACTACCCCCCCATCTAGCCCGAAAAATTTCCTCACTCGAGAGACGTATCCTACGACGATGTCAATATCTCCCCTATCTGTTTCCTTCTAGAGAAGTCTACAACAACGTCTCCAGCGCCCCAATTCTCTCTCGTTTCCAACTCCTACGGAAAAAATACGTCTCTCGTACCCTGAATGGCTCAAACACCCACGCCCAAAACACCCTCCTCACCCCTTGGCGACCTCGTCGTCTCCCCCTCTTCAGGAAACCCAAAGCTAAACTCCCACAGCCCAACCTCAGACTTCTGGCTGACGCCCAAGACCTCCCCCTCCCCCCCGAACACCAGGATCTAATGGACTCCGCCCCCCTCACCATAAGGTAAACCCCCCACAAACCCCAACCCCCAACATACAATACCATAACAATATAGAACATAATAAATAGAACATAAGAACCACCTGTACAGAATCGTGATTTAGGTTTTCGTGGTTTTCCTAAATCATATTTCCCCCCTTAGATTGGGCACCGTTTTCCCCAAACATAAGGGTGGAAATAGCAAAATTGGCGATTCTTAGATAAAAAAAAACTGGGAAACAGCTCCTGCCCACACAGGCCCCAACCAACACACACAAAACATAACACACCAACGCGCACAGAAACCTTAGGAAAAATTAGCTAGCTAGGTTACAAATATTGTAATCAGGGCCTCACCCTGAAAAGGAGGAAAACTCCTATAGCAGGGAATTAGGAAAATGAAATGTCCTAGAAAATGTAATATATACCAAATGAAAATAAATAATAAACTAAAAAAAAAAAAAAAAAAAAAAAAAAAAAACTACAATTTCATTGTGTTGAAACATTTTCTTTTCAACATTTCTTATTTTGCAATAAATCTCGCAAGTTTTACAAAATAAACCACACAAATCCGCAAATGCAATGATGTAATAAAATTTAGGGTGATGCATTTGAAAAAGTCGAGTGATTGCTATTTGTAATTTGTCATTTTCAAAAAATCGTAGTAGGCAATAGAACATCGACTCCGAGTTCGCCTACATCTTGAAAGATGCGCTAAAGCTTAAGGAATCGACTGAAAAAAAGTTGATTAAGTTATCTTGAATAGTTCTAAAGTTCTGAATTTTTTTGTGGATCTCTGCACGACGCTATTTTGACACATACATAGTCAAAAACTATTGCAGATGATAAGTCTAAGAAACCCGAATTCGTCATATCGACAATTTAATGACGAATCTAAAAATGTAACAGAAAATGGGGGGTTCACCATTAAAAAACTGAACTTAGTTGTGTATCTTATTTGGGACATCCTGTATATAAATAGAAATATGTTTAGATTGTGTCTCATTGTCTGACCTACCGTATAAAAAAAATCAAACCAATAGTTTGGGTAGAAAAAAGTTATGGAGCATGAACACACCCTTGGGTCATTCGGTATATTTAATTTCGTGTAGTTGCGGGCGGTAGAAAATGTCCGTTCGATATTTTTATTATTATTTATGATATTCTTTATAATTTAAAAAAAATTTCAACCTTGTGGCTGTAACTTTTTTAGGTTCTTTTTTTCTGCCACATTAATATCTATTCTTGCAGTTGCGGGCGGTGTAAAATGTCCGTTCTTCGAGAATTCATGCATGTTTTTACGTATTTAATAATAATAAATGAAGAAGGGACGTGTGGCGATGAAGATTAGTATTTCACCCACTGGCTACTGAAAAAAACATAAGAAAAGTTCCAGAAAATTATTGATATGTAAAAAAAATTAAAAGTTACAATAAAAAATATGGGTCAAAAATCTTCAAAGTGCTGTCCTGTAAACTAAGTAAAATATAGTTACAATGTTATTCTTATCAGGTGTCGAAATATTTGTTTCTAAAAAAAATTCATGAAAAACCACTTAGTTATCAAAACAGTCTACTATCTTTTTTTTATTCAAATGATTACACGAAATATGTCCAACAATACAAATTTATTTTTTATTCCACACCATACCAAGTAACATTAAATCATATTCTCCACTTAATCCAAGTTTTAATTATGACAAAAACATTGATATCGTTCAAGAAACAACATACAAACACGAGTAACGCTGAAAGCAGTTACAAGAGCGCACGCACCTTGCTTGCTTTCAATTTAGTTTCAGCACTTGTTTTCAGTGTTTTCAGTCGGTCTCTGCCGCCCATTTGAATCAACCGTCTCCGTGAAACCGCCTCTTTCCGGGGCCGGTGTAACGTGTTCGGTTTGGTCGGCGTGTTTATTTATTTTGTTCTGTGAATGTTCGGTGGTAAATATCTGATTTAAATACGTCGCGGAATAATTAAGTAGTTGGGTAATAAATAATATTGGAATTTAAAAAAAAAACAACAAAAATTGTGATTGATTTCTAATAATGAAAATAATTTGTATTCTATCGGATGATTTCATAGGAAACTTTTTGTTGAGAAAATTAAGTTAATAATACATTTTTGTATGTATCTGCAAAATTTTTCCATCTGTTATTAAATACTGGATATGATAAAAATCCAACTTGAAAGTACATTTTGTAGTATAAAATACTCTGATCCATTTGAATTTGGTCATTAAATAAATTCTGGTTTTAACATAAATAGTTACAAAACTATAACATTGTAAGTAAAAAACAATATTTAATGGACAGTAGAGTTCGAATTAATTTTTTTTTAATTACTTCAAAAGTAATTTTCAAATTGACTTACATTCAAAATTATACCCTCCCTATACCGATAACGTAATGCTAGTGTAAAATAAAATTCTATTACATTTAGTGTCAAAATAAGGCATATAAATTTACAGAAACACCTTGTATATACTTTTACAATCTGGTTTTAACATTTTTTATTCTAAGTTCTTGAGCACTAAAGAAAATAAGATGCTTTCACTAAACGGTGATCATTAAAACACTGTAAACACAGAAGTTTTAATTTGTCCGAACGCTCGTGAATTTTCAACTAATGTAAACAAATCATTGGAGACTTTATCAACAAAAGTCAATGTTAATTTTGCTATCTGTTTGTGTAATAAATTTATCCGAATTGTTTAAAATGGTCGAAAGTTAAAATTTATACGAAGTGTCTTAATAGTGCCACAAAGTCCAACAACTCAAATTAGAAAAAAAAAACTTATTTAAAAAAATTGCCAATTACTCACATTTTATAATTAAATTATTTTTTTTCCCTTATTATACAGGGTGTTTCATAGTTAAACCGACATACGTTAACTGTAAATAGAGGGTACTTAGGTGATTCCAAATAACCTTGGTTACTGGGTCTAACGCCTTTAATAACCAAGATACGGGGTATTTCATCCATTTCAGCCAATATTTTGATAAGCCGTAACTTTAGAACCAACCTGTAGATTTCTCTCATACTTGGTACAGGTATAGTGTTTTAATATCAGTATATCAAATTTTTTAAAATTGGGATGGATATTTGAAAAGAACGGAAAAAAATGAGTTAAAGTGAAATTTTTTCTTAAGTGCACATCCCATTTTACTACTGGAGTTTTAACGTCAAATTACATCAAATGCATTTTTTTCATTTTCACAAGCACTAACTTTCGAAATACCTGGTAGATTTCTTTCATATTTGGTACAGGTATCATTTTTTAGTAGCTCAATCGTATAATCTAAGGACTGCACTACAGTTAAAATCCAGATACGGATTAAGAAAAATTGTAAAATTTTAAAATTTTCAAAGCAACACGATGTACATCAGATTTTTTTTAAATCGGATCAGACATTCGAAATGAATGGAAAAAATTGAGATATACTGACATATTTTTATAAATGCACATCTCGTTCTACATATTACTAAACTTTTAAAGTTAAAATTCAATGCAATACTTATTGTCATTTTCATAAGCCATAACTTTGGAAACACCCTGTAGATTTCTTTCATATTTGGTACAGGTAGATTGTTTAAATAGCCCAATCGTACAATACAAGAACTACAGTTAAAAAAAATTGTATAAGTTAGTAATCTCTGAAATAGCATCCTGTATATCAGATTTTTTTAAATGTAATCGGATACCTATTTAAAAAAAGAAGAAAAAAAAGATGAAAGATGTGTTATACTTGCTGAAATATTTTTATAAATGCACAAGAGCGTTCTACAAAAAAATACAGATTTTTCGGTTTAATTCTGGATAAAAAACACATTAAACTATCAAGTAGGCTTTGGCAATAACCATAACACATCTTTTTTCTTTTTTTTTAAAGAATCTGATATACAGGGTCCTATTTTAGAGATGATCAACTTTTATAAATTTTTCTTAATGCGGATCTAGATTTTAACTGTAGTTCTTACACAGGGTGTCCCGTTGGTAAACGGAAATATTTTAAAGGTAGGTAGAGGTCACAAAGGCGATTCTAAATAACCCACATATAATGGGTCTCTTGGCTTCCATAACCGAGTTACAGGGTGTTTTATCGATTATGCATAATTATTCATTTGGCCAGAACTTTTGAATCACTTAGTATATATTTTTCATTTTTGGCATACACGAATAATTTACTGAAATATTGAGAGATATGAAAATCCAGGTTCGGCTTTAGGAAAAATTGAAACATATTGAAAATATCAAAACATCACCCTGTACATCACAATTTTAATATTTCCATTTTAGATTTGAATAGAGGGGAAAAAACTGAATTGAAACAAGTATTGCATTAATTGAATTTTACCTTTAAAAGTTTAGTAATATGTAGAACGAGATGTGCATTTATAAAAATATGTCAGTATATCTCAGTTTTTTCCATTCGTTTCGAATGTCTGATCCAATTTAAAAAAAAATGTACAGCGTGTTGTTTTAGGGATTTTCAAATTTTACAAATTCTTCTTAATCCGGATCTGGATTTTAATTGTAGTTCTTACACTATAGGATTGGGCTCTTGACACAATATACCTGTACCAAGTATGAGAGAAATCTACAGGGTGGTTCTAAAGTTACGGCTTATCGAAAAATTGGCCGAAATGGATGAAACACCCCGTATCTCGGTTATTAAAGACGTTAGACCCAGTAAGGTTATTTGGAATCACCTAAGTACGCTCTATTTATAGTTAACATATGTCGGTTTAACTATGAAACACACTGTATAAGTTAACAAAATAACTGCATTCACATACTATATCGCTCCTTGTTTAATTGTGTTGCATCAGCTAATATATTTCTCTCTAAATACTTCTACTGATACGATAAAAACAACAGTTAATGCGTTATTACTTCTACAAATTGTACCGTTTCTAATTTAGGTTATAACAGAAGAATGTTGCTCTTCTCAAAGTGTCTTTTCCTTTTTCTTATAATCCAATTTGGTATAATATTAACAAAAATAATTCCTTTCATAGTATGTTATGCTATAATTTAACAAAACGTTTCTTGGCTAAGTGCGATGCAACCACATCGACTTTTCGTACAGGATGTTTATACTTCTTTGATAAAAATAACCATTAACCTGTTACTTCTATACTTTAAAGCCTGTTTAAGATATATCACGTTAAAACTATCTATCCATACCTGCTCTAAATATATAGATTTTTCTGACCCAAAAGAAAGGATAAAACATTCCAGAAAGGTGAAAGACACTAGTAAAAATTGATATCCGAAACATTTTTATGAAGCCACTATATAACCCTAAAAATCACTGACCAACTCGTGCCCAAGGTTTTTAATTCTTAATAATTAAAATATTGAAAAAGTTTTCTATTCTATCTATCCAACCAAGTTATTACGTAGACATATTGAAGGTATATTCATAATAAAACTACTAAAAAATATATATAAATTTATTACTTATACGAATATATTTTTTTTTTTAATATTATTGAGTACTATTATACCATGATATTATTTTATAACAATTATAGAAGATTCACATATACCTGTTTATAGGACTTTATTTTAAATCTATGAATTTATTAGTTACTAGATTTAAATTAGATCGCATAATCAGGTATACACTTTTACCTTTTAAAGGATTAGTGGACACGAGTTGGGATGCGCCCTATACAACAAAGAATTCTCTATACAGCAATCCAAAAAGAGTAGAAAATTTTTTTCATTGCTATGTCCTATACTAGAAATCATTAAACATGTAAAAAAGTCAAGCTTAAAACATAAATGTAACAAAGAATGCCATGAGGAAAAAGTTAAAACAAATATCTTAAATAAACTCTGTTTAAAAAATGGATCGCGCAGATTGCAAGTTCATCTATATAGGGCAAACAAGCCAATACCTCAAAAAAGAATTAGTCTACATAAAACAAAACGATTGCACTGCACTAAACATGCTATTCATAATAACCCCTTTTTTAACTTTAATAAAATAAAAATTTTAATTTAAGTTTTTCTAATGACCATCTAAAAATTGTATATTGTTTTCTAATTCTTTTGTACATTAGATGAAAGAGAAACAGAAAATTTTTTTGTGGCGAAAATATCCCTATCATGCACATTACTTTAACCGTTGTATAAAGGTAATATAGTAGTAGCATGCTCTAGTTAAAAGCGTTTGATGCAATCTCGCGCGGCATCTATTAACGATTTTATGAAGTTCTTAATTTCTAATGCTGTACAGATACGCCCTCTACATCTTCTTTCACATGGCCTTTATCAAGTAGTTCTTTCACCTATTAAAGTTGTCTGTAATATTGCACTTACGTATGTAATAATAAACATCTGTTGAACAGATTTTACATTTTCAAAATTCAATGAGGATTTTCTACAAAACTGTGTGATTAGTCATCTTTATTTACTAATAAGGATAAAATAAATCTAAAAAGCTTCAAAATTTGATATAAAAATTTCAATGGATTTAATAAATTATCAGATTACAATTTTTCATAATTACCATTACCGATAGTATAGTACTGACCTTTTGATTACTCGCAATTTTATTCACAATTTCCCTTTACTATACACACACAAATTGGTAACCATGGTTTCTCGGGGGAATATTGTTTATTTTTGGCCTTCAATTTCACACGTCTTCCAATTCCCTTTCTTTGTAACTAAATAACACATTAACAAAAGACAAGCAGAAATGAAAAAGAAGATTTCAAATTAAAAATTCACTCAAGCAACGATATGACCTAAAGACATGACTTGTTTTCACAGGGAGTGCTCCCATCTACAATCTGTTTACATTGTCCTACTGATAAAAGTCCGTAAAGCGATACTAATATATTATCTTTATACAATGCTTTAATACTTCTGTGGAAAATACCGAAATTCTTGAATAATTTGTTTTTCAAATTGACTCATGAAAATGTTTGCAATAAACGACGATAAACAATTAAACAATTACCCATATCAAATATACAAAAGATGAAATGTTTCCATTATTACTGAGTTTATGGTCCAATTATAGATATAAAAGTTTTTTAGAAATTGGTGGTTATATAAAAGATAATGTCGTTTTAATTAATAATAATTCCAATTTATAGATAATAATTGAAGAAATAAAGGTAATAAAGTTCACATTATCATTACCAACATTATGACATGATCAGTAAATATTTGTTGATGGCTTTATTAACTTAATAATTAAAAACCAGTTGTTTGTATATATACAGGGTGTTTCATAAGTATTTTATCTAAAATTGATACGCTTTTTACTGTGACATTGAAGCTTTTTGTTATTTGAGATATCCAGTTTGTCGCACTTGAGATAAAGACACCTCCATATTTTCGTTATTTGAAGGAATACATTTTTAAATTTTTGCACAGTCATACAGGGTGATGGGTACACATTTTTTTAGATTATCAATTAAAATTTGAACTTTAAACGAATTTCGATATTTTGCTTCGCGTTAGAGATATCGAAAAAAACTTATTAGAAAAAGTTGTTCAGAATATAATTTTTTCATTATTTTACCCTACTTGTCAATTCGTAGAAGGCTGAGTTTAAAGTTCAGATTTTAGCTGATTATCTTAAAAAATGTGACCCATCACCCTGTAAGACTGCATGAAAAATTCAAATCTATATTCCTTCAAATAACGAAAATATGGAGGTGTCTTCATCTTAGGTGCGACACACTGTATGTAAGAAAAACATTTTTTTATTATGGTTAGGACTTGGGCGTTTCCGCAGCAAAAATAATTTCCAGAATATTCTCTTGACTGACTTTGTTATAATTGTATTTTTTCAATACTTACGATAAACGTTTTCTGAGATACATTCGCTTATAGATTATTCAATAAAAGATAAAAAATGAGATGAGCGCAAAAGTAATACATTCAATTTTAAAATAGATTTATTCTTCTGTTTGAAAGTGGCTAACAACGTCTGGAGTTGAGATTTTTTCAATCTTTTGCCACGACGTTTCGATTGTGTGTATCTACAATCGTCTTCAGGTGATAACTGACGAAAAACGAGGATGCGTGGGTATTTATAGGTAGGTGTGTTCTGGCGGGATTTGCTGAAGAGGAACTTTCTGGTTCAGTGTAGCGTAACTGGTTCATTCGTCTTATCAACGGTTTCCATACGTTGCTAATCTCTACACTCGGTTGACTTAACACGTTATTATTCCGTATGTAGGCTGCTTCCTTGAATTTTCTCTTGAACCAGTGCTCCTCTTAGTGAATTACCTCAGCTTCAGACCATTTAATATTGTGTTGGTGGGTCCAGACGTAATCTGCTATTCCTGACTTGCTGGTTTCCCCTCGTTGGGTGTTCTTCTTATGTTCACCAATCCTGTTTTCGAGCGGTCTCTTGGTTTCTCCGATGTATGATTCTCCACATTCGCAGGGTATCCGATAAATGCAGTTCTTGGTGTCACTATTCGTGTTTTGTGGTTTGGTTTTTGTAAGGTGGCTGCGGATTGTGTTTCCGGACTTGAAGCAGGTTTTGATTTTGTATTGGGAGCCAATTTTCTTTACATTCTCTGATATACCTTTCACGTAAGGCAGGCATATAATTGGTTGTGGTGGTTCTTCTTCTCTGTGGTTGATTTTTTGTTGTTTACGGGTAAACATCTCTCCCACTAGTTTCTTTGAGTAGCCATTTCCTTGGAGATCTTTTCGGATGTAATCTAGTTCGGCGTCGAAGCTTTCTTTGGTGTTGCAGAAGTTGAAAGCCCGATCTACTTTCGTCTTCACTATTCCCCTCTTCATGAATCCGTGGTGGTTAGATTGGTAGTTAAGATACTGTACTGTGTGGGTTGGTTTTCTGTAAACAGAAGTTTGCCACTTGTCTTCAGTCCTGTTCACTTTAACGTCAAGGAAAGGGAGTTCGTTTTCACTGGTGAAAGTGGTGAACCCATTGGTAGTCCCTCATCTTGAGTGAAGAAAGAGTCCTTAATCTGGAAGTAGCAATTCCTTCCACTGGTAGTAGCGTTCTCTCTTCGAGATTTGCGTTCGTTTGTAGTTTCGTTTTTATGATCAGGAGTGCACGTTGGTGTAAAGGCTTTCTACGTCAAAGCTGACGAGTTGGTTTTCTTGTGTGGCCTCAATTTCCTCTAAGATCTCAACGAAATGCCTGGAGTCCTGGAGTTCTTCACGAAGGTTGGAGAGTTTCCTTGTAGCGGATCGATGATCGGTAGTAGGAATCTTGCTAGCTTGTGGGTGACTGAATTCCTGTGAGTTGATGATTGGCTTGAGTGGGACATCTGTTTTATGAATCTTTGGTAATCCATACAGGTGAGGCTGTGGTGGGATCAAAAAGTCTTATACCTTTAGACAATGGAAGTCCGAAACTCCACTTAAGATTTATTCTGTTTTGTTTATTTTAATTTTTTTAAATTAATAGGATAGTGTATGTTGTATTTTTTTAAATTTATTGATAGAAGCGATTTTAGTTTTTCTAACTTTATAATTTTCAAACAATATATTATATCGTTGAAAATTCGGCTGATCGTTTATCAATTTTTAAACTACGAGTTCTGCGAAACCCGTAATTCGCTAATGCTTTTCGCAGATTTATTAGACAGGGTTCAACAACACTCCTAAATAAACGAACTCGGAAAAAATGATTTATCTTAACCGGCTTTGCGACGTTGAACTAATTTTGTATTTTTGATTTAATCATTTAACGTTTTTTAGGTGCTAATTATTTGTAATCAAAATACAAAAACTACACGAAATGTTTTGTGTACAGAAATAATTTATTTGGCGATAAATTTTGTTTTGATGATGCTTTTCGCTAATTTTATAAATAAATAAAAGGACCCAACAAACGTCATATATACGTTCCCATGAGTTTCAAGTACCATTTTAAAGAGCGGGGCGCATTGTGGGTTAAATAATAACAGCATGTAATTAATTCTCACTTTCGATCTCTAATTTTTCTTAAATTCATTGTTATATAAAGTATAATTTACATGATCGTGGTAGAGATGTTAGGACTATTACTATTGATAAATTAGCTTTCTTAGAGTATAAAATATAAAGAAATATCCCCGATTAATTTTGTCGAATGTATGTCATATAAATATTTTAAATCTGTAGATATTATATTATTTTTGGACAAAGCAAACAGTCTTCTTAGTGACCAAACTGTCTATAGTCCCATTACGAAAGATCCTACCAAAAAGTTCAAAATAAACTGAATAAATTAACAGACAATTTTGTAACACAAAACATTCTGACTAAAGATGATGCTAAAAGATTAAAATGTTTTAATGGTGTTTTTCCAAAGATGTATCTCTTACCAAAAATACGCAAACAGGATTTGCCCTTAAGACCGATAGTTAGTTATGTTGGCTCACCACTTTATCATTTGTCGAAATTTATTTCTGAACTTTTAACATCTTTTTTTATCAGAGATGAAAGATATATTAAAAATTCTTTTGAATTTTCTAAGGAAATGATAACATTGTTAATTCCTCCAAACCATATGTTACTTTCATTAGATGTCATATCCCTTTTTACTAATATCCCGGTAAATGAAACGGCAGATATAATTAAAGAAAACTGGAACAAGTTTCACGATAAATCGACTATCGCATTTGATCATTTTACGGCCATTTTCAACCTGTGTATTGACAACAGCTATTTTAACTTTAATGAACAATTTTTCGAACAAATATCGGGGTTAGGAATGGGTAACTGTTTATCACCGATCTGTGCGGATATCGTAATGTCAAAATTACACGAAACATGTCTTAAAAAATTATCTTTTCAAGTTTTTAGATATAAACGTTATATAGACGACATATTTTTAATTGTTCCTGAGGGTATGGAGAATGAGATATTGTTAACCTTTAACTCATACCACGCTAAACTTCAATTTACACTGGAAAGGGAATTCTTAAATAAGCTAGCATTCTTAGACACTATCAATCAGTTTGTTTTCGTGGTTTTTCCAAATAAAGCCGTTTTTGTGAAAACCAAAAATTTAATCGATAAAATTTGGAGGACTCGTGGTATTACCTTTGATAAAAATTTAAAACTAAATAGTCATGCTGATTATATTTGTAAAAAAATATCAAAAAAACTCTTTTTTTTTTCTAGTATCTGTAAGAAAGTGTCTATGTTTGCTAGGTTGACTCTTTTTAAAAGCTTAATTCAACCTCATTTTGATTATTGTTCAACATTACTTTTTCTACTAAGTAAAAATAAGGTTATACAGCAATTCCATTGATGTTAGAATGTCTAAACAGGTTTTCATAATTCATATAGCCAACAAAATCCATCTAGTTTTATTTGTTAATCGCTTTATTATCTAAAATAAAGTTGGTAATTAAGTTTACATCAAACTGACGGTCTTAAAAAAGTACTGTACGTCACGCGACCGAAAATTAATGTTTAGCAGGTCTCTCCAAGCTTCCAGGACTCGCCTACGGCTCGCCCTACTTGTCTCTACCTGCAAAACACTATTTTCTGGTCTTGTAATGTAAATTACTATTTCAATGAACGTTTTTCCAGATTAGTTTTTGTTTGAACTAAAACAAATTTGAAATACTAAAATTCTGATTGAATACCTTTTTCCGATGTTTTATTTATTGGAAAATCTTGTTATTTATACAAGTCAGTTGATTTTTATCGGTTTCTTCGTCTAGTTTTTAACTTATAACACGTTTCTACGTTAAAATCCAGAGCTTTTCCTGGCTAATATCTTTTCCTAACCCTCTTCTGTGCCATACATTCGCTAGAAGCGCAAAAGGCTCTTTGAAGTCATTTTTCATTCTCGTAGATGCATTTTTAAAAAGGTCACGCACTTCGCCTGCTGATGTTTACTTACAACTAAGAGAATGTAGGAAAACTGGAAGGAAAGGAGGTCGATATAAAATTTTTTAACAATTTTTAGTCACGTTATGCTATTGTTAAGTCAATTCAAGTTTAATAAATCATCCAATCTTGCTTTGCTAAGTTTTTTTAAGTACTATTTAGAAATTATCCAATAATCAAAATTTTCGATGTTAAGTAGGGTTTTCATAAAAATTGAATTTTTCACTAAAATTTTAATTGGCCAAAATCATAAAAAAAATTTCCACCAAAATTTCTATTAATTCCTTCACCAAAGTTTCGCTTATTGTTCACCAAGATTTCAATTCATTCACCAAAATTTTAAATGTCATCCACCAAAATATATAGTTCATTCTTTCTTTGTAATTCTGTTTATTCTTAACTAATTGACCGATTTTTTGTATGAGCTTAGACAAGGTTCTGGAACTTCAGGTCCATTCACAACTGATATGCTGTAAGGTGATGTTACCAATGGTGTGGGTTTGTGAAAGTTATGAATGGTAGCACAGGAAAAGTTTACTAGAATCCTGTAGGTGTATTTGTGATGAATGTTGAAATATAAAAAGTAGAAACCTAAACTTTTGCAACTAAACTGGAAAACAATTATTTAATACATTTATTAAAAAATATAATTGATATTGACCTGTTGGCTCTGCCAGTGCTATAAAACCATCAATATTATATATTTTTATTTGTATTGGATTATTTATGTAACTGTTTCTATACAATCTTTACATCTTTAGTTATAGCCCAGTTGCCAGAGCCGATCAAAAGCTTTTATAAAATATGATATCGCTGAAACTAGGCTCTTAGGTACTTTAAAGGGTGTGGTAAGTTCAGAGTTTCGAAAAAAATCGAAAAACTGATAGCACTACGTGAAAGAGCGGAAAATTTTACCAAAATTTATACTATAAGTAATTTAAAATAACAATTGTAATATTATAAAAAATTCGAAAACTCTACACGCGTCGAGCCGCTGGATACAAATATTCAAGCGAAGCTTTCGGGAAAAAACTGAAGTATCTTTGTCTAAAATGTACGCAAAGAAAAAAAAGAAAGCGTTTTAAAGAAGATACTCTAAGCTTTCTCAGGAAGTTATATTAGTTCTTATTTTTTTGTTTTCTCGTAGAAAATTTGACCGGAAGTTATAATTTATGAAAAATTCTCACTAATTTTTATAAACCTGAAGATGAGCATAACAAAAAAATCCTTTTACATTTATCATCATTATACTTTTACTTTTGATGTAAAAATAATTAAAATGTTTAATAATTTTTTATTCAAAATTTGATGCTGAATCCAAAAATAAAAAGAAAAATGGTACATATAACAAAGTTGATGTCTACTTATAGTATAACCGGAAGTTGAAAATATTTTCATTGAAGAGATCATACTGACAAAGTCCCGTAACCCAATTTTCAAATTTCAAATATCTATAGTTCTCTAGATATGGCTAATGGGCCATCTTCGGGACACACCCTGTATGTTGGATATTTGTTATATAATGAAACTTCCTGGATTTCCTAAATATTGATTTTATTTAATTCCAAAACATAATGAATACCCCAATTATCTGAAAAGTCCAAACATTTTTTTGTAATTCTCTAAAATTTTCTCTCATTTCCTGTGGCACACTTTCGAGAAATGTATGAAGCCATTTCCAGGGAAGAATTTCAAAGGAATTCTGAATTACCTCGGGTGCTAGATGACCCACAGGAGAGCTCGGTATTAACATTAAGGGTTTTGCGTTCGTTATTCTAATTAAGGGAGAAGCACCAAGAAGCCCCTGATGTAGTATATGTAAATAACGAGAGATTACACGAAAACTGCCACAAGGTATCATGATAACATTGATAAATTCGGTGCTTTTTGTGGCTCGCTATAAAAAAAATTTATCTGTGAAGACTTACTTTAATTTAAAATATTTTGTTTATCAATTTTTACATTTTTTAACGTCCTAAGCTAGCAGAACAAAGTTAGCAGAATTAAAAATCAATACATGGACAATTAAAGGCTAATTAAATGCCCTAATTTAAAATTGTTTTGAAAAGAATAAGTTATAACAAAAGTGGTCAAAAGACTTTGCTGTTAATTATTTCTAAGTGTATAAGTATAAGTTATTTTGGATGAAAGTAGTTTAAAATCTCACTCTGGAACATTTGTCCAAAACCATGTTTAATTTTAGTTTAAAAAGTATTCTGAATATGCGATAGAACCTTTTAGCAGTTACTAACCTTAGCAAAAGAAATTTTATATAAATATTATGCCTCGAAAAATATTCAGTTGTTGTTGTTGGAGACTTTCCAAGAGAAAAGATAAAGATGTTCGCGAAGACGAAGGTGTCATCGTAGTTAAAGAAAAACCTGCTGTACAGAAAAATGAAGAAGACGATTCAGGTAAAAATTTAATTTTATTGATTTTATAAATGATAGTGTATTTTTCAAAAGGCCACTGAAAGTTTATTACCAGAAAAATCTGCACATGTTTACGAGCAGAAATACAATATATTTATATACTACATATATTTCAAAAATGCATGATAACCCATATCTGAATTTTCACTAGATTTTAGTATGACCACCCCAAAAAACCTCGTATAAAATACATCATAAAATGTAAATAAGCAAACCCTAAGAGATTAACCAATAATTCTATACCTCAGTGACGGAGAATACGAAAACCTTCTATAAATGCCTGACGAACGAAGTCTAATTCATGTAAAGTTTTCCACAATTTGTCTCTTTTAACGTTTGGCAAAATTTCCTCTCCATTAACGTCTAGTAAAAGTTTATCCAAATTAGGTATCTTTTTTGTAAATAAAACGAACGCACTTTTCTTCGGATCAGTTGTTTCATAGTTCCGTCTATTTAAACGTATTAGGTGCTACTGTAATACTTCCATCCTTTCGTTGTTTCAAAAGTCTATAAATGGTTGCTTCTCCAACTCCGTATTTTCGATATTAATCTTAAATTCTAGCTTGTTTTGTTTAGATACATATTAGATTTATGTGCTTAAAACATACTCCTTAATATTTCAACTCCAGTAAATTATAAAACCTGCCCTTAAGCGAGAAGTGGCTGAGTTCAACTCTAATAATCTCCTTTAAATATGTATCTTGAAAATGTATTAAATTTTATATTTTGTAGGATCCTCGGTAACACACAAAAGCTTGTTAAAAGAAGAATATTTAGAAAATGGTAAAGATGCTTTTCCCCAACTAAATCGTTTAATACTTTTTTAAATATTGCTACTAGCTTTACCTTCATAAAAAATAATAAATAAAAATATAAGCCACGAATAATGCAAATCAACCAAACCTTATTGGATAGCACGTCGGGACTTTAAAAGATTTATAAGATTAAGAGTAAGTTAGTTGTTTTTGTTCTTATGTTGGTGAGAACGAAATTTTTCCGTGCTTTTTAAAAATTATCTAATAAAAAGAGTAAAAGTTTTATATTTGAGAAGTTACTTTTTATGTAAAAATAGATAATAAATTATTAGTTTAAATTTGAATAGTAGCAAAACATTCTTTGTTTCGGCTACATTAAAAGGTATTCTATTAATAAATATAAAATTTACTTATTCATCCAGCTAACTCGAGCACCAAACAGTTTTTGTTCTTCGTCCCTTGTCCTTTCCAGATGTCAATATTTCTTCACTTAATTTGGTACACCAATAGATGAGATTGTATAACACACAGTTTCACATTTTCGTTAAATTATTTAATATAGAAATTGGTCTATATGATTGTTTATTGCACCACGATCTCAAGATTTATGTTCAGGATAGACTTTGGCAATTTTCCAGTCTCTCTCGGAAAGCCATATGCAAAGCGTTTTAACGGTTCGTCTAGTACTCTTAAGTGAGTTAAAACGCTATGAAAATGCAAAACTATATAGTGTGTATGTCAAAATTGTTTAAATAATTTATTGGAAACTAAGTTATTAAAAATCCCACCTTTTCGAGATTAGAAAAATTTGACCTAGTCTTAAATGTGTTGACTGTTTGTGTTATCGATTACGAACTCAAAAAAAATTAAAAAACAACTTTTTATAGTGTATTTTCACATTACAGTTTTGAATAAAAATATTTTCGTTCGATAAAACACATTTTCATTTCCGGTAATGATTGTTTTTTTAGGAAATATTAAACGTGCAAATGGAAATTGAGTAATTGAAATAATAAAATGAATAACAAATACTTATTTATACGAGATAACAAACAGACACAATATAATGCTTATGTACAGTCCGTGTAATGATATTTTATCAGTAAATATTTTAAAAATAACTATAAAAATTATAGTAATATCAAGTAAATAGATATGACTTTCAATCAAAAAGTTTGTTATCTTTGTTAACTCATTGATAACTTTGGGTGTAGGTAAATTATTAATGTTGTTGATGGGTCCAGCTGTAGAGTGAGAAGCTCGAGGAGTGCCTGCAGGATCTTCTGTTTTCTGTTTTTTAGAGGTTCTGCGGCGTCACTTCTAAGGTTGTTTATGATGGAATAATGCTCATTATCCATTTGCAGATTGAGTTGGCAGAATTGTAGCCAGTAATTTTAATTAATTGTTGTTTACCCAGCCCTCCTTTAGCCAGGTTACTGACTGCTGTCGACCTCATAGAGTGGTTTGTTATTTTTATTTTTTTTGTATTTAATCCTGCCTTCTCTGCTGCTTCTTTAGTCCATTTCGAAAGTTCGTTTTTTCCCACTGGAGTGTTTTTGTACCATCCACTTGATTGATCTTAGTTCCATGATGGGTTAACTGTTAAGAATAATCTATCAGTTGCTATCCTAGATGAACGTTTAATCATTAGAATTTTAAAAAGGCGAAGTGGACAAAAGGTAGGGTTCTTCGTGTTGGGGACCAGCCATTTTCTATCGGCCATTTTTTTTTCTCCATCCTGGGCCGTTTTATTGAAGAGAGGATTATATTGTACTCTTCCTAAAAAGTAGGATTTTTGAAAATCAGTTATTTTAAAAAATATGTAACTATGTTATCTACCTGTTTTAATCCCAGAATTATCCACTTCCTCTTTAAAATAATGAACTCTGCAATTGACTTCTTCTCCACCTCTCCAGGCAAGTTCTACTGAAGCGATATGGTAAAATTTTCACTGGAGTCCCGCCGGAGTGTCTTCGTCCGATAATAAAACCATGGCGTAGTGTTCTTCCAATTTTAATGAAGCAGAGCTCGATTTCCTTTTAATGGAGCACATCTGCAAATTCCTTCGTTTCGCATTACGAGCTTCCCTACTAGACTTGAAGATAATATCTTTAAATGGATCAAAAATTATTTTCCACTGGGCTATAATAGAATCCCAAAATCAACAGATGTTGGAAAACGTCCTACATATTTAACTAGTGTCCGTTACATGAGCTGGTCCATTATTATTCAAATTAAGAGTTTCCGGTAATTTTGAATAGAGCGCGTCTGAACCAATAAAAATATGAAAATTTAATTTTTCCACGCGACACTACAGCGACGTCCGTCCTATCCAGAGCGAGCGGGGCTTGGGAAAGAACCGTGGCTTTGCCGGCATTTCTAGTCTCATATCATCACTCATCACGCCCACATGTCACAATCAACTTTTGCATCGGAAAGCAATCAATCGTTTTTTTATTTTCATTCTGTAACTGAAATGAATAAAAGTCATTATTTACAAACGCCTCATGATATTGTCGATGTCCGCGCGTACTTTAAGCGCGTCTTGTCTCAGTTTAAACTTGGCTAGTCAAATAAAAGTACTCAAAGTTGAAAGTAGAATAAATCCTTTGGGGAATTTTCTTCTCAAAGGTTTCAACATTTCAAGTCACATCGATTCCGTTCTATTTGAATATAAAATTGCGAACGAGACGAGTGTGCGACAATTTACCGAAGATAATTCACCGAAAGGCATTTACCGGAATAAGTTTTACCATGGATTTCGAAAATATAGATCCTTTTCTCTGAAGGAGAAAACGGGAGTTACTCGAGCAATGAATCAAGAGATAATTAGTTTAAAGTAGGAAGTGGATACATTGGCAAATAGGATAGCGAAAGAGGATTCTAAACCATTTGTTGGAAGTAATGGAATTCAAGTAATACAATTTTTGCGTCAGGTGGATAAAACTATAATGCATTAACACAAGAGTTTGTTGTTTTTAAATTATTGGAATAAGTATCGAATATTTTCAACGGTTTTCGAAGCTTCTTCCACTATTCAATAGGTACATGCCACACTAAATATTTTACGAGAATTCCAGTCGCTCGGAATGACTTCTAAACTTTAAACTTCATCAAAGCCTGAGTTTGAAATTAACTTTTAAAACTCAGTTACATTCTATAAAAGCTGTTAAAACTTGGCAGACATGATTTTTTTCAATTCGGATTTCGCAAGGAGTGTTTTCAAATAAATTATATTACATGCAACATAAAAAGTGACTTAAAACTTTTATCCAATGTAATTTGAGAGAATACTCCAATTGTATTTTAGGATAAAATAAGGTTCCAGAATAGACGGTATCTTGTTAAAATACTTTTTTTTAAGACCGACCACAAAGTATACACTTTCTGGATAATTTTTCGTCCAGAAAATAACGTCCCTAACGTTCTTGACCGGAAAAAGCTTTTTCTGGTCCCCGTTTTTTCATTTTTCCAATCGCTGTTTGATAATACAGTCTGCCTTGATTTCGTTACTATGGCAATAACGTTGCGATCTATTGTCAAGTGGCAGTTCGTTGATTTTTAATTTATTTTATTTATGTCAAACATGTTTTGTGAGTTCGCAAGTTTGAAAATATGAATTCAGATTTTGAATTGTTCGAGACAGAAAATGAAATTCCAGAAGAAATGTTGGAAAACAGCAAAGAAGACGACTTACGATATATTGCCAGTAAAATCAAAAGTCCGGTACGAGAAGTCATACGACGCATTTAAAAATTGGTGTCGGGGAAAAAAAGTAAAAATGGCATATTTTGCTGAAAAATCTTCAACATTATGGAGTAGTTGTTTCAGGCGACTATCTCTGTAACATAACCAAGAACTCATCCAAATTCTTATTTATGCTGCGAATATTCATTTTCAAAAGTTTAAATGGTTTATTACTTTTATTTACTTTAAGTATTTGTGAACATTCATCAGTGTTATCTGTATTATAACTCACCTCTCAAGGAGCTTCAAAATCACGAATATACTGATCCATTTTAAAAATTTTAACTATAAAATATCTTATTAGGTATATTAAAATATTAAATTACACAGTTATTAATAATCGTAAATCTTATATGCAAATAAGACACTAAAACTAATAATTAATAAGCTTAAAAAAACATAAGTACCTATGCAATAATATGAAGAGATATTAGAAAACAAAAGTTAGTTCCAGTTCTAAAGCTCTGCAATCGGTTTTTTGTTGTGCTTGTTGACTGGAGTTTCTATTTTAGATTTTTCTTCGTCACTAGTACCATAAATAACTATTATTGATTAAGTATGATAAGTTTATTTTTGCCACTTCTATTCTTTACATAAATAGAGCCCTATCTACATATTTATTTAAATAAAGGACTTTCTTTCATTCCGTGATGATTTAATCAGTAAACAATGTTCCTTAGAGTAAACGAAACAAAATTAAATTGTCAATAAACGTATTTGCTTTTATAATTTAATAATCAACTCAATTTTCGATCAAACTTTTTAAATAAACGAAGTATGAACCCACTTTATGTATTAAAAGAAAAAAGTTAAAAAAAAAACTCCCATCAAATTATAAAACTCCGAAGGACATTTCTGGATGGAGATATTCAGGTCATGTATGGTTTTGATTTTGAACAAATATAGAGATAATCTTCCTTTTACGTCGATTGGAATGCTCAAGTTTAGTCGGAAAAGTAGTTTTCCAAGCTTACTACGGCCGTTCAGAAAGTTTCAATGCCTTCAAGAAGTATACAGATCGTTAAGCGATGATAAGAAGTAAGATTAAAGCTATAACTGCAAGTTCCGGTCCAGTTCATTGACGTAGAATTATGCTATAAAGAGGATGATTTAAAATAGAAAAAAGAAAAATTCGAATAAATAAAACTAAAATAAAAATAGCGTCAAATGAACACAATCCTGGCGCACACACAATATGTCTTCTACACTGCGTGTTGTGTATGTTATTTTGACTTTTCCGTTGGTAATATCAAATATTTTATTCTATCAGTAATATGTCATTTTCATAGAGCCCATAGATGTTCGCAAGTGGGCCTTTCCTAATGCATTGTTATTAATGTCATAATTTTATTGTTGTTTGAATGACTTTCGCCTCTTGTATAGTAACTTAATTTTTATGCTTTTATCTCTTCTGCAGTTTCTTGTAGTTCTGGTGGAGTGGTTACAATCAAACATTTTAGTAGTTTCATCTTTTCCTAGACTAAATTTGATGTCAGATAAAAATTGTAACAAATGTCAAATGCATCGCCTACTATATTAAAATATTTTGTGCATTATTAGATTTGAATTAATTTTAGATTAAGTAATTCTGTCTCGCGCTATGGCCATTTTAGCTGTAAAGAGATATTTTCCACCTCGGTTTGTAATATACTATTATGTTCTCAATACGCTTTTTATTTTACTGTAGTTAGAATTGTATTTAAAAATATAGAAAAAGCTTTGTGTGGAAAGAAATGATCCTGATACAAGATTATACATAATTCTTTTCTGTAATTCATGGTGGTTTGTGATTATATATTGGTGTTTATGTATATTTATGTTTTATCAATCCAATTTAATGAAAATACAAACCCATGTTTAGAATTTTAACTAACCACAAAACTAGAGTTGCAAAAAAGGATGGAAATTGATATGGTATTCATTAATATGCATCTTTTTTAAAATCCAGTGCAAATGTAAAACAACAATTCCATCAAATTGATTTTAAAAAACGTTTAGTAATAGGGTCCAATCAATGTCATATGCATACATGCTGATGAAGTGGTATGTTAATGAAGCATAAAGTGTTTTTATTAGAGCCGGTTTAAGGCTTTTAGGACCCAACGGGATTTATAATCACACTTAGAAGTTTGTTAATTTTATCTCGTAATCGGGACCCTGTTAAATAGAAATAAAGTAACTGTGACAAAATTGAAATTAAAAATTCGTATAAATTCTACATCCACCTCAAACATATTTTCTCTTGGTTACATGATTCTAAACTAGTCTTTTGTCAATAGTAGATGTATACTGCAGGTCTATAAAGTCACCACACCCAGCTATTATAATCAAAACGCAATTAAAAACTATCGCCCAATATCCATCATATGCAACTTCTGCAAGGTATTTGAAATGCTTTTATATTAGAAAAAACTTAGTCACAGTAACTCATTACGCAGTACATTGCTGAAAGTATGGATACTGGGCCTGTTTCGACAGACTTGACCATGGGCTTTTACTTCACAAACTCTCTCTGTTTGGTCTTTCAGATGCTCTCCTTGACCTCTTTAGTTCTTACCTAAATAACCGAAGGCAATATGTTCGGATTAATGGTTTTAAGTCTGTCGAATAGCTACGTCCGGCGTTCCCCAAGGATCCAATATGGGCCCTTTATTATTCAACATCTTTATCAACGATATATGTAGTAAAATAGATGTCCCATTTGATATATATGCTGATGACTTTAAAATATATTACACTGTGACGCACTTTAAGGACTGTGAACGTTTGGCTAAAAACTTGGACAGGGTAGTTGTATGGAGTAAGGATAATAAGTTATCTTTAAACATTGCTAAATGTAGTGTCATGTCCTACACTCTAAAAAATAATCCGCTGATATATAACTACATGATAGATAGCGAAACCATAGAGAGGCCCAATAAGGTTACTGACTTAGGACTGACATTTGACTCGAGGCTCTCATTTAATTTGCACATCGATACAATCCTCAATTCAGCATATCGAATGTATGGATTTATATATGGAACCTGCGCTGAATTTGAAGAAGTTGGAACTTTAAAGCTATTGTTATGCAATTATCAGATCAAAACTAGAATATGCCTCGGTTGACTGGAGTCCCTATTATCATGTTCATATTGACCAATTGGAAAATCTTCAACGTCGTTTTTTGAAATTGTTATCTTTAAAAATTGACGGAATTTATCCTCCAATCGGCTTATCGCATGCAGACTTACTTCTCAAACATAGATTCTTTATGTCTTTAGTGACACCTCATTTCAAAGATATGTAAGAGATCTTTACACCTATAATTAATCTATAATTGACACCTCAGTACCATCTTTCATGTTTAATTCACCAGTTCCCACGAACTCAGTGGTTATGGAGTAAATATATATCACAAATGAGACAGATGCATTCAATTTTAACCAACTTTATATAGCATTTATTTGCATTCTCGCACCACCTGTCAGGTTCACTGCATTTGCACTGGTTAAGATTCCAATTTAGAGATTAACAAATTATTTAAGATCACTCATCCAAGTTTGCGCTGAAGACAATGACCAACTATTTCACATTTCATCTACAACAAAAGACAAAACACCGAACAATGGATCTCAATTCCTTCCAAGCTTGCTTGAGACTAGAGACCGACGAAGTCGGGAGTTAGGATAACCGTAAGCGGTCTCTGCAATTTGCAAAATAAACTTTCCAGAATACGTGAGGATGCAGTTCAAGTGCTAAATTCACGAGACGTGTGTAAACAAAGAATATTTGACATAGGCATAAGCGTGCATATGTACATACATTAAATCTTTTTGTTTACATATTGATTAAACAGTAAACTATCATAATTGGATAATTTCTTTGTCAAAATCTATTTTAGAATATGGGTCAAAATTATAGTGTATTTGCTGCAAATGAAAACCAAAAGTTATTGCAATATTAGTTACGAGCATTCGACAAAGTAACTGCATAGCTGGACCAATGAACTGTAGTAAAATGTTACTGCCTTTTCAGTGTTTCATTCAAAAACAAATATTCGCAAGGAATACCTAGAAACAAAAAGCCAACTCAATTTAGGGAGAATATTTTCAACGTCCACACCGAATTCTGCAGTGTATTTTACCAATTTATGGCGTCCACCTGGACTCATAAACCATGATCAGGTTTTCCAATCCTAACAAAGGTAAAAAATAGAAACTTAGAAATTAATTTTGTTAAACTATAGGTTCACCTTTCACTCAACCATTTTCTGTTTGATTCCAAGCATTGCTACAAAATGTGACCTCGATGAAACTTGGCACTTAAGTAAGGGTGTAGAAAACAATAAAAAAATCTTAGCTGCTCTAAAGTGTATGCTAACTTCACAATTTCGAAAATAAAATCAAAAATTTGGTTTTTCCATTCCATGCTAGGTTCTTTTAATAATCTAGTTAAAGAATTCCATTGTATTTTATGACCAAAATCCCATGCATATTCACATATTTTTAAATATTCGAATTGTTTATTTTTAATGTATGATTGGTGTTCATTAAGTCTAATATGAAGAGATCTAGATGTTTCTCCTATATAAAATTTATTACATTCGCATTCAAATTAAAAAAACTTTTTAATAAAATAAGTGGTGTTAATATCCATAAAGAAGAGTATTTGAAGTACAAAGCCACAAGGAGTTATAGAAATGAACTAAAAGAATGTATCATAATTTGGGTACCTCGTTTCTAGGAAGAAATATCTATCTATCTATCTATCTGTGATGGGGGTGTCGATACACTGCGACCTATAAGATCTATTGTGCCCCCTACTGCTGCCCAATCGTTGAGGATGTCTCAACGATTAGAGCAGTTCCTCCAGTCCTATTGCTTTCAAAAAGTTCAGGATGTCGGTAGGCTTCAGGTTAGGTATATCTTCCTCTTCTATTTGATATTCTCCGAGGTATCGTACCCTTGGATTTTGCAGGGTAAAGCATTCTGAGAGAATGTGGATAGAGGTTTCCTCCTCTTCCTCGCAGAATCTGCATTCTTCATTGTCTACTAATCCAAGTTTCTTTAGGTGGCCTCTCAGCCGGCAGTGCCCTGTTAGGATACCCGTTAGTATTCTGAGCTTATTTTTACTTTTACTGACGCAGTCGTCAGATCTCTTCTGGTTATAGTTTCCCAGTAGTGTCTTCCCTTGTAGTCCTATCCAGTATTGGGATCTTTTGTTATTTACTTCTTTTCCAAGTTCATCAAGTATTGTACTGGTGCTTATTCCGCAGAAGGGTTCAGGTCCCAGAAATGGTGTTTCAGCCCCTTTTTTTGCGAGTACGTCTGCTATTTCATTACCCTCCACTCCAGTGTGTCCCGGAACCCATAGGAGGGTAACAGTGTTATTCTTGCCCAGTTCGTTTATATTCTCTAGGCACTCTCAAACCATCTGGGAGTTGATTTCGTGGGAGTAGGAAGAAATGAAGAAATAAATATCAAAAGAATATCTTCTGTATAATGTAGAAATTTAATTCAAATACATCTTTATTAAAATGGATGTCATGTACCTTTATAATTTCAAACCGAAGATTTGTTAATTAACTAATTATCTTTAATGGTATAACAAAGATACGACAAACTTATAGTTACAAAATTCGAACGGGATATTAAACAATTAAACATGACATATCCCTTTGTTTGATTGAAATTTCATCAGGAAGATAAGGGTTAAAAGTTTGATGGTGGTCTGTAGCTACATCTGCAATTTCAATTAAAACAAATTAAAATCAACCTAACCGGCATTTCGATTGTTCCATTGTCATAAAACAGATCCAGGAAATTTACAGAGTTGGCTTAGGCGTATTTTACAATATGTCGATATCGCGTTTTTATAAAATATCAATTTTTCCTACAAACATTTTTACAACGTTTTTACGACAGCGATAAATTCAATCTGGGCTGTGTACAGAGGAATAAAACCATCAATTCATTACAATGTTTCAAATCCATGGCAGTAGAGAAAAAGTCAATTTGTGGAAAATGTGAAAAATGTTAACAGAGTGGCCCAAAATTTTTATTTCGGGACATTGCATGTTTTACCGGGTGCTCTAAAACTATATTGAAGTATAAACTGTATTTAAATAAATTGAATATCCTATATATTATTAAAAAATTAGAAAATATAGTTCTTTTGAAATATAAGATTTTAATTTCTTAAAGAGGTTATTTTAGAAGATGTAGCCAATATTTTGTGTAAAAACGAGACACTCTGTAAAAAGGCGCATGTCACTAGATCCACTTTCATTAAAGGTTCGTTTTAACGTGACATAAAGTCGTGACTTTTTATGTCATGACAGTGAATGCACCGACATTTTATTTCATGAAAACTGAAAAAGTCACAATGTACTGTCGCAACATCGAGGTTTGATTTTTCGTGACATTTTTTTCTATCTATCTATCTGTTGACGGGGGTGTGACCTATAAGATCTATTGTGCCCCCTTCTGCTGCCCATTCGTTAAGGATGCCTCAACGAGTAGAGCAGTTCCTCCAGTCCTATTGCTGTCAAAAAGTTCAAGATGCCGGTGGGCTTCAGGTTAGGTAGATCTCCCTCTTCTATTTGGATATTCTCCGAGGTATCGTACCCTTGGATTTTGCAGCGTTATGCATTCTGAGATAATGTGGATAGAGGTTTCCTCCTCTTCCTAGCAAAATCTACATTCTTCTTCCTCTACTAATCCGAGTTTCTTTAGGTGCCCTCTCAACCTTAACCTCTTGTTTATACTTTTGCTGATGCAGTCGTCTGATCTCTTCTGGTTATAGTTTCCAAGTAGTGGCTTGGCCTGGCTCATTCCTTGTAGTCCTATCTAGTATTGGGATCTTTTTTTATTTACTTCTTTTCCAAGTTCATCAAGTATTGTACTGGTGCTTTGTCTAGAGATTTGTCTAGACTTTCGGAATATTTGGTTCCAGGCCCATATACTCCTATCCCTGTTCCTTCTGTTGTTCTGGAACCATCTGTGTACCATTTAATGGCACTTCTCTTAAGTTTTGGGATGGCGTCTTTGTCCCATTCGCGTTTGTTACTTAGCTTTGTGTTGAATTCTTTCACAAAGCTAAACTTCTTTGTCATCTCATCTTGGTGATTTCGAGGAAAGAGTCGAAACTTGCGTTTGGTGGATCCTTCTCTGGTCATTCTGTAGGTTGTCCTTATCGCTATACTCTCCATTACTATATGGAGGGGTGTAAGGCTTAGGATTACCTCCAAGGCGGCCGTTGTGCACGTTCTCTTTGTACCTGTTACGTATACGTAGGCTAGTCTTTGGATTTTCGCTAGATTTGCCTTTGTACTGGCCAGCTTACTTCTGCTGCCCCGGACTACTGCTCCATAAGTGATGGTCGGTCTCACTATTGACGTGTACATCCACTGCAGGGTCTTTGGGTTACATCCCCAGTTTTTTCCCGCAAAATTTCTGCATACCATTAAAACTACGAAAGTTTTAATGGTATGCAGAAATTTTTTTGAAGCTTCGTTCATTCTCGTGCGTTGCCGTGGCATTTTGGGACTATCATGTGGACGGACGGCGTAAACAAACAAATAGCAGGTTACGGAGGAGATACCCAAACATATTTGGGTTGATACGAAATTCAAGTAACTTCTTGGATCTTCTAAAGCAAGTTCTTTAATGACAGTATTAGATGCACCTAAAGTGTTCCTTCTGTCAATCCATTTCCTAACCCAGACCGTTTTCTTCATTTTTTTCATTTTTTAAAATTTCGCACTTGATAATTTCACTTAAAACACGTGTAGCTAAATAGTTTCAGTTGACGCCATCTTAAACTGCATAGAAATGTCATGACATAAAAAGTCACGACTTAAGTACTTTTATCTTCTTTGCGATGTTTAATTTAAAATTAGGCAAAACTCAAACTTGTCTAAAATGCGGAAATGTGATGTCGATAGCGATTACATGATTTCTTCTTTTATCGTTTTAAATACATAAAAATATTGTATCCCGTTTCTATTCTACACCTATGTCTATTGTGATTACTATAAAGTTTGTTTTTAGTCTTTTACGGAGGTAAACTCGGTTCGCTATAAATTTCAACTTAAAACCAGTAATAAAATATTCAGAATCGAATACTTGAGAATGATCATTATCTCAGTTTCTGGTTCTTCGCAAGTCTCATAAACTTAGAACAATAAAAGAAAGTGAGTAATAACGAATACTTTCCCAGATTCGAGAATCATCAAAAGTACACCGTAAAAAAGCCATAAATACAGTTCTCACTAGGCGGTAAATCCTTGCTATTAAATTATAGCCCAGAGACCGGGATAAAACAAAATAAACCGAAAATATTTTAAATAAACTAATTTATTCATTTTCTCAAATATATCCTAGACATTTTTTATGGATTAAAATTTTTTTATTGGCCATTATTATCCGATCCTGCACTGTGTGTTGGGCTGCCTACATCCTGCAACTTTGATTTCGTTATTGGAGTGAAGAGGGCGTTGGATAAAAATACACCCACTTCGTCACATTCAGTGGCTATAAGTACCCGATGCAGAGGTTGTCTACGTCTCACTGATGAGGCACAAAAATGCCGAAACCGGTCTGGGAATGACCATCTCCACAAATAACGAAATCAAAGTGTTGGTTTGGTTAAACAACCTTCCAACTCGAGTCGTGTCATTCAACGCCTGTGGGGGCTTTTGTCCCACGAGAAGTTGTTTCAATTTGGAAAATATTTTGTTGATATGCTTTTTCTAATTTCAGTTGAATATTTATTAATTTCAGCTCAATATATAGGGTGTTACGCTCCAATAAAATAAAAGCCGTCCCTTTTAGCTTACGTCAAAATTTGACCAATAAAAACTTTGCATTTGAGACGCTTGATTCATGTGATAAAAACTTGCATATAAAGAGTGTAATATTTTAGAAATTTTCGCGTTCGACAACTTTTAGGTTCGATCTCTTGCTATGAGTTTTTCAAGGGTTTTCTCATATGCAATAGGCAAATTCTAGGTCAGTTAAATTTAATGAATAATAGTTTTCCCTCCGGAAAATTAGTATGTGAGTGAAATTACAATTCATCGTAATGCATTCTACTCCGTAATATACAAAAATACAATTCTGGAATTGAAAATGATAAATTGTCTCATTATTTTGACAGTGTACCCATCCTTATTTAACAATTTCAGTTTTTAAAATATCTGCTTGCTCAAGCAGATTCTGTAATTCTACAGAGGAAATTCATCAAGCGAGGTCATATGCGGTTAAAAATAAAAATGTCTTGCTGCAGAAAGCCGATTAAGGAATCTACTGAAATTGGAAACAAAATGAATTCCTAGGATAAAAGACATGTTGTTTCCTTGGATTAATGTCATATTAGAGATATAGTTTCCTTAGGGAATATCTTGATAAGATTACTTTGCGGAATCTAGTTTTATTTTGTTCCAGAAAATTACGCTGGATATAGTTGCTATAAAAAAGCAGTCGTAAAATTAAAATCGAAATCAATGTTGAAATAAAAATTGTAGAGCATTAAATTCCATTGAACAAAGGTCTGAAAATGATCCGTCAAATAGAGCGTATTTCAACGGATTTTGAAAAAATTAAGTTTGTCCTATTTCAAGTGCATATATTTACATTATGGTCAATCGTGCACTAATTTTTTATATGAGAAAACTTATAGGCGAGTTGATTATCTTTCTATCCGCTATCTGGTTTTAAAAATCTATATAATTATGTTATTTTATTACATACTTATGTTGAAGATATTATGTCGACGTCATCAAGCTCTCCGTCGGTTTGACTAATTATCTCAAAAGTTTCGTCTTCTTCTTCTTCGCCTGTATCATAAGTTAGTTCAAGCACATTTGAACATGTGACCCCGCTGCAGTTCTTGCAAATAGTTGAACATTTCAACCCTACCTTTCTACAGGAACAAGCACCCGTGCAATCCTTTTTGCATGAACAGGAAACAACTTTGAGCAATGATTTAGGTGCGCCAGACCATGAGCGGGACGCCCCTATTCCCATTATTCTGGATTTTTTTTATTTCCGTATTTGATGATAACATCGTTGTGAGTGTTGGCGAGCGGCATCTTGTGTTGGTGCTAATCTAGATAAATTGAATTTTATTTTTGTTGCCGATTTTGTAAATAATCTATATCGCAATGTGTCGAGGATTTTTTCGCAGCTGATTTCACAATCGTACAATGATATAAATATCTTTTCTCTTGTCGTAAAAATGTCTTGAACTGTTGCATCTGGCTTGTTAGACAATCCAGAAATTTTATCTATTTCTGGAAATTTCTCCAAGGCAGTGAAACACGTTAACTTTCCTAGACCAAACAGTCAGGAAGTTGTATCACACCCAGTATAGGCATGGGCGAGAAGAAGACTTTTGGCGTCATACTTAAACGAACTAGTTGAAAACAACTTATCTGCAACAGTTCCTCTTCCAGGTTTATTACAAAAAAAATATGATTGCCCCAGTCCTGTCATCAGAACAAGCAGATCTACATCTTCTCCAACAATGATTATTTTGTCGAATTCCTGTGATTTTAAAAGAGTAACGGTCACTACCAATACATCAGCATCCTCTTCTGCTTGTTGCATTTCAATGCCACACTGTGCTAATTCATTTTTTAGCAGTTCTATCAACCGATCCTTATTGTTGTCATTTCCCAAGAACTTGTCTTGTGCAACTTGATTTATTATGTTACTTTTGACAACTACGTCAGCAGACCTATGGACTTTAGAACGACGTAATCTTTCTGAACTTTTTGTTCCACTTTGTACAGGATGAGATGGATATTCATCAAATATTAGTGCTTTAGATCCGTAGTGTCTTTTCAGGTAAGAATAGTAACTCTTGACAATGTCAGAGTATGAAGCATTTCTAAGCCAAATAGGATTATGTAAGAGATATCTTGGTTTTTTACGGTAAAAGCGCTATATAAAGCAGATTTGGTCCCTTTCCGCATTCCTTCTTCCGTGAACATTGAATAAATCGGGTAGGGTGTTAATTCATAGGTGAATAACATTTCCAAGTCTTTATCAGTCTGTTTGGCAATACAGACTCTTTGAAAAAATGTCAACGGATCACCAGCTACAACTTATATCTGAGTATTACACTAATTCAGCTATACTATGCATTACAAGACTACCTACCATGTTTGTTCTGTAAATTCTCGTGTATTTTCGGCAATTCTCAATAGATTTTTGAAACCAAATAGTAGATAGAAAGATAATTAAGTTGCCTACAAGTTTTCTCATATAATTAGTGCACGATTGACCATAAGAGACCATATTAAAAGTACAGAAGTTATAGAACACTTTAATTTGGTACTTGTTTAAGAAAATATGGAAAGTAGAAACTTGGGTGGATGTGACTTGTGACAAAGATAACAAATGACAGAAAAGTCAAGACAACTTGGAATGACAAACGAAGAAAAAGAGGGCGCCTTGCAAGAACTTGGACTATGACCAACTTTATTAAATTGGTTTTTCTATATGATTATGATAAAAAAGACACTGCACACTAAAATCTCTTTTAATAATTTTTATTGTGCTTCAGTATTTATACATGTTTCCATCTGCTATGATCTGATTTAGTTTTCTAACTCGGTATTTCTAGTGTTAGTTTACTTAACACTTTACAACTTTCCATAAAATTCCAGAATTCGAAACAATCTTTGTAGAATATTCAGCAGAATATGTTTTATATTTCACTCCAAGAATTCCAAAAAGGACATCAAATATTCATGAAAATAAAATTTAATATAGCAAGTTTCGCTTCTATTTTCGAATTCCGAGCTTCGAGAGAATTTTTAAGTAACTTCCTTTTTATGTACATGTTTTCAGTTTTATACTAGCGAATATTCAACAGCATATAAACTAAATAATTCATCAAGTACTAAATGAAATGATTGTTTTTACTTATTTTTTATTTGGTGTTGAGTGTTGTTTATTATTTAAAATTGCAGCGATAAAGTTGAGAACGTAAACTTTTCAAACTATTTCTTTTAAAACAAGTAACTTGTGATTTCGTTGAGTTTTCTTAGACGGTTTTTTATTGTTAGTTTACTTTTCAGCATTTCTTAAAACTCGAGAATTTTACCTACAGAGTTACCGCAGTGAACGGCTTAATATTGTATGAAATATTATAATGAAGAGAAATAATAAATGAAAATACTTTTTCTTGAGGCTTCTTCAGTGGCTTTTCTTGATTTTTACGAAGTAAAATGTTTCTCCACGGCCACTACTGAATGTAGTTATTCTGAAACCACTTATAATAACAAAAAAGAAACGTTCTCGCTCTTAAGATTGAAAGAAAATTCTGAAACACTTGTCTCTTATGTATTTTATACGTATTTCATTCTTGCTATAGTGTTAGAATGTTCATTCTGTAACACCTAGCTGTAAATATGACGTCCGCACAGTCTGTTAAGCCAATTTGTCATATCATAAATAGAATATTTGCTTCCAGTAAAGTTCCGGGTGAATTTGTTGTTGTTGTTGTTTGTTAATTTTAACGTCTCTTTTCTGACCTAATGGCCTAAACTGGACTACAGCTTATCGTGGGCTCCGAACCACGGTCCTCAATCACCTTAAACCCAGGACTATGCCTTTGTCATGCGGGTGATCTACCGACTAACAAGTGTGTAATTGTGTCACCAACCCCTATCAGTTCAACGAGATATCCGATCTCATCCGGCCTGTTTACCGGCGTGAATGAAACTGCGTATGACACAAATACCTTTTTGCACTTACCAAAAGTCTTATCTGACTTTAATTCTACTTCAATACGGCAGGATTCGAACCTACTCCCCGAACACTGACTAAGCTGAATCGGCAGACGCCTTACCAACTAGGCCACCGTGTCCGGTTCCAGGTGAATTTAAAATCGCAGTTGTTACACCCATACATAAAAAAGGAGAAATAAAAAATATAAATAATTACAGGCCGATCTCAGTAATAACTGTACTAGCTGAAATATTTAAAAAAGCATTAAAAACAGAGTATCTAAATTTTTTAATGATTGTAATATCATATCAGAAATACAATTTGGTTTTAGAGAAGGTTTATCAACAAATGATGCTATAGGAAATCTTGTTTCTGAAATAACTAAATGCTTGGATATTAACAAACCTGTACTATGCGTTTTTCTTACCTTGCCAAAGCCTTCGACGCAGATGTTGGAGGTTTTGGATGCTGCAGGTATTCGTGGAGAACATAAAAAATTATTTTCTGACTATTTATCAAATAGAAGACAAGTGGTAAAGATATACAACACATTTAGCAAAGAATAAATAGTTAACTACGGTTTACCACAAGGGACTGTTTTAGGACCAATTTTAGGCAATTATTTAGTTTTGCAGATGACACTGCCGTTTTATACAGCGACACTGATTGGGATCGTTTAAAAAATAATGGAGAATCAGATTTATATAAAATTTTTGATTGGTTTAAACACAAATTACTAACTGTAAATTATGAGAAAACGTTTTTTATGCCTTTTTCAAATAATTCTAGATGTCTCCCCACATATCAGTCTTTAACTATACAAAATAATTATAAAAAAATATTATTAAAATCAAATACTAGTTTTAAATATTTAGGAGTTACTATAGACTCATATTTAAGATGGGATATACATATTGAAAATGTAACTAAATTACTAAGACAACTTTTATACTGTTTTAAATATTTAAAAAAATGTATGGACCAAACACATTTAAAAATACTGTACTATTCTTTAGTTGAATCAAGACTTCGCTACGCTATACTGAGTTGGGGCGGTGCTGCATTTTGCTACCTAACTCCAAAGTTACTCCAAAAAAATTACTCTCGCGAAAAATTTATGACGATTATAAATTCTATCGATTTGATAAAAGATATATTTAAAAAATATATCATTTTATTAGGAAGGAATGAAGATTTTTACTGAAGAAACCGTTAAATATTTTTTAGAAAATGCTCCAGATGAGAGATATTTAGCTACAAAGGTAATAAAAATTTTAAATTTTATATTAATTTTCATAAGATTCAATTATAGATCACCCTCATCATTGGTGTTTCAGGAGCTTGTCGCAAAGGTGAACTGTATAATATTAACATTTTTGACAGGCCAAAAATTTGTAAATACGGTTTTATTGCCATAATGTGAACTCTTTTTGTTTGATTTTACTCTTTCTACTTGCTTTTAATAACAAGATCAACGTGTAGATATAGTGGATGTGTATCTTCATTACCGCCCGAACGCTTGCAGTTTTCTGCTTGAAATTTAAGCTGCTCCATCACCGACAATGAGTTGTCGGGAATTTGACCCACATTTAGACCAAACAACGTCGAACCTGCCGTTATAGACGCTTCCATCATTTACTTCATCTACTAAACAAGAGCTCTCTCAGTTCAAACCAAATTAACTCAGGGCCGGAGTTTCGATCATAATTTAGATTTTATTTTGTGGCACGTAACTCGGTTCAAATCTGTTTTAATTAAAAGTAAAGTAACTACAAGATTTTGGGACAGATTTTTCCTGAAATTCTACACTATATCATCTTTTATCGATAAATTTATTTTCTATTGGATTAGTGCAAACATCTCAAGACAAAACATTTTGTATTAACTGTTTAAAGCTTACCTAGAAAATAGAAATCAGCATGTGCGTGCGAATGGTGAGGATTCTTCAAATCTTCCAATATGCAGTGGAGAACCTCAAGGTTCAGTATTAGGTGCAATTTTATTTTTATTATTCATCAACTATATCACAGACTTAAAAATAAGTGATAGAATTACTTTATTTGCCGATGACACGAGCGTAACCTGGAATATTTCTGATATACAGACGTTACAATCTAGCATAAGCAAAGATCTAGTAACCATCAAGTCCTGGTCTGACTCGAATGGGCTTTGTTTCAACACCAGTAAAACCGTAGGTACTTTACAGTCTATATCTTTAAGCAATAATCCGATTCTAACGTAAACTCGATTAAGTTTTTAGGCCTTTATATAGTCAATTTCCTAAAATGGTCTACTCATAAAGATACCTTGGCAAAAAATTTATCCTCTGCGTATTTTGATGCATTACTGCATTAATAACCTACTTTTCCTTGTTCGAATCTCACCTTCGCTATGGTTTGCCGTTCTTGGGTTCTTGCAGCTTATACCACTTCGAATCTCTTTTATATTTGGTTTAAGTAGTAGGACACATTGTGAAAACTACTTTAAAAATTTCAAAAATTTTAACACTTACTGCTCTATTGATCTTTGAATCCGTCTGCTTAATTCGCAAGCACATTCAAAATGTATCGGATATGATGTGATGTTTATTTAACTGTACCCAGCTCTGACCTAAAAAATTCCATTACCTACAATGCCAAAAAATTGTATAATAACCTTCCGGTACAGTTAAAATCTATACGTTGCGAAAAATTAAAACGTTATTATTATTATCCGAGTAATTAACTAATTCATATCATTAAAAAAATAAGATTGTTGTACATATAATAATCGTCATTTATAATGTAAATATCTTTGAATAAAAAATTTTGCTTATTAAACAAACTTTTATTAGTTTAAAGCAATTTCCTAATCTATGTGCCTCCACCATTTTTAAAATTTTGGTGAACACTCTCTGGAAGTTAATGCTTTTAAAATTTTGGTGGATGAACTAAATTTATTTTTAATTCTTTAATAATAATATTCCATATAATGCAAAATTAAACTGAGATAGTAAATGTATTCAATTTACGTCGGCGCATTGATTTACCGAAATGTGCAATAGAAATTTAAAAAATACCGGTTTTTCATTATTTGACCCGAAAAAATGCAATTCTATGCAAATTCAAACGGCCATATCTCGTTACAGACAAGAGATAAAAAAATGGAAATTATTGGGAAGACATTTTTCAAAAATCAATACTTTTCACGCTATTGGCCAAAAATTGAAAATGTCTTATAAAAAACAAAAATTTTGCTCAACATTAACAGACCAAAGCTTAAAAAATAATTATCCCATAGGGCTAAAAACTTTTAGAAATGTACGATTTTTGTGGTGAAAATCGTAATTTTCTACGCCTTCGGGTGGGGTTTATTTTCAAGAAAAATTGTATTTAACATTAATTCATTAAAAAAGGACAATTTACTGATTGTGCAAGTTTTTTTATTTTTTTTCTCACTTTTTGATGAGATTTTCATGAGAAAACTGTATTTTTATGTCAAGTTTTTTACGACAAAATTTATTTTTTTTGCAAAAATAGTTTTCTCTTAGCTTAATCGAATATCTGATGCTATTCTTGGGGTATATTATTTTATTTTTAAATATTCTAAACTGCTGATTCTATATGAGCTTATGGCCATAAATAATTCCAATTACCAACTACCACTACAACTATGTAAAGTTCAATTTAGACAATGTAACATTTACGGGAAAATTCAACTGGTACAAACGCTGAAATATAGAAACTTGTTTAATTAAATCAACGTCAGCCATAAAGATAATAAATCTAATATAAAATCTGCCCTGTTATATTAAATTTCATACATCAACTTAACGTAATAAAAGCCAGAAAACTGAATATGGAATTAAACCTTGACGTTTATAATACATCGTTGCTTTTGCAAGTACTAATTTTGGCTACAAATTTACCTTACATAACATTTTATTTCCCCTCATGTTTACGATATCCGCTATAATTAATATCAAATATTTATGGTTTTAGTAATCATGCTCGAATCGTTACTAAACATATTAAATTATTTATTGGATAATATATTTTGGAATGGTTATTTCGTTCCTACGAAGAAAAAGTAAATTAATTTTCATGAATTCTCTAATATAAATGCACCTACAAAGAATGTAGTCTAAAGAACATAATTAATTTCTACGTATGTATGTATGATTATCATTTAAATTTAATTTATCTATACAGGGTCCTGTAACAGTAGCGCCGTGTTCCATATCTGTATTTAGGAAAGAGATAGGAATAGAATTTTCTGTAATGTTACCTTATTGATCGATCTCGACAAAATAAAAAAAAATTTAGTCAGTTCAATTTTGTTTTTTTAAATGGTAAGCTGTATTTTTATCACTTTTTCGGTTTCTACATGAAAAATAAAAAATACTTTATGCATAAAAATTTGCAGAATCTTCCTTATTTAAAATACACCCTGTATATTATCGATCCATAAGAAGTGCCAACAAAGGCTCCACAAATTTCATCAAGTATTCCCTATGGCTAAGTTCACTAGTTTTTCTTAAAACAGCTCTTTTTTTAGAAAAATGGCAAATATTCATATTTTTACGCTATAATCTGAATAAACGACTTTTTTGACGACTGATAATAATATACAAACGACTGACAAGAATATTAGACCAGTGCAGATAATTTTTGAAACCAAATAAAATAATAGTAGGATGAAACTCATTGGAAAAGGAAGAGAATATGACAAAAATAATTTACAGGCGCTCTGGGGTCGGAAGTGGAAGGGGGGAGTTTTTAAGGGTAGAAAACTGTTTATCTCGATTTCCGGCAAAACTACAAAAAAAGTTAAATGGCAAAGTTGTAGGTAATAAAAAGATCTACAACTTTTCTATTTACACTTTTTTCGCATAACCTCAAAATTTATGTGAAAAATTCAAATAATCAAGTTTTTGTTTTTTTATTTTTATTTTTTACAAAAAAATTTTTTTTTCACGAAATTTTGTGTTAACTTACCTTTTTATGTCCCAAACACTTCAATCGAAACTTCACACGTCAAAATATCTGCTTTTTTTAAAAACTCGGTGGGCTTTTTGTTCGTTGAAAACTCTACTTTTTGATGGTGTAAAAAAATGTACATTACTATGGTAAATGTTCTCAAAAAATGCAAATAAGAAACGAGGAAAACTCCGAATTTCTTTTTTTTAAATCATCATGTACAATTTTGAGCTATTTATTTAAATTTATACTTTTTCGATTGAAAATTAGACTGCTTTTTCGATATTAAGTCAAAATAAGGTTAAAAAAATAAATATTTTAAAACAAAAAAATTACATAAAAAGGCAAGTTAGCACAAAATGTCGTGAAAAAAAAAATTTTTTGTAAAAGATAAAAATAAAAAACCAAAAACTTGGTCATTTGAATTTTTCACATAAATTTTGAGGTTATGTGAAAAAAGTGTAAATACAAAAGTTGTAGATCTTTTTATTACCTACAACTTTGCCATTTAACTTTTTTCCATAGGACTTGTAGTTTTGGCGGAAATCGAGATAAACAGTTTTCTACCCATCAAAACTCCCCCCTTCCACTTCCGACCCCAGAGCGCCAGTAAAATTATTTCTCCATTCATGTTCCTTTTCCAATGGGTTTCATCCTACTATTATTTTATTTCAATTTTTACCATTTTCAAAGCTATTTGCACTGGTCTATATACAAATGACTGATAAGAAATAAGAATACAAAAGATATCTTGTTTCAATTATGTACATTATAAGGTGTATAGTTTTTCTTAAAAAAGTTTTATTTCGGAAAATGGCAATTCTTCGTATTTCACCGCGATATTATCAATGAATGATTTTTTTTAGTGTGAAATCCATTGTGACGGCTGTGATCTACAGATTTTTTATGTTTGTAACACATTTCTCTAAATGGAACACCTTCTAATTTCTTCGTTTGATGCATAGTTTTTGTACAACTTTAAAATATTGCCCAATTACCTGTTTGCTAGATAAACAAGTTGTGATTTTTTTTGGAAATCAAGTAGTCTGGCAAATGACAGATAAATCTTTAGTGAATCGTGAAGTTGCATTTTCGATATACTTAATTTCATCAGGATGTTGATTTCAAAAACTGATTTGATTGATATGATTTTCATATTACGTGAATCAGACAGGAATTGTTTATTAGCAACTTTAATTAAACTTTAAATAAATAAATAAATAAATTCCTGGAACTTAAGCTCAGACTTTAATTTATGAATATACACCAATACATGAAAAAAATATTTGTTTGGACACTTTATAATGTACATAATTGAAACAAGATACCTTTGTATATCCTTATCAGTCGTTTGTATTTTCTTATCAGTCGTCAAATAGTCGTTTATTGAGATTATAGCGTAACAATTTGAATATTTGCCATTTTTCTAAAAAACCAGCTGTTTTAAGAAAAACTAGTAGGGAATACTTGATGAAATTTGTAGAGCCTTTGTTGGCGCTTCTTATTGATAGATAATATACAGGGTGTTCTATTTGAAATAAGGAAGATTCTAGAAATTTTTATTGACAATGTGTGGCAAGCTGTTTTTCATACCCTGTATATCACAGGTCGATTTCAGATACATCGTTTGAGAGTGACCAAAAATAAATATTATTGGGACTTCGCATAACTTCATAATTTCAAATATTCTTAGTGACGAATATTGGAAAAAAACTTGTCATGCTAAAACTCTCGAAAACCGTCAATATTTTCGAAATATAAATAAACATGCATAAAGTATCTTTTATTTTTCATGTAGAAACCGAAAAAGTGATAAATAATACAGGTTGTCATTTAAAAAAACAAAGTTGGGCCCGCCCAGAAAAAATTGAAGACCCTGTGTGACTGTATTTTCTCTTTCCTGAATAGAGATATGGAACACGGCGCCACTGTCGCAGAACCATGTATATCGACGCCGTAGCACCAGTAAAGAAAGTATCTTGGCCGTTCAGAAATAACTATAGAATTGGTTTTGTTTTCAGTTCTGAAAATAAAAATAATTATTAGTCCTAAAGCTACAAAATGGATTCAGAAATAAATGTCCAACAAACTCTCGCAAGAAATACACACGATACAATTTTCTTCGACGAACAAAAATAGTCTAATTTTCAATAATTTTGCATTTTAGTCTAAATAATAAATATTATTTCACCTCTTTCAATGCAATATAATGTATAATCAATCATTTGAATCAAATAATATCATTAATTTCCAGACTTCAATATCTTTAGAATCCAAGACTCTCTGACGTCAGAGGTGCATCATCTCCTGCAACTTCCGCTATTATTAGTTTAGTCTCTTTCTTTCAAAAGTAAACTTTTCGAAATTCGTTATATGCCATTCCGGATAATGAGGTAGATTTCTTTTCTTGCATAGTCAGCAATGGATACAGGACCGGCGCCAGAATCACTGTCTGCCTCAGTCTTCAGAAATAGTAATAAAAAACAACGATACAGTACAGTCCAGCCAGAAAAAACCAAGTCTGCTTTAGGAGCACCAGTGATATAAACCAAAGTCAAAAAATAGGCCTATTTTTTAGCCCAGTGGGGGACTGATAATAATTATTTGATTGTACAGATTGTAAAAAAGTTCCTGACGTACTGGGCCAGTCCAACTCTGTTTAATGGCTTTTAGATTTAGAAAAAAAGGACTATTAATGTCATTTTAACCCATTCTACCCGCTCCCTTGTTGTTTAATTCATAGATATTTTTATAAAATATTCGTTAATTGATTTGAGCAGTGTATTTATACTACATCGATCGAAATGAACGCGATGTGGAAATTGGCAGGAAATGAGTGAGTTTATTTTATGCTAATTATCTTAACAATATTTCCCATCAAATTAGTATTCTGCACTGGGCCAGAATGACGCAATTTATGGACACCCAGTTCAGGGCTCGAAATTATAATTTATTGAAATAATTAAAAGCTACGGATAGGAATCAGAGAGAGAATTTTTTTATAGATTTTAATATGGTTAGATCCATTGAAACTGAATTAGGAAGAATCCTTGTTAAGGAAAAGAAAGTTAACAGGAGTTTAATCCCTACAGTAAAGCTGAAGTTAAGTTATTCTTTGATTCACCTAAATCTTATACTTTTCAAAAACTTCCGGACTATAGATTTTTCGATAACTTATTTAGAAATAGCAAATCTTCTAAAATATTTGAATTAAAAATTCATTTAGAAATTAAAAATTTCGCGAGGAAACGCCGCGATATAAAAAGCCGTCCTGCAAATATTCTAAATTCTTGGCAGTGAGAAATTTCATTCTTATTTTTTTTTTCATTCTTTTATTTTCAGTATTTTCTGTCATACTCTGGAAAAGTTTGAGTTTATTTGGAAAATAATAAAATATAACTTTCAATTTTAATAAAGTGATTTGAGATGAAAAATTTAAATAACTAATGAGAATGACGAAACGAATTTTCCTAATTTCAGCTGTTTCGTCCAGCCTTGATTGCGTGTATTGTTCAGATTTAATAGGAACTTGTAAAGGGATTAGTTGACTCTCCTGCCAAAGATGTGTGGTTGTATGCATAGTATGTTAAAGCTGCACACAATGTTGTGCAATTATTCAAAGTAACTACAAATTGGTGGTAAACCTACAAAGGCCCAACAGGCGTGTAATTAATGAAGGAATTTGCATCACATCACCTAGTTGACATAAATAAATGAATGCAAATAAATATACTGTGTTTATTCAAAGACAAAAATAACTTGAGTAACAATAAAAAGTTTGAATTAATGGTTTTGTATTACCCTGTATTCCTCTTATTTTTTTTCGGTCCTAACATCGTTATTAAAAATTTTCTCAGGTCATCAAGAAAAGGCCGAGACAATCAAGAATTTGAAATAATATATTTAAAAGTTTTAAATACAATAATATAGATATATACTAACCAACCATATAAAATAATTTAAACGAAAATTAATATTTCCTCGACTTTATTTATCTGGTACATTTTCTGGCATGTATCCAAGTAGATGCGGGAAATATGGAAAACAACAATAAATGTAGTCATATATCATGTACTAAAAAAACTATGAATACTTTGTTGGATTCAGTTTTCTGACATATATGGAAGTTTTATTAGTATAGTAGAAATAATTTTATGGGAACTTTACTACGAATTTAAAGTGACAACTCGAATAAAAAATAGACGCAATTTTCAATTTATTATATTTTTCTTACCAAATCTAACAAACAGGGGTATGTTTAGAGTACCTCAAGGTACAATCCTTAGACTCCTTTGTGCATTTCTCTCTCGCGAGTTTGACTTTTGTTTTATTTTGAAGCATCTGTACTAAAAAATTTGATTTCAGGAAATTGTACATATATGTAAATAAGTTAATGATTTATGCCACATATATTTGAATAAATTATAATGGAATTAAAATCTAGAAGCCAGAATTCCTAATTAAATCGGCGAGAGTGAAAATTAAGAACTTACTCTTTCGTAACCGTAGCAATTACCAAATGTTTCAGGAAACCAGATACTGATATCAAATTCTAAGAGAAGAGACAAAGACGCTGACGTCTCTAAAGGGGGAAACCCAAAGTGATTAAATTGTCATTAAATTCTAATCAAATCAGTCATCCTTCCGACTTTAACAAACGGATTTCTCGATATCAAACTTGATAAATGAAGGGATAAACAAAAATGTATATTGGAAGGCGATCCGGAATTGGGCCAAGGGATAGACTTTGTGACAAATTAGGGACTACTTATATTCAATTTGATTAGTAACAGTCCAAATCAATCCCATACACTTTATTATGATTAAAGACGACTAGTTTCGGTTTATGCAGCCGTCATTAGGGCTGGAATGATTTTTAAAAATAGAAGATTATAAGGTTATACCTGGTGTTTCATTGGAAGAGGGCAAGATTTTAACAGTGGATAGGAGTCACTGGGGTGATTCCAAATTACCCATATTTTATGGGTCTCCAGTCCCTTACAGCTGAGATACAGAGTGTTTTGTACATTTTGGTCATTTCTTCATTGCCTCCTGTGCTTTTAACCACTCTGTATAATTTTATAATATTTGGAACACATACACTCTATACCTTAACAAATTAATTAAGATATTATTAATATTGAAAATCCAGGCCCGGGTTCACTAAAAGTTGACAAATTCGTTCCGCTGATAAACAACACCCTGTATGTTAAATTTTCAAAAATATTTTACCATATCTAAAAAGAGGACAAAAAATTGAATTTAAGGATATACTTTTTATTTTTGCACATATGATTTTACTACTCATAAATAGTTAAGATTTCTTACATTTTTGGAGCACCAACTTGCTTAATTAATCCTATTAAGTTGTAATCAATATTATTTGGCCTAATTAACTATATGGTTTAAAAATATGTTATACCAAAATTTTTTATAGTCATCTAGGCCTATGAAACCAGATTTACAGGACCGTACTAGGAACTAAGTGTCTCATTGGATTTACCTATACAACACCCATTTTGAATATTAATATCTCAATTAATTAAGATACATAGAGTATGTGTACCAAGTATTATAAAATTATACAGAGTGGTTAAAATCACAGGAGGCAATGAAGAAATGACCAAAACGTACAAAACCCTCTGTATCCCATCTATAAGGGACTGTAGACCCATACAATATGGGTTATTTGGAATCACCTCAGTGACTCCTATCCACTGTTAAAATCTTGCCCTCTCCCAATGAAACACTCTATATAGAACAATGCGAACTTAATATAAAAATTCCGTGGTCGATTAAAATTGTCATATGAGGTAGTGTGTCAAAAGAAAACTAAAATGAATAAACTTTCAAATTTGATGTGAGATAGTACATTTACTGAGTGCTATATTGTTTCCAACGCTCTCGGTGAGATATTTTTGATTCTTGAACAAAATATAAGTTTGTGCTGCCACGAGTTTTTGGAACACCCTGTATAATCAAAATGTGAACTAAGGAACTGTACTAGCTCACATGAAATTGGAAAGTTCGTTTGGTATTTCAAACATTGCATGTTTTTTATAAAAGTTTGGGACACACCGAATTCTGTAACAGAGCCAAAATGTTTTGTTAAAATCAGATAATTTCAATATAAATCACACTAGAAGATTTTTCTGTTATCCTTTTGACCTTTTTCTCGACGACACATAGATAAAGTTGTTCCTTGGCAAACCTGGAAAACCTGGATACTGCGGTTTATATTTAGTGAGTTCAGTGACGTCGTTAAATTATTTTTTAACGGAAATGGTTTTTACGGTACAAAGTATTCTCCTCATATACTTATATAACAATAAAAAACATGCATATAGATAGTACACTGCAATACATAATGTTGTAGATGGCAGATATATATTCATCAGAACTATAAAAACAGTTTTTTGTTAGAAACTCTTTGATGCATCATGCACCTCACTGTGTCAAGAAGGACATTATATAAACTATAATAATTGAGAGAGTTCTTTTTATACTGACATCAAGTCTAAACCTTTGAAGTCTGACCAGCGATGCATGACTGGTGTTATATCGTGAATATCTGACTGTAAACAGAGAGAATATTTTTGACTATGGATTTGAATTAGTGTGTGTTATAGCCTTTTTTTTTTAAGTCTAAAAACTCTTATAGAATCAGTGGAACTCCCCGCATAGGACAGTGCCATATGAGTGAAAAAGAGAAAAACATGTATTGGCCTCTGTTTTCCAGGTACGATTTTATCAATGAGGGAGGTTCCCCTCTGACTCTATAGTAGTTGAGTTTCTCAATCAAAATATCGTGAGAAACACAGTCGAAGGCCTTGGTGAGATCACAGATATTTGATGGACTCTTGGCTACAGTTTTTCGTGTCTTCGATTTTTACCGTGATGTTCTTCAGTTTTCTCACCGCAGCCAGTTACACGGGATACTATCTGCGGCCCTTTGAAGTAATTCAGAAACGTTTCTTCGTGTAATTTTAAATGAACCTATACTCTGGTGACATTCTTTATAAAGAATCGAGATCTTTGAAAATAAAGCAACTACAAAAAATTCACAAATATTGCGTCAATATGCGATCTACCTGACCTACACGCCGTTTGATATTAAATAAAAAATCAATAAATAAACTTTAGTAATTTGTACGGATCCAAAACTGTATTGATATTGATTCTATATATTTTTGCAAACTTTTAACGCTGTACCTACTTCAAGCGGAATAAATGTATTATTTTTAAATATATACTATATTTAATTCTGTAAACCTTTTTTGGATTAAGAGAACCGTCACTGAAAGGGTCGAGAAAAAAGGTAAACTAGTATTACGGTTCCAACATTTGGAAAATTCATTTCTACCTATAGTTCCCTTGGGATATTTCACAGCTGTTCTAAACTTTTATTTATTCTTTTTTCGAATTTTCTACCATAGCCGAAAAACATAAGCAAATATGCGCTGGTAGCGAATATTTACTTTAAATTACTGGAATTGTTTTCTAACGTTTGTTTACTTTATTCGTACTGAAAGGGAATGCATAAATATTGAAAATATCATTTTTAAAGATCTCTGTCGACGAAAAAAAAATCTCGTTATTATTACTAATAATAAATAATAAATAAAAACGTTTATTAGAATAATAAATAAATACAGAATAGGTATACAAACATTTCAGTATGCTAATAAACGGAAAAGAAATACCACAGATGGAATACTAACAAAAATATTTCTTTTGCGTTGTGAGATGTAAGTAATATAGATAAATAAAATTAAAGATAATCCAAAATCGAGTACAATATAATTGTTTTTATCGGGTGAGTTTTCGCCATATATGTATGCTACATTCATAATGATGGTTTGACAAACAATCTGAGTGTTTTTTCATTTACTTCTAGTTTATTATATCATGGATTGTTTTTCTTGTTGTATGACTACAAAATTCAGGTCTTTAATAAACATTGTTGAATTTTATATAGCTTTTTTTTACTTATTTATTTTGTTTTCATACCTGGTCACTTAATATTTTCGTAGAATGACATTGACAAATCCACATTATTTTAGGAAGTACTAACTTTACGTGTTGAAAATGAATGACAATATGACATTTAGTTCACAAGTTATAATAGTTTTAGTGAAGCTTCTTATTGAGTGAGTGAGTAGTTATGTTCTTTATTCATTACATTAATTCAAACTCAAAGCATAACTTGGGCCAAACAAACAAGGTTTAACTTTAGGTGGGCCGCAAAAAAAAACAATTTTTTTAGAAACTTAGGTTTATTTCGAATAATACATTATAATATTCTATTCTGTTGATGGGGTGTCGATACACTGCGACCTGTAAGATCTATTGTGCTCCCTTCTGCTACACATTCGTTAAGGATATCTCAACGATTAGAGCAGTTCCTCCAGTCCTATTGATTGTCGGTAGGCTTCAGGTTAGTTAGATCTCCATCTTCTATTTGATATTCTCCGAGGTGTCATACCCTTGGATTTTGCAGTGTTATGCATTCTGAGAGAATGTTGATAGAGGTTTCCTTCTCTTCCTCGCAAAATCTGCATCCTTTTTCCTCTACTAATCCGAATTTCTTTAGGTGCCCTCTCAACCGGCATTGCCCTGCTAGGATACCCGTTAGTATTCTGAGCTTGTTTGTACTTTTTCTGATGCAGTCACCTGATCTCTTCTGGTTATAGTCTCCCAGTAGTGTCTTGGCCTGCCTCATTCCTTGTAGTCCTATCCAGTATTGAGATCTTTCTTATTTACTTCTTTTTTAAATTGATCAAGTATTATACTGGTGCTTATTCCGCAAAAGCCTTCAGGTGCCAGAAATGGTGTTTCATCCCCTTTTTTGCTATTTCATTACCCTTCACTCCACTTCTCTGTTACTATCCAGTTGTTATTCTGCGTCGGTTTGTTATTTTATTACATATTATTCTGTGCCGATATATTGGCATCAAAAATGTTGATTATACGTTACTGTCTTATTACTGTTTTACTTTGTAAATGAATAATAAAAAATTGAGTATTGAAAAGCAAACAATAAAATCAAAAAATATTTTAAAAGTTTCTTAAAGTTCACTAAAACTGAAAGAGTAAAACATCACATTTCTTCTATTTTATTATGCCTTGTTTCAAAATAACTAAGAATCAACTCAGTTCGTTGAAGCTTAATAGATCTAAACAAATTTTCTAAAGTTTGAAGTTCTAAAACTTTATACAATATAATCTAAACTGTTGGTAACTTCCTGCTTGAAAAGTTTACATTAATTATGTTAAACATTCTATTCTGGTACTATCTCGGATGTCCCTTTTGAACTATTTTGTTCTCGTAAATTATGTTTTATATTAACTAATTTACTTTTCGTTGAACAAAAAGGAATAATCGGTTACTGGGCTCACTATGTTGATTTGGAAGTGTTAAAATTGATGATGGCAAAATTTAATTACAAATAATCCCTTCTTCCGATACAAAAACGTACAAATTTCCATATTTGATGACGTATCAAATTTCAAAATAAAAGAAAACGCCAAAAATAACTGTTTTCGGAAGATTTTCTTATTATCTTTAGCAAAACGAGACTTATTTTACGATTCTTATAGATAAAGAACAGGAATATTATTATACATTTGGAGAAAATTTTTAACAATAATTTATAATTTAAAATTGTATGAATTAGTATTACAATTATGGTATCTTTTTCCTGTTAATCTAAAGAAAAAATATTATATTTCTATCTAACATTGAAACAATATTTATAATACATGTAAAATGTAAATGAAAGTCCATAATTGGTATATATATTCACCAAAAGGTATCATTACTTACTAGATAACATAAAAGGAAAGTTAGCTTTCCGCCTATATCCTATCCTAAAGTGATTTTTAATTGTTTTAGTTACGCCTTACGACGAGCAAACCGTAAACTCACATTCAACATTAAATTTATGGCGGGAACAAACTTGTTCCTAATTTATCCTTGGTTTTACAGGGTATTTCGTAGGTACAGCGAGATATTTTAAAGATAGGTAGATGTCACATGGGGGATTCTAAATAAGTGCAATAATTGGTGCAACACGAAACAAAATGAAATGTGTGAACATCATTTGACTTGAATTCAAGTGCTTCAAGTCCCCAACTTGAAAGCAAAAGTTAACATGGTCTCTACTTCTACTTGAAACTTGAAAGCACCTTTCAAGTTACTTCAATTGCAATTTGTTTCATGTTGCACCAATTATTGCACTTGAATTCAAGTAACTTGTAAAGTCTGAACGAGCCTTTATACAGACAACGCTCGTACTGGGAATTAAAGAGATCGCACTGTTTCCAGTCGAATGAAACGAACATGTAATCAGAAAATTAATTTGGAAAATTCTTATTACACTTGTTGAATTGTATATTCTTTAAGAACGACTTTGTATAAAAAGTTGTCTTTTCATTGTTCGTATTTTTTCGTTTTCAATATAACACAAGCTTCACAAATTCACAAAGGAACATCTTGTTTTCGATATTCAAATCACGAATTTGCACGTGTTTGAACAGAAATAAAAAATCTATCATTCGCAGTTTATTACACACTTCTTTGAAATCGGATTTCTCCTTTAGAAGTCGAACGCGTCCGCGGGAAGAGCTACCGTATAGTTTTTATACTTTCTACATTTCTATTGAATTCAGAGACAAAAATAAGAAATCACAAAATATATATTTATTCCACTTTACTATGTTTCGAGACTGGCGACTGGCACACTTATTCTGTGGAGCTAGTAAAAAGAAAGATATTTTGATAGGATTGGTTGATTCCTTCATTTGTAGCGCGTCTTTGTAAATGCATAGACCATAAACTTTATATCTATTATAGTTAGCCAGCCTTTTGATAAGGCAAAAAATACTAAACTTGAAGAGGACTGGGCCATATAAAGGTCTCACCTCAGAGATAACAAAAAAGTCGTCAGACAAAAACAAAGAGAAACTTGGAAGAACTACTGTGAGGAAATAGAAGATTTTCCCCAAGCAGCTCAAAAGGCTCTCTCTAAAGACCCTTATCGCCATATCGTTACACTAACCAAAGAGGGTGGCACTAGAACTGCCAACCTTAAGTTAATGTCAACCCACTTCCCTGACTCCAGAACCACTAATGTGGCAATCTGGGAGGAAGAGGAGCAACACAACCTCATGAAAGATGACTGGAGAATAGCACACCAGATCGTCGATGAGGACAAATTAAGGTCGAGCTTCTCCCCTATATTTATTAAGGAGGCTGTTGTGATGACCATGACACGGCTACGCTCTACTGGTATACAACCTGACGTAGGATCTGGTAAGTCGAGGTGTGACTTGTGGCACGTGGTCCTTGTGGAGGTCCCACTGCTACAAGCCAACACATATCGATTGCACCAAGATATGCCTTTCATATGCCCTACAGGGTAATAATAAAGAACGTACAAGAGGCTACATTGGCAGCAGGTGCCTTGTGGAATTTATTCCAGATCCCTGAATCTTAATATAAAATGGGCAATGGGTTCTAATATAAGTGTAGCTCGAAGAGAGCTCCACCGCCGCAAAAGAGACTATCAGAAGAAGAAACATTACTGGTAATAATATTTACATCCTCACGGACAGCAGACAGGCACTACTAGCTCTGAATAGACTACGCATTACATCAGGTCTAGTACTAGAATGTCTGGGCGCTGATCGAAGCTTGCAGCAACAACGTGGTCACTTAAGCTTGGATCAAAGGCCATGGAAAATCAAAAGTCAGCCGTACAGCTGACTCGTTAGCTAAGAAAGCAGCCTCCCAAAAACTTTTGGGACCTGGCACTTTCATAGGCTTATCGGCATCAGCTGTGATTGATCTACTAATGAAGCACTCACTTGACAAGTTTAGGGGTAGATAGGACGACGAAACAGGCTGCAAGCTAGCCAAGGAACTATTACTCCACTGTATAGAAGATGTGAACAGGAAGACGAGACTGTCGAACACATTCTTTGCGAATGCCCGACACTCTCACAAATAAGACATTTTCTTTTCGGCGAGCAGAGGCTAATATATGCCAACATGAGGGAGCTACCTTCAGACATTTCTAATTCGAACCAGCCTTCTGTTGGCTTTTGAGGCAATTCGTTGACGATGGTCTAGATAATTCATCCTGTAATCGCTTCTTTGCCCAATATTTAATGGAATTCTTTATATTATTATATCATTGTAACATTAAGGTACGTCTATAATTTGGGCCCGGTGTGTTAGAGCTTTTTCTAGATAATTTTTTACTAATTATAGTAACCAAACAAATGTGTCAAATTTCATCCAATCAGCTATGGATTACAGCGATAACACCCTACATGTGGTGTTTTCATTTTGGTGTTTTCAACAAGTCAAGTTTTTGATTAAAAATTAATTAAACGTCAAACTGACAACTAGTTTAAAAATGTTTAAATCTACAAAGTAAAAAATTATCTTATCGAATACCCCTCGGGCCTTGATAAATCCTCAAAATTTTGTCATAGAGAATCCTTCAAGCGTGTTGCTTAAGGATAATAGCCCTCGGCCTTCGGCCTCGGGCTATTATCAAGCAACACGCTTACAGCATTCTCTATGACAACATAATCTCGGTATTATCAAGGCCCTAGGGGTATTACTACTGATAATGCTCCTTATCCACATCTACTTAACTGGATTTTCTTGTCTTAAATATACATTGCGAAATGATTTTAAACGTGGCTATTTCAGTTCAAAGCTGCCTGGCTTTCAGTGCAGATATATATTTACTGGTTGGAATACCTTCTTTTAGGATTTTACAGTGAAGACACTGTCACGCCTTCCTAAGACTAAATGCTTTTCACCCTTAGCCTCATCTGTCTATGAAATATAAATTCTGTCCATACTTGTAGAATATTACTTTTCATATTGAATATTTAAAGAACTGTTCGCGTAATATTAATCCGGATTGCTTGAAACGTATAGGAAAATACATCATTCTTAATGCTCTTATCCATTCCTTTAGAGAATCGGAATTCTACTTAAAATGGAGACTGCACATATCCGGCGTGAAATAGAGCTACGATATATCTGTGTTTCCATTGATTTCATTTTTTTCTTTTTGGTTACCTTGCACTTTACTTAAGAGCTCCTCTTTCCTCAGTCTGACCTATTTTTTTAACTTCGTAGGAAATGTTATTTTCAAATCTACAATCAAACAAAAGATAAAAGCGGACTGAGAGAATTGCTTCCAATAAGTTTTCAGCTTTCAAAACTCTTTTGGTAGTTTAACTATTTTTGTTTTTTTTGGTAATCGATTATTTATTTGTCATTATAAAAACTGTTAAATTTTAAATTAATACTATTATATAATATTCATATCCATGTATGGCATTACTTTTTTAAATTTTCAGTCTGAATATTATTTTCTTAAAATATCGGATTTCATCAAAGACACACTTAAAAATAAATTGCATATATATACTTACATCAAGCTATCATCCTACTAAAAGAAGTCATCTCCCATTCGCCGAAACTATAACTTTATTAGGTTGCCGTCAAAAGGTAAAACGGAGAAAAAATCCAATATATGTCGTCATCAATCTCATCACATTCCGCTAACGCCACTTTCTACATAAATAAAATTGGTGGGGCACGCCGCTAAAATGGATATTGACGGTACACACACACCCTCTCACACCTAATACATATTGATTGCGGATGTTTTATAGAAAAAAGTCAAGATGCAATTTACAAAAGGGGGAGATACCGCAAAATTGATATCGATTTTTTTAGTGAAAAAGAAGTTTGATTTACCAAAAGGGTAATAGCGACATATTAGACAGTATTTACAACTAGTTGCACCACTTTTATGGTCTGCAATGCCAATTAAGGACGAAATTTTAAACAATTGCTGTAATGTGAATGGTTTTTTTTGTTAGTTTACATCTAGACACGTTTAATTTCCATTGAAATTAAACAACTATTCATTTGCATTCATAGAAAATAAATGGCAAACGCCACTGAGTGCAAACACGTGCGATATTGGCAACAACGCCACTGAGAAAAACGAATTCCAACTTGACGACTCAAACTTCCGGTTCCTCTGAACACCTGCACCCGAATTCCAACACGTAGGCATATTCCATTGAGAAGGCAGCCTAAGGTGCACACCTGTTAGATGGGCGTGGCTTAACAATCTAAAAATATCTGAGATCGGAACCAGTTTTCGATCAAAATTAATGGTTAAAATTTAGTATGTTTTCAAGCCTCCACCGCGAGCCAACTACTCCGTCGCTAAACATGTGACGTATATTTTTACAAGTGTCCTTCTAATAAGGATTTGTTTAGGGATATTGGATGACCAAAAAATTATCTGACAAATTATTCAAGTGCTGCTAAGTGCGGCAAAATTAGTATGCATCGAGCTCCCATCGTGAGCGCTACTCCGTGGTTACCGAAAACTCCGTAAATATAATTCATCTTTTCATAATCGCCTCTTAGTACGGCAAATAAAGTGTGGTTTTATCCCTGAACTCGGTTACATCTCCGTCAAGTGCGAAACAAGTTTCCTTCTCATAAGGACTTGCTTCTGGGATATTAAATGCCCAATATATCGCTGACAAATTCAAATTAAAACTGTGGCTTGTTCAACTGACCACATCTCCGTTAATAATGTAACCTAAAAATATTTCTTTTCACAAATGTTATAAAAATACCAATTCATTCTGAGTGCCTAGTGCAATCGGCCGACCTTGGAAACAGTTGCAGGGTATTTTTCATTGAAAATACGACAACACATTTGTTTTCACGAAAAATTTTGAAGTAGAAGTGATAAAACTGAAACTCCTGCGGGGCCACGGGTGAGGCAGAGGTATAAAATTAGCTACTAGTGGGTGGAGCCTAAATATTACACAAACATTATTTCTCGTTTATAAATCCGCTTCTAGACGAGAGCTCATCGATATCGAAAACTTACGAGGGGGAGTCTAAATTCGGTAAGGCATTGCCGACAATATTTTAAAATTTAAAATATTCCGTTAGGAGACATTTAAACTATTAATGTTTACATAGGAAGTATATTTTGTACCATTTATAAGATAGTTTGTGTAATAAAGAAAAAGTATTTATAATGAAAATCAAATCTTAAAAATTACTTATAGTTTGGATAGGATTTTTTGCCCACACATCTCTCTGCAATTGAAATCGGGTTTTTGATATTTCCTTGCTTTATATGTAGTAAATAAAAAGGACACCTTTTAATACGTAATTTAAAAGCAATCGCAGGGTTTTTCCGCAAATACAAATAAATGATTCCACATTGAATAAGCATTCGAGTCACGAATTAGGACCAAAATAAGGCCGTGATTGGAAAAAAGTTTTCCTTGTATATAAACAAGGTTTCCGAAACGAATAATATTGTATTAAGTATGGTGAAGGGCCCTATTGAATTTCTTATGAACCCTAAGAATGGACTTTGAACAGATTATTTGTATCCTCGAGACAAAAAGGCACTAGTGACGTTCGTCAGATTTTATATTTTAGATGACAAAAGCATAGATCTGTATTTTTTTGGAAAAGAATAAAGGATGTTGTGAATTTTGTTTTCATTCTATTGTGTTTGATGGTTTATGGCGGCCTATTCTTTAAGTCTTCTAATTAATTTTTTTGTTTCCACAAAGGACTATTTTCAATGTGACTGTTTTGCCAGTTTTCGGTGTTTCTTTCGCAAGAATGAAAACAATTATTATCATGGACGTTGTAGCGAAACTTGAAGGTTACGGAAAGCCGAATAGTTTTTAATACAATTTAAAAAAACACGCTTCAAAAGATGAGGAACAGAGTGAATATTTTCAGGAAGCAGAAGTAGAGTTAATGCAAGTCGATCTATTGTTATCAGTTTTTGTTTTGCTTTGAAAATAGTTATTTACATTACAAGCTGCGAAAGTTTACTTTTAGGAGCGAGGTGTGTTTTAAATTTAAAAAACTCCGAGCACCTGAAAGGGCCTTTGCAGCGTGTAATGTATTAAACTTTTCATTCTCCCCTCTCGATTTCTTAAAACACTGACATTCAAATTTGTTGCTGATTTGATTTTGATCCAATAAAAGCTACACAGAAATTACAATATCACCTCAATCTACTGCAAAATTGGCTAGAAAAATGGAAATTTAAAGTGAATCCAACAAAGTCCGTCCATATAACATTTACAAGACGGCGAGATATCTGTCCTCAAGTATATATAAACAACACCCCCATACCCGTCAAAGCTGAGGTGAAATATCTTGGACTTCACCTGGACCAAAAATTAACATGGAAGACGCACATAAAAATCAAACGACGACAACTGGATCTCAAAACCAAAAACATGAACTGGCTAACAAACAGAAGCTCTAAACTATCCATGGAAAACAAAACAATCTTATATAACTGAAGAAAGTAGTCCATGCTCAAAGTGGAGTTTTTTAGTTAACACCAAAATAAAACACGAAGTCGTCTCCACATATATAATTAAAATTATTTAAACCCTCACGGGGGAAGTTAACGGTTTAAAGACCAAAGCTATAACTTTTACTTTCATAATAAATGAAATTTTGTAATTTTTTCAAATCATAACAATGTTTTCTATTGTTCTAGCCATTTTTACTTCTGTGTTAACTAATTGTACTGATGATGAATACTTGATTGTATTTGAAAACATGTTTTACTCACAACGGTTATCTTTAGCTTTGGTCTTTAATAGACGGTACTATGAAACAACTGATCCGAAGAAAAATACATTCGTTTTATTTACAAAAAACAAAAAACTTTCCAAACGTTAAAAGAGACAAATTGTGGAAAACTTTATATGAATTAGAATTCGTTTGGGAGAAGATCGATAGAAAATTTGCGCTCATAGAGAAAGATGAAATTATTTATTGGAGGAGGCAATATTTAAGGGAAATTAGAAAATTAAGAAGAGAAGAAAAAATATTTTGATTTGTTGATAGAGGCTTGTTAGAATTTGTTTCAAATTCTACGAAAGACTACCATGGAGAAATGACTGCTGATGTTTTTGAGGAATATTTCAGTCAAATGATAGATTTATTACCGACCAATTCTGTAATAGTTATGGACAATGCCAGTTACCATTCTAGATTAAAGGAACCGTTACCTAACCCTAAATGGAAAAAGCAAGAAATCTCCGATTGGCTAATAATCAAAGAAATAGTGGCAGAAGAGGGATTACTCAAAAAATAGCTATTGCAGTTATGTAAACAACATTCACGAAAATTTAAGAAGTATAGTGTAGATGAAATAGCAAAAGAACATGGAGTTAAAGTGTTGAGGATACCACCTTATCACTGTGTACTTAACCCCATTGAACTAATCTGGGCTCAAATGAAGGGATATGTCGCAAGAAATAATACAACATTTAAACTTCAAGATGTTCGTCAACTATTATGTGACTCCATATCAAAAATTTCACCGGACAATTGGCAAAACGCTATAAGACATGTCATAGCAGAGGAAGAGAAATTCTGGAAACTTGATAATAGAGGAAACAATAGAACCAATTATTATTTCTGTGGGAAGTGAGGACTCCTTATCGGGAGAAAACGACTTACTTATTTAGGTAACTCTATATTTATATTAATTATAATAAGTTTATATGACGCTAGTACCCGAAATACAAACAAACAAATTTATTTGGAATCACCCCGTATTTCTAAAAACGAAATATGAGTGTTTTATGATAAAATATTTTTTTGCAAAGATTTTTTTTAGTATCTATATCATATAAATTTGATTGTGTATATATTTATTATTAAATTTTAAGGAAATGTCCTAACCTAATATCTAGTAGGTATACTATTTTTATAAAAATAAATGTGGGTACTTAATATTGACAGTTTACTATTTTTTATATTGAAGTAATCTCGTGTTCACTGAGGTATAGAATTATTGATTAATCCCTTACGGTTTGCTTATTTACATTTTATGATGTATTGTATTCGAGATTTTTCGGGGTGGTCATACTAAAATCTAGTGAAAATTCAGATAAGAAGGTATCAACATTTACTTTTTTTCTGTATTGAACAATCCGGCCATAAAAACAGTGCTACCATGCATTTTCAAACGGAGTATAGCAACCGATCACCTAACATGTTTTACTTTCGCTTTCACTTGCCCTTTTAAAACAGAAAATTATATTTTCGTAGAGAGGAGAATGAAAAAGTTTTTTATTAATAGGAAGATATTGTTATATAATATTGCTAATGTTAAGGCATTTGACATTGAAATAAATACTAACTAAATAAATCAAATGGATAGATCTAAACTTCCAAAAGTACCAAAAACTAAAAGTACAATAGTAAGTGTAAAAATATTAGTTTGAAGAAATAAACAAATTTATTCTTAAGAACAATATTAAGAAGAAAACCAAGTTTAAAAGAAGAAATTTAAAAATGAAAATAAATGTATATGTAGTCTGCTTAAAAACAAAATTATAACAAAAAAACTGAAATTTCCTCTATCAAAAACTACGTATAATATTAAATCGTTGAAAATTATCCACAATTATATAAAACAATCACGTAACTCACTATTTTTCTGTGACCCAGTTTTTTATACATTTTAAATGAACATGCTTTCACAAGTATATAAATTTACTACAATTGTTTTATTTTTAAAATGAGGGCGTCAATACATTTTTTCTTGAGGGGGTAATGAAAAAAAAAACATTCTGTAATAAGTAACATATATTCGAATTAGAAACAAAACTTCATTGGACAAACAAATTCCAAATCAAACAACTTTTTTTTGGGGAAATTACCCCCATAACAACTGATCTCTAGTGTCAAGGTATTGCTTAAACCAAATTTTTAATGCGTCCCCATAAAAAAGAATCTAGTGGGTATAGGTGATAAAGAAGCCCAAAGGAGAAATTATTCTTCAACGCTTTAAGCAATGTCATGAAAAACAAATGTACTATACGAAAAGTAATAAATTAAACTTCACACATTTAGTACCTTTACGGCTTAATCCACTACTGCAATGTCCCTTAGGAAATATTGTTTGTTTTTTCATATAAATAGGGCCACTCATACAAGTTTGCATATCCTTTGATGTTGGAAACTCACGCCGTTTGTGAATATTCATATATAAAATAAATTTGAACAAGATAAAGACCACGTATCTACATATCTCTTTTAAGCTTTCAGATATATTCTTCCACCAATTTTCGAGGCCTTCTCCCACTTTTTGCATATATTTTCAGTAACTGGGTTTTAAAAATAGTTTAAGGCCTCGAATTAATTTCAAATTAAATAATTTACAGTTGCGAACAACACTATGATTAATATTTAAAAACACAACGTATCAAGATGAGTTTTAGAACCCAAAAAGACTGTCTAAAAAGACTCTCTAACTCAGATAACCGTAAAGATGCTTTAATTAAATTTATTATAATGAAGACTTTATTACAAGGGTGTATAAAGGTACAAAGAAATAATCATAACAAGGTTGATCTCTGGAGAAATATAGGTACAAAAGAACTAGAAAACAAGGCCCATAAAGTTTCGAAATTGTACAAAAGAAACTCGTGAAATGAGTCTGCCAAAAACACCATATTTAATGACCACAGTGGCGTTACTTTTACAGCTAATTTTTATTCTAATTCGGCATTTTAAGTAAAATGTTATCTGCCTTTTAATTTAATACGAAAATCAAATAACAAATATAGAAAAAAATGTTTGTAACTACAAATCAAATAATGTTTTTGCTAGGGAATCAGCTGGTTCGTACCCTTATGACCTGACACCCAAGTTATAGTTACTCTCTTGTGATTAGAAAGTTTTTTCAGTTCCAGACATATCTGGACTCACATTTAAAGGAATTTAGAGTCTTCAGTGTTGCACCTTGTATACCTTTTTCTTTACATTTCAGAATATGAAGTTTATTAGCGTAAATTACAGAGCATCTATATCTTTTAAACTTGGATCCACCAGAGCTAGTGTCCTTGTACGCACTACCGTCCGTTGCTTTGATTTACATCATATTATTATATGCGTAGTTTATCCTGGGTAGTATTTGGTAAAGACCAATTTATTATTTTTCAAATTATGCATTCCAGGTTAGTGTTTTGTCCAGGAGTAATCCTAGATACTTATCCTCCCTGATCAATTTTAATTCATTACCATATAAGAGCTTGAGGGGGTTGAAATTAAGTCCCTTCTCTTCTATCCCATCAAAGCGTCAATATTGTGACCACCTACTGTTATAATTAGGTCATCTGCTTAACTGTCTGTAGTCGGTTTGCTCAGCAGATTATTCTGTTGAAAGAGGTTAAACTTCTTCTGGCTGGCAGTATGAAGGGAGTGAGGATAGTTAATGGAATGGTGTGTTGTGATGAAACTCATTGGTCATGACTAAAAGAAACGGAAAAAACGCGCTGTTTTGTTACCTATAAAATCGCGGGAAATTATTATTTTCTCGTTCAGTATGAAATATTTGCATATAGGTACAGTTGATGACTGAAGAAGCGTCTTATTTTATTTTAAATTTGGTAATCATTTATTTAATACAACAAGTCATTTTGATTATACTATTAATTTGACATTTAACTTAAAAAAAAAGTTATATAAAAATCCACGACTCGTTTTTCTAACTTTCTTTTTACTTATAACTGCGAAAGATACCTAATTCGGTTAAATCATGAAGCTAAAATGAAAAAGAAATAAAAATTCTTGTTAAACTTCAGTCTTTCAAAACTTCGAAATGCTTAATAATCGTAATTATTATACTAATGAATCCACGTAATCATGAACAATTTATAATCGTTTCTCTTGTGCTTGAGAATTTCCGTAGAAAACGAATAATGAAAATTAAGTAAATTGGAGATTACAGGAACGCTTACAGTTTCTACCTGATATAATTAAAAAATAACACTCGCGAATGAATTCCTGTTGACTTATATCCTCAGGGTTTCTTAACAGAGTTTGAATTTATAATGAAATAACTATGAAAGCAAGTATGGAAACTTGTATTATTAAAGAATATTCACGCAAGCAAGTTTCCTTTTCTCTATCTCACTGGAAAGAAAACATCCCGACTTTTCCACCTTCCCCCTGTTAATTCTTCTGATGTAACTCTATAATTATTCATAGATTTAAATCCCAAATGTTCAATTGAACCGAATAATACATTCATTAGCAAATGTACTACCATCTATCTGATGATAAATGATGCTTAGAAATAAGTTTGTTGATAACTTTACAAAGCAACATATTCCATCTTGCGTTGGTGGTTGCTTACATTCATTATTGGTGTTCTTTTTTAAAAGGTAGAAATCTGGAAAGACTTCCGGAGAAACGTTGGAGAGGTTCAGGATTCTGAGACGCTTGAAGAGTTGTACAAGAGGTCTCGTAATTAATGTCATGTGGATTCATTGTCGAACGGCGAGAAAGTGCATAAAGCATTATTTTTAAATAAGTTTCTCACCTCTTACTAAAACACTTTGTATTCTTCAAAAATAAATTATAAATTTAACTTTCATTTTATCCTGTATAATTTTTAATCCCTTTATCATTTGTTATAATTCCAGAAATAGTAGACTCGACGCCTCATTCCAATGAAATAGGGTCAATCCCGTCAAAAAATAAATATTTTTCATGACACATGACAAAATTGTTTGTGCATTTTCACCCGAACGATTTGACGTCAAACGCAAATATCAAATGCTGTCGATAACAATTTCAAAATCGAATATGAAATAGTAAAAGCAGACAAGTCGTTTTAAATGAATATTTTATTATTTCGTTTAGTTTGTAACGGCGAAGTCTAAATACAAAGTAAATTTGTTAAACTTTCTTTTTAATGGAATACCTATTAATTTTTGCCTACTTACCAGTCCTTAGATCGTTTACCCTTTCCAAGTTAGCAATGTTATATAAGACATGGTGCTATATTTCTATCTATCTATCTATCTGTTGATGGGGCTGTCCTATAAGATCTATTGTGCCCCCTTCTGCTGCCCATTCGTTAAGGATGTCTCAACGATTAGAGCAGATCCTCCAGTCCAATTGCTTTCAAAAAGTTTAGGATGTCGGTAGGCTTCAGGTTAGGTAGATCTCCATCTTCTATTTGATATTCTCCGAGGTGTCGTACTCTTGAATTTTGCAGGGTTATGCAGAATATGGATAGAGGTTTCCTCCTCTTCCTTGCAAAATCTTCATTCTTCTTCCCCTACTAATCCGAGTTTCTTTAGGTGCCCTCTCAACCGGCAGTGCCCTGTTATGATACCCGTTAGTATTCTGAGCTTGTTTTTACTTTTGCTGATGCAGGCGTCTGATCTCTTCTGGTTATAGTTTCCCAGTAGTGTCTTAGCCTGCATCATTCCTTGTAGTCCTATCCAGTATTGGGATCTTTTGTTATTTACTTATTTTAAGTTCATCAAGTATTGTACTGGTGCTTATTCAGGGTTCAGGTCCCAGAATGGTGTTTCAGCCCCTTCTTGCGAGTACGTCTGCTATTTCATTACCATTCACTCCAGTGTGTGTTCTTGCCTAGTTCGTTTAGTTTCTCTAGGCACTTCCAAATCATCTTGGAGTTGATTACGTGGGAGTTCAAAGCATGGCTGCTTGGCTGCCTGACATGATGATGACCTCTTGTCTACCAAAATTTCTTTCTACGTTGAACTGGACACATTTTCCGATGGCGTAGATTTAAGCTTTGAAAATGCTCGGAGATTTGCCTAGATTTTGGGAATATTTGGTTTCAGGCCCATACACTCCTATTCCTGTTCCTTCTGTTGTTCTGGAACCATCTGTGTACCATTTAATGGCACTTCTCTTAAGTTTTGGGATGGTCTCTTTGTCCCATTCGCTTTTGTTACCTAGCTTTATGTTGAATTCTTCCACAAAGCTAAACTTCTTTGTCATCTCATCTTGGAGCATGTCCCAGGTTTGGTGTCGAAACTTGCGTCTTACCAGTCCTTATATCGTTTATGTTTTCCAAATTAGCAATGTTAAATCATGATCCTATATTTAGATCATTTTTCAAGATATTCTGAAAGATTACACACGGTGAAACATCAAAATATTTAAATGAACTCTTTGATAGAAGAATAAATGTAAAAAACTAAAACAAATAACTGGTGAGGTGAGTATTTGGACCAACTATAAAAATCAAGCTTACTAAATACCAATACATGTTAACTTTAACTTTAAAATTTTCAATAAGCTTATTTAAGAGTATAGAGGTAAGTATCTTGGATTAACTATGAAGACCGAGCTTACCTGGACGAGCACATTGTTTAAGCAACAAACAAACAAAATGCAAAATATAAGTTTTAGAGTCCAACATGAAACAATGGCTACCCACCACTATGATCAGTTCCATGATGGCATTGGGCTGTCTAATTTGATGACCCGCAAGTAGAACGAAAAACAACTCACAACTCTGCAATGACTAGCTTGTTTACTTCCATATTGACTAAAAAAAGTCATGTAAACCGAAATATTCATTCAGAACCAGGAAAGTTACTAGAGCCTCAAACAGTGATTACCACTACTTTTACTTAGAACAGATATTTTTAATCATAAAACAATGTGTCAAACTGCGATAGAAAGCTTGTGTGGAGAACAACTGGATAATTTTCTACCTATGCTACTAAAACTTATCTACAGTAAGTATTTGTCTACACAGGATTTAACTCCATATTCTCCCCATGGGGAAGATGATATTATATTTAAATAATTAATCACGGATTAATTTTAATTAATTAATTTAAAAGTTTTATTCATAGTTCCTGTTTTGAATTCAATTTGTTGATTTACATTATTAATATCAATCCATTAAATGCACATGCTGAATTTAATTAACATCCTAAATATAACACTACTTTGTAAACTGACCATTAAATAAATGTTTTAAAATATACAACCAACTAGTAATGAACTAAATATTGAGATTTTAATAATTTGATGGTGGGATATGTCGTTTGGTAGTACCCGTAGTTCTAGCAACTAAAGTGGACTGTATTTTTTCTTGTAGTGCTGGAAGCAAATCTCTTAAATCTCCAAGGTTTTAAATATTCTACATTAACGAAGAATAAAATTAGTAACACTTTTAACATATTAATTTGTTTTGCCTATAGACTAATGGCAAACCGCTCAGGAAATTGTTGACTGGCAAATCGTAGGAGTGGCTTATCTGAATGATAGTTACCTACTGTTTTATTTTACGCTTTTTGAACACGTCTCGAAGATTCTTCCGTTTCAAAGAGTGCTGTTATACCCAACCAATCTTCTTCTTTTTTTAACACATTGGGGTTGAATAGTTTTATAAGTTTTTATGCATTTTAGTTCAGCAGTGGCGGGGGATATGTAAAAGAAATGTGGAATGCAACGAAATATGTTGAAATGCATCTGAATTTCAACAGGTAGAAACTACTAAAATTCAAACAGATAACGGTCTGTAATAGTGGGTAATGAAACAAAAAAACTACCACAAGGTACTGCACTCCGGCCAGTTGCCTTTAGTATTTACCTAAACTATTTATTTCAAATTGACATCCATATTTAAAATTTCGTGAAATAACTGGAGATTAAAACTAATATTTTGTATACATAACCTATAAGCTTCATTTGATAAATTGTTATTCAATCTATTAAAGATGTTAGAGATAAAGCATAGTTATATTTCAAGTTTGATGATCGATTTAAATTATTTCATTGACAACGTTTCATGTATTTTTCACATAAAATAAATTGGATTTTTCAAGAATTCCAATACAGTGAATCGAATTAGGTTAACTTAAGTATAAAAATTCAATAAATTCTGCAGGAAAGTAAACATGGAATTTTACCTTCGGTCACCGATTTTACCCCAATTGATTTATGAAATGAGGCACAACCACACGGTAAATTAGTTTGTGCGGGCACGTATTAATAATTCACTTATGGCTGCTATCGTCTGTGTAGGTATAGGATAGGATGTAATAGAATATTCAGGAAAGCTAGAAAAGCTGTTGTATACCTGGATGGTTGATTCTCAAGCAGCGCACGCTACCCGTCGTATTTTGAGATTATACGAAATTGAGGAAATTGACTTCTGATTACTGCAATTTCTGATCGGTTCAGGGTTCAATCAATTTCATTAGAATAAAAGTAGAAATTACGAGTTCTTATTTTCTTATGTAAATATATTATGAATTTAACTTTAAGTACCTTTTCTCTTCTCCAAATTAAAATAATTCTTATTTATTTATTTTGGCTATACATGAATGCAAGGAAGCGACTAACGCTCAAAATACTATTCACAAATTACAAAAAACACAAAATACCAATTACACACAACATGTCGACAGCTGATATGAATGACATTGTAACTCAAGTTACCATTTTTTCCTTCTATAGCTCAAACAGCTTGCTAATTGAGAGGCTATTACAGAGATAAATGTAGGACAATTTATTGAAAGATGAACTCTGCAACTGTCAGCGAAATTTTCATAGAAACTTTTTGCGACGCGGAAAAGTATAGACAGTCAGTTAGTGGCTGCAGGGACAATAGTTGGCTGGGTGGCCGAAAAGGTCTTCAAAAGAGTAGCGTTCGGCAAAAAGTAAAAAGTAGCGTTGATAGTTAAGTTTTAAAGGATACAATAAAGAATAAGTGCTATCCTGTAAACTAAGTAAAATATAGTTACAATGTTATTCATATCAGGTGTCGATATATTAAACTAGTTTCGTTTAAACAGCCATCATCAGGTCTTGAAATTACAACAAGCATTGGAATAAATCGATTGAGAAAGTCAGAAAGACCAATAACAAGAATAAATAGATGTGACAGACAATCGCTCTATTAATTGTTAAGTAATTTTCTCAATTTCACACCTATTTATTCTTGATATTGGATCTTCTGATTTTCTTAATCGATTTATTCTAATACTTGTCTTAATTTCAAGATCTGCTAAAACTCCTTGTCCACTATTAAAATATATATATTGGATGGTATTTATTTGAAGTTCATGAAACAAGTAGAGAAAAATTGATCGAGAAGACAGCACCCAAATAATACTTTCCATAGGGAAACACCTGGACTAGCTAGCTGTGGGTTCTAATTTGTTTCAAGACAATCACAATGAATCAATACTTTAAGAGCAAACCGAACCCCTTGAAAAATTTTAAAATCGTTCTAAGCCTTTAGTTTTAGTCTGATTTTTGTGAAATTTTCAGGAAATACTAATAATTACAACCCTTGATTTTTTTGTAAACCTTCGAAAAGTATTTATTTTCTTAATTTTAAATAGAAAATCACAAAAAGAAGGGACCGCGCCATTCTGTATTAAATCTATGAAAATTTGCTCCCATTTGTTTTAATAAATATCAAGTAGTTTTTAAATAATACGCTTTCCCACCGTTTTATTAAATATCTTTGCATAGTAAGTTGAAAACTATCGTCGACCACTCAACCAAAACACAATTTTCACATTCTACGCGCATTTTGCCAACTATGTTGGCATCATCAGGAGTTGGCATCATCAACTCCTGATGCTGCCAACATAGTTGGCGAAACGTGCGTAGAGTGTGTGAAAATTGTGTTTTGGTTGAGTGGTCGACGATAGTCTTCAACTTAGTTGATAAACCAAAGGTTCCAATTTCCCAATTTAATCTTTGCATAGTGATGCATCATCGTTTCAGAAATTTAAAGCTGTCGAGAAACATTCCATCTCCAAGTGTTTCCAGTGGCGCGCATATAAATACAATTTTATATTAGAAAATCCTCATAAAATAGCAGTGAAATTTGGTTTTCACAAGAGCTCCGGATTGCTCTTAAATGTCTCTACAAGAAAATCAAATTTCCTATTGAGTTTATCTTTATTTATTAATTTACATAATCAAACATTCAGAGCTTCGTTAAACCTACGGCCGACCTCTCTAAAAATTAAGATTTATTTAATAAATCACGATGGCCAATTTTAAAAATGTGTCTTGTGAAATTGTCCAATGATCTGTTTTATAGTAACTTTATATTCTTTGTACACCTAAATTAATAGGTTTTTAATCAATGGAAGCCTGAAGGTAAAGATACATTTCATCCATTTCATTTTCTTATGAATTCTCCGCTACTCAAGGAGTTCCTCAAGGCTACTCACTATTATACAGTGTCATTACGAAAGTACGCACCATATGGGAAACTTTTTCGACAAAAAGTTATTCAAGATAAAAGTTTGTGCATCCCCTAAAACTAAACATGCAACAAAATATAGTAAAACACTCATAATATACGAGGAGCCTTCAAAAATTTGAATTTGAGACGAGAGTAAAGTACCCTTATTTTGAAAAATTTCGGGAGATCTTATTTAGAAAAGTTGTTCAGCATCAAAAAATACATCTAGATTTGAAGTCATGGCCATCTAAGTGATGTTTTATTTTTTTATCTATTTTTTTAAAATGGGTACTACGAAAAAAAAATTGGTAAAACGATAAATAGACAACATCCTGTATACGACGGTTTATTTAAAAAGCCTGTAATATTACAAATTACGCAACTATTGTGTTAACCACGATCAATTTTTTTGAAGGGTAAAATAATTTTCTTGGTGCAAAGTTATTTTTATTTTTTGTTAACACCGAAAATTGCTCAAAATTATACAGTATTGTAATAATAACTTAATATTCAATAATATCAAATCATAAAATATCAAAATAAAATAAGTATTTTGGCACACTCATTGATTTTCTGGAGATTTTCTTGTTTAAGGGTAAAAAAATAAAACATTACTTAGATGGCCATGACTTCAAATCTAGATGTATTTTTTAATGCTGAACAACTTTTCTTAATAATATTTCCCGAGATTTTTCAATATAAGGGTACTTTACTCTTGTCTCAAATTCAAATTTTTGAAGGCTTCTCGTATATTATGAGTGTTTTACTATATTTTGTTGGTGCATGTTTAGTTTTAGGGGATGCACAATCTTTTATCGAGAATAACTTTTTGTCGAAAAACCCTTAATAAAAAAGTTTCCCATATGGTGCGTACTTTCGTAATGACACTGTATATATATTTTCTGCTATGACGTTCTTCTTAGTACACCATTCATTCCTTATTCAAACTCATATATTTTACAATATGCTGATGACACAGTCCTGGTTTCTCATCAAAAATCAATCTCCAAAGTAAACGCTGAGTGATTTAAGTAGTGGAGGCTTCAGATTAATCCTTTGAAAACAGAATATTCACTGTTTCACCACAAAATTTCTAATGACTCCTCAAATATTACTATCGATAATCACATCATTCTTCCAAAGCATATAGTTAAATACTTAGGAATGGAATTAGACAATAAATTAAATTTCAATCACCATCTTAAATTCGTTAAAAAGAAGACACTATCACGAGCTACACTTCAGATGCTTCACATATAAGTACAATGGGTTGAATACAAAGAATTGTGCTAAGATATATAAGTCTGTGTGCCGACCTCTGTTAGAATATGGACATCCTATACTCATAAATTGCAGGGTCCAGCCCAAAAACATCTGACAACAGTAGAAACATCCTCCCTCCGAGTTATATCGAAAATAAGACATCCCGATAACCCCATGCACAACCCATCAAACCAGAGCCTATACAGTAAAATGGGGGTACAGCCTATTCTGGAGTGACTCAACGTTCTTACAACTAGATTTGCAAAGAATTACCATAATATGGACATAATGGCACCGCTTGTCCTAAACAGAACGAGATCACATCCAAAGTACAAATATCCAAGAAAATCTATAATAGAAGAGCTATCCAACCACAGAGATGAAGGCAGTGACTGGAAGGTTGAAAATTAAGATTCTACACTCAATTGTTTTTGCCCTGATTGTTAATTTTCATTTTGTGACATCCAAATGTATATAATACCGAATCAAATGTTAAATTTTACTGGCTGAAGGACCTCGGACGATGACCATTTGACTTTGTCAATAAAGTACTATTATTATTATTATGATTACTATTATATTCTTTGTTAAAAAGTGGTTTTAATATCCAAAAAAGAAGAACGTATATGTACCTTCCCCTACCCCCTTCCAGAACTTTTACTCAGTCGTATAATTTATACTATTTATAATAATTTACCCTAAATTTTCTACCACCTACATACTGCTAATAAGTTATAATCTGTTTGGCCCTGCTCTAGTTGTATTAAATACTGATTAAATGTACTAACTTAACTAGTATATTTGCCTTTTTTATTTATTTTAACATCCAACTCTCTGCTACAGATTTAATTAAAACTCCTTTTTATGATTGTTAATTAAATTTCTACGTAGATTTACTGGATGTAAAAACGCGCATTTTTATTAAAGTTAACAAAAAACTTGTCTTAGTTTTAGCCCTTCGTTAGTCTCGTTTAAAAAGTCATTTTTGCTCTATTCAAATTGCAAGTAAAAAGTTTTCTCTAATTAAAATAGTTTTAATGAAATCGACCCTTAATCTCATTAACGCTGACATTCCGTGAATTAGTTCGATTTGATGAGTGCCTCGAGGATGAAAGAATTTTGCAGCTTCCACCTCAGGCGGCTCGTCAGGTTAAGCTTTGATGGTTTTTCCTAATAGCGATTTTTTCTGATATTAAACTGAATTAGAATTAACTTTCTCCACGGCCACTACTGAATGTAGTTATTCTGAAACCACTTATAATAACAGAAAAGAAACATTCTCGCTCTTGAGATTGAAATAAAATTATGAAACATTTGTCTCTTATCTATTTTATACGTATTACATTCTATCACTAGATATAGCGGCATAATCTCGTACTTTTTGCAGTGATGCGTAATTGCCCAATAAGAACGTATGCACATGTATGAACAGTGGAAGAAAAAACAGCAAAAAATACAACAAAATTCTTATATTATTGATAACTCCTAAATATTTAAATATAATGTTGCGTTCGGCTCTATTATTTACATCAATCGCCGCTCTTCTACATCCACCAAGAAGTTATTTTTAAATATTAAAACCTAAAAAGAAAACTGTCTATCACCCTATAACATAAAATATATAGTTTCCTAAAAGCTTGCCATATATGTAAATATTTCTCGGGTAATCATGAATTAAATATTAGAGTTTCACCAGAATTCAGAATACATTCTGTTCCGGAGCCGCATCCTTTCTAAACAAATTCCATAAATAAACCTACGAGCTACCACTGAATTGATTTTATCTTCTTCACCCTAATGATGCCATCGTTGCCTCAAAAACCGGAAAATTCGAGCTTCCTAAGTGCCGCGAAAGTCGACATAAATTTTACCATTGCACCTGAGTTCCAAATCATATTTTGAGTATTTAATTGGAAATGTAAGGAGGAAAAAAAAACAACTATGGAGCTATGAAAAGTATTAAAAGAAAAAGTATTAACTATATCAAAAAGTTAATACACTCAAATAAATTTACCAGTATATACAACAGGAATTTGGCGAATTCTACAGGAAATTCCCCGTATATAAGCGACAGCAGGAATATTTCTCAATTTTACGTGGCGATTCCGGTCTTTTAATTCCTCTAGAAACAACCGGAATATGCTGTACTATTTATAGAATCGTTACATTAATTTAACTGTTATTTTAACGAACTACCTTACTTTTAGCGGAACTTCCTGTTTAATAAACAAACTAGATAGTTGTATTCGAAGCTTCGAACTTCGGTTTTTACAAGAATTTCCAGTAATTAATTGGAACTGTAGTATCGATTTAACAGGAATTTTCCGTTGAATTAAAGATCTTTCATTCATACATTACAGTACTAGTTAGTTGTATTCGAAGCTTTTACAGGAATTTCCTGTAGTTACCTAGTATTTAACTGGAATTTCTTGCATTTCCGATTTAATTTCCACGGAATTTTACTGGAAGTTTCCGTTTAGTTCTACCGTGGACCATTGTTGTAATTTAGGGTACTTGCTGTCAATATTCAAGTGCTATATAGATCGGGTATAAAAATATGAAATTCAGAATGTTCAAGTTTAAATGTCTTTATTAAAAAAACAATAATCGTTATTAATGTGAACATGATAAAAGAACAATAATTCTTAGAACAAATAAAAAAATACCTTCTGCAAGCTTCAGCGGCTTCTTCAAATTGGCCTTCATGTTGGACACTGAGGATGAGTCCATGCGAGCCTTGATGGTATTTAACAACCTTTCGCTTGTCAGGGGAAATGTCCTAGTTAGTGCCTCTGTATAGTCTGGGTATATAACATTGAAGTCAGTCAGCAACTAAAAGGAAGACGATAACATTTACAAATCATTAGTATCTTAAAAAGTTAATTTCGCAAACAAAGATGATACAGTATGTATAAAAAATACGAGGTCTGTTTGATAAGTCAGTGACTTTTTGAATTTCCCGCGCAGTAACTTTAAATGCAACGCCATCTATGAATAGACTACTGTTAAATTTTGAGCAAGCTGGGTCATTTAGTTTGTGTTTGACAGCCATTAAGAGCAGAGAACCTTGTGAATTTTAACGAAAATGGAAAAAAGTGAATTTCGTGTGCTGATTAGGCATTATTTTTTGCGTAAAAAAAACCATCACTGAAACCAAAGTTCCGTTGTGGTCGTACCAGCACAAGTGACGCCTTCCGTTCAGTTGATGGAGCAATGCTTGCTAGAGTTCGGGACTTATTTACTAGAAGACTAGCAGTTTGCGTGGAACATGATGGTGAGCAAAAAGCTCTTAAAAAATGCCATGCAATGATGTAATAAAATATAGGGTGATGCATTTGAAAAAGTCGAGTTATTGCTATTTGTAATTTGTAATTTTCAGAAAATCGTAGTAGGCGGTAGAACGTCGACCCCGAATTCGCCTACAACTCAGAAGATGCGCTGAAGCTTAAGGAATCGACTGGAAAAAAGTTGATTAAGTTATCTTGAACAGTTCTGAAGTTCTGAATTTTTTTGTGGATCTCTGCACGACGCTATTTTGCCAAAAACTATTGCAGATAAGTCTAAGAAACCCGGGTGCGTTATATCGACAATTTAATGGCGAATCTAAAAATGTAACAAAAATGCGGGGTTGCCATTTAAAAAACCAGAACTTAGTTGTGTATCTTATTTGGGACATCCTGTATATAAATAGAAATATTTTTAGAATGTGCCCTATTGTCGGTCTTATCGTTTAAAAAAAATCAAATCGATAGCTTGAATAGAAAGAAAGTTATGGAGCATGCACGTACCCCTGGGTCACTCTGTATCAAACAGCCCTCGTACGTGGATATTTTCGTGACTGTTCAATAGTAATTTATGTAGTTAAAATTAGTGGGAAGCAGTCAATAGTAACAAATTAGTACGATTTCTTCGTTTTAAGTCGAGCTTTCGTATATGTTTATTTTCTTTATCAAGACAAATAACATGAAATTCAGAAAAAATTGCATACAAAAAGAAACATCAGTGTTAAAATTTAAAATGACAAAATAGACATATTCGTGTATTTAAAATAAAAGCTATTAACGAATTGCTAAGAAAATACAATTTCATTTGAGATTCTAACCGCCTTGTCTGCACATCCAAATAATAAATCTAAAACGTCGAATAAAAATTTCTGGCATTTCGCAATAAAGCATTCCTCATCGATTTTGCTCTCAATTTGAGACTGAAAATGGTCACTCGCTTCGACAGGAACTATTTTCGGTGTTTTTGTCAGAGTGCCTGACAATGAAGAGATGATTTTGCTTTTTTCCATTCCGCTGGGAATGGCGCCAATTGTATTTTACTTTGTAGATGGGGCGAAATTAAAATATTTTTGGTGTTATTTATTATAAATTTAAAAATGCTTCAATGACAAGAAAAAATGTTGAGAAGGGAAATTGATATGAAATAGTAATTTGCGTTATAAGACCTGTAAGTAGCAGATTCCAGGACGAGCCGAAGGCGAGTGCTGGAGGCTTGGAGCCATTTATGCATTAATTTGTCTCTTTTCTAGGCTTTATTTATTATTTTTCCAACACGTGGTAAAACATTTGCGTATGTTATATAACTGTTATATACTGTAAACTGATTTGTATCTAAATTGTGAATTAAACTTTGAAGGACCCTCAATTTAGAAATACATTAAAGTTTCGGTAACTTTACTATGTCTAGATATTCAAACATTGTGTGATGTGCGAGGCTTGTAAGCTATTCATTAAAACTCAGAACTAGTTATCGCTGACTTGGAAAGACGGTCGGTAAGGGCACACTCAACCTCTCGGTCTAGAGTTTCTAAATCAAACAATATTTTGTGCGGGGTTGTATAAAACTTTAAATTTGCCTTCAGTTACAGGTCGTTCAATTTCCGGATCTAGAAATAAAAATTAAAAATCAATCATATTAGATGAATTACAGCAATCGAAATACCAATCAGAATTATCTTATTGTCATTAAGACTAAGTAGTAAAAGGGTTAAAGAAAATAAGAATACAAAGGGTAATGAAGATAAGAGATGCCTTAGAAATCTTCGAAAAACGAGTCCAAAGAAAGACAATGACTGAAGGTTATTTGAGAATTACTGGAGCTAATTGGCAAGAGGATATCAAATATAATGGAATTATAAAAGGTTACTGGAAGAGGGAGAGCCCGATGTATTAGATGTAGAGCACCAATTCGTAATGTCACATCAGAAGGAACTTTGCAGGAGCCACCCAAGAGGAAATTTTGGGGCTAAAAGCACGTTGGTGCTAGTTCTAGAAAGATTTTATTGTGTCAATTGTCGAGGAGATGTAGAAGAATGATGCAAGAAATGTGACATATACAATGACAACAAAAGGTCTTAAAACTAGAAGCCGAAATAAAAGTACAGACAAGTTGTCATAGATATTCTTGGATTAATCAAAGTTGCTACAATATGATTATTGATGAGCAATACATATGTACGTATGACGTTGGGGTGTTTAGTGCAGTGCTACCTAAAATATCTATAGTGCCCTTTTCTGTTGCTATAAGGCGGTGAGGATAGTTCTCAACAATGAGGAAATTCTGGATTTGAAACTGGGCAGTTCGTCAATCTCTGTATGTCGTGTTCCCAGGTTCAGAGCCTTTGGTTTTTTGCAAGGCCACACATTGCGCAAAAATGTGGATAGAGGTTTGATCCTCCTCCTCAAGGAATCTACATTGATCCTCTTATACTAATTCAATTTTCTAAGGAGTCCTTTGAGTCGGCAATATCCGCTAAGTATTTCCGTTAATATACACAGATTATTATTATAGCAATGCGTATACTTCAACATTTCTTCTTCTTTCACATATTTGCAACTAGGTTAGTGAACCCTGAGAGGATGGGAGGTAACAGATCAGTCAAAAATGTTGTGTAAAGGGAACTTTTTTTCTTTTTCGGATGGGGGAAACTGCATGGCACCCTGACGCCAACCCCGGAACTGTCCTTTCAGACGTGACTTCCGGGTTGGCATCTGTCTTCTTTTAACGCCTGTCCTACTGAAGTTGGGGATCAGGTTCTTGGTCCATTGACCTACGGTTCGGTTGGCGTCCCATCTATCCAGCCTCCGTGACCTCTGCTAGTCGGTACAGCCTTGTGCGTTCCTCTATTAGGAGGTCTATTGAAGGAACGCCGCAGATGACCGCTAGCACTTCCCCCGACACGGTTCTGTATCCACTGCTGACCCTGAGAAGTGATCTTCTCTGCGTTCCTAACAGCATGGTCCTGTATTTGCAGACTTGGCCCACATTTCCCCATATCGGAGCTGCATAGGTGATCACAGAGGTAACCACGCCAGCCAGCATCTTTCTCCTCCGTATGCTAGGTCCCTCAATGTTTGGAAAAATCCTTCCTAGGGCCGCCATCTGTCTCATGGCCTTCTCGCAGGTCCTCTTGACATTCTAATTATATATTAAATTGCTGTCTATCCACACCCCTAGATATTTTACACTCTTCTTCGGGTATATATCTTGGTCCTCCATGTTAAAGACGATCCCTTCTCTATTCCTCTTCTCCCGAATTATAATACTTTCCGTTTTTTTCGGAGCCGCCTGTAAGCCGTGTGCTTCAACCCAGTGGCAAATCTCTGCTAGGGCTATCTCCATTTTATATACTAGGTATTCTTTAGAGTCTGTATATGTAGAGGGTACCTACCGGAAAGAAGAAAATGCAGCTCAAAAATATAAATAGAAAGAAGCCATAAACGAAAATCTGAAAGAGAAAGGGAGAAGCCTGAGAGGCCTGAACGCTATATATTAAAAATATAAGCGACTAGTGCGGATTTCAAATCACAAGTCAATTTTTTACACATCATGCCATTTGGAATATTTATATAAAACCTAATCTTATTTTATATATACTAAACTAACGACTTTGTTTGGATCCTAAATACTTTACAACAGGTAAAATATTTCAAGATATCAAATTTTCAGTAGAAAAATCTAATATAATCTCGACAAGTGCTGCAAAATTCCATTACCTTTTCCATTTTTCTTCTATGTTATAGTTCATTATATTTAGAACTCACTTGATTTTTCCGTCCCGGCAAAAATAAAGTAAGTTTTTTATGTCACATTGCCGTTACTTACATCGTTTTCATTTTTGAGTTTTCAGCTGGGTCAGGACCTATCGTAAAGAAAATTAATTACGAAGTTGACAATGCGGGGAGTGTAAAAGTTCTAAAATGTTTTATTGGTTTTGTGCTTCTGGTTCACGAGTATTTTAGCTTAAATGTAGTAAAAAGTGGTTTAAACTGAAATGCTATTAAAACAAATATACCGGGTAATCCAAAATGGCGCACTTCGAAAGTTGGATACTTAAATGTGTATTTTTCGTATTCAGTTAAAATTATGAATATGAATACGAATAAATAAAAGTTTCTGAATCTGTTATCTACACACGTCTGCCTTTTCAACTACCCTGAACAACATGGTTTCATCAGCGGTCGATCGACTATCACAAACATCTTTTGTATTACACAATTTTTAGATGAGGCACTTGATGGGAGAAGTCAGTTAAATCTAATCTTTACTTAACTCCAAAGGATTCGACACATTGGATCATTCCCTCCTATTAATCAAACTTGACAAAGCTCCGGAGTTCCACAAGGGTCAAACCTGGGTCTATTGTTATTTAATGTTTTTGTCAATGACATTGGCAGTAAAATAAACGTTTTGATAAAGATTTATGCAGATGATATGAAATTCTATTGTAAAATTAATAATATCGAGGTTTGTGAAAACCTCCAAAAAATCTATCAGAGTTTAACGAATGGTGCATTAGGAATAAACTATGCCTCAATATAGGTAAGTGCAATGTAATGACATTCTGCAAAAAAGACTCGTTTCATTAACTTCCATATTCTATTGAAAACTGTATTCTATCACGACCTAACCTAATTAAGGACCTGGGAATTTACTCTGATCCTGCTTTGATATTCTCCAGCCACATCTCTGCGTTCTCCACACTTGTAAGATCAAGGCTGGAATACGCTTGAATCATTTGGAATCCTATATATAGTTTAACTCGAAAGGATTCAACGAAAATTCTTCAAGATGTGTTCCAGCGAGAGGTATTCTTCAGGAATACTTTTACGAACGCTTCAATGCCTATCTGCCTATCTGTGATTTTCTTACATAAATTAATTAATGGTAATATCGCATTAATCTGACAAACATGCTAAATTTTCACGATCCTAGAATTAAAGCTAGAAGCAATAAATTATTCTATCTTTCTTCTAACAGAACCAACATTTCTAAATCCTCCCCTTTATATCAGGCAATTACAAATTATTCCGAGATCGAACTTAGTCTCGATTGATTAATCTGTAAGGTTAATCAAATTAAATGTACTTACCGAATTCAATTTAATTAATTAAAATTCTAATTTTTCGCTTTAGTCCAGTAATTAACGCCAGAAAAACCCGAAACCTGGGCATCAAGTCTGTCCGTTAATTTTTTTTTAATTTTCAGGTATTCATAGGTACATTTACCTCCAAAAATCTCAGCTATGTGGAATTTATGGAAGGGTGGGAAAATGGCTCTAGAGTTCCCGAAAATCAGTTTTTCGAGATATCTGCCGAGCTTTTTCGTTTAGACAAAAAATGAAGAGCCTACAAAAGTTGTTCCTATGATTTTTTTCGCTACACTAATATTTTTTGCAAAAACGGCGTTTCAGAATTTCAAAAATATTCTTTTTAATAACTCGCAAAATTATTGTGGTGAAAACGGAAAATTTGAATATCCTCCTAAAACTTGAATATCCTCCCGTTTTTGTCTGAAGACAAAAGATAAGGCAATAATAATCAACTTTTTTTCACTTTTTGATGAAGATCACCTTCGTTTATTGGACTACTTAGTTATTAAAGTATATTGTAACTTTATAAGTTTATTTCTGTCTTAACTTTATATCTAGATAACCTATTTTATCACCTTTTTTCTCAACGAGTTTTTTTTCAGTGCGTAATTAGAATCTGTTTCGCAATCTACGTGACGAAGTTCTGAAACATTATCTTATTATCGGGACAACACGTTTGATAGTGTAACTCCTAAATACATAAATAACATACCATTAGCAAAGGAGTAAACATATTTTCGAACAAAAAACTAGCTTTAATTAAATTCCCCGAAATATAATTTATTTTCTCACACTGTTTTCCCATTTTGCAACTTATTAAAGGTCTACATTTTTTTTAATACTACGAACGAGACATCCAAATTAGCTTTTTATCAGTGACAATCGCTATAAATCTAGTCTTTCTCTTGTTTCAGGCAATCCCCGTAACAAATGTGCCCTTCAACCTGGACATTCCCTCATGGATTGGATTCGGCTCGGGGCCTCCGGAAAGGATCTTACTGGATTGGGACTTCAAGCTGGTCACCTTTTCGTAAGTACCTGATTAAGATTTAACTGATAACACAAGTTCCTAAAAAAAAACACAACCTTCCAGCTTTGAATCCTCGAGAAAATTCCAGTACATGATTAAGTTTGAGATATCCAGTCTCTAGAGCTACAAGTAGAAAAAGTTTAGTTTGGCGCAAGTATACAAGGTGTTAATGAATACGTATTACAGATTTTTAGGGCATGTAGAACATGCAAAAATAGAGTTAAAAGTGGTTTCGAATCTAGAGCTCCAAAAGCACATGTTTATAGGAACTATTTACTTTATTTCTGCATATTCATTTACACCTTCAATTTTAAATAATTTGAGAAACATTTAGGTATCATAGAAAATTTCATAATGAAGGATTTTACGATTCAAAATAATAATATTTAACTATCAAATGGCTAGCCTGGAACTAAACTGGTCTAAGCATCTAAGAACTGCTACGAGAAAAACACCATAAACGCCTTTCGATTTACCATATACATCGTTTGAATGTTAACATAACCGTTGAGATCATTTTCCTTTGTGATAAACATAGACCAGTTTAGTTCCGGGCTAGCCAAATCTTGTCTATTATCGAATAACTTATCCAGAACTGTTTAAGTATGTTTAAGTGAGAAAAGTGTCACTTTCCGCACTCGTTACGCTTCACAAAAGGTACTATTTATTTCTTTTTAATAGGTGACAAAGCAAGAGTTGGCCAAACACAACAAAATAGATGACATTTGGTTGGTTATTCGAGGCCGAGTATACAATGTAACTGAATACGTACCATTCCATCCAGGAGGACCTGAAGAACTAATGAGAGCAGCGGGTATTGACGCTACCAGCCTTTTTGAGCAGGTAACTTATTAAATCGTATTAATATAAAAAAATACGGAATTAACCCACTTTAAGTAATATTTTAATTGAAGCAGAACCGTTTAAATAATATTGATGAGTACATTGATGTGCATTTTCAGAAAAACCAAAACGAATTTTTTTTAAATATCAAATTGATTTAGGCGCACTAAAAAACAGATCCAGGACAGAAATTTTGTTTGTTTGTTTGTTTGTTTATCGGTTGTATAATTCACTACTAGAAAAAATAATTCTTCCCTCTCTGGTGGTGTGAATTAATTCTCCTGTGGTTCCTATTCCAGTCCAATGTTTGATATTTCGGAGTCACGACATCCTCTTTCTGCCTACACCCCTTCTTCCCTCTATATTTCCTTCTATTAATAGTTGGAGCAAATGATACCTTTCGTTCTGTAACACATGTCGCAGGTACGCTGTTTTCCTGCGTTTTATCGTACCCAGCAATTCACGTTCTCTTCCTATCGTCCTCAAAATTTCCTCGTTGGTTTTTCTTGCTGTCCATGGGACTTTCAAGATTCTTCGATAGAACCACATTTCAAATGCTTCCAGCCTATTCATTGTGCTAACCTTCAATGTCCAGCCTTCCATATCATACAACAGTACGGACTATACGTAACATTTTGTGAATTTTATTCTGAGATTGAGGTCAAAGTCAGAGTTCGTAAGGACGTTTTTGAATCTCATGAATGAGCTCCTCGCTTTTTCTATCTGGCATTTGATTTCTACGTCTGAAGACCAGTCTTCAAATAACCAAGTCCCCAGATAATTAAACTTTTTTGATCGTTCTATGTCTTCAGTATGGTATAAGAGTTTCGCATTCTGGAACTCATCCAATTTGGGGATGATTACTAGGAATTTTGTCTTTTTTATGTTGATGTTAATTCCCATAAGCATCCCAACTATATCCAGGAGCCTTTGGAGGTCATTCACATTATCTGCTATAAGGACTGTGTCATCTGCATACCGAATACTATTTATCCATGTGCCATTTATTTTGATGCCTAATTGTTGTCCTTCGAGAGCTTCTTGGAAGATGTTTTCAGAGTAAATGTTAAACAGTAATGGGGAGAGGACACATCCCTGTCTTACACCTCTAAGGATTTTCTGTGCCTTTGTAACTTCGTTGTCAAATCTAACTGCAGCTGATTGGTTCCAGTACAAGTTTTCAATACAGCGTATGTCTTTTTGATCTATATCAAGTCGCCTCAGCATTTGAACGAGTTTATGATGTTGCACTCTATCAAATGCTTTTTCGAAATCTATGAAACACATCACTACATCTTTTCTCTGATCGTAACAGTTCTGAACCAACACTGGGGTTGCGACCAGTGCCTCTCTCGTACTGAGACCTCTTCTAAATCCGAATTGATAGGATCCAACAGCGCTTTCGCATTTTCTGGAAATTCTGTAGTGAATGACCTTCAGAAACACTTTCAGAGTGTGACTCATCAAGCTGATCAATCTGTGATCTTCACATCTTGTTGCGTTGTTCTTTTTTGGGAGTGGTATAAAAGGAATTTTCCTGTGTTATAATTATAGCCTCTTAATACTTTCGTTGTCTAGTAATTTGAGCAATTCAACAGGCACTAAATCTGGTCCAGCCGTTTTCTTATCTAATAAAATAATATCTTTTATTAATGCTTGTGATTCCACTTAAAACTAACTAAACTGTGACAGAATGTTTCTGTGGTTATTTTGAATTCTTTAGCAAGCTTAAAGATTTTAACTTACAATTTTTTTTAGGTTCATCCGTGGGTAAATTATGAACAAATATTGCAAAAATGTATCGTTGGAAAATTAGTAGCTGTTGAACCTCACGTCAACACTGAACAGTTATTTTTTGGTTCACCCACTGAAACTAAAGTTACCACTGCAAATACCTTAGACGAAGTCGACGACACTGAAAGCACAGGTAAATAACTAAAAATATATTTTACAGAAAAAGATGTAATATTATATTCGACCTCAACTCATCATTTTATAGCCTCTCTCGCAAGCTCGCTCGGACATAAATCGATTCGTTCAATAAAGCCCTTGTGTATGTACTTGTAATATAAATAGCTATTATTGGTTTTCCAAAGAAAATTATTCTAAATATTGAACAAAACTTTAAATATTTTTTCCAATAGAAAATTTTGATCCTTCCCCACAAAGACATGCAAATAAACACCAGGAAACTGAAAATTTAGCTGATGCACAAGAAGATATCAAAGAAGAAAAAGAAGAACCTGTGATTACGTTACCCAGATTCGACTGGATACAAAAATTGGAGTACATCACTGTTATTTTTTACACAGGACCATTTTCTAATCCTTTCGTGGAAATTTTTCCACCGAACGATGAAAAAGAAATGACCGTTTCTATAACAAATGATGGAAAAATATATAGGTAAGTTTGACTATAATAAAGCAAAAATAACAACTGGATTTAATAATATTTTTGTTTTCATCCTAAACTTTTTTTCTTAACTAATATTTTTGTTAGGTCAAGTAAGCTTCCTTTCATGACTAATAAAGACCACGTAAATTTTCACTTATTATATATCTCAATGCTAAAAGTATTTCAAATGGATCCATACCGATTTCCCTAGCTTGCCAGTCCATTTGGTGCACTCTATTTGCACCTGGTGCCTCTTCAGGCTCAAATCTGTTTAATATCTTTATTAATAACATTGTTAAAGTGGCTGATATGCATTTTGTTTGAAGTGTTATAACTTTTATCTCGAATCTGCTGACCTAATGAACTCCTGGTTCTGTCCTGATGACACATTACTGGCTAACGTATACGCTGCTGACGTTTCGACAAGCCATTTTTTAACTAGAAGTTAATTAAATAGAAATAGATATCCATATCTCAAATGTGGTATTGTTTACCTTCAATTGTTGCAAAATAATCCCGCTTTATACAAACCGACAAAGCAAGTTGTCGGCACTTCTACAAGCCGCCAAAGCCGATCAAAGGAACTTGGCACATCTGGGAATTTTGTTTCTGCAATTGATAATGGAAAAACTATAATCTTCTTTAACAAGTCTTTTTTATTATAGTGCTAAAGATTTAGAGTGACGTATTTCTGCTTATTCACAATTTACTCTTCATTTGTCGTGTTTGTTTTGGACATTGATCACGCCACTAATAGTAGATTATTCTTTATCTGCGACTATAAGAATTGTCAGAAGGTAAAATGTCATAAAGAGGTACTACGACGTTTTTTAACAAATTTGTGACAGAATACCAGGTAACTTGATAACATTATCTCATGGCTGATATACGTTATAGGATTGCTCCAATACTGTAAATTGTGTGTTTGAGCGTGTCTGTGCGTTTGTATGTGTGAAATAAAAATTTAACGATATAATATAATCACGTTTCATTAATCGCCGTCACACTTTGACGTCGTTTAACCACTTGATAATAGCCGATAGATCCGTCCGCTTGAGCAATCCTTATAGTGTAATTCTAGACATTCTTGCTATGACAATTCAACTTCTGGAGCGTGAGTTATAGTTGGATAGTCCTCATTCTCAGAATGTCGCTGTATTAATTTAATATTTTTTACTCTTTGTTGATTTAATGTAAGCATGATAATGGTCAATTGGCCGAAACTGGTAGCCGTCCTTATGTACTTTCACTACTAAAAACAATTGTTGTGGTGTTGATTTTGTATTATTTATTTATTTATACAGATTATTTAAATTTGTAGGAACGAAATGATTTTTCACGATGATATTCAGTGGCCTTGTTCTGTTAAAATGACGTGGGAAACCGGAAAACTCGAGCTAATTTTCAAGAAAACTTTAAGTCAAGTTTGGGAAAACTATGGAAAATTAACGCAGAGTTCAATGGATGTTTCCAGTATTAATATTAAACTTGATTTTAAATTAAAAAGTAAAATTCAAGTGAATCATAATATTTACTTGCTAGGTTTAGAAAGAAGTGATGGGTGTAAAATGGTTGTACCCATTGGAAGACACGTTAGACTATTTATTAATGTAGATGGTAAGTTTTATTTTTGTAAATCTATCGAACTATATACCCAGTATGTTTTAATTATACCAGTAACATGTCTGCATCAGATAAGGAATATTGATTTGTAAGGTGCTTCCCAATTGATAATTATTAGCGTTCGATTTTAATTAGTAATAATTAGTAGAGTTGTTTCTGCAAGAATAATTGTATCCAATTAACGATATGTTTGACTTGGCAGCGTAGTAATTGAGATATTATAATTGTACGCGAAAATGTAGAGTTGCCAATTTTTATTTTATTCTCTATGCCCGTCTGATCTACAGATCTCCGACATCGCTGATGCCTACTGGCTTATTGCGTTTCCTGCCCATTTTGTTACTCCACTCAGTCCAATATTTTTCTGTGTCTACTGTTGGTTGCTCAAAAAGTATTTGCCTCTTGCAGTCCAACACCTCGCATTCGCCACAGTACATGTTTCACTGTCTCTGGCTCCTTGTTGCATAGCCTGCATCTAAGCCATCCTTTCTATTTTGTTTAGGATTTCTCTTACTGATGCATGGACCAGTCATGAGTCCTGTTATCACTCTCAGCCTACTTCTGTCCAATAACAGCAGTTCAGCTTTTAGAACACGGTCTTCCTATGAAGGATTTTCCGTGTTTTTGTCCTGACACATGTTAGAAAAATCTTGAATTCGTACCGAACATATTCTAGAACAAATCAGTAGTAATTATACTCTCCTTCGGAGTTGGAGTCTTTGTCTTATAGCGAATATCCCCATCAGGATCTTTTATATTTTGACCTTTCGTTTTGCGTTAATTATTGTAATTGTCTATTAAATTAACCTATTAATTTTATTTTACTATAATTCTGCTTTCCAGGACACGAATTGTCCCGAAGTTACACACCCGTTCCATCCAGTCTTTTCAAAACCATTGTTTTAAACGACTACGCCCCAGATGAAATTTGCCTTATGATCAAGAGATACGAAACAGGTGCCGTCAGTTCTGCCGTTACAAATAGAGAACTCGACAATATAGTTAGTTTAAGCAAACCATTAGGAGACTTCGATTTAAAAAGGATAGAAAAAAAAGAAGCGTTTCTGCTGCTAGCCGCCGGTACTGGAATAACTCCTATGATTTCATTGCTGGTGTTTTTGCTGGAGAGGAGAGTTAAGAAGTGGTAAGTATTGTGCACTTTTCTTTTCTAGCTCCCAGAGATTTCTAATCATTCACGTCCTCATCTCTACTATCCATATTCTTTATTTCTTCGCCTTTTACAGTTACGCTGTTTTTTCCTTTCCATACTTTCTGGCTGATCATTGTTCTTTATTTTATTAGCCAGTGTAGTCATCATCTCATTCAATTAAAATAATTAAATACTAAGAAGAACGATTCGTTGAAAGTACACATTAATTGATAATATGAATCTGGATTAGAAATAGGAACTGTAAGAACTACAGATTTTTTTCCATAATGCTACAATCCGGTCAGTGACCAATAAGTATCTATCTATATGTATTTGTTAAGGATGTCTCAACAATTAATGCAGTTCCTCCAGTCCTATTGCTTTCAAAAAGTTCAGAATGTCGATAGGCTTCAGATTAGGAAGATCTCCCTCTTCTATTTGATATTCTCCTAGGTACCCTTGGATTTTGCATTCTGTGAGAATGTAGATAGTGGTTTCCTCCGCTTCCTCGCAAAATCTGCATTCTTCTTCCTCTACTAATCCGAGTTTCTTTAAGTGCCCTCTCAACCGGCAGTGCCCTGTTAGGATACCGGTTAGTATTCTGAGTTTATTTTTACTTTTGCTGATGCAGTCGTCGGATGTATTCTGGTTCTAGTTTGAGCCTCTTTTTTGCGAGTACGTCTGCTATTTACCAATAAGTAACTTCAAATCTAAGAGTCACCCTTTGATGTCATCTTAGTTATTTTTCTTATCACTAGAGAGAGCACTTTTTTGATTATGACCTAATCAAACAGAGCTCTGCTCTACTTTGACACACACTACACTAACTCTTGAAGTTTTGGGCCTCTTCAGTCTTCTCTTCAGGAGCTGGAGGGCCTCGATGTTCTCATGATAAAGAAGTCTTCTTTCGTGACTACAGAACTACAGATTGATAACTTTATTAACACAGCTTACAGGATATTGCCAACATCTAAGAGAATCAACAAAAAACAGATCTACAAAAGGCAAATCAATAACAGGTGCTATAAATATGTTGTAGAATATAATGAAGTTAAAAAGACTTTTGACTCTATAAATAGAAATAAGTGAATGAGAGCAATACAAAAAATGACCGTTGTGATGACCATGTAGTCCATAAAAATCATCATTAAACCCCAGAAAGGTGAAACCGAAACATAAAGTAGCCAGTAGCCAAACAAGTAGTTTGCTAGATTAATGCTGGTCAAATATAAAGATAAAAATGCTTAACGAAATAATTCAAGTGGGAAACATAATAAAATTGAAAATAATGCTAACAAAACTCAATTTAGGAGACTAATTAGTATAAGGAATGAATTATCAATATATGGAAGGTAATTGACGACTGAATAAAGGACAGAGGGGGAAAGAGAGAAGAAAAATTAAGAATAGAGGAGAGAAATATTTTTAGAACACTTTCAGACTAAAAAGAAATGACGAATTAAACAAAACAGTGAAATGCAACCAAAACAAAACAAAGAACGAAACGTATACACGTATGGAGAGCGAGTGGAGATGGACCTGTAACATGTTACTGAATTAGAGCTAGCAGAAAAGAGAAGAAAGGTTAGAACTAGATTGAATTGGTTGCCCATCCACTTTGTGACTTTTTTGGGCACTCTATATAAAAAAGAATTAATATAAATTGTTGAAAATTCAACATAAACGCCGCCACTGGTACGCGAAACCAAATAAATAAACAAAAATTCAATAAAATAATTAAACAAAAATATATACACGACGCCACTGAAGCGAGTGAAACAACAGACAAGCCTGCGGAGTAGCAGGTATAACAAAAATATCAACTCGTACAAAAAACCTTTTTAATTGCGACGCAATATCCACCCGACAAAGACTCTTTGAGTCTAGCCGCTTTAAGCCATAAAACATTACTCATTCCGGTATGTTAGACGAAGATGCTGCATACAGGGGCCTCAGACAGAGATTCAAACCGCCAGATAGCAGTTCATATTTCACTGAAAAAATCTTCGAATTAGTAGCTCTAGCCAAGACCTGATTGGTTAAATACTATCAACAAAGCCGAGAGAATATCTCACCGACGCGGCCGGTAAAAGATATAATTTTAATCAGTAGTAATCGTACTCTCCTACGAGCCAACATGCCGTGATGGGCTTCGATAAGCATATTGTTAAAAGTTGTTGTTGTTAAACTTGTTACTACTTTGTTGATATTTAATACCAAATACAGTGGAAGTTGCGTGCTTTTTATTTCATCGTCACTACAAGCTTTGAAATGTCGTAAGCTTTCAAGGTTGATTAGACTACAACTAATAATTAATAATTCATCTAGTAACGAAATAATCGTTAGTTAATACGATATTAATGATTCGTTTTAATACAAAATTTAATTAATTAACTACTGTGTGCATCGTTACCTGGTAATAAACGAACTAAAATGCAGAATTTAATCAGAATATGTAACAATTATAATGGTTTTTGACCACATATTGTTTGTTTTCCAATCATTCCGTTTTGTTATTAGTTTATGCTGCTAATTAAATATAATTGGAATTATTAAAATTTTAAAAGCTGTGTGCATATCTATGTTTTCAATTTGATGTGGATTTAATAATGGAGAGAATAAGAGAACAATTATATTTGTTTAATTTAAAATCGAAAATGTTTAATGAGTTCCATTTTTTATTACAAGGATCGATTGTCACTTAATGAACGGATTATCAAGAACGCTAATTCGATTCGAAATCAACCATTTCGATAATATTTAATTAACCGAGATTGTTGCTTTACTTTCTTGTGTTGGTATTTGTTCTTTATTTTACATTTCTACATCTAATCCATTACCCCTGCTTACATAAGTCCCTGGATAGTCTATCGAGGTTATTTATTCAATTATGTCATCTCCACAAGCGTTGTTTTCTTGTTATGTTAGTCTTTGTAATCTGAATCTATTACCATTACCATTACCATTCCAATTGGTTCTCGTCCTTCTTTCATCGGTTTATAGTATTTTCTCTCCAGTTTGTTCCATGATTATTAGCTCATCCGTGTAAATCAACCTTTGTAGCTACACCAGTCTTACATTTCTATATTTATTTGGTGTGATTATCTCTCTGTTTAATCTATATACCCATATCGAGTTCGTCTTCTTAGACACTTTTGATGTCAGGTAAATAGCTCTGCAATTGTTACATTTTTATTGCCTTTTTTGTAAACCGTTAATATATTTTTGTCCCAGTCCTTGAATATCTTAATTTTTTTTTCACGCCTCATTACATATTTATCCTATCCATTTTTCCATTTCTCTTTCCCCATGTTTTATCATTTCCCGTTTTTATTGTTTCTTATATTTCTTTTCTGTATGTGTTTCTGTCTTTTCTCTAACTTCTCTTCTTCCTAAAATAGTTACTCTATACCTCTAGTATGTCTTCTGGTTTTGTTTTCAAACCATCGGGTTTAATTTCTTTATTCCATGTTTGTACTATCTTGTTCTCCTCCAAAATTTGCCTTCATTTGTTTTGTATTCTGTTATGCTTTATATGGAGGTGTGCATATTTCTGATTATCTGAACTCATTTTCACTTAGCTTTTCTCGTTATTGAAAAATATTATATTGTCACATTCGACATGAGTGACAGAGTACCAGGTAACTTGATAACATTATCTCATGGCTCATATACTATTATAGAATTGCTCAAATACTGTAAGTTGTGTGTTTGAGCGTGTCTGTGCGTGTGTGTGAAATAAAAATTTAACGATATAACATAATCACGTTCCATGTATCGCGGTCACCCTTTGACGTTTAACGTTTAACCACGTGATAATAGCCGATAGATTCGTCCGCTTGAGCAATCCTTATAGTGTAATTCTAGACATTTTGGCTATGACAATTCGACTTCTGGAGCGTGAGTTATAGTCTATAACACACGCACATAACTCACGCTCTGTAGTTATTAGTATTGTTAATTGCACCAAATCAATTAGTAATTTAAAGTTAATATAAATTAACACTATAGATTTGACGTTCTTACAAATATCTTGATTAATATTTGTTTTTTTATTCCAGCCAGTTTGCTAGACTACTCTTTTTCAATAGAACAAGTGAAGATATACCGTTTAGAGATCAGTTCGACGCATTAGAAAAGGGCGACTCTAGGTAAGCTTTCCTGAACCCCAAGAATACTATATTTGTGCCTATTCCTATTTTAAAGATTTAATCTTAAATGCTGTAAACCTCCACCTCCAAGTTTGTACACCCGGAAAAGGTAACCAACCGCTGTAGAAAGTGAGGTCAGGGCTGAGGAAGAAGGAAGGAATGGTGCGCCAAACATTGTATGGTTGAGACAGGGCCAACAACTTTTTCCGTCAGAAACTTACATTGCGAAATCCAAGGCTAATAGTACCGTGCAATTTTACAAGAAGATCCAAATAACAATAAAGGAAATATGATTTATTTCCTTGGATCTTTCTACGACCAGCATCATGGCTGGTTCCAACTTAGTATCTCGTTAATTTCTATCTTAACACAAGTTTGGAGTTTAGTGCTTTTAGTGTTGCCTGACTGTCGGAGAATATAACAACGGACTCACCTATGCTGTCTTGTCTGTTTATTTCTCCTATACAGAGGTCTATTGCTGCTACTTCTGCTTGAAATAGTGTGGTGTCTTTTGACAGGCTCACCGAGATCACTATCCTTGGTTTTTGCCCGTATATTCCGACTCAGACTCCTTCTTCGGTCTTAGAGCCGTTTGTGGACCAGATTGTTGCTACACTGATGAGTGCTCCTCCCTACCAGTGTTCTCTCTCCAGTACTTTTACTTCGTATTTCCTGTTGAAATTGTATTTGGTTACCATGGTGTCGCTGAGCATTCCTGTAATTGGATCCGCCCTTAGCTCTTCTTCTAACCTTTGGTAATCCGTCCCGTGGAGTTTGGTGATCCCTGTATGTAATGGTGGTATGTTCAAGATGACCTCCATCGCCGCCGTGGGAGTGGTTCTCATGGCCCCTGTGGCACTAAGACACGCTTGTCTTTGTATGCCTGTTAATTGCCTTATGATTCCTGACTGAAAAGTTTTTGGCCACCGCACCACTGACCTATATGATATCATAGGCATGATTGCCCTTGTGTATAACCATATGGTCATTTTGGCGTTGTCCCCAGTTCTTGCCACACATCCTCCTACACCTGCGTAGTGCGATGGATGCTTTTTTGGCGATTTTTGTTGTGTGGGCATTGCATGTAAGCCTTTGATCGAAAACAACCCCTAGGTACTTCACTTCTTTGGAAAAAATAAAAATATAATGATCTAAACAACGATAAGAAAACACTTCACGACTAAAATAAATGCTACTTTGTATCTATTTTATAAATTTTCAATAGTGGTTGCCAGACTTTGTGTTTTTCTTTATTCATTGAAGAAATCAACTTCAAATTTAATAATAAAACTGTCGTTTCAATAATCAAATATTTTTTTTCAGATTTAAAGTTGACCATATTCTATCCGAGCCAGATCCAAACTGGAAAGGTCTCACCGGTCACGTGACCAAAGAAATGATAGACAATTCCATCCAGGAACACATCAAAGATACCGGATATACGATACGCGACATGTTCATTTTCGTCTGCGGACCAAATCAGTTCCTTACTCTGTCACTCGACGAATTACAAAGCCTCGAAATTTTCAATGAGCAAATTCACGTTTTTAGCGGATAGCACACGACACAACAACAGCAAAACTCTTTTGTATTCTGCGATGTTAATTCTCAAATACTTTCCAGAGATCTATCTGTTGTTAGAAACGTTTATGATTTTGTGTTTAACGTTATCACTTTTGTTGGACAAAGAAATCGTTAGAAGTAAATAAAATTGTTTTTGATTATTATGTTGTTTTATTTATTTTGACCTTTACCAGAAACGTTTTTCTTTCAACTCTTTGAGTATGGAGTATTAGGAAGTGGTGTCACGTGTGATTTTGCGACGAAATCTGAAAACCTTGTTTTACTGCTTTGCTAGTGAGTTCTAGATGGCGCTACTTTTAACTTAAATTATTTTGAAAACTTAAAATTTGGTTTACGCAGAATAAATTTTGTATAAGAAACGATTGGCAATGTCAAAATTGCCAAAAAAAATGTTTGGGTCATTTTGGAGGAAAAAGTGAATTTTTTATGATATAAATGGACCTAGAATCTACAAAAAAAATCAAAAAAATTAAAATTTGGTTTACGCAGAATGAATTTTATAAAAGAAACGATTGGCCATGTCAAAATTACCGAACAAAAATGTTTGGGCCATTTTTGGGGGAAAAAGAGAGTTTTTTAGGGTATAAATGGACCTAGAATCTACAAAAAAAAAATAAAAAAAATTAAAATTTGGTTTACGCAAAATAAATTTTGTAAAAGAAACGATTGGCAATGTCAAAATGACCGAAAAAAATGTTTGGGCCATTTTAGAGGGAAAAAGTGAGCTTTTTAGATAAAAATCGAACTAGAATCTAAAAAAAAGTGTTTAGGCCATTTTTGAGGGAGAGTGAGTTTTTTAGAATCTGATGAGGATGTTGAATAAAATTAAACATCCAAAAAATCGAAAAAAATCTCAAAGTCTGTACCAACAAATAATATAATAAAATTATATTGTAATCCAATTGCGTCCAAATCTAAAACAACTACTCCTGGGACAAAAGCCCCCACAGGCGTTGAATTACATCGAATATCTGGCTGATATTTTCCTAACCTGCTTGATGGGTTGCCCATCTGCAAACTTTGATTGTGAAATGAAGAGGGCGTTGGATAAAAATACACACAATCAGTGACTATAAGTACCCGGTGGATCCAATGCATTCTTCAGGCATTGTTTAAAGATGCGATGTCGAGATTGTTTACTTCTCACTGATGAGGCACAAAAATTCCAAAACCGGTCTGGGAATGACAAGCTCCTCAAATAACAAAATCAAAGTGTTGGTTTGGTTGACAACCTTCCAACTCGCGTCTAAATCGATGTAATTCAACGCCTGTGGGGGCTTTTGTCGTTGGTACCGACTTCGAGATTTTTTTCGATTTTTTTGATGTTTAATTTAAAAAAATGTTTTATAGCGATCTCTACGGCCAAATATCAAAATTATTACTTAGTTTGAAAGAAATAAAAATGCTTTCCTTGAGAATGTGTGACATCTATGATCGAGAAACTTTAAAACACTGGCGAATCAGCCTAAAAATACAGACATCTTTACTACATCCAACTATATAAGTGCACATAAACTCGCTTGGAGATAAGAAAGGTATTTACGAACTAAATTGTCTTACTTTAATCCCATCATTAAACTCGCCTGCAGATAAACTAGAGAAGTATTAAACTCGCTTGGAAAAGGATTGAAGCAAAATAATGATTGAATGCAATTTAAAAAATTAATTTATTTTAGAACATCTTAATCATAACATAATTAACACTAATATAATTGGACAAACACGATATTCAAACATATTTCAATACAATTATACATTATTTCTTAGGGCTATTTTACTATATACAGATTTAGAAAAACTTTAAAACCCTTGATTGACTTTTATAATTCCTCCAAAATCGCATTTTTTTAACTTAATTATTTCGATAAATAAAAAACTTGCTTAATATTACATAAATAACCCAAACATTTTACAAATGCGGACCTGGAAATTTCACCATTTTTATATTCTTCTATTTTTTTGCTAACTAGTTTTTGTCCTTTACGCGTTGACAGATCTTTGTTTCTAACAGGTTCATTAAGGCTTTGAATTTTTATGTATGTATCAATCTGCAAAGTTAGAAGAACATCGATAAAAATAAAAATTTAAGATGCATAGAATAAAAAGCTTCTATTAAATTTTGAATGAAACGCTTCGCATGCGTTAGTGTTTCTGTTAATGTGCTATCAGATAATTCAGACCACAATTCTGAAATTTAGATTCGTTTGAAATATAAGTGTCCACTAGATAGTCTGAAAATTTTGTTACTTTTCCGTTCTGAGGTTGGATGGGGAGTAAGTCAAACACAAAACTGTCTCCAACCTCGTTAGTGTCGAGATAAATTAAACCAAATACGTAATGCAACCTCTGTCCAACTTCACTATCTTTGTCCCTATATTCCTGAGCTAAGCCCAATTTTTTAATTTTCCTAAACCATGCTTGTCTTAAATGAAAGGGGCAACCAGCAATTTTTGACTCTTGCCATACCGAAAGGCATGCATTGTGGATTGCCATTTCAAAATCAATATGAATTATTTTAGGACTGAAGTTAAATCCTAAAGTGACATTTATTGAAGAAAATATACCTGACTCTCACAGGCGAGTTTATGGGTCGGATTATAGGTGAGCAGTTTGCGTCCAGGCGAGTTTAATGATGTCATTAAGATCTACTACCTGCTTCCAGGCGAGTTTAATGCCGCCCATCAGAAACAAAGTCAATCTATACGATAGGCCCAACACTACAAAATAGTGTTTTAGGTCCATAGGGTTTATTGACTATACCTTTATACAGACAACGGTACCGGTTATTTCTAGCTAACCGAGCTCTGTTTTCTCTCCATCTGGAGAAATCGCGCTTGGAATAATCACAAGGATACCCATTGGGATATGCCCTGTGGTATAGTTCGTGTAATGACTTTAGTCTGGCCATCTGAGAAATGCTTTAAAGTCGATGTCAAGTGTTCTACTTTAATATATAGCTCAGGAGCCAGAGAATATTTCTCGAGTTGATAAAATAGAAACATGCATTCGCTAAGATGTAATCGAAGCGACTAATCGCAAATCATAGTTTGCGTCCTATTCGCTATTACCCACAGATTGAGTAAGACGTATTGTCTAATGACAGCGCTTCGTTTCAATATTCAACCAATGACTCGTCGACAGTCCATGTTGACTGTCCCAAAGGATGCCGCTTATGTTGGCGAGAGCTAGGTTGAAGTTTTTTTGGTAGCAACTAAGGCGCCGCTTTAAAGCTGTTAAATTGGGGCTATTATATGTTTTACATGAACTATATCTTCAAATCATTTTAGACCAGCAGTTGAACATCAGGAATAAATATCTTGGTCTAGCGCGATGCCCCTGTTTAAAATTCTAACTTTTAGGTCCATAGGATTTACTGACTATACATTTATACAGACAACGGTACCGGTTAGAAATTTTAGCCAACCGGTATTTCCTTTCTCTCCAGTTGGAGAAATCGCCCTTAGGAAAATCACAAGGATACACATTGGGGTATGAACTGTGGTATCTTCAAATCATTTTAGATGAGCAGTTAAATATTAGAAATTAAGATCATTTTAAAATTCTAACCAATATCATTTTATCACGCTTAAAAATTCCAGCCAACCAGTAAAACGCTACAGTCACATACAAGCGTAATATTGATTTTTGGATTTAACTACATAAATATTGAGCTAATGTTTTGTCAGCCTCGTGTGATTCAATTTTTAAAAAAATTCTAATCCGAAAATCAAAACTGTCACCTCGAAGTTAGTCACCCTGTTGACAGATATCAGATGTCATATGTCAGAAAAATATGTTTGACATATGTCTTGGAAATTAAGAGGTCTCTTCGCATCTTAGTCAAAGGTCAGGTCTCTTGTCTTCTCTAAGGGCTTCCCATCGATACCTGTTTACTCCTTACTGATCTTGAGTAATCTTTAACCTAATTGTTTCACGAGACACTTGAAGGTCTGCTAATAGATCCGAACGAACTTTTAACTTATTTTTTTTTTGGCATTCAGCCGACCACCATTCGTCTACCTATAAGGGAGAAACCTATAAACCTAACGACAAGAAAATTAAATCTAATAAATACAGTAGGGTTACACAGAACTCAAACCTTACAAAAAAAAATATTTTTAGATGTGCTACCATCTATGGTAAGAAGAGAGTATTGACATTAAATTTTGACTGAATCTAGTCAAGATGTCACTCTCTTCTTTTTTATCCCTTTCAGAGATTAATACAAAGTGAGTAAACCAGTAAGAATTTTAATTTATTAGATTCGACATCCTAAAAAAAAAATATGTTGTGAATATGAAAAGTTAATTTCTTTAGAGAAATGTTCTATGTGTAAAGTTTACCAAAATTCTAATGGTATCTAAGGAATCCGTGAATAAAAAGTTCTGGAACATCGCTTTAAATCTCTCCCATTTCTAACATTAAATGTATTGATCGTACTACAGAAATCTGTAACCTACCCCTTTTAATATCATAAGTTAAATGTAGATGGTAACGTCTGTTCCAAAATAAACCAAATACAACTTACCTGAGGTGAAAGTAAAGTAAAACATATAATAAATAAGATATTTTTTTTATTTTTCCACATTTTCTAATTTCAAATCAAAGAAAAAAAACATTTTATAATTTTATACTTCTCCAAAAAAGAATATATAAGATATAGTTCGCGGAGAAAAGAACTGTCACAATTTTCGTCCAGATTTGTCTAAAAAAGTTACAGCCACATGATTGAAACACTTTTTAAATCATAAATATTAATTAAAAATATCGAACGGACATTTTCTATCGCACGCAGCTACACGAAATTAAAATAGAGTTGCATCTTTGCATGCAGCTGAATTCTGTGACTCGGACTAACATACAAATAATTTTTGACGCCCCTAAAGTACGTCCCCCCCGTTTTCGAGGATGCAGAACACGATAGCGTGGGTTAAAATTCTTTTCGAGTTGGCCCCACTTCACAAACGGTCAAAAATCACAGTTTTATAAAATTTGTGGCTGAAATATCCATCATATCGAAAAAAATTTAATAGAAAAGTTGTAGATAAAAAAGTATAGTTAATACAATTTTAATTATTTGCTTATTTAGAAGTAAGTATAATAAACTGATTGAAGTGAAATCTTCGCGGTTTTGTTGCAAACTTTTCGACGATATAATGCTTTATTTTAGATGAGTCTACTATTATTGGCACACTCCATCTTCCCTCGAAACGGTTTTCTATTTCTATTACATCTTGATGGAAGCGTTCGTCTTCTCACTAAGTGCACCAAGATTTTCCGAGTAATAGTTTAAATGCGAAAAGAGAAAATGCACTTTTAAATTCCCACTGCATCTCAATAATCGAAAAATTTCTTGCAGTGTTATAAAATGTATCTATTATTCGTTTGACTCGATTTTTATACAATATTCTTTCATTTTTTTTAAGATAGTACTTTAAACCTAATAATGTTTAAACCTTCACAAAGTTTTCTTTATACTACAGTGAATAAAGGTAAAAATCAACTATTACCTCCGATTTCGGTGAACCTCCATCGATTTGCATGAAAATTTGGGATTGAGTATATTTTACCATCAACTTCAAAAATGACATATGCTCGACTTGCGCTTTTTGCATTTTAGGGGTGAAATCCACCCCTTTTGTTAAAAATGGTAAAAAATGCAGATTTAAGCATTCTGGTGTAAGTAATCTCGTTTAATTAAATAAAATAAATATTTTTCAACATTTATATGCATGATTTATAATTTTAATTAATTTTTCAACCCTTTTAGCAACCACCCCTTAAATCGAAAATCATGAAAAAATCATTTTTTATATTTCTGAAATATGAAATCGCATATTAACATTACACAAACAGTTTGTTTAATGTTTATGATAATTTTTGGTTAACTGTGAAATTTCAACCCTTAAAAACCACCCCCTTAAAGCAGAATCATTGAAAACATTGGTTTCAAGAAACTTTAATCATTTGAATAAAACATTACTGAATTGAAATATGGTTTACTGAGTATTAAAATCTTTATTTATTTATTGCGAAATTTTCCACCCCTAAAAACTACCCCATGTCATAAAAAATAATTTGTGATGTACAGAATTCCTTTCACTTTTTCTATCTTCAAAATTACACCCAAACATGTATATTTTGTGAGCATGTACCTATCGACACGTCTACTTCTTACTATTTATCTTCTTTCCTATATATACATACAAAATCTCTGCTCCAAAAATTTTTCCAAAAAAATGTTATTGGTTTTTTTACAATAACTTCGTTAATTTTTATGATATCAGGTTCATCCAAAAACCATTTGAAAGGTAATTTCAAGGGCTATAACACTGTATTAAATTCCTTATTTTTTAAAAGATAAAAGGTTAAAGGGCCCCGGTTACATGGTTCTCGCAGTAAAATTTAGGCTTTAAACGTTTCTATCTCGGTTATTTTTTATCCTACAAAAATAAAAAAAATTAAAATCTTTGTTAAAAAAAACTCAAATTTCGTTTTCTGTCAATTTTTACGTATATCGAGTATTTTTGGAGTTATTATCAAAAGAAAATGAAACTTACGAAAATTTGAAAAATTCTGATTTTTTTAAATCATATTTTTTTTTTAAAATATGCATTCTAAACCGTTCAAAATTTTTGAGGTCATTACTTATGCTAAAATAAAGAAAGTCTTATATGGATTACTATAAATTTTAAATTTTTGTGGAAATGGCGTATGTTTAATTTTTCACTTTTTCCTCTTATTTTCACAATAACTTGCTTAATTTTGATTCTAGAGCTCATTTCATAGGTATTTCTGAGTACTTTGAAAAGTGTTTACTAAGTATATTTTATAAAATGCATCGTTTTCCCGTTATTTAAGCCTGAATACTTAGATTTGAGTACTCGCCGAAAAAAAATATACCTTCAATTATAGTAGAACCCACCGCTTTATGAGAAAGAAAAAACGCTATAAAAACAGCAAAGGATACCGCCAATAGAAGAAATACTGATTGATCTGGACATTTTTGAGTATTTTAATGTCGAAAACACCGTACACTGTCCATATACATAAAAATAAAATGATATTTTGTCTATTAGGACCACTGTGCAAAGATTCAATAACCAAGTTACTGGAGATCGTTAGGGGTAATTTGCGTAAAATTTCTATATTGATTAACTTTCTTTTATATGAATTTACATTTTAATTTCTATAACACATATTAGATTTGAATAGAGGTTGACCACTCGACCTGGCCTATAGCTTCATTTTCTGATCTCTTGTGAGATTCAGAAACGTTGCTAATTAAAATTTTGTCTCAAATTTTAATTCTAAAATTAAAAACACGGTGAATAAAGTCATAAATATTATAAATTAATTAAGCTTACCTACCCTATCTCAACCCTCACCATCGGAATCACTGTCATCAACATTGATAATAAATTTGGTCGGACTCGTTATATAAGATTTTCTTCTTTGATGACATGTTTGATTTTTTTCTGCCAATCATCAGCTGAAATTTTGTTAATTTCTTCTTTTACCAAATTTGCTATCAACCCATCAAATTTGGGAAACACGGTATGACGTCTTATTCTTTTTTTAAGTTGTCCCCAAATTAATTCTATGCACAAAAATAGGGCGGAAGGCGCAATACCTCGTGGCCCCTTTTTGATGCCAGGAATCTTTGGGACTACAACCTGATACCATATAATCCATTGGAATATCATTTAGTGATTGTTCCGATTCTTTAGATCCACTTAAAAAAAACTGTATTTTCCCAAGGACGAAACATATTGAAATTGACACCGAATAAATAAATAAGAAGTACACTGTAACAATGTTTCAAAATAAAAAAAGTATATATATACACGGAAGCCAAGAATAATATTAATTGAAATAAACTAACGCCACGAATCACCTACCACCTACTATTCACTAAATCAAAAATCAAGTGCGAACACAAGCACAGTGTATCACTGTATGAATATTTTCCTAGCCCTCACTACTGAAGACAATATTTGTCTAACTTCCTACTTCCTACTTTAATTGCAGAACAAAATGATCCCGCTTTATACAAGTCGCTAATACCGACAAAGCCACTTGTCGGCACATCTACATGCCGCTAATACCGACAAAGCCACTTGTCGGCACATCTAGAAGCCGTCAAAGTAACCTGTCTGAACATCTGAGAATTTTGTTTCTGCAATTGAAAATGTAAAAACTATAACCACACTTCCATTGTCGCCTCTTATGAGTGTAACCTCACACCCCACAGTTTAGTTAAATTAATTTAAGACAAAATTTTATTTAGTAATTCAAATCTAATATGCGTTATAGAAATTAAAATGTAAATTCATATTAAACTCATAATTAATAATTATACGCCATTCTCCCCTATAACGATATCCAGCTAAGTTGGTTATTGAATCTTTGCACAGTGGTCCTAATAGCCAAAATATTATTTTATTTTTATGTATATGGACGTGTACCGTGTTTTCGACTTTAAAGTGCTCAAAAATGTCCAGATTCATGAGTATTTGTTCTATTGGCGGTAATCCTTTGCTGTTTTTTCATTCTCATAAAGGATATTATCTTATCTTAGGTAGCTATATTTGTAAACGTTTTGGTTTAAACATTAATTATAATTTGATATCCTTTAGAAATATTACTATTATTCTATATTTTTAATATTATTATTCTGAGAAACTTTAATCACTTAAATGAATCAGTTTATCAGTGATTTCAATTATGTCCCCGTTATCGCTAAAGAATGCGACGATATTACCGAATTAAATAGAAACTTTAGATATTGCAATAAAAAAAACTTCAAAATTCTTCACCAAAACATTCAAAGCATAAATAAAAATTTAAATGAGTACAAGATTTATTTGAAGCAAATAAATATAGACTTTGATATTATTGTTTTGACAGAAACTTTTAAAGTTCCGGATATTAACTGCCATAAAATTAATAACTATAATGTGATGTATAGTGAAGGATCTTTCAATAAAAATGACGGAGTGGTGGTATACGTTAAAAAAGGTTTCGAGTATACTTCCAGAAATGTAGATGTGGCATATTGTAGGGTTGTAGAAGTAAAGGTTGAAGTTGAAAGGAACAAATACGTGTTAATTACATCAATATACAGATCTCCTGCTGGCGATAAAGAGACCTTTATAAACTCCTTGCGCTTATATCTAGAACAAACCAAAAATTATTTAGTTAAACAGCACTATCTGGTTGGAGATATAAATATAGATATTCTAAAAGGGGAACAAAACGAAATTATAACTGAATATTTGAACTTAATGAGTGAATTTAATTTTGTTTCATTAATAAATGCAACAACAAATGAACAGGGTGATTCTACTAGCTGCATTGATCACATATTCTTAAAAACTAAACAAGATATACAAAATACAAGCTTTTCCTTTACTTGTAGAACTGGTATAAATAATCACAAAAGTATAGTTGGCGGTGCTCTTTTAGAACGTGAAGAGACTAATGATATAGAGAAAAATATATATAAGTTTTTTATTAATTATCAAAAACTAAAGGAAGATATTGTTGATATAAATTGGAATACTTTTTACTCCTCCAAGGATCCAGTCTTTTTATCTGAATATTTAACGGAAAAAATAAAATATCTAATAAACTCGAATACAACTAAAGTTAAAATTAAAAAAAAACTACAACCACGTAAAGACTGGATTACAGATGGTATCATAAACTCCACAAAAACAAAAGCTGAACTATACAAAATTCATAAATCAGATCCGGATAATGCTACAAAAAAAAAGGATTACTCAAAATACAGAAATAGGTTAAATAGGCTAATAATTGATGCTAAATCGGTATACTATCAAAAACAAATTGAATATAATAAAGGTAACACAAAAAATCTTTGGAAGACTGTACAGGAAATAACTTGTGAAAATAAAGATCATACAATTAAAGAAATACAATCTGAAAATAATGAAATCTTAACTCAATCACTTGATATAGCTAATTATTTTAATGATCATTACTCATCGGTAGGCAAAAAGTATGCTTCCAAAATAAAAAAACCACATTCACCACCCCCTAAAACTCAAACAACTCTGAGATCCTTTTATCTGTTTCCAACCGAAAACAAAGAAATCTCCTCGTTAATAAAAAATCTGAAAACAGGAAAAGCACCTGGCGAAGACGGAATTAAATCAGAAACAGTTAAAATGATCTCAGATGAAATAACCCCAGCTTTAGTGTACTTAATAAACAAAATTTACGAGACGGGAATATGTCCCGATTTATTCAAAAAGGCTATAGTCATTCCAATCTACAAAAAGGGTGATAAAAAAAAAGTAGCTAATTATAGACCAATTTCATTAATTAACACCTTTGCTAAAATATTTGAAACTTCTTTGAAAAATAGGCTAAACGATTATCTGGATATAACGCACCAAATCTCAAATAAACAGTTTGGATTCCGCGCGGGTATCTCAACAAATGACGCGACAGCTGCGTTAATCGGTGAAGTTTATAATAGAGTTGACACTAGGAAACCTACTGCATGCATTTTCTTAGATCTTGCCAAGGCCTTTGACACGGTGGATCATACACAGCTGTTAGAAACCTTGGAGGATGCTGGTATAAGGGGACCAACACTAGCACTACTTAAAAATTATTTAAAAGATCGCAAACAAGCTGTAAAAATCAAACAAACACTAAGCAATGAAAAATTATTGGGTTACGGAGTGCCTCAAGGTTCCATCCTCGGGCCCTTATTATTCTCCTTATATATAAATGGATTACTAACCCAAAAAATTGCAGGGACCATATATAGTTTTGCTGATGATACTGCAATACTGTATTCATCTGATTCGTGGCTGAACCTAAAAACAAAAATGGAGTTAGATCTGGCAAAAATCTTCAATTGGTTTAATCACAAGCTACTATCCATAAACTTTGAGAAAACTTTTTACGTACCTTTTGCTAGTTATGAAAACCACTTACCGAATTTTAATACCCTTAGTATAGGTAATGACGCCGTAATACACCAATTAACTCATATAAAATATCTAGGTATTACCATCGACTCTCATTTAAGATGGGATCACCACATTGAATCTATAACTAAAACACTTAGGCTTCTAATTTACAAATTTAAATGTCTAAGTAAAATACTAACACTAAGTCAACTAAAAATTTTGTACCATGCACTAGTAGAATCACGCCTGCAGTATTGCATACTTAGCTGGGGTGCTTGCTCAAATACATACCTTAATAAACTTCAGGTCCTACAAAAAAGAATTCTAAAAATAATCTATAAGAAACCAATACTATACCCCACAGATTTACTTTTTAAAGAAAGTCACATATTTGATCTAAGAAAACTGTACTTCTACAATCTCCTGATCTATACCTACAAACATAAACAGATATTAAAAAACATCGAACACAACTATGACACAAGACAAAAAATAAATAAATTTGTTATTACTAATTATGCCAACAAATTATTAGGCCAAATGTGCTATACTTACCTCTCCCTAAAAATTTATAATAACTTACCAGAATTCTACAAAACTCTTCTATTAACCTTAAACAACTTCAATTTATTTAAAAAATATTTCAAATCCTTCACATTTCAATTAGATAGTTACATAGTCTGCGATTTTATTGAAATCTCTGATATACAAACGCCCTTTTATAATAATTAAATTTGTTTTTATTTTTTCTTTAGAGTATTCTCTTTCTTTAAATTCACGTTTTACATTTTTATATAACTACATGAGATTAAACAGCAATCAATACTAGAATACAAACAGCCATCCCTAATACAACCATAATGGTTTCTAAAGGGATAACTGTTTATTTCATTTAAATGTAATATATTATAAAAAATAAAATGTAATAACTAAAAATTTTGAAATAAATATTATTATTATTATTATTATTGAGTTCGACTATACCTATAACTCACTTTGAATTAATATTGAAAGGTTTTTCAAGTAAGGATTTTTTATTAGCTTCAATTTTGGTAATGACAACTTTTTTGTAAAAACTTATAGTTTTTTAGTTATTTATGAAAAACCGCTTTAAAACATGCATTATTTTCAAGAAAAATCAAAATCTTTGATCTTTAATAACTCAAAAAGGGGTGGCATCCACCCCCAGGGTAAAAGCGCAAGTTGGCACCATATCACTTTTGTTTCTTGAGGTATCCTCTAACTACTCACCAATTTTCATGAAAATCGATGGAAGTTAAACGAAATCGGAGGTGAACACCTTCAGTGACTATTAATATATTATCTAACAGGCTGAGAAATCTCTTATTATAGCTGAGCCCAGAGTTCGCAGCCGAGCCGAATTTCCGAAGGAAAGATCTCCACCTGCAAGTCTGTGAGCGAAGAAAGTTTAGACGATCATATACTTACACTCGATTTTCCTTTTACCTTTTCGGTCTTCCGTTATTTCTTTCAAAAGTTTAATTTAAAACCTTCTAGTGTTCTTTTAATCCATTGTGTCGTGATAAATATATTTTATTTTTAGATATCTCAAACTTTCGAATTTGATACAATTTTTGGAACTTCTGTTATGTTATTTTTGTGTATATCACTCGAAATAGTTTATTAAGGTCGTTTTGCTTTGCATTTTTAGTTATGATTAATTTTTTGGTAGATTAATTGTTGCCTTGATTGATGTACCTGTCCCTTATAGGTAGAACTGGTCTGATTAGTTGCGATGTCGGATGACATGGTTAATTGGGGTTATGATCGGTCTCTTGAATTTATCACTTTGAACCTTGTGCTGGAAGTGAATGAAATGAGGACAATTTTCCATTTGTGCCATCCTATATGGCATGAGTTTTATACTTTCTATAAGTACTGATTATGGAGAGTTTTCCAGTTGTTTGGGAAAACACTGTCGAACAAGAACTGGAAAAGCAAGCGAAAAGTTAAAATCATTTTGGCATACAAGAAATAATAAAGTATAAAACTATATATACAACAACTTTGATACAAACGACTTTTTCATTATTTCTCTCGTTTTTACTTATTCCATTAAGTGAATAAGAGAAAAACTGCTGATTTCTACTTAACTGTTTACCCTAATTATAATTGTGCAAATGTATGTTACAAATTAACCCTCACTTTAAACTGGCTTTCATGTTTCCAATTCAGAAATGTTATATCAAAAGAACTTGTTTTCTTTAAAAGTCTTAAGAATGGAGAACTTTTAATTGGGTTTTTACAAGAGTTCAGAAATTTAGACGACGAGGTTTGGATTTTAACAATTACAGAAAAATGAATGAGACTTTCACTTTCTAAGTATTTTATTTTGACACGGGTAAAAAGTTATGTTTGGTTTCCTGGTAGCAATATGAATTATATGCTGCCAAGCTTTAAAGGAACTTTTAATTTAAATTTCTGCACAAAGAGCTATTGATTTTGTTTTTTTATAAATTTCTAATTTCGGTGTCTATTTGCATAGAAAAGTTAATCCGGGATCGGATAAAAGTATGCCTTCGAACAGTGAACCACATGTTGGCAATAGAGCAATTTCCCAAACAGTGGAAGATAGCCAGACTCGTTCTCATTAAGAAAGCGAAACCAAGCCCAGAAAAAACGTATAGGCACCCATATTTATCCTCAACATTCTCGGAAAATTCCTAGAGCACTTGATTAAGGCAAGACTGGTGACAGGGATAGAAAGCAGAGGTGGACTGAACGAAAACCAGTATGGATCCCGTGAAGGTAGGTCAACCACAGACGCACTGCGAAAAGTTGAAAAGATTGCAGACCAAACAAACATGGAAATCGGTAGGAAAAGATTCATTCAACTTGGCACCGTAAAAGGGGATCCTAAAGGAAATCAAAGAGAGGAAAGCAAGCTACCTGGAAGAGGGGGTGCTATTGATAGGATCTGAATGAAAAATGACAATACCTGCAAGTTTCTGTACTAAACTTACAGGTCCCTAGAAGAGTTAACCTGTTAGGCTATGAAGATGACCTTACCGTGGCAGTGGTAGGAAAAACGCATGACGACGAAGCAACTGAAACTGGCGCCCTAGAAATCCGAAGCAACGGGGATAAAACATCTGTAGCCAAGAGTCCATCAAATATCTCGGCATCCATATGGATCGGAATATGGGAATGTGGACGCATTTTAGAAAAACTGCCGGAAAGGTTGGAAAAGTCGTAGGCAACAGAAGGATTGTATTCTCAGTCATCCTAAATGAAAGTTACAACTTTAATAAATTTTATTAAAATTAGGATTCTTACAAAAGAATGTAACAGTAGCGAAAAACTTTACGTATCTCATTTTATGCTTCAACTCATAAAACCCTATTAATACAGGCAACTAAAGTCCCACTCATGGTCCCTTTTCATGGATTAGTCATAAATAATTAACTGCGGTTCGCCCGTAAGGAATATAATCTGACAGTTAGGGAAACAACTGGTTTTGAAGTAGGTCTTGTAAACAAAAAATTTATATAATTTTAGAAACTCCTTGGGAATTAGGTCACTGAAATGTATCTAAATATATTTTCTACTCTACGCCTTTCAGGACAACAGGTTAGGTTGTTTGTCTACTAATTAAAATTTTCTAATTACTAGGGTTCAAAATATCGGTAGTTAAGACATCAATAACTATCCCTACAGATAGAAACAGAATCCAAAATAGTCGTCCCCGAGGACAAATCCAATTTCCAGTTTCCTACTAATAAAATTTCTGATTTCGTTTACATGGTAACGAGAGTGTGTGGGCGAGAAAATGGACCATTATTTTCGTACATTCTTGTCATGAGGTCAATGCAGATGCTACAAGTAATTGGTATTGGATGGATAATTGTAAAATCGACAAGAAGATACTTATTTAAGCGGATTTTTGTTTTCAAACCAAATACTTTTATTTTTTTAATGTTTTGTGGAAACTAATTTCATAGAGTGTGGGAAAATTAGCGGGAAATTAGGACGATTTTGATGTCAATCTGGGAATTATACTAATAATAAATACTACTACTGATAATAATATCTGTACCTACAAAATTTTTTGATTCTACCATGCATTTTGTATAACGATAAGAAACATTTACATTTTTCATTTAAAAAAAAATTCACGATGTTCTTCGCCAAAACGATATTTGCCCGAAAATTTATTAAATTTAACAAACCGAGTTTCAATATTAAGTCTAGCATACGAATATTTAACTCGGAAAAAGTTGATTAAAACCAAAATTATTACACATATTTTTAGCACATTTTGACAAGTGTCCATTTGTTACTCAACGTTCCATTAAATATTTACCTAAATCCGTGATTTCTGAAATTGAATTGGCAACGTTGTATTTTCAACTTTGAATTTATGAGATGGCTGTTATTTGACAAGCAAATGAACATTTTTTCCTTTTTTTTTCATGTTTTATAGCTTCTGTGAAAATTTCATGAAAATCCCAGCCGGTCCCATATTCTTAACGTTTACCCAGAGATGTGCGTGTCAGTAGTTGTCAAAATTTGTAGTTTATTATGGAATCTTCTATTGCCTTGTATAAAGAGGCAAATTTAAAATTGAATTCTTTCAGATTGAAACGCCAGAAATTAAATAAAGTCAAACCTTGACGTTGATATTTACAAAAATAGGTTATTTTCTTATGACGATTTTCCATCATCACTCTACCAACGTTCTTGCCAGCCACTGTTAGACCAACATTCTATGTATCGCGACTACGTTACTGAACGTTGCTCTGGAACACCCCTCGCACAAAAATATGATATGATTTCCATCGATGATCGATTATTGACAATTAACTACTTTTGACAATGCCAAAAAATGATAAATTAAATTAATATTTATCAGTTTCTCTTCTAATAGAAATAAAACCACTTATTTTTAAAAAAATGGGGGTTTAATGGACATCTCGACTTTATTGAATAAAAGTCGTTTTCAAAATGACATAACAAAATATATAATAAAAAATTTACTATAGAAACAGGTTATATTATCTCTATGTAGTCTGCCACAGCTAGGAAATAAACTAAAAGCTTAACTTTTCTTGTAAATATATCGGAAGATCGAATTTTCACAGACATGAGATCTGCATTTTTTGCCGATTTAGATAGGAATTGGTCTACCCTGAAAGTTTCATTGAATTCTGACGAGTGGATTTTGAGAGCCTTGTTCGTTTAATAGTATTTGATAATAAAATTTTTCTTCCTTCCTTTATTTTCAGGGTGACTATGACCCCTTCAAATATTTTAAATACACATCTGTGGGAAATAATGTGTTATAGGGTCTAAAACATTGTAAACTTAATGGTGCATATAAATTTAAAGAAAGGTTCCTTAGTAACTGAAAAAGTATGCTAATTTTCACAAAATATACTATGTGATCTATATTTTTCATTATATATACCTTAAGAGTACATTGTAAAATTATTCACAGAATAATGAAAAATATCGCCAGTGTGAAAATACATTGTGAAAATTACTGGTTTACAGAATTCATTCTGGGAATGAAATTACACAGGTTCATTTATGTGAATACCCCTCCCCTGGACTCTGCACTATTGGATTTCTATTTTTAGAACTCGGTGTCTCAGAGTTAGGAAAATTAGTTGAGGGTTACGCGAGATTGGAACGCAGTAATATTGTTTTTCTCCCAAACCCAAGTAATATTGATTTGTATTCCAAGCATTTTTGTGGTGAGAGTCGACCAGAAATTGAAGTTAAGTATCTACTTATTCTTTTAATATTATATTTGCATGTAAATTATGTAGTTTATTTCTTCTTCCAGGATATAGTTTCCATAGAAAGAGGAGAACTACCTCTTACTCCAACAATTGTTGAAGTAGGTGAGTATTCAATTGTATGAAATTGTAGTTCTTCTAGTGTCAATAACAAATGTTTCATCACTAATGCTATCAATATTTTCTAGGTCAGAAACCAGCTACGACACTTTATTTTGTATATCTGGAAAAGACAAATACAAATGATAATGGATACGAAATTTTTTTGATTTTGAATATAAAATACCTCAAGGATTTATCTTATTGTATCTTATAGTAAATCATGAACAGAAATGGTGTTAGTAGTTAAAATAAGGTTAAACTTCATTTAATTTCAATATGTTGTGTAATTGTGAATATCAAACCTTGTTTCTTTTGTGATACTCATTTTTAATCTCAATACTTCCGATAATAAATTTCCATCAAACTAAAAAGATATTTAGTTTTTTATACTCATCGTTAAATATACTAATTCTGAATAAAATTACATGTTTAAATTCACAGATTAACGAAGAAATTCCATAGTATTTTTACAGAATTCAGAAGGTAATAGGATTTGTACATAAATATCTGTATTTTCACATGCTTTTACGTTGGTTACAAATGGCCAACGTAATATTATGTGATTTTACATAATCTTTTTTATCAGTGTGCTTTCTCAAATATCTTCCGTTCTTTTGATCATTATCCAACATTCACAGCCTTTAGCACTGGGTTCTGTATTATTGTTCTATTCAATCTGACTTTGCTGATCATGGTATTTTCTTCGATCTGAATATGTTGTGCATCATCTCCACAGTTTTGCCTCCATTTATTCTAATCCTCTTGTCGAGTTTCTTTCGTTCATCGTCTGCTATAATCGCCCCCAATTACTGTTTGGAAATAATAATCTTTGTATTATTCCATTGTGATCCTGATTTATCCTTCGTTAGCCGGATTTTCATTCGTACTTAGCACCACTTAGTAAAAACGACAGAATAAATCTATACAGGTGGGTACTCTCCATTAAATTCATCAAAATAAATGTTTTATATTCTCTATTTTTCTTTTAAATGTCTTTTAGTTATGCGTCTTCTTAGTTTTTTTTAAATTATTTTGACACATCTTTTGCAAGCTACTGATGAGAGACATATTTCATAGTTATCACTCAGCGTTTTATTTTTTCCGCCAAGACCTTTAACTTTTCTCCAAAACCTCCATTTATTAACAAGGCTTTGTCAACACCCGCCACAACTAACCACACTAACATGCGTGTCTAACCCGGTACGCTAAACCAGACTAACCTGAGCGAAGCGAAGATGATTTTCTAAAAGAAAAGTTTTTTTTTTTTTTTTTTATTATTAAACACCCATAAAGGCATTTAGTATATTACAATCTGGTCATCAGTGACCAATGAGCAATTTAATTCTAACTTAATCTAATAGAGTTTGAAGTTTAAAACTAAGGTATACTCATCAGCGTTCCTTAGGTTCTGTAGAAAGGATTGCACTAAACTTTAACGTGCACACATAAGCTCTGCTTTTGCACTAAAAACACTAAACTAACTCAAAGGGCTTGATCCTCTTAAGTCTTCTTTCTAACCCAGTATTGTCAAGGAGCTGGATAGCCTCGACATTGACATGATGATGAAGTCTTTCTTCATGACTCTTGGCTAATTTCTTGATGGTCTGGTCAACAGTGTCCATTTCCAGATCCCTGTGGAGGTCACTATTGCGAATGTACCAAGGGGCATTTACTATGTTCCTCAGTGCTTTGTTTTGAAATCTTTGGATGATTGCTAAGTTGCTTGCTTTGGTGCATCCCCATAGTTGGATACCATAGGTCCATACAGGCTTAAGTATCTGCTTATAAAGCATAAGCTTATTATGTAGAGACAGAGTGGAGTTTCTTCCAATTAGCCAGTACATTTTTCTATATTTCAGTCCAAGTTCTTCTCTTTTCTTTTTAACATGCACTTTCCATCGGAGTTTGGCATCTAATGTAATACCTAAGTATTTTTCTGTGTTTGAATATGGAATCAGGTTATTGTTTATTCTGACTGGAATATGATCTATCCTTTTGTTTGTAAAGTTAATGTGGAGTGATTTAGTTTCATTAAGTTTAATTTTCCATCTCTTCGTCCAGTCATAGATAAGGTGGACGGCTGTTTGCAGCTTGTGGGTTGCTTCTTCATTGCTCTTTCCTACCGCTAGAATGGCAGTGTCGTCGGCGAAGGTGGCTATGGTATTGTTTTCTAACTCTGGAATATCACATGTGTACAGTAAGTATAGGACAGGTCCTAGGACACTTCCTTGTGGTACTCCAGCCTTAATTTCTTTAAGATCGGAATAGGCTTCTTCTTGCCTAATTCTAAAGTATCTTTCCGATATATATGAATGGAGGATATCTGTATATTGTTTTGAAAGGAAAAGCTTGAGCTTATGTATTAAGCCTTCATGCCAAACCTTATCAAACGCTTGTGCTACATCAAGAAAGATAGTAGCACAAATGTTTTTCTCTTCTAATGATTTCTCTATAATGTTGGTTATTCTATGAACTTGGTCGATCGTAGAGTGCTTATTTCTAAATCCAAATTGGTGATCAGGGATAATTTCTCTTTCTTCGATAAGTGGTTTTAGTCTTTTGAGTAGGAGTTTCTCAAATAGTTTCGACATAACAGGCAGTAATGAGATCGGTCTGTATGACGATGCCTCATGTGGTGGTTTCCCTGGCTTGGGTATCATTATGACTTCCGCAATTTTCCAAAGGCTGGGTACATATTTCAATCTGAAGGCAGCATTTATTAGGTTAGTTATTTTAATTATTGCTTTTTTGGGTAATTGTTTTAAAATTTCTCCAGTAATTAAGTCAAAACCTGGAGCTTTTTTCGGATTGATATTTTCTTTTATTTCGGTAATTACTTCTTTGGGAGAGGTAAATTCTATTTCTTGACCAATCTGTGGCTGATCTTCCAGAGTAGGTTCTTCATCTTGATCTTCATGAGGCTGAAAGATTTTTTCTAGATGATTTGCAAATCTTGTTGCCTTTTGCTCATTATTTCTAGCCCATTTACCATCTTCCAATCTGACAGGTGGTATTCGCATTATGGGTCTTTTCAATCTCTTAGTAGCTTTCCAGAGTGAATAATCAGTACTACTGTCGTCTGTCAATTCTCTTAGGTAAATACTAATCGATTCTTCTTTAATTTGTTGTATTTCTCTTTTGAGTCTTTGGGTAGCATTGTTGAGTATAGTTTTATCTTGTGGGGCTCTAGTTTGCTGCCATTTTCTTCTAAGCTTTCTTTTTTCAGAGATTAGTTCCCTTATTTCTCTAGGATAGTTGTTTTCTACCGTCCTTCTATTAATAGCAGGTGTAGTTTCCCAAGCTGCTTGTTGGATATTATCATTAAGCAATTTCACTTCGTCGTCTAGTTGTTGTTTATTTCTTAAAGGAACAGATAGATTAATTTTTTCTTCAAGAATGATTTTGAAGCTTTTCCAATCTGTTAATTTGTTAGTCAATGTAGGGTTATTTTCTTTTTTAATAATGTTTTCACTAAGTGTTAAGATGATAGGGGAATGATCAGAATTCATGTCCCATCCTTCTTCTATTTCTAAAAAGTTGACCGATATGTTTTTGATTATAAAGAAATCAATAAGGTCTGGAATCTTGTTGGGATCGGTCATATTTCTAAAAGAAAAGTGAAAATAAATTGGTCAGAACCAAAATTTCGTTAGGTTAGATGATTTTTTAAGAGAAAAAGTAAAAATAAATTAGTCATCATCCAAATTACGTTGAATTAGATGATTTTTTAAAGAGAAAAATTTAAAATAAATAGGTCATAACTAAAATTTCGTTGGGTCAGACGATTTTTTTAAGAGAAAAAGTAAAAATAAATAGGTCAGGACCACAATTTCGTTGAGTTAGACGATTATATTTGAGTCTGCAGGAATTTTGAACCAGCAGAAATTTTGAACCAATTGGATGTAAGAGCCCGCAAGAATTTTGAAACATTGGGATATTCGAGCCCGCAGGATAGTCCAGTCACTGGAACCGCCGTTTTCCGGCCTACCTCGGCGTCCTTCCTTAGATCAGGTTCCGGTCAGGCTCGCTCCGGTTAGATTAGGTTCCGGTCAGGCTCGCAGGTCAGGACAATCGCAAAATACCATTTTGCCTCCATCCCCCCCCCCCCTCAAATTAACCGTTAGCACCCCTCTTGTTGGACGAATTTCTTTTACGTTCATTCTAAGCCCCTTTATCACTTCCAATCATAAAAACCCCGCAGAAAATTATTTTACATTTTTGTAATTAAATTACCTATCTCTCCCGCACTATTTATTGTATACTACCGACAAAAAATTTAAATAAATAATCTATAAACTTATTCATAAAAACAAATTCGTTTCGCATTCACCTAAATTCGAACGAACGTTGACCCTCCATAAAACGTTTCTGTGGCTTGGCGTTCTCGCCAAAAATTTCCAACTTTTTCTCATCGTTAGTACAGTTGATACCCTCCCGACAAAAACACCGAGCTTATGAATGAATTTACCGCGCGCGAGGACCCATCGCATTGCAGTGGTGGGGGATGCTCTCAAAGCGTTCTACGATTTCGCTTCCGCGTGTCGTAGCTGTAGCTCGCCAGCAAGCTCATCTTCGGGAAAATCAGGCAGCGGGCTGTGACCGCTCTCGCTCGAGCTCAGTTTGTCGGACGGAGGCTGACGGCGGTCCAGGCTGAATTTACGATAGCAGCACGCGCCGATTCAGAGCAGCGAGCTCGCGTGAGGGCTGTTCTTCGTGGTGGCGAGCGAGAAACGTTTTGGCACGTGTTTACTGGGATTTGCGGAATGGTTTCGATGGATTTTGAATCGAGTGGTTGTAGGCAAGGGGTTAGCGAGAAGTGATGTTTAGAGCTCGACAGTGATTAGGTACCTGTTAGATTTTGTTTTTCAATGGTAGTAACTTTTTGAATTCCCTGAATATGTATTACCTGTAGAATGTACAAGTAGGTGAAAGCGAGGAGATACTTGGCATTTTAATAGATTCTTTTAAAAAATTCTTGTTTAAATATTAAATAAATATTAGTTCTCTCTTCTTCATTTATATTTCTATAACGGAATATTATTTGTTATATTGGTTTTGCATACATTTATAATTAAAGTTCTTAGATTAATTCATTATAAAAAAAATCATTCGGTACTAATTTTTGAGGATTTAAACTATTTTTTTAATTATGCTATTTTATTAATTTTAAATATAAATATTTTTGACCTAGAAGTTTTATCAAACGCGGTTTTTGCAGGGTAACAAAAGCCAAGAGGCAAAAATAAATTGAAGTCATTCAAAAATCAACAATAATTTTATTATACATCAAGATATTTATTTAATCTTTCCGAAAAAAAAATTAGATAGGATCGACCTTAAGTTACTAATATAGCTCTACAAAATCGTCTGCTCGCGACTCTTTTAAAATGAACTCATTATTCACTAAAATGACTATTGGCAGTGATTAATCATTATTCACTGCTTTTTGTCACACTTCTGTCATATTTCCATTGGATCCTGTGATTTTTTATTATTTTAATAGTAGACCACGCGCTGTCACTTAAAAGTCAAATTACTTATTTATTTAATTGTTAACAATTGATTAATTAAAAAATGGATTCAGAAAATGAAATGTTATTATCTCCGCCGGATGTGAAAGAAGCTGCAGAAGTCGTATCGTTAAATTTATTGCCAGTTAAATAAAAAAAGTCATATGGGTCATTCCCTAAAAACGGGACAATCTATGTCCTGTTGATTTTTTAAGGTGAAAACAGGTTACCACTTGCCTCATAACTCGTTTTATCTCTTAAGTAAAAACACCTTGAAATATAATATTATTAGGGTTTTTGTCGCATTGACAGCTAAAACGTCAACACCTGCCTGTTTTTTATTTATATTGAAATATTTTAACTCGACAGATAGTCCAAATATAACCATATTGCTGTATACATTTGAAAATGCGTTGAATTGTAGTAACTAGTTATGTCCATTGAGAGTTTTTGATTAATTCTCTATTTTTATGACACCTTAATAAGTGTCCTACAAGTTTGGCATCAACACCGTTCTCAAGGATGATGTTGCAAAATGGAGTAAAGTAGTGGGAGTAATTATGCAATTGAATTTCCATTCGAACAGTTAATAGTATATTCTGTAACAAGGTTGGAATGAGAATTCGACACGAGTGGAGGATTCCGAACGCGAGCGAATGCGAGCGTGAGGAACCACGAGTGTCGGATTTTCATTCCAACAGAGTAACAGACTACTTTCTCCACGGACACAGAAAGTAGAAATTAAATATAGTAAAATGAAACCTCAATCTCTCAACATTGTGTAGGTAGTATTTTTATATTCAAGCTTGGATTTTTACGGTAGCAAATTTTGAGTTATATTATCGGCAATTTTTTTATTTTTGGAGGAGTATTTTCAAATTCTACATCTGAATCGTTTGATTTTCTTCTCCTTTTTAATAAATTAAAAGTTTTTACAAACCAATATTAAGACTACGTCAACTAATACTGACAGTTAATTTGACATTCATGGCAAACCTTATTTTTGTAAACAATCACGGAATACAGATTCTAGCTCTAGAGATAGAATGTAATACATATAAAATACATAAAAGACAAAAGTTTCAGGATTTTCTTTCAATCTCAAGAGCGAGAATGTTTCTTTTCTGTTATTATAAGTGGTTTCAGAATAACTACATTCAGTAGTGGCCGTGGAGAAAATCTCTTTAGTTGAGCGTAAGGTGTCAAGGAGGTAGGCTACTTGCTCTTTTTTGTTTTGAGCTGTGTATTGGTGACGTTAAGGCAGGCGTATGCTTATTATAGTCAACACCCTATATTGCGTTTAATCTATTTTCTTCGTTAATTTTTTGTCATATTTTTTACCTATTGTTAATAGTGACGATAAGTTTATATTTGCAGTTTTACTCTTCTAAAATGGTATTAAACAGTAAAATTTAAGCTTGAAGTATATTTTGGTCAACACCATCATATTTTCAACTCATTGCTGAAGAAATACAAACTGAATATGTGTTAGAAGTGATTTTGAATAATATGTTTATTGTTTATATTAGAATTTTTGAGACTTAGTTTGATCTTATGTTTTATTAAATACTAAACATTATTAAGAATATTTAATTTGATCTTATTCATCATTTATAAAACCGTCAACACCATAGGCAGTGAGTCAATTCCGAAGTACAGTAAAACCTAAAATCACTCAAAATTCGTGAAAACGCAATCTATGATTTCTGCTGCTCCTCATAGTGGAGTAAGGAGATACAAATAATCATATTAAACTTACTTTTATGTCAAAAGTATGTCATACTGTATTTTGAAAATGTCTTTGGCCAATTGTCCCACTTTTATGGAATTACCCATATATAATTGCATATGAATCGTTGTTGAACTGGAGAAAAGAAACATACATAAAATAGTTCTCTGAATTAGTTTTCTTAGTTTAATTTACCACAAAATGTAAATCTTCTACATTGTGGACCCATTATTCGATGCTAAAAAGCACAATTGCTATACAACACGGTACATATTTGAAAAATTATTCAAAATTTCGTGCATTTTTAAAGCGAAAAAATGAATGTTTTCAACCTTAAAAGTACTTTCTTTGGAGAGAATATTAACAATTTTATTTTAAAAGCATCTGACGACAAATACCTTGCAGCAAAAGTAAGTTATTGATGTAAATGTTTATTTTATATTTAGGATGGTATTTTTTTAAGGTTGCCCTAATTATGGGAACAATTGGTACTTGTCGTGCTAATGAAATGTACTGCATGAAAATTAGTCTAGGTAAGGTCTAAACAATTCTCAAAACTGTCTCGTTTTGCCTCAAGCCCTATTACAGAGGATTGGTATTAATAAAATAACTAAAATGCAAATAAATCGCGACTTTCTTGAAATGACCAAATCCAGAAAAATATTCTATTTAGAAGGTCTACTGCAACTTTACTTATAGATGCAGGGATGGACGTCATCAGCAGTGGCTGAGGGCTACATAGGCGATTCTATAAAAAATAAAATGGATACTGCTACAAAAATATCAAACTGTATACAAGAAAAAAATCATATTCTTATAGCAACATACAAAACAATCAATGTACAGGGTGGCCCAATAAAGAATGCGAGGTACTGTATCTGGGAAACTATCCATCGTAGAGGATTGCGGAAAAAAAAAGTTATCACTAAAACGGCCAAGAGAAAAACCTGGAAAATATTTTCAAGTTTCTGAAATGGCCGCTAGGGGGCGTAACTGCAATCTTGAATCTAAGAAAGTGATGTTTCTGCTAATTCCGCTATATTAACCTAACAAAAAAATATCTGATCTTTAAAGTAGAGGATAATCTGAACCTTTTTTGTTTGACAAGTTTTGCTGTATCTCTAAAAATGTAGTGGTGGGGGTATTCAAAGGTTTCAGTAAAAAACACCCTGTACAGTCGAAACGGCTGAGCCGATTTTAACAAACTTGGGCTAGTTGAAAAGAGCTATTCTTGAGCTACAAATGTTATAATATTTGAAGTTTTATTAGTTTCACATGTCGCCGCTAGAGAGCTTTTTTTCGACATTCCGACAGAAATGGTTAATTTTCTCAAAAAAATTAAATGCATTGGTATGATTTCTTTTTCATGAAAAAGTAGCTAAATAATGCCTAAACAAGCTCGCGAAAACCGCATCTCGATATCTTGTTCCTAACCTAAAATTTAGGCCAAAGAAAATTTTATACGGAAATCCCTTAAATTTTTATTTTTTAAACTAATTAATTCCTTTTATTATGTAAGATGTGGCCCTAAAAAGTACCGATTTAAAAAAGAAAGGTTTTTAATGCCCGTAAATCCTCTAAATGCTGACCATCACGCTCTATGCATTGCTGAAGCCTCTCATGGGTAGACAAAACTACAGCTTCAATTTCGGCTCTCGGTATGTTACGTAATGCATTACGAATCCAGTTTTTCTTTCTGGTCGTAGGTTGAATCTGAAAATCAAGACAAGTTAAGTCTGGTGATCGCGCAGGCCATGGAAACAGACTTCCTCTTCCAATCCACCGCTGTTGTAATTGTTCAGTTTCAAATTATCAGGCACGCCCCTGTATTTTTGTTGATACCATAGTTACGTAGGTTTTGTTTTTTGTTAATATATATAATTATTATGTCAATTTGATAGTTATTATCTACTACGAATTTTATACATTTGAGAAATAAATACTTTTTTACACAGCAGTTTCAACCAGCCTTTTTTACGTTTCGTGGTTCACGATTAAAATACTAATTCGTCCCAGGAAACTCCACATGGTCCTTCGATTTCGGATGTTTGAAACCGCTGCGCTATAGTAGAAGAGTAACGATAGATCGTCAAGTTGGAGATATTTGTGAGTCTTTTTAATTTGACAATATCTGTTGTAAGCGTATTCCTCAATTTTTTAAATTGTCTCATTGGCATTTTTAAAGATATTTCGCCGAACGTATGGCAATTTCACATTGATTTCTATTTGTAGAGTCGCCATTCATATTTAATTCTAATTACATTGATATTTATCTGTAAATTAGATACTTTAATACACATTTGGTCAATTTGCATCGATCTTTATCTGTAAATTGTACGCTTTTATTGTAAAGCATTCATTTTTGATTGTATTTGAAAAGAGCACTACTCTAACAGTTCTATGCAACCTTGTTTTGCATATATTTAAGCAGTTAAAATATTATAATCTAGTTTATTTTGTATTTCACTGTCTTTATTACCATGGAAGCCATGGCAGATTTAATTGCTAAACGAGGAAGAGCAAAGGCTGTTATAACGCGTAACACTAATTGGTATAACGCGGTAGATATCAGTAGCGTTACAAATGAAGAAATTGTACATAGATTAGAAAAGCTCGAGTCTGCTTATACTGAATTTGACACATATCAAATTCAGATTGAAGCATTGAGCTTAGATGCTCAAAATCTAGAAAGGCTAGAGGATGAAAGAGCAAATTTCGAAAATGGTTATTATTGCATAGTAGGGCTTTTAAAGAAAATAGTTCAGCCAGTTAAGGCTCCATCTGAACTATATGAAATTGGTCATGTCAGTTCCAGTGATAATTTGTCAAACATTAATGAAAGAGTTAATCCATATACCAATGTAAAATTACCCACAATTTCTTTGCCTGAATTTTTTGGTAATTATGATAAATGGTCTTCTTTTCATGATTTGTTTAAAGGTCTCATACATGACAATAATTCTTTAGCTGATGTCCAAAAACTTTATTACCTGCAATCGTCTTTAAAGGGTGAAGCGGCTGAAATTATTGCAGAATTAGAGCTTACAGACGATAACTATCGTATTGCTTGGGATTTGTTAATTAAACGGTATGAAAATAAAAGAAAGAGAATTAATATTCACTTACAAAATATTTTAGATTTGCCAAATCTAGTTAAGGATTCTCCAAACTCTTTGAGACAATTTTTAGATTCATTTTATAAAAATACTAGAGTTTTGAATAATTTAGAAAATTCTAACGAACACTGGAATTCTTTTGTATTACTCTTACTTGAATCAAAACTAGATCCAAACACTAGCCGAGACTGGGAATCAAAGGCATCAGGGGATGATTCAGAGACTTTTGATGACTTAATTGAATTTTTAAATGAACGTTATAAAATTTTAAATAAGCGTCCTATAAATAAGTTTGCTGCTCAACAAAAAACCGATTTTTCAAAAAATAAATCTACTAAACAAACTCATATATCTACTAACTCTTCTGTGTCTTGCATATTTTGCAAGGATAATCATTACGTGAATCAATGTCAACGTTTTTTACAATTGCCGTGCAGCTCTCGATTACATGAAATTAGAAAACTTAGAGCTTGCACTAATTGCTTAAAAAAGGGTCATTTCTCTTCTGACTGCACTAGAACTCTTTGTAAGCTATGTCACAAGAAGCATCATACCCTTTTACACTTAAATAAAAATGCAAATAATAATAATGAAGTTCCACTGGCGGTCGAGAATCAAAACACAATGCAAAATACAGTTAGTTTAGAATCAGAATTACCCTCAGTGATATCACCTAATTCTTTAGGTGTCTATGCAAAAAATTCAAATGAAGTAGTTATTTTGTCTACAGCTTCAGTTTATATTCGTGATTCGAATAATACTCCAATTAAATGCAGGGCAATTTTAGATTCTGGAAGTCAATCTTCTTTTATGACAACTGAATTATTCCATAAATTAAATTTGAAACATAATAAAATTAATTTATCTATTGTTGGTATAAACGAAAGTGAAGGTGTTCAAGTAAGCACAAGTACTCAAGCTAAAATAAAATCATTAATTTCTAATTTTGAAATTACCGTACCTTTCTTGGTATTAGATAAAATAACGGGCATGGTCCCACAATTTAAAATTGATATTTCCTCTATAAATATTCCGCAAGGTTTGACATTAGCAGATCCTTCATTTTTCAAACCTTCTCAAATCGACTTGTTATTAGGTGCTAATATCTTCTTCGATTTACTCTTACCTAATCAAATTAAATTGAATAGACGCGGACCCATATTACAAGATTCTAAACTCGGATGGATAGTGTCGGGTTCTGTTGGCTCTATAAATAATAAAACAGTTCTTTCTTATGTCTCTCAAAATGTTGATATTCAAAAACAATTGGAAGCATTTTGGTTGTTAGAAGATATTTATAGTAAAAAACAGATCACATACAGTAAAGAGGAAGCTGAATGTGAAGAAGATTTTATGCAAAATGTCTCTCGAGATCAAACTGGACGATTCATTGTAAAATTACCTATTAGAGATAATTTTTCGAATCTAGGTTGTTCTAAAGTAATGTCATTAAAACGATTTCACAATCTCGAAAGGAAATTTTTGAATGATCATGAATTAAAGGAAAAATATTCTGCCTTTATTAAGGAATACATAGATTTGAAACATATGACTTTAGTAGAAAATCCCGAAATGAAATCAATATTTTATTTACCTCATCATGGTATTAAAAAGGAAACATCATTAACGACAAAATTACGTGTCGTTTTTGACGCATCTGCTAAATCTGATAGTGGACTTTCCTTAAATGATGTACTTAAAGTCGGTCCTTCCATTCAGAAAGACATTTTTTCCATTTTGTTGCGTTTCAGATCTCATGCTGTTGCTTTTACGGCAGACATTGCAAAGATGTACCGTCAAGTTTTAGTACATCCCGATCAAAGAAATTTACAATCCATCTTTTGGCGATTCAACTCTACTGAAGAGCTTCGCACATACGAATTAAATACAATAACATATGGTACAGGTCCAGCATCATTTTTAGCAACGCGATGTCTCAAACAATTAGCGATCGAAAATAAAACGTTTCCTATATCTAGCTCATCAATTGCTAATGATTTTTACATGGATGATTATATTTCTGGTGAAACTGATGAAGAGTCGGCTGTTCTTAGAATAAGAGAAGTTTTTTCTATTCTGAATTCATCTGGATTCGTTCTTAGACAGTGGGTAACGAATAAACCAAATATATTTAATGATTTGAATTTTGACAATGTAAATGAAATTGAATATTTTATCAAAAATGACACGGATTCTAAAATCTTAGGATTAAGATGGAATCCTAAAGAAGACATTTTTCAGTTTACTCCTAACCTTACCCTTGACCTTAAAAACAAGGTAACAAAAAGAATTTTGTTATCAACAATTGCTCAACTTTTTGACCCGCTTGGTTTACTGGGTCCAATTATAGTTACGGCCAAAATCATGATACAAAGACTTTGGCAACTTAAATCCGATTGGGATGAAATAGTTCCTGATGAGATTTTTACCCCTTGGCAAAAATTTCTCTATTACTTCCCTGAAATACATTTAATAAAAATTCCGAGATATTTTCTTTTAAGTAATTATACTTCTATTGAGTTACATGGTTTTTGTGATGCTTCCATTAAGGCTTATGGAGCTTGTATATATTTAAAATCTATTAACACTAACGGCGATGTTCTTGTTAACTTGAGTTGCTCAAAAAGTCGAGTAGCTCCATTAAAAACTGTAACACTACCACGCTTGGAACTTTGCGGCGCATTATTGCTAGTGCAATTATATGAGCGTCTTAAATTCTCTCTAAAAAATGTTCAATTTTCAAATTGTTATTTTTGGACAGATTCCACAATAGTCTTGTCATGGTTACGAATAGAGCCCAACAGACTAAAAACTTTCGTTTGTAATAGAGTAACTAAAATTCTAGACATTACAAATTTGTCTACTTGGTCTCATGTTCCTACCAAATTGAACCCTGCAGATACAATATCTCGCGGTGTTTATCCTCATCAATTAAGGGATAACCAATTATGGTGGAACGGACCTGAATTTTTACAGAATGATCGAGAATATTGGCCTAAATCTGACTACACTGTAAACATTATACCTGAGTTGAAGGAAGTAAAATCAACTTCTTTGGCAGCGTTTGTCAATGATGATATAATTGAAAAATATTCATCATATACACGATTAATTCACGTAGTTGCGTATTTATTAAGATTCGCAAATAATTCTCGTATAAATAAAGAAAATATCGACAAGAGAATTATTGGTTCTTTGAAAATTAAAGAAATTGAAGACAGCAAGTATGCTTTAGTTAAAATAGTTCAACTAAAATACTTTCCTCAAGAAGTTCACAATTTAAAGAAAAATCAAGTAGTTGCCAGTACAAGTAAATTAAAATGTTTAAATCCTTTTTTAGATGAACTCGGAATAATTAGAGTAGGGGGGAGACTATGCAATTCTAATATATCAGCCGATGCTAAATTTCCCATGGTACTTCCTACTAAAGGTAATTTCACTAAAATTGTGATATTAAATGTTCATTTAAAAAATTTGCATGCTGGCCCTCAACAAGTTCTGTCAACAGTAAGATCTGAATTTTGGCCTCTTTGTGGTCGTCGCACGGTTAGATTAATATTAAATAAATGTGTTGTTTGTTTCAAGGCAAAACCTTTAGATTTTGTTCAAAAAATGGGAGACTTACCTATTGATAGAGTAAATATTTCACGAGTATTTTCTAAAGTAGGCATAGACTACGCGGGACCTTACTTGATTAAGGATAGTAAGTTTAGAAATAGAAAATATATAAAGGCTTATGTATGTATATTTATTTGTTTAGCTACAAAGGCTATACACATTGAGCTTGTTTCAGAACTTACAGCTGAAGGTTTTTTAAATATTTTTAAGAGGTTTGTAGCTAGAAGAGGTCTTTGTTCTGATATATATTCAGATAACGCTGGCAATTTTACTGCAGCCAATCGTGAACTTAAAGAATTTGTCGCCTTATCAAATACAGACAAATTTAAATCTTTTTTAGTTGAATCCGAAATTAGATGGCATTTTATCCCTTCTCGTTCACCTCATTTTGGAGGCCTATGGGAAAGTGCCGTACGTTCAGTAAAGTTTCACCTCAAAAGAATTATTCATAATGTTTATTTTTCATATGAGGATTTTTACACGCTTTTAACACAGATAGAGTCAATTTTAAATTCTAGACCTCTCACTCCTCTTACGGAAGATCCTAATGACCTGCAACCTCTGACTTCTTTTAACGAGCCTGTGGTGGGTTCCTGTGCCTCTACCCTGATTTCCCGTTACAAGCACATACAACTACTTGCTCAACACTTTTGGAACAGATGGTCTAAGGAGTATTTGCATCATCTGCAGGTTCGGTCCAAATGGTTTGAGGAGCCCAAAACGGTCGAATTAGGAATTCTAGTTCTCTTGAAGGAGGACAATACACCTCCCCGAGATTGGAGACTAGGAAGAATTATCGAGTTACACCCTGGCAAGGATAATGTCATCAGGGCTGTTTCTATAAAAACTAAAAATGGTATAGTGAAGCGCGCCATGACAAAGATTTGCATGTTGCCTATAAATTATTGAAGTATCAGTATACATCAAGGCGGCCGGTATGTTCAGTTTCAAATTATCAGGCACGCCCCTGTATTTTTGTTGATACCATAGTTACGTAGGTTTTGTTTTTTGTTAATATATATAATTATTATGTCAATTTGATAGTTATTATCTACTACGAATTTTATACATTTGAGAAATAAATACTTTTTTACACAGCAGTTTCAACCAGCCTTTTTTACGTTTCGTGGTTCACGATTAAAATACTAATTCGTCCCAGGAAACTCCACAGTAATACTGCATTAATATGCTCTCGAACAATAATAGCATAATGTGCTGGGCAACCATCCAACTGCAAAAACAAGTTTTGACGTGTTTCCAGTGGCACATCTTCCAACAACAACGGTAATTTATTGGCCAAAAAGTCAAGAAACATATTGCCGCTTAGGAATTGCTCGAAAAAATATGGCCCAATAATTCTGCCTCCCAGTATGCCACACCACACATTTAAACTCCAACGTCCTTGTTGCTGAACTTTACACGCAACCAATGCGGATGTTCTGCAGACCAATAATGCATATTATGCAGATTTTAAAGGTGGCTTCATCAGTCCAAAGAATTTGAAATAAAAATGTGAAACTAACAAAACTTCAAATATTATAACATTTGTAGCCCAAGAATAGCTCTTTTCAACCAGCCCAAGTTTGTTAAAATCGGCTCAGCCGTTTCTAATATTTAGGGTGTTTTTTACTGAAACCTTTGAATACCCCCCACCACTTTATTTTTAGAGATACAGCAAAAATTGTCAAACAAAAAAGGTTCAGATTATCCTCTACTTTAAAGATCAGGTATTTTTTTGTTAGGTTAATATAGCGGAATTCACAGAAACATCACTTTCTTAGATTCAAGATTGCAGTTACGCCCCCTAGCGGCCATATCAGAAACTTGAAAATATTTTCCAGGTTTTTCTCTTGGCGGTTTTAGTAATAAATTTTTTTTCCGCAAGCCTCTACGATGGATAGTTTCCCAGATACAGTACCTCGCATTCTTATTTGGCCACCCTGTACAAGTCATCAAAATATAAAGTTCGATGTAAATCCCATACCAGCAATCAATTTAACAAACTGAGCTCAAATATCTATTAACCTAAATAATTAATATTTCATTGTTTAAATTCAAGTTTTTATTAAGCAGTCGTGGACAAAGTATAGTCTATTCGCATATAATGCTATAACATTAAGAATGAGACACCATTATATGCTTATCGAATAATATACTATTTTAAACTTTACATATGCTTTTAGGGTATAGTTCGTGTAATATATGTAGTAGCCCCAATTTAACAGCTTTAAAATGACCAATCGTGCAAAAAGGTACTTTTAGAGGGTCAGATTAGTTCTCCGTTCAGTTTCAGTTCCGTTGTCAGTTCAGTTTGGAAACTCTGCTATTGTTAGATGATCAGTTTATTTATCAGTTGTCATTTGTCGTGAACAGTTCAGTGATGGATGAAGATAACCTAATTGGGGTCGCGTTGTGCTTAGCACTAAAAAACACGAAAAAAGAGAAGTAAATGGAGTAAAAATTGGCTCCTGAAAAGAAATAAAGTATCTCATTAAAATTTATTAAAGGAACTTCATTTTGAAAAATATTATTTTTTACTGTTCGAGCTATTTCTTATTCCAATCCCTTAATAAATTCTGAAAATAATTAGTTACACAGAAGAGTCCAAAAAAAAATACTAAATTAATTAATTTCAAAAATATTTTTCGTAATTTTATTAAAGCAAAAATTTAATTATAAATCAGCCGAATCGCCAAAGTTGATCCTTGTATTCCTGTTTGAATTTTTAATATATTTTCTCTGCAGTGTTATCAAGGCTCAGTAAAAGTTGGTTCAGATGATTTATCTACTGGATTTTTCGTCTTTTAAAATAAAATTTGAAATTAGTATGTTGTGTTTATTTAAAAACGATCCAACCTGAATATTTAAAAAGGATAATAATAATAATAATAATAATAATAATAATAATAATAATAATAATAATAATAATAATAATAATAATAATAATAATAATAATAATAATAATAATAATAATAATAATAATAATAATAATAATAATAATAATAATAATAATAAGAATAATAATAACAATAATAATAATTAATAATAATAATAATAATAATTAATAATAATAATAATAATAATAATAATGTTATTGCTCTGAATACATATCGTTTTACAGCTAGGGTTTGATATATTAATTAGTTTACATTTTAGCAGTTTACAAAAAAGTGTAAAACAAATTATCCTTATTAAAAAAAGATTATAAAAATTTAAATTAAAATACAATTGACATTTGAAAATCTACATATTGAGAGATTATAGGCATATATGTATTCGTTAAGGCGATTATTGTAATAAAAACAATTAGGACGGATTTAACAATATAAAAAAAGGAACATGCATTAACTTCCTTAGAAATTTTTCCTTGGAAGTTTAAGATTTTTTAGACATACGGTCAAAACAAAACTGTAAAATGGAGAAACTGACGTTTAAAGTGTCATTTATATGTTTATTAGGTACATATAAAAACCAGTTAAGAATACTCTTCTAGCATTGCTATAAACCGAACAAATTGTAATGACAGTATTAATAAAATTTTAGATTGACAGTTCTCAGTTCTCATTCTAATCAGCACAGCTAACAGCCACAGTCTAGTCACTTTTACCAAAATAGTCATTCACTATGCGTCTACTTTAAATTCAATGTGATTTTAAACTTAAAAATGTTCATATTTTGGTCCCCATTTTGAAGGAGTTCCCGAAGTGGTATAGAGGGGCACATCAAACTTACTTTTTGATGCTCTGTCAAAATCTGAAGTCAGAATTTTAAAATTCACAAAGATAAAGAATCAACACACATACACACATGCACACATACACGCATACACTTATACACACATACACTTATACACACATACATACACACATATCGAATTCAGATACCGAACAATTTGTGAATATTAATAATAAGGACAGCCTTTTTGATGCTATATAGACAATTAACAATATTAACATCAAAATCAGTTTGACATAAAAAGTCAAAATTAAAAAAAGTCTTTTGTCAATGTTGGTAGTGCTGATTGACCCCATGCGATAGACGTCACAAAAAAGTTGCGTGACCGACGCGCGACGGCGGATTAATTCCGAATTGCTAATAGTTCTAATTGAGAATTTAGCCGGGCTTAACTAACAAAGTTATTCAAGCGTGGGCAATGCCTTTAACGTTGAGCATAATGAAGTAAAACACGGTGGTTTATTTTGTAAGCCTTAGTATATATAATGGAACAATATAGAAGCTTTTACTGACGAGTCAACGAAATTTATTTACAAATTTTGCCTTTGTCTAGTAAGCAATTGTTACACACTGATTCGGACCAAACATAATTAGATAATAAACAGCGGCCATAAAAACATTTGGGAAAATGGCTGATCATGTCGACATATGTTGAGAACATGTATACTAACATAACAAAAAAATCGAAAATCGAATATACGTAGCCTATGGAATTGGACAAACCTCGCAGAAAGCTAAAAATGCCAAAATCAACTTCGCCAGGAATATCGTTTTAAAACCAGACTGCAAGAAGTAGAATAAAACTATTCTTAGTAATCATTGAATATCAACGATCATGTGATCTGTATTTAACATTTCATTTTAACTTTAGTATGACTACCGGAAATGACGTACTGATAGGTAGTATAACAGAAGCACGTCTGGTCTCAGGTTCAAAACGAGATTGGAAGAAACTAGAATAAGCCAGTATTTTAGTGGTAGTTTATGGATATTTTTTTTGACATATTATTTTGTTTTACGATCCAAGCAAGGTAAAAAGAATTATTTCTTTTCTAGAGAGACGTTATTAATCATTTAATATTTATTGCCATAGAAAAATTACAAAAATTTTATAGACAAAGCGGAAATTAAAACTAATCATAATAAAAATAAATTACTAAACAAAATATGAATAACAAATGCATTGGATATGCAATATCCGTCACTATAATTTAAAAATTTAATTTTCAATTTAACTTAATTTAATTATTGCTTCTTTATGCTGCAGCCCAAAAGTTGTAGAGTTCTGCCACTGTGTAAAATGGCCTTTCTTGAAGAAAAGCCCTTGTCGATCTTCTAAACTTCATATGAATTTACAGATTTTAACTGTATCGGGAGGTTATTATACAATTCTTTGGCATTGTAGGTAGGTAACATAATTTTTTATTAGGTCAGACGTGGGAATAGTTAAATAAACATCAGTATCTAAATTTCTTGTAGGATATGTATGAGTTGGTCTTTCCGATAACTTTTGAATGTGCTTGCGAACTAAGCAGACGGATTCAAATATAAATAGAGTAGGAAGTGTTAGAATTTTGAAATTTTTAAAGTAATTTTCACAGTGTGTCCTACTACTTAAACCAAATACATAACAAATTGCTCTTTTTTGCAATTTTTAAAATAGATTCGAAGTGGTATAAGCTACAAGAACTCCAGAACGGCAAACCATAGCGAAGCTGAGATTGGAATAAAGAAAAGTAGGTCATTAATGCAGTTTGAATGACAAAACATGCAGAAGATAATTTTTTGCCAAGGTATCAATATGAGTGGACCATTTTAGGAATTTGTCTATATGTATAAATACCTAAAAACTTAATTGAGTTCACCGATAGAATCGGATTATTGCTTAGTTATAGGCTGTAAAGTACCTCTGTAAGACATTGCTATGGTTTTACTGGTGTTGAAACAAAGCCCATTCGAGTCAGACCAGGACTTGATAGTTACTAGATCTTTGTTTATGCTAGATTTTAATGTCTGTATATCAGAACTACTCCAGGTTACACGGGTGTCGTTTCGTAGTAATTGTTTATGTTCACCGAACAAATTTGTATCTGTGTATGTGTATGCAGCTTTTTTGTGTTTATTAAGTTTTAAAATTCTGACTTCAGATTTTGATAGAGCATCAAAAAGTACACTTAGGGAACACATTCAAAATGGCGTCCAAAATGTGAAAATTTTGAATTTTAAAATGTTATTGAATTTAAAGTAGACAGACCCTGAATGACGATTTTGGTAAAAGTAAGTAGTCCGTGGCTGTGTTGATTAGAAGAACTGTCAATCTAAAATTTTATTAGTAGAAGAGCATTCTCAACTGGTTTTTTTTATATATATTTCATTTGAATGATTTGAGATTCTGCTTAAAAGTAATTTAATACGTGTCAAAATAATAACCTAAAAGTAAGATAACACCCAATATATTAACGTATTAATTAATTCAAATCGACATTTATATTAATAATAAAATATACATTTCACATTTCTTGGAATTCTTAATTGATAACCGTAACATTTTTTAATCCCAACGAACACCTAATATGAGGTGAATAATAATTTGGTCAGTATCCACTTACTACTAACGCATACAAAATAGGGATACCGAAATCACACTAGATAATTTTAAACGTTTACACAGAATTTTAAAATCTCAGAAATTAACGCTAGTTTTTTTCAGCTTATATAAAAAAGCAGAATTTTCGTAAAACACAATTAAGATTAATTGTGTGTAAAGTGTCTTTTGCATAAATGCATAAATGTCTTTAATACAAAATTATCCAAAAATAATTTTCCAAATACAACTCGTCCTCTTAAATTTTACAGATTAAATTTGAAGGACTCGTGGTATTAACTTTGATAAAAATAGTTCTAATAGTAAGAGGTATACTGAAGTTAAGTAAAAAAAATAATCTGTGAGTATGGATAATATATCTGGCAGGTGAAAAACTCAAAAATTTAACAGATGATGGCCTATATTATGATAACAGCTTAAAACACAATCTGGCTAATGTGGAACACCCCAAAAGCCTTGCCAGACTCGTTTAATGATCGTCAGACGTGCTAAATTCGGCTGATTATTGTCATCCGTGCATGTTCTCTTTTATGTGAGCATTAAACAATTAAATACAAAAAAGAGTAAGGAATTATAATGAGGTAGGTTGAAAAATATTTATTGATGAAATCATAAATTTTAATGAAAGCCACAGAACAGTTTTTAGTTAATATCGGCCACTTTTAACCCTTTCACTGCCACCTAGCAACCTAGCACGTTGTGTTAGGTTTCACCCATGTGCCAGCAATGCGGCTACCGCGTGCTCATGATTCATTTTATGATTGTACTATTCATCTGGCAACAATAACAAATACTGTTTGTGTGAAGGCACACAGTAGACAGTCAGTATTGTGTGCCTTCACACAAACAGTCTTTGTTATTGTTGCCAGATGAATAGTACAACCATAAAATGAATCATGCATAGCACGCGCTAGCCGCGTTGCCTACACATGGGGATTGGCCTAATATTTTAGCCGGCAGTCAAAGAGTTAATTATAGTTTATGGACGAACGATTCATTCTGTGCCGGGCGGTGATTGCTATGATATCCCTTCTTCGTGTTATGCGAGAAGAAATTATAATACTCCCTCAGCATTTGACAAGCTTTCCTTTATGCTCATGCTAAACCGTAAACCCGCAAATATATTTTTTCCGAATCTGTATAAAGTTTTGGTTCACAAATAATGTAATTTTGTTTAGATTTAGAACTATTTTCGATAAAAATTGAAAACTCTATATTTTATTTGCAAAAAGCATAAATTGAGAAAATGGAAGATACATTTGGCGGGAATATGTGGTGCAGTGAAAAGGAAATGAGTATAGTTGAAAATTGGATGCACGTGTCGATGGCTACATATTCAAAATTATCGAATTTATCAGATGCTTGTTAAATTGAACGTACTGAAATTGCAATTTTGAAGTCCTATGGCATACTTCTTTTTTGCTCTCCCTTCATTTCCCAAATGGAAAATTATTAGAGATATGTGGAAATAGGATTATAATTTTAGTTCCAATATCGATATTTGAATTGTTCTACACGGTTTAAAGGCTCTATGAAAGCTGATTGTGACAATCGTTTATGGTAAATGACAATTTAGACAATTATTTGTTTGTAGGGGCTCAATAGAACAGTTATATTGGATCTGTAAGGAATGGGCAGCTGAAGGGGGCACAATAGATCTTACAGGGCGCAGTGTTTCGACACCCCCATCAAACAGAAGGGTCTATTGCATTTTTCTGTAATTTCAGCAATTCAGGAGTTGGAAAATCGGCCCTTAGTGTGTGCCCGTGTCACAAAAAAAGTATATTTGTACTAATAGGTGCTTTTCATTTCCGATATAAAACATTTTATTAATACATGCCATTGCATTGACAGCATCTGTGATGTACAATTTCCGAATATTTCATCTCATCGCCGTCAAACAAGCCACACCTGGTTGTGACGTGTTACGCGAAGTGTGACGTCAGCTATCACGAAATGATACATGTTGAACAGGTATTTGTCCTCTAAAAATCTTAAACACTGTTTTTAAATGACCATTGCGGCTTTCAACAATCCACCTCGTTTTTGTTATAAGCCGTGCTCTGTTAGCATCGTCCGTTGAAAGCTGCCTATTACCACGGCCTATTGTGGGTGGAATATAACATTCTAAACCTAGATTATCAAGAAAATGTACTGCATCACGATAACCCCTATCAAGAATTATAATATCGCCTGGTTGTAACCCAGTATTTAATTGGTCCGCATTGTCTTTCTTGATTAGCGAAGTTATGCTGGAATAATGAAGCACCGCTATTCCGAAAATCTGGAAAATAAGGTCCGTGGACATCTAAAATATATCCATCTGAAGCAACTAGTAATATGGGTTTTAAAAGATGATAACCTTTGTGCAAGCAATAAGACTTTCAGGTTTGTTGTTTAATGACTTTTATACAGAATGCTGATTAATACGTCTCAAGTCCGACTCTGTTTTAGCGCAGCAGGTGTCGAGAATTAAATGGCTAGTTTTTGTAAATCGAATGAAAAATTTTTGATAAATGAACTGATTTTTTGGGTTTATTAATTGAATTATCACTTTGGCGCAATGATATGAATGTTCTATTTTTCAAGACGAATCTGTTCGTATCAAAATATTCGCATTTGAGTGGTCTTTTATCTAAGCATAGTCCTTTATTAAATAAAATATAAAAAACGGCTGTTTATATAATCAAATTTGTTACAGCCAAAAAATTATTATCGACTGCATAAAATGTCCATTACATGATTTTATTTTATTGTTTGACATAATTCTACTTAATATTCAATATGAAATGTATGAATATTAATATATACCAATATAAAAGAATATTGATTATTTCCCTTGCCTGTCAAATATCAATTTTTTACCAATCACGTGCTTGGAAACTGATTTGACGCAGCCAATCAAAACAAAATAAAGCGACTATTCACCTTGGTGGTAAATATTCGGCTATTTGATCATCGTCCTCAATATTCACCTGAAGGACGGTATCCAACAATAACGAAGCCGCCCGTAAATTTCAAATTTTTCAAATAAAACCTATACTAATGGTATTATAAAATTGCTTATAGTTAATTAATTATCGATCTTTAGTAGCAAATACACAAATCCAACTGATTTCGCACTTTTTCTGAAACTATAAATATATTCATTCATTCCTTTCTATTTTACGACAAACATAGTAGGCGCGCGTCATCTGCATTTTGACAGTTTGCCATTAAAGTTTATTACAGAATTAAATTTGACACATTTTGTTAAAAAGTATTAACAATGAGTAGATTCGGGAGTAAAAATCTTCAAGAAATTGATAATATAATTAAATTAAACGTACCTGCCAAGACAGTAAAGAGCAAAACTAGTATAATTTATACGTACGTACAGAATTTTTTGTGACTCGGGAAATAATCTTATTAAATATAAAGCGACCTTGACAAATTAGCTACTATTTTTATTGCTACTAAATTTCTCGTATATTTTACAATTTGACTCGACAATTTTGGCATTAATAATCAAAGAATAACTTCCTCGAGCTAAAGCTCTCGGGAGTTATTCAGATTATTAATGCCAAAATTAAGTCTCGACGAATTGATCCTAAAATAAACTCGAAATTTAGATACAATAAAAATAGTCGGCTATTTGTCAAGGTCTTGGGATATTACTGTCGAATATTGAATAACTTATTCTGGCATTTTTTTTGTTTGTCCCTAAAATATAATAAGTCTTGTATATATACAGATAATACTAAATTCGTTTCTAGATAAACACAAATTACTGTCACCCATACAATTTGGATTTATACAAAATAAATCAACTCAAGATGCCATTAATTTATTAACAGAAGGAATCTACAACAGTCTTGATAAAGAAATGCCTTCAATTGGAGTGTTTGTAGATCTAGCCAAAGCCTTCGATACTGTTAACCATTATATCCTCTTAGAAACTCTTAACAATATACTTAGGTATAAGAGGGATACCACATGAACTATTTAAAAGCTATCTAACCGAGAGAAAACAAAAGGTTAAAATTGGCAGCACCACAAGCCAAGAACAAACTATCACATGTGGAGTACCTCAGGGGACAGTGTTGGGCCCTATATTATTTAATATATATTTGAATAACATCTTCCTTCTAGATACAAAATGTAAAATCATAAGTATTGCAGATGACACAGTGTTTTTCTCTGAAAGCGATAATTGGTATGACCTAAAATTAAAATTTGAAGGAGATCTCAAAAAAATCAAATCATGGTTTGACCAAAGGTTGCTGAGTATAAACTTACAAAAAACAGTTTATATACCCTTCAGCTCTTATAGCAACGCCCTTCCTAGCTACACTCTTATAGTAGTTAATGTTAATAAGTATTTTACCTACAAATAAAGTAAAGTATTTGGGTATCATACTGGACCATAACCTAGGATGGGATCAACATATAGAATATTTAATAAAAAAATTACGTAGTATATTGTTTAAATTCAAACAAATATGCCATATACTGACCCTTAAATAAAAAATAATGGTATACCAAAGCCTCGTAGAATCGCATTTCAATTATGGCATAACGGGATGGGGTAGTGTAGCCAAAACATATATGACACAACTTGAGATTCTACACAAACGATTCCTAAGAACAATCCTCCTGAAAGGTTATGACTATCCAAGTGACACTCTGTATCATTAGAGTGGCATATTTGATCCTAGTCAACTCTACTTTGCTAGTATAGGAATTAGTTTACTCTAAAATAAAATAAATTAAATGTATTGACACATGATTATTCTACTCGGAATAAAGACAAATTTTCCATTTTTCGGAATTTGAAGATGCCGCCAGAATAGTGTTGATAAGGTTATCGCTTGGTCTAAATCTAGAGCCTTCTTTGACTAGGGAGACTAAATTTTTCTTGTAAATATTGTTCTAGATTTAGATAATATCAAAAGAATAAATGGAAAATCGCCGTTTCCCAATAGGTGGCGCATTGTATGGTTAGGACTCATCATTGCATTGGTCAACTTCAATACGTGAATATCTCGAATATTGAGTCAAGCAAGCGTCATTTGCTGAAAGTTGTGCTTCTTGCTTTCAAAACTTATCGTGAGGTGTCGCGAATGGTTTTGTGATTTCGGCGTGGAAGGTAACATGCTTCCAGGGCCGGTAAAAAGTTTGAAGAATTGGAGGAATTACTGATTGAAGATTCATGTCAAAAGGAAAAAGAACTTTCATATCGTTTAATAACGAGTTAAAGCCCAGAAACGTCTGCAAAAGGATGGGTTTTTTGTGCATTTCACTTTCAAACTTACATCCATAACATCGCCCTTTAGATTTGTTGATATTATGTTTAACAACTCATTCTGTTTAACGTTGTAAGGTTACACTATACCACACATTTTATATAATCTCATTGTAGCATAAAGAAGGAATATTCACCTCTGCAAGAATCAGAATTTATAATTCTGTTATTCAAAGAAATAATTGATTCGTTTTCAAATCTACTTAGTTGCTGATTTGGATGTTTCTGAATTTCTGTTGTATATTCACAGGAAAATGTTTCAAGGAAGCATCAATCAAATCCTTAATAGGATTTTTCCTAAAACACGGTAGCTTATTTAGTTAAATTAAGTAATGGATTTTACCTTCCTCTACCTTCAATGTTTTAACTTTCGTTCCTGAGAAACAAAACGCAAAAGGGTGAAATCTAAATTTCTCATTAGCGCCAATATTTGATACCGGTTTGAAAGCTATAAAATCGTAATTTACCATCCAAAACTCCTGCTACTTTTAATTATCTTAGAAATTAAGAATATGATAGTTTTTTTTATAAATCAGATAAAGGATATGTCGTGTAACATTCATTTAATATTGAATTAATTAATTAACCAAATCTTTTGCAGAATCTGTGTGTTGTTTTGACTTTCGTGTCCCTTTCGGGATTAATGTGGACTGTACTTTCTTTGTATTATATATTTTTTGATGATTAAAACATTTTCTAACACTTACTAATAACTTTATTAAACATCTTGACAATATGACAAATCAGTTAACAATGATTAAAAAACAAAAAACTGCTTGACATCCCCTGCTACCGATAATATTTTATATGCGAGGTTGCCAAATTATATAAAAATACGATATTATAATTAAAAAAAATAAAAAAGTCAAATGAGGCCGAACCATAGCCGCCAGCCTTGAAAGGATTGCCTTTCAACATAAAACATAAAGTAAAACATAAATAATTATCAAACAGAAAAAATTGTATATAAAGTTTAAAGGTCAGAATTCACTGGTAAAGCGCACACTTTTTGAATAGACCTTTTAACTACACCCGAACAAGTTTTGACACTCACTACGCGAACAATACCATCCGTGCCAGGGTGAGTCTCAATAATGCGCCCTAATCTCCAATGTAGGGGGGCAATGTTGTCTTCCTTCAATAAAACTAAGTGACCAACACTTAGATTGCTGGAGGATTTGGACCATTTGTTTCTCCTTTGAAGAGTAGAAAGGTACTCGTGGGACCAACGGGACCAGAAATGTTGGTACATTTTCTGGATAAGCCTATACTTGGGCAAACGGTTGTCAGGAACTTCCTGGATATTCATCTCTGGTAGAGCGGTGAGTGGGGCTCCAATAAGGAAGTGACCAGGTGTTAATGGGGTTAAATCTGAAGGATCATGGGAGAGTTCGGTAAGAGGACGAGAATTAAGAACTGCTTCTATTTGAGAAAATATAGTTGAAAGTTCCTCAAATGTCAAATGATAATTTCCGATAATACGATTAGCATGAAATTTCGCTGATTTAACAGCACTTTCCCACAGTCCTCCTTGATGAGGCGATTTAGCAGGTATAAACAACCATTCAATTTTATTATCATTACAAAACCTTGAAAATTTTTCATTGTCCGAAATATTAGATACTAATTCAAATAACTCTTTAATTTGATTGCTAGCGCCCACATAATTAGTACCGTTATCAGAATACACCCGCTTACATATACCTCGACGCGAAATAAACCTCTTAAAGGCATTAAAAAAAGATTCAGTGGATAAATCGCTAACCACTTCAATATGAACCGCCTTAGTGGCAAAACAGACAAAAATACACATATATGCTTTAATTATAGCGCGATTCCTTAATTTCCCATCCTTTATAAGAAACGGACCTGCAAAATCAGTTCCACAAACATGAAATGGCCTGATGGGCTGATTAACGCGATCAAGGGGCAGATCACCCATTTTTTGAGAAGATGAGACAGGTTTACATTTAAAACATGTCATACATTTCGAAATAACACTTCGTACTGCCCTCCTGCCATTAATTGGCCAATAATATTGTCTTACAGAATTTAACGTAGCCTGTTGACCTGCATGCAATTGTAAATGATGCTCATTTTGAATAATTAATTTACTCAGATTATGTTTATACGGTAAGATAATTTGAAATTTTCGATCAAAGTGCAGAGGCGCTTTTCGTAGCCTACCACCTACCCTTAATAAACTGTCCTTACCGATAAACGGATCCAATGATTTAATTTTACTTTTATTGAAAACAGATTTATTTTTTACTAAAGAACTTATTTCCTTTTCAAATGATTCAGTTTGTGCTATTTTAATTAATTTGTTTAAAGCCTCATTTAATTCTAACATTGATAATTCGCCGCTCAATTTAGATGTCGCATTTGATTTGCAATTTTTAACAAACCTTAGAATCCATGCCGTAACGCGTTGTAGCCTAGTTAAGCTAGAAAATCTATCTATAAGTGAAAATGGTTCAAGTTGATTAATCAACGTCATAGGTTTAACCTTTTTTCTCTCAGGAATGTCAGTGATATTAGAATTTATTATATTTACATTTCCAATTATGGTTTCACTTAAAAATTGTGGTCCCTTCCACCACAGGTCTGAATCTAACAATTCTCGCGGATTAACACCTCTAGATATTACATCTGCAGGGTTTTCTTTAGATTCCACATGTTTCCAATTACGAACGTCACTCATACCTTGTATTTCGCTAACACGATTGGCTACAAAAGTTTTCCAAATATGTGGCTCTTCAGCTAACCAACATAGTACAATTTTAGAGTCACACCAATAAAAGGTTGGTATAACATTATCAAATGCCTGTTGGACCCTATTCATTAAATGCGCCAATAAAAGAGCACCTACTAACTCCAATCGCGGTAATGAAATAGTTTTCAAAGGCGCTATACGTGATTTAGCACACAATAATTTAACATTAACTGTACCATGCGAATCTATCGTTCGTACATAAATACATGCTCCGCTAGCCTTTTCCGAAGCATCACAAAAACCATGAAATTCAATGCTCTTATTAGCATTCACTGATACGTGTCTTGTAATTTTTATGTTTTGTAAATACTGTAATTGATTTTTAAATTCCATCCAAATTGTGAATATTTCAGAAGGGACTTTCTCATCCCATCCAATCTTTAATTGCCACAGTCTCTGCATTAGTATTTTTGCTCGGGTAATTATCGGACCGATTAAACCAAGTGGATCGAAGATCCTAGCAATAGAAGCTAGAATCACGCGTTTTGTCACTGGAGAATAATCCCTTACTTTGGTATCAATGACATATTCAAGTTCATCCCGTTTTGCGTTCCAAAATATTCCTAAAGTTTTAGAATTATCATTATCTGTTAAAAAATGCCCCAAATTATCTGATTTCCGGTCAGACAACTGATTTAAAACTGATATTTTATTCGAATTCCATTTTCTCAAATTAAATCCGTATTGCTTAAAAACACGCGTAATTTCCTGTGCTATAACGATTGCATCTTTATCTGTTTCACATCCAGTAATCAAATCATCTACATAAAAATCTCGTGATATGGTTTTGCTTAATTGAGGAAATTTATCCTCAATATCATCAGAAATTTGCTTAAGGCAACGAGTAGCCAAAAATGAAGCCGGCCCTGTGCCATAAGTAACTGTTTTTAATTTAAAATGTTGAACTTCGTCATCGGGACTTTCGCGCCAAATTATACGCTGCAAATTTTGTTGTTTCTCATTAACATTTATCATCCTATACATTTTTTCGATATCAGAAATAATAACTACATTATGCCATCTAAACCTACACAAAATTGAAAAAATGTCGTCTTGAATACACGGCCCTATTTTAAGTACTTCATTTAATGCTAGACCGACAAACGGTTTCGCAGTGCCATCAAATACCACTCTTAATTTTGTGGTACTGCTAGCCTCGTTTGATACCCCATGATGTGGCAAATAATAAATTTTTTCATTACCCATACTTCGTGAATTCATATCTTGGTCCGATATTTTTTCCATATGACCCATGTTCAAATATTCCCTCATAAATTTAACATATTTTTCCTTGAATAAAGGATTTTTCGAGAATTTTCGCTCGACTGAAACTAGTCGCCTCTCAGCAATTCCTAACGAGTTGCCTAAATCCGAAATATTTTCCCGCGTCGGTAAAGTAACCACAAATTTCCCGACTGCGTCGCGAGTAACCGTTTCGGAAAAATGATTTTCACATTCCAATTCTTCGATTGATAGTACCTTTTTTGGCTCATTTTCCTCAATTTTCCAAAATTTCTCAATGTCATTTAATTCTTGGAATACCGATAAATTACATTTAACTTCATTTTGCTTATTTTCTCGTGTCATGGTCAATGGACCTGCTATTACCCAACCGAATAAAGTATTTTGCAATATAGGCAAACCTATTCCGAGATTTATTTTACCCTCAATTAAGGTTTCATAAAATATACGAGCATTTAATAAAATATCAACTTCACTGGCCAAATTGAAGTGTTGGTCAGCCAATAAAATATCTCTAGGAATATTTAAACGTGACGTATTAAAGGAATAATTAGGAATACTTGCAGTAATTCTTTCTAACATTAAAAATTTTTCAAATGTTTGGTAGTTACCAAAAATTGATGTAATCGTAGCTTTAGTTTGCATTGTTATCGTATTTCTAACTTGATTAACTCCCATTATGGGCAAATTTAATTTAGTAATTGGCAAATTTAACTTTTTAACTAAGCGCTCTGTTATGAAACAAGCTTGCGAACCGCTATCAAGCAGGCATCTTACTTTATGCTGCTCACCATTTTTTCCTGTGACATAAACTACAACCGTGGCTAATAAAATTTGTGATTCGGGAGTACAACAATGAGCGGATACTTCGTGATTTATTACATCTAGCTGAACCGGCAACGCCGCAGTTTCAGCTGATCGTTCTAATTCTGAATGTGAGGACCCTTGATTTCCAACTGATAAAAAATTTGTTTGATTTGCATTTCTTGAATTTTCGTAGTGTAACAACGTATTGTGCTTTTTACCGCACCTTTTGCATCCTTCGGATCGACACTCTCGAGCAAAATGATTAGGTCTCAAACAATTTATACATAATTTTAAAATTTTTATTTCTTGCCAACGTTTTTCGACAGCCAAATCTTTTAACTTATCGCAAAAGTAAATAAGATGTTGACCGTTGCAAAATTTACATTTGTTATCGAAACTAGCCACACACGATTTTAATTCTTTTTTATGATTTGAAAAATGCGTCATTGAGTTACCTGGTCTCTTTTGTTTATCTTTATCTTCTAACGCCTCTATGCTTTTGCATCTCTCAGTTAGAAACAACTTAAAATCATCCATAGTGGGTTCCCCCTTAAATTTACCTATTCGCGCCTCATTCCACAATATTTTCGTTTGTCCCAATAATTTTCGGGACATTAATAAAATTAAAATTCTGTCCCAATGCTCAATAGGCTCCCCAAGTGATTTTAATGCTCTCCAATGGCTGTTTAGTTGATCCAAAAATGATCTTATGTCATTTACTGGATCCATATCTATAAGACTTTTTAGATGCTTTTGGATAATACCGGGTTTATCCTCAAACCTTTCTATTAACATGTCCCAAGCTACTTTATAATTTCCATCAGACACCTCTAATTCGGACAGTACCTTTTCTGCGTCCCCTTTTAAACATTCTAATAATCTATAGAACTTTTGAACATTATCAAATTTTGCATTATTGTCAACTAATGAAATGAATGTATTTTTAAATTTAAACCATTTATCATATTCCCCACTAAAAAAGGGCAAATTAAACTTTTTTAATTCCAAATCAATGCTTTGGCCTCTACTTGAGCCACTTGTATTTAGAGTGATCTGCGCCTGAACTGTTGCGTCATACTCTGCTAATTTCTGTTTTGCTTGGGCTATATTCTCAAATAAAAATGTCTCAAATTCGTCACGGGTATTAAGTTCTAATTCTGCAGGCTCTAGCAACTCAATTCCCAATTGTACTTCATTAAAATTATCTAACACGCTTTCTTCCAACTTTTCTAATCTAACGCGTAACTGCTGTAAACTATCATTGTTTATAGTGTTTATACCATCTAAAAAATTTTTAAATCGTGTGATTTGGCCTTTCAAGGCACCACGTTTCTGCCTTAGCGTCGCCAAATCAGTCATATTTCTAATTTAATTTTAATACCAACAAAAATAAACCTCAAATTATCGTCTCAAACAAAGCAATTCCAATTTACAATAATTCTCTTGGTAAAAAATGAAAATAAGGAACAGTTATGCACTCACCGCACCTCCCTCGATCTGATTGTATATTGTCATCAACCTTGAATCTCCATACAACGGCTTCTTTCACAAGTGTCGGCTTTTCATCCAATATTTTTTTTTGACGAGTTGCAATTATATTGCAAGTAAATAATTCGCTCGATGGACCATTATGTGTTGTTTTGACTTTCGTGTCCCTTTCGGGATTAATGTGGACTGTACTTTCTTTGTATTATATATTTTTTGATGATTAAAACATTTTCTAACACTTACTAATAACTTTATTAAACATCTTGACAATATGACAAATCAGTTAACAATGATTAAAAAACAAAAAACTGCTTGACATCCCCTGCTACCGATAATATTTTATATGCGAGGTTGCCAAATTATATAAAAATACGATATTATAATTAAAAAAAATAAAAAAGTCAAATGAGGCCGAACCAATCTGTTTGGTGCTTTTATAGGTTCATGCCTCTATTGGTGCAAATAATGAAGACTTGGGTACGTCAGCAGATCAGTTTATTTGTGAGTGTGGTTAGACTTTGTAACATATTAGGTTATATTATATATCGACTATATTTAACTTAGTTTACAGGAGGGTACTTTGAAGATGTTCAGCCCATATTTTTTATTGTAACTTTTTATTTTTTTACATATCAATAATTTTCAGGAACTTTTCTTAGGTTTTTTTCCTCATCTTTCTACTACTGAAAACTATTCAATTGTGAAACTAGCGAAAATACAGTTTTAGTCGAGTTACGAAAGCGATTTGAAATAAACGAATAAACCGGTTGGTTTACAAATACATTTTGAAATTGGGATATTTACATAGATTTTCAATACATTTTAGTATAATAATAACTGATAATACTAAATAAAAGTTGTTAAATGTTTTTATTTGACATTTCAAAAAAGGTAAACAAAGTTTAATCAAAAAACAAATATGAAGAGGCGGTTTTATCAGTATAAAACTAAATGATTGGTTAGGCTCGTGAGCTCTTATTGGCTGAATCCACAAAAATCTGACTGTTTTGATAGATGAAAAAAATAATCAGTATAAAACACAATGATTGGTTAGGATCCTGAGTTGTTATTGGCTGAAACCACAAAATCTGACTGTTTTGACATATGAAAAAAATAATCACTAGAAATCCCATTGGTTGATGGAAAAAATGTTGAAAAAACCTCAATTCTACCATAACATAAACGATTGACAAAACGTTTTAAAAACTATAAAAAACGATTATTTAAATGCTAATAATAGAGAAGTGATGTTTTTTTGTGCTTTTTGAGATATACACATGTATCGCGAACAATAAAAAAGTATAAAGAAAAAAACTGTGTTTAAAAAATATCAAGTGGCATGATTCATTAATCAGCATGCGTAACGTTCGATAATTAATGATAAAGGGGCCCACTGAGAATTTATTAACCTACTCCGATATTTTGTATATTATGAAAAATGTTAATACATCACATCTATAATTATAAAAAATAATTTGTCGGACTAGGGACCTATTAAAGTAAATGATTTTAAATTTTTAAATAGAGAAATAATTATTGTCAGGTTTGTGAATGGATACTTAAAGAAATACTGAAGTATTTATATATCAGATTATATTTGTTTGCATTTAAATTATTTTGACGGGAAAAAATCAAATAACGTTTAAGTTATTTGCATGACTACGTACAAGACGAGCTGAAGCATTAATCATTGCTTAACAATACTACTAATAGAATTTTATATAAAGCGTTGTAATATAGGCCCTCATTTCCGAGTTTAAAAATATTTTTTTATTTTTACATTTGATCCGTATAAAGATCAAACTATGGCCTGTATTACAAAATAATATATAAACCGTCAGAAAAACGCTAACATATCTTTAATAGTTTATCATTAAACATACCTAATCTTAATATTTCCTACAAATATAAAAATAAACAAAATAATAAATCTATTCTTTCAAAAACTAAAGATAAGAATAGAATCTATAGGCTTCTATGCAATGATTGTCCCGTATATTATGTTGGCAACACCATTGAGGCTTTAAATACCAGAATTAACGAACACATATCTACTCCTAATAGTTACTTTGCTCAAAACAATACTCTGAACGATAAAAGTACGTGTAATTAATAAAAAAGTACATCAAATCAATGGACGTCAACATTAATTTTCAGCCGATGACAGCTGTAATCAATACAATAAACATTCGTTCGTAAATTTTCTTAATCCTTAAGTTACGATTTTTGTACGTAAAATCAATAAAATATGAGCATAGATTTATGATCGCAATGATAGGCCTATGATAGCCTGTTATCAATGTTACGAACGAAGGCTATTAATCTATGGTTAATGTTTTTAAAATCAATGAAAAGTAAGTATACATCTATAATCTCTGTACATTAAAACCATAAATAAAAAGTATGGGTCTACGATCGTCAGTTATTAACGTTAAGGATGATTGACATTAATCTATAACACCAGTACATTAAAACAATAAATAGTGAGCATAGATTCATAATCACCAGTTATTAATATTATTAAGTTTTATTTATCAGACCTCGCTAAATTAGGTATACTGGTAATTATTTTATCCAAAATATTAAAACAAAACGATATTTCTAAAAAAATTTAAAACACCTACCTACTAATCATTGGCTGATCTATGTCTACTGATTTGATGTGTCGCGTTTTCCCAAAACCTATATTTTCGAATGTCCCATATGAACAATCAAGATTCAACCAACTGGAAGAGGATTATACAAAAAAATGTATTAGGTAGTTATTTTTTATTGTTCTAATGTTATTGATTCACAAATCATGTATACCCTAGGGCTTTCAATGGGAACAGCATGTTTATAAAAACACTTTTCCAAAAAGTTCCAAAACATTTTGCTCTCTTGTGGAACATCTAAATTAAATAAAATAAAGGTTTGAATTGCTGATTTTCTCAATTTCCAGCTCTTGTTGGCTTTTAGCACAAAACAAAAATAATTCCTGGGAGACCTTTATTGTAAATTTTATATGGGTCGTCTTTCCAAATGAATTTTTGGAACAAAATTTGGTCGATGGCACCAAATATAAAAGTGGCATATTATAATTTGAACTTACTTTCGTCGCACGTTTCCTTGAATGCGTTATCTAATAGGTCTCTAGCAAAAATGCCAGTATTTGCGGAAAACATTTTTCCCAATTTTTTAAAGAGAATTCCCCACTTTTGAGCGCGACATTATAATCCATATCAACCTAAAATAAATATTTAAGTTAAAAAAACAGCAATTTTTTATTTTAACATCTTAGACATAGAATTTTAGTATAGGTATAATGTGTGCCCAAAATAATATTTACCAAGCGGTATCCCCAGTGTTTTTTGTAACCAGAATGTACCTTCCTTTCTTTGTCGATCTCCAGTCCAGAATTAACTAATTTGGCACAATAATTATTATTTTACTGTCCACAAAACACAAACTGTATCGGAACACCTAACCTCTGCATGTGGTTGCACTTATATGGGCTATGGGCGCGGCGCGAAGAGTTAAACATCTACACTAGTTGTTCGTAATATTAATGTTTGTAGAGATTGATTTACTATTAGGTAGCACTGTTTTGGCGCGTTTTTAAGCAGTCAATGGTGGCATTCATAGATTTCACGTTTAGTGTTCATCAAAACAATGAAAACCGTTAATTAATTTTAAAAGTTTGTAGTTCTTGGATTTATAAAAAGTTTTTATGGTTTTAATGGTAAAGTACATAGATTTATAATCGCAAAACATTGATTTGATTAATATTAGTATTATATTAAGGATACAGTTAATTAGTTTTTGATGTTTTGCGTTTATTGCTTAACGATTTTTCGGTTATTGTTTTAATGCACTATCTAATTGTTTTATGACGTGAAATTATTCTCCCAATTCTCCTTTATGTACAAATATTTTTTCAGTGTACAAAGTTTTTTTTCTTCACCTATCGATAAGTGTGTAGAAAGTCTAAAGTCCTTTCATGGTATTATTTTGCTACTGGGATGCCCTACCCTGTATACTTTGTATCTAATATATCGATATGGGTTTGGCTTTAGGAGAACGATTAGACATGTCTCACGGTTACTTGGATATATTAAACGTAGAATTGGGTTTCCGTAAACGAATCTATATCAAAGCTAGACTGTTTAGCTCTCGTGAGCAATGTATGTGTTTTGCACGGTTCAAACTATCGAAATTAATGACTACTATTTAGGTGTAATTTGAGCCAAAAAGAAAAATATCATCCCGGGAAATAATTTTATTTTAAAAGAGTAAATAAACAGAAACTCACATAATCACTAGTTATTCATTACAGTACTGATGAGTATTTTCGGCGTACAACAAATTGCCATCATCAGGGAGTACATTTACTTGTTGAATTAGAGTGTTGTTAACTAATAAATATAATTTTAAAAACGCGATTTTTAATAAAAATAAAAACAGCTGATTTCAGTATTTTTGTTTACCTCTCTAAAACCTTTGACACGAAACTTTGACGTTTCTGCTTTCTGACTTCGTTTTGAGAAATCGAATCAAATAGACTGAGTTCTAAACTGGTTTCCTCACTTTGTCCAATTTCGAAAAGATGCATATGTTTACCCTTTTATTAGAACTGTTTTTGGAACGGTTCAACGTCATTTGTACTATGGCTGATACTGATACTGATTTCGTGCCAATTCTTTCTTGTATTTATTTCTGTTTCGTTTAAAATTTATGGCTGAACGATTACAAAATGCAGAATTTATCTGAAAGTATTTCTAATCCATACTATTTGGTAAAAAATATATAAATTGCTTGTTATCTCCAATAAAAATAGAACAAAATATTGTTAGATGTTTTAGAAATGTGAAACTTCAGATTACAGTTATTTATAGCATACAGGGCAGAACATCTTTTATAGTAGATTTTGACCAGTCTTGGAAATTTCATAAGTAAGTGGCTATTATTTGTTTCAAATTCAAATGACTAGAATATAAAAAATCCCTTCCTAGTAAAAAAATCCTGTATATTTTTCAATTCAAAGTGTAAGTAAAGTAAGCAAATGTTTTGGCAGTCCTCCATGTGTGTTGATACCATCTAGCGATGATTTCTCCAATATGTTTAATTAGTTAGATCTTCATGCCAAGTCATCTGTCTTCTAATGGAGCCATGTATATATACCTGGTTTATTATCTATCTGTCGTGTATGGAGAAGGAACCCCAAGTTCTTTATGTATCGTTTAACGTGTACGATGGTGCGTTGGCTGGTATACGAAGCGTCGGATTTGAATGTTTGTTGTATTTTTATATTACTAGGTGTGCTGTAGTCTCAGAGGTCGATTTAATAAGTCCAAATGGAGGTCGGAATGGTTTTTTAGATTATGAGCTAATTTTATGTGGTATTTTCAATTAAATTTCTGGTCTGTGAAGTCTAGCGTTGTTTAGATAAACCTGACAGTTACTGCTTCGATAGATAAACGTTACTATCGCAGACTTCTCATTATTAGCGTTATTTTTTCATAGTTTTAGACGAAGTTGTAGTATATTCAAGTGATTTTATAATTTTCTGAAAGAAACTGAATCTGATGCCAAGATTGCGATGTTTGCATTAAAAAGAAGGTAGATGAAAGGCCTTGTGGGAATTTATAGAGTAATATGCCGTTCGTTGTTTAATTTTTTAAAGCTTGCAATACTGGTAAACGTATAAATAATTAGTATATGTAAATGTTTGTCTTAAAAAATTTACACTGATTTGATTTATTTTTGTACTATGTTACAATTTGATAACTTTCTGTATTTCATCATCTCAGTTTGATTCAAACAGTAATTTCAAAAGCAAAATCACAGGTAACAACAACAACAACATAAAAGAAACTAGAAAGATGATACCTGAAAAGAGAAAATTAAAAAGAAAATGGCGGCAACCCTCAAGGATATTTTCTGTATAAAGCAACTAATCGAAAAAAAGACCAATCATGCACATTCTACCTACAACACAACGAAAAAGTGGACTAGTAAAAATGAACTAAAAACGTGGAAATAATTTTCAGACCAAAGACAAAGAATTCTTGTAAAAGGGCTTTAAAAAACTTTACCCTACACGGCTTTCAATAAGACGAATCTGATCCTACAGACGCTTAAATTTGAAATAGACATAAAATAGAGGAATAGTTCCTCCGGCTGGTTTTGAATTCAATTCGCAGTGCCGATGTTCAGATTATCAGATAGGGAAGTGCATGCACGATAAAGCTTCTTTTCTTCTTTTCGTAATTTTATTGGTTTAACTTAAAGATTTATTCCAGATTTGGGTAAAATAATTGAGCAGAAAATTCAAAAACAACTATTGGTGATAGCTTTACTGGTTTATATTTAAAAATATTTTTTCTAAATTAGGGTAGGTAGGGTTCTTCGTATTGGGGACCAGCCATTTACTATCTACTCTTCCTAAAAAGTAGGATTTTTGAAAATCAGTTATTTTAAAAAAATATGTAACTATGTTATCTACCTGTTTCATTCCCAGAATTATCCACTTCCTCTTTAAAATAATGAACTCTGCAATTGACTGCTTCTCCACCTCTCCAGGCAAGTTCTACTGAAGCGATATGGTAAAATTTTCGCTGGAGTCCTGCCGGATTGTCTTCGTCCCATAATAAAACCATTACGTAGTATTCTTCCTATTTGAATGAAGTAGAGCTCGATTTCCTTTTATTGGCGCACATCTGCAAATTCCTTCGTTTCGCATTACGAGCTTCCCTACTAGACTTGAAGATAATATCTTTAAATGGATCAAAAATTATTTTCCACTTCATAAAATACATCTGTTGCATTTTTTTTTGCAACGGTGTTCCACATTGTCTTCACAACTAGTTCTTTGTAATTTTCACCGTCTCCTTTCTTCATATTCCACGCCCAATCTTTCAGGATTAGGTTTAGTCGCTCTAACCTTGTAGTTTCCAAGGGATCTTTGCCTTGCAGAATTTCGTAAACTGTTTCCATATTGACGTATGTGTTTTAACGGTATTGTACGGTACACTTTTCTCAATCGCCAGATCAATATTAATCATAGAATCCATTTCCAAAGCAATTCATTTTCACGACATAAGCTGACTAGCACTGTTTAAAAACAATATTACAAAATTTATTGACAATAGGCCAGCCCCTCATCGGCTGGCGCGACGCGAGCGCCGCTCTACAGGCCGGGAAACACAATAATTGATTGTCGATTTAAATCTATCGCTTAAGTTTATTAACTGTCCACAATGTAGGTATTGCTAAGATGTGGGTTCAAGTCGGTAAATTTAACAATTTTTCGAAAGCCCCACAAAGATCACCCGAGATTATAGGAACTGTTTTGCGCTAAGCACTAAGCACCAAAACGAATACAAACTTTTACAAGCCGACAATCGAGCTATGTATATAATTATTATAATTATTGTATAAGTTCTAATAACAGATAATCACAAGTTAAAGAAACGTAAACGTCATTGATCTTGCAAGTACACAGGGTCGCATTAAGGGTGTTATAAAAATAAGTATGTAATCGATTTCATAAAAAAATATAATTTTTGATTTTTTAATAATACTATTTTCTTTGTAATATGTACAGCGTGTTTACTTCAGTTACACCATATGGAAAACTTTTTTTCAATTAATTTACGAAAAAAAGTTTCTCCTTATAAAAAGTTATGCATCGTGTAAAACCCATGATGAAATAATAAAGGCTCGTCCATACTCATCCGAATAAACGCAATTTTTCAAATCGGAAAAAACCGCTACATCGTTACAACTGAAAAAATGCATGTTAACATTGATAAGATGAAGTTCAAGGAAAAGAATCATTTTTCTGTTGTATAATGTATTCTATGGATAAGCTGCAACATATAACGATGTGGCGGTTTTATTCCGATTTGAAAAGTTGCGTTTATTCGGATGAGTATGGACGAACCTTAAGACATTAACATTTCTAGATGTGCCGTCCATAAATGTATCATTAAAAAAAATCATATAATTGATTGATATTAGGTTGAACCTGACAGAAACGTTTTGGATACATACTACACTTGCAAAGGAGGAAGAGGATTCTGCAAGCATGCATCAGCGGTCTGTAACTACGTCAATGAAGAGAACAATAATGCAGTTGCAGGTGTATCAGAAGGGAATAGAAGTGGCAAATCTATGGCCATCAAAAGTAAATCAAAAAGAGGTAGTGAGACCTACGGGTGTAAGGACGTCAATAATGTTTCTTCTGATCACTTGGTGGAAAATGATATGCTAAGCAACATAGTGTTAGCAGAGAAAGATGCAGAGTGGAAAAAGAAGCTAGACTGGTAGAAGAGAGACAAAAAGAAGACATTTTATTAGAGTTATTGAAAAATGTATACCATTTGCAAAGTGTTAATGCCAAACACTACTATTATTTCATCATGGGTTTTAAACCATGCAGAACTTTATAAAGAGTAAACTTTTTTCGTAAAACTAATAATATAATACATATTATAATAAGAATAGAATTTAATGTATTATTAAACAATCAAAAATTATATCGTCGTTTTCTTGTGTCCTAGTAGACCATAATTACTTGTTATCAAAGGTATTGCAATTTTTGGCGAAAACAGCTGTCAAGTTTTGCCGCGGGTAAACTCGAAAAAACTGCTGACAGGAGCTGTCATATAGTTTTTTCATCTAGAAACCATTTGTAATTCAAAATTGCGCATTTGTGATTGGTGGAAATTAAGACGAGGGAAATAGTCGACAGTAATATCCCAAGACCTTGACAAATAGTCGACTATTTTTATTGTATCTAAATTTCGAGTTTATTTTAGGATCAATTCGTCGAGACTTAATTTTGGCATTAATAATCTGAATAACTCCCGAGAGCTTTAGCTCGAGGGAGTTATTCTTTGATTATTAATGCCAAAATTGTCGAGACAAATTGTAAAATATACGAGAAATTTAGTAGCAATAAAAATAGTAGCTAATTTGTCAAGGTCGCGTTATATTTAATAAGTCACAAAAAATTCTGTACGTACGTATAAATTATACTAGTTTTGCTCTTTACTGTCTTGGCAGGTACGTTTAATTTAATTATATTATCAATTTCTTGAAGATTTTTACTCCCGAATCTACTCATTGTTAATACTTTTTAACAAAATGTGTCAAATTTAATTCTGTAATAAACTTTAATGGCAAACTGTCAAAATTCAGATGACGCGCGCCTACTATGTTTGTCGTAAAATGGACGGTATTACATAGAAAGGAATGAATGAATATATTTATAGTTTCAGAAAAAGTGCGAAATCAGTTGGATTTGTGTATTTGCTACTAAAGATCGATAATTTATTAACTATAAGCAATTTTATAATACCATTAGTATAGGTTTTATTTGAAAAATTTAAAATTTACGGGCGGCTTCGTTATTGTTGGATACCGTCCTTCAGGTGAATATTGAGGACGATGATCAAATAGCCGAATATTTACCACCAAGGTGAATAGTCGCTTTATTTTGTTTTGATTGGCTGCGTCAAATCAGTTTCCAAGCACGTGATTGGTTAAAAATTGATATTTGACAGGCAAGGGAAATAATCAATATTATATCATCCTACGATTTTATTGGTAAGGTACTAAATCAATTTTTTGCAAACTCATTCTTCATAACTGAGTGCCTGTCTAAAAATGAAGAGAAACGTATCATTACTCTCGTACTTTAAAAGAAGCGAGATAAACAAGTCTACAACATATGATTACCGTAAATAATTTTCAACATAATAACTGTTAGATACCAATCAGATTCTTATCGATTAAACGTCGGAATAATTAACATTGTTGGAAATTTATACACCATTGTTATGGCTATATTAGTTTGAGTTGAGATAACTAATTTATTTCCCTTATAACGGATTTACAATACATGCAGACAAATTCGTCGATCACGAATTTTGCGTGGCTTGATACCAATTACATTGAAGTCGAACAGAGAAAATAGCTTATGAGAGCGAAAATAAAAAAAAACGTTCGACCATTAATTAAAAAAATCGGTTGCTCAAATTTTACAATTAACAAACGTAAACATCGGGGAGATGCCTCTGGGGAAGGAAGGGGTGATACTACTTACTCAAAAGGTAGTATTTGAAAAGTTGTCAAATACATAGGCGTACTAGTTTCCCTAAAAAAGTGAATATATATATTTCGACCGTTTCGACATGAAAAGTGACGTATTAAACTTATATATTTTTAACGGAATACACATAGACCAATCATTAGATATAAAAAAGTTGGGTTTTCATGCAACAGGTCACGGAGTTTTGAAAATCGGCAGGAATGAAAAAATGGCGGCCAAATCAGTGTTTTTTTATATCTCGGTTCCTGTAGGTTTTAGAAAAAGTTAAGAATATAAAATTGAAGAGGACAAATTTTTCCACAAAATTGCTCTTATACATTTTTTTTGTTTGACAATTTTTTCTAAAACCTACAGTAACCGAAATTTTTTCAAGATGGCGGCGCGAGCGGCGGTCACGTGAGGTCGCAAAATTAAGTGGGAGAATTAAGCCTTTTAAATTTGTCGCTTTTGAAGTGTCAAAACAATTCGATAATCGCCAATTTCATATGTGGTCGTAGGAAATAGTATATTATGTAACAAGTGTGGAAATGGAGGAGAGTTAGTCATAAACAAAAATAGAAGAAAACCTGATAGACTTTTAATAGGAAACAGTCTCGTCGCCATGGTTGAGATTATTTCGCGTTGGTGTAGCGTAGGCTTAAAAATATCACCCATTATATAACGAACAATTAATTATTTCATAAATTGTAACCACTGACATTTCGCTAATGACCATATATAGTTGACGCGACAATAAATAAAAAAAATATGATATTTTTATTGTTGTTTTTGTATTTACTAACTAAGTCTTTAATTAATCTTGTCAAAAGTTATTTTTCCACTTAAGTTACTCAACTATTTTGCTACAAACATAAATTAATCTGCAAAAAAGAGCTCTTGCTCTTTTATACTGGAAACAAAAAAATTTGTAGCTAGAAAATGAAGGATGTAATAAATGACCAGTGCGTTTTTACACAAATGCTTCTTCTACATTAGAATATTTGAAAATTGTTTATTTTCTCTAAAAGTGCCAAGGACTTTTAAAATGATTTATGAATCCTTAACCCGAACGGCAAAAAACGTTTCAACGGCGCACAAAAATGGGCAAGGGAAAGAGAGAAAAGTCCAAAATATGTTTTATCAATCCCTGTCATACATTTCGATACGATACAACTCCCGAGCGAACAATGAAAATATGCTTCAGAACGTTAAAAAACTTGCATTGTCGGGATTTCAGATTTTAAAGGGATTCGGTGTTGTGCTAATTTTTTTGTGGAATACGTGTGGCGAATGCCAATTTTACTCTTTTTGATTGAATTTTCTTGTTCACCAGATTTTGTACTTTCAGATAAAATTGCTTCTTTTATTTTGATGTATTTTATAGAGAACCATATTTTAAAGCCCGAAGTTATATTTTTATCGAGAAACACTCCAAGGCGTACCAGAATTTATTATTATCCACATACGATAAAATATTTCAAGTCATAAAATATTTTTCAAGAGAGATTAGGACATTACACCACAAACCAATCATAGCAAACATATATAGTGGGCATGCTACAAGTATTTCTAATCTAGCAGTACTATAAATATTTGTACAAGAAGAGTCTACAAGTTACAGATTTATCTGCAGCACATTTTCACCAACTTTTCTTGATGCTTCATCTCATTTTGGTGTAAATGTTCGGCGTTACTTAGATACTATATTTCCCCGAGGATGGATTGGTAGACGAGGAAGTATTTAATGGCCTTCTCGTTCACCGGACTTTTATCCTAAGGACTTGTTTTATGGGGGAGCTTTACAAAAAAACATAAACCATCAAATCGTGCAGAATTGAATAGAAATATAGTTGGGGCATTCGAATGTATCATTATCAAATTATCAACGGTGCACATTTCGAACGTTTCATTAAGTAAACATGTTTTGTAGGTATTATTTGCTGTATTAAGACACCAGAAATATGGGTAAGTGAAAAATTCGATAAAAGATATGTATTCTCCAGAAATCTACGATAAACTAAGTAGGAACATATCCTATTGGTCTTGCTAGAACAGTGAAATCCAACAGCAGACAGAGTTTTAAAGGGATTTGTTAAAATATCTTATAAAAAATGCACTGCTTCAGTCAGTAATCTTAAAACTGAAAGAGGACCATAAAAAGTTTTCAAATATTATTTTATTTATTTATTTATTTAAAGCATAAATTACAGGAAGACACTTCCTAAATAGTACATAATAAACTTCTAAACCAAATACATGGTAATAAGTACAAAGTAAAAAGTAAAAAAGTAAAAAAATAAAAAAACAACAATGAAGCACAAAAGAAGACAGACAATGAAAACGTCAACCGCCGAATTTGATAGCTCTTTTAAGGACTGGCAGCTTAACACCAAATATATCGCATCCGGAGTAAGACTGGTTATAGTTGAGACAAATGCGATCAGAGGAATGCCCTTTGTCCATAGATGGTTCGATGATGACGAATGTGAAACAGCAAAGTGTCGTATTCGCCGAGTAGGGGTTAGAAAACAGATCTTTTTCAACAGATTGCTGCACGAGAGAGATCTCTCCGCAGCAATTTAAAAAGGAACAAAAGAGAGACTGTTTCCTTCTTTCTTCAAGTGACTACATACCATATAAACGCGTTTCGTACGAAGAATTTTGATGTGGAAAACGAAGCTTAAATAATAAATACTTGGCAAACTTTCGTTGCACCCGTTCAATTCTGTCGATGCTTCGAACCAGAGCCATGATGGACTTGGTATCATGAAAGTATCATGAAAGTATCATAAAAGCCTTCCAACGATAGAGTCGATATGAATATTGAATATCAGACCGGTGTCGAGGATGATGCCAAGAGCAACAATGGATGAGACACTATCTAATGAAGCATCATTGACTTTTTAGACATTTTTGGTAATGTTGGGAGATCTTGTAAAGCACATTTGCTCACATTCAGAGACAAACGATTAATTTTGCACCAATCGGTGAAACGGTCCAATTCTGATTGTAAGGCAGAATTATCACTGTTTTTTGTAGTAAAGAACTTTAGGTCGTCTGCGAATAAGAGGTAACAACTATTTAAAAAGCAATTTGATGCGTCGTTTATGAAGAGTAAAAATAAAACGGGACCAATGAGGGACCCTTGGGGAACGCCGGAAGTCACAAGAGACCGAATTAAGAATCAAAACACGCTGAGAGCGGTCTGTTAAGTAAGAGTTTAGCAATTTCAGATAGTTGCCAGAGATGCCAATTTGAGAAAGTTTCCTGAGTAACAACTTGTGACAGACACTATCGAAAGCTTTAGATAGGTCAGTGTAGATTTGTAGATGACCTGCTTCCATTGATGAAATTAGGTAATATATCAAGATTAGTAGCTGTTGAGCGATCCCTAAAAAACCCATGCTGGTGAGGAGAAATGTAATTTTGAAATGTGGAAAGTAATTCTTCAGTCAGAATGGACTCAAATAGTTTCGGTAAAATGGAAATCAAAGAGATCCCTCTATAACTTTCTTCTTATAAATTGGAATTCAATTGGAGAATTTCCAGACTGTGGGAAATATTCCTATGTTGAAGGATTTTTGAAAAATTAGACTCAGCGGTAAAGAGAGCTACAACAACTCTTTAGCAGTGATGGTGGTATTCCATCCGGACCGGCATTCTTGGCTACATTTAGGCTGTTAATTTTAGAAGCCACCTCAACAGTGAAAGAGTGTGAAGATATGGGTGACCAAAAAGGCAGCGATATCGCTTCTGTTGGATCAGAAGTATCATCAGTGTAACTTGCTTGAAAATGGTTGGGATTACTTAATTCAATGTTGTTAAAAGACATTGGGTTTGGAAGGTCGTCGCTTCTTTTTAAATTCTTGATGAATGACCAAAAGTGCTTCACATTCTCGGGGATAAGGTGCTCTCAATTAGTAACAAAGAGAAGGTAGCACAACGCAGTTCTGTATTTAACTTCATGCCTTTTTTCCGAATTAGCTGAGTAATCTGTATGAAGATGTGTCCGTCTAAACCTCCTATACAGCTTATTTTTTTCAGATATCAGTTTGCGGAGCGTGTGGTCGAGCCAAATAGGAAATTTGGAATTAGTAATTCGTTTCCTGGGTACTTACTTTGCGATACATTCGTTGATGATGTTGTGAAAGCGTTGAACGATAAAGTTTACGTCTTGATCCTTTGAAATGAAGGACCAATCAGTCTCAGAAAAAAAGTTATTTAGTTCAACAAAGTTAGCTTTATGAAATTGATAGGAAAGAACTGTTATATGATCACGAAGACACTTTGCTTTTATTCCAGAGAAAGAAATTAGCAAAGGAGGATGTAAGATATCAGTTTTTGACAATGAAAAATTACATTCCTTACATGAAATGGTATCAAGATCATCAACAAAAACAATGTCGAGGATACGCTGTTGAGAATTAAAAACAAAATTAATTTGGTCAAGTTCGACCAGACACATGGTGTCTATAAGAGCGCTAGCGGATGCAGGTTGTAATTTTGTGGGTACGATATTATTACCTTCGAGCTTCCATTCTACAAGAGGAAGATTGAAGCCTCCGCATACAATGAATTTATGTTTGGTATATTTTTTCAGAGATTCATATAACTTAGAGAAAGATAAATAGCCTTCCAATTGCGAATTTGGAGGAATGTAGACGCATCCAATTATAAAATTAGCGTCCTGATATTTGGCCTTGATCTAAATATCTCCGAAATGTGCTGAGGAAGGAGTCGCAATAGGAGTACTGTTTAAGTGAGATAAAATAGCTATTAAAGTTCCTCCACCACGTTCACAGTTAAGCATTGAATAGTTTCTGTCCTTCCTAAATAATGTATATCTGTAGTCAAAAAATATTGTTGTGAAATCAGCTGATCGCCTATTTTTATGCTATTTGGACTACAACCCAACGAATTAAAACTTGTCTAATTTTTAAATTCAAAATTTTCCGATATTCAGGAATAATGTTCTGAAGAAACAAATCATAGTACATTAACAAGCATTTTAGAAATGTTAATCCTTGCATAAGTGCAACTTTATAAATTCCATCTTTATTAATTTCAAAAATCCACTTATCACATTCAATCTATTATTGTCTACCTAGTTTTATTATATCTGATCCAAAAGCAACTTGATCGGTATTTATGTAATTTTTCTAACTCGATATATGGTTACAGGAATCGTTTCATTAGATATGTATGAAATTATTACATCAATCACGATATTTTTGAACTGAACTGGAAGTTACAGATGGCGTACAAATAACATTGATAGTAATGGGATTTTTATTTCGTTTTCAAAACTTGATTAATGGTAATATTTGGCATGTATCGGAAATTTAAAATGAACGAAACGGTATTTTAGTCTGCATTAACCTGAAACAAGAAGAAATCGTGTAGATTATACTGGGAATGGCATGATAATATGAAAAAAATCTTCAGAAAAATTACGAGTTTAAACCACAAAACCACAAAACCACAAAAAAAAATGCTTAAGAGAAGGGATTTATGCAATAACAGGTAAGAGTTTTTGAGACTCGTTAACTTGGATTTTTTTAAAATTGTTTAAAACCAGCCTTTTTGTTAGGATTTCATTCATTCGACTACATTTATTTTCTATTTTACCATTATAAGCCTCTGAATTTTTTTTTCGTAACAGCAGCGTTTTCCGACTTTTTAACAACCATGTAAAAATATAAGTCGTGCTAATGGCTGTTTTTCTTTTCAAGTTCCCGTTTGGAATTGCGTCTTCTGTCGTTCTTTTCCAATCGACGCAGTATTCTTAATCATTAGTGGTTCACTTCTCTTAATACACCTTAAAGGTGGTTGTGTTTTTGAACATTAGAAGTGGTAAAAAAACATTGGAAATTAGATCCTTAGCGGGATGTTTCTTGTTTTTCCTTCAACTTCAAGAAACCGCATAAAAGAGAATTTAGGTTAATTGCTACAGTGTGCAGGAACTTGGAAAGAAAACAACTTTTGAATGAGTAGTTTCTGGGTGTTGCAGTCCTGTAATTAGGAGCTAGAATTGAAATGTTTAGTTTGGAACAAAAAATTACTATGAAGTCTTAAGAGCTAACTAACAGCAATGATTTAATTAAGTAAAAATACAACTTTGATCTGAAGCATACAAACTTTAAAATGGTGCGTAACAAGAAATATTTTCCTAGCGAAAATTCATATAGAATGCCGAAAGTTATTAAAGAAAACAATGGAACATTTAGAGTCCTTTTATTCTACATGAATAAGCAACCCAACCGGTTTCAATACCCTTGTGGTATTATCATTAGGGAAATGGTGCAAAATATTTAAATCTAAAAGCAAATAATCCTGAAAAAACATGGACCACTAAAAATAAAAATATACTTACATGAAAAGCCGCAGGGAAAAAAATAACATTGAAATTAAAAAATATTAAAATAATATACAGCAAAATTCAGGTCTTTATACAATTACTCCTTTTATCACTTTTTTTTTTGGTTTACAATATACAGGGTGAGTCTCGGTGAACGAAACGGTCCATAAATTTTACATTATTTTTCCACCGTAATGCCTAAATCGCGGGATAAACCGCGAGTTAAATTTTTGTATACTAATGGCTAGTAATAGCTCCTCACTATTGGCTAGTAATGACCAGTAATGGCTCACTAATGGCCGAGTAATGGCTACTAATGGTCGAGTAATGGCTACTAATGACTAGTAATGGCTGCTAATGGACGAGGTCCAAAATGGACCTCGCGGTTTACCCCTCGGCCTAAATATGCCACCCTGTATTTGATCAGCTTAGACTATGATCCGAAAAAATTATCTTTGAAACTATGTGAAACGCATGAAAAGGTCCAGCTGCCGAAATGGGACAAAAAGAGGTAGATTTTTCAAAACGGCCGAAATGGGAAAACACCTGTATAAAGATATACATAGTCAACCTTATGGACCTAAAAGTAAACACGTCTTTGTAGTATTGGACCTATCGTATAGATGGACTTCGTCGATTTTGGACCTATCCTCGAGCGAGAAAGAAATAAAGAAAGACGAGAAATGTTTCTGATTAAATAAGTTGAATGTAGTAAAGATATCTGTATTTTTAGCTTGATTCTTGATTCGCCAGTGTTTTAAAGTTTCTCGATCATAGATGTAGCAAATTCTCAAGGAAACCATTTTTATTTCTTTCAAACTTCAAACTATAAAACTTTTTTTTAATTATGATTGTTTCTTACTTGAAAATGACCTGTAATGTTTACTATAAATAGCCAGAATTCATTAGAAATGTATTGTTATTAATGCCACTCATAATCCAATTAAGCCTCCCATATTAAAATATGCTTTTGTGGGGAGAGTGAGGGAGGTAAAGATATATTTATTATTCAAGGTCGTTGCTAGCCCGGTTTGATGTGGTTTTTCAGTGTAAGGTACTCTCGTGTCTTTTTAATTATTAAATTATTTGGTAATTTTTAACCACGTCCGTATTTCCCATTTACCTTCGCTAGAGTATAAGTACAAATGGAAACATTTCCATCTATAACAAAATTAAATCTCTTTGACATAATTTCATTGAAAAGTCTCAGTTATAGTGAACAGAAATATCTTGGAAGATTATTATTCGTGAATACGTGATTCTATTTTTAAAATCTGAATTTTTAAGTTTACAGTTTTTATTTATAAATGGACACAGTTTATATTCGAAATGTGAGTTGCGTTGAAATAATTTTTGTTCTAAACATCCGGAATTTTAAATAATTCAACCTTTTTAAAATTCTCTGTATGTACACGTAATAAAACAACCTGTTAATATTTTATTTATTCATTGCCAGAGAGGACAAAGTTGCTCTTTTCTACGATAGAAATTATTTTTAAAAACTTCGAATCATCCTCTTAGTACGAAGAACGTATTCAGATTTAGTTTGCCATTAATTTTTTCTTAAACACAATCTGGGAATCACAATAGATAGAACGGGAGACAGGAAACTTGAAATAGCAGAAAAAATTGTCACTACATTCACCACATTCACGTCAACAAAAAAGTATTAAATAGCAAATTACTTACGAAAAAAACCAAAATGAAGAACACTACACGCAGCAGGAACTATGAGTATGACAAAGAAAGAGGAAGAAGATCTGATAATCACTGAAAGAAAAATTATGCAAGCCATATTAGGACCAAATGAGGAAATTAACCAAGAAATAAAAGAAGACAGTAACAAAAATAACCCTATGGACACAGCAATATTCTCAGCTCCGAGGTAGAGAAGATGCTGCCCGCGTCCACTGATTACACCATTCCCAAGCTGTGTCTTGGTAATAGTTTCAGAGTTAAGATACCAGCTAGGGGTGAGTGGAAAAACAACAATCTATTGAGTGGGGTAGACACGGTGATCTACACTGATGGTTCAAAGATTAGCTAGCAAATGCTCAGAGGAGCTTACGTTAATTAGTAACCTATACAGCGTGACGTTACTTTGGGTTCCTGGCCATAGGAACATACCGAGGAACGAGCAAGGAGAGGCTCAGCCATGGACGTGGCAATGTCTGAACGGGTTGAACCCTCAATTAATACGATTAAACGAGATATTTATCTACACTTCCTAGCCTTAGCCGACGATAGGTGGAAAGCCTTATCAACGTGCAAGACGGCCAGGCAAACGTCGTCCTCGTGCGTCAAAAGCAAAACGGATAACCTTCTGAAGCTTTCGAGGAAGGACATAGCTAGAGCTACGGCTGTTTTCACGGGACACTGGCCAATTGGCGAGCATGCTTCTCGGCTTGGTATTCCGTTTAATCAGTCGTGTCGTAGCTGTGGATATCCTAGCGAAAAAGAGACAATCACGCACTTCATCTGCAAGTACCCAGCGCGGGCCAGGGCCAGGAAATACTCTCTCGGGAAACAGTGCATTTCCTGAACACCACGAGATGGATCTAAAACAACCAAATAAAGCTCGGGTTCACGCGATCGTGGTAGCAAAACGGTGCTAAAGCGCTAATTAGGATTAGTTGTCCACTTGCTCGCCACTTGAACCAACCAACCAACCAACTAAAATAAAGCAATTCAGACTTAAGGCAAGTGTGGAAAGCAGAAAATGGAACATTTGCTCATTCACTGCTGCAATGGGACCCAGGAGATAGAAGAAGATTAGGATGGCTGAAGGAAGTGAAAGATCACACAGTAAGGAGTGAATAATTGGCAAGAGAAGGTAGGGCAAAATGGACAGACAATGTAAAGAGAGTTATATAATCCACCCAATATCTAGAGGACAAAAAGAGGCTAAGCCCTGTCATATCCTCCAAATTCAACCTCCGGCAGATTATCCTTTATTTGAATTGGAAAGATTCCATTAAATGATTTACAAACCAATTTTATCAATACACTCTCGTTGTCTACAAGTTTAAAAAAAAATAAATCCTACCTATAAAAACCATTTTTAAGTTTTCTAAATCCCATCACGTATTCGGTTGAATCGAGCATTTAATCAAATTTTTTTCCAATTTACCGACACCGACATTTCTTTCAATAATAATGATACGAATCTACATTGTAGTTTGCATGCTACCAGGTCCGTTGTCAATAATTCAGAAAAAACTACCGCGCGCTCTAATAGACTTGGCTGGAATACTCAACTAACTTTCTAAATATTGGAGCAGTGGTGGAACTAGGATATGTACATTTCGCGTACGTTCAGAGATCTAGTGTTTAATTTAATTATAAAAATTTTATCCAACACATGACTGTCATTATTAATGTCATTTTAGACAAGTAAACTATCAAATAACTCACGTTCATATTTGGAGTAGTATTCTATTTATTTATTACTATTTCAAGCAGAATTCACATTGATATTGAAATTAAAGGAAAACGCTAACGGTTTATTCGAATTTGAAGTCATTGTAAAATTCGTTGGTTCATTGGAACCAGACGCTCCCATATCGGTACAGCTGCTGATAGTGCTGGAAGACGCCGACGCATTAGAACCTTGTAATTTTTCTGCAATTTGTATTTTGTTGTGAAACCGATTCTTCTAGATATCCTTCTGCTATGGTCGAGGACTTCCATCCTCCGTGACGCCTCAAAGTAGTCATGTTAGCCCCTGCATTGGCCAAAAGCGTCGACGAAGACCTTCTCAGGCAGTGACCGGTGTAGAGCGCTGGTTCCTCCAATTTCAAAAACATTGCAATTCTTGAAGGTATCTTCGACAACGTATTTATTCCCATACACTGGCTGGTACACCTCCCATTTTTGTAAAAAGCGGCTAGAACTAGTATTTTTTGTCTCAAATACATGTTTTCTTTACACAAATTGATCGGGTTGACTGGAAATCCTCCTTTAAGTATGGTGAACTACGTTCCCTTTGTCTTGAATGTTTTCTATTTTTAAATTGACCAATTCATCGCATCTACAAGCACCGCTAATCCCATTATCGAAGCCACTTTCATCAACAGGTACCCATTGTCGGGAGCTTCTTTCAAAAACTTCTCTATTTCAGGTCGTTCCAATGTCTTCTTTGGTTTGTATCCCTGGGATTTGCTTTTCAAAAAGCTCGTTAGTTTGACATATTTTGAAATGTGAAGCATCGAGTATTTGGTCTATAGCGGCGATGGGGCTAATTTTTTTTGCAAATTTAAAAAATAAGCCAATAGAACATTTTCATCGATACCCTTTATCTTCCGTGAATTCATCCAAGACCCAAACATTTTGAACTCCTTGTCGTAAGCATTTCGGGACTTTTCTGGCAAAATCTGCATCGCTGCTTCTTCTGCTTCCGTAAGGATATCCTCAGGAATTTAATTTTCAACGGTTTCCTCCATTTTCTATACTTTTTTTTTTTCAAAAAAAGCTCCCCTTTTCTGAAAGGAAAACTGACAAGTGTCAAAATTTATTTAAACATTTGCTAATAATGTATCATGCCCTTGGCAACCAAACAAACAACCTACTTTGACCAAAATGTAAAAAAGTCACTGTCAAGTCATTCTGACATTTATAGGATACTGAGACGCAAGTAGCTTTGATTTGATCACAAAACTTATTAATTATTATCTCATAAAAAAACGATTTCTTCCACTTGTTGGATAAAACATTGTATTCCACTCGCGTGTTATGTTTCCTAAGTCACTTGAGAATTTTCTCGCGTGACTTATTTTCAACATAACGCACTAGTACCATAAATAACTATTATCAGTACTGAAAAAAAATTACGCTAAAATGTTTTTACTTAAAAAAAATTAATTCTCAAAAACTACACGTTCTAAAATGTCTGAATCATACTGTTAAATCACACAATAATATATACTTTAGGTACTACTTCTTCTTTCAATACAGGTAGTCAAACATATCCTGTTTAAAATTATTTGTTTTGATAGCCACGGCGCCCATTAAAAATAGGAACATAATAATTAAAAATTCTCTTAGTTATTTTATCATTCAAACTTCAGTTTTAAATTTAGCAATTATCTCTGTCTTGTCTGTCTTTTGTGAATATACTGGTTCAGAAGAGAGAAAAGATTTTGTTTTTCCGAATGCAAAAGTTTTCCCAGTAAACCCCAAACGAGTCTTATTTTTCGTTTTATATCTTCCGTTTGATTATTTTTATGTAGATATATAATTTGAATTTTAAAGTCCCTATTTATTGATATATTTATTAAACGCCACTGTTTGATGCTTGGCTTGCTCATATCATTATATGCAAAACGGGGAATTAAAAAAATGCATTGCATGTAAATGAAGGAACGTAAGACATATCAATCACATCTTATACATATAAACTAATGAACCGTGGATCTAAGATAACGAATGACGTTTATGCTTGAGTTGTGCTACTATTATTCGATATATAAAGACTAAACTATTGGTTTTAGAGTTTCCGGGTTTATCTTAAAGCATTTGGATTTAAAATATTAAAAACCATACCATACCATACCATTACTTATGACACACAATGGAAAAAAGGTCCATGTTTATCGATATTGAACGGTTTTGAGTTACCATTTATATTTCTCATCTAACAATGGGTTTCTGGAAACGCTAGAGTACTAAAACATATTACATTTAAAAAAGAAAATCTATCACGAAAAAGTATGTTACAATTTTTAATGAGCAATCATGTCTCGTTATTTTACTCGTCCTCAGAGGCGTAGTTTTCTCTATATTAGAGCTTGAAAATCATTATTTCGTATATCCAACCTATAATGAGAAACAATTATAGCCCAGTTGCCACAGTCACATATAGAGCAAAATCTCTTCTAAAATGTGATACGGCTTATTTTTCTCATAATGGCGATCTCAAAAATGGCTGCAAATATGCCTGCGTTTAGAAAATAAATCTTTAAAGTGGTTTGCACCTAATCTGTATATTTAAAGTTGCAGAAACTAAAAATATGCCACTCTATAGTTACGTTCATCAATACAGTGGCAAGCGGAACTAATTCAACAATTCTTTCACCACTTAAAAGTGGCGGTTACGCCCCAGCCACCTAACTTTGTCACTTTACAGTTATATTAGATGGATATAACCCCAAAATTGCCACATGCAACAGGTTTCGCGGTTCTAGAGTTTTTTTCTGTTAATTGTGGTTACAATGTGTTTTAAAATTGTATCAACAAAGGATAAACAAGGTGTTTGTTTTTGTGTAGTTCCCGACCAGTGGGAAGATGACGGAATATCATTTTGGCCAGGTCATTTTAATTATTCGCAAAGGGAATCTTTAAGGCGCGATACATCAAGTGCCCCCGAAGTAAATTGGTCTCAGTTTAATACATTATACGAGGGTAAGTTTGACTTTCACTAGTGTGGAAGGTAATATAATTAGTTTTACTAGGTTTTATATACAATAAGTTATAGCTAAGCCAACTTAATAGTGTGTTGCTTACTGAATTTAAATTGGATTGAATATTTAACTTGCATCATCTGCATATAAACAAGTAAGACATTGTGAAAGATTTTTAGGTAAATCATTTAGGTAGAGAGTGAATAATGGCCCCAGAATTGAACCCCGTGGAAGATGAATAATTAATTCTTCGTTGAGTTTTGGCCATTTGTTGAGCTTATTTTTACAGCCTGTGGACGATCAGATAGATACGACTGAAACAACTTTTGTGGTATACCGCGAACACCATAATGGGATATTTTTTCCAAAAGTAATTTGTGACTGACGCAGTCGAAGGCGCGGCTGAGATCACAACAGATCACTACCGCGCCCTCACTTATTTCAATCGCTTTTAAAACTTTTTGATAAAATGAATGAATTGCAGGTGTTGTATTATGATTTTTCCTAAAACCGTGTTAGTTTTCGTATATTACATTGTTAAGATCCAAAAAATTTAATAATTGTTCCAACATGGCATACTCAAATATCCTAGAGATTACTGTGCAGGGGTATATTTAGTGATTATTACGTAACAGCCACCTAATGGAAGTTGTGATATCAGTTTCTGTCACTATAATGCTACTTGGGTAGTTTCAGCTATATCACATTTTATGAAAGGTCAGTCTTTGACAACTGGGCTATTATTGAATCTCTTGGTAGATAATAAGGATTATGTGTCTAAATACTACTATATTTCTACAATTTTTATAAGTGTCTTCCATTTTCTAACGACAGTCGTATTTTTGGAAAATTTTAACCTCTAATATTTGTAATATTTATGCTTCCGAATATTTGGGTTTTTCTGAATTGCTTTTATAACCTTTACGACTAAACCGCTTCGTGACCCTTTTGATTTAAGAAATAAAGCAAATCAAAAATTTACTTGACCAAATCTCCCGCAGGAATGAGTCCGTTCTGAAAAAGAGTAAAATCAATTTATGTAGTCGTTTTTTTAAACCTAAATCTTTGCACTTTATTTTTTAGTCACGAATATTGCTTGACAGTCTTTACTTATGTTTTCCTTAGTCCCTTTGCGGTGGGTTTCTATTGTCCTAAATCCTTACAGAAACTCCCTACACATCGTTAAGACTCTCACTTGGTAAACGAGGCCGTTTTTCTTTTTTACCAAACTGTTTACTGGGAGTATTTATCTTATGTTATGGTGGCAATTTTTTATACATACAACTAAAGTTAGGAAACAAAAATTATTTGTGCTTTATTTAAAATAAAATATGGTGGCCAATAAATTCAAAGCCAACTCAAATACCTGCAGTGGAGGGAAAAAACATTGTCTCTCTAAAAAAAATCGACGTCCACATATATTTTAGTAGAATTATACTTGATCGTAATAGTTTAAAGTTTTTTTAACTACTCGATTTTTCTTTCTTTGGTCAAAAAAATTGATGCGGGAATGTAACACCATATTTTCCCTTAATGCTTAAAATATTAGAGGTAATGTTTTTCGGCTTTTAATAACTTCTAAATACGTTATTTCAGTTGCCTGATGACAGAACGTTTATTTTTAAAAAACCATGCGCTACATTTTCGCGTAAAAGGCCTAATATTTTAGAATTGGAGTTTTTACTATTTTACAAATAGACACACTGAGGTATTTTAAATTATAAAAGGTCATATTTCTTAATAATTCATTAATATGAGTGATTTTATACATTTTATTTCGATAAAAATACATCCATTTTCAGCTCTTCGTCTATTTTCTTATGAGAACTGACCACAACTCTTATCTGTAACAAGGGTGACGAATATTTCAACAGATATGGCATGGAAAATTAAAACAAATTGAAATTTGATGAGGCAGAACTGACAAAATCTCTATTGTTAAGCTTCCGATCATTGGAGAGCTTACAGTCCGTGGTATCAAAACTTATTGAAGAAGAATGTATTCTAAGATTTTTGCCTTTAGTACCCACCTGTAACCAATTCTCATCCACTATGTTAACCAATAACATGTTCTTTGGATGACAAAAGAATACATCTCTCAAATCACAGGATTGAAACTTCTTTCAATATCGTCTAGCAAGTATCTCGATATTTGAACGTTTAAAAATATTTGCACCATATCTGATGAGTTGATTTATGTAGAACTTGCTTGTGAAATTAAAAACGCTAACGCATGCTTTGAACATGTCGACTATCGGGAGTAACTGAGAGGTCCAGGATCTCTGATAATATCTAAATGGTACTGCTTGTCTTTATTAAGGAGATTTCTTTACAATGATTTTATCGAATTAAAGTTCTTATTAATTCATACAATCAGGCAATTGTTCGCCTATTTTATCATAAAATGTCTGAATAGTAGCTCATTGAAACAAAATAAGCAAATAAACCATTGCAATGGACGCTAGAACCTCTTGAATGTATATTTACTAAATTAGCAGGGTTTAGGGCACTTGAGCGCGGAAAATATTGTGCCACTACAACTTTTTGACATATGACAGATGTCAACAGGGTTGCCAAAAATACCTGTCACTTATGTCACATGCCAGCTAGTCATCTGTCATTTAGCACTTGTCATCTGTCAAAAAGTGGGCGTGGGACATTTTTCAACGCTTTGAGTGTTTCTAGAATTCGATACTCCAAAAATTGATCTGTATTAAACACGTTGCTTGGCATATTTAACTTTATAGAGTAATTATCTCAAATGATAATAAATTTTATTCTTTCTATCACTAAAACGCCTTAATTTATAAACGCGTGTGTCTACCACTTAAAATTTATAATTAATTAATAAAAAAATTTAAAATAAACGCCTTTATCAGTTAGCACCGTGAATACTTAAAAAGTATCATTAAGTTTTATCTTTATCACTTCATTTACTACTTTTAATTTTATTCACAAATGCCAGTCGCTACTTTGCTGAAAATAGTCTTGTATTTGTGTTAAATTAGTATTTTAGCATTAATTAATATTAAAGTTTATTAACACTATAACGTTATACGTCAAGAAATTTAGTTCTGCTGATTTTTAGAAATTTCTTAGGACGGGATAAACGAAGATGTTTCAATTCGTTTGATTATCAGTTTATTTCTGGATCGCAATATTAATTCCATAAGAGTTTTTAATAGGGGTTCAGGTATTTACCATACATTTTTTTACCGCCAAATCATGAAGAATAATGTGATTAGCATCTTCCAGGTCTTGTCTTCTATTGTATGTCAGTCATTCATGTCTTTTCTTTCTAGTAGGAATGGCGTTTTTCTGCTCACACTGTTTCTGTAATTTTTGGTTTGTGTTTTCTCTATATTTGTTCATTTCCTCCAAATATTTCTCGTCAATATTTTTAATTTGTTTTTTATCTTTTTGATTTTATATAGTTTGTATAATTGTGTCGTCTGCCATAGTCCTGACTGCCCTAGACAGATTTTTTGCTCTCAAATACTTTTGTTCTCGTCAGTTATTTCCATAAATTTTTTTTTCTTTCATTTATTTGCAGACCAAATTTGTTTGTTCATCCTAAAAATGTTTTAAAAATGTATTCGAGTTCTGCATTTGCATCTGCATCTCAATACATCGTGTTATATTGTTACATTTGTTTAAAACTGTATCCAGTACCAGTTTAAAGAATCTGTTAAAACATGGTTGTTTGTCTCAATTGTTTTTATACTATTAGTTATCTATGTATCTATCTATCTATCTACCTATCTATCTATTGATGGGGGTGTCAATACACTGTGACCTATAAGATCTATTGTGCCCCCTTCTGCTGCCCATTCGTTAAGGATGCCTCAACCATTAGAGCAGTTCCTCCAATCCTATTGCTTTCAAAAAGTTCAGGATATCGGTAGGCTTCAGTTCAGTTTTTTAAGTTCATCAAGTATTGTACTGGTGCTTATTCAGGGTTCAGGTCCCAGAATGGTGTTTCAGCCCCTTTTTTGCGAGAACGTCTGCTATTTCATTACCATTCACTCCATTGTGTGTTCTTGCCTAGTTCGTTTAGTTTCTCTAGGCACTTCCAAATCATCTTAGAGTTGATTACGTGGGAGTTCAAAGCATTAATGGCTGCTTGGCTGTCTGATATGATGATGATCTCTTGTTTACGAAAATTTCTTTCTATGTTGAACTGGAAAATGCTCGGAGATTTGCCTAGACTTTTAAACCTTTATTATAATTGTATATATTAATTACTGCCATTTTCAAAAGATTTCTATTTGACGAGCGCTTCATATACCTGTTAAAAGAAGCTTTTATAAAACTCCATTATTCTAAACCGATCTAAAAAAACTGTGTTGTTCCTGATCCTGAACCTTTTTAGATAAACGACTGAAATTAAATATTTAAAAAAAAGTGGTAGCTTTTAGATACGTTTATCTTTAAATAATAATTTCCAAAATTTACATAGCTTTGATAAATGTCATTTCATTTTGGAACAAAAACAAAAAGTTTCATTTAATACCTTAAAACTCGTAAAATCACAAATTAGAACAGAATTTTAAATAGTCTCACTCTAAATTGTGAAAATTAATTGAAGACTCCGAAAAAAGGACGAAGAAAAAGAAAAGAAAAAATGTAATTCCCGGTAAATTATAATTTTTTGGATTAGTTAACTTTTTGGGCTTCGTTTTCCATCTGGCTAATAATTCAAAACAATTTTTTTAGGCCGGTCATAAAAGCTTTTAAATCCTGTTCTTTGTTATGCGATATTTAGGGTGTTGCTTTACCACCTAGCACATTTTTTCTTTAACTTATATTTTATATTATTTTGTAGTTTTTATCTTTGCTTACTACCACAACTACTAGCGATATCGTTTTACTAAGAGCATTGTTTAAGGTCCAAATGGTTCACTAATTCATTTATTTGATTTATACGGACAGACTAAATCTAGGACAAACATCAGTAGAAATAGGTTACCAATACCCAGAAAACCCAGCAGCGATATCTTTATTTGAATAGCGCAAACATCGTTTAGAATTCTGCAATTTGACCCTTTTCAATTAAGGATAAAGACATGATAGAAAAATGTACCGGGAAGTTGAAATCGATGAACAAATATACAGAAAATTAACAGAAGAGGATTGAAACAGTTTTAGTCAATATCATATCAAGATTGCAAATAAACTAAAACAATAAGAGAAAATGTAAAGAAAAGTATTGGAACTAATGGAAGTAAAATATAGAGGTGATCAAGAAGTTTGACATATGAAGCCATGATGAAGATTTATCAGAATATGTGGTTAAGCAAAAATGGAAGTAGACAACAGATAAACGAAGAAAGTAACAGAATGGAGAAGAGAAACCCAGGTAGACCAAAAACAACATGGAAAGACTACATATAGAAAGTGACATGGGTTCAGTAGATGGGGAATGCACAATATAAGGATGAATCAATACGTTAGAAGTTTTTTTGGTAGTAACAAAGGCGCCGCTTTAAAGCTGTTAAATTGGGGCTATTATATGTATTACACGAACTATACCATTCCTTTTATGGGATGTGGTATAACTTTTAATGGAGCAGTACGTCGTAGATTGGCTGAATGCATTTGTGGGCCAATTAGAAGATGCAGAAGTACATGTATATAGTATATAGTACATATATTGCAAAGAAATAATCACCTTGTATGTAGAAGGTAACCAGGTAACAAAAAACAAGAAAAAATAGTGACAGGGTTTTTTGAGAGTTACTGAAAGAAAGGGGATGTCGAAAAGGTTTTTTTTTTGGAAAATTGAGAAATATTAAAAAGAAAAATTTAAATCCACCACCAACAGAAAGTTGCAATTGATTAATAACAATAACTTATATTAATATTAAGTTGTATGATATATGGAAGTTTGTAACTACCTAGAAGAGTTCTGTTAATGTACGAGGACGTCTACATGAGAAGACTAGTTTGATTTGACTTAGAAGGACTTTCACATACAGGTCAAAGGTACTTGAAACTTTTAGTGTTTAATATTAGAATATTTTTGTTATTTTTATTGTTCAATATTATATTATAGAGAGTGAGTGTGAATGTTTTGTTAATAATTATATTTGCAATTTTCGGCAATGTTCAACTTTTGACATTTCGTATCAAATGGCGCCCAACGTGGGGCTCGGTAATCTCACTAGCTGAATTTTTTTAATAAAACAGGCTGATTATTTATTGTAATTGATTTGAAGATTTAACAACATAAAATTTTTTTTAATATTTTTTGACATTGACTTCGAAAAATTAAATAAAAATGAATGTGCAAATTATGAATATTTTACAAAGTATTAATAACAAATTAGAAACACAAAAGAAAGAAATCAACGATAAACTGGAAACACAAAACAATAAACTGGAAACACACTTTGAAAAACAAACTAAAGAAATACAACAAACAATAGCACTCATCAATAACACTATGGGAAAACAACAGGTAAAAATAACAGAAATTGAAGGTAGGTTGGAGAAAACTGATACAGTAGTAACTAATATGAACGTGAATTTTGATTAGAAAATGGAGATAAAACCGAAACGAAGGAAGATAAAAAATCAGAAAATAAAAACTGACGTTAGTTACACAGAAGAGAAGAAAAAAAAAGAAGAAATTACTGAAGCTAAACAGGCGGAATGTAAGAGTACAGAAACTCTGCCTAAAAAAACTGAAGAATCTGTTAAAGTTGAGGAATCCAACAAACAAGTAAAAAAGAAGTTAAAACAAAATATTAGGAATATAGAGACTAACGGGAATATTAGGAAATATTGTTTAGCGGGCAATTTCATTAAGGAAACAGAAAAAAGATTCGAAATATTAAACAGAGAAATTACGAACTGGAAGAAAAGAAAAAGAAATGGGAAAACGTTTCAACAGGGAGATTTAGTTATAATCAAGATTTTTCCAATTTTCATTTTTATTGTTTCGTTTGTAAAATTATATCATATTGTTTTACTTTATTTAATTAATCATATAATTAATATTTTGTTGTGAGCGTGAAATTTTGAAATAATATAAGATTGATTTTATAAATTTTACATCAACCTAAGAAATTTTATAAAATAAATCGGGGGAAGTTGCAATGAAATAATCGCCTTGTATGTAGAAGGTAACCAGGTAACAAAAAACAAGAAAAAATAGTGACAGGGTTTTTTTGAGAGTTACTGAAAGAAAGGGATGTCAAAAGGTTTTTTGGAAAATTGAGAAATATTAAAAAGAAAAATTTAAATCCACCACCAACAGAAAGTTGCAATTGATTAATAACAATAACTTATGTTAATATTAAGTTGTATGATATGTGGAAGTTTGTAACTACCTAGAAGAGTTCTGTTAATGTACGAGGACGTCTAGATGAGAAGACTAGTTTGATTTGACTTAGCAGGACTTTCACTTACAGGTCAAAGGTACTTGAAACTTTTAGTGTTTAATATTAGAATATTTTTGTTATTTTTATTGTTCAATAGTATATTATAGAGAGTGAGTGAGTGTGAATGTTTTGTTAATAATTATATCTGCAATTTTCGGCAATGTTCAATGTTATCATCTGAAATTGTTTAAATAAAATTTATAACTTTTGACATTTCGTATCAATATATTATGCAAAATATGCATATGTTTGTTGTGTTGAAGAAATCGGTTTTAGGAATAAATTATTTTGAAGTTGGGGACGAATATATTGGAAATGGTAAAGAAATTCGTGGTCCTGATATGAACCATTTATGTTTTACTTTTGGATAAACTTGTTTGTTCGTTCTTCCTTTAAGTGAACCATAAGAATTGAGAATTGACGACTCAGCAATTCCATGTTCCATGTAGCATCTTCGAAAACTAGTCGAAATATGCTTCTTTCTCGCAATTCTGTTCCCATTCAATTGAAAATTGTATTAATTGGAATTTGCAAAATTATTCATTAGAATTTGTGACACTATTAGCTATTTGACTTTCTTTACGCCATCATTGCCTGATAGTTATGTGGTTTATTTATTCTGTTTTCACCAACTGAAAGTAAATCAATATAAAAGCATAATAAAAGACCCAAATCCACCGTAATCGGCGCCACTTTATATTCGTTAATAAACAGTTTCTCCGAATAAAAACCGACTTATAAATCCCCAGGGATCGAGCTAAAATGCTTAATTTAAGAAAATATTTACAAACAAAATATTTGCATGGATGCGGCGTATTTTCCTGTTTTAAGAAAATGACATCGTCAACAAAAATGTTAAATTAGGAACGTAAAATTTTACTGGCGAGGAAAAAGCAACTGGGAGTAAAATTAGGGTAATTTTAATGCAGACAGAGAATTAAACTACATGTATTTCGGCGTAGCGTTTAAGTTAAGCTTCGTGTATCTGCTCAACTAAGCTTGAAATACTCAAATCAAATTAAGTTCACCTGCCAATTCACATGGTACGTGCTGATATGTTGGCAGAGTGGGATATCCTATTCAAAATTGAGGCAATTAGTTGCATAGTTTTTATACACTTTCATGTATTTTGAAAATATAACCTTAAATCTGAGCTGAAAGGTAATTTACTACATAGACAACACATACATTGAGCCAACAAATGAAAATATCCTGATTCAAGAGGTCATTTTACATAAGAATCAGCAAGAATAATGTCAGGACCAGAAAAAAAAATTGCAGCTGATCCCTAAAATGCTATTATCTCGTAAATCGTCAAGTTTTAAGGTTAATGACAAGTATACTTTTTTCTACTAAAATAAGGTGGATTTAATATTCTTTTACAAAAATAGCTTATTATATATAACTTAAAGAGCAAAAAAGTTTATCGCACATTTATGCCACAAATGTGGTGTAACTAGCACCGTTTTCCATAATCCAACCTGTATCAGACAATACCAAAAACAATTGACTAACTGCGACAAAGAATTGTCTCAAAATGCCGAAGAAATAAACAAGAGATGTTGCAGGGAGTTAAAGAGGAAATTAAAATAGCCTATATTACTGCTAAGAAATAAATGGGGAACATTTTGAATATCTTCTCTTATTTTCAATTTCTTTACCTCTCAGTATTAGCTATTAATGAACCGAAGTGAGATTTAACAATTAAATCATACGTTTTTTTGATTCGTGGAGTTCAAATATGTAAAAATATATAGGGTTTATATAGTTTGTTTTTTATGGCACTAAATTTGTTGTATTTAAAAAAAATGCAATGACACTGTCAAAAGTAATAAGAGTATTCTAGTCGCTGTGTCGCCCGGTATATGAAAATATCTTTAAAGGCTTTTTTCTAGGCTATTCTCAAGTTGTTTCCTAAATAAACATTTGTTTCTCTATTCATTTTTATTCTAGTAAACTACTGTTAAAAAATGTTTATGTTTGTTTTTATCTTTTAATTCAACAAAAACCATAGTACCACAATAACACAGGAATTGAGCCAACAAATGGAAATACCCTAGTATGATAATTTTAAGTGAGATAATATCTTATACTTCACTGTAAAGTATATTGGCTGATCTAAATTAAACGACACATTACTTGTCATCAATGTGTCGACCAATCAGAAGAGAGTTGTGGTCAGGATTCAAAGCACTTTTCAAATCGATATAACATGTCTCACTTTCGTAAGTAGGTTTGTAATTAATCTTGTTGTTGTTTGTTAATTTTAACGACCTAATGGCCTAAACTGGACGGGACCTACAGCTTATCGTGGGCTCCGAACCACGGTCCTCAATCACCTTAAACCCAGGACTATGCCTTTGTCATGCAGGTGATCTACCGACTAACAAGTGTGTAATTGTGTCACCAACCCCTATCAGTTCCACGAGATATCCGAACTCATCCAGCCTGTTTACCGGCGTGAATGAAACTGCGTATGACACAAATACCTTTTTGCACTTGCCCAAAGCCTTATCTGACTTTAATTCCAATTAATCTTTAATTTATAGATATTCCTTGTGTTCTCATAAACTGATGTATTTCTACAATCTTTGTGTTGACGTTGATTATTTATTTATATATTTATTTATTTATTTATAAATAGGTTCATGAAGACAAAGTACCTCTCATGTATGAAGGTTTTACTTAATTTTGAGAAAGTTTTATAATTTTTGAAATTTTTTATGTGGTCACTCAACAGATTGAAACATTTGGGTCCTAAAAACGTAGCAAATCATTTACTGCAATTAAAGTTAATTTGTGGAGTCCATAATTTATTTTATATTTATTTATTTTTCTGTCTCTTTGATTATAATTACTGGTACTTTTTTATTCCGAATGTAAATCATTCTAGAGATTCAAATTATATCGCGGACCGGTTAACAATCTTCAAAAGCGATAATAACGGAATGTTTTATTATGACATTAAAGGGTCTCTTTTCAAACATTTCCAACACTTCCAACGGCTTCTCTATAAGCTCGTTGGATTTTTATAACGTAATGTTACAAATCACAACAAGTCCTTTTGTATTAATTTGTCCAGAATGCTTCTAAAATCACAAGAAAATATCTGAATAAATTTATTTATTATAAAATTGTATTGGACATTTTAAAAGTTAATAGGCCATAAAATGGTTGTAAATGTTTTTTTACACTTTAATTTGGACAGGTTACAAGAAGGTTGTCAACTCGGTTTAATTAATATTTAAATTATTAAGTGTCAAACAACTGTAATAAAAATTATAAATAGAATTAATCTCAGCTAGTTATGTGATAAAATTTATACACCATGTTTTGTTTGTAAATGTATTTTAGCATCACTTTATTACTAACCAGTTGAGAATGCTCTTCTAGCATTGCCATAGACCGAACAAATTGTAACCAAAATCGTCATTCACAGTATGTCTACTTACGTTTTGAAGCTCTATCAAAATCTGAAGTCAGAATTTTAAAATTCATAAACACAAAAAAGCTACAGATACACACACACAGATCGAATTCAGATACCGAACAGTTTGTTCAGTGAAAATAGACCTACTCAAACAATGAATGTATTTCCTTTCATTTTTGATTTTTTTTTCTTTCCGGCAAACAAACATAATTGTTTTAGAAAATATCCTTCCCTTCGTTTCCCTCTGAGAACTCTAGTAAAATCATCCAAACTTTGACGATCAATAAATAAAGTTTAAAATGGTTATCTAATTTTTTTTAATAGGGAAATACTACTTACTACATTATACTAATCTAAAACTACGTAACTACGTAATAAATCATTTTAAAAGTCCGATACAAATAAATTGAAAAAATATCTAAAAGGAATTTGTGTTTCATGTCGACTTGCTGATACATCTTCTACAGACTCAAGTAAAATCTACAATTTCTTGTTGAATTTTTATCCGTACAATTTATGGCGATACCAATACCAATTTACCTTTATGTGACGATAGTGTCTCTATTCAGATTTACTAACCACCCTGGTAAACATTCTTCCTAATTTCATGCAAATTTATGAGGGTAAAGGAAAATGGGGTGGAATATCTACATTCGCTGCAACAAGAAATGTTTAGTCTATAGGTCAACCAACGATAAAATGTTAATAAAACAAAGTTATTTGGGCAAAAAAATTCATAATTGAATGACCCTTAAAATTCTAGAAATATCTTTATGCCGCTATCCAAAAATATTGAATTCAAGCAGTGATTTTGTGGAATTAATTATTTTTTATGATATCGTATATATTCCTTGTTTTATGTGTTAAGTTTTGCATATTCTATTAGATAAACTGCATGAAGAAGCATTTACATGTAATCATTTTTCTGGTAAGTTTCTTCTATTGGTAAATTCAAAGTAATTTATTTGCTAGCAATTTGTTGATCCCAATTTTTTATTTCTTATCTTTAAATTGGTTCTAAAATTCCTTTGATATTTGTTGATTTCTATTATTATTTTTCTCTCACGCTTGTTTATAATTCTATATAGAGAAAGGAAATATGAGCCTAGAGACTAATAGGTTTAGGGATATACTGGGGCACTAGAATCACCATGGAGAAATATTCAGGAAAAGGAGAAGTAGAAAAGATCCCTTTCGGCTCGGCCCAAACCAACTGGGTGATAAATCACAGTAGAGCAATCGTATTTTGAAATATTGTTTTGCAGGTAGTGGTATACGGTTACGAGATCTTTATAAAAGATATTTATCTTGGTGTATTAATTAAATCCTGATCCTGGAGATTATTGATACTTCAACAGGTCGTTTATTTAAACTGGGTCAAGTAGAGGAGTTGTTATTTACGCATAGCAACTTTTAGTGGTTATTTTACATGTTAAGAGAAAATTTTACATGTTAAGAGAAAAATATGTTGTAATTTTGGAAACAATTTTTGATAAGTAACTCGAGTCTCCAAAAAAATTAACAGATTGTTTTAATAGTCCACTCAAATTAGCTCTAAAAGTAGGTCAATATGAACCAACCCAAACCCTAATTTGACTGGGCTATAATTGTGACATCTCAGGACGTCCAATCAAATAAATTAAATTTTATTTGAAAATGAAACAATAATAAACTAGACGCGTTTATTCCCATTATTACTTATAAATAAAATACGAAATTGGATTACCTCCTGGCAACCGGAACGTATTGTTTGAATTCCAGTTAGAGGCAGTTCTTGGAATAATGGATTGAGAAACACTACAATTTGAGACGTTATTGATTTAAACTAGTTTCACTTAAGAGGGTACAAAATGAACCGTTTTCTAAAGGATGTCATTTGTAATATCGCAATCGAATCGTGTTTAGAAAACTGAACTTAAAAATTGGGTATAAAAATGAAAGAACGTTTTTATTTTTATCTTGTGTCAATACTTATTAGAATTATAAAGTTTTGACTACGTTGTCTCACGAAGTCGGTAATATACTTCCACATATAATTTTAGTTGTGTTTTTCTCTAGATACAGTATGTATATGGCCATTTCCTTGGATCTCTTGTTTTCTCCTTCCATCTTGTAACTCCTGTCCTATTTAAGTCCTCATCTACCTCGCCCATCTGTAGTGTCACATCTCTAGTCGCGTTTTTACACGGCTGATGTCCCAGAGTTCTAATGTGAATTACCTAAACATGATTTCCCTGAACTGAACAAGAAAATACCAGCTAAATAGCCGAGAGTTCCTTCTCCAGTTGAAGAAACCCCTTAGTTATTAAGATAAGTTATATAAAATTGATGATTCTAGTAATATATTAACTTAAAACTATTTTTTGTCATATGAAGCTCTAGTAAATTAAAATTTTGAATAAAAATAATTATTAATGATGTTTCCACATTTTATAATTAACGCTTTGTCCCAATTTCTAATTTACGGAGTGCTTGAGTTATTTATAACCTAATGTCAGTGCCCGATTAAGAATTTCGAGGCACAGGACTGAGTCCTCCGGTGGAGGCCCCCTACTAAAAATATTTTCTGAAATAAATAAGTACATGAAGAAATAAGGCTATGAGAAAATGTTTGGAATAATTCAAAAGAAATTGTTTTGAATGTTCGTTTATTATTGTTCACAAATAAATATCATATGGAATAAATATCAGATTATGTACAAAAAGTATCAATGAATGTGCCATTGTCGAGGCCCCTTGTCATGCTGAGGCCCCGGACTGCAGTCTCTGCTAGCCCATAGGTTAATCCGACACTGCCTAATGTCAAACCCATACGCATACTAATGCATTTGACAGCACTGAAACACAGATACTTGCCAAATATAAATACTACAGTAGTCAAATAACAGAGAGCGCACATTTGACTATTGTGGTATCGAGAATACTACCTTAAGGGGGTTCTATACACTCCGCCATATTGGAAATGCTAATGTTAAAATTGCGGGCTTAATACTTAATACTTATATATTATAATACTTATAATAAAAGGTCATTGTATGACGAAACCCGAATTCGAGTTTCGTTAACGCAAACGAGGAAGTTAATTGAAGACAACAGTTATTCTGATCGCATTTATATACATTGGATTGTTGTGTTGACTTGAATATAGACCATTCCAGGATGACGTAGGTGACAGGTCGGCCATATTTGCTGGGAGGCACACATCTTTATGACACAACGTTAGTTTCATATGTAAACATCAGAAAGATTTTTTTCAAAGTTCTTTATTCAGAAGAAATAAAGAGAAAATGCCACATTTTTGTAGTGTTATTAAACGCTCAATGCGTTCTGAAAGAGGTAGTGTATCATTTTTCCGGTTTACTGCTGTTTTCACAAACGGAGGGGATCATTTAAATGCGTTGTCTAGTGAATGAACAAATGATTGGATTAAAGCTATGAAACGAGGTACATTTTCTGAAAGCCAAGTGAAGAATAGACGTGTTTGCTCTATGCATTATATTTTTGGCGATCTTTTATATGTATTTTTTATTATTACTTGTGTAAATTTTCGGTAAACCTGCTCTGTTAAAACACTATAGTGGCAAATTTTTGACAGAAAACTGTGATTTTTTAAATTTAATTTTACCAGGTGATATTGTTTTAGCCGGCAGAGGTTTTTTAATTCAAGATTCTCTACAAATATTAGGTGCGAATTAAAAAATATACCAGCCTTTACAAAGGGAAAAAATCAATTACATCCCACTGATTTGGAAAATACACATAATATTGCCACTGTACGAATTCATGTAGAACGAATTATTGGTCTTTTAAAAAAAATAAGATTTTTCATGAAACAATACCAATGAGTATGTTGTTGAAAAAGAGATGGTTATATACTGCGTTGGTCAAAATGGTAGTAGTACGTAGTGCATTTATAAATATGTGTCCCTCGCAAATACCATTGAATTAATTTTTTTTTCATAATTTATTTTATTTTATGAATATATAAACATCTAAGATTAACAATTTGTTTTATTTGTATTATTTCTGTATATTAAACACAATTTTCACAATTTGGCTGAACAGCCCTGGCCTCATACTGCTTATAGGCTTGCAAACTTTTGTAAGTTTTAAGCTGTTGTCCCGAATAAAAACTGTGTGTTAGTATGCAAAATTTATAAAAAAGAGGTTTCTATACAAGTTACTCATATTAGTTTCGTTCGCGCTCAAATTCAAATGATCAAATGTCAAACTGCAGATAAACAAACAAACATTACGCGTTTCGGGCAGTTCAAATTAATACCGCTAGATCGCATAAAGTTGTGTTCATGTCAATAGAAATCTAATTTCCATCCACGATTTAAAATGCTACGTCTAGATGTCGTCATTATCCAAGAATTGGTAACTATGCAACCGCAAATACACAGATGTATTTCATGCTGCCTAAAAATTTCTTTAGAGGGATGCTCAGCGAAGACGTAAGGGGCGAGGATTTCGAGGTTATGTATGAAATTGACAGAGTTGAAGACACTCTTAAGTTGGACGTAGTGTAGTAAAATGTATTAAAATTTAAAAAAAAGATATGCTGAGTTAATAAAAAAATAATTTGGTAGTTTTTGATTTTCACAATAATATTGATTTCGTTTTATTTAATAGTTAACAACGTATACAACATAAAATAATCATCGACTGAGATATTACAATAAAGTTAAAAAAAAATTACATCATTTTTTTTTTTCAATATACCTGTTTTAATATCAAGTAGCAACAACTGAAGTGTTCGATAATCTATTAAAATTTTTTACAGTTTCGGTACCAGATATTATAAAGCTATAAAAAGAGCGTCAATAACCCTTAAACGGTTTTTAAATAGTATTTTGTCCGTATATAATTTACCATATAATCATATAATCTCTCAAAATTCTTATATAATTTGTTATTGTTTACTTTTGCATAGTGGACTGGGTGGTATGCAATAGGCGTAACCGTATGTGTTTAATTTATCAACAGAGCCGTATTCAGGATAGTATTCAGGACTACATACAAAAAAATTAAACAGAATTATACATTAAAAAATTTTCTTGTAAGCACAAACATGAGCTGAAGCCCTCCTTAACAAAATCAGCCCTGCAAAGCCAATGTAAAAATTCCGAAAATTTTTTACTTTATTTTTTAAGATTCTATGATTCTGTTCCAGAACTACCGACAATGCCCAAAATCATGTGTCAATGAGTCTGATAAAGAACCCCAGGTTAAAGTGGAATGTCTATTATTTTTAGTTTGTATGTCAGTTACGTTTGTATATTTTATATTTATTTATTTGCACCAAATTTATAACATTTTTCTTCCACATAAATAACTATAACGGGCATAATTTTCTTTTCACTTTTGACTTTGAAGGAAATCATTTCCTCCTCCTGTACCTCCCCTACTTTAACTACAAAATAATGTCTAAGCTTTCGTAAAAACAAGTAACAAGAATTTTATTTTTAAATACACCCTCTCGGGAATTGATTTGGTATTCAAATCGAAGCATTTAAATTGCTTACATTGATCTGCAACATTCAATTTCAAATGTAAGGCAACGACATTTAACTTTCCTCGCTATTACGTCGTGTAACACCGCATTACCTTAAATGGGAATTCACTCTGATCATTCATTATCAGTCTCCCTCATTCCACTTTGGGCTTTTTGTCATCCCTTCCTTTTTCTGCTTCCCATTTTGTCACCCTCTCAAGTTAAAAGTAACTGAAACACCTGATAGAGTTTTGTAATAGTCTCAGGAAATCATTAAATTAAAATTGGCTTTTAAAATGGCGCAGTCAATAGGATTTACGACGAGTAAGAATGAGGAAAAGCTAGATAATTTGTTATTCCTATTTGTGAGTTATTTCGCTGGAAGTTTAGTAGTTTTCATAGAGGGTGTCGATAAAGTTTCGATACATTTTAGTGAAATAAAAGACAATTCTTATTAAAGAACAAAATAACAATAGAGACTTATTTGGAATGCCTGGTACTAATTATTCTATTATCTATTTTAAATTTAGAAAATTTTAAAGGTCGTTTTCTAAAAAGGATAAAAGCTAAGGACAAAATAAATACGAGATATGTCGATTTCAAGATTTGTTTGTAGTAATGACATCATCGAGCCTCCAAGTCGCATGTTTGAATGTTCCCTGAAATTTTATGCATTTCAAATGGTGTTTTTCACAATATTACAGAAAAATTTCTAATAAAAACTATACAAAAGTTAGATAACATGCATGCAATGCAATGATTGTTATGCGCTCGTCGACATTTACTACACACCTCCAAGCGTTCGAATGGCAACGAAAGTGTTAACTTTGATGCCATTCGACACCTGAACCTCGCACTGTCTTTTGTATCATTTTAAAATCTTTCAAATTAATTTCAAAGTCAAATTTTTGTTGAACTGTACGCCATTGATTTTCAATTCGCAACATGTAGATAGTAGCAATCAATAATTATTAGATTTACACACTGATGAGTATTTGCATGGCAATAAAAAAGTTAAATTCGGAAGTTTTTCGTTAACGAATGTTGTCAGGAAAGTTTAGTGATTGCCATTTCGCACTACCTACGGATAAGCTTGATTGGTATATACTGATTGCTTTTAATTGATGTTTTGATCAAAGGGTTGGTGATCTACAAAATAAAGAAAAATCAAAGTACATTGTCGTAGTAAAATGTTTCCAGGTAAAAATGATGTCATGCTATCCAATCGCCTTCGAATGAAGCGTTGCCTATACTTCATCTAAGTATTCTAAACTGGTAGTTGAACGAAAAGTCTAGTGTATTTTCTGAAAGTAAAAAGGGTCTGAATTATTAATAGTAAGAATCCAACTAATTCCCGTTTAAACAATTAAGCTATATGTGGAGATATAACTTACACAAATTGCACCTAATTCTAAAGTTCAATTATAGAAGCGTCATTTACGCCTAACGGTGTATCATAATCAAGGGTATGCAATTTGAATTTGAGTGGTGTACGAAAACTAATTTACCGGAATGTAACAATGGTTGAATGGCAAGAGGCGTCCGTGTTCGTAGTTTCATAACACGTAATGTGTTAATTGCAAGTTGCATATTCGAGATATTGCACTTTCAGATAGACACTGGTGTTAAACAGGTTGATATTACTGCATTAAATATTTGAAATAAATGTACCTACTGGAGTTTTCGTTTAAGTATTCCAATGGATCACTCAAAAGTAGCAAACTGGTTTACTACGTGAATTTATCGTGAGATTTCGGCTCATACACACATAGGAGATATGTAAGCCACAATTCCTGTTAATGTGGATAACGGTCGCATCCCAAAGGCATATAGAAATTTAACTAGGACTTCTATCCACCTGCATTGAACCGTGTGACTAGGTGGTCGTTGAAGTCTATTCCTTTTGTGTAATTCTAACTCATTTTAAAGCTTACACTGAAATGGCGTATCCAACCATCACCGCTTCTGGTGCTTAGACGAAAAGCACATCACTCTGTGTATCTTTTATGAACAATCAGCATATCTATGTAAATCTTTACAATTGGTAATTCTCATTTACTCTTTACCCTTCCTTATCCTGCAAAATGGTTTCTGGGTTAATTGCCTCCAAATAGACCTGGTGGTGATCTCTACTTGTGGAAAAAACACTTATAACTTTCTTTATTCGTTTACTTCTAAATAGAGCAACTCTGTGTATTATTATATTTACAAATAATAATAATAATAAACCCAGTTCCTCCGCCACAAGGCGCGTGAATTAGTTACACCAGTTTATTTTTAATTGTAATTCTAAATAAATCTACTTGGTATAGAAAAAAAAATAACTGAAGAGTGCAATAGAATTCAATTATATCGTACGCCAGACTAAACTTTTAGTTTGTGCTATATTCCTTTGGTTAGTGATATTTTTAAGATGTCGAAAGTTTTTGAAGTTATCCTTTATTAAATATGCACTGACCCAAGCCAAGACTAATGTATAAATAATCATCAAGTGTAGCATTAAACTAATTAACAACCTGCCGACATAATTTTAGTACTTGACCTCTGTAAAGTAAACCACAGACCCACTTTATCGTTGTCAGCGACCCCTAGTGGGGCTTTCAGACACAGCGTAGTGTTTATTAACATTTCATCCCCACTTCCTTTTAATTTGTCGTTCAAATACCTTACCGCACCACTTCAAAGTCCCTAGGGAAAATCCAGAAATGCATTGCTGTATTCAATTATGGAAGTTTCAAGCACCCAGCTCTTTATTACAATAATATTCCTGCTAAAAGACCAGGTTCTATCTTAAAGAAAATGCCAGGACAGGCAGTGCCGTCGATTATGTAGAAGACAATATTAAAAATGTAATATCTTTTATCGAAACATACATATTACCGTATGGCCCGAAATAAACAGTATTGAACTTTATAATTTTTTGATCTATTTAACAAATACATACTAGTTATTATGCTTCTTCTCGTTCTAAGTTAGCGGTCATGTTATCGGATACGTGTTGTCCCTCCTGCGAAAGCAGACCGTATTTGTCCATGCCCCAAATGTATGCGAAATTTGGGAAATGTGATGGACAAGGGAAGTCACTAAATATTGAAATTGACGAACTGCTTAAGCAGTATCATAAATTGCCCTATCCTGCTGGAAAACTTGCTCTATAAAAACCAAATTACGTGCAAGAGAAAATGTAAAAAGATCAGGAATAAAGCATCTCCGAGCATTTTCCAAGCTGAAATCTACGCCATCGGAAAATATGTCCAGTTCAACATAGAAAGAAATTTTCGCAGACAAGAGATCATCATCATGTCAGACAGCCAAGCAGCTATTAATGCTTTGAAATCCCACGTAATCAACTCCAAGATGGTTTGGGAGTGCCTAGAGAATCTAAACGAACTAGGCAAGAACAACACTGTTACACTCCTATGGGTTCCGGGACACACTGGAGTGGAGGGTAATGAAATAGCAGACATACTCGCAAAAAAGGGGCTGAAACACCGTTTCTGAGACCTTCTGCGGAATAAGCACCAGTACAATACTTGATGAACTTGGAAAAAGTAAATAACAAAAGATCCCAATACTGGATAGGGCTACAAGGAATGAGGCAGGCCAAGAGACTACTGGGAAACTATAACCATAAGAGATGAGACGACTGCATCAGCAAAACTAGAAACAAGCTCAGAATACTAACGGGTATCCTAACAGGGCACTGCCGGCTGAGAGGCCACCTAAAGAAACTCGGATTAGTAGAGGAAAAAAAGTGCAGATTTTGCGAGGAAGATGAGGAAACCTCTATCCACATTCTATCAGAATGCATTACCCTGTAAAATCCAAGGGTACGATACCTCGGAGAATATCAAATAGAATAGGGAGATCTACCTAACCTGAAGCCTACCGATATCCTGAACTTTTTGAAAGCAATAGGACTGGAGGAACTAATCTAATCGTTGAGACATCCTTAACTAATGGACAGCAAAAGGGGACACATTAGATCTTAGGTCGCAGTGTATCGACACCCCCATCATCAGATATAGATAGAGACGCCCCTGCCTACAAAATAAATGACATTAGGAGTGCTTTTGCAGAGTGAGTCATTTTTGAGTCCCAGTTTTCAGATATATGATAATGATGGTAAGATATAAAACAAAAAGAGCAGTTTCAGTTGAAATTTTCTTTCTCTTTATTTGTCGCAGTCGGCCAGGCCCATTTTAGTAGGATTTCAACTTTTTAAGGGAGAGATATAATCTGAAATATGAATTTTGGCTTTTCCGCAATTCATATGCTACTTCGTAGTGAATGAATGAAATGATGAAAGGGATTTCGGAAGAATGCCATTTTCCGCCAACCAACAGATAACCTTTGAAATAATTTGGAATCTACTTGGTTGAAAATAGCTGCAATGAAATTTACAAGGAACTGAAGCAAATGGAAACCAATTTGAAACTATAATTATATGGTGTATTGATAAACGGAGGGACATGACATTGCTTACTCCAAGGTTTAGTGACTTTTAAACTCACTTAAACCAAGATGGCATATTTGCAGTTGGTAAAATACCTAAAAACGTAATTGTTTTCGAACTAATCGTCAAAAGGACAATATATTTTCGACGATAGTTCCAATTCTAGATAGAGTGTCAGCAGGAATATTTAGATTTCTTTCTAAGCTGAAAATTGACTGATATTCGAGAGTTACATTTGCCGAGGAGACAAATTACAGTTTAAAATGACTGATCGTTGTTTTTTTTCTTTACTTATACACTCAACACTCACAATGTTCCATATTTCAGGATTACAGATTGGAAGTGATCCTTCAGTGAAAAGAATAAGTGAGGAAGTAACTTCGTATCATCTTGTTGTATACTATACGTGTAATATTTTAGACTTATAGGGAAAATGTCGCTTAAACAGTTTCGAATAAATGCAATAATGAAGAACTATATTTTGTATTGTGACTGAATTTGAAACAAAGGGTAGATACAAAAGAAATAATATAAAAGAAGCAAAGCAAAAATCTATTCCGGCCTTTTAATACATTAATCAAAAATTTTTCGATAGTCCATAAGTTCTTTTTTGTCTGGCGGGTTACAAAGATGAAAGAAAAGGGATACATACATAGCTAACAGCTAATCTGACTTACTCTCTACGTTATTCGAATAAAGTGAATGGGAAATGAATAGGAAATATATTTTCGATATCCGAGCTGGCATTTTCTTTCTATTGATAGATTATTTTGTATTTTTTATTCCGCTACATAAAGCACATTTTATTTAGAAAGAACATTAATATCAAAAACTGCAGTATATGCTTACTGAATACATAATTTTTTCACTTGTAATCTCCCTAGAGCTTGAATTACTATCGGTAATATTTCCGAAAGCATGAATTTTTTAATTTTTACTTTGCCTTATATATTGATATATAAATATAGTGTTAATGCTTTTCCTGTATTTGTAATTTGGCAAAAAATTTTGGCTGGTTATGTTGTAGTTTTTATACATCTGAAATTTTAAGTACTTTTTAAAAAAATTTCATGCTTGAGGAGATATTTCCAGATAGTAATTCAAGATCGTGGGAGATTCGGTAAGAAAATTTCCCACCAAAGTAATATAAAAAATGACATTTTCGTAAGACCGGTGTATTTTTATAATTTGACACTTGACAGAAATACTATCGCTGTGGTACAGCCCAGTGTAGGAAAATACTATCACCAAGTTTTTTGATTGTTACAGTAATGAGCTGAAACGAAAGCTTCTTATTGGTTAAAAAATGTTGGTGTGAAATTTTCACTTGTAATATCCCTAGAGCTTGAATTACTATCGGAAATATTTCCGAAAGCATGAATTTATTAAAAGTATCCCGAGTCGAAGACGAGGGATACTTTTTAAAAAAAAATTGGAACCTTTGGTTTATCAACTAAGTTGAAACACTATAGTCGACCACTCAACCAAAATATGAATTTTAACACTCTACGCGCGTTTCGCCAACTATGTTGGCATCATCAGGAGTTGATGATAGACTAAACATGTCAGTAATGTTAGGGAAGAAATTAGAGATATTAATTTTCGGTACTGTTTTGAGGGAAACTCCTGGTGCAGAAAGCAAAAGGAAGCATGAAAACACGTATTAACCTAAAGTAGTAAACTATGGATTTACAGCAAATGGAGGAATTACAAGCATACACTTTCTTTTGAACAGATCGGTTCGAATTTGGGGAAAACCCGTATCGGCCAAGACCTCATCCCCCGGTTCTAGTGATTGTAATAATCCGGAATGTGAATTTTACAAATATACGCCTGCCAATTTCGATTTCGCTTGACACGACCGGCGCTCTAACGGAATTTTAGATAAACAAACATAACTATTAACTTACGGGCTGCGCCATAAGATGTCGCTTGGAGCGTTGCTGATTGGCGTATGACGCTCTCTTTATTATCACTCTTAATTATTAACAGCATCCTACTTTGTGGTAAACAGTTTTATAATTGCGGAAAAAATGGTAAGCTAACGCAAAATCGTAAAAACATAAATCACTACTGATTTTTTTATGCTCTTAATCCTTACAGAAATCACATGCGTGCAGAAATAATAAAAATGCTGTGACTCAAAAATTAAGGATTAAATTATGAATCCATCACAAATGCGCTGTAAATCCCCCAACGATAATTTATGTTGAAAAGTATTTATACAACGTTAATTGAGCATGATTTGAAAATGTCTGTTACTTTCCTTTGAAAACAGATTGATAAGGGGTTTCTGTCGTTAACAGGGACTGGAACAAAGCTAAAGGGTGTTAAGGTTTGCGGTTTTTGTGGAAAAACTGAAGACTCTCGACTTTAAATTGAGAACGGCTCTACTTTAATGAGAATCATGTTGAACGAACTGCCAGAATTGGAACAGCAAAACAAGAGGTTGGACAAATTAAACAAACAAAAATCTACATTTTAATCGATCTAGGAGGCCAAATTTGGGGACTTACACGAGTTTTTACAGTTAATAGAATTTTTATATAAAAATCATTTTTAACACTTTAAGTAAATCAATTGTTTATCAGCAACAATTTCAGCAATTAAAACGGGCATTAAAATAAAGGAAACTGGAAACAAATACTTGTTTGAAAGTAATTAAAATAATTTTCAATAATCAATTATTATCTAAAGAATTTAATCAAAAGTTTCGTCCAACTTAAGATTAAGAAATTAAATATTCACAATCGATCAGAAGAATAGCATTCCGCAATGAATTTATGAACATCAATTTGTTCAATAAGGCTATAAATCATGCTGTTTCAGCCTGCTAAAATGTTCCTTCTGGTTCGTGTGGCTCAAATTTGAGATAAAAATGGACATAATTCTTAATCGGTTAATTTTGTATGTTTAAAAAAAACTCACCCACTCACTTTTTTATATGGAGATTTTTTAACCGAAATTTTTCACTTTTCCGTTGAATTTTTCAAATATTTTCTTTCATACAAACCTTGTCCTGACAATGACAAACAAAACATGAAAATAATTAGCTAAATAAGTCCAACATTTTTTTATAAAAAAAAAAGAAAACTTGAAAAATATGAAGGTTATTTAATAAAATATCCCATCAAAATAAGACATGTTTGACGGTTTATTCGAGAAAAAAAGGAATCGAGTAGGCCGCTGTCGTAAAATTTGACAGATTCATACAATTTTGAAAAGAAAATGTTTCAACAAAATGAAATTATAATAGAAACAGAAATTACAAAGTAAACAATTTTAGTAATAGAATTTGCAAGAACATGAAAGATTGATTAATAGGAACCAATGTAAACATTTTTGATTAATAACAAATGCTGGTAGGTCACCGTCACCATCATGTTCCACACAAAAATCATTATTTCATGTTCTTGTAAATAGTATTACTAAAATTGTTTACTTTGTTATGTATTTCTGTTTATATTGCAATTTCATTTTGTAAGTAAACAATTTTAGTAATTCTAATATCTGGTCACCGAGCTTCGCTCTTAATATTCAAATCTACATTTTTAAGCAGCCAAATGAGTATATAATTTAAGTATATTTATAACATTACAACATCTACTGACGCTTGATCTTCGCGAATAGTCACGGCGGACAGGCCCCGTTTTCGGGACGGACAACAGCAGCGTGTAGGGCACAGGTCCCGTCAACAGAAGATCGCTCAGCTCACTCTATTTATCACTATATAAGAAAAACTCTATGTTCAATTGATTTTATTATTTATTGATCTGCAGTGAAGGAAAATTATAGGTCTGATATTCATACTTTGGTAAAAACCTCCACAAAAACCTGTGACCAGACTCTCGAGGTGTGGCAGATATTGATATCATATTTTTTCAAAGTTTTTCAGTTACAAAAATAGTTCATTCGTATATTACATTACAATTTTTTCTTGGAAAATACAAAGTCACAATCAACCTTAAAATGTACTATGAAAATAGAGAATTTTAAATGTCTCTTTAAAGTTTCTTGTAAAATAAAAAATTGAAATCTTTGTTAATAGTACACGTGTACAAGCATTCATTCTTTTTCGCTCTCTGTCTCTATGATAATGAAAACTTAAATATTAAAACTGTTCGCATAATAAAATAGTAGCCGTAAGGAGTAGTCTCACACTATCGGGGAAGGGAAGAACCTTTACCCAATGTGCATAAAGCATTTCCACCCGCCAAAAAAAAAAAGATTAGCTTTAGGTTAGTTTAGATCTTTGTAATAAATAAAGAAAAGTAAGATACGTGTGACATTTGTTACATCCTGACAGGTGTCATATTTTGACATTTGTTCATTTTGACAGTTGTTACATTCTGACACGTATCACATTTTAACAGTTGTCACGTTTTTACAGGTGTCACATTTTGACAAGTGTCCATTTTAACAGTGTTACTCAACGTTCCTATAAATATTTACCTAAACCCATGATTTCTGAAATTGAATTGGCAACGTTGTATTTTCAACTTTGAATTTATGAGATGGCTGTCATTTGACAAACAAATTATTTATGTCCTTTTTTATATAAAGCGGCAAATTTAAAATTGAATTCTTTCAGATTGAAACGCCAGAAATTAAATAAAGTTAAACCTTTTTACTACTATACTATACAGAAGAAAGGAGTGCAGTATTTAATTTGCAGAACGTAGTACAGGTTCAAGAGGTAGAAATTTTATTTTTACCTCATCCTTCAATGCTTATTTGTAGTTAAAATTTAAATTTTAATACATCTGATCGGCCTAATATAGTTTTTGTCTAGATTTAATCTTGTTTCCATGGTTTTTACTGTAATAAACCTGTTCTTTTGACAGATAAGTCAGACTTTATTTATTCATAGCCGTATCGTATGTATTTTAATTGATTCGGAATTTTGTATTAATATATATTTCAAAATGGCTTCATTCTAAAAATATTATCAGTCCTCCTAAATCCTTGAAGGCAGAATTATTAGTAATAGCAAGGCAACATAAAAACAAATTCAAAATATATATTATAGATGAGATGGTCCGAGAAAAAGGAATTGAAATTCTGAGATTGCCTCCTTACCACGCAGAGTTAAATCCCATTGAACTGATCTGGTCACAATTATTAAAAAGTTATGTTTCTCAAAACAATATAACATTTAAATTTCCTGATGTGCGAAATTTGTTTTTGAAGGCAGTTTCAGATGTAAATGGAGAACATATATAATAATATAATAATAAACCTCAGAAAAGACAATGATAATGATACCAGTAGTTATAGTGAAGACAGTGACTTTTAAAGATATAGTTCTTGAACTTTTTACTTTTTTTAATCTTCGATTTTAGGACTTCACTGCAGGTCTTAAGGCTCATTACTTTTATTTTTTTGATTTTCTCTCCTAACCATTTTTCTCCATTTTGGTCTATCTATTTCCTTTTTTACTGTCCATCGTAGGTCACCGTCACCATCATGTTCCATACAAAAATCATTACAAGAAAAGTTAAGCTTTTAGTCTTATTTCCTAGCAACGGCAGATATAATAACTTGTTTCTGTAGTAATATATACTATAAGGGAGGAGAACATTGGGGAAAATGCATTGATCATGTTAAAAAGGTGGAAAATTCATTTAGGAAAGTGGATATATCAATGGAAAATTTAATAGAACCTATAATAATAAACCTCAGAAAAGACAATTATAGTGATACCAGTAGTTTTAGTGAAGACAGTGACTTTTAAAGATAGTTCTTGAACTTACTTTTTTTTTTTAATCTTTTAGTTTAGGTAAGTACTGAAGCGTTACTTTTAATGCCAAGAGATTAAAAAAAGTTTAATCCCAACATATAATCCTTGTTATTTATTGGTTAAATTTAATTCGTTCAATGTTAAAGTGTCAGATGCATAAGGTTTATTTTTATTTTTTGTAAATAATATAACTTCAAAATTTAATCTACGAAGTGCGTATATATATTTTATATGCTGTGATCTTATTTATATTATAGAAACTTATTTTGCAAAGTACGCCTATGGAATGTGACGTTATATCCCTACTTTTACTGTATTCCTCTTTCCTTTATGGTGACGGTGACCTACGATGGACAGTAAAAAAGGAAATAGATAGACCAAAATGGAGAAAAATGGTTAGGAGAGAAAATCAAAAAAATAAAAGTAATGAGCCTTAAGACCTGCAGTGCTGTCCTAAAATCGAAGATTAAAAAAAGTAAAAAGTGCAAGAACTATATCTTTAAAAGTCACTGTCTTCACTATAACTACTGGTATCATTATAATTGTCTTTTCTGAGGTTTATTATTATAGGGTCTATTAATTTCTCTATTGCTATATCTACTTTCCAAAATGAATTTTCCACTTTACTCAAATGTTCTCCATTTACATCTGAAACTGCCTTCAAAAACAATTTTCGCACATCATGTAATTTAAATGTATTGTTTTGAGAAACATAACCTTTTAATTGTGACCCAATCAGTTCAATGGGATTAAACTCTGCATGGTAAGGAGGCAGTCTGAGAATTACAATTCCTTTTTCTCGGGCCATCTGATCTATAGTATATTTTTTGAATTTGTTTTTATGTTGCTTTGCTATTACGAGTAATTCTGCCTTCAAGGATTTAGGAGAACTGATAATATTTTTAGAATGAAGCGATTTTGAAATATATATTAATACAAAATTCTGAATTAATTAAAATACATACGATACGGCTATGAATAAATAAAGTCTGACTTGTCTGTCAAAAGAACAGGTTTATTATAGTAAAAACAATAGACACATGATTAAATCAAACGAAATCTTTTATTAGGCCGATCAAATGTATTAAAATTTTCATTTTAACTACAAATAAGCATTAAAGGATGAGGTAAAAATAAAATTTCTACCTTTTAAACCTTGTACTACTTCTAAAAATTGAATTACTGCACTCCTTTCTTCTGTAAACTATAGTAGGAGACATTATATTCAAATAACTACCAAATTTTGTTATGTAAAAACATTTCACAACCACTCGCTGGCTTCTTAGCCTTAGTGGTTCATTTTGTTTATTGTTTAAATGTTATATTGTTATATTATATATTATTTTTATTACTATTTTTTTTTTTTTTTTTTTTACTTCTGTGTCAACGGCATCGACTACTATGGCCATTAGCCTCGTGTTCTATGTAGGCTTTGTTACTGTTTCCCAGCGCCACTTTAGGAACAGCACTGTTAATTAGAACCCAACAGTGAATGGTGGAGTGAGGAATCACACCTGGTATATGAAAATCAATTTCTAAATTTTTAATTAATTAAAAATCAGAAAAAGATTTCTGCCTTTGGTGTGATTCGAACCCACAACCCTTGGATTATGAGTCCAGTGCTCTACCGCTGAGCCACCCACCCCCCTTTTTATTATTAATATTATTATTATTATACTTATCTGCCCTATAAAGGATTAACTTAAAGTAATTTTGTCCAGTTTGTTAGAGAATCTTAATCCACCGTGCTGCCTTTATCGACAATCTATTGGAAGAAAAGTGATTCTCCGTAAACTGTAATCACATTTCAAGTTTTTGGAGTATTTTAAGTAAAAGATGAATCTTTCATTGTGTCCCGAGTTTATCAGGGAACTCCTTACATTTTCTATTTTTAACTTTTAGGACGTATTCAGGAAGTAATAAGAAATGGATTAACTCTTGATAGAGTTCCTATTTGTTTTGTTTGTTACTTTTGTTTGTAATAATTCGATAACTGTTTTCTTTCTTTTAAGATGGATTTAGAGATATTAATAGTGTATAGATAAATAAAAAAGTGGGCAGATCACGGCATTGTGATATTAAAATAAATATATTTGATATAAAAATTAGTATATTCAATTATTTTTAGAGTTCCATCGATTTACCACACATGATACAAATTGGAGATCATTTGCTGGAAAAAAATATAAGAATAAACGCGTTGGCGGTTTAAAAATATGTAGTACAATTTCGTAATTTACAAATAACCATGTTGACAATATTTTTCCTCAACGAGTATATCCCACCGACCGCCCTACGTGTGAATCTCACGAGACTCCTGCTAACAACGGATTAACAGGAGCATTTTCGCTCATGGCGGAAATAAATCTTTGCCAAATAATAAATTTAACCCCTTGTTGTGGGTACGAACATGAGATATGTCTACCACATCCGGAATTATCCACAGCCAACCTCAACAATATTGTATTTATTTTCGCAGGACTAGACTTTGTAAAATGATGAACTTTTGATGTAGTAGGTTTAGAGTGGATAGGAAATACGGATAAGCTCAGTGAAGTTCTTTTGTTTCGTCGTTTGATATTGACAGCAACGAATAGAAGAACGAAATAGTCCAAAATGGACCTTTGCGATTTTACATGTATTTTTGAATTATTTTTATGTTTATAAAACGTTTTTAAGCAGCCAGTAGCCAGAAACATACTTTGCTGAACAACCTAAATCCAATTCAATTCGTTCAATAGTTAAATGAAGTCAATAGTATAAAAATAAAGTGCATTTGTATTTCCAAGGAAACAAATTTATGGTAATGAAAAGTCCGCCTTTACAAAGAGCGTTGATAATACATTCAGAAGTTTTTTTATTCTTAAATCAACTTTTTTCGTGATTATTCACGTAGAAACGAAACAAGCAAAGACCAAGAACGACAAGAACATACCGTAGTCACGGCATTAATCAACTTTTGATCCCGTAGAGTGCGCCACATCTACCATAAATTACTTCCATTTTCGGAATTTCCTGTTTTTCTCGGAAAATCATTTCTAGCTGGGATTCCAATCTCGGCCTCAGCGGTGGTGAGTGGGCCGAGATACCCACAGGCGCCCTAAAGACCAAGTTATTTATCACTTTGTAACTTCCCTAAACAATTGACAGTTTAATTATTATGTGCTGTATTTAATTTTAACAAAACAGTGCCTCATTTTTAGATGAAACAGACAATATAGACCTGGGCTGAAGCCTTTAAAATGGTAAAACGTGAAGAAAAATAATAGTAGGATGAAACATATTGGAAAAGAAAGAGAATACAATAAAAATGAAATGAAAAATAATTTACGGGCGATCAGAGGTCGGGAAGTGGAAGGGTTTTTAAGGGTAGAAAACTGTTTATCTCGATTTCCAGCAAGACTAGAAGTCCTATGGATAAAAGTTAAATAGCAAAGTTGTAGGTAATAAAAAGATCTACAACTTTTGCATTTACACTTTTTTTACATAACCTCAAAATTTATGTGAAAAATTCAAATAACCAAGTTTTTGATTTTTTATTTATATCTTTTACAAAAAAATTTTTTTCACGAATTTAGGTGAAAACTTACCTTTTATGTCCCAAACATACTGTAATTTTAATATCGAAAGAGAACCGTAATTTTCAATCGAAAATTCTCGCGTTAAAATATCTGCTTTTTGAAAAAACTCGGTGGGGTTTTTGTTGGTTGAAATCTCTACTTTTTGATGGTGTAAAAAATATACATTACTATGGTAAATGTTCTCAAAAAATGCAAAGAAACCAAAAAAACTCGAATGCGAATGTTTTTTTAAATCATCATGTACAATTTTGAGCTATTTATTAAAATTTAAACTTTAATTACTCGAAAAACGTAAGATGAAAAATGATAATATAACACTGAATCAATTAAGATTTCGAAAATATCAATTGGCAAATCTCCCACCCACAGAAGGTGCAGTAGAACAACATTGTTACAGGGCATATTATCAGCTTCAAACTTGGCTGGGTAACCAATTGACAGCAACAGATTGGAGCTGGAAGCAACATCAACGTGACATTATGCCCAAATTTACAGAAAAGGAATTAATTCCGGAAATATTGCTCAAAACTATTTGCTGCAGCTGTGAAGTGACTTTGAAGTATTTGTTGTTTTTTCCACCTCATATTGGTAGGTTATTTTTTAGCTTAATATTTTGCCTCATGTAATCGTAACTTTTTTGTTTCTCTTCAGATTTACTTGTAACTTCCATTTTGCTCAAAATGAAGCATTAATCCTTAGAAACATGTCCATTTTTTGATGTCAGTTTTCTCATGTCCAAATGTACAGCAGTTTTTGAAATGCCTATCATGTCTGCTAGCTGTTTACTGTCTTAACCCTTTACAGTCTATCTAAACTGTCTGCTGGTTCAAATTAAACCCATTCTGTACAGAATATTTTCCAAATTCTTTCTTTCTGAGGCACGTGCTAACAGTAGTGAAAGTGGCAATGCAGGATTAGCTTGTTATCGGTAGTTCTCAGTCAGTTATTCAGTGTGTATCATAGGTACCTTTTACTTCGGATTACATTTGTCCCAATAGGCATTTTTATTTCAGATGAGCAAAAAACCGTTTTCTACAAAAGAACTAGAGGAGGAAACACGAAAATTGTTTGACAGAGACAGAGAATTGGAAATTGATCCTTTTGATGCCAGTAGCTCATCAGACTCCGATTATGTCCCTTCAGACATCGAGATTGGGTTAATTCTGTCCCATCATAAATGTCTGACTAGGACATATATATTCAAAATGGCGGTTTTTTGGTTTAAAATTGCTGTCATTAATTTTGTTCACCAATACTATCCCTACTAACCACAAAGAATATAAAAGCATCTTAACCAATTTGATAAAATGAAGGAGCAGCTTCCACAGAGTAGAATCTTGCTCTTCTTTGATATTAGTTGGACTGAGGCCTTTCAAATGAAAGTATTGTGTCTTATAATAATGACCAATTTTTTTCATATATACAAATTCGCGTTGATCGACCACAAAAGTAGCATATGTAATTTACAAACCAAGTTAAATGTTAAACTTTCACAATTTTATTTTATGATATAGTGTAGTTAAAGTCATCTGACTCAAATCTTTGTAAAAGTGGATTAAAAAGCAACACAAATTTGTCTACTAATCCATAGTTTATCTGGCATAGTGTTTCTATAGAGAACGTGTTAACATTGGCTACGAGTGAATAATTTAACCTGCCAATCGACACATCTATAATCATTGATGCATTGGAATTTTATTTACTGTGTTATTTTTAATAGCTGTTAAATTTTTTGTTGAAATTGAACAAAAATGTTTGTTTCCCCGGAATGTAATTGGAAAAAGGAAATATTTGAAACACTAACAAAAATGTAGATTATGCATAAATAATCGTTGACGTAGAATCGAAAAAAAGAATTGTTAAAATTCATTGTTTAATTATTTGTATCAATAATGACTAATAGTTGGATATTAGATCAGTAACAGTCCTACAAAAAGATGATCGATAAAACCGTTTTGCAGATTTCTTCTTATAGTATACTTAATTCCACATTCTCTGAAACAAATAAAAAAATTACATGTATTTAAAATAAAACTTAAGGAATGGATTTTTAATAAAAAGCGACATATATTTGGAAATATAGTAAATAATCTTTAAAAGATATTTACCTCTAAATTACAGTTATTTTTCCTACTCTAGATTTTAGTTTAGATTATAAATATTAAATGTTACGTTAATTTTAAATATTAGATTTTAGAACTTATGTATAGATTAAACTTAGCCACACACATAAGCACATCACACACAAGCTCAGGTATATCCTATTACAGCTTCTGTGATTATTTGTTTATTTATCTATGTTTATTTATTTAGGTTATTTATGTATATTTCATTCATTATTAATTGTAATTCTTTCTTCTTTAAATAAACATTACTTGCTTACTTACTTACTTACTAGTAGAGCAAATTCTCAAGTAATACTCATCCAAGGTAGTTTCCAGAAAAAAATAATTTCAAACTGTTTTTTCATAATCAGTTGTGGCAAAGTATCGAAATTCGAAGACAAGTCCGAATAAATTGCCTTGATAACCAGATTACAGTGATAATTATGTATAGGTATGTCAAGATAGAGTGAGGTGTGTAATAAAAGTGTTTGTTTTCTGTTTTTTAGCTGGAGGTTCTGAGGCGTCACTTCTAAGGGTGTTTATGATGTTGGAATAATGCTCATTATCCATTTGCAGATAAGTCTTAATTGAGTTGGCTAAACTGTGGCCTGTAATTTTAATTAATTGTTGTTCACCCACCCCTCCTTTAGCCAGGTTACTGATTGCTGTCGACCGCATAGAGTGGTTTGTTATTTTTATTTCTTTTATATTTAATCCTGCCTTCTCTGCTGCTTGTTTAGTCCACTTCGAAAGTTCTTTTTTTCCCACTGGAGTGTTTTTGTACCACCCACTTGATTGTTCTTTGTTCCATGATGTGTTTACTGTTAAGAATAATCTATCAGTTGTTATTTTAGATGAACGTTTAACCATTAGAATTTTAAAAAGACGGACTGGACAAAAGGTAGGGTTGACTGCTTCTCCACTAGTCTGGTTAACAAGTGCCATTTCCCTCGAAACCTGATCGCCACCACCGAAAATTATGATTTTGGGCTCATTCGATACGGAATGGTATCTAGAACGTTCTATCAAAATTCCAAAAGGGGCTGAAAAAAAATGCAAAAGTTATAAACAATTAAGTAAAATAAAAAATAAGGGTTTGGTTTTTTTGAAATATTTCAAAAACTATTTGAGATAATCGAAATTTGAAAAAAGATCCTTAAAGAGCAGGAAATTTCCTACCAACAACCTTTTTAATTTTAATTAAGCGGCGAAAATAACGGTAAAAACGCGTAGTTCGGCTGCCGCGTGCATCGCCCCAATCTGGCACTTGAACTAAAAAAATTATTTTAACTGATTAAATATTAATATTAAGGACTAAAAAAATTTGGGTACTAAGTAGACATATCATATATAAACAATAATCCGTCAACAAATTTTTATCACAATTTTTTATTAGTTATGCTTTTGTTAATTAGTTAATTTTCACCATTTTAATGTTAACACAAAAACGCTGATTATTTCAAAACAAGAAATCTAGAATTTTTTTGATTTTTTTGAGCTAATCTTAAAAGAGTTTAGAAGAGATCCTCGTTGGAAAAATTCAAAAATTTTGATTTTTCGTTTTTTTATTAACAATCAAAGGCATTAAAAAATTATTTATGTAAATAAAGCCATTAGGAAAATTTTAATTTAATTTAATTTTAATCATTGTTAATATTTTGTTTTCTTATTGATAAAAGCCATATAACATTTTTTTTTTATTTTCAACTAACATTATTTAAATAATTGTTATAAACAAATGCATTGTTTATAATATTTTTGAAAACTTTTTCTTTGGAATTTCATCCTTGATGAAAATAATGATTTAAAAAAAAATCGTTCCTTAAAAAAAATTTTTTTATTAACAAAAATCGCACTTGTTAATTAACATTTTTTTTTGTTACTAAATATTAATATTAAGGAACCATTTTTTTTAAAAATCATTATTTATTGTGTTCTTTCGTATTAGAAAAAAAAATAATTTTTTTATTAACTTTTCATTTGTTTATTAAAAAAACAATTTGTTATAAACAAATGCAATTTTACGCAATATTTTTTTTAAATACTAAAAAATATTACAAAAACAACCATATATATTTTTTTATTGAAAAAAATTTTTTATTATTTTTTATTTAACTTTTAAAAATATTGTACTTTTGCACTTGTAGTTTTCTTTCTGTTTTTACTCATGCCTTTGATTGTTAATAAAAAAACGAAAAATCAAAATTTTTGAATTTTTCCAACGGGGATCTCTTCTAAACTCTTTCAAGATTAGCTCAAAAAAATCAAAAAAAATTCTAGATTTCTTGTTTTGAAATAATCAGCGTTTTATGTTAACATTAAAATGGTGAAAATTAACTAATTAACAAAAGCATAACTAATAAAAAAAATTTTTGTTGACGGATTATTGTTTACTGATATGTCTACTTAGTACCCAAATTTTTTTATTCCTTAATATTAATATTTAATCAGTTAAAATAATTTTTTTAGTTCACGTGTCAGATTGGGGCGATGCACGCGGCAGCCGAACTACGCGTTTTTACCGTTACTTTCGCCGCTTAATTAAAATTATAGGGTTGTTGGTACCGTTCCGGGAGGTAGGACTTTTTTTTAGGAAATTTCCTGCTCTTTAAGGATCTTTTTTCAAATTTCTCTCAAATAGTTTTTGAAATATTTCAAAAAAACCAAACCCTTATTTTTTATTTTACTTAATTGTTTATAACTTTTGCATTTTTTTTTCAGCCCCTTTTGGAATTTTGATAGAACGTTCTAGATGCCATTCCGAATCGAATGAGCCCAAAATCATAATTTTCGGTGGTGGCGATCAGGTTTCGAGGGAAATGGCACTTGTGAACCAGACTACACCTCTCCAGGCAAGTTCTACTGAAGCGATATGGTAAACTTTTCGCTCGAGTCCCGCCGGAGTGTCTTCCTCCCATAATAAAACCATTGCGTAGTATTCTTCCAATTTTAATGAAGCAGAGCTCGATTTCCTTTTATTGGCGCACATCTGCAAATTCCTTCGTTTCGCATTACGAGCTTTCCTACTAGACTTGAAGATAATATATTTAAATGGATCAAAAATTATTTTCCACTTCATAAAATACATCTCTTGTTCCACATTTCAGGATTAGGTTTAGTTGCTCTAAACTTGTAGTTTCCGAAATATCGTATTTCTTTGCCTTGCAGAATTCCGTGAACTGTTTCCATATTAACGTATGGGTTTTAACGGTATTGTACGGTACACTTTTCTCATTCGCCAGATCAATATTATTCATAGAATCACTTCCAAAGCGACTCATTTTCACTACATATGCTGGCTAGCAGTGTTTAAAAACAATATTACAAAATATATTGACAATAAAATCAGAAAAAAATGTTTAGCTTCGTTTTCTGGTGTCCTAGGAGACCATAATTACTTGTTATCAAAGGTATTACAATTTTTGGTGACAACAGCTGTCAAGTTTTGCCGCGGGTAAACTCGAAAAAACTACTGACAGGAGCTGTCATACAGTTTTTTTCATCTAGAAACCATTTGTAATTCAAAATTGCGCGTTTGTGATTGGTGGAAATTAAGACGAGAGAAATAGTCGATGGTAATATGCCAAGACTGTGACAAATAACCGACTATTATTTTCAGTCTAATACTATCGAGAGTATCTTGAGACAATTTGATGATTGAATTGTCTTAAAATGCAAGTTGCTCGAGATGAATTAAAGAAAATAATAGTCTCTATTTGTCATAGTCGAGTGATATTCAGGAAGAGTATTTCATGAACCCCGCCAAATCATTCGCTAAGATTATCTCCAAACAGACTCCTTTCTCTTTTTGATATTTTCTGGGATAGATTTGCTTATATTTTCACTGATTTCCGTAATGGAACATGAACCAAAACGAGACATTTTCAATTTTAAGTGAATGTTACGTCAAGTTTTAACACTTATACAATCAACTAAAATAGCCGCTCCAAAATTTTAACAAATTGTTGTTTCCATCTTTCCATTATTTAGGAACCAGACAATATCCTTCCATAGGTTTCCTTCCTCATCTTCACTTTATTTGTTATAGTTCTTTAGAGTAATTTGGCATTTCTTATAGGTACTACATTTTTTCATTTTATGTTCAAATTCTTTTCACTTCCTTGCTTCTGCCCCTTTGTTTTGTTAGTTTATTTTTAAACTCGTTTTGGTACCTCTATGTCTAATATTCATAAATATTCACCAGTACCTACCTTGTTTGTCTGAAACAATAAAAACTTTTTTTTTTTTCGTTTATGAAGTGTATGGTTTAACGTTTAAAAGCTTGCTCGTATCCTTTCTGAACTGGGTTTCAAACCAATTAGACTAATTGAGAGCGCAAAGTGGGCCAGTCCGGTTGTTATGGAAACTGCAACGCTATTCATAATTCAATTGAGTATTTAAACACAACGTCCACGACTGAATTTTAGTTCAAAGTAAATGGAAAAGGTTTAAAATCAATGATAACCCCGTTGAAGTTTAATTAATGAAGTCAATATTTGGGTTTAAATATTTCTGAAATATTAATACCAATAATAACAATTAAATCGAGCATTAAACTGATTAATTGTAGAAATTCCAAACCTTTTCGATATATTTTTGAACTTAATTTCACATATAAAAGATTTACAAAAGTAGTTCTATGTATATCTAGTCAATAAACCTAGGGAGATCCACTAAAGCCTGCATGTGGTGATATTTACAGTAAAACAATGTTGTGATTAGCAGAAAAGCAATAAAAAGTTCATGGGTCGACTAGGTCTTGGTAAAGAGTTTCTTTATAATGAAATCAATTTGCTTGTCGCACTTTAAATTACCATCAATCATTACACCATATTTTATAAACAGCATAAGTGATGAGTTTTCCTTCAGTGTTAATTTTGAAGAGGTCGCTCAGATATATGTTGAAAAGAAGCGGTACAAGAACTGTTCCTTGAGGTACATTGTATTTTATTACTTTTGGTTCACTCCTTTCCGATTTTATCTGAACACACTGTAGTCGATTATATAGGTAACTCTCGAATAGTTTCAGAGGCATCCCTCTGATGCCAATATTTTCCAAGCATTCGATGAGCAGGGTATGACGCACTGTGTCAAATGCTTTAGAAAGATCTGAAAACACACAGAGAAGGTTTTCCTCTATCTAAAGCATTATACATTTATGTGATGAGGGCGAGAATTGCATCCTCGGTTGATATATACAGTATGTCTCACTAGGTTGGAACCATATGGAATACTTTGTTATTATTAATTTTAAAGTTATTCTTTATAAAAAGTTCTGCATGATCTAAAACCTAAAATACAATCATCCGATATTAAATTTTTTCAGTCGTATACACGGTTTATCAAAAAATATGAATTTTACTCAAGAGTAAAGTACCTTTATATTATACCTTTACAGTTGATGCAATTACATCCATTTACATTGAAAAATTAGGTTTTGTTATTTTACTATTACAGAAAAATTTTAAAGCTAAATTGATATCAATAGCACCTGTTTTAAGAACGATTTAGTTTTCCATTGCATGATTTAGTTTTCTATATTTTTTGTATCTTTATTACAAAAGAAAGAGATCTTACGAATTCGGAATGGACAGCGGTAAATCTTCAGCTTGCCAAGTAGACCGGATGTTCGGCGTAAATTGAGATTTATTATATTTTATGTACCAAACTTCCAGAACAAATAGAAATACGAAGAATTTTATTTATTTGTTTTATTAAAAATGTACAACGCATATTTTAAAAATACATATATTGACTCTACAAAGAAGCCAAATTTTTTTCTCAACCTAATTTCGAGGAATATTAATTATTATCATTTGTCACGGACATAAACTTGATGGTAAAAATTATTTTATTACATTTTTTATATCTTTATCTTTTTATAACGGAATATATGGAAAAATGATTCTAATATCCGGTAAAGGTAAAGGATGTTTTTCCAGATTACGTTTTCCTTACCACAGGTCCCAGAAACACGAAATTAGAACAATTTTTTCTTTTATGACGTACTGTCGTTCATATTTTAAATTGGCGTAATTTGGCAGTAAAAATAATGAGTTTCAGCGTGGAAAACTCTTTTTATTCGTTAAAAAAACGATAAAATAAGCGATTTTTTTATTCTTCTGTCTTTAGATTTACTAAATTATAATTGTAAAACAAGTTGATTCATATAATACAGATTTTATTAACCTATATTTTGTTGTACAATTGCAATTATGAAATACCTGTTTTTTCCAAATAATTTATTATCATTTTCCTCATCATCCACAACTAAAATATTTTTACTATTTCATTAATTTATCTTTTATTCTTTCAAAAAATTCAGTTTATTTACTTTTAGTATTTAATACTCGATTGAAGACAGACGTTTTTTTTTGCTTCCTGATATAAAATTCTAATTTTGTTAATTTTAAAATTAGTTTTATTTTCTATATTATATTATACACCTGTTTAGCAATTTATTCAAACTTTCTGCAACTCTCCTTGCTTTAGTTATTTCGTATTTGTTACTAAATTTCTAGATTCCTATTTGTCACCTTCACTCACTTGCCTCTAAAGTACTTTATTTTTTAAATTAAAACTTGGTGTGACTCATTTCTTTAAAAATTGACACCGCTATAATAAGACAGAAGAAGCAAAGGTCTGGACACCAGGATAGGCCAAAATATGGTTTATCCCTAACACCGGCAGGACCGACTGCATGGTCAACTTTCTGGCTAAAGTAGGACAAACAGCAGCGAGATACACTTTGCAACTAACTGTTTCCAAGGTCGGCCGATGCAAGTTTTTTGCTATATTGCCGCCTTTTTAAACATTGTTTGAAGATGATATAAGTGGACTGTAATTACGTTTGTTTTCCAGAAAACTTCCAAATAAAACACACATGTTACATTTAACAAGTTTATTAAGCTTTAACGATTAAAAACGTAACAAATAAAACACTACATTTGTAACACTAACCAATACTAACTGGTAACAATAAATAAGTAACTATAAAATGATTTATGTTACATCATTAGCCACCCAGAATAAACTTGTATTTTTATAACATTTTGTGAAAAGAAATATTTTTACGTTACATTAACGGAGATGTAGTCTGTTGAACATTTAAAGCCACACTGTATTTTTTCCGCACTTAGGAGCACTTGAGACATACTAATTATTGGGCATTTAATATCCCGATTACAACCCCTTGGATCTAGTATGGTACCAATGGGAGATGTTTTACCATAGAAATCATCTAGAATTTGTCAGAGAAATATTGACGACGTTTCGTTACCCTGGAGCAGTGATGTGAAGCGTTTAAAATTCAAGCACATACTGGTTAAAATAATTTTCTAATCGTTTCTAAGCGTTTAGCCTCGCCTTTTTTAAGACCCGCCCACCTGCTTACGTTCAAGAATGCGTGAACGTGCTGTAATTCGGATGCAGGTGTTCAAGGAAACGGAAGTTTGAGTCGTCAAGCTGAAATTCGTTAATCTCAATGCCAATATAGCACGTGTTTGCTTTTTAGTGGCGTTGTTGCCATTTCTTTAAAAAAAAATTGGCACTGCTATAATAAGACAAAGCAAAGCAAAGGTCTGGACACAAGGATAGACCAAAATATGGTTTATCCCTAACCTCAGCAGGACCGACTGCATGACTAACAGCATGGTTAAGTTTCTGGCTAAGAGTATCACCAACAGCAGGACAACAATAGTACCAAGGAAACCAGAAAGAGTCTAGACATCGCAGGGACGCAGGACAAGATTAAAGACTCGTTTTCACGTGACATAAAGTCGTGGCTTTTTATTTCCATTAAAACTGATAAAGTCACAATGTCATACTGTCGCGATATCGATGTCACGGAAGAGAGGTTTGATTTTACGTGACATTTTTTGAAGCTTCGTTCATTCTCGTCGTTGCCGTGGCATTTCGGGACTATCAGTAGGAGGAAAAATTTGATTTTAAGAATTTTATTTGATTTCAAATCAAACTCGTGAATCTCTAAGCCTCCTAGATATTTATCTGACAGTTAGCTACTACTCGGAAAGCTTGTGAGTGTAAATGTTTTTATTAAACAGTATTGGCTGTTTTGTTTAAACAAAATATGTATTGTAATACTTTTACAATACTTTTTTAATGTAGTTAATGGTCTTTTTTTTTCACAGTAAAAGGCATAATATATTTTGTAGAAATAATTTTCTGTTACGAATCTGGATATAAGCGCATGGACTCTCTTAATATGAATATTTCCACTCCTGTGACTCGCTCTTTTATCCTAAATTTTAGGGATGAAATTGAATCTTTTTTAAAACTTTTAATACGGTTATGTGAGAAACGTTACATTCAAGAAATGCATTTATATTTGAAGTTAACTTGTAATCGATTTTCTTTTCACTTTTAGAATTTCTTTCTGGACGACTTCTATCTTGAACAATTCCCTTATAACTAATTTAAATCATTGAAAGGTCCGGGAAATTTCTATTTACTTTTCCTTAAATATTTTTAACCAAATATAGAATTTTGTATATCTATATAAATTACCAGCAACAACAATAAAATTAACTGCTTTAAGTATTTTCAATTATTTCAATTTCTCTTCTCCAGATATTCGACCAGGAATAGGGGGTTATCTTCCACACTTAACCCTTTAAAGTGCCTGTTTAATTATGCAGCATCAGATTCTGTATGTACCCGTGCGTGTTACAGGAAACGAAAATTAATTCTCGTAATGAAATAAGGGGATGAAGTGCGGTTAGATGGGATTAAGAGTGGTTTTTTCAATTATCTCTACAGATTTTCTCCTTACCGCAAATTTAGTTAAAATTTAATTATTAATTTGAGTAAAAGTATAATTAATTAATATAACATAAAATAAATGTAAATGCTTTATAATATAATTACATATCAGATATCAATGCTGTGTTTTAAACTTCAATTAAAAGTCGAACTAGCAAAATTGCAGGGAATAATTATATCCTGCTCCTGTATTCCTGCGATTCCACTCAGTATTGGCCTCTTAATGCCCTATTACTCGATGTTGCCCTTCCTGCGGCGGTAGTTCACCTGTTCCTTGCACTTGCTGGGTTTTTCAGCTACTTGCACCTTTTGATACTGCGTACTTTCCTGCTGTCTTTAAGGTTCGTTTTCACGTCACATAAAGTCGTGACTTTTTATGTCATGACATTAAGAGTAATGTTGCTTTTGTGTTTTCACGTAATTTTAATGCCAAGGCATTTCTAAGCAGTTTAAGATGGCGTTAAGTGAAACTATTTTGGCTTAGATCTGTAGTTAGTCGTAAAAATCTATCTGCAGTGGCAAATCAATATTAATTTAATTTTTCTCACTTCAGTATTGTAAACCCACGAAAACGAATCTTGTCATGCGTTCCTGCGATGTCTAGACTCTTTCTGGTTTTCTTGGTACTGTTGTTGGCACTGCTGTTAGTCCTACTGTTAGGCAGAAAGTTGATCATGCTGTTGGTTATGCAGTCGGTCCTGCTGATGTTGGGGATATACCATATTTTGGTATTTACTGATGTCTAGACCTTTGCTTCTTCTGTCTTATCATAGCGGTATCAATTTTTTTAACAGGTATGAGTTTTAGAAGCAATGGAGTAACGGTGACAAATGGGAATCAAGAAACTTAGTAACAAAAATCTAAAACTAAATCAAGGAGAGCTGCAGGAAGTTTGAACTCTATAAGAATGTCAATATCGATCTCTGAGGAAGGTTGACCTTAACCGGTTATATATACAAGTAATGTGTAAACAATAACGACATCAACAATTATGTGAAAGATTATACTGGGCGATGTGTCTCTATGCCACAAGACATAGATAAACCCTTCCTGAGCGATACCAATGGCAGTACTGAACTCCCAAGGAGTTTCGGGACTAAGTAACCTCTGCCCAGGAGATGTTATGGCGTTGTGCTTTTCTGCGCCGTCACTAAATAACAAATTTATCAGCTGTGGCAAATTAATTTAACTTCCAACACTATTTTAGTGGCGATATATTTTTATTATTACTGAATAATATTAAAGACTTTTTAGTAACCAGAAGGAACCCCCAATAAATTTGATGTCGAGCTCATCACCAATGTCATTTGCATGCAAGAAATTACGCAAAAAAGATAAATTTGTAGCGCTTCATTTGCTTTTTGGCCAATTGACTTGATTAGTCCCAGAATTATTAGATACAAACCCTCATTGCTGCCATAATTGCGTCTGTTGATGGAGCGAGGTTGCTTCAATTAAACGCAAGATGGCACCCGTAAAACGCACGAATGAAATATAGGTTGTTGATGTAGATTTTCAGTTGTTTCGGATTTAAATAGAAACTCGAAATAATAATTACGTATGCAGATTAATTCAAATATTTTGGGATCCACATATTCCGGTTTAACGGAATTATAATTAGATCAAAAAGGGAAGTGCAGAGATGACTAAGTAATTTGGGGTTGAAACGGGGCGGTTGTTTCCAAAAGAGTCCTCTATAAACTTTATGCAAATTAGTTTTTGGAATGTCCTTCTTTTTATAAAGGTAAAAATCATCTCTCAATGAAACTATTTTAGTACCTAGGGGAGAGTGGGGTAAAACTGGATGGCTAAGCTTTATTTATAGCGTATTTTAAGCACTTTCTTTAGTGTTGCATTTAACACCAAATATTTTGTCATTTTGTTATAATAATTTTCAAACTATTAAAAGTGTTTCTCACTTTTCCAAACCTTAAAGTCAATAAAAATTAATTTCTCCTCCCGCTCTGGAAATTAACGGTACTTAAAGATTTTATTATTTTTGCTTTAGATGACAATTCTGACAATCTATATTATATTTTTGATGTGACTTCCTGATTTGAAGAATTCCTCATTAAAAACGTTCAGTCCTACATACCTTATAGGTAAGATTTATGGCTTCCTATAAATTATAAATTGACAACAAAATTACCTGATGAACTTCCATATTCTGTGTATCTATTAATTAACAAACAATAATTATTATCCGGTTATTTACTTTAAATTAGTAGCCAAGATGTAATAATAAACTTGATATATATTCAGAAGAAAATTATAGGGTTAAAGATAAAATGAATGATTTAAATCTTTTTTTTTTAGATCAAAACCTGTTGTTGTTATGTCTTACTATATAAGATATTTATTCATTTATGTCACAGTTTGTTTTCAATTTTACTTTAGGAAAATGATGTGGACGATTAATTAAATCAGCACATTATTTTTGCGCTTGAATTTCCCAAACCGCACAAGAATAAATTTATATCTGTAATAAGTAATGCGCACCTATCTGATCATTCTAATTGCTCGGAAATCACTCTAAAATAATTAAATCTTTCCAAGCAATTACCAAAGGGCAAAGGAAAGAAGTAAATTTTTGGCAAGTAAACGAATTGTATTTCATTTTGCTTGGAGGAAGCAAGCCTTAATACGCTTTCCAATCCCCTTCAGCCGCACTTGTGGTTGTTTAAAAGGTACTGTTAAAAAACTTATTCCATCAAAGTGATACTTCAATACAAGTGAACTGGCCTTAGTTATATATCGTATTAAAATTTTTGGGGGAGCTGCTAATAATATGAACGAAACAATAACTGACCGTCAGGAAGTGGCCCTGTTTAAGAAGGCGTGAAACTGGGTAAGACTAGCATTTTGATAATGGGTTGGAAAGGCTAATTCCTATCTAGCTTAAAGCTGAAATAGTGAAAGTCTATTATACTCATAATAATAATACTTTGTGCACTCCTAAAATAAAAAATATTTTGCGATTAGCCCAAAGTGCAGGAACTAGAAACAACAACAGATTAATTTTGACACTCTGTATATTTAAAAAGTTTTAATATAAAATTTTGTTTATTAGATAGCTTTCAAAATGTTGAAAAGTACGCTAATATCGCAATAATAATACCTAGATATTTATTATTTTTTACCTTAGTCAACAAAACTTGGAACATTAACGACGAGGAATGTAAAATTACCAAATTAAATTCTAACTAACCATAAATTATTTAAACGGAAAACGACCCTAACTTTCCATTTTCCCTTTAGAGAACGTGCCTTAAAATTATCCCCGTTTAACTACACTTCCTTTTACTTTATATAAATAATGGTTTTAAATAATTTAATTACATATGACAAAATTCCCACTTAAGAATAGTATCACTTACATAAAAACATTGTTTTATCTACCAATAAACAAAAAAATAATTCGCAATTCGCTCTCCGTAATAGTTAAAATCAATTTCATTGTGTTTATTTGCAGGATTTGAAAAAAGTATGCCGTAAACTAAATATTTTAATAAAAGAGCAATTACTTTAAAAATTGAAGAGTTTACTGCATACAAATTCCAAATAACTACCTACAGATAAATTTTTTAATACTCTTCCATTACAACAGAAACCTTCAATCAATGAAGTCAATAACCACAACAAAATGTATTTTACAGCATAAATAATTCGAACCGCATTATAAATTATTAATACTCTGAGGAATAATTTCAATTCCTAAGTAATAACTGCCATATAAGGTAAATCTACGTTTTGTAAAATTTCTTATTCCCAGTGAATTATCTCTTGAATCGCAACTATGTTAATTCTCGAATCTAGATAATCGTGTTTTTCAGTTTTTTTTTTGCGTTTTTTATTTGCCATATGTCAGGAAACGATTGATATTTATGGTGTTGACGGGAACAAATGAAAAACGCTTCGTTTATGGGCATATGGACGCGTTTATAATGCAAAGTCGAAAAGCGAGTATCGAGAGCGCCATAGAGAAAATTATTATAAATCTTTACACGTCCATCGAATCGATTTTATAAATTATAGTTGTATATTTATAATGAATGCATTGTCGTCTTAACAGAGCAGGGCTGTGTTTTTTAGGTAAATAACCTTTGAGACAATTTAATTTACTCTCATTTTATTTTTTGTGTGTCATTATTCTAGAATAATTCCAAATAAATCTATATAACTAAAAATCAGTTGCCGAATATATGTAAGGGTATCATTTCAGAACGGCTATTTGACTAATTCTTTTTTTTGTTGTGTTTGTAATTGTCAGGAAAAGGTTTGTATGGAAGAAAATGTTTGAAAATTTGTACGAAAAGTGAAAATTTTGGGTTAAAACAAGACAGAAGACACTAGGAAGATCTTCCAATATATTGACAGATTGACGTTTAGTTGTTCAGTTTGTTTTATCGTTACAACCGAAAAAAATTAATTTTTTGTTGTGATATTTTGTTAAAAATCTACACTCAAAGAAATTTACCAGTATATACAAAAGCAATTCGGCGAATTCTACAGGAGATTCAAATTCATTTATTGTGCATTCCAAGTTTACAATTATTACACTAATAATATAAAACTTACAGACTAGTCCACATACAATTATAGTAAAAAAATTAAAATTAAACATCCACATCTCCATGCACACCTACACAAGTTTATAAAATTGATATAAAAATTATATTAATTGAGTGAATTTAATTACAGTAAAATTTTTAAGTCAATTAAGTTACATTGGTACCGCATCCTGAGTAGAATGCATTCTCGATTAAGTACTTTTTAAATTTCTCTTTAAAATATATTATATTTGCAGGTACCTATTATCTTGGTAGGATTCCCCCTATATAAGCGACAGCAGGAATATTTGTTAATTTTACGAGACGATTTCTAGAAACAACTAGAATATGCTGTACTATTTTCAGAATCGTTACATTGATTTAACTGGAATATTCCAGTTATTTTAACGAACTTACCTTTACCGGAACTGTAATTTCGATTTAACAGGAATTTCCTGTTTAATAAACAAACTAGATAGTTGTATTCGAAGCTTCGAACTTCACTTTTTACAGGAATTTCCAGTAATTAATCGAAACTGTAGTATCGAATTAACAGTTGAATTAAAGATCTTTCCTTTCCTTTCCTCTTTACAGTTGTATCCGAAGCTTATAACCTGAGCCTCTACAGGAATTTCCTGTAGTTACCTAGTATTTAACTGGAATTTCTTGCATTTCCTATTTAATTTCCATGGAATTTTACTGGAATTTTCCGGTTAGTTCTACTGTGGAGCATTGTTGTAATTTAGGTTACTTCCTGTCGGTATTCAAGTCGAGTATAAAAAATATGAAATTCAGAATGTCCTAGTTAGTGCCTCTGTATGGTCTGGGTATATAACATTAGAGTCAGTCAGCAACTAAAAAGAAGACGATAAGATTTACAAATCATTACTAAATTAAAAAGTTACCTTCACTTACAAAGATGTTACAAAGATGATACAGTATTAAACATATTTCAATCTCGACCTATGTATAAAAAATACAATGGATAGATTCCATGAAGTAAGTGTTGCAACAATAAAAACTGGAAGTATTTTTAAAATTTACTTAGAGCATTGATAATATAGGGTTGTTTTAAATAATAGTGATTACTTACACACTAAAATTTTTACAATTGTAGCAATAGGAATTTTAGTGTACTGTCTTATTTTTACTTTATTAAATTCTATTTGTTTAGCCGTCCAAATTCATAAATGTATCAGAAATCAGTTTGATTAAAAAAGTGTGCTAATGGCCCCAACGCGTTATACACAAACCAACTTTTTCAATCAATAGTGATTTCAAAGCGTGGTGGACGAGGTACACAATAAATTTTCACCTATTTAAATTTAATATATATGAAAAATTCATTTCTAAAAATTTAGATTGCAAATTTTAATGTACTACAACAATAAACATTCAAAAATTTTAAAAATCAAGCAAACGGTTTAACAATAGAAAACAGATTGTATGATGTATTGGCATAAAATACTAGATCGCACATCCAGGTGGTTTTTCTACTAATAACACAGGAGTTATAGTGTAGTGCAATTTTTTCGATGTGGAATGGCGCATCAGAAGTTTAAAATTATATAATACGGGATATTTTTCAACTTCTTCCACTAATTTTATATTTATTAGTTGTTCATTCATTGTGAAAAAAAAATATTTTGAAACAAAATAAACAATACTTGACACTCTTGACACACAATACTTGCCTACAATTGATTACTAACGCGTTACTAATTGGTTAGTAACAAGTAGCGTCGTCTGCGGTGTCCCACTCAATTACAATGGTTGCGACTCATCGCGGAATGGTTAGTGATTTGCGTCAGAATCACGTTTCTTTTGAGTATAGTTCTTCCATTTTCAATTGCAGAAATATAAAAACAAGTTCCTTTGTCGGCATTGGCGGCTTGTCGGCACATCTACAAGCCGCCAAAGCCGATCAAAGCAACTTATCGACAAAATGGAAGAACTAGAGCTCCATGTGTACTTCGCCTTAGAGTTTTTCGCTTTAATAATAAACAAGATCGCCATGAATGAACTGCACAAGATGAATTTGCTTCGTCTTTCAATAATTTGTGGCAAAATATTGCCAAAGGCTCTCAATATTGTACTGTCCTTTTAAATTTAAAAGGTAGGAATTGTAAACAACAAGAAGATCCATTCACCATATATTAAAAAGCTGTTGAGGTCGTCGAAAGGCAGGTAGCACTAATAAGTGGCAATGTGTTACCAGTTATTAGCGAAACATACGTGTACACTATTTAAAAAAAACTACTTTTAGGATGTATTTCATCCAATGACTCGAAAAACATAGGTTTCTTTGCTTACCTTTCCCACTAAATTGTTACTTTACCCGAAAGGACACTAAGCTCTTGATCAACTCTTCATGTTCATCGATTCGTGAATATATTTGCAAAATTAATTTGTTTTGATTGGATTTGATAATGAAAGAGCGAAGATTAACTTAAATGACACACAGTTTGTTCATTCTCGGGAAGAAGTATAATTAATAATGATGGAAAAATCAAACAGTAAAAGCCCTTTCTCGACACTTAAAATGCTAAAATATTCACTTCTGATAAACCGGCTAGTGCCAATATTTGAACAGGTACTCATTCCCGTATAACAAGGAAAATTACTACCTTCATTAGATAATTTAGCATAGTTTACTATATTTGCGTTTAAGTATTCTCGGCTACTAAGTAATTTGTAGGTTATGTCATATTTAAACGATATTTAATATTAACTTTTAACCTCAAAGAGAATTTGTTAGTGTATAAAATTTAGTATGTTGACTGAATTAAGCTCGAGAATTTGTGTGTACTTCGATTATTAACAAATTCCTAACTCTTCGACAATGCCCTGTTTTTTATTAAGAGGCGCGTTCGGTGTATGCAGTAACCTTAATATGCTTTATTTCTGGTGGTTTTAATAATAAATTATTCTTATTAGTAAGTAAACCGGTAGCCAAAGCTATACAAACTGAATATTATTAACAGATGTCACATCTGCATATAGAAAGGCGGTAATAATTGATTCCATTATTTTTGACATTAAACATAATTTGGAGATTGGTCTATCATTTTCAACCAGGTATTTCTTGCCAGATTTAAAAATAGGAACAACGAGAGCTGTTTGTACATAATTTGTGAATTAAAAAATGGGGGTAGAAAAATAAATTTTTAGTGAATAAAGTACGTTTTGACAGATCTTACATAACGTAATTAGATACAATAGAGTAATTTTAAGTATATCAGCTGTTTCGAAAAAGTTCTTGAGTCAGAGACGAAGAAGACTAACGAATTTAGGTGTAACTAGATACTTTTAACAAAACAAAAGAAATTTTCTAGCAGAAACTTTGTTTTAACTTTATTTTTGTATTCGTAAAATGTACCTACTAGTTAGGATGTATTTCATAGATTTTTTTTTCAGTTAAGACATCATTAATTAAATTTAAGGAAAATCAATTTGAAGAAGAATTTCAATCCTCTACATTGATAGCCGTTCTGCCGATACTAAAAATAATTAGTAAAATGAGACTGCGATAAACCGTTCAATCGCTAAAATAGATTTCCTTCTTTGTCTTTCGGATCGAAAAAATAATGAAGATTCTCATTTCCTTCTTTAATTTCTTTGCAGCGGCGTAACAGGGATTTAAGCGAAGTTCCGAATTCAGATTGAATACTTTTGTGTACAGAAAACTTGCTGATTGTATGTATTGTACATAAAAAATAAACCAAATAAATATTTTCTCTCATTAATCAATTTACAAAAGTTTTTGTATCTTTGAATGGACTCAATCTGATTCTAATAGCCTATTCTTACAAAAATTCTTTCTAATAATGTATTTTTATTAAAAATAAATAAATAATAATCACTCAAAGTGGAGTATAATGATTTGAAAAAGGAACTCGAAGTCTTCTCCACACAAAAAGGTTATATTTAATTATATATTTAGTACAAACATGTTTCGATGCCAGCTGTGGTCATCATCAGTCTCAAACAAAAGTGCCTAAATATAAGGAAAACTATAAAGTAAAAGGATTATTTAAAAGAATAATACCCCAAAGTAGAAAAATCAATATATTCAACAACAAATAAGTTGAAGCGACACAAAATGGAGGTGACATTTAATGACACAAAGGATGTCAACAAACCTGACATCTATGCGGAAGTGGTGGAAGATCAAGTACACAAACAGGTAGAAAACCGTGAAATAACAAATTAAACTATATAAGTGCTACTCAAAGATATGGATGCATTTTGCACTGTTGGAACATTTTTGGGTTGTCATTGTATTGAGCCTTTCTCCATAGAAGATCTTTGGATATTTTTTAACAAGCATTTACTTGTAAAGAAATAATCCGAGATCTAATAAGTGTATAAGGACAGATATAATAAATATATTTTATCTAATATAATTTATATTCAGATATAATGTTTACGTCAATGCCGCCTTTAGAATACTCCCAATCCCCGCCCCAATGCGAGCCCTTATGGTAGCGCCAATGTTTCTTTGGTAATTTCCTCTAATACGTTGGAGAATCGGAAAGTTCCAGTAATGGTGATGGCTACGTGAGACGAATTTCTAAAGAAATGAGTTTCAACTCGAGAGGAATTAACGAAATCATTTTTATACCAACTTCCAATTGGTATACAAGGACGTGGAAGCTTTTTTTCTTCGGAAAAGGATTAGGAAAATCCTGGCGAACTTAAGAAAAGCCGTAATCTGTAAAAGATTACTCAACCGATTGAACTTTTTTTTAAGAAAAAGTTTTACGTTTACAGAAGTAAGTATACTGTAACTGTTTTCTATACAGTGGTGACTAAAAACTCGCCAGATTTATGTTTTTTATTATTTTTGTTATTAATATTTTAATATCTGAGCTGATATATGAAAGATATCATTACAAAGGGACTTGATTGAGGTAAAAACTAAGTTGCAAGAGGCTTCTTTTTTTCTTATTTACCTCGCAAAACAAGTGAGGATTTTTTTCAATTTAATTTAATACAATATGAAAACGTCTGGCTGTTGGTTGGCGACCCTGTTGACAGATGTTAGTGACTCCAATCGTAGTTGGCCACCCTGTTAACAGGTGTCAAGAGAGGGGGGGGGGCTTAGAAGTCTAGTAGAGTAGGGGGGGGGGGGGCTCTCAAGCAAGGCAATACCTACTACATGCTTTTTTGAAAATAATAAAACCATTCTATCTGAAGTTTTAGGACTTATTAGGTTTGACAGCAGTTAAATAAAGTTTCGGTAGACGAAATATATCAGTACTAGTAATAAAGTTTAATAGTTATTTATGGTACTAGTGTGTTATGTTGAAAATAAGTCACGCGAGAAATTTTATACCACGAGGCCGAGTGGTATAAATTCTCAAGTGACTTAGGAAACATAACACGCGAGTGATATACAATGTTTTATCCAACAAGTGGAAGAAATCGTTTTTTTATGAGATAATAATTAATAAGCTTTGTGATCAAATCAAAGCTACTTGCGTCTCAGTACCCTATAAATGTCATAATGACTTGACAGTGACTTTTTTACATTTTGGTCAAAGTAGGTTGTTTGTTTGGTTGCCACGGGCATGACACATTGTTAGCAAATGTTGAAATAAATTTTGACGCTTGTCAGTTTTCCTATCAGAAAAGGGAAGCTTTTTTGAAGAAAAAAAAGTATAGAAAATGGAGAAAACCGATGAAAATTACGTTCCTGAGGATATCCTTACGGAAGCGGAAGAAGCAGCGGTGCAGATTTTGCCAGAAAAGTCCCGAGATGCTTACAAGGAGTTCAAAATGTTTGGGTCTTGGATGAATTCAAGGAAGATAAAAAGTATCGATGCAAAAAAAATTAGCCCCATACAGAGTGAACATACAAAAACTTCAAATGGAATTATTTCAGTTGTTTTTAAAGATAGACATATTTTGGGTGTTGTTTAAAGAATATGGGGGAAAATAAAAAGTATAATCCATATTATTCCTTCAGTTACGATTTGCACATATTGAGGAGAAAAAATTGGAAGGAGGCTCAAGATTTTAAAATATTACTGATAATTATAACCTTTGTTTTAAATAAATAAATACTAGCAGTTGTTGTATAATTTTTGAATTATAAATTATGTTTCGAGTATACGAGAAGCTCTAAAGTTTCACCCTATATAAGGTGACCTTTATTGAAGCCTAATAAATTACCTGACATGAAAATTCATCTTTCCTAGAACAAAAGACGGCTAGACTGATGCTGAAACCGCACGCAGCACTTCACGAGATTTAATATTTTCGCTAAATTTTCATTATTACAGGAAGTTTCCAAGTCAAGTTTAATGGAGGGACGAGAAAAATCCTTCTCACAGGGTAATCAATAAAAATGAATAAATGTCATGAAATTTAGTAAGATGTTAAGGTAAGTTGTAAAACTCTTAGGGGAAAGAAAGTAGGTGGAAAATGGGAGCGGAAAACTAACCATGAGTTAAGGAAACTATACAATGAACTTATAATAAAAGCGATCGTATGAACACAAAGAATTAGATTGCTCGGACATGTATATAGAATGAACGAAAATCTTACAAAAGAAAATAAGCGGAAAGAAATGGCAAGTAGAACGAGATCTGGAAGGTGTGCGAATAAATAACTGGAAAAATAGAGCGAAGGATAGGAGAAAATGGAAAGGGGTCACATACCAATGAAACTCTTTTTGATGAGCCATTTCTTTAAATGGGATAAAGGAATAGGTGCAGATGGTATTTAAAAAAGTTTAAAACGAAAATGAGGGTATCAAGAGTCCTATAGCGACATACTGGTAAAATTTGACAGCATAGAATCTAGTACCAGATAACCAATTGAATCCTTAAGGAAGTAGTCTTCTGGACTTTTTGTAGGAAGTGCATTTTCCACCTACTTTCATGTATCCGCAATAGTATATAAGAATTCATTTACATTCCACTATCATGAGTTTTTTCTTCACCAAATGTTCAATAATAATGGTAATTGAGCCGGTTTTCCACACAAAATAATATCAAAATTAATTTAATGTTTTCATCAAGCTTGTTTACGTTTTTATTATTAGACAAAATTACATTTTAGTTTAACTAAACTTCGTGATTCTTAATTCTGTTTTATTTATGTCAAATATCAGAATATTTTTTTAAAGAATCAGCGTAAAGAACTCATTTTTAACAATTTTTATCGCTTTCATTTTGTTTAATGACTTATTGCAAAACTACCTCGTACATTTTATTATTGTTCTCATTTTCATAAAATAAAAGCGCCCCCTTTGGTTGTGATAACGATTTACTTCATTAAAATTTCTATATAGATATTTTTCTTAATCCCAATTACATTGCGTTAATACCTTTCAAACTCCTTCAATTTTCGTTTTATCTTTTCTCGAAACAAAGATAAAACAAATTAATTATTAGAATCTGAAGAGTGGTCCATAAAGCACTGAAAGTTGTAAGCGGTCTCTCAAGCCTTATCTTATTGTTCGTAAGAAAACTTTCGAAGCTCTTGAAAACTGCATCGATTTAGAACTTTGCAGGATTTGTATGTGTGTTCCCAATTACTTCGAGTTTTCGTAAATTCTAAATTAAAATCAAATTTTCAATAACTAACTTTTAATTTAGGGTTCATCTTTGACCGATGCTGGTACGTATATTTCTCAAGTAAACACAGTGGTTCGGCCTCATTTGACTTTTTTATTTTTTTTAATTATAATATCGTATTTTTATATAATTTGGCAACCTCGCATATAAAATATTATCGGTAGCAGGGGATGTCAAGCAGTTTTTTGTTTTTTAATCATTGTTAACTGATTTGTCATATTGTCAAGATGTTTAATAAAGTTATTAGTAAGTGTTAGAAAATGTTTTAATCATCAAAAAATATATAATACAAAGAAAGTACAGTCCACATTAATCCCGAAAGGGACACGAAAGTTAAAACAACACATAATGGTCCATCGAGCGAATTATTTACTTGCAATATAATTGCAACTCGTCAAAAAAAATATTGGATGAAAAGCCGACACTTGTGAAAGAAGCCGTTGTATGGAGATTCAAGGTTGATGACAATATACAATCAGATCGAGGGAGGTGCGGTGAGTGCATAACTGTTCCTTATTTTCATTTTTTACCAAGAGAATTATTGTAATTTGGAATTGCTTTGTTTGAGACGATAATTTGAGGTTTATTTTTGTTGGTATTAAAATTAAATTAGAAATATGACTGATTTGGCGACGCTAAGGCAGAAACGTGGTGCCTTGAAAGGCCAAATCACACGATTTAAAAATTTTTTAGATGGTATAAACACTATAAACAATGATAGTTTACAGCAGTTACGCGTTAGATTAGAAAAGTTGGAAGAAAGCGTGTTAGATAATTTTAATGAAGTACAATTGGGAATTGAGTTGCTAGAACCTGCAGAATTAGAACTTAATACCCGTGACGAATTTGAGACATTTTTATTTGAGAATATAGCCCAAGCAAAACAGAAATTCGCAGAGTATGACGCAACAGTTCAGGCGCAGATCACTCTAAATACAAATGGCTCAAGTAGAGGCCAAAGCATTGATTTGGAATTAAAAAAGTTTAATTTGCCCTTTTTTAGTGGGGAATATGATAAATGGTTTAAATTTAAAAATACATTCATTTCATTAGTTGACAATAATGCAAAATTTGATAATGTTCAAAAGTTCTATAGATTATTAGAATGTTTAAAAGGGGACGCAGAAAAGGCACTGTCCGAATTAGAGGTGTCTGATGGAAATTATAAAGTAGCTTGGGACATGTTAATAGAAAGGTTTGAGGATAAACCCGGTATTATCCAAAAGCATCTAAAAAGTCTTATAGATATGGATCCAGTAAATGACATAAGATCATTTTTGGATCAACTAAACAGCCATTGGAGAGCATTAAAATCACTTGGGGAGCCTATTGAGCATTGGGACAGAATTTTAATTTTATTAATGTCCCGAAAATTATTGGGACAAACGAAAATATTGTGGAATGAGGCGCGAATAGGTAAATTTAAGGGGGAACCCACTATGGATGATTTTAAGTTGTTTCTAACTGAGAGATGCAAAAGCATAGAGGCGTTAGAAGATAAAGATAAACAAAAGAGACCAGGTAACTCAATGACGCATTTTTCAAATCATAAAAAAGAATTAAAATCGTGTGTGGCTAGTTTCGATAACAAATGTAAATTTTGCAACGGTCAACATCTTATTTACTTTTGCGATAAGTTAAAAGATTTGGCTGTCGAAAAACGTTGGCAAGAAATAAAAATTTTAAAATTATGTATAAATTGTTTGAGACCTAATCATTTTGCTCGAGAGTGTCGATCCGAAGGATGCAAAAGGTGCGGTAAAAAGCACAATACGTTGTTACACTACGAAAATTCAAGAAATGCAAATCAAACAAATTTTTTATCAGTTGGAAATCAAGGGTCCTCACATTCGGAATTAGAACGATCAGCTGAAACTGCGGCGTTGCCGGTTCAGCTAGATGTAATAAATCACGAAGTATCCGCTCATTGTTGTACTCCCGAATCACAAATTTTATTAGCCACGGTTGTAGTTTATGTCACAGGAAAAAATGGTGAGCAGCATAAAGTAAGATGCCTGCTTGATAGCGGTTCGCAAGCTTGTTTTATAACAGAACGCTTAGTAAAAAAGTTAAATTTGCCAATTACTAAATTAAATTTGCCCATAGTGGGAGTTAATCAAGTTAGAAATACGATAACAATGCAAACTAAAGCTACGATTACATCAATTTTTGGTAACTACCAAACATTTGAAAAATTTTTAATGTTAGAAAGAATTACTGCAAGTATTCCTAATTATTCCTTTAATACGTCACGTTTAAATATTCCTAGAGATATTTTATTGGCTGACCAACACTTCAATTTGGCCAGTGAAGTTGATATTTTATTAAATGCTCGTATATTTTATGAAACCTTAATTGAGGGTAAAATAAATCTCGGAATAGGTTTGCCTATATTGCAAAATACTTTATTCGGTTGGGTAATAGCAGGTCCATTGACCATGACACAAGAAAATAAGCAAAATGAAGTTAAATGTAATTTATCGGTATTCCAAGAATTAAATGACATTGAGAAATTTTGGAAAATTGAGGAAAATGAGCCAAAAAAGGTACTATCAATCGAAGAATTGGAATGTGAAAATCATTTTTCCGAAACGGTTACCCGCGACGCAGTCGGGAAATTTGTGGTTACTTTACCGACGCGGGAAAATATTTCGGATTTAGGCAACTCGTTAGGAATTGCTGAGAGGCGACTAGTTTCAGTCGAGCGAAAATTCTCGAAAAATCCTTTATTCAAGGAAAAATATGTTAAATTTATGAGGGAATATTTGAACATGGGTCGTATGGAAAAAATATCGGACCAAGATATGAATTCACGAAGTATGGGTAATGAAAAAATTTATTATTTGCCACATCATGGGGTATCAAACGAGGCTAGCAGTACCACAAAATTAAGAGTGGTATTTGATGGCACTGCGAAACCGTTTGTCGGTCTAGCATTAAATGAAGTACTTAAAATAGGGCCGTGTATTCAAGACGACATTTTTTCAATTTTGTGTAGGTTTAGATGGCATAATGTAGTTATTATTTCTGATATCGAAAAAATGTATAGGATGATAAATGTTAATGAGAAACAACAAAATTTGCAGCGTATAATTTGGCGCGAAAGTCCCGATGACGAAGTTCAACATTTTAAATTAAAAACAGTTACTTATGGCACAGGGCCGGCTTCATTTTTGGCTACTCGTTGCCTTAAGCAAATTTCTGATGATATTGAGGATAAATTTCCTCAATTAAGCAAAACCATATCACGAGATTTTTATGTAGATGATTTGATTACTGGATGTGAAACAGATAAAGATGCAATCGTTATAGCACAGGAAATTACGCGTGTTTTTAAGCAATACGGATTTAATTTGAGAAAATGGAATTCGAATAAAATATCAGTTTTAAATCAGTTGTCTGACCGGAAATCAGATAATTTGGGGCATTTTTTAACAGATAATGATAATTCTAAAACTTTAGGAATATTTTGGAACGCAAAACGGGATGAACTTGAATATGTCATTGATACCAAAGTAAGGGATTATTCTCCAGTGACAAAACGCGTGATTCTAGCTTCTATTGCTAGGATCTTCGATCCACTTGGTTTAATCGGTCCGATAATTACCCGAGCAAAAATACTAATGCAGAGACTGTGGCAATTAAAGATTGGATGGGATGAGAAAGTCCCTTCTGAAATATTCACAATTTGGGTGGAATTTAAAAATCAATTACAATATTTACAAAACATAAAAATTACAAGACACGTATCAGTGGATGCTAATAAGAGCATTGAATTTCATGGTTTTTGTGATGCTTCGGAAACGGCTAGCGGAGCATGTATTTATGTACGAACGATAGATTCGCATGGTACAGTTAATGTTAAATTATTGTGTGCTAAATCACGTATAGCGCCTTTGAAAACTATTTCATTACCGCGATTGGAGTTAGTAGGGGCTCTTTTATTGGCGCATTTAATGAATAGGGTCCAACAGGCATTTGATAATGTTATACCAACCTTTTATTGGTGTGACTCTAAAATTGTACTATGTTGGTTAGCTGAAGAGCCACATATTTGGAAAACTTTTGTAGCCAATCGTGTTAGCGAAATACAAGGTATGAGTGACGTCCGTAATTGGAAACATGTGGAATCTAAAGAAAACCCTGCAGATGTAATATCTAGAGGTGTTAATCCGCGAGAATTGTTAGATTCAGACCTGTGGTGGAAGGGACCACAATTTTTAAGTGAAACCATAATTGGAAATGTAAATATAATAAATTCTAATATCACTGACATTCCTGAGAGAAAAAAGGTTAAACCTATGACGTTGATTAATCAACTTGAACCATTTTCACTTATAGATAGATTTTCTAGCTTAACTAGGCTACAACGCGTTACGGCATGGATTCTAAGGTTTGTTAAAAATTGCAAATCAAATGCGACATCTAAATTGAGCGGCGAATTATCAATGTTAGAATTAAATGAGGCTTTAAACAAATTAATTAAAATAGCACAAACTGAATCATTTGAAAAGGAAATAAGTTCTTTAGTAAAAAATAAATCTGTTTTCAATAAAAGTAAAATTAAATCATTGGATCCGTTTATCGGTAAGGACAGTTTATTAAGGGTAGGTGGTAGGCTACGAAAAGCGCCTCTGCACTTTGATCGAAAATTTCAAATTATCTTACCGTATAAACATAATCTGAGTAAATTAATTATTCAAAATGAGCATCATTTACAATTGCATGCAGGTCAACAGGCTACGTTAAATTCTGTAAGACAATATTATTGGCCAATTAATGGCAGGAGGGCAGTACGAAGTGTTATTTCGAAATGTATGACATGTTTTAAATGTAAACCTGTCTCATCTTATCAAAAAATGGGTGATCTGCCCCTTGATCGCGTTAATCAGCCCATCAGGCCATTTCATGTTTGTGGAACTGATTTTGCAGGTCCGTTTCTTATAAAGGATGGGAAATTAAGGAATCGCGCTATAATTAAAGCATATATGTGTATTTTTGTCTGTTTTGCCACTAAGGCGGTTCATATTGAAGTGGTTAGCGATTTATCCACTGAATCTTTTTTTAATGCCTTTAAGAGGTTTATTTCGCGTCGAGGTATATGTAAGCGGGTGTATTCTGATAACGGTACTAATTATGTGGGCGCTAGCAATCAAATTAAAGAGTTATTTGAATTAGTATCTAATATTTCGGACAATGAAAAATTTTCAAGGTTTTGTAATGATAATAAAATTGAATGGTTGTTTATACCTGCTAAATCGCCTCATCAAGGAGGACTGTGGGAAAGTGCTGTTAAATCAGCGAAATTTCATGCTAATCGTATTATCGGAAATTATCATTTGACATTTGAGGAACTTTCAACTATATTTTCTCAAATAGAAGCAGTTCTTAATTCTCGTCCTCTTACCGAACTCTCCCATGATCCTTCAGATTTAACCCCATTAACACCTGGTCACTTCCTTATTGGAGCCCCACTCACCGCTCTACCAGAGATGAATATCCAGGAAGTTCCTGACAACCGTTTGCCCAAGTATAGGCTTATCCAGAAAATGTACCAACATTTCTGGTCCCGTTGGTCCCACGAGTACCTTTCTACACTTCAAAGGAGAAACAAATGGTTCAAATCCTCCAGCAATCTAAGTGTTGGTCACTTAGTTTTATTGAAGGAAGACAACATTGCCCCCCTACATTGGAGATTAGGGCGCATTATTGAGACTCACCCTGGCACGGATGGTATTGTTCGCGTAGTGAGTGTCAAAACTTGTTCGGGTGTAGTTAAAAGGTCTATTCAAAAAGTGTGCGCTTTACCAGTGAATTCTGACCTTTAAACTTTATATACAATTTTTTCTGTTTGATAATTATTTATGTTTTACTTTATGTTTTATGTTGAAAGGCAATCCTTTCAAGGCTGGCGGCTATGGTTCGGCCTCATTTGACTTTTTTATTTTTTTTAATTATAATATCGTATTTTTATATAATTTGGCAACCTCGCATATAAAATATTATCGGTAGCAGGGGATGTCAAGCAGTTTTTTGTTTTTTAATCATTGTTAACTGATTTGTCATATTGTCAAGATGTTTAATAAAGTTATTAGTAAGTGTTAGAAAATGTTTTAATCATCAAAAAATATATAATACAAAGAAAGTACAGTCCACATTAATCCCGAAAGGGACACGAAAGTTAAAACAACACACACAGTTCACTCGTAAACTTTTATCATCAAACTTTTTGAAATCACACCAAGTCCTTAGAAAAAAAAAGTTAGCTCTACTGTCTTCCTTGATGTAGCGCAAGCTTTGGATAGAGTTTGGCATGAAGGAACTCAAACACAAAATGAATCGATTATTGCCAAAACAGTATTCAGAATTATTAGCATCATATATATCAGAAAGATACTTTAGGATTAAACAGGAAGAAGCATACTCTAAAATTAAAGAAATTAAGGCAGGAGTACCACAAGGAAGTGTATTAGGGCCAGTCCTATACCTATTATACGCTAGTGATATTCGTGAATTAGATCAAAATACAATTGCTACCTTTGCAGATCACACTGCTATCATTGCAGTAGGCAAAACCCACGAAGAGGCTGCAAGGAAACTACAAACATCATTAGATAGAATTCATAATTGGACCAATCGTTGGAGAATCAAATTAAATGAAAATAAATCGGTACATGTTAATTATACTAACAAAAACAATGAGTATATACCAGTCAGAATAAATAATACCCAGATCCCTTATGCTAATTCAGCAAAGTATCTAGGTATTATAGTAGAACCCATCGCTTTATGAGAAAGAAAAAACGCTATAAAAACAGCAAAGGATACCGCCAATAGAAGAATACTGATTGATCTGGACATTTTTGAGTATTTTAATGTCAAAAACACCGTACACTGTCCATATACATAAAAATAAAATGATATTTTGTCTATTAGGACCACTGTGCAAAGATTCACTAACCAAGTTACTGGAGATCGTTAGGGGTAATTTGCGTAAAATTTCTATATTGATTAACTTTCTTTAATATATATAATTTAATATATATAATATAACGCATATTAGATTTGAATAGAGGTTGACCACTCCACCTGGCCTATAGCTTCATTTTCTGATATCTTGTGAGATTCAGAAACGTTGCTAATTAAAATTTTGTCTCAAATTTTAATTCTAAAATTAAAAACACGGTGAATAAAGTCATAAATATTATAAATTAATTAAGCTTACCTACCCTATCTCAACCCTCACCATCGGAATCACTGTCATCAACATTGATAATAAATTTGGTCGGACTCGTTATATAAGAATTTTCTTCTTTGATGACATGTTTGATTTTTTCTGCCAATCATCAGCTGAAATTTTGTTAATTTCTTCTTTTACCAAATTTGCTATCAACCCATCAAATTTGGGAAACACGTTATGACGCCTTATTCTTTTTTTAAGTTGTCCCCAAATTAATTCTATGGGGTTAAATACACAAAAATAGGGCGGAAGGCGCAATACCTCGTGGCCCCTTTTTGATGCCAGGAATCTTTGGGACAACAACCTGATACCACATAATCCATTGGAATATCATTTAGTGATTGTTCCGATTCTTTAGATCCACTTAAAGAAACTGTATTTTCCCAAGGACGAAACATATTGAAATTGACACCGAATAAATAAATAAGAAGTACACTATAACAATGTTTCAAAATAAAAAAAAAGTATGTATATACACGAAAGCCAAGAATAATATTAATTGAAATAAACTAACGCCACGAATCACCTACCACCTACTATTCACTAAATCAAAAATCAAGTGCGAACACAAGCACAGTGTATCACTGTATGAATATCTTCCTAGCCCTCACTACTGAAGACAATATTTGTCTAACTTCCTACTTCCTACTTTAATTGCAGAACAAAATGATCCCGCTTTATACAAGTCGCTAATACCGACAAAGCCACTTGTCGGCACATCTACCTGCCGCTAATACCGACAAAGCCACTTGTCGGCACATCTACAAGCCGCCAAAGTAACCTGCCTGCACATCTGAGAATTTTGTTTCTGCAATTGAAAATGTAAAAACTATAACCACACTTCCATTGTCGCCTCTTATGAGTGTAACCTCACAGTTTAGTTAAATTAATTTAAGACAAAATTTTAATTAGTAATTCAAATCTAATATGCGTTATAGAAATTAAAATTTAAATTCATTCATATCGACAGTGTACGGTGTTTTCGACTTTAAAATGCTCAAAAATGTCCAGATTCATGAGTATTTGTTCTATTGGCGGTAATCCTTTGCTGTTTTTTCATTCTCATAAAGGATTGAGTTCGACTATACAAATTCTGAAACCGGTATGGGACATATGGTATTCAGCTTTGGGGCCGTGCCAGTCAGAGTAATTTACTCATAATACAGAGATTCCAGAACAAAGCATTAAGGAGCATAGTCAATGCTCCCTGGTACTGCAGAAATAGTGACCTCCGGGACTTGAAGAGGGACACTGTTAACTCACGAACATCGACTCCACCAACACGTGAATGTCGAGGTCAGGTCAGGTCATCTAGTGATCTAGTGATCTAGTAAGAAGACTCAAGAGGAAGAAGCCCTTTGAGTTAGTATAAGTGAAAGTGACAGAAAAAAGCAGAGCATAGTGCGCAGTAGTCAAAACACGTTAAGTAAGGTGTAAAAAAAAATTTCAGAACTTAAGGTACACTAGTGAGTAGAGTTTAGTTATCCAATCTTCACGTATTAATTTAAGTTGGACAAAAATTACTCATTGATCGTTATGTGATCAGATTGTAATATTAACATATGCCCAGTAAGGGGTATTTTAATATAAAAAAAACTTTTTGAAATCTATACGTATCATTCCTAATGTTCCTTAAATCGTAATGGTTTTTTCTGAAGTCAAAATGTTCGAAAATCACTCTAAGTGTTTTTTTCCAATTAAGTTTTCTTCTATAACTAATAGGTTATGTTTTTTTTTATTTTACCACATTTCTTCTTCTTTCTGGTTTCACAAATATGGACATTACTTTCAGCATCCAAGTAACCACGCTGTATTTGTGTCAACAATAATTACTTGAATATATAAACTAATTTTGAATTGTATTTATTGAGAAATTTCTATAAACCAGTGAAGCAAATAAAAGATTCATAAACCACGATCATTAACAATCTTTATATAAGTAGTGGAAGAATAAAGACATAAATAAAACTTTGCTGTTTTATGGCGCGTAATTTATAACTGAAACCTTTCAGAATAAACCGTCGTCAGAAGTTCGCAACTTCCGGTTTTCACGTAATAAACAGTGACTTCCAACCACTAACCGCTAGCGCCTTCTACATCACCGCCATGTATTATGCCATTTCCTTTTCCGAGTTGTTAAATAAGAAAGACTGCGAATCTTAGCACGCTCCGTATAATCCATATCACACATATCATTTCATCTAAAGATATGCCAAGACATAAGAATTTAGGGGGGTATTTATAATGAAAGAATACAAGGTTCTGTTCTAGGATCCCTACTTTTTGTAGCATATTCCAGCGAGATTCAATACTGTCTCTATAACTCAGTGTCTTCAGCAATCATCTAAGTATGCAGAATGATTTAAAAAAAATGGCGCTCGAATTGGTCGCTCCCGCTGAACAAAAGTGTGTTGTGTCGGAAAAAACAATCCTATCTATGGACAGACACTAAAGACAGTCCCATTGCATACTGATCTAATTCCAAACACTTTCTCCAAAGCTTTTTTCGACACATACTGCAGACTTTACAAGTGCTTTGTTCGACATATCCTCGAATATGCTGGTCCTTCGTGGTATCCAGATTTAGCTCGCCCTAGAAAAAGTGAACAGACGTGCAACTATGCTCAAGATCAATATCTTTTTAGCTTAGTATTAGTTTATCTTCTCTCCATAGGCATCTCAAATGTCATAAATGTTCTAAAAGTATTATGGGTATAATAGGACTCTGTCCTTATCAAACTGTTATGGTTAAATAAAAAAGTTGAACAAAAGTTTACTTGAATGGATAGTCAACGTTGAACATTGTCCAAGCAAAATATTGTTCTACTATTCTACCGATAGTCTCACTCGAGTGGGACAACAGATTATCCAATATTATGAATATGGATTAATCGGAATTGCTCCGAATTGCCAACGTTATTTTATGGCATGACATTTATAATTTGCGATTTTAATGGAATGGAAGTACTTTGGACATGAAATACAACAACCTGAAAGCTAGCACACCAGGTCGTGAAAATTAGGCATTTCCAGATGATTCTTCCACTCTGTGTAATATAGTAAATAATAAGGTTCTAAAACTATTTTGATTAATTTCTCAATTCTGAAATTATATCTCTGTAAAATGCATATCTGAATATTTTATAGGCATTGCGGTGAAATCAGCAAACTATTTATTTTTCCAATGAGAGATTGGGGAAAACAAACAAAGTGTATTTATTTATTTGGTTACGTTTAACATTACACTACAGAATTGCAATTCCAAATGGTCCTTTAAACAGAAATGTACTCAATATAATTGAATAAATAAAGTTCAAGTAAAATATACAGTTAAAACAATCATTTCCTTTTTTAGACATGGGCCAATCAGTTTTGAAATAAACAAAATTCTGATAAAAACCGTTTTTTCGTTTTTAATTTTTATCTCCTGCAAAAATAGTTTTATTTTATACGAATTTAAATAAGAAAAAAAGGCTAATTTTTCCATATGAACAATACATTTTTTTCATGCCATCTTAAAGTCAGTTTCAACGAAGAAGACGAGTACTTACTGATAAAGTTAAAAAATTGAAAATTTGTAAACCAACTTGTAAACAAATTAGGCTCGATTTATGAAAATCAGAGAGTAAATTACGTTCACAGGATGAATTGTCTTGGAAATTTGAGGAAGGATGGAAATTACTAAACAATATTCTGATTAATATAGGCAGTAATATACCGATTTTTTCATTTAAATAATTTTTGTGGTCGATTTACTCAAAACTGGAATGTCATGGGGCTTATCCGACTTCAGATTCGTGTTAACTGTCTCAAAATATAAAAATAAATCATATTTTTGAAAAGAAAAAACCAATTCGTTTGAAATTTTTTACAGAGATGTTTGATACATTTTTAAAATTATTGATTGATTGACTAAAACTGGCGAACTCCGTCAAAAATACCTTAAACTTTGAAATGTATATTATTAGTTATTTATGGTACTGGCGTGTTGTTGAAAATAAGTTACGCGAGAAAATTTATATAAATTTTCAAGTGACTTAGGAAACATAACACTTGGCATAAAATGTTTTATCCAACAAGTGGAAGAAATCGTTTTTTATGAGATAATAATTAATAAGCTTTGTGATCAAATCAAAGCTACTTGCGTCTCAGTACCCTATAAATGCCAGAATGACTTGACAGTGACTTTTTTACATTTTGGTCAAAGTAGGTTGTTTGTTTGGTTGCCACGGGCATGATACATTGTTAGCAAATGTTTAAATAAATTTTGACACTTGCCAGTTTTCCTCTCAGAAAAGGGAAGCTATTGAAGAAAAAAGTATAGAAAATGGAGGAAACCGATGAAAATTACGTTCCTGAGGATATCCTTACGGGAGCGGAAGAAGCAGCGATGCAGATTTTGCCAGAAAAGTCCCGAGATACTTACGACAAGGAGTTCAAAATGTTTGAGTCTTAGATGAATATAAAAATATAAAAGGTATCGATAAAAATGTTCTATTGGCTTATTTTTTACATTTGCAGAAAAAATTAGCCCCATCGTCGCTATGCACCAAATACTCGATGCTTCGCTCGACTATTCACCTTTATAAAAAAGTCGACATTACAAAATATGGCAAACTAACGAGCTTTTTGAAAAGCAAATCACAGGGATACAAACCAAAGGAGTCCAAGACATTAGAACGACCTGGAATAGAGAAGTTTTTGAACGAAACTCCCGACAACGAGTACCTGCTGATGAAAGTGGCTTTGATAATGGGGATTAGCGGTGCTTGTAGATGCGATGAATTGGTCAATTTGAAAATAGAAAACATTCAAGACAAAGGGAAACATTTTTACGTAGTTTTGCCAAACACTAAAACCAAGAAATCAAGAAGTTTCACTATACTTGAAGAAGGATTTCCAGTCAACCCGATCAATTTGTGTAAAAAATACATGTCTTTGAGACCAAAAAATACTAGTTCTAGCCGCTTTTTTGTTTTTTACAAAAATGGGAGGTGTAACAGCCAGTGTGTGGGAATAAATACGTTGTCGAAGATACCTTCAAGAATTGCAATGTTTTTGAAATTGGAGGAACCAGCGCTCTACACCAGTCACTGCCTGAGAAGGTCTTCGGCGACTCTTTTGGCCAATGCAGGGGCTAACATGACTACTTTGAAGCGTCACGGAGGATGTAAGTCCTCGACCGTAGCAGAAGGATACCTAGAAGATATGGATAATTAATTTTGGGTTTGTTGGGTTATATTTGAACCAATGTATTTATTCATGTCTGAATGTATTTTCTGGTCAATTTATGTTGTGCGTCTATTAATATTGACATTATTAATATATTTTAAATACTTTACAATTTAACAAATATAGTTAAATTCACTTTAATTATTAAAAATTACAACAATTGGATATTTACGTAAATATGAGGATCATTTTTCGTCAAAGCCACTCTGTTCTTTACATTCCTTCACTTTGATTTACTGGATTCTAAGTCCTAAATGCGGGAACTACAGTGATTTTTAAAAATCGATAACTCGCACTAGTTATAGTTTTTTACTAGTAGTGTTTGCTGATGTAAAAATGGCTCGGTCTTTATCGAGGCCATTTAGAATTCCAAAGGCTTGCTTTTTATCTGAATTTTTGCAATTTAAATGTCTCATACTTTCGTTTAATAAGACTTTTCGCCAACTAACACATCGCGGTTTGCTCGAATATAATGGAAAGTTCCAGAAACACGAAACACATTTCACTACTTTAGAAAAGTTTGGGGAATACTGCTATAATAGATAGAAAGTGTTGAAAATATAAAGGGATAAACATCTAAAATTGGAAAGTTGTATCAAGAGAAACCAATTAAACAATATTAACAAAAAACTTTATAACACAGCGTGGACAGAAAGAATGCAGTTGTGAGTGATGCTCTATTATTTACATCACAGAAATCAATAATATGAAAGAAATAAATAAAAAAATGTGGAGGTTAAACTTCCAACCAAACAGTTGGGCAGTAAACCACAGTGACTACTGTGTGAATAATTTGTAATAAAAGTAATAGTCAATATTTTTGCCAAATAATTTTAACACTACACCAAAAGTAAATAATTTATGTCCATGAGAATATAGTAGGTACAAGTTTTGGTGTGATTATTGTACTGATATTCAAGTTATTTAAAATTACATAATTTATACCCCCCAAAGAGAAGTGCCATTAAATGGTACACAGATGGTTCTAGAACAACAGAAGGAACAGGAATAGGAGTATATGGGCCTGGAACCAAATATTCTGAAAGTTTAGGCAAATCTCCGAGCATTTTCCAAGCTGAAATATACGCCATCGGAAAATGTGTCCAGTTCAACATAGAAAGAAATTTTCGCAGACAAGAGATCATCATCATGTCAGACAGCCAAGCAGCCATTAATGCTTTGAACTCCCACGAAATCAACTCCCAGATGGTTTGGGAGTGCCTAGAGAATCTAAACGAACTGGGCAAGAATAACACTGTTACCCTCCTATGGGTACCGGGGCACACTGGAGTGGAGGGTAATGAAATAGCAGACATACTCGCGAAAAAAGGGGCTGAAACACCATTTCTGGGACCTGAAACATTCTGCGGAATAAGCACCAGTACAATACTTGATGAACTTGGAAAAGAAGTAAATAACAAAAGATGCCAATACTGGATAGGACTACAAGGAATGAGGCAGGCCAAGACACTACTGGGAAACTACAACCAGAAGAGATCTGACGACTGCGTCAGTAAAAGTAAAAATAAGCTCAGAATACTAACGGGTATCCTAACAGGGCATTGCCGGCTGAGAGGCCACGTAAAGAAACTCGGATTAGTAGACAAAGAAGAATGCAGATTCTGCGAGGAAGAGGAGGAAACCTCTATCCACATTCTCTCAGAATGCTTTACCCTGCAAAATCCAAGGGTACGATACCTCGGAGAATATCAAATAGAAGAGGAAGATCTACCTAACCTGAAGCCTACCGATATCCTGAACTTTTTGAAAGCAATAGGACTGGAGGAACTGCTCTAATCGTTGAGACATCCTCAACGATTGGGCAGCAGTAGGGGGCACAATAGATCTTATAGGTCGCAGTGTATCGACACCCCCATCACAGATAGATAGATAGATAGATACCCCCCAAAACAGTTATTCCTTCGAATTTGGTATCTTTCCTAACTGCCTAAAAACAGCTATAATAATTCCACTTCAAATGGGTCGCGACAAAATCAAAACCTGTAACTATAGACCTTTAGATTTATTACCTACCTTAACGAATATAGTAGAAAGGCTAATGAAGAACCGCCTATGCCCTTTCTTTCCAAACAAAACATCCTAACACCTCATCAGTATGGCTGCCTACCTAAAAAATGCACTAGTGACGCAATGTTTTCCGTTCTTAATGAAATGTATACATCAGTTAATGATAAACTCAACCTCAAGGTTCAGTATTAGGTCCAATTTTATTTTTATTGATTTTTTTATGACACAAGTGTAACCTGGAGTAGAGCTAATCCCTTCTACTACAACATTTTAATACTTCATCACTATTTCTAATGTATCCAATTATTCGTTTATCCTTCTATCCCATTTTTATATAACAGTCTACTATCAATTTTCGATGATTCCATTCCATTGTCTCTAGTTTTAACGTCTGTCCCACCGATTACAATATTTCACGTCAATTGCTTTCCATTCCTTTCTGCTGGCCATCCGTTTCGCCCAATTAACTCTGTCGAAAGTCCCGATGAGAGGTTACGAGGTTCTGAACGAGGTCCTGAGTTCAGAACAAGGACTCGTGTCCTGTGTGTCCGGATAAAATTCCAGTCCATGGAACGGAAATGATAGCGTGTCTCCGTACCTGATAAGAGTGCTTTTTTTTTAAAGAAAACTGTGGCTGGTTTCTTAGTGATATACTCTAGTTTATGTACTTTATGTGTGCACGATATGTTCTCTTTTAAGAAAGAAAATATAATAAAATGTATTTTTTATTTAAAAGATGTATCCCGATAGGAATCAGTGTTTATAATGTGAATTTTCCGAAGTTAAATGTCAATTAAAATTACAAAAACAATCACTAAATTGGTCCTGGTTGATTTGAGGAAGGACAGCTTCCAGCAGGGTCAATTTTACATCCTAAGTAAGCTGACCGAGAAACGTGATTAACTTAGCATAAGGCCTTACACGTCGTCTTTAAAGATGCACTATTGAACAGATATTTTAAATTGACTTTATCAGGTTAAATCTTGACTACCTGTGAAGTCTTTGAGCTGCATCCAATTAATTTCATTTCAATTTTCTTAAAGATATTTATGGAGCAAACATGCAACTTCAAAAATATCAAAAACCAGGTGTTACTTCAAATTCTTCAGTTAAAGGAGTAATTGAATAAACCAAAATGGGGTTACTGATCCACATTAGAATTCCAAGTTTTCCGGACTGTGGCGGTATATTCAAGTTTAATGAAAATGACGCGGGATAAAAATTCAACGAGAACAAAATTTGCATGTGATATACATTTTACGACTTAGTCCACCAAGAAAGACCACTTTAATTTTCATTTCGAAATAAAGTACCTACTTTGTATATCCTTGAATGTGTTTATTAGCTATGCATTTTTATTGATCTTTTATTTTCTTTTTTAGAACAGATTTTAAGACATAAAAAACTATTCGATTTATTCAAAAATGTCATTGATAATGTACCCTTTATTACATCTCATTTTAACTGCTTCTATAGTATGTCCATCTTAAAGAAAAGGAGTGTAAACACAGCGAAAACATCTACACAGCGCGTGATTACAGTCAAAGCTTCAAGCGGACTGAATTTGTAACAGCTGTGTATTAAGGATTCACTTTGGGATGTAACCCAAAGACTTACTCACTTATGAAGCAGTAGTCTGGGGCAGCAGAACTAAACTGGCCAGTACAAAGGCATATCTAACGAAAATCCAAAGACTAGCCTGCGTATGCATAACAGGTGCTATGAGAACATGCCCAACGGCCGCCATGGAGGTAATCCCAAGCCTTATAGTGGTTGAGAGTATAGCAGTAAGGACAACTTACAGAATGACCAGAGAAGGATCGACCAAACGCAAGTTTCGACTCCTTCCTGGAAATCACCAAACCTGGGACATGCCTCAAAATTAGGTAACAAAGAAGTTTAGCTTTGTTAAAGAACTCAACACAAAGCTAAGTAACAAAAGCGAATGGGACAAAAAAAAGTGCCATTAAATGGTACACAGATGGTTCCAGAACAAGAGAAGAGACAGGAATAGGAGTATATGGGCCTCGAACCAAATATTCCGAAAGATTAAACAAATATCCGTGTCCAGGTCAATATAGAAAGAAATTTTCGTAGACAAGAGATCATCATCATGTCAGACAGCCAAGCAGCTATTAATGCTTTGAACTCCCACGTAATCAACTCCAAGATGGTTTGGGAGTGCCTAGAGAATCTAAACAAACTAGGCAAAAACAACACTGTTACCCTCCTACGGGTTCCCGGGCACACTGGAGTGGGGGATAATGAAATAGCAGACGTACTCGCAAAAAAGGGGATGAAACCATTTCTTGGACCTGAACCCTTCTGCGGAATAAGCGCCAGTACAATAGTTGATGAACTTGGAAAAGAAGTAAATAACAAAAGATCCTGAATACTGGATAGGACTACAAAGAATAAGGCAGACCAAGACACTACTTGGAAACTATAACCAGAAGAGATCAGACGACTGCATCAGCAAAAGTAAAAACAAGCTCAGAATGCTAACGGGTATCCTAACAGGGCACTGTCGGTTGAGAGGGCACCTATAGAAAGGAAGAAGAATGCAGATTTTGCGAGGAATGCATAACCCTGCAAAATCCAAGGGTAAGATACCTCGGAGAATATCAAATAACCTAAAGCCTAACCTGAAGCCTAGCGACATCCTGAACTTTTTGAAAGCAATAGGACTGGAGGGACTGCTCTAATCGTTGAGACATCCTTAACGAATGGGCAGCAGAAGGGGGCACAATAGATCTTATAGGTCGCAGTGTATCGACACCCCCATCAACTGATAGATAGTTAGAAGGATTCACTTTTACAGAAGAAAATTTTTAATATAAACAACTTAAAATTACTAGTTATAATTTTTTAGTGTTTCTTTACGCCCTTTTGTGACGTAACGGAAGTAGAAATTTTGAAAATTTGTAACGATATTAAAAATGTCAATGAAAATATGATGAATACTATTAAATAAACACTGTGAATTGTAAAAATTTACGTTAAGACGGTGTATCTGAAATTTTTATAAATACGAAACGTTAAAATGATTTTTGAGTACTAAAAATATTTTAATTTTAATATCGTCAACATTTTAGCGGCCACACATTTTGTCCTGAAAGATATCCTTCCGTCCGCCATTCGAATCCACTCTATAGAAGACAAAATGTCAGTAATAAAACTGTAATGATTTAGTGGTGCACTTTATTACACTGTCCAAATAGCTCATAACCTGATAGCAATAAAATTTTCATTAAAGAAAGATTTTTAATTCAAACTTTTACTAGTAGAGCGTTTGCGAGCGTTCTCTATTATTTTTCTTTCTGAAATAACTTTTTAAAATTTACGAAGCAGCATAACTGAGTGTAAAATGTTTTGGACTCTTAAATATTTGTAAAAATCTCTACTGTTTTATCACTTTGTTCAATCAAACAATATGTGTATTTGGATGACCACGTACGAATAATTGAATTTTGGTTGAACGAGCATTCCAACATTTCGAACATCGAGAATTGACCCCATTTCAACATCAGAGTTTAAACAACTTTGGGCATTACTTCGATAGTATTTTATTTATTTGCTCGCAGTTTTTGTTATTTTGATCAGAAGACATGAACAATGGGTAACTGGAAAACAAGAGAATGAAATCTGGGAATTTATGATTCGAAACTTTTAGTAAAAATTCTGAAAATAAATTTTAATGATTAGTTGAGATAATTTCATTTCAAATAATCAACAGAGAATCCGAAAACACTAGAAATATAAAATTTGAGTAATACTTTCATTTCGTCTTGTAGGTATTATACGATTCAAGATATTTGAGACGACCTTGAATAGTTCTTATCATGGTTGTTAGAGATTTGCATAAATTATTATGAGATACTTTCCAAAATCACAGTACTTTTTACTTTCCTATGTAAATATTTAGGAGAAACTAAAATTTGCCTTCACGCTTTTTCTAGACTCTTAGAAATAGCTCTTTTATCAAAGTGGTCAGATATAAAAACGATAAAAAGGCCCAAAATGTGAGAACAAACCAATTCAGACCTCTCAGGTAAATATTCATTATTGTTGTCATTAATGCGATAAAAATGTAATTTATCTTCGAAATAAATGAGTAATGAAAAAACAACACGTTTATGTTGACTGAGATTGATATTTTCAGTCTTTCCAAATCCAGAGAAATATCTTTTTATTACATTTTTATCCGAATAGAAGGAAGACATTCTATTTCAGGAAACATTTAGGACGCCCACAAGTGATTACATAAGCGCACGTTGAAAAATATTGTGGGAAGAAGGAAAATTAAAAATAAATTTTTCAATAAGCTACATAGGAAACTCAGATAATGAATTTTCCATGCCTTCTTAGACAAAGTGGATTCTAGAATGTCTAACTTGTTTAATTTTTCATGTGTTTTCAGGTAAATAAGTCACTCATTTGCTACTCTAGCTGCATTTTCAGTTATCAACGAATTTTTTTATTAACAATCTCTTTAATTGGACCTACATATTTGTAACTTCATACTTTTCTATATTTTCGAGATCTAGAATTTATTTACTCTAGAAATTGCTTTTGTATATATTGAATTCTCTAGCCATATCATCTCCAATCATTATTTTGATCGATTATATTTATTTTAATTACCAATATACTAATTTTAATATTTTTCTACGCTTCTTTTCGTGGTTCAAAACGCATCTTTGTTTAGTTGTCTCCTTGTTGGTCCTTACAGCTAATATTAATATTTTTCTATACTTCTTTTGCTACTTCAAAATGCATTTTTTGTTTAGTTATCTCGCTGTTGGTCCTTACAGCTAATTTTAATAGTTTTCTAACCTTCTGTTAAAGCTTCAAAACGCATTTTTGTTTAGTTGTCTCGTAGTTGATCCTTACAGCTAATTTTAATATTTTTCTACGCTTCATTTAAAGCTTCAAAACGAATTTTTTTAGTTGTCTCGTTGTTGGCCCTTACAGCTAATTTTAATATTTTTCTACGCTTCTTTTGCTGCTTCAAAACGCATCTTTGTGTAGTTGTCTCGTTGTTGGTCCTTACAGATAATTTTAATATTTTTCTACGCTTCTTGTCAAGCTTCAAAACGCATCTTCCTTCCTTTAGTTGTCTCGTTGTTGGTCCTTACAGCTAATTTTAATATTTTTCTACGCTTCATTTAAAGCTTCAAAACGCATTTTTGTTTAGTTGTCTCGTTATTGGTCCTTGCAGCTAATTTTAATATTTTTCTACGCTTCTTGTCAAGCTTCGAAATGCATCTTCCTTTAGTTGTCTCGTTGTTGGTCCTTACAGTTAATTTTAATATTTTTCTAAGTTTCTTTTAAAGCTTCAAAATGAATCTTTGTTTAGTTGTCTCATCGTTGGTCCTTACAGCTAATTTTAATACTTTTCTATGCTTCTTTTGCTGCTTCAAAATGCATCTTTGTTTAGTTGTCTCATCGTTGGTCCTTACAGCTAATTTTAATAATTTTCTACGCTTCTTTTGCTGCTTCAAAACGCATTTTTGTTTAGTTGTCTCGTAGTTGGTCCTTACAGCTAATTTTAATATTTTTCTACGCTTCATTTAAAGCTTCAAAACGAATTTTTTTAGTTGTCTCGTTGTTGGCCCTTACAGCTAATTTTAATATTTTTCTACGCTTCTTTTGCTGCTTCAAAACGCATCTTTGTTTAGTTGTCTCGTTGTTGGTCCTTACAGATAATTTTAATATTTTTCTACGCTTCTTGTCAAGCTTCAAAACGCATCTTCCTTTAGTTGTCTCGTTGTTGGTCCTTACAGCTAATTTTAATATTTTTCTCAGCTTCATTTAAAGCTTCAAAACGCATTTTTGTTTAGTTGTCTCGTTGTTGGTCCTTACAGCTAATTTTAATATTTTTCTACGCTTCTTGTCAAGCTTCGAAATGCATCTTCCTTTAGTTGTCTCGTTGTTGGCCCTTACAGCTAATTTTAATAATTTTCTACGCTTCTTTTGCTGCTTCAAAACGCATTTTTGTTTAGTTGTCTCGTAGTTGGTCCTTACAGCTAATTTTAATATTTTTCTACGCTTCATTTAAAGCTTCAAAACGAATTTTTTTAGTTGTCTCGTTGTTGGCCCTTACAGCTAATTTTAATATTTTTCTACGCTTCTTTTGCTGCTTCAAAACGCATCTTTGTTTAGTTGTCTCGTTGTTGGTCCTTACAGATAATTTTAATATTTTTCTACGCTTCTTGTCAAGCTTCAAAACGCATCTTCCTTTAGTTGTCTCGTTGTTGGTCCTTACAGCTAATTTTAATATTTTTCTCAGCTTCATTTAAAGCTTCAAAACGCATTTTTGTTTAGTTGTCTCGTTGTTGGTCCTTACAGCTAATTTTAATATTTTTCTACGCTTCTTGTCAAGCTTCGAAATGCATCTTCCTTTAGTTGTCTCGTTGTTGGCCCTTACAGTTAATTTTAATATTTTTCTAAGTTTCTTTTAAAGCTTCAAAATGCATCTTTGTTTAGTTGTCTCATCGTTGGTCCTTACAGCTAATTTTAATATTTTTCTACGCTTCTTTTGCTGCTTCAAAACGCATTTTTGTTTAGTTGTATCCTCGTTGGTCCTTACAGCTAATTTTAATGTTTTTCTACGCTTCTTTTAAAGCTTCAAGATGCATCTTTGTTTAGTTGTCTCGTTGTTAGTCCTTACAGCTAATTTTAATATTTTTCTACGCTTCATTTAAAGATTCAAAACGCATTTTTGTTTAGTTGCCTCGTTGTTGGTCCTTACAGCTAATTTTAATATTTTTCTACGCTTCTTTTAAAGCTTCAAAACGCATCTTCCTTTAGTTGTCTCGTTGTTGGTCCTTACAGATAATTTAATTAACTAAATATTAAATTGGTAACTTTTCACTACCAATAGCCGTCCCTGCTTGAAGACTCGATTTACAGGCGCCATAATATATTTGGATTTATTATTCATAAAAAGTTTTATGATTCTTATACTATTTTGTGTGTTTCAGATGAAATGGGTATTTGTATCTTTCAATGTTTTATTACCTGATGCCGGAATGGTTATAGAAACAGTTTGAAGGTTTCCAGGTTAACTATTTTGAATATAGGTTAATAAAACTAGGAAACTGTATAAAATAGAAGGTATATTTTATACCGCATATTTATAGTTAGTGAAATTCCTTGTCCAATAAGAGTTAGCGAGTATGTATATATGTATATATATATATATATATATATATATATATATAAATCAAAAAACAATGATGAAATGGGTTGGTTGGTAATTTCGTAATTAATTAATGTGAATTGATGAGGATTCTTTAAGAATATTTTAATAGTAAAGTTTTATTTTCTATTTAAATTAAATAAATATTCAGTATTATTATTATTGTTGAAAAAGGTCAAAGACCAGTCGTCTCCTCGGCTCTTGTACCCTTATCGTTCATGTAGCTGTTCAAAATTTTTTTCAAAATTAATTTGCTTTATCATAAAGTCTGGGATTCCCCGACTTTTATACCAAACATGCAACGTCGCAATTGCATTAAGCGAAACCTATGTTCGTTGTTATTATTATATACTGCTGCTGTCTCTGATAAATACTACCTTGGTTTATGTGTTTATCCTAATAAAACAGTTTTTCTTTGTCACTTTTGCCTTGACAATGGGAATTATTTTCCACTATAACGCCACTTTTCCGGGTTTATTCCAGGTGAAAAATAAAACGCGTATTTTGTAGACAATTACCACGTTGCCAATACCTTATTAAGTAGAAATGGTAGTACAATGGTAGTAGAACAAAAAGTAGTTATGACAATAGGAACATGATGTTGAAACTTGACTTTTTTATTTTTATCGTGATTATTACACTAAAATATTAGCATCCCGCTTAAAAAAAGTGAAGTTAAAAAATTTGTTTATAACAAAAAGTCTCGGCTGACCCTGTGCCTACAGAATGCGGTACCTGTACGTGACGTCACTACTGCCTACACTTGCGCTCGTCAGTCTGTGCTCCGTGGTAACACGCCCACGTTTTTCATCTTCGGATATAATTAGTTTTATGCATTTAAAGCAGATTCCCGGAATTTGTCAAAAATTGATCTTTTCATGGTGTTTGATTTCATCGAATCAAATGACAACTTCAACGCGGAAGAAATCCGAAATACAAAGCTGGTTTGTACATGTTAAGTCGCAAAATACGAAAAAATGGTTTCAAACAGTTCAAAAAACGTTCCCCTCTACCAAAGAAAATTTGAGACAATTCTCCTTATCATTTTTCATATCAAAATGATCTTCAAAACAAAACAGTTCTTTCGGCCCGATAGGCAGTAGTGACGTCACGAGCTCGAACCAAGGTCACCAATGTGTTTTGGGTCGGAGCATTTTTTAAACCGCTGTATTTTAAAAACTATTTCTCAAACAACCGTAGGAAAAAAATTTGAATCCAATAAAAAATTAAAAAAATGCATGTCCGAACCGAATTAGGTATGTCCGAGAAACTAATAGGGGACATTTTAAGTATATTATAATTTGATTAATATAAAAAAATAGATTTGGTAATCCAAAATTCGAATATGCTAATACGCAAAATAACATTGCTATCAAAAAATATCCATTAATCTGCAGAAAATGTATGTACGCCACTGCCTTTCAACAAATCTTTCAATTTTCTCATAAAACGAACACATTCAGAATTCATACACAGGCCGATAAGATAGAATTGGGATTCACGCACGAGCTGGACCATTGAATGCAACAGGCAGAAACTTTTGAACTAATAGTATGTCCTCTGCAGAATGACTGTAACACAACTAAGTGATTTGGCAATTGTTTTCTATGTCGTATCTAGCTTTTGGCTTCTTAGAAATGTTCTCTGAATTGTAAATATTTGCTTGAGGGAATTTATTCGCTTTGTACAACAAGGAATTGCATTTATCTACTAATGTCAAATAATAAACCAAAAAACAAACCGGAATTAACCTTCATTATTCAATATTGTGTTTGTAAAATTGATTTGATTGGTTAAAAAGCGTTGAATAATGAAAATTCAACACTTTTAATAAGCAATAATCATAAGGCAACTAAATTTAACCAAACAGGATCAAGTACATATCTACATTTACTCTGCTGCACGACCTTTAATTTATACGTCGATGTCAAATTAAATTAATGCCAATTAAAGTCATTCACTAATAGTATATTTCATTAGGAGTCGAGAAAATAGGCATTTTCCTTATGTGCCAACAGGAAGCTTGTACAAAAAAACAAAAGCGCCACCTTCTAGATGTTTCTTTACTTCTTTTATATTCCCTATTTTAGTTATCAACCTCCTTTTCAGGAGTGCACCTTCCGGATAACATAAAAACTGATTTAGCTTCCGCCTAAATCGACTTCTTAAGATACAAATTGCACTATTTTCAAAAGATCATTATACAGCGGCCCAAATGAAAATATGCCACTCCCAATATTCACTAAGCCGAAAAAACAATTGCAAATCGTTCAGATCTGTCGATTTTCAGTCTGAGGGTGAACTTTTCCAGCAGATGCGTCATGAAAACGTGTTAGATTTTTTTTAAATGATATATCATAAGTTGGTGGTGTCGTTGAGTGTTTCAAAGTGTGGGGTGTTAGGCGTGAGAGAGTCTATGTATTTTCTGGACGATTCGTCCTCAAATAGAAGCGATACATTGTTCAAAAAGTAGAAATATCTCAACTAATATCTTTTAAATCTTGTTCTTTTCCAATTTTCCAGGGAACATTTTTAACAATAGGTCATTTCCTCCCTTCAGCGAATATATTCTTATGCAAAATAATTAAAGTTCCAAAGCTAGACCAGATCCAAAGCGAAATCTCTCTCTGATGTAACTGTCTAACTTTGGAATTTATGGTAAAATTTCATCTCTAAAAATTTCAATGGAAGTAAATGAATTGAAATGCCTTTCAGTCAAACAAATTTACCGCAAAACTATGTAAAAAAGTGTCGAAACTTTTTAACGTGGTTGTAGTAGAACTTTTTTTTAGAATATTTGAGTGTTTGAGTTGTCATTCAACCTAATTCGAATTTTTTTTTGTTTTTGCAACTTTCTCAAATCAAATAGTTTAAAATCTTATGATTAAATTATAGACGCAACGATAATATAGGTCTTAAATAATAGATTATATTAGAAAATATTTTTTTAATCCATTAAAAATCACTGAAATATAACTATTAACAAATACAAGAATTATACATATAATTTAGAAAGCAATACAATTATTATATTATCTTTGTTTTTACGAATGTTTATTTATTAATTGCGACCATTTTTAATTCTCCATTATGTACATTAATTGACATATTACTGTCGTCACAATTTCCGTCAGAAGCATAGAATGAATTCAACAATTCTACTCACAGCATTCCCTTCTAATAAAATATCAAAACCGGATTAAATCTATCCATTTACAACATAAATCAATACTCTAGAGTAAATCATAATAAATGCCAATAACACAACCTCCGTGATATACAGTGTGTTCAAGAACTTCTAAAAATTGAGAGGAACAGCATTAGTAGTTTATATACAAATTTTTCCTGCGTTTCTTTATTTCGGAGAGTTTTTCTACTACCGTATGACACCAGAATTTGGCTATTTTAAGTCACATAATCCAAAGTTTACTCAGTTACAAATTAAAAAAAATTATGAGCCTGGATCACAAGTTACCCCTCCCACTGAATACATATTTTATCGTATACAGTTTAATTCAGACAGCTTCAATCTCTAACACAGATTTAAGACTCCATGTTAAGGTGTTACCTTCTACTGATGAGGTATAATGAGGCCGAAATCCATCTAGAAATGACAAACTCGACACTGGCATTAGAGGTTATGCGAATTATGTGTGTATGTAAGTCTGCCAGATCGTATTATTTTTGTTTCTTCCTTATTTATGTTTAGTTTAATTATTTTCCCTGCTACACTGTGACATACATTATTTGTTCCAATTCCTAGTGGTTTCTTGCTATATGCAACATATTATCAGCCTGTCATGCTAACATATTTTAATGTCAAATTAAATAAAGTGGCTGATATTAATGAAAAATCAGACTCACTTTTTTCAATATTTAAAATGTCGCCCGACACTGGTTTAAAATTAATCAATACATATATAGTTTCAATTTCAACGTCATGTATACAAAACTGACAGTCATTGTTAGTTAATTTTAATAGTAATGTATTCTAACCAAGTACAAACCATTTTAATAACATAAAGTAGCGGTACCTTTACTAGTTCAAAAATCTTTTTTGACGAATTTGATTTTTAATTCCACCTGCCATCTAACCATCTGTCTCGCATTGTAATTTTTCTATTGATATTAAAATTGTGTTCCTTTTATATAAATATTTCATGTACAGAGTGTTCCAATATTTTGGTTTGTTTTTATTGTAAGATTAACAGCAATTTATGATATAAGTGTTAAAAGCACGTTTAACACAAATAAGTTATAACTAGGCACTATATCAAATTTTCGAAGTGGGCACTTGCCAATGATATGTAATAACCACGGTAGCAACCTTTGTTGTATTCAAAGTAAAAAGAAAATATGGAAAAAGCAATGCATTTAAAGAAATTAATGAAGCGGCCAACCGAGCTACTTTGGACTTACCAAGAAAATCCCGGATTCAATATGAAATTGCATATAATAAGTTTGTGAAATGGTATGAAGAAAAAGGCGTTCATGGAAAGTATACTAAAAATGTATTCTTGGCCTATTTTGAGGAGAAATCGAAGGTTTGGTAGTCTCATCTCTATGGTCAAATTATTCTATGATTAAAGCAATGATATGAATAAATAGCAACGTAGATATCAAGGCCCCTCCACACTATGGGCCAGGCAGTTGCCAATCCTGCTGGGCCACGTGTAGACAGGGGTTGGCTTGTGTTGGTCATATTGGGCCAGGGTATTGGCTATCGGAGCGGTTTTTAACACACATCAAAGCAGGCCAACATGCGTGAACCAAGTTCGCAGTACATAAGTGACGCAACACACTTGTCCAACGTTGGTTTAGGTTATGTTTATGATTATTATATATAATGTTATAAGTAAACAAAGTTTTATTTTTGGTTGCCATGGTAAATATTTACTAATACAAATTGTACCTAATTTGTTCTGTTCCGAAGAATGGTTAGCGTCCACCATCTTTTTTGTTTCCATTTCTTTTTAACCAATAATATGTAAGTAACAATTATATGCCCTAGCCATCTATCACGGAAATAGGGTTAAGGCAACTGATGAATACCAAGGTTTGCCGTGATACTGGGCCAGTGGCTGGCCCACTATATGGAGCCAAAGTCAAGGCCAGTGCCGCCATTATGCAATGTTGGTGACCAATGCATTGGCCTACCTTGGCCCACAGTGTGGAGGGAACTTTAGAGAAGGTTACCAACCCAAAAAATCAAAGATCTTGACCAGAAACCAAATTGAACAGAGACCAAATTGAACAGTTTTTGAAGTGCGCACCGGATGACGAGTATCTTATGATGAAAGTAATCTAGTGACAGTTGTTAAGCGTGTTTTAGGTAGATCAGCCGTATAAATTAGGTAGAGTGTTGGACCTAGCACACTTTTTTGCAGTAAGCCAGAACCTTATTTAACTAGAAAATGTTTGTTGCTAAGATATGATTTTAGTATCAGAAAGTGTTGATGTGTCCTGAAATACAGCAGAGCAGTATCTTTTCAAGCCATTTTATAAACGAATATTTATGAAAACAAACTTGATAATAAAATAACAATCACCTTGCATCACTGCACTTTAGTAGAATTTCCTAATTTTTATTAATATTTTTATATTCACCTAGATAAGTTAAGAAAAGTACAACCAAAGTGTGATAAAAATAAATACCCAAAACACTCTTGAAGCAACAGTTACACGATAAAGAAAAGTTTAATACACGCGAAGAAAAGTCGTAAAGTCTACATGTTATATGATATCTAAAGAACTTTTGCCGGTATATGAGTCGACTGTAAATTAGCAACTATACACGCTGGAAAATATAAACAGTGTCAGAAGTCTTATTTAGCTGGGAAACAAGGTCGTTTGTTACACAGACAGATTTAAACGTATGCTCGTTGCTCGTATGCTGATAAACGTGCCAATGTGACTTCAGCATATATGCATAGGCCGAAAAGGTCGGGTCGCAAAAATGGAACTGTCAAATAAATATACTTGCCACAAAGAGGAAGTTTTCTCACAGCTACAGGGGCGAATTAAGTAGTTAAAACACCAAGCGGAAATTTATAGTTGACTAGTTGACATTAAACATTTTTTTTATGGATTAAAAACAATCTCATATATAATAATAAAAATTATATTAACAATTGCATCGCGTCCAAATCGAAACAACTACTCCTGAGACAAAAGCCCCTACAGGCGTTGAATTACACGATTCAGACGCGAGTCTCATCAGTGAGAAGTAGACTAGCTCGACAGCGCATCTCTAATATATATTCTTTTATTAAGTTTAGCGAATTATTCAAATTTAAATCTCTTATTTCAGCACCAAAACAAAGTTAAAATAGTTTTCCACATTATGTTGACGTCTGACAATTTACTCGAAGCAGCTTTGGGATAATTTATAGTACAGTACACATTTCAAGAGTTAAACATCTCAACTTTGCATAAGTTAGACGGCCCTTATACTTGGCGTCTTACGTCTTCATTATTAGGTATTCACTGCTTTGTAGCCCATACTTTTGAATTTTTTTTAGAAATTGCCTGAGAGGTAGTTATTACACCATGTTTTAAGACTAATTAATAATGTCTGACTGAAATTCAAAAGCACATCTAATTACCAGAGGGATTCTTAGAAGATCCTAAGAAGTTTGTATCGGAAGTGATGTATTAAATATTGATTGTATTTGGTGAAACACCCAGGGGCGTAGTTCATAGTTCTAAATAGATTTTTATACATTTTTATAAAATATAACTTTTTATTATATATTGTTAGACATATGAGCCATTAGCTCAGTCTTATCTTCTATGTATTTTGCTTGATTCTCTTAGTCAGTTTTACGTTGTTTGTTGCTTCAAACATTATGATGTATTGAAATGAAAGGCAATAAGTATATTGCCTTGCAGCATAATTGCCTCGGTATTTTTCAATTGCTGTACCTTACTTTCAATCAAACTTTCTATGAAGTAGAAGATCTAACTAGCTAGCAAGATCAACTTCTTTTTCTTCTTCTTCTGTTATAAAAGATAACATAGTTTTTTAATCTTAATCTTAATTGTCTAAAGGTATAAATATTTTTCAAAAGATTGAAACTCCAGACATTGTCAGCCACTTATGCTTATATCTATCTTTACTAAAAATAATTCAATTCCAAAAGGAAATTTTTAATAAATAAACTTACCTCAAAAAATGTTTTCATACATTTTGCGACATACAAAAAGATCTAACTGTACATTTAGGCTTTACTCGACACAAAGATGGTGCGCATTTTGAAGAACTCATCTACCTCACAATATTGAGAAACTCCGGTAGTGCATAGAAAATTTCACGCCTGATTGGATTCAAAAGAAATAAAGTGGGTCTTTTATGGATATCAAAAATCGAATTGAATCACTAACAGAACTTTGTTGATAAAAGGAATATTTTAGAAATAGCCAACTTTTACGAGAAACACAAAACAATATAGAAAGAAACATGCATTCAAAGAAATTTACCAGTATATACAACAGGAATTCGGCGAATTGAAAGTAGAGATAGATTGTTCTCAGATCGGTTTTTTCTTGTTATAATAACAATAGTTACTTTATTCAATAAATAAATACAATGAATGATTAGCGATAAGTGCTACTACACTTGTTTCGCATCAACATTATAAATAGAATTATACAATTATACCCAAAGACCAGATATCTGTATGTACCTTCACCGATAATTTTTCAATTAAGTATTCCCTTTTTGAAAATGACATGTCATACTTTTATTAGTTTAAACAACATGAATTCATTTAACCGAAAATTCCCGGGATTCGTTTTTTTCAATGAAAAACTGGTACTATGTATGGTTTCAAATATGTCATTAATGTTTATGATAAAATTTCGATTAATCTCCATAGTTTGTGCTGCACTTATTACCAGTTAATATCTGAAATCTTTCATGCTATAAAACTCACAGTAGTAGGTCGCAATTTCTTGATAATTACAGCAGAATCATTCCAACGTTTTAACATCCAGCAAAATGCCGTCTGTTGCTGGAAAATTATGGATCTAGTACTCACATAAACGAGTGGATGAGACAAAGGGTAGGTGGCTTGTGTTTGACAAACACTCATTTCAGCCAAGCGTTGACACCCTATTTCATTACACTTTAGGTGTAATATATTAAAGGAAAATGCTGGAATACGGCTGCAGTTACCAAGAACTTTATTATACTCGCCTTTTGTGAGTTTTATTAGTTGTCAGATTTAAGAAATGGAGTTTTACAGTCTAGTCGTGCGCCAAAATTGTTACATCGCCTTTTTATATCAGTAATATACTTTTTGTTTACTAAATTATGAGAAATTCTGATTAATTAAAGTATCTTTTTAGATTCCTTATTAAAAATCACATTCTTCAAAAAGGAAAACACACAAAAATGAGAATGATTACGTCCTGTTAGCCAAAAGCGATATTTTTGAAGATATATAGCGTAAAACAAATTTACAACAGTAGCGTCAATCGAATGTTGAGTGCTAGAAGACATCTACAAAATTGAAAGAGACTAAAATAAGTGAAGAAACAAAATATCTAGTAGATCAAATAGAGTTATAGCAAGAGAAGGAAACAGACATACAATAGAAAAATAAATAAAACCAGGCAGAAGGAGGAGAAGATTTTACATAATATAATGAAACTAAAATAGATAAATTATAGAACAGAATCCTGAAGGCAAATGGTTAAAATCAGCTTTAGAGAAATCTATAAATATTTCCATAAAATACCATAATGGAACTGACAAAGACAGACACAATAGCGAGAATAGTTGAGACTCGTACATTTGAAATAGTAAAAATACTATTGTATTTATATTACCAAATATGGAAGAATATAAAATTGAAAAGTTTCTAGCGGAATTAAAGAATAATGAGGTCTCTAGGACAGGTAGTATTTTACCCGAAATTCAAAGGGTGGAAAAAGAAATATTGGAAATAGTAAAAGGTTATTCGGTCGAAGCCTTCGTGAAGGAGAAATACCAGATGATTTGAATTGAAAGTAGAGCAATTCTGTTACACACAAACGCTGATAAATAAATTGATTGTCCGAAGAGAGTTGTACTTTGCAAATCAAACCGTAAAAAAAATATTTTTTTTTTCTAAATAACAAATGGAATGGATTTTTTTTATTCACAACATTTGTGTCATGAGTCCAGTGCCCTACCGCTGAGCCATCCACTCCCGTACTTTTAGACTTAACGACAGAATTGTAAGATTGCTATATGTGCATATCTTGTATACAGAATAAGGACAAATTTGCATATTTCTGCATTTAAATGAAGCATGGACGGACATATTCATGAGTGAAATATTCGCAGCCACCTCTAATGACATGTAAAGTTATGAAAATCTCTTTACACTGACCAGAAATATCAACATTGAGAAATGCAAAATTAAATTACTGTGATATAGACTTGTACAAACACGAAAGAGGAAGGGTGTTATTGAAGTTGCACCAGCGTCTCGTGTTGAAAAATTCGGGAAACGTGCACGGGAAATTTCGAGACATAACTGGGCAATGTTCAGCGTTATTGCTTTGTTTGTCTACTGGAAAAAGATAGAGAAAATGAGTAATAAAGTCCCATAATCCCAGCTTCCCAAATAACAAACTATATAAGTAAATTCGTTTTTATACAAATATATATATATATAGTGCTGCTAAAAACACTGCTTTACAAACTATGTTAGCATCTTCGGAAAAAGAATAAAACGGAAGAATCTTAGCTCAAATGAAAAGCTCTCGCTCCCTACAGGTTGGCGGGTATTGATTGCAATTCTTTCAAACAAACAGGCCCTAATTTAATTAGGTTTTATAAAATTAAATTTTTCGTGCCATCACCACATTCTGTTTATCTATCTGGATATTCTTTCCATAACTTTTGTAAATTTATTACTTTATAAAAATTAAATTTAATTTCAAACTTAATCCATCAAAATCTTTGGTATAGAATTTTGGTCCTAAAATAATAATTATTAACTTGAAAATCAATGAAGATAGAGATTTATTATTTATAGAATACTAAATAAATTGGTGTCTGGAAGGACTATAACTTCTTCTTTACTAAATACGTAAGGTATCTTCATCAAAGTTTCTAAAATTCCAATATTCTCAAACTTACTTGAATTCCTCATAACCTCCAAATACAGGGTCCTGCGACACTATCGAGGTGTTCTATATCTCTACTTAGGAAATAGATCAGAATACAATTTTCTGTAATGTTGCCTTATTGTTTGATCTTGACAAAATAAAAAAAACTGTCGGTCACACAGGGTGTTCAATTTCATCTGGGCGGGTCCCAACTTTGTTTTTTTACATGAAAAATACTTTATGTGTGTTTACTTCGAAAATATTAACGGTTTTCAAGATTTTTAGCAGGACAGGTTTTTTTCCAATATTCGTCACAGTTTGCCACACATTGTCAATAAAAATTTGCAAAATCTTCCTTATTTCAAATGGAACACCCTGTATATTATCGATCCATAAGAAGCGACAACAAAGGCTCTACAAATTTCCACAAGTATTTCCTATAGTTAAGTTCACTAGCTTTTTTAAAACAGCTCTTTCTTTCGAAAAATTATCTTTTTTGACAACTGATAAGAATATACAAATGATATCTTGTTTGAAGGTGGAAAGCTTGATTTGAGAGTTTTCCGCAACCGATATACTGATATAAAACTTCGATATTTCAATTATGACAATATGCATTTATTAACAAAATAAAATTGTAGAAACATCACAGAAACGAAACAAGGACTATTACAGGAACATTAGAGGAACAATACAATCAAGCAGCTGGAGTATCTCGATACTTAAATGATTATGGAAACTAGCTTCCTGCTTTTTTTTATTTATTGAAATAAGTTGTTTTGGATATTTCTTTTTGGAAAATTTATATTTATCTGTTTTTATTCAATTAATTTTATACTGCACCGTTTGGTCCATGTGTTGAATTCATCGGAGGCTTTTTGTAACGTTTTGGAAGCCTCTCCAGATTCTTTATTACTGTTAGTGATACAGTGTAGTCAGCAATAGAGTAACAGTTTGATATTAGTTATATTGGTCTTGTATGTCATTGGTAAAATGTTGCAAACAAAACAAGTAAAATGTCTTTAAAAATGCCAATTTAGAATAATATACAGGATATTCTATTCCAAAATACATAACGTTACGAAACATCCTGTATATTTTAAGATAATTTTAAGGCAGAGGAGATATTAAAGTATTTATAAATCACCTTACATATATATTACATATTTCATCATAAAACGATCAACATAATCTTTTTGTAATATCACATCTAAAAAATGAGTCAACTTTATTGTTTAACGTAAGAGGGAACTTAATTAAATTTTTTTTGGGGTGTCGACTAAGGCAGACTGCCGAAAATTTCCGGTAGTGTGTTAAGAAAATAAAATTTCCCCAGAAAACTCTTCATTTGCATTTATATTTTACAGGTTTTTCCTTTCGGCTAAGCTGTGAGTTGAATATTTAAAATGCCAGAAGTGCAGAAGTCCTTGGCGAATAAGTCTAATTCTCATTTTAGACTAAAAACGGGCCATGTAGTCTCTCTGGAATAGGCCATTTTGTTAAATTGGCGTGTGTAGATGATTCAGTTAAAAAAAGTCAGTTTTATCTGAATATATTAGAGTGGAAAAAGCGTTGAGGAAAACGGTGGATTTTATCGAACAATTTAAAAACAGGCCTGCTTAAAAAGGAAACGATTTGCTTGTAAAAATTCAGTGATGTGGGCATGACGATATATTTTTTTATCTTTGTAAAAAACATTCAACTACATCTATCATTGCACATAATAGTAGAGGTCAGGAGTTGGAATTTGAGGTGATTTTCCCTTTTTTTTCCGGACTGGGCCAATTTTGTCTGTCTTCCCCGTTTTCGAGGTCGCTGAAACCGAATCTGAGGGTAAAAAAAGTTTTTACCCTCGGCGTCCTCTTCAAAACGGCCAAAAACCACTCACTGGAGGTGTTAAACGCGTTTTACAAGGTTTCCCTGTAGAAAAACACACTTTCCACCCATTTTCAAGGATGCTAAGCACGGTGGTGATGTTGAATATCGCTTCCGACCACGACTAACCCCCAATACTCTTCCCCGAAAGGGGTCAATTTTCATAAGTGACACTCTTTTTTCCGGACAGGACCAATTGAGTCTTTCCCCCCCGTTTTCTTCAAACAACTAATTTATTTTATTAAAAAAATATATTTTTTCAACCCCCTGCGCTAGGGTTGGGAGGTTAGGGGTCATCTCCTCGAGGAACTTTATATTTTCCTCAAGGAAGAGACTATTACTCTCAAAAATGTGGTAGAAAACTCGATAAGCTGGATATTTAGATGTTAAGCAGTATCATTGGGCTTTGTGATTATGCACAAATTTCACATTTCATGATTCTTCTTCTCTAGCTCAAGTAATTTAGATTGGCTGTATACAGATTATTTTTCTTTCAGGTGGCGACAAAAAACATGAGCGCCAGTAATAGCCACATGAGCCAAATGATGGATGGTCCTAGTTGGTCGAGTCCTTCGGCAAGTCCATCTCCTCCTCCACCTCCTTTGCCGCCTCCAGTGGCGGCACGTTGGACTCGGACAGAACAGGCTAGCAACGAATGTTGTCCACACTGCAGGGGTAGGTTGGCATCACTTCCAACAAGGACCACGTCGCTGAGTAGTTACAGCTGCAACAAAGGTAAGTAAAAATATAAGAATCGTGATAGTTTTAAGCTGAAATGCTCAACTAAAAGTATGTGTTTTGTTAGCAAACGAAGAGAGTGACATCTTGACTAGAATCAGTGAAATAAAAACTTTGCAACACACAATGCAAATTGAGTGTATGCAACACCCAATACATTGGGAATAGTTGCTTTGTAAAGTGTTAAAACTCTCTTCTAACCATAGATGGTAGCACATCTAAGTATTTTGATGCTGTCAAATTAGCGAAGAAGTTTTAATTTTACAAAACTAGAAACGTACTATATATCACATCCAACTTAATTGACTTATTTGAACCGAAATTGAACTCTTATCTACCAAGCATTTTCATCATTCTGACAAAAGAAGTAATTTCGAACTTCCTGTCGATTTTAAAACTGCTATCATAACGCCCATCACCCATCTGGGAAATTCGATGAAATCTATTCTTTGTGTTGTGGAAAAAGCTTTTCCTCTATACATATATTGCGAAAGTTCGACAAATGATGAACCACTAATTCTTAACAAATATTTAGAGAGGCAGAAAATTGCCGTTTCATACGGGTTGAGTTGATAACTGAAAGTTGCATTGACAGATGGGTAACAAAAAATTTTATGCCCTTCGTATGGTTGTTTTAGAAGTATGATTTGTTAAAAATTGTATAAATTATATAAAACTAAAATAAACCCTCAGTTCTTCGAAAGGAACAAAACTGTTATAGTTTGGACTATTAGTTTCTCCTACGTGTGCAATTTACAATTGTAATTTATTGATAACCTCTTTACCAATTTATCAACAATGAATAATACTGACCTACATTTAAATAGGGATGTTTATAAACTGTGAAAATTGTTTCCATGTAAGCTGTGCAAAAAACAGCAACTATGTAAAGTTTACTAGTGATGATTTAACTACATGTTGTGAGCAAGAACCGGCAAGTGATGAGTTATTTTTCGAATCAATTGAAAGCCTAAGCCCGGACAAGAAGCTAAAAGATCGAAACGATTTAGATACAAAAAGTAAGGGACAAAAACCAACGCAAAAAATGTGGAATCCTACGCTATTCAAAACAAAACCACCGATTCAAACTGGAAATTATAAAAATAACACCTTTGCCAACTCGTCTATTAAATCAGTAATTTCAAAAACTGATGTATCAGCTGCATTAATGAAAATAAACACAACAAAAATGAGTGAAGTCATGAAATCATACTTGGAAGAAGTCACTTTCCCAACCTTTAGAAATTAGCGTACCTCAAGGATCAATCTTAGGTCCACCGACAGTTTTATTATACATAAATGATCTCTCTAAATATGTTAGCACTAATCATTTGATACTATATGCGATTGATTGATGCTGAATCTCCAGATGAGCTAATCTTAAAGATGAATATTTTATCAAAAGAATTTATCGGTTGGTGTGAAAGGAATGCTCTGATAGTAAATTCGATAAAAACCATCCTTATGCATTTTTTTACAAGGACAGATATTCCTGAAAATAGTAGTATATTTAAGGATACTGATGTTTCTTTTTTGGGTTCGACCAAATTTTTAGGTACCTACCTTGATAAGAATATGAGTTGGAATACCAATATCAATCAGTTACTTTGCAATACTACAGTTAAAAAATATGTTTATACCTAGGCAATTGATAGATGTCTATTATGCAATAGTATACTCCCATATTTCGTATAATGTCATACTCTGGGGAGCTGCGGCCAATGCCTCAAGCGTTTTTATTTCCCAGAATTTTTAATCTAGATTATAGACAAACATGCAGAAATCATTTTAAGGATTTCGGAATCCTCATATTTTATTCTATTTACATCTACAAGTGCACATTATACACAAAAAGTAATTTTAATGATTTTAATCTTAATTTTGATTTCCACGATTGCCCGACCAGGTCTGGCAAGCTTATCCGGCCTCCAAAACATGTTTCCCCAGAATTTGAAAAAAGTACTGTCTATAAAGGAATTCAATTCCTAAACCATTTACCTACATGTATAAGATATGAGAGCAATTTCAATGTTTTCAAACGAAAACTTAAAAATTTTTTAATTGTATGAATAACATGGCACAATAGAAAAATGAACTGAATTTAGAAAACATATTGCTTTGGTGGAACAACTCCATGTCGCCTGCTTGCGCAGCTTTGGAGGGACAAGGGCCTTTTACTGTGAAGTGTAAACAGTAAAGTCCACATTAAGATTTTTTTAAGAAACTGGTATCAATGAATGACAACCTTTTAGATACTACTATTATTGGAGGTTTATTTAATAAATAATACACGTAAAACAATAGATCTTTAGACAGTCTATGACTAAACAAATTTTGAAAGTAGGTACCTGTATAATAAAACAAAAGAGGAGCACAGTTGTGTTAGAGTGCAATTGCAATCCACAATAAACAAAATTGGTGTTTAATTTATGTAATTTTTATTTATTTACCAGTTCAACTGAATTTAAATAATCTATTTGTTCAATTAATATCCTAGTTTATTTCAGTTTAATCCAAAATCGAATGTGTTTTTATAATATATAGAAACTCTTCAAGTGAGTACAGCCCTGATTCTATTTACTCGGTTTTATCTACCGATTCGTTTCTTTTTTTTTGTACTTCCAGCAGAGAATATTAAAAAACTGTAAACGTTTCAAAATAAAATACTTAACAAAAGTTAAACCCAAAGAAATGTAGAAAATTAGCAAGATATTAAATTGATTTCTAATACTTATGTGCTTAAAAAAGACACTTTTTTATTTATTTCCAAAATTCTAAAGAAAAATTTAAAATAACTTTCATACGATACCTTATCACTTAATGGCATTTAGTGCCACCTGACATAATATGGATTTGTTTGTTTTTCATCCACCACAGCCTGAAAAACGAAGGTTTTCTTCTCCAAACATATATATATTTCTTCTTAGATTCTTCTGTGTCTTTTATCTTTCCATTAGGAGAGTTATACGGTGTATTTTTTTGCATGTGCCCTCCTACTATTCCTGCCATACACATATGATATGGTCTAAGATTTCCCAGTGCATTTTATAGTCTGCAAATATAAAACCTTGCTTCCCCTGTATCATTACCTCCTTTCTTCTAAGACACACAAGTCTTTGCATCTTGCTTTGCCTCGATTTTGGTCACTACAACAAATCCGAATAAGTGAATCGGTTTGACCACTATAATGCTTTTTTTTTCGAATTGTTCGCCTGGTGAGCATTAGTGCAGTCTTAGATTCCCTGATTCTTGCAGATGTGTGTTTCTATGTTACAACTCTTCGGACTCGAGAAAACCTGTCTTTGGATTTTACCTTGTTTTAGCCTGCCAGACTCTGTCCAAGTCCTGTGACACATCGATAAACTTCCAGATCTTTTCCAATTTTATATTGTAGTTCTTTTAGAACCTATAATAGGCTAAAGGATCTGAAAAAAATTATACAACGATGTTTTTTTTTATTTTTTAAATCATAGGGTCTCAGAAAAAAAACTACTCAACTTTTCCACTTATATGAGGATGGGAAGGGTATCCTCCAAATTCTGCTACCTATTTTTTTAGTCTTAAATAATATTTACTTACTTAATTAAAATAAACTCAATTCGGCATTACGCAAAATTCGGTGTATTATTTCATATCAGGTTTCCATAATATTGACAGAAATAATTCATTTATTTGAACCGACTCATATTTTTTCAGCATGGCATTTTGAATTCAGTTTGTTTTACATCGCTACAATTTAGTTCATCAGATTAGGGCACATTTAAATTCCTATCAGTAAATATGGATATTTTTTTGTGACCAGGCATCTGCTGTTATAGGATCGATAGGATAAACATCCATGTTTTGAAGTTTATTTTACTTTGAATTATATACGTAAAAAGTTTATGCACATTATTTTTGAGTGTATTATTTATTGAACATCGAATCAAAATAATGTTTTCACTGCTTCCAATATTTGTTTACTGGTGCGAAATTGAGGAATAACGAATTCGTTATAAAGTCACATAACTTCTTAACAAGTTGTTAAAAACTTTGGTTGATTGCACTACATCTAAGCGCTCTATTTAAATATAAAAATATTCTGTCGTTTGTCCGCAAATCCAATAAAAATATATCCAGACTACCCACTTAGCTTATAGCGAAAGTCTAAGATTTGGTAGACTATTTCCCTCGTCTTAATTTCCACCAATCACAAACGCGCAATTTTGAATTACAAATGGTTTCTAGATGAAAAAACTGTATGACAGCTCCTGTCAGCAGTTTTTTCAAGTTTACAGCTGCTGTCACCAAAAATTACAATACCTTTGATAACAAGTAATTATGGTCTCCTAGGACACGACGCTAAACAATTTTTCTGATTTTATTGTCAATAAATTTTGAAATATTGTTTACCTACGGCCACTATAGAAAACAGGTAAAAACACACGACATACAGCCTCAGTATATAGCTCATGACGCACGGTAAACACAAAACCGTGCGATTTGTTTACCGTAAACAAAACGCACAGTTTATACGTAAAAGTAAGCGGAACATTTAATAATTCGCAAGTAGGTAGTGATCGCGTAATCGCCCGACTTTTAAAATTATTTATTAACCCCTAAACAGCGCGCTCGGGTTAATTCGAGCGCTCTAAACAAATGCTCGAGATAATTCGAGCTCCCCAAATAAACGCTCGAGATAATTCTAGCGCCCCAAATAAATGCTAGAGATAATTCGAGCGCTATAAATAAACGCTAGAGATAATTCGAGCACTCTAAATAAACGCTCGAAAATATTCGAGCGCTCTAAATAAACGCTCGAGATAATTCGAGCGCTATAAATAAACGCTACGCGGCTTCGTGCGCAATTTTTCCATTCGTGCGTAAAATGCTATTTACAACACATATTACGTAATATACTATTTTAAACAGTGCTAGTCAGCTTATGTAGTGAAAATGAGTCGCTTTGGAAGTGATTCTATGACTAATATTGATTTGGCTTCAGTAGAACTTGCCTGGAGAAGTGGAGAAGCAGTCAATTGCAGAGTTCATTATTTTAAAGACGAAGTGGATAATTGTGGGATTAAAACAGGTAGATAACATAGTTACATATTTTTTAAAATAACTGATTTTCAAAAATCCTACTTTTTAGGAAGAGTAGAATATAATCCTCTCTTCAATAAAACGGCTCAGGGTGGAAAAAAAAATGGTCGATAGTAAATGGCTGGTCCCCAACATGAAGAACCCAAACTTTTGTCCAGTCCGTCTTTTTAAAATTCTAATGGTTAAACATTTATCTAGAATAACAACTGACAGATTATTCTTAACAGTAAACCCATCATGGAACAAAGAACAAACAAGTGGATGTTACAAAAAGACTAAAGTGGGAAAAAACGAACTTTCTAAATTGACTAAAGAAGCAGCAGAGAAGGCACAACAAACCACTCTGTGCGGTCGAGAGCAGTCAGTAACCTGGCTAAAGGAGGGATGGGTGAACAACAATTAATTAAAATTACTGGCCACAGTTCAACCAACTCAATTAAACCTTACCTGCAAATGGATAATGAGATTATTCCAACATCATAAACACCCTCAGAACCTCCAGCTAAAAAATAGAAAACAGAAGATCCTGCAGCAATTTATATTTTAATTGTACCATAAATAATTAAGTTTGTAGTATTTTGTGATTAAATAAATTACCTGTTTTTCAGTTTTCAAATTAGCACCAACATATTTATTATGTACGCTTATAATATATGTAGTACGTTTTGTAAGCTATTTGTATGCAGAATAATCTGTTACTCATGAAATAGTCTTGTCAAATACCATTCGGGCATCTAATTTTTCCTGTGAAAAATCGAAAAAACACAATGCAAAGTAATATTTTTTTAACAAAATACATTCGTGCAGTTAAAATATTACTTAGTAACGTGTTTTTTCGATTTTTTTCAGAAAAATTAGATGTCCTTATGATATTACTTACGAATAGAACAACTGTCTGAATCCTCCATTTGAAAACTTAAACGAAATACTCGATTTTTTAATAAAATATTTAAGAAATAATATGGAAATTTCAGTTTGAGCTTTTCCTTTGAAAATATTCCAGACGATATTTAATCTCCAGGAAATTACCCAGACTATTTGGAAAACAGCTGAAGATTTGGTTTACTCAAACATCTCGTGAGATTATATCAGTGGTGTAGGTGATAAATTCAGATAGGTTCACAATTTAAAAGCTAGGTTAATCAAAATTTTAATTAAATAAAAGAAAAAATTGTTTTTTATGAACAGGTAGTTATCCATTTTTTTAAATATATTTACACGATCTGAGAATTTTTCTTCACTTTTGTGCATTAATCCTACTCTTTATTCCAAAAACAATGTAAGTGTTGCAGACGTGTGCCTCCATCTAGATCTCTCTGATGCTTTGGAGTGTGTTCCAGGTTAAAACGGTGTTTTATACTGTTTCAGTACACTTCTATTCTTATGTTGTCAGTCATCTCGATACACCGACTCATTCAACAGGGTGGCATATAGTGAGACTACAAAATCTACTACACTTTTTCATGCCCTTCTTAGTTCTTTTTTCATAAATGGGGTTATTTTGGCATATTCATATCCTGTAATTACCTGAAATATCCTTACTATTAATCCAATATCGCAATTCCTTAAAAAACAAGAATTGTTGCTCGTCTTGCTGAAAATTTCTCTCGTAACCTTCTTATTCTCTTATTTATCATTCATCTACGCTACTGTCTATGGGATTTTGTCCTCCCTTCGATATTTGGTCCAATATTTTGAGAAGATTTAAATGCTATCTTAGATGTCTTTACATTCGAATGGAATAATATTCTGTTTCTGCTTTAAATACAAGTATAGTCGGAATATTTAACGAGGGAGAAGTTTAAAATAATATAAAAGTGGATTTCAACTTTTTTAAGAAATCGAGGATACTTGTTTTAATAACTTGTTAATATTAAATCTGTAATAATAAAATTTTACAAAGATATTAAAGCCTTAGTTGAAGTAGAAAATTGGTAAAATAAATTCATGGTATATCCCTTTCCTGACGCTTTCTTATAAATTATGGAGTGGTCGAGTTATCCATTTGTACCAATAATAAATCGTTGGAGTTTAAAAAAGGTTGGCATGATAAAAAATGTTTCCCGATTCTCAGGATTGTTATTTTACAATATGGCAGCTATATAATTGCCTGTCGCTCAACCGTTGGCTCAAGAGTAGAAATGTTACATTTCACTCTCGAGAGAATAAAGAGTACCCTTTATCATCCCTAATCCAAAACGAAACTAGTCTAGGGATGTTTTCGCGAAATGAAAAGGGTATGAATGCAAAAAGAGGAATGCAAATCATTGCAAGCAGCTTTTTGAAATTTTAAAATTGACCGAAATTCAATACCGTATCTTCAGTTGAACCTAATGACTGACTAACTAGTAATCCGACATTTCCTAATATCCCTAAAACGTATGACAATGAATTTCGTATCGGCTGAAATTTTTTAAGGATAATATAGGACGTCCGATATTATTGACGAAAACATCGCACTGGCTTAAAACTTACCTAGAAAATAGAAATCAGCAGGGGCGTGCGAATGATGAGGATTCTTCAAATCTTCCAATAAGCAGTGGAGTACCTCAAGGTTCAGTATTAGGTCCAATTTTATTTTTATTATTCATCAACGATATCGCAGACTTAAAAATAAGTGGTAGAATTACTTTATTTGCTGATGACACGAGTGTAACCTGGAATAGTTCTGATATGCAGACATTACAATCTAGCATAAACAAAAATCTAGTAACTATCGAGTGACTCGAATGAGCTTTGTTTCAACACCAGTAAAACCATAGCAATGTCTTACAGAGATACTTAACAGCCTATGACTCTAAGCAATAATCTAATTCTAACTGTGAACTCATTTAAGTTTTTGGGCCTTTATATAGACAAATTTCTAAAATGGACTACTCATATTGATGTGGTCTTGAAGGCATAAGTATCGGTCTATATTCTTGTCTTACCTTCTTCACTTATTGCTTATTGCTTCTATATGCTGCAACCCAAAAGTCTAAGACACGTTATAGAATTCTGCCATTGTGTAAAATTGTCTTTCTTGGAGAAAAGCCCTAGTCGATCTTCTGAACTTATCATATGAATTTATAGATTTTAACTGTATCGGGATATCCTCATTTTAAAGCTCTGATATGTCTTTTCATGTCGCCTTAAAATAGTCTCTCTACTTTTACATAATTTAATATTGTGATAGAGCAAGAGTAATTATAATTTAAATAAAATTATATCTTCAAAAACCACTTTTAAAAACCAAGTGTTTTGTTTGGACTGTAAAAATACCCATTTTTAAGAACAATTTAATCTCTTTTATTCTGTGTATCAAAAATGACTGGCATATTTTTTTAATGATTCCGTACTGCCTACAGACGATGAAATACAATCGTCATTTAACCAAATTAGTACCTAGCGTCCTAAAATAATAGACAGGTATTATAATAATCAATGGGTTCTCTGTTCTAATATCTATACAGGGTGTCTTATTAAAAAGTTCAATTATGGTGAGAGTAAAATTACTAAAAGTATTTAAATTAAAAATCCTAAACGTAACTTTAAGGATTATTTCAAATTATAATTTAAAAACTTATATTATACGAACTAGTGTTCATTTTTAAATTTATTGTTTTACGTACGGTTTTTATATGTGTATAATTTTAGTTAAAAGCACCGCCGTCTTGTTCAACATGCTCGAAAAGGGGAGGTGACGCAGTTTTTTTCGGTATAAGGCGGTGTGTTCGCGTTTCACCCCTTTTGGGGGTTGTTTTTGGCCTTTTGGGGGTTATGGTCAACTCAGAAAGAGTTTATAAACCACCGCCATCGTGTTCCTGTTGTTCTGTGTTGCCATCTAAGAACGGAGCATCATGGCGTAGCGCCCTTGATGCATTATTGGTTCTGCGGGGCATACGGGTTGCCGAATAGGCAGGGGTCGTACGAACAGCGTAATGCGTGTTGCCGATTAGACAGGTGTCAGTTACGAGTTACTGCGTCGGCGCGTACTGATCAGAGTACCGGATTAAATTGTGGGATTTACAGGAATTCTGTTAAAATCAACGTTCTACGATCGTATAGATGACAGGAATGTATTCCTGTTAAATTAAAAGTACCTTATTACTGCTATACGTACTGTTTTTTCTGTTCATACGACTGGACTCATTTTAACTGGAATCGGCCTGTTAGATTGCAAGTACAGATTGTTCTCAGAACGGTTTTTCTTGTTATAATAACAATAGTTGCGTTTAAAGAACAGGAATTCATTTAACCGAAAATTCCCGGGATTCAAGCATTTAAGTTTCTGGATGTAAGTATATGCTTGAAAATATGTCTACGCTCTTAACTCAAACGTGATTTAATCAACTTCAAAACGTGCAAATATATTTCAATCTGTCTCTTTTTCAAACCCCCGTTTCTGTCGAAATTAAGTTTTATGCTGATATACCGCGCTTTGTCAAAAAACTGCCCAACATGCACGAATCCCTTTTCCACATAAAACATCATTATTCATGGTCTCTTACTTGTAAAACGAACCCAAACCGCATATTCATAAAAAGGTTACGAACATAATATTTGAAAAGACTCTTCCATTCAATCGTTCGGATCAAAGAGACGTCTTTCACGACAGGATATTTTATTGAGGATGTCTAAAACGTTTGTTCAAAATTTGTAATTTTATACTTTTTCGATTCTGAGTTGAGCCTCGTTTTTTTGAAATGTAAAGGAAAATCTATTATGCATGATGTGTCACGAGTCGACTAAAAAAATATCTTGAGACTATAAATAAAAATAAAAAATACAGCAAATAATAATATATTCCGTTCTCAAAACTTTAGTAAATATCTTCAAACTTTCTATAATTATATATTTCTAAACACTTTTGTTGGGCCACTTTTGAAAACCAAAGATAAATTTTATTTTTTTTTTTTTTCGTAGCAAAACACTCTGTGGGAATGTTTTCTATAATTACAATCTGATCATGAAGATCAATAAGCAATTTTGTCCCAACGCTGACTACCATACGTCCAAACGGGTTTCAATATCTGCTTGTAGAGGAGCAATTTGTTATGTGTGGAGTTTCTTCCTAATAACCAATACATCTTTTTATATTTTATACCAAGCACTTCACGTTTCTTTTTAATGTGGACTTTCCAGCGAAGTCTAGCGTCGAGTGTCATTCCAAGGTATTTTGCTGTATTAGCATAGGGAATCTGAGCGTTATTTATTCTTATGGGAATGTGTTGGTTTCGTTTATTAGTAAAGTTAACGTGAACAGATTTATTTTCATTTAACTTAATACGCCATTTTTTAGTCCAGGTGTTAATCTGGTCTACAGATGTTTGTAATTTTCGGTTGGCTTCTTCATGGTCTTTTCCAACAGCCAGAATGGCAGTATCATCAGCAAATGTTGCAATAGTATCGTGCTCAACGTTAGGAATATCACTGGTATACAGTAAGTAGAGTACTGGACCTAGTACACTACCTTGTGGTACTCCTGCCTTAATTTCTCTTAGATCAGAATATACATCTTCCTGTTTTATTCTGAAATATCTGTTTGATAAATAGGATTTTAAGAGTTCTGAATACTGACGTGGTAGTAACAAATTTAACTTGTGGTTAAGGCCCTCATGCCAGACTTTATCAAAAGCCTGGGCCACGTCTAGGAAGACGGTGGAGCAGACTTTCTTTTCCTCTAAAGACTTTTCAATTATGTCTGTGATTCTATGCACCTGGTCGATCGTTGAGTGTTTTTCTCTAAAACCAAATTGATGGGAGGGAATCAGGTCCTTTTCTTCTATTGTAGGTTTTAATCTCTTAAGAAGCAATTTTTCGTAGAGTTTCGAAATAACAGGCAACAAAGAGATTGGTCGGTATAACGTTACTTCTTGGGGAGGTTTACCTGGCTTAGGTATCATTATAAGCTTTGCTGAGGTACTGAGGTACGTATCTCATCCTAAATGATGCATTGATATAAGGTTGGTCAGTTTGACAACAGCTTTACGTGGGAGTTGTTTCAAGATTTCCCCGGTAATCAGATCAAATCCAGGGGCTTTTTTAGGATTTATATTTGTTTCGATTTCCACATAAACTTCTTTTGGAGAAGTAGGTCTAATCACTGAATCTTCCTGTTCTGGTTCATTCCAGTCTTGGGTCTCTTCACCGTCGTTGGTCTGGAAAGTCTTTTCTAAGTGTTCTGCGAATCTGGTTGCTTTTTGTATATTATTTCGTGCCCAACTCCCGTATTCCTTTCTAATTGGTGGGTTATGTGTAATAGGACTTTTTAATCGTTTGGTTACTTTCCAGAGTGAATAATCGGTACTGCTGTCATTAGTTAATTCACTCAAGTACTCACCAATCGATTCATTTTTAATACGCTGAATTTCGCGTTTTAACTGTTGTGTTGCATTATTTAAAGCTGTTTTATCAGCTGGTGCTCTGGACTGTTGCCATTTTCTTCTGATTTTTCTTTTTTCTAATATAAGGTCTCTTATCTCTTTTGGATAATTATTTCCTTTTGTTTTGTATTTAAAATCAGGGGTGTTCTCCCAAGCTGCTTGTTGAATATCTTTGACAAAACGTTCGACTTCCTGATCTAGTTGTTCTTCTGTTCTCAACGGAACCAAGAGGTTAATTAACCGTTCAAGTTTGATTTTGAAGCTTTGCCAGTCCGTTCGTTTGTTGACTAATTTAGGTTGATTTTCTTTTTGAATCACACTATCACTCAGTGTAAGAAGTATGGGTGAGTGATCTGAGTTCATGTCCCAAGCTTCTTCTACATGTATATAATTTGAGGATATATTTCTAATTACAAAGAAATCTATAAGATCAGGAATTTTGTTCGGATCTGTGGGCCAGTACGTTGGCTTTCCAGTTGAGAGTGTTTGACATTTGAGATTGTTGCATGTTGCTAATAGTTCTTTACCTTTAGATGTTATTAGTCTGGATCCCCAGTGGGTATGTTTCGCATTGAGGTCTCCTCCAACTATGAATCTGTCTTCTTGGCTATCCAGAAAGTCAGCATATTGTTCTCTTTTTATAGCATGTCTCGGTGGGGAGTATAAAGCTGTGATTGTAACTTCGTAAGTCTTTGTTTTAATTTTAACAGATGTGGCCTGTATCTCTACCGTTTGGTAACCCATTTCTTGGTGGTGTAATATACATTCCTTTATTATAACTGCACTTCCGCCTTTTGCTGAATTGTCTGGATGGATAGTATGATACACCTTATAACCCTTAAATTTGATAAATGAATCCTTAGTGAAGTGCGTTTCAGCAATGAGACAGATATCAATTTTTTCTAGTTCCAGGATTGTTTGTAGTTCTTGTTGGTGCTGTAGTAACCCGTTTGCATTCCATTCTAGGATTCTTAAGTGTTTAGCCATTTCTGGTTTTAGGGATTGCTCCTTGAGCGCGTTTTTCTAGGTTTAAAATACGCTCAAAGATAAATGAATTGAAAATTCACAAAATTGGCAAGCGCCAGCCAATCTCATGGACAATTCAGTTACAATTAATAATATTCCACTAAATAGGCTGTATAATGACATGAAATGTGTAACTCATGGTACATTAATGAATTTGACAATAGGCGTTCATAAATCTGAGTGTCAATTTAAGAAATTTATTTCTTTCAGACAGATATATTTCATACGGCTATTTATTTTAGTATACCTCATTGAAGTTGTTAAACATCTGTAACATCATAATTTAAAATTAATAGGCCAATTTTAAACAAGTGCAATCTGTCTTGGCACTCATGCAATCGCCAAGATCCTAAAATAATGCGAGACTTGCGCGTTCTTTATCTAAATATAAATGACATCAATAATTTTCATTCTGAATAAACAGGAAATACAACGAATAATTTGTATATAATTTCTGTCGCATTTGTAACAAATTATTTTCGGGTTATGATTTTCTTAATAAATCAGGTATTCCACGCACTGTATATACTGTTAACATCAGTTTGGGTGGTTTCAGAGACCCATTATAGCTCAGTTGTCAGAGAGTTTGACCTCGCACAAAATGTGATCTCTATGAAACTTGACACTTAAGTACTTGAAAGGGTCTAGAAAACAATAAAAAAATCTTTAATAAAAATCAAACTAATCGGCACCACATATAATCAGATTGTATTTGGAAAAACAAAAATTTGGCAACTAGTTTCGGCTATTAACCATCATCAGGCCTACAAAAATACACAAGAAATAGCAAACAGTTTTTTATAATGAACTTTGTAACTTACCATGAGGTAAAATTTTTAAGACTAATTAAATAAACGAAGTTAAAATTTTTAATGTTTGAAGAACATTTTAGGTAAATCCAACAATCTCAGACTTTCTAACATTGGAGAACATAAATTGCGCTCAAATGCGGAGGTTAAAAATGTTGTGCTAGGTGGAAATGATCACCTGCCCAACGCCTCTACATTTGCCGGCTCCTTACAACCCCAATTTAAGAAAGGTGAGCTTAGCAAAATTATGAAAATTGTAAAAAGCAAACAATCCAACTTCTCTACCGTTAGAGAAATGGAGAAAGAACCCTCCATCCACAACAGAGGGTTCGTAAAAATCAAAAACGCAATTAAAGCAAACATCGACTTGCACTTCAAAACCAATACAACAAGATTACGTACAAAAATCTATAAAAATTAATGATTAACATTGGAAAGAAAAGAAGAAACTAATCCAAGAAGGTACACTAGTTATGAATATTAAAATGAGATTGGGTACAAGACCGGTATCAGTGGCGTAGCCAAGGGGGGGGCCTGGGGGCCCGGGGCCCCCCCGAAACTTCTATAAGTTTATAAGAAAATGTGGTAACCATATAAATCATAATTACTTTACGTTTTTGAGCCAGCGATTAAGTTATATTCAGATGATTTACAAACAATATACACGGTTATTCTACGCAGTGAATGCAATATAATGGGATATTTGGAGAGTGAAATGCCAAAAAGTAGATTCCTGTCTTCCTCAAAGTGCAGTCGATACTTTAAATGTAACAGATCCTTGTTTGTTTCCGAACATTTTTACGCTATTCCAAATTTTAGCCGTTTTACCCGTTACCACTGCCTATGTAGAACTAACTGAAAGAAGTTTCTCAACGATGAAAAGACTGAAATCATATTTTCGGAATAATACATCTACCAATTGATTAACAGGTCTAGCTTGGATGTCAGACAAACTCGCAGAATGACATTATTAGAGGTTAGAAAAATTATTATTAAACTGAAATAAGTCAAAGAGATTTTAAATCAAATTATTAAATCTAAAACATGTCGTTAAAAATGTCATTCCTTTCAGACAGCACATTTAAAAATTTTAACTTATTGGCAATGCAAGATAAGCGATACGACACCTGATGGACTGAATTGGAACTATAAAAAGTCAGTAGTCGTCCTTATTTACATAAGAGAACTTGCTTTGATTTTATCATTTATTATGAAAAAAAAATTGATTTATTTTGAAGTTTCAAGTATGAGTCTATATTGTTCAGTGCCTTTTTGTAATTCCTGGGAGAAAAAAAATACTGAACTTGCGTTCCATTTGTTTCCTAGACCCGGGCAACGAAAGGTTAGAATTGAAGACTCTCTAGTTGACCATCAGAAAGCTTGGATTTTGAGGTTAAAAATTGGAAAACCAGTTACCAAATTCATGAGAGTGTGCTCTCTCCATTTCACACAAAGTGATTACTTCAATAAAGGTGAGAAGGTTCTTCAAATTAATGTTGAACTTTTTTCAGCTGAGAATGTTTCCAAAAAACGGATGTTGAAAAAGACACCCTCATGAATTTGGTAACTGGTTTTCCAATTTTGAACCTCAAAATCCAAGCTTTCTGATGATCAACTAGAGACTGTGTGCCCATTTTGTCTTCAATTCTAACCTTTTGTTGCACGGGTCTAGGAAACAAATGGAACGCAAGTTCAGTTTTTTTTTCTCCCAGGAATTACAAAAAGGCACTGAACAATACCGACTCATACTTGAAATTTCAAAATAAATTAATAATATCGTAATAAATGATAAAATCAAAGCACGTTCTCTTATGTAAATAAAGACGACTACTGACTTTTTATAGTTCGATTTTTGTCCGCACTGTCGCTTCGATCTTAAAACATGATACCAATAGCGGAAACCGGTGTTAGGATGTCGAATCTCATAAATTAAATTCCTTACTCGTTTGCTAACTTTGTATTAATCTCTTAAAGGGATACGAAGAAGAGAGTGGCATTTTGACTAGAATCAGTCAAATAAAAGCTTTGCAACACACAATGCAAATTGTGTATGCAACCCCAATACATCGGGAATTTTTTGCTTTATAAATTGTCAATACTCTCTTCTAATCATAAATGGTAGCACATCTAAAAATTGTATGGAATATAGGGAAAACAAAAAGAAATTATTTGGACGGAGAGAAAAATACGTACAAACTGCAGTGGAGGGCAAATTTGTGAATAAGTAGCAAAAAATTATGAACAATTGTACATTATTGATATTTCCAGATAAAAAAAAGACAATAAACATCTAAAAGGACACTGTGTAATAATAGCTAGGTTGTATACTTTAATAAACATATACTTTAATAAACATATAACTGAATGAACATAATTATAATTACAAAATTACATGCGTTCTGTATGTCACTTATATCTGACATGACATCCAAGACAGGTAGTAATAAGCCAATAAGTAACACTACAAATACTAAAACTACTACTAATACTATATAATACATTATATTACACACTGTAAACAAAATAATACTGCGCAACGTAAATCTTACATTTAATAAACATAAAAATTCCGTTTTCTGCATTTCTGATCAATTTATTTCTTGTTATCTCCAATTTATTCAACTACCTGATTCACGTAAAAGCGAGAGAAAATCTGAAACCTTTAGCTAGTGTCTTTCCCTCACGATAATCTTAGAAATTGCCTCTAAGGATTTACTCGAAGTTTTATCCCAATTACGCGGATCTAAAGGTATTATTCGAAATAATTAAAGCGGTTCCAGTTGCCAATTCAAATTTAGTAGAAATAGTTAGTTTCGTTCTTTCTTGTACTCTATTTTTTAATAAAAATAAAGAGAGTGTGATCTGCCGAGCGTAATGTTTAAATTATTTATTAATTTCGTTTATAGAAAAATATAAATTCCACTATGATACTAGGATAGAATTAATATAAAAAGTAGCAAGTAACTAGATGTGCCATAGATAAAAGAAACTTTAAGAAAGTTGCTGAATCCTTTTAAGAGTTATTCCAAGATTTTAAAATAAATCTGTTCAAAACTATCTCAACATCAAGTGATGTGGTTATTATTAGAGCTAATTGTCCCCAAGCTGCATATATTTTTAACATTAATCACAGAAAATATTTTTATAATTATGTATATTGTAAATTATTTAAGGATCCTTCAGACTGCCACAGACACATTTACATTTAACAGCATTTTTATTTCAATATAAAAATGGATGTGGTTTCTACATGACTGGATATCAGGACATAATTAAGTCGATTTTTTGATTTAGCAAACAAAACGTTTGGAGATCAAAAGCGAGACAACAAAAGCGATGGCGTAAAAGCAGGCTCATTTTTCACAAAACGTTTCGCACATTTTCTTTTCTCGCCAAGTGTCATCGATATTCCGATGGCAAGTGTTCTAAGTACTGAAGATCGCTTGGAATTTGTTCTTTGTCGATTTTGTTTTTGTGAGAATAACGTACATGTTCAATGGAGCTGTTGAATGAAAAAGAGATTTTGTGTCTACATTACATCTGTTCATTCGTTTTTGTAGATTTGAGGTTGAAACAAAGTGGAAATATTTGGTATCTACTCCGCTTTTTGAATGAAGTAAATTATTTTATTTAAAAATAATTTAAGTTAATTCAGTGGTTGGTAAATAAATATAATTTATTTTAGTTTCATATGGTTACAATTTCTATTAAAACCACACAGGTTGTAATTGAAATACGGGTACAAAACACCCAGATCAATTAGCAAATTTCATTACTCTTTTCTTCTTCTTATTTAACTTTGCGATTCTTTTTATCACTTGAAAAATTACACTGTAGATTATTGCCAAAATCTCAAACATGTTCAAATATTCTTGTTTTTTCTAGCGTACGATTGGGGTTCATTAATAATCCAGTCAAATTAGACAATTTTACGGCAAAACTTTGGAAAAATTAAAAGGGAGCTGAATTTTTGTATACACCTTTATTTAGTGTTTTCAAGCAACGTCCGAAAAGTACCCTTGATTTGACCTTGAGCTTCACGAGTTATAGGGCGCCAATGCAGCAAAAATTTGTTTTTTCGCTTATATCTTCTTTTCTATTGACTTTAGGTATATAATATTCTATAGAGAAATTAAAGTCTACAAAATTCTCTACAAAAAAATTATCTAGTAGTTTTTTCGTAAGTCTAACCGTTTTACCATAGTATATGTGTTAAAAGTGTGAATCCAATACGAAGTACCCCATTCCACACCACCTTTGAGGTTGAGTACGAGGCGCGTTTTTTTAAGTGGTATCCCCTTTAGGCCTAATCCACAGTCTCGTTCGGTCAAAATATCATTTCAATACTTCTTAAAACAGTCAAAATAGACTTATCTAAAGCTTCTTCATCTTCGTCTTCTTCTCATTCTATGTCGCGTTGTTCCAGATAATCCGTAGAAAATGATTCTAATTGATTTTCATTCTCTCCTTCATCAAATTGGTTTTCTCCGTTATCTTCTATGGTATTTGCATTCAAACACGATTGTCCGTTGCAATAACCACAAATTTACGAGCATTTTATCCCCAATTTTCTACATCTACACAATGGTCCACAACCTTTGGTGCAATTACAGAAGATCAGATTTAAAAGACGATCCGGAGCGGGTGCTTGTATCGTTATTTTCGGTTCCAATACATCGTTTAATGAGGCCAGGTAGAGGAAAAGTTCCACAAACAATTTACTCATCCCAAAGTTCTTACCAATTTGAATGCAGTAAACATCATCTTTTATTTCTCCATGCTGTCTCCGGGTGTGACACAACGTCAACTCTTTTTGGTAAAGGTAAAACGACAGCTTTGAAGCTATTGGAAAAACGCCAAGATTTGCAAGCTGCAGCTCAAGTTTTCACGCAAGGAGATTCCTCACACGAATAGATTTCTTCCAATGGGATTAAATTTTTACTGGCATTATATGGAGCTCCAATTGAAGTAGCATCCATTGATCAATATCGGTACACCTGTTTCACGAAATTAATTAAATAATTAAAAGTAAGTCGGTGAAATTGGCTGTATTACCGCCAACAGATAGTGCAGCTAAAGAGCACCTTCACAGAGTTTATTTTCAAGTACAAAAGTGGCTGGGAAATGAATTAAACCCTAATGAGTGGATTGAGTAGGGATGGATATTGAGAAACGACGTATTGGAACCGAAAACAACGATACAAGTAGAATGGTCTATACCCAAAGTCAATATAAAATAAGATATAAGCGAAAAAACAAATTTTTGCTACATTAGCGCCCTATAACTCGTGAAGCTCAAGGTCAAATCAAGGGTACTGTTTGAATATTGTTTGAAAACAGTAAATAAAGGTGTACACAAAAAATTCATTAATTTTTCCGAAGTAAAAACCTTATTTGACTGGACTATAAGTCTTGGTTGGAATGATATGGATGCTTTTCCTATATACAGGGTAACCCACGACTATTCCCTCGTTCTCTTGTGCCTAAACGGTACAAGATATCAGCTAAATGTTTTGATGACAAATGTAAATTGATAAGATCTATTTGTTTAAACCTATATGTATCTCTTACCAATTTTGAGAAAATCGTGATTTTAAGAAAAATATTCTATTTAAACAAGAACTAAAAACACGGAAACCTCTTTCTTTCACTAAAACAAATTTTAGGGCTTTCATTTGCACTGTGTAGGATTTCGGTATTTTGCACAGGGTGTTCGACTAATTCCAGTTTGTCTAGAAATTTCTCTTGAACTGACATTTGCATTTGAACCACTGAGCCTAAAACTAAGAACTCATTCTAAAACCGTGGCCTACTATAATAGGAAACAATAGGAAACGTTCACAACATTTTAAAGAAAGATCGTAATACCTTTTTAATCGTTTTTGATAGAAAATGAAGTTATTTCACATAGGACAAAAAAATTAGTTAGCTAAGTTAAGTGAGTTTTTGATGTTTGAAAAATATAAAATTAGAATCCTTTTCCTAAACATCCTGTGCAAAATATCGAAATGCTACATAGAGCAAATGAAAGCCCTAAAAGTTAGAATAAATCGATATAAATTTGTGTTACTGAAACTAAGAGGTTTCCGTGTTTTTAGTTCTTGTTGGTAAGAGATAGATATAGGGAACGTTGGATAAAGTTGACTTAGTTTTTAACGTATAATGTAAAAATGTCAGAAAATACAGGGTGTTGCGTTTAAAAAACCCTAACTTTGATAAATTACAATTTTCTGGATCACCCTGTATAATTGCAAATAATTTAAACAAATAGATCTTTTCAATTTACATATGTAACCAAAAAATTAAGCTGATATCTTGAACCGTTTAGGCACAAGAGAACGAGGGAATAGTCGTGGGACACCCTGTAGAATTAATTATATTCACATGGAATTTTGTACACACAATTTTTTGTATCGTGTATCCCAATTTGTTTTTTGTTTCTTTCGCACAATTATTCCAAGTTACGACGTCTCGCAATTAGTAGACATATTTTTATTAAAAATCTAAATTTATACTGTGACGGTCCTGGCTAACCACTTAAGAGTTCACTATCCGGCTGACAATGAGATATATCTACAGATATTGCTCAATGGGCATATTTAAAAGGAGTAGAGTGGTGGCATCAAACAGTTGTTTGATTATAGAGCATTGAAAATCGGTCTTGAATACATGAATAGAAGAGTAATTTATCTGGTATTTATTCCTATGTATTATTTAAAATCGTTTCAGTATCAATATAGGGTGTTTCACTTTTTCGTTTTTAAACAGCAGGCGTATAGAGGAACCTAAATAATTCGTTGATCTTCTTGACACGTTTAGACTAATACATTGTAAAATGAATTACAATGATCTATTGCTTAATATTAATTGATATTCTGTTGTTGAATATGTCCAATCAGGTCATATAATGCATTAATATCTTAACCTTCGTACTACTTTTTGACTTAGGAATATATAATTGCCCAAGGGCGGATTTAGCTTTTTTTTATGGGAGGGGTAAAACTTACCAAGAAGTCCAAGAAAGTTAGTAAATTTTTTTGTCGAGCAGAAACTAGTGACTGATCAGATCGCCGAAATATCATGTTATGACAAACTTTTTCATTGAAATGACCGTTTTTTCAATATTTGACCCGAAAAAATGACATTAATAATAATAATAATAATAATAATAATAATAATAATATAAGCCATGCAATTCACTCCCTTACGAGTGAACCCCAGAAGCTCTCCAGCTTGTGCGGGGGAGGGACGGCTATTATTATTATTTGCCGTGGCGCTCTGGGTTATAAATGCAAAGATAAAAAAATGGTAATTATTCGGAAGAACATTTGCTCAAAGTCTTGTCTTTTTAATTTTTTTTCAAAAATCAATACTTTTCACGGTATTGACCAAAAATTGAATAAAAAACAAAAATTTAGCTCAACTTTAACAGACCAAAACTTAAAAAATAATTATCTAAAGGGCTAAAAATTACTAGACAATTGTAAAAACATATGTTACGAGTTTCTGCAAATGGATTTTTTTGTCAAATACCACAGTCTAGATGGCGCTAAAAAAATGGCGAAAAAAAATTGAAATCAAATTATTTTATCCATCACTTTTTTCTGCTTATGTTAAACGGATCTGGATGGTCAGGAAAAACTCGGTTTGACTACGCAATTTGCTGAGCCAGGTCAAATCAAAGGGAACAAATGGAAATTATTCGGAAGAACATTTGCTCAAAGTCTTGTCTGTTTAAATTTTTTTCAAAAAACAATACTTTTCACGCTAGAGACCAAAAATTGAAAATGTCTTATAAAAAACAAAAATTTTGCTCAACTTTAACAGACCAACACTTAAAAAATAATTATCCCACATGACTAAAAATTACTGGACAATTGTAGATAAACATATGTTACGTTTTTCTGCAAAAGGATTTTTTTTCAAATATCACAGTCTAGATGGTGCTAAAAAAATAGCGTAAAAAAAAATTCAAAAAACTTATTTTGTCCATAACTTTTTTTCTGCTTAAGTTAAATGATTCTGGATGATCTTAAAATGTTCGCAATGTTGTTCTCTCATTAAGATGTTATATACATTTTTTGTGGAAATTATATTTTTTCAGATATTTACGCTAGAACAGCGGTTCTCAAACTTTTCAAATTTTGTACCACATAAATATAAAACAAAAATATATGTACCATCATAAAAGCATTTCGCCGTTAAAAATCGCGAAATTGTTCGAAGTTTTTGGAAAAGTCGTCATTTCAATATTAAAGCTAGAGCCGTTAAAGTCAAAAACTTGAAGAAAAATATATTTGGTTCTGAAAACAAAATGTTAAATATTAAATTGTACCACTAAAACATTGTAATGTACCACCAGTGGTACAGTTTGAGAACCCCTGCGCTAGAACGATAAAGTTTCTTTAAACACCCATTTTTCAATTGCCAGATCTTCCTTCGTATTAATCGTAGAAAAATAAAAAAAAATAATTTTAATTGTTAGCTCAAGGCCATAAAATTAGTTCTTATCAATTTTTACGTAATAATATCAGATTTTCGGTTATATTTAAAAAACTTTTAGAAATGTACGATTTTTATGGTAAAAATCGTAATTTTCTACGCCGTATACCTCGGGAGGGGTTTATTTTCATGAAACATTTAACATTAATTCATTAACAAAGGATAATTTATCGATTGCGCAAGTTTATTTTCTTTTTTACCTCACTTTTTGATGAAAAAAACGCCACTATCGAAAGTTTTCTACTTCGGAACTAAACACCTTTCCTAACAATTTGCAAAAAATTTCAAGTCGATCTGTTTCTGCTCAATGATTTTACTTCATTTCTTGGACTAAAGACAACATGTTTAAAAAAAAACTTTATTAATACTAAATTATAATCACAAAGAGACTAGGAAAGTACTTAGAAATGAGTAAACCAGTAAGGAATTTTAATTTATTAGATTCGACATCCTAAGACCGGTTTCTGTCTTTCGACTTCAAATAAATTAAAATTCCTTACTGGTTTACTCACTTTGTATTAATCTCTGAAAGGGATAAAAAAGAAGAGAGTGACATCTTGACTAGATTCAGTCAAAATTTAATGTCAATACTCTCTTCTTACCATAGATGGTAGCACATCTAAAAATGTTATCTTATAGCGGATATAGCTATTGACTTGTACGAGTTTGGAATTTTATTTATTGGATTCGAAAAGCCTAACTGATGAAGTCGAAAGACAGAAACCGGTCTTAGGATGTCGAATCTAATAAATTAAAATTCCTTACTGGTTTACTCACTTTGTATTAATCTCTGAAAGGGATAAAAAAGAAGAGAGTGACATCTTGACTAGATTCAGTCAAAATTTAATGTCAATACTCTCTTCTTACCATAGATGGTAGCACATCTAAAAATACTTAGAAATGGTTAAAATAAAAAAACACTTTTAGACTGCTACTATTAAAAGTCTAGTAAAATAAGGAAACTGCATACATTTTTTTTATCGCGTTATAAGAAGCACCACTTTCTTTATTATGTAAAACACTTTTGTGTGTATTATGTTTTATAAATCATAATCATGGGGGGGGGGGGTAACTACCCCCCAGTACCCCCCCGTAAATCCGCCCTTGTAATTGCCAGATTTCTTATCATAACCTACTTCAAAAAATATTTAAAAAATATGTAACGCCTATACTGAACACGTATTTTTCTTAAATTCAAAATAATACGCTATTTAACAGAATTACGGCGATCCGGCAAAACTGAAATTTCTTCCGTGTACTTGACAGCTGACATCCAATTAGAGAGGCGTTTTGTACGTGATTTCAACTAGCACACATCCGTTATTATTCCTTGACATGCTCCATGTACTACGTAGCTACCGAACAATAATGTAATACAACTTCGATTATTGAAATTTTTAAAAGAACAGTTTTCCAAAGTAAATTGTACAGATCGATAAATGATCAAAACAAGCGATGATTTATGTATAAAATATAACGACGGTGGAATTTTTTGAACCATAAAAATACCAAAAAAGGACCATGGGCGTAACAAAATTGCCTAGGATGTGAAATAAAATCACACTTGTTCCCAAGAACAAAGACATTAAAAATGTCCTACACTGCACCATAAAAATATAAAATATAAAGAAAAACAAATTACTGACTGGTGAGGCAACAAAAGAAAACATCTGTGCAATATAATCAGCAAGGTGGTTCCAAAAAAGATATCTCTAGAAAAATGTGTTTAGCAATCAATTCCTTCAACACTCTACGTAAAGTTTGGTACAGCTAGATAAGTCATAGCGTTCCAGGAAAACGAAGAAGAAGTAGACCTTGTAAACAGGTAGATCTTGGAGAAAAAAGCTAGTTAGTTACAAAATAGGACGGAACTGATTGGTCCATTTTTTAAAAGACTACAATTTGTTCCCTAGAAGATACAGTACTTATTCTTCTATTACACAATATATACTGTTTACCATATATGTCATTACACCTGGCCTTACGGTCTCTATATATCCGTAAGGGTTAGTCTGTTACGACTTTGAAGGCATCCACAAATCTTAAATTAACCTGCATGGAATCGATTGCTTTTAACGTCACTTGACTGTACATGTATATGAAGATGCCACGTATCCCTATGTAGCAAGGTTATCTTATAGTTTGTTGCATTGGGCCTGTTTATGTACAGTTGCTTGTTCATCAGCTTACCCACGACTGACTCTTCTTCTTTAATAGTAAAGGTAGGTTGAATAAGACTTCACTAAGCAGCTTCCTTTGGTCACCACACCACTGACCCATTTGTTGGAATGTGTTATTACCATGGGCGGATCCAGCCGATTTTCAAGGAGAGGGGGCTGTCTTTCAGCGGAGGGACAGCTACTATTCTATCCTCTCTTATGGTTGTGCTCATCCAATCCTTCAACCTTCGAAGGGTTGACAACCTCTTGGCTTCTTGTAATCTTTCTTTAAATTAAAAAAACTCGACCTAAAGGGGCAGCTGCAGCCCCCACAGCCCCCCTTGGATTCGCCAATGGTCATGACTGACGTATTAACGTATTTTTGGTTTTAAACTAATATTTATCTGCAAGGTGGTAAACAATAAGCCACAATGAAATAATTTAAAATCATTTTGTAGCTACTTACTACAATATAACCTACAAAATAACCTTTTTCTTTCACCATAATATTATTCATCACTTTGCATGAACTCCCGCAAGCAGAATTTAAATTTTGAATTATCCATATTTTTCCGCTCTCACACTTGTTTGTAGCTATTCCTCTCTCGACGGATTTAAAAGCGAATCAGCATGTGAAAAGTTCGCAAAACGACGCACACCGCTATAGTCCTAAACTCTAACTTATACCATATAGCATAGGAGCCATTCGAAATGTTGGTTATCGTACTTAAGTAAAATATACGTCAGGTTTAAATAGATATAAAATAGTTTGTGAACAAAAGTTTTGACGCTGTTGTCACCCTCATAACTGTTGACAGACAGAATATTAAACTTTAATCATAGCTTAGATAAATACATACCTAGAAAACTCAGCCCTTCGTTGAAAGTCAAAATCCGTGACCTTGAAGACGCCATTTAGCTGTAAAAGTCAGGGCTGGATTCGAAATTATTGCGGTGCAATAGACAAGACCCAACTTGCACTATTGGCAGGGACCTTTCTAACAGCGTTGTAGTTATTATGACAATAAAATCACACATGTGCCCGTACCTTTTATTAAGGCAACATTTATAAGGGAAATTACGAGATAGAGGGTTCCAAATTCAAGATAAAAAGTTCATAAAAACACTGCAATGACTTAAATCTATTAATCGAAAATTAAATATGTATATCAATATCTAAAATTGAAGAAACACTCCACAGACATTTTTCTTGCTTTTGTAGGGCTCAATAGTTTAAATTTAAAATAATTATCCCTCAAAGTTGCTTATGCTTTTGAAATACTCCGTACATGTAGATGTAGTGGAAGAAGGTCTAGTATTACCTCTACGGCTGCAATGTTAAAATCGTATTTACACATTCACATTTACATATTTTAAAATTGGGTACATATACAATGGACACAGTACATTACTTATAAAATCATGCTAAACAATTCCTCATTACTATAAAAACATTTTCTATTAAAGCATCCTTAATTCTACATTTACTTTACAAAAACATTTTCTATTAACACATCCTTAATTCTACTTTTACTTGACACAACTACGGCATTGGAGCGAATAAATTTGCAGGTAGAAAATCCAAACAGACACTGCTTTGATAGGTTTTACAGAGAAAGTGGGGGGTGCGCAAAAACCTGCGCCAACAACACCCATCATAGAGAGTTTTCTAGCTGTGTATGTATCTATAGTTTAGAGAAGAAAGGAGTGCACTAATTTAATTTGTAGAAGTAGTACATGTTTAAGAGGTAGACATTTTATTTTTACCTCATCCTTCAAACGCTTATTTGTAGTTAAAATGAAAATTTTAATACATTTGATCTGCCTAATAAAAGATTTCGTTTGATTTAATCATGTTTCCACGGTTTTTACTGCAATAAACCTGATATTTTGACAGATAAGTCAGACTTTATAGCCTTATCGTATGTATTTTAATTGACTTGGAATTTTGTATTAATATATATTTCAAAATGGCTTCATTCTAAAAATATTATCAGTCCTCCTAAATCCTTGAAGGCAGACTTACTCGTAATAGCCAAGCAACATAAAAAGAAATCCAAAAAATATATTATAGATGAGATGGCTCGATAAAAAGGAATTAAAATTCTCAGATTGCCTCCTTACCATGCGGAGTTAAATCCCATTGAACTGATCTGGTCACAATTAAAATGTTATGTTTCTCAAAACAATACAACTTAAATTACCTGATGTGCGAAATTTGTTTTTGAAGGCAGTTTCAGATGTAAATGGAGAACATTTGAGAAAAGTGGAAAATTTATTTTGAAAAGTGGATATAACAATGGAAAACTTAATAGACCCTATAATAATAAACCTCAGAAAAGACAATGATACTGATATCAGTAGTTATAGTGAAGACAGTGACTTTTAAACATATTTCTTGAACTTTTTATTTTTTAATCTTTGATTTTAGGTACTGAAGTGTTTATTGTTTATTAACAACATATAATCCGTGTCATTTATTGGTTTATTTTTATTTTTATTTTGCAAAGCACGTCTATGGAATGTGACGTTATATCCCCACTTTTACTGCACTCCTCTTTTATTCAGAGTATAAGCTGTTCTTTAATTTTCTAAAACAAAGTTTGTAAGTCTAAAATGAGCTGATATCATCGGTTTCCAAGCAAAAAAAAAAGAACTTGATGTATGTTTCTCATGTCTTATATTTTTATTGTAACTGAAAGGAAAAGCTTCCAATTAAAAATTCGATATTGTGCAAATCTTTATCAAAGGGTGTTTGATATACCTAACCCTTTTGCTGCGGAAAATGCCGCATGAAAAATTGTCAAATTATTTAGAGGTCTCAAGAAATTCCTGCAAACTCACAGAAAAAAATATAGAGTGAATTTAATTCACGAAAACATATTTCCATTTCGGTACGTTCTGATTGATTTTGTTGTAAAGTCGAGCTTTCTATAGGAATTATATGTTTTTTATTGGTAAACGTTTAGATTTCGGAAATATGTATTTCAGAATGATAGATTTTTATTTCAGTATTTCAATTTGAATTTTATTTCATATGATGTAGCCAATACATTTCAGTTAATGGATTATTGATGTTTTGTTTAATATTTATTATCATTAATCATCAAAACGATCTCACAATCGTAGAGCTGGCAAAAATATATTTTTTTAATTATAAAATGAGTGCATTTTATTTATGTAATTTGTTACTTGTAGTGGAGTACCGTTAGATTTATAGCTCAGACGAAGTTGGCAGTGATCGAATTTTCATTTTCTCTTTTGGAATGTGTTTTTGACACTACATACTTAAAAGTCTATATGTTATTTTTTACCACTTTTACTTTACCTTAGAAAAAGGTAATGTGAGGGAAAAAAAGAAAAAAAAAACTCGCACAATCGTTAAATTATTCTTTTTTAATGAATTAATGTTAAATACAATTTTTCATGAAAATAAAATAAAGTGATAAGGCGTAGAAAATTATGATTTTCACTCCAAAAACCGTACACTCCACTCCACTATTGTCATTTTTTAACAAAACTAAAATTTGTAGGTAGAACCCAAACGCGATAAAAGAATCACACCGCGTCATAGACCCAGTTGCTCCTCCTCTTACCAACGGCGTAGCTTCCTTAACAACCGCACGTTTTTCGACATGCATAGGCGGGCGCGTTCATTCTGTTTTGTATTGTTGAATTCACTTGTGAATATTTTTTCAACGTATTCGTCTATGTATATATAATATAAGTAAATATAATTATTATTTTATACTATCATTAACAGTACTAGCATTAAAATGCTATTTTTCCTTTCCCTCGTTAGTTTTCTATCGTCGGTCGGAAAATACATCAACTAAAAATGAGCAGATAACACAAGATAAGGGTTAAAATAGATCCGTTATTATAAAAAAACGTTCTACCCCTCATTTTTTTTTAATATAAACCACACGGTTTAATTTTTTAGTGTGAATCGTGGATGATTTACATTAGGAGTGAAAGAAAAAGCTTCCGACCTATGACGCCAATTGAAAATTCGGGATCGGGGTGCAAATTTACATAGAGTGAAGGAAGTCGAGAATACATGACCTTTATCCTGCGGAAAATGGTGCCGCATGAGAAATTGCCATATTATTTCGCGGTTGCTGGGTGAAGTGTCGCAAGAAATTCCTGCGAACCAACGACAAAAAAAAACACAAGAAAATAGAGTGAGTTTAAGTCGCGACTGGATGATAAGGGAATGTGAGTATCGATATTCCGCAGAGTTCTGAGTGATTTTGTTATAGATGTCGCGCTTTTGATGGAAATTATGCCTTCTTTATAGGTATACGTATAGATTTCGGAAATACGTATCGCTGAATGATGGATTTTTATTTCACAATTTCAATTTGGGTTGTATTTCATACTGATATAACATGCAATATAGTTATTGAATCGTTTAATGTTTATTAAATCTACAATTACTATATCAAGTGACCCACTAAGTAGTGTTTACTATATAAGTGGTCCAAGTAGTGTCTTTAATATTTGCCTTCAGCAGCCAAATTTGAACCATATTTTTGGTACAATTTTATATCCATAAATAAAAAATAATCAAATCAAGTTCAACACTTGACTTTTCCAGTTTTCTGGTATATATATATATATATATATATATATATATATATATATATATAATAATAATAATAATAATAATAATATATTTATTTCAAAATTTTTTAGTTATTACATTTTATTTTTATAATACATTACGTTTAATGAAATAAACAGTTTTCCCTAGAAACCATTATGGTTGTATAGGGATGGCTGTTTGTATTCTAGTATTAATTGCTGTTTATTCTCATGTAGTTATATAAAAATGTAAAACGTGAATTTAAAGAAAGAGAATACTCTAAAGAAAAAAATAAAAACAATTTTAATTAATATAAAAGGGCGTTTGTATATCAGAGATTTCAATAAAATCGCAGACTATATAACTATCCAATTGAAATGTGAAGGATTTGAAATATTTTTTAAATAAATTGAAGTTGTTTAAGGTTAATAGAAGAGTTTTGTAGAATTCTGGTAAGTTATTATAAATTTTTAGGGAGAGGTAAGTATAGCACATTTGGCCTAATAATTTGTTGGCATAATTAGTAATAACAAATTTATTTATTTTTTGTCTTGTGTCATAGTTGTGTTCGATGTTTTTTAATATCTGTTTATGTTTGTAGGTATAGATCAGGAGATTGTAGAAGTACAGTTTTCTTAGATCAAATATGTGACTTTCTTTAAAAAGTAAATCAGTGGGGTATAATATTGGTTTCTTATAGATTATTTTTAGAATTCTTTTTTGTAGAACCTGAAGTTTATTAAGGTATGTATTTGAGCAAGCACCCCAGCTAAGTATACAATACTGCAGGCGTGATTCTACTAGTGCATGGTACAAAATTTTTAGTTGACTTAGTGTATATATATATATATAAGTTTCATCCTAGTTTGATTAGACTTTTTCTTAAATTTATTAGGTAAATTAGCTCACAAAAGCTGGATTTTCTGACTCAACCTCATATTTACTGGGCTGCTTTTGGGATAGTCTTTTTTGTGGATGATTCTTCGGTAAAGGTAGTACTCTTGGTAATTGAACATTATCAGAGGAACTAGATAAGTGATCTGAACTTAATTTTCTAGACCACTGACTAGATCTCTTTCCTCCGCCCTCTTCATCAGATCTGGCACATGAGAGGTTTGATTTAACTTCTGGTTTTTTCAACTCAGATACTGTTTTCTGATAATCATTTAAAAAACATTGTAAATTAAATATTGGTAACTGTATACATTTCCATCTAAAAAGTAAAACATGAACTAAACTTACTTGTCTTGTATTTTACAGATATCAGAATCTCCTAAGGATATGTCCCTTTTAATTATAATGGCCTTAATATATTATTTAGTAGAGATTCACTTTCTACATGCACAATCGCGAATTTGATTTCAGTAACATAACTTTACTTCCTCTTCTTATTATTCCTCACGATTTCGTTCGTAGGCAGTGTTGCCGATTACGAGAATTCTACAAGAAATGCGGCAAAAATCAGGGAATTTGACTTTGGCTTTTAAGCACCGTAAGTCAAGAACAAGAATGATGAATAACCTGTAATTCGTAAGACATATACTTTTGTGATTGTGACGTCATCTGTCAGCCAAGATATTAACAAAATTATCATCTAGTGGTGTGCGGGTATTTTTCCTTGTTCGTAGTAGTATTTTGATATGACGAGTCCGGCAACACTGTTCGTAGGATTGTAAAATAGTGTGGGCAACTGCCGGTTGTCCGTAGTGAGCCATCGTTAATTTGCGTATGTTGGCCCATCATGAATGTGTAACTTGTGGGCCAGCAACAGTTTTGTATCAAAAGTCAGTTTCGCCTCACTTACACCACAAGGCCAGCAGTTTCCCGGCACTTGATTGTTTGTTGGGATGGCAGTTGCTTCTAAAAGCACTTTTCAAAGTTTCACACTCAAATTGAACAGATCTCATTTTAAGTCTGAATAGTAGTCATATTCCAGTTTACGACGATCAATAACAAAAGCTATAAAAGACATTGGATATGTTATATTGGTTAAAGGATCATATTTTTGGTAGATCGCAAACAATGAAGTTTGCAGCGTATTTCGTAGAATTTAGGAGTGGAAGTGTGCCCTCAAAACTAACTACCAATAAATGGTTAAGTATCAGTAAAGAAAAACAATAGTCTCAAGTTCAGTAGGTACTATGCCACTTCCAAAATATATAAAATCATTGATTGGGAAATCCAAATCGGTACCCCGGGAATCCATTTATAACATACTGCACAACTTGATCTTGACAAATTGGAACATCACTTACCAAATCACTTGCTTACTTGACTTGCTTCTCTACTTGCTTAATGTAAACTAGGACTTTAAGATAGAAGTGGAGACACAGGTCAGGTTTATAGTCTTTTCTAGAACAACAAAGCTACTAACTCCTTTTCTGAATCCACTAAATATTGTTTTATTATTTGCTACTATAGTTTGTGGTGTATCTCTATATAATTATAGCTTTTGGGGACCATTAGTTTTGTTTGCCATTTCCCGCCAAAATTTCTCTCAATATTACTCTTTCGCCTAATTTTATGTTCTGCACACCACTGGCCACTGGCTACTAAGAATGCATAAATGCTTTATTTATTCGGTGGCAATATCTTTTGGTAAATATATTATGCTGTGTTGCCAAAGTTTGGAAAAGATTTATATTTAGTCACGCCTACTTTTGTTGCGCGGGTCAAGGGGAAATATCGTACGAAGTAATTACGCGATAATGAAACCCCTTAAACTGATTCATTTTTTTCGAGAAACTTCTCATCATTTTTTGTTTATTATTCTTTCGCCGCGGAAAATGCAGCTGAATTATTTTGCAATTAATGGATGAATTGAAATTAGGGCATGGATGATACAAAGGGATATCGAATTTTCAATATTTGTTTATTGTAGTTGCGCTTCCGATAAAAAACATGAGTTCCTGATCGGTATACACATCAATGTGAGATATAGTGCAACTTTTATGGTGTATATTTTACTCCATTGATTATATCGCTTAGATTTTTAATTTGTTTTTGCTTGATATAATCAATTAAATTGTTTCAAATTTTTAGAAATCATTAGATATATCAGTTAAATCTTACGAATGACTAGTGCTTCAACATCATAATTTATTAGCGACATTTTTACACATGCCCATGTGAAAAAGTAAGTGTAAAACTGTGAAGTTAGGTCATCAAGGACGTCATTCTCTAATAGTAGTTTATGATGCAAGGACGAGAAGTGTTTCTGAATTTTCACCAAAGGATTCGCGCTGCGTTGCAAAAAGAATTAGACAGAATGAGTTACTAATTTTAAAAGTTCTAAAATCATACAGAAAGACACTATGTTGTAATAAAATTTGTTCGTTTTAGTTTATACTACGAAGGTACTAATGGATGCACATTGTCTTCTTAAAACTTTCCTAAATACCCTATTCCCAAATCAAGTTTGAGCACAAACTTTCCTCAATACATCCCTGGTCTTGACAAAGACTTCGTCACGTAAAGACGTTAGCCAAACGGAAAAGTTGGAAAATGAAAACCTCCAGGCGAAAAACTAGAAAGAAAAGACCAAGTTTTAGCCGGTGGGAACATGGAGGCGTCTTTTTTTGTATTCATTAGATTTTTGCGGCGTTTCATTGAATTAACCTTTTGTATACAACATAGTAAGTGGTTTATTTGATTTAAAGCCCGTATTCTTAATTTTGTTGGTAAACTTCTTGATTATTTTGCTGTTCCAGTGTTTTAGAATGTTTGTCATAAAAATCTCAAAATATTTCGGTAATTAAAATACGAGGATTTTTACTTTTCCGGCATCCACTATACCATAGAGGAAAAGTAATGTAATCGTGCAAAAAAAAGTCCAATAAATTTTTTTTTGGATTAGTATTTTAAGCGTAAAAATATGCTGTTTTAACAAAATTATAATCTCTGTGAAACTTTTGCTAGGGAAAGAAAAAAAATAACCAAATAAAACTTACAGTTAACTAACATGTATAGCTTTTTAAAAACTATGACCTAGTTCCAAAGTTAGTATTAAACAGTATAATTTGGGTTAACAATCCAGAATACCAGAGTCCTGTCCACAAACACCCTACGAAGTACCCACACCAAACAAGAGAAAGTAGAAAATAAGTGTTTGCTGTATGAAGAGGAGTAAACCAAATTCATAAAAAATTGTTCTACCACTACTGCTGTATTTAAAACTATGGGTCATGCAGCCATATTAAAATTGCGTTCTCTCCCTGAGAAAGTGCCTTTTTGTTTAAATAATGTTTGGCTATCTCACATCAAGCCTAGGAGTGCTACGAATCAAATCAAATCATAAAATTTTAAAGTTTGAAATATCAAATATTTTGATCAAACAAATATACAATTTTTGCACTAGTTACCCAAAGAAAGTCCCAGGATTTGACTTGATAACAGGAGAAATCCTCAAACAATTACCCCAGAAAGCCATAATAAAACTGACGCACCAGATAAATGCTGCTTTTAGACTGGAGTATGTACCCAGGATATGGAAAGTTATACCCAAACCAGGCAAAAAACCTGAAGAAGTTTCATCTTACCGATCGATATCACCTGTAATTATTCGAAAAACTTCTACTGAAAAGACTAAAGCCAATAATAGAGGAAAGGAACCTAATACCTGATCACCAGTGAAAGCCACCCAACGATAGACGAGGTCCACAGAATAACAAACATCATAGAAAAAACGTTAGAAGAAAGGAAAGTCTGTTCTACAATCTTCCTAGCCGTAGCACAGGCTTTCAATAAAGTATGTCATGAAGGACTCAAGCATAAAATGAGACATCACCTGCCAAAACAGTACTCACAACTTTTACTTTCTTACATATCAAACAGAGTCTTCAGAATAAAACAGGGAGAAGCTTATTCCGAACTCAGAGAAAACAACGCGGGAGTGCCACAGGGAAGTGTATTAGGACCGGTCTTGTACCTTTTGTACACTAATGATATCTCTGTTTTAGAGCATAACACTATAGCCACTTTTGCTGATGACACAGTCATCTTAGCGGTCTGAAATAGTCATGAGGAAGCTACAGCTAAATTGTAAACAACCATTAATCAGATTCAAACATGGACTAAAAGGTGAAGAATCAAGTTTAACGAGACAAAATCAGTGCACATAGATTTTACTAATAAGAGAGCCACGTGCCAGTTAGACTGAGTAATGCTCAGGTACCTTATGCCAACAACAGCCAAATGTCTGGGTATTACAATGGATACGGGGCAGATCCTGAAACCTGTATGGACTTATGGGGCTGTACCAAAGAAAGCAACACCCAGATCATACAACGATTTCAAAACAAAATAGTGAGGAATATCGCCAATGCTCCTTGGTATTCCCGAAACAGTGACCTCTATCGGGACATGGAGATTGACACTGTAAACCAGACGATCACCAAGTTTGCCAAGAGTCATGAACAGCGACTCCTAGAACATGTGAATGTAGAGGCCATCCAGCTCCTCGACAACACCAACCAGAGCAGAAGACTCAAGAGGACAAAGCCCTTTGAGTTAGTTCAGTAGATAAGTGTCAGTGTAAAGCAGAGTACAGTGCAGTATTTACACACTAGTGTTAGTGTATATTTAGTCTTCTATTGAGTAAGTCTTTTTAGTTTTAAGACTGGAATTAGTAAAATAAGTTAGAATAAAATTGCTCATCCTTCTAGGCTTTAATAAAAAATCTTACACAAATAACTATTTAATCGTTTGTCCTTAAATACCTAGCTAAAAAATAGATAGAGCCAGCCCCTATTATTGAGAAACCGACTGTCTGATTTCTCAAATCCGATTTTTCCCTTAACCTCTGACCTATATCCAGTGACTGTCTAACCCAACACCAAAAGGGCCACGTGTCAAAGGCATTTACTCACCCGGCTTAAGCCGCGCTGATTTTTTTTTTATTGACCTGGATTGCTCAAAAGAACAGGTTCGTATGTTATGAGGATAAAAACGTTATATTATATTATACATCATAGTCTGCTTATAAGGTGATGTCACTTCAATCATCCATCTTGTGATAAAATACACTTTCGCTATCATCACTTTGCTTTCTCCGCGAAATAAATTGGTATTGCTCTATTGTTTGGTTTTCGGGTATTTTATACAGGGAGGGTGATTTATTTCAATAAAATTAGGAGAATAATATGCTATTGTGTGTGTGAAAATTACAGCAACATAATATACGACGTCGCTCGAATTATCTCGAGTGTGCCTAGTTTGGTATATTTAGCGCGCTCGAATTAACTCGAGCGCGCAAAAAAATTATTAAAATTAACAAAAAAAATTGGAAATCTAAAAAACTATAATCATTTTTCTCCAATCCAGCTTCCTTTGTCATTCAATTCAAAGATTTTATAGGCCTCTATGTAAAAAGTTTACTAGGAGGACTAAAATTTTATTTTAAATACAAAATATATTATAAATCAAGTTTAACCTTTTTTAAACATTAAACAATTTTAATTATTAATTTATGTAACATTTTTATTAAAAGTAATTTCTAATTGTTATAAATTTTAATTATTTTAGGTAAAAAAAATATATCAGTGTTTAGAAAATATTTATTGTACAAAATTTAAAACTAGAAATTCGTTTATTAATAATTCGTCAAAAATAAGAAAAGTTTCAGCGTAAAATGTTATACTAAAACGGATGAAAAGAAATATAATTTTCCTTTACTTCCTTTGCTTCAAAAACCTTATTCTCATCGATGCACTTTTCGTGAAAAAGATTAGTTTTGCCGCTGGATGCAGAAAATTGTGTAACTAACGATAAAACTTCTGCGACAGATTGAAATTTTCCTCAGTCCCCAATATTCGTGGAATGCACTCCACGTATATACTATACATATCTAAAAAACGATCTGAACTTGCCAAACTTCTTGATACCAGGTTATTACACGTCCAACCTAAAAAAATCGCAAATCAGTAATAAATTCGTAATAGTAAAACAAACCTAGATCAGTAAATGGTTAAAAAAATTCGAGGATAAAGAATGACAGGCGTCATTTGAAGAATGTCAGAGTCAAACAGTCAAACACAAGAGGAGCTTGCAGAATCATTGGAAGTGACTCAACAAGCCGTTTAAAAGCCTATTAAAAGGTAGGAATGACTAAAAAACAAGAAAATTGGATGTAGCTGTAGGCAACAAAGAAAAGGTTATTTGTTTTGGATTATAACTAGACAACCATAAGAAGAAAAAATACTTAGCCCGGTCAATTATTGCCACCGACTTCATCATCAATACCAAAGAAGATAAAGCTCTGTATCTGGTCCCAATGCTATTAGAAGAAGAAGATCTCATGCAAACATAAACAGAAACATTTGTTCTATAATGTCAAACTCATTAAAATTCATTGGATGTACTTAATAGTTTTGTTTTTATGGTTTAAAGTATAAAAAGCTATAAGTTACAAGTTTCTGAAATAAAATTTACTTCAGTTTATTAGTTTTTCATGATCTAAAAAAAATATCTCACCTGTTATTTATCAAAGCGTCAACAATCTTTTGCATTGATTCATAAAAACTAGTGGTCAAAATAAATAATCCCATTATTATTAATAATATGTCTTTCCACAATTTCCACTTAAATCTACCGAAATGGTCTGGCCACAGAGCACAAAGTTCCATTAAAGCAGGAAATGCAACTCCTAGTAAAGAAAGGCACAATCCTCCAAAAAGTGGAATCACTAATCCAAAAAGTGGGATCATCATCGATACACCAACTGAAATAAATGTACATACAATTGATGTATTAAAAATATTCTATATTTTTAATTCAGAAAATAATATTTATAAGTAAAGAAATATCAAGAAGAGGAAAAATAAGATTATATAAAACGATCTTAAGGCCAATCTTGGGTGATGAACAAAAAACGTACGAAAGAATATATATTGAGATATGAAAGGAAAATATTACGAAGAATGTTTGGTGGAAAAAAGATAGAAGATGTCTATGAAAGAATGTCAGAAGATGACCAAAATAGCATGGAGAGAAGGGAAAAGAAGAAAAGGAAGGCCAAGGAATCGGTGGAAACAAAAAATTCAAGAAGACCTTAAAGAAAGAGAAATAAAGAACAAGAAGCCAAAGACCAAGTATAAAGAACTCTGGAAAAAAATCACCAAGCTCAGGGCCTAAAAGGCCTGTGACAAAAGTTATATATATTTCTGAAAGTTTTAATGCAATAATATAAATTTTAATAGAGAAATAATGACAGTTTCTCTGCTATTTACAAGAAGTATTAATTTAAGTTGGGCTCGTCAAATTTAACATTAGAGCCAGGAAGATTTTATGAGACATAATTAAAGTTAATAATATTTAATAATTATAAACCCTTGATGTTTCATTCGTTGGAATCACGTAGTGTACAAATTTTACGTTCAGTAAACAACTATAAGAGGGGTTGGATATTGTTGGCTTAACTTAGTAATATTAACCTTTGTCTACTTTTCTTCATTTATTCTAATGCATACTTCCAGGCAAGTACTTTAGTACTAAAAGTTTTTAATTTTACGTTCTTTTGAGGCTACCACAAGATCTTTTTTACCTAAAATCAGTTGTCACGATATTTTACCCATTTTATTTTTACATCGAACCAGTGCTACATTACTTTGAAGTTCGCTTTGCGTAAGATATCATAGTGGTGACAATTAATCTACAAGATAAAAGGCACTTGAAAAAAGCAATAATACACTTGTAATACTTGAAATTAGACAAATGTATTATCGCCATTTGAACTAATAATAATAACCAAGCAACTTGCTGGGTCTGACTTTCGTGGCCTCCGATGAATTTGTAGACACTGTTTTAATCTGAAGTAGACATACATCACTTGTCAGATCACGTTATTTTGATGAGATTTTCAAAATATACATAATTATTTTAAAAGATGACATTATACCCACGAAAACTTACATGTTATAATGACGATTCCTAATCGAATAGAGAATTCGGTGAAGTATTTTACCTTACTACCATGGCCGCTTTTTTCAAGTCTTGGAAGAAAATATGAATTCCATAAAATATGAAAAGCAACCATACCATGTAGGCCGTAAGTGAGAAATATTGCTAAAGAAAACAATGCTCTTATTACAACAGCAAGTCTAAAAAAGGATTAAAAAAAATAATATTTCTGTTAATAAAAATGTATTACAAAATTTAGTACAGCTGGATCCATTTTCGTTTACTGCAAAAAACTAACGCTTGCAGTAGTTTGCGCAAGGAGTGTATCCACCTCATTCTTACGATTTCGTTCGAAAACTGTATTTATTTATTTATTAATTCACCACCCTAACAGCAAGCAAATGCCTTAGACAGGGTTGGAAAATACAGAAACAAAAACACAATACAAGAACTATTTACAATAGTTGGCAGAACAAAACTACTATTTTACATCGAAAACATAAAGGTATCGCATTTTTTCTACGTACCCTGAAAAACAATACTATAGTATATATTCTATCTATCTAATCTAGCCATTAAGTTCTCTTCTATAGGTATAATGATAAGAAGTGGGTGTCATGGCTTAGCGGGAGCGTATTTGCATCGCAACGAGACGACTCTGATTCCCGGCAAAATCAAGTGGTTCATAATAATGGCAACCCACCATGCCTCGGAGAGCATATAAAACCGTCAGTCCTGGCCATATAACCGTAATCATTAAGCCATGTAGAAAGCAGTAGTCGCGGCCTGAAAATTTCTGCACCAGTCACACGTACTGTACTTTTATTACTATATTTCTGGTTATACTATACTTTTGTGTGCGATACGGATAAATAAAACATGTTATATAGCCTTGTTGAATGTTCAAAAGTTGCCCTGAAGGCCTAAGGAATCATTGATTGAATTCATTTTGCTGTAAAGTTTACAGTCATCAGTATATAAAAGAATTCAAATTCATGCTAATGTCATTTATAAACATTATATATAACAAAAGTCCAAGGACTGAACCTTGAGGAACACCTGATTTATTTCGTAAGACATCGTGACCATAGTACTCAACTAAAATTCTTCCATAAAAAAATGCAATTAAATTTTGTGTCAAGTCTATCAAACGCCTTAGAAGAATCAGTATAAATGGCATCAACCTGACCAGAATCGTCTAATTCCTTAGAGGTAAATTGTGTAACATTAACTAAGTTAGTAACTGTAGATCTACCTGAAAGAAATCCAAGCTGATTATCCACATGCGAGGATAAAAACTTGAAAACTTTATTGAAATTGCATAAAATAACAGTGGGTCTGTAGTTTTCTATATTAATTCTTTCTTTTAGATTTTAAACATTTTAATTTTTTGTAGGAAAGTAGGAATTTATGACCGATTCGAACGACCATGAATTTTTTTATCATTATAATTATTTATTTGCGTTTTTTGGAACTAAAGAAACAGATAGATAATGTAAGATTATGCAGGTTATTCGAATTAAAATTTGTTTATCTATCTAAATAAAAGTAAATTCCAATTTGTATGTAGATCTTTTAAACGATCCATTGCTTACATTTCTTCATCAGGAAAATTCAGTATAAAAGTAGATTTAATTTCGCTTCCATATTTCCAATAACCCATTACGCCTACAGTCAAATATAGAATCAACACTAAACCAAATGCAATATTCAAAGTTCCGCACTTAGCTAAAAAGAATTTGGGATGATTCATTTGATTTTCAACAGTAACTACCTAAAACGTAATCTTGTTTACACAGGGTGTTAATGAACACGTGTTACAGATTTAGGGCACGTAGAACACGAAAAAGTAGAGTGAAGATGGCGTCTTTAGGTCAAATTTTTTAAATATTTTCCGAACAACAGAAAACAGAAAGTACAAGTTTATAGGAACTTTTCACTCTATTTTTGCATGTTCTATATGCCCTAAAAATCTATAACAAGTATTAATTAACATCCTGTAGATGAATAATGTAATTATCCTACAAATTTGTTCAGCACTAAATGATAATGATAAATCTATACGATACAAGACTACGAAATTAATTTTTATTGGTTTATTCAATATTTATATTCCAATTGCATGACGAAACCCTTAAGGAATATTTAAATTAATTCCTTGGAAAGCAGCCAATTTAGCTTTAGCTTAACATATTCAAGAAACCAATAAAAAACTTCTTGAATCGCATAGAAAAAGCATTCTTTACTTTACAATTAATGGCTCAAAAGTTGGTAAGAAATGATATTTGATTATTACTTTTATTAAAAATATTTTAATACAAAACTTACTACAGGAACACTCAGCAATGAAAACATAATTGTTGCACAAACCAGAGGGGTGTCCATCCAGTTTCCCACGAACGGTCTTGACGTAAATTCTGGCAAATCCTGGCATACGTAATAGCAGATTACTCCAAACGATGAAAAAGTCACAAAGTTCCCAAAAATGGAAAACGGAGCGAAACTTTTCATGTTCCTTACGAACATTAATGCAGCGCAAAAAGGTAACATCATTAGTAGATAGACAGAAATAGGTTGTGGTTTAAAATATTGATCACAAACTGTCTTTACGTTATCACCCATAAATATCAAGCCAGCGCATAATGCTCCTAATTGTAATATTACAAAAAATGTATCTGCGATAGCCCTGAAAGATTAAATGGCAGCGTCAGTTTGGCACACAAAGATTTCCTGAAGTAATTGGCCATTTATTTTTTTTATTCCTACTCGATTATCCTTTGGCGTCTGATATAAACTACTGTACTATTTCCCTTTATTTCAAATTAGCCCAGTAGCCAGAGAAGGATATTGACCAAAAGCTCGCACAAAATGTGATATCGATGAAATTTGGAACTTAAGTACTTGAAAGGATAAAGTGTATGATAAGTTCACAATTTGGAAAAAAAAATCGAATGCAATAAATGGAATAAAAATTAAGAAAATCCCCTTTTAATTTTGAGATACCGCACATATATTAATGGATGAACGGGTGAAGGTTTTTTATTATTAGTATAAATCAATACTTACGGTGTATGTGGTGCTATTTTTTTTAAACACTTGGGTCCAACTTCAAACGCCGCCTCCATTGCCTCAGAATAGTTAAGAAACGGAACTTTCTTTATTTTGCAAAGAATATATTGTGTGCTTACCTTAAAAATAAATCTTGAAATGTAGAATTGTAAAATAGAGTTTCTGTTAATCACAAAACGGTATTGTATGTTTATTATTTTATAATTCAACACCAAATATGTGTTACCAATACTATAGTTTGAACAAAAATAAACTAATAAGCAATTTTGATTTAGCCTAAATTACTAAAGGGTCTCTAATTCATAGGCATAACATTTAATTCCATTAAATTTCAACTCTATAATGTTCTTACCGACCCTTTTCTAATGCTTTTAAATATTCAATAATATAATTCTTACCAGAAGATGGAAGCAATATGTAAAAATAAAGGTTAAAACAGTTAACAGCACTATTCCATTTATCATTCCTGCTGAGTAAAAAGCTGCAGGAATTGCCAAAACACCTGTTCCAACTACCCCACCCAGCACTTGCGCTAGGCTTTCACAATTTCTGCAATAAATGTTCTAGAAATAATTTATACCAAAATATATACTTATTGAAACAAAATTTGAAGTTATTTTCAGCAAGTAATAATGCCGATATTTGCTTGTAGGCCAGTCATATCGTACAAATAAAAACGCTGAAATTACAACAATTGCGGTAAACTTGCTCTTTTGGTATGTTGTTTGGGTCCACTTAGATAACATTTATCCAGATTTGCAGCAGTCTGAAATTTTCGCGCGCTGAGTAGTTGCTGAAAAACCACCATATTTTTTCTCTTTTTTTAGTTTTGTCCCAAAAACCCCGACATTGAAAGGCTCTGACGACAAAGGTCACTACTACTTTTTTAAAGTGTACAAAATTCCTGACAGTTTAAGCCCTAATTCAATTGTCTAGGTCTAATAGGTCACTTGATACAGGGTTCCCAATGTTCACTATTTTCCCCAAAATGTTGAAAAATTGGAAATTTCTAATTTTCGACTAAAATATCAAGTATAATGAAGTATCTCAGGTGAAATTATTGAAAAGTGAAGTCGTAGCAAATTGAATTACCTTCATTTTGAGACTAAGGGTGCGTCCGTAGGGTGATAGTTTGTTCAATGACGACCATAAACCAAACAAACCTAAAAATCGAGTGTTATAATAAAATTACTAGAATTCTTTTCTATGTGTTTATTATCTACTAACAAAATAATTATGCTAATCTAATTCTTTGACGACCCAGGAGTATCAATATCAACTTCGACGAGAGGGTCTCCCCCTTCGTTGATGTCGTTGGGGAGGTTGATGCCCATTTGAAGTGCAGGAGAGACATCAAACTTTTCTCCAATAGCATCATCGGGATCATCACACACGTGTTCAATAGCATCATCGCGGTCGTCTCCACCTTCTTCTACATCCTCGATTGGTGGGACATTCATCCACTCACTCCCCTTACAGTATTTGCACAGTGTAGAGCACTTCATCCCAGCCTTCATGCAAGAGCAAGACCCAGTACAACCTTTCTTGAACTTGCAGGAGAGGCTTTTCAGAAGTAGTTCAGGGGCTGGGAGCAAAGATGTCGTGGTTGACATCAAACCCGAGTCTGTTTGATGCCATCCCCAATCAGTTGGGGTCTTGTGCACCCCTAACCACTCCTGAATTTGGTGGTAGGTCCTGAATGAGTGGAACTTAGCCGCGTCTTTGGTAGGTGGAAGGCGAGCTAAATTTATTTTGTTGCTCGCCGAGGCCCTCACAAATAGTGTATAGCGCAGAGTGTTGAGAACTTCTTGGCCATTTCCACCATACAGAGCAATTAAAAATGCCTCGACTGCACTCTCGATCTCCTCTGGAAGAGAATCTGGCTGCAAGAACACTTCCAGCTGGTAAACTAAGTCGGGGTTTTGTTTGAGGACACGAATAAATTTCAATTTCCCTGCCTAAAAAGGGCAGAGTTGGTATCACACCCACTGAATGCATGTAGGAAAAGCACCATGCCTTGTGGAAGGCCATCAATCCCGCTATTGAATGAGGTGGAGGAAAACTGGGTGTGATCTAGAGGAGGGTCCTCTATTTTGGCTTTTAGTCCCAAATAAAGATAATTAAATTCCCCTGAGATACCTCATTATTCTTGATATTTTTGGGGAAAATAGTGAACATTGGGAACCCTGTATCATGTGACCTATTAGACCTAGATAATTGAATTAGGGCTCAAACTGTCAATTTTGTACACTTTAAAAAAGTAGTAGTGACCTTTGTCGTCAGAGTCTTCCAATGTCGGTTTTTTGGCACAACACTAAAAAAAAAGAAAAAAATGGTGGTTTTTCAGCAACTACTCAGCGCGCGAAAATTTCAGACTCCTGCAAATCTGGATAAATACTATCTAGGTGGACCCAAACAACATACCAAAAGAGCAAGTTTACCGCAATTATTGTAATTTCGAATGTAACATAAGACTGGCCTATTTTTGATTATATTAATCTCTACTAACTCGTTTTCCAAGAAACCGCTGTCTGATTAAACATCTTTGCTAGCTAAGTTATCCCTAAAGAAATTAATTTTTGAATACTACAGATTTTTTTAAAAATGTGCAATATATTGATGAACTACGATGAAGCTCGAAATATTCCTCAAAAGCTCTCATGTATCGAGCGTTGTTGGTTGGAAGAAAAGTATGGAGACTCCTTGTTTTCTCAAATTATGCAAAATTTGGGATGTGAGGGTTTAAGGACATTCATTCATTTTTTGTTATTTGCACTGTATTTTAAAATAAATAAATAAGAAATACTAAATCTAAACAACCACAACATTTTAAACTTGGAGACTGCTTTATAAAAATACCTTTTGGTGACTAAAAAAAGTTTCTTGCAATACAATAACACGTACAAATAGTCTAAAAATATAGTAAGATTCCTCTTTCACACCCTGCCATACATATTGCAATGAGCAATCAACACAAATGTCCTGGGGACACCAAGAACATAATCAAAATAAAGAACTCCGTCCTTATAGGATCTTATTAATATAAATGTATTACCTAATTTCTTAATTTACTTCTTAATTTTTAATATGTTGTTTTGTTACTTACGTTAAACCATGTTCAACATGTCTATCTATATGTGGATCATAACTGTCATCCCATTTAGTCCTAAAAATTTGTTTCGATGTAATCAGTATTGGTGGTTATCTAAGAAACATAATGTTGAAATTAAACTTACGGACTTGACATAACTAAAAATCTAATTATATTGCAAAACTATATAAAAATAGTGTTTTACTTATAATAAAAATATCTAGCTTTAGCAATTATATACAACACATGACGTTTATGTCTTGTATATGACTCGATCTCCATAGGACAAAAGAATAGAATGACATTACAGTTAATAATGATACATGTTTTAAGCAAAAAATCTTGATGCTCAACCTTAAGATAGTACTCGCAGGTTTAGAATTACTGTTCAGAATTTAATGAAACATGGCATATTGGTACATTATAATAACTTCAGAGCCTGTGAAAAGGGTAATCAGCAAATAATTAGGAAAAATGTACTATATTAATTACATCTGAAAACGCCGTCAAAGAGGTTATGAGGTTATGTATATCTATGATACCGTTATTTTTCGCCCACCTCTACTGTCACATCTCTAGTCGCGTTTTTACGTTTATTCTAAATGCGAATTCGTTTTATAATATTTTCAACAACTTGCACGTGGATAGTAGATGGTTCAACGAACCGATTGGTGTTTTTGCATTTGTAGTTGTCTCAAAAACGAGCTCTAAAGTTAAACGTATAAATGTATAATTGAGTTAACTTTTTGTGTGTTTTTAAACTATTAATATATCAAATCTGAAACCATAAAAGATACAAATCCTGCGAATAAATAGAAGCCAGTCGTTAATATTTTATACCTTAAAGTGAAAATTGATGTTAAATACAATCTGGACTGACTGTCCTTTCTGGATTATACAGTCAAAATTTCTCCCTAGACACATAAGCGTAACACTAAATTTCTATTTAAAACAAAACATTAATAACATGTGAAATTACCGTGTAATTTAACAGAATTTTTGTGAAAAATGATTCTATAAAGACAACTATTTAGTAACCCTTATTAAAGCAGGAAAGTCATCAGAACTGGCACTGCAAAGTATTCAACATCAATGCTTCTACAGAATCTTTTAATAATGTTCTAGCATTATAAGGAGTACCACCCATTTTATTTAAGCAGAGTAAAGCTGCATATTGAAAACATTTATAGGAAAAGCTACAACGACCATGCCCTCAAAAATTTATGCTATCACTCATACTCTATCACCCTAGTAGATAACCTCAACAAAACATACAGGTAGTCGATCGAAAAGTTGTTTACAAATAATATTAAGAGATGGAACAGGGTATAGTTTGTCCATTATCAATTGCAGAAAAAAATGATCCCACTTTAGCCAAAGCCGATCAAAGCAAGTTGTCTGAACATCTGGGAATTTTGTTTCTGCAATTGAAAATGGAAAAACCATACATCCTTATACATAAAACCACGGAATCCAACGTTAGCAACAAGTACCGATGGGACTGAAGTCACAAGTAGTAAATGGAATGAAGCTCCCATGTCCTCAAGAAGTAAAATAGATAAGAATCATCTTCTAAAAAAATTGAGATTATACCTAAATATTAGTGGCATGCAAATGCATTAGATAGATGAAGACAACCCTATAGCAGCCCTAGAAGTGATAACAAACCTACTTTGATGCTTAAACGACAGGTGGCTATTAGCAGGCTAGATGGAGCAGTGTTTCAGGAATAATTTACTGCAATCTATTATAGCACAAAATAATTATTAGGGTAAAACCATTTTTGTATACAAGCGACGTTACAAAAGCGATGGTTTCCAAGGAAATGAAGTTAAAACTTGCACGGGACGACAGTGTGGAGAACTCTCCAGCTGTAATATACTGATCGTACTATGGGTACTAGGACATCAAGGGTATAAGGGCAATGGAGGGGCTAAAGAAAGAAGCCCCAAAGGCGATAAGCAGACCAGATCTGAAAGAAATTTCATAGATAACAGCAATCACAATCAGAAGTATTAAGAGACAAATTATAGTACTTCTAAAAGGAGATTCCAACTACCTGTCGATGAATAGCTCAGGGCAATCAGTTATAAAAATAATAATGACAGATTACTCTTAACTATATTATATATTGAAGAGGTAAAGAGGCTTTGAGGCTTTAAGCTTTTTAAACTAATCTAGTACATTTTAACTTGCTTACTCATAAATTAGCTTTGCCAAAAATAATCTTCTCGTTGCCCAAACTTTGTAGTGAAAATTGCTATTTCTGATCCCGACACTGACTAAATTCGTATCTATTAAAAATGGACACAATAAAAGTTTCATCGCACAAATATTTAAAAAGCCAGGCGCTCGTATAGAGGATGTGGATATTCGCCTGCCCGTCTATTTGCAACGTGGAGTTTTGTTTTTCGGTTGATAATAATTTTATGTGGTGCATGCAACTTAGGAGTGTTCGTATTGGTTTAAGGAAAATAGTAAAGTTTATATTTCAAGTAGAAATGCAACATGGGTAGCGGTTGTTACTCATAATTGCTTTATTTCCCTGTAACTCTTTTGTAGACTTCATTAATTAATTAATTAATATGGCAAATAATTTGTCTCAGCTCAATTCAATTATATACATCCAGCTTTTTAAATATTTTAAAAATCATTTAACGATAAACAATACGGATTTTGCCGAAGATTCACAGTTGACTTTGTTGACAGTTGACAGCTATTGTCGCCAGATACAAAAGCAATACATAGTTTATAACACTTTGGCCAAGAATTTAGTCATTGTTCTCTACGCATTGGCTCTCAAAACTTTTTAGACTGACATTTCCAAATATACTATTACACGAAAGAAGTGTGAAAGAACAACTTTTGTATCCCTTTCACTTACAAAAGTACATGCTATGACAACAAATAATTATCCCGCATGACTTTAGTATGTTCAGTAATTTTCAAAAACAACTTAATACATTTTTCAAAACAGTTAATGGAATGAGGAGAGTCCACATGGAATTCTGTAAATAAGAAAGCCGTTTAGATTAATAGTTAATCTCTTGGAAAGCCGTCAAAAGAGCACTAGAAGAAAGCTCTAATGGTGTGCAGAAATTTTGAGGGAAAAAACTGGGGATGTAACCCAAAGATCCTGCAGTGGATATACACGTCAATAGTGAGACCGGCCATCACTTATGGAACAGTAGTCTGGGGCGGCAGAACTAAGCTGGCCAGTACAAAGGCAAATCTAGCGAAAATCCAAAGACTAGCCTGCGTATGTATAACAGGTGCAATGAGAACGTACCCAACGGCCGCCATGGAGGTAATCCTAAGCCTTACACCCCTCGATATAGTAGTGGACAGTATAGCTATAAGGCAACCTACAGAATGACCAGAGAAGGATCAACCATACGCAAACCTGGGACATGCCCCAAGATGAGATGACAAAGAAGTTTAGCTTTGTGAAAGAATTCAACATAAAGCTAAGTAACAAAAGCAAATGGGACGAAGATACCATCCCAAAACTCAAGAGAAGTGCCATTAAATGGTAAACAGATGGTCCTAGAATAACAGAAGGAACAGGAATAGGAGTATATGGGCCTGGAACCAAATATTCCGAAAGTGTAGGAAAATCTCCAAGCATTTTCCAAGCTGAAATATGCGCCATCGGAAAATGTGTCCAGTTGAACATAGAAAGAAATTTTCGCAGACAAGAGATCATCATCTTGTCAGACAGCCAAGCAGCCATTAATGCCTTGAACTCCCACGTAATCAACTACAAGATGGTTTGGGAGTGCCTAGAGAATCTAAATAAACTAGGCAGGAACAACACTGTTACCGTCCTATGGGTTCCGGGACACACTGGAGTGGAGGGTAATGAAATAACAGACGTACTCGCAAACACCATTTCTGGGACCTGAACCCTTCTGCGGAATAAGCACCAGTACAATACTTGATGAACGTGGAAAAGAAGTAAATAACAAAAGATCCCAATACTGGATAGGACTACAAGGAATGAGGCAGGCCAAGATACTACTGGGAAACTATAACCAGAAGAGATCTAACGAGTGCATCAGTAAAAGTAAAAATAAGCTCGGAATACTAACGGGTATCCTAACCGGGCACTGCCGGCTGAGAGGCCACCTAAAAAAAATTCGGATTAGTAGACAAAGAAGAATGCAGATTCTGCGAGGAAGAGGAGGACATCTGTATCCACATTCTTTCTGCAAAATCCAAGGGTACGATACCTCGGAGAATATCAAATAGAAGAGGAAGATCTACCTAACCTGAAGCCTACCGACATCCTGAACTTTTTGAAAGCAATAGGACTGGAGGAACTGCTATAATCGTTGAGACATCCTTAACGATTGGGCAGCAGTAGGGGGCACAATAGATCTTATAGGTCGCAGTGTATCGACACCCCCATCACAGATAGATAGATAATGTCTTGGAAGAAATGGGAAAACTCGTAAGGACTAATGATTCATGCTCTATTTATAAATAATTTTTCAGAATATATGAAAGAGGATTCGTTTTAAAGATCAGCGCGTTCACCAGACTTCAATCCTATAGACTCGTTTTTCTGGGGATATTTTAAAGCCTTCGTAAATTGGACCCTCTAATAATGAGTTACCAGGCTAAAATTTTGGTATTCGACATATTAACTGTTCACCTGATTATGATCTACAAAAACTTTACGAACATATTTTTATTACACAAGAAATTATATTTTTGATGGGTGCCATAAAGTGTAAATTCGTTACGGATTACATCTTTACTTATCATATTATCGCCCTGAAAGCTAATTTAAACCTTCTAACTATCCTGTCCGCAGACTAATTCTCCTAAGCTTCCCCTTTTATTTTATTTACCATTAAAAGTCCATTATTGGCCGTAATTTTGAGCCCGCATTGAAATACTCCTGTGCAATAAAATAAAAAACACGAGATATAAAAGAACCTCCCTTAGTCATGATCTAATAAAATGCGGTTTCTTTTATGTTCTGGCTCTGGCTTTTATATTGGCGATATGGAAAAAAAATCATCATATTTTTAAGCGAACGAGACAGGAAATTTTTGTTTAACAAATATTTGGAAGAATTTTAAACAAATAAAAATGTATAAATACGCGAAAGCTGTTTAATCCATAATTGCTTTATATGCTATTATCACTTATTCTGACACTTAGTAAACCAGTTCAGTGCCGGTCAGTATAATTAACTTTATTAATTACATACTGTAAAAAATCTTTTAACTGAAAAATAAGACCTAAAGTAAAATAAAATAAAATATGTGGCGATATAGCTAAGGAACCTTCTTTTTTTTAAGAGGTGGAAATTTTCGAAAGATTTCTGGGAAGATGTCCCAGGTGTGCAGGACTCTACAGGACAAGAGCGCCTTATCCTGTAGCCTACCTGCTAAAACCACCCCTTCTTCTCGCCTCCTGCAGCACTCTGGCACTTGCTTGTCGGCTTTATCTTCAGAGTGCTGCTGGTCTTATCTCCCTTCTCTCTTGCGCTCGTCTGCCTCCTTTTCCCGCATGATCTTCGTGAGGGTTGCACACATGGCCTATCTCCGTTCTTAACCTGGTTCGGGCGCCTTCCCATCTTGGACACTTGAATAGTGTCTGCTCTTCATTGCAGTAAGCGCAATTGTCGTCCTTTTTGCCGATTCTCACAGTATAAGTGTGAAAGCACCCATGAACCCATAGTCCTGGGTCAAATAATAATTCCGGGCCCTATGTTTACAGTCCACCCATCTCTTTATGTTTGGTATAAGGCGCTTCGTCCATTGTCCTTTATCCGCTAGGGCCTCCCATCTCTCCTGCCACTTGACCATGGTATTCTCTCTGGCCTTTTTTGCCGCGCTGCTTCGGCGTGCCTCGTATATCGCGTGTCTCTCCTATTAATAATTGGACTGCTTCCGCCGAGATACGCAGCAATGACCCTTAATAGTGCGGTCCTCTGTTGCCTTTGGAGTAGGTTCCTATATTTCTCCATCCGTACTACTCTGTTCCAGATTGGTGCGCCCTACAGTAAAATTGAGTGTACGACTCCGCTCAATGACCTCCTTCTGTCTTCCCTAAGCCCGCTTACATTTGCTAGGATACGGGTGAGTGCACCTACGCTTTTAGTAGCTTTCGCGGTCCTCTTTTGGACATGATATCCAAATGTCAGTTTGTCGTCCTGCCAGATTCCCAAATATTTAATGCGCCTTTGGCTGGTTACTATGTTCACTTCCACGTAGAACGTTACGCCTTCCCTTTTCCTCGGGCCCTTCAGCACGATAGCTTCTGTCTTGCCTGCTGCTAACTCCAGTCGATTGCTTATCATCCATCTGCCGATGCGGTGTATTGCCAAGTTTCCCCTGTGTGTGAGCTCTTTCTTATCAACTGCCGTGATAATTACCGCCCAGTACCGAACCTTGCGGGACTCCGCAAGAGGTTTTAACATCTTTGCGATCTATCAAAATTCGTCTCCCAGTGAAATAGGTATTAAGGGTAGCTCTGAGATAGTTAGCGATATCTCTGCCTTGAGCTGATTCACAATGGATGTCCACGATGCGGAATTGAAGGCGTTACGGATGTCTAGTGCTATCGTCGCGCACCATTTTAGTCGAGTAATGGAAACCTCCTTTATTATTTCATCGACTGCTTGAATGATGGATTTCCCTTTCCTGAACCCAAACTGGGCGTCTGCGAAAGGTGCCTTCTCGTCCAGTTCCTGGTGCGATCTGTTTCTTAGCATTGCTTCAAATAGTTTCCCCATGGTGTCCAGGAGGCAGATCGGTATGAGAGGATGGTAGGTTGGGGTCCCCAGGCTTGCCTTTTGGTAATAGTACGAGCTTTGTGATCTTCCAGTCGTGAGGGAAGGTCTGTTGTTCTATTTGCTTGTTCATAATACTAAGTATGATGCTGGGTTTGACCCTTACGACTTCTTTGATTATATCTGGCAGTATGCCATCCAGTCCGGGCGCCTTACCTGGTTTCAGTTGTTCAGCAGCTAGGATTAACTCATCTTTCGAGAACTTTGTTACTGTTTCGGAGAATTTGGGAAAAGTTCGCTGGCTATTTTCTTCTTTTGAGCAGCCGTAATGTTGTAAGGTTTGTCAAGGTGCTTGAGGTATTTCATGGTCACTTTGAATCCGTCTCCCCATATGTCTTCGTCCAACAGTTTCTGTAGTTCGAGCCAGCAGGCCTTTTTCGCCGTTAGAGCTAAGGAACCTATAAGTACGTCACATCCGCCGACCAGTAAAAATTTAAATAGAACAAATAAATTTACAGATCACATGATCGCTTATAACCCTCTTACATATTTCTTTTAAATTTTAGAATTACCATCAGTATGCAACTAACAGTCACAAAGAACATAAATCACATCAACCAATACGGAAATTAACAATTTTTTTCTGTTTGTATAAAACTATAATATACCATACTTCAGTATTTGAATTAGTAAACGTTTACCTTGCTTTTGCCTGGTCTATGGTAGAAAATAACGGTTTTTTATCTTTTATTTTAGCCCATTCCTTTTTCTGACCCCATAAACTTCGTTCTCCAGCCACTAACTATATTGTTCTATTTTTTACTAGCTCTGACACAGATCTCTTTTATTTATTAGGCCTCTTCTTATAAAATACAATGCTGACAAATTCCTGCAAAATACCGCAGACTCCACCAGAGACAATAATGGACTTTCGGGATAACAAATCAAAAGTACTTTTCGGGACGGAGTTGTTGAAATCCGGATTTTTGTTTGTGGTTATATTAAGAGTTTTTTTGCGGATTAGTTTCAGAAGTTTGGCGTGGTTTGTATACCTACCACTTTAGATTAGGGAAAATGTTTTGTCTGGTTTTCCATTGATATTTTTAATATACGTTATAAATTTCAATAGTACAGTTTTGAATACCTGTTTTCTTTGATTTCCCCTATTATTTTTATGTTACTTTATGTTAATTTTCTAATCTTTGAAAACTGATATTATCCCTTTAGAAGCTTTGTGTAGAAAATTGAATTAGGTGTGTGTAGCAAATATGTTCTAAACCTCTTTGAAACTGAGTGGTTTTGTGTTCCTTTTTCCATTTATAAACTCCTAAAAGGAAGCTTGTTGCTATATCACTGCTATATCACTAAAGTGTCCTATTAACTGTACCATGAGGCATTCCAAGCCAAAACATCCTTCACTTCATATGTTTCTTTAATACCCAATAAGGCCAGTGGAAGTCCAGCACAAGTCTTGTTTTAGATTACTAGCGATATTATTGAGAAGTCCATCACTGTATAACCTTGTCCAAGAATCAGAATTTTTACCAGTTGATTGCTTCTGTAGGGTTCTTCGGATCGATTAAAAAGAAGGATATTTTCTGGGTGAAAAACCGCGTGGCTTTTTAAGGAGCCCAATTAATAGGACAATTTAATGTGGCTCTTGTCATTAAGCTTCTCGACAATGTGGGGTTAGTTCGTAGACTTAAAAAAAAATGTGAGTAAAGGTAAGTGCAAATAAGAGCACAGTGCTTATTTAAAAGTTAAATAATGTCGCTACTTCAAGTGTATAAGACACCAATGGGTGAACTTCTTACTGGCCAAAACCCTTATTTTAGGTTATATTCAAATCTATCTGTAATTTTTTATTATTACTATGTCAAAGTGGCGCTAATCCAAATATCTAGCAATTAAATTAAAGTTTTTTGTCTGTATATACTTGTCTTAATTAACGTTCTTCGACGGATGATTCTAATCGAGTTCAGAGAGTTTAGTTTTCGAGTGTCGTACATCAAAGGTCGTCCGTATAACATTATCAAGTTTAGTATGCAAGTACGAACTTCACCTTCTTACCAAATTTCGTATCAGATAATGCATAATTTGTTAGTTTGTTGCAATAATTCAAATCAAGGCATATATGAGTATGAGGTTAACCCCACTAATAACCCCATAATAGTTTTAACGAGAAGTATATAAAATGAAGCAAAACACCGCATAGGGTATCAGTTTAGTTTCTCTGTAGCAAGTTATAATAAAAAACCAAAATGTTTAAGATTGTAAGTAGAAATGTTTGTACTATTATTTTTGGCTGAGCATTTATTATTTTCTGGTTGTTTGGCGATGTCACAGAATATCTAATTCCTTAATAATTATAGAAAAATTTTATTAAGTGAGTTTAACCTTCAACTTTAAGAAAAACTAGATTAAAAATCATTTTTTGTACAACTGTCAAAAAACTTGACATTTCTGCATCTCTATTGATGCGTAAATATTTACTTTTTTTCACTGCCAAAATAATTCACAAAATAAACATGAAATATTACTTTATGAAGGATTTATTTTGAACAGAGTCAATTATAATTGATTATTTATTCATCATAAAACATTTCAATTATTGGAATAATAATTGATAGTAAATTTTGAACAATTACTTCCAACATAAATTCCAGAAGATGTTGCTGCTGATCAGAAACGTTAGATATTTCTTGAAGAGTTGATTCCACAATTTTATCAGATATTTTAATTTGTTTGAAGATGGACAATTCAATATTTTGTTAGAAATCTCAATTTTGTTATTCAAACTATCTTCTTATATGATTCTGCTACGGAGGTAGATTTCCAGCACATTTTCAGAAACCTTTTTTACATGTTTCTTGTCGCACCATTTACGAAATTGGTCATATATTTTCTCATATACAAACTTGGATTTGGCCGGTAACATATTAGATACTATTGCATTTGCTTTCTTAGATAAATCTGATGGGCTATCACTACCACTAACATAATCAACATCCATATTCTTGAAAATAACTTGAAATTGAAGCAACTACGAGCAAACACAGTCCAACAGTCAAACACGCGGCGTGCCAATAAAGCGTTTCTATAGTAACGACACAGAAATTGTGCGATAACTTGTAAATTCACAATCACAGTTTACAAAAAATATTGTTTGTATTTCGTGTATAAAATTCGTGTTTTCGTGGAACATTCGAAAAATTAACACTCTCATGTGCCATTAAAAAAACACTCATTTTTCGCACTTAATACAAAAATAACTATTTTTCCCGTATATTTTCTGCACGTTCGTATAAGTTTTAAAAATGGGTTTTGTAATAAAAGAAAAAAATAATATAGCCAAAAAAATCTCTACAAATAAAAATTACCTTTATACAAAGTGTAGTACGTACATAAATAAATGACTTGATTTAAATAAAAATTATCTTCCAGTGTTTGATAGCCGCTCTTCTAGCTTTTGCTACTTCTTCTCCAGTACCAGAAGCAAATCCAAAAGCTGATCCTAAACCGGAAGCAAAACCCGACTTTTTAGCTGCCTATGCCTCACCTTTAGTCGCTGCACCAGCTGTTGCCTATACCTCTGCCTACTCTGCAGCTCCCCTAGCTTATTCTAGCTATGTAGCACCTGCTGTATATTCCGGGGCCTATTCTTACTATTCTCCGTATGCTAGTTCATACGTTGTAGTTTAATTTGTTGTTTTTTGATGTATTATTTATTTGTAATTTATGATTAATAAATCAAAACTAAGAATTTGAATTTTTGTATTTATTTTGAACCATTTTGTTTATTTTAAGCACCTCAAAGTTGTATTCCATAGCTCCACATTGGTAGAATAGCTTTATGGGCCAATAGCTTATTATTAACTGATTGTTGTGATCTAACCAATAAAGTTTACTCAGTTGTAGTCCTATCTCCAGATATTTGGCATATTATTGTTGTTGTGTAAATGTGATTGGTGAAAATACAAAATTCTAAATAATAGGATAGTCAGGAGAAAGGCAAAAATTAGCTTTTAGAAGTCCAATATTATAAGAGGATTCCTTTCAAGAGTTGTCAATAGAAAAAATAAAAAATGTGACCGAAGAAGCAAAAAAGCCAGAAGATAAAAGACTTGCAAATATAGAAATCACTACAACATTGCCAAATAGCATGTTTAGAAGAAAAAGACTCAACAGACCTCAAGGAATACCATCCCCGATCGATAAAAAATGGATACAGATGAAGAAGATTCACAAGAAAGGTAAATACTATCATCTAAACAAGAATAAGATGACGTATCCACAGAAAACCTCAACAAAACCTGAAACCTATCCTACTCACCAAAAACCCAAAAAAATTATCCTACAACAACTAGGTATATAAAGAAAATGCGTAAGAAACTTCAATATTAAATTCACAAATAAATCCACTATCATTTTGTACCACCATATACTACGACATCCTATTAAAAACAGGACAATTCACACTCCTTCGAACTGGAGGGATGTGGGAATGTGCTTTAATCGAAGAAATTGTCGAAGATCTGAAAGAAAATTAAGACATTGAATAAAAGTTGTTTTTGATCACGATCGACCCTGTTATAACGCAGGACTAGATGAACAGAAAGTTAAAGGTAATTTAGCAAACCAGCAATTTTATCTATACAATGCCAGAATTGCCACATGTTGCCGAAGAATTATGTAGAAATTGCAGTGGCCCCGACCATGCAACTACAACGAATGATCTGCATATTGAAGACCTACAGAATGTTGAAGAAAGAAAATAACTTTCCCGTTATCCTTTCCACAAATCAACAGAAGAATTATTAATCCAACAATAAAACCCTTACAAATTGACGACCTGAAAAAACTGGATAAGAAAGCTAAACAAAATGATCGAGATTTCATAAATGAACAGTCATAAGTAGAAAAAATGTGCAATTTTTAAATTAAATAAAGTACAAAGACAATTCTTAAAACAAACAAATATAACCTGACGAACGATCCGTAAAATACCCACAGGCGTGAATGGTCGGAAGGGTGGAATCTAATTCCAAACTCTCTGTCGGACACGCAGGGGGTTGTGATGAGGATCGACGTTTCCATGGATGAAAACAAACAAATAAATACAAGGTTGAGACTGGATTTTGCTTTTCTTTTCTAGTGTATACATGACACAACTAAAAACCCCTCATGAATCAATTTTCGTAAGGACAGTCCTACTAAAACAATCAAATATTTAAATATCAATCAGAAAAACGGCTATTAGGCGTTTTGATGTCCGCAGGGTGTGCAGCGCACAATGCGCGTAGGGGTGTGTTGTTAAACATTCTTTTTTGGACTAATTTTTATGTATATGTATTACTTAAGACAATATAAATATTGAATAAACTAATTTTGAATTAAATTGTGTATTAAAATGATGTTTCCAAATAATTCCTTGAAAAATTTTTTGTTGTTCACAGACGATGATTCTGTGTGGCCCAGGATCGATTTTTTAAGTCTGCCTGATTTATTAAACTATATAGCCCAGTTGTCAGAGACTTTGACTTCGCATAAAATGTGATATCGCTGAAACTTGGCAATTAGGTCCGAAAGCGAATTCGAAAACTCTACGCGCGCCAAGTCGCTGAATACAAATATTCAAGCGGGGCGATCGGGTAAAACTAAAGTATCTTTGCCTAAAATGTACGCAAAAAAATGAATTTTAAGGAGGAGTCTCTAGGCTTTCTCAGGAATTAATTAGTTTTGGATCAGCTTTTGGTATTGGATTACCTTCTGGTACTTGGCACAAGCAGTTAAAATAAAAAATTTGGTTTAAAATAACTACAAAATTTCAAATTCTTCGTGTATATTTGGTCCATCATAAATTACAAATAAATTACAAATAAATAATATATCAAAAACAGGATATTAAACTACAACGTATGAACTAGCATACGGAGAGTAGTAAGAATAGGCTGCAGGATATACAGCAGGTGCTACATAGCTGGAATAGGCTAGGGGAGCTGCAGAGTAGGCAGAGGTATAGGCAATTCCAGGAGCAGCATAGGCAGCTAGAAAGCTAGGTTTTGCTTCTGGTTTTGGATCAGCTTTTGGTGCTGGATTGGCTTCTGGAACTGGAGAAGAAGCAGCAATGGCTAACATAAGGGCTATCAAACACTGGAAAAGAATTTTATGTTAAATTAATAGTGACGATTTTTAAATTAACTTTATCAAGTTATAGGTGGTTAATATGTGCTAACAATCTAATTTTTATAATGTTTACAAAATAAAAATTATTTCTAATGAATGAAGAAAACTTTGATATTTATTGTTACATTTTACTCCTTCAATGTTATTTGAAAAAACGAATTAATATTTTTACATTAATTTTTAAATTTAAATTGATTTAAAAAAGTAAAATATAATAAAAAAAGTAGTTAAAAAATACATGCGATTAAAAGGTTAATTTTAAATATTTTTTTTTGTTTAAAATTTCCTCCATGTCAAAATATTACATGCATATATATATATATATATATATATATATATATATATATATATATATATATATATATATATATATATATATAACTCTTGAAAATGACTCCAAAGCAGGGGACGAAACGTCGGAAACTCAAGAATTCAAAACGTTTTTTCCCAGAAAACCACGCACTCATAGACATAGCTAATAAATTATTTATTAATGACAAATCTGATGATAGGATAGGATAAAAATTTTTACTTACAATTTTGAACATGTTGATTTATTCTATTGTCTTACGAAAAAGAAACGAAAACTGATATCAAACCCCATGAAGTGTGTCTTTATATATACTTAATTGCATTACTACTTATAACAATTAGTGGGGTCAACCTCAAGTGATTTAAACTATTACAGTGATAGAATTTGGTAAGAAGGTAAAGTTTTTACTTGCATACTAATTCATTTAAAATGTATTCTTTTATTTATTAAAGTCATAAGATATCCCATATAATTTTAACAAAAGTAGTATTAGTTCTATATTGAGAAAAAGATTGTTTATACGAGAAGTTATTTTTTGATAATAACGTATAACTACTGTTCTACGTCACAATAGTTTTGAAGCGAAAACTAAGAAACCAATGTTTTCTACAAAAAGATCTAATCAAAATTGAAAAGTTACCTATAATTTCCATATTAGACACGTTAAAGGTCAACAACTCTAAACTAAATTTCAAATAAGAAGTTTAACGATTATCTATCAGGTTTTCGAATTCCAGGTTTCCAAAAAAGTCGGTGCTGGAAAAATATTTTATAAATAACAAAAAAACAAAATCAATATGAAAGTAAAAAAATAAATTAAGTGGTTACACATTTAGCCCAGTTGCCAGAGAAGGATATTGGCCAAAAGCTCGCACAAAATGTGATATCGATGAAACTTGGCACTTAAGTACTTGAATGGGTGTAGAAAACGATAAAAACATCTTTGCTGCTCTAAAGTGTATGCTAACTTCACAATTTCGAAAATAAAATCGAAAATTTGGTTTTTCCATTATATCTCGATAAAAAAATAAAAAATTCGAAAAACTAATAGCACCACGTGAAAGAGCGGAAAATTTTACTCAAAATTATTTTAAAAAAGAATTTGTATTACTATAAAAATTATTCAAAATAAGAAAGCAAATTCGAAAACCTTACGCGCGCCGAGCCGTTGAATACAAATATTTAGGCGAAGCGTTCGGAAAAACTAAGTATCTTTGCCTAAAATATACGCAAAAAAAAAGAAAGCGTTTCAAAGAGGAGACTCTAAGCTTTCTGAGGAAGCCATTAGTTTTTAATTTTTTTTTGTTTTCTCATAGAAAATTTGACCGAAAGTTATAATTTCTAAAATTCTCACTGATTTTTATAAAACTGAAGATATAGAGGCATAACAAAAAAAATCCTTGTACATTTATCATCATTATACTTTTACTTTTGATCCAAATATAATCAAAATGATGAAAATTATCTCTGTTTAATAACACTTATGTTTTAAAATGATCATTTTTTTACATCATTCATTCGACGCAATTTTTATTTACAAAATAGTGCTTATTTATTTATATAAATCAATTCTAAATTATTTTTAACTTCATTTAAAAAAAATTCATTTCTGATTTATATAATTTTTATAATATTTTGAAAATAAAAATTGCGTCGAATGAACATAGATAATTTTCATCATTTTGATTATATTTAAATCAAAAGTAAAAGTATAATGATGATAAGTGTACAAGGATTTTTTTCTCAGTGAGAATTTTAGAAATTATAACTTCCTGTCAAATTTTCTATGACAGAACAGAAAAAAATTAAAAACTAATGGCTTCCTGAGAAAGCTTAGAGTCTCCTCTTTAAAATGAAAAACCAAATTTTCAATTTTATTTTCGAAATTGTGAAGTTAGCATACACTTCAGAGAAGCAAAGATTTTTTTATCGTTTTCTACACCCATTCAAGTGCTTAAGTGCCAAGTTTCATCGATATCACATTTTGTGCGAGGTCAAACTGTCTGACAACTGGGCTGATTACTTATACAAAACAACTAAAATTACAAAAATTTAAAATTACAAATACCTAATATTTATTTCACTAATTTTAATTTTTTTAGAAAATAGGATTTCAAAAAACATTAAGTATCCACTGAACGGTTGCTAAGTCTTGTTCCTATTTTGGACACAATATTGCCTGAAATTCAAAATACTCGTTCACTAGCTACTGAGCCTGGTTTTATAGTTTTCAGGGCGTCAAATAACAAATTTAAGTTTTTGGTTCGTTGCCTCAAATAATGAGGCTTTCAAGGTCTTTGGATTTGTGAGTTTTTCTTCAGTGTCTTCAATAAACTTATGAATTGATTTTTCCCTGACGTTTTTTAAAAAAGCCTTACTCCGATGAATAGTTTCTTCACTTTCTTCAATTTGCTCTTCATCAGAATCAGTTTCCACATAAGAATTTGGAAATATTCTAGACAATATCTATCCAGATAACTTAATAATTTCAGTTTTTGCTGCTAGAAATGTTTTATGGATTTTGTTGCAAATATAGCAAAATAGTTGCTAATTCTATTTGTTTTAATAATTTCAAACTTATTTCAGCGTTTAATTTTTTTAGTTCATTTAACAGATATTCAAATATTCCTCGACTTGTTAATAAATCGGAATCTCGTCGCCCAAGTTTGGAAGCACCCTGTAGGTATTTGAAAAATCCTATTACTTTTTAGGTATTTTTTAGAATATCTAATAATTTTTTCGTGTGGTTACTTTACAAATTCTACGCTTACTTGGTGTCGTAGAATATATATTAGTATGCATGTAAGAACTTTACCTTCTTACTAAATTTGGTATCGCTGCAATAATTTAAATTACTGCATTTTAAAGGTTAACCCCACTAATTGTTATTAGAAGTAATGAAATTACGTATATAAAATGTTACAAGATATGGAATAAGATATCAGTTTTTGTTTATTTACTGTAAGCAACAATAGTAACAAAATATCATGATGATGAAAATCGTAAGTATTTACTTTTTATAAATAACAACTAAAGTAATTTCTTTTATATTTACATTTTATTTATTATATTTTTAACATAAAAATTCTATTATAGTGTTTGCTAGCCGGTCTTTTAGCCATTGCTGCTTCTTCTCCAGTACCAGAGGCTAATCCAGTACCAAAAGCCGAAGCAAAACCTGACTTTTTAGCTGCATATGCTGCTCCTGTAGTCGCCGCTCCTGGACTTGCCTATACCGCTAGCTATTCAGCTGCTCCCCTAGCTTATTCTAACTACGTATCACCAGCTGTTTATGCTGGTGCCTATTCCTACTATTCGCCTTATGCTGCTTCATATGTAGTTGTTTAATTTTGTGGGTAATAGTGCAATTGTTAACTTATTTGTAATTTAAGCGAGAGTAAATAAAATTAATAAGCATTGAAATTTTTGAAAGTTGTTTCATTCCATTTCGAAAATAATTCTTGGTAAATCTAATAGTAAATCTAATATACGCTAAAGCATTTAAGTCGGCTCCTTGTCAGGCAATTCTGGCAATAGCACAAACCACCTTTAAATTTAAGAAGTAAATTAATTTCCAATAAATCCAATAAAGTACCCCGATGAAATTAAAAAAAATTGATTTGATTTTGAAATCGTTAAGGTTATTCTTGCTTATGCTTTCCAACTTAGATTTTTATAAAGTACCCCTATTAACTGGTCTATTTTAGAAAAAATAACAAAATGCTCGGTGAGGTCCTTCTTTACGCGATAGTCCTTCCTGGAAATCACTAAACCTGTGACATGCCACAAGATGTGAAGACAAAGAAGTTTAGCTTTGTGAAAGACTACAATACAAAGCTAAGTAATAAAAGCAAGTGGGACAAAGATACCATCCCAAAACTTAAGAGAAGTACCATTAAATGGTACACAGATGGTTCCAGAACAACAGAAGGAACAGGAATAGGAGTATATGGGCCTGGAACCAAATATTCCGAAAGTCTAGGCAAATTTCCGAGCATTTTTCAAGCTGAAATCTACGCCATTGGAAAATGTGTCTAGTTCAACATAGAAAGAAATTATCGCAGACAAGAGATCATCATCATATCAGACAGCCAAGCAGCCATTAATGCTTTGAACTCCCACGTAATCAACTCCAAGATGGTTTGAGAGTGTCTAGAGAATCTAAACGAGCCCGGCAAGAACAACACTGTTACCCTCCCATCGGTTCCGGGACACACTGGAGTGGAGGGTAATGAAATAGCAGACGTACTCGCAAAAAAAGGGGCTGAAACACCATTTCTGGGACCTCAACTCTTCTGCGGAATAAGCACCAGTAAAATACTTGATGATGTGGAAAACAAGTAAATAACAAAAGATCCTAATACTGAATAGGACTACAAGGAATGAGGCAGGCCAAGACACTACTGGGAAACTGTAACCAGAAGAGATCAGACGACTGCATCACCAAAAGTAAAAACAAGCTCAAAATACTAACGGGTATCCTAACAGGGCACTGCCGGTTGAGAGGGCACCTAAAGAAACTGGGATTAGTAGAGGAAGAAGAATGCAGATTTTACGAGGAAGAAGACGAAATCTCTATCCACATTCTCTCAGAATGCATAACCCTGCGCAATCCAAAGGTACGATATCTCGGAGAATATGAAATAGAGAGGGAGATCTACCTAACCTGAAGCCTACTGACATCCTGAACTCTTTGAAAGCAATAGGACTGAAGGAACTGCTCTAATCGTTGAGACAACCTTAACGAATCGGCAGATGAAGGGGGCACAATAGATCTTATAGGTCGCAGTGTATCGACACCCCCATCAATAGATAGATAGATACGCGATAGTCATACTATCAACTCAGCATGAGAGACTTCATTTGAAAGCTATAAAATTAAAATGTTTCTTATCAATTTTATTGAAGTTATTTAATCCTATAAAGACTTTTACTCGTTTTAAAACAAATGCCCCTATACCATCAAAAAAGGTTTGGAAATATTTAGATTCCAGAACTTTCTCAAGTAATTTTAAGTCTCTTCAAATTAGTTGCACGTTTTTTTATAGTTGAACAAAGAAAAATGTTATTTAATTAATTACTTATAGTTGTAAATAAAGAAAACAATAATTAATAATGTGCTTTATTAAATAAATAATAAAAATACAGAATTATTTTTAAAGGTTACTTGTCAAAGAGCTATGTTTGATGTGGTCTGAAACAAAAAAAATCAATAGATAAATAGATAGATAGAAACGGCAGGTTGTCATAAAATTTTAACACTTATCATTTGAAGGTTAGTACTTTTAAAAAATCATATGGATTTGTTAATAGTGCCATCTATAAGTCATCCTATGAACTGATTGAATCACCAGGTATACAGTTTTTTTTTCACTTACATGTTTAACACTCTCTAATTCTCTAATGATATCTCGTAGGGACGCGTACAGGCTCGATACAAGTCCAAATAATCCAATTAAACATATTAATAGATCCTTCCAAAGCCGCCATTTATGTTTACCAAAATTATCTGGCCACAGGGCACATATTTCCATAAGAGCAGGAAACAAAATGCCCAGTAAAGAGAGACATACTCCTCCAGTCAAGGAAATAACTTGTCCTAGTAATGGTACGCAAAAAGAAATGAGATCTAAAATTAAAAATAAATTTTAAAAAAAATGCAAACACATACAGGGTGAGTCACGAGGAACTGTACATACAATAAATTAGAGCAAAAATTAAGATTGTAAGATTGTAAATAACTCTGGGGGTGAATAAACTTTATTATTATTATTTTATTATTTTATTATTTTATTATTTTATTATTTTATTATTTTATTATTTTATTATTTTATTATTTTATTATTTTATTATTTTATTATTTTATTATTTTATTATTTTATTATTTTATTATTTTATTATTTTATTATTTTATTATTTTATTATTTTATTATTTTATTATTTTATTATTTTATTATTTTATTATTTTATTATTTTATTATTTTATTATTTTATTATTTTATTATTTTATTATTTTATTATTTTATTATTTTATTATTTTATTATTTTATTATTTTATTATTTTATTATTTTATTATTTTATTATTTTATTATTTTATTATTTTATTATTTTATTATTTTATTATTTTATTATTTTATTATTTTATTATTTTATTATTTTATTATTTTATTATTTTATTATTTTATTATTTTATTATTTTATTATTTTATTATTTTATTATTTTATTATTTTATTATTTTATTATTTTATTATTTTATTATTTTATTATTTTATTATTTTATTATTTTATTATTTTATTATTTTATTATTTTATTATTTTATTATTTTATTATTTTATTATTTTATTATTTTATTATTTTATTATTTTATTATTTTATTATTTTATTATTTTATTATTTTATTATTTTATTATTTTATTATTTTATTATTTTATTATTTTATTATTTTATTATTTTATTATTTTATTATTTTATTATTTTATTATTTTATTATTTTATTATTTTATTATTTTATTATTTTATTATTTTATTATTTTATTATTTTATTATTTTATTATTTTATTATTTTATTATTTTATTATTTTATTATTTTATTATTTTATTATTTTATTATTTTATTATTTTATTATTTTATTATTTTATTATTTTATTATTTTATTATTTTATTATTTTATTATTTTATTATTTTATTATTTTATTATTTTATTATATTATTATATTATTATATTATTATATTATTATATAATTATATTATTATATTATTATTATTATTATTAAAGGAATTGAAATTCTCAGATTGCCACCTTACCATGCAGAGTTAAATCCCATTGAACTGATCTGGTCACAATTAAACGGATATGTTTCTCAAAACACTACAACATTTAAATTACCTGATGTGCAAAATTTGTTTCTGAAGGCAGTTTCAGATATAAACGGAGAACATTTGAGAAAAGTGGAAAATTCATTTTGGAAAGTGGAAAACTTAATAGACCCTATAATAATAAACCTGATACCAGTAGTTATAGTGAAGACAGTGACTTTTAAAGATAGTTCTTGAACTTTTTATTTTTTTTAATCTTTGATTTTAGGTACTGAAGTGATTTAATGCCAAGAGATTAAAAAAAGTTTAATCCCATTTACAACATATAATCCTCGGTGTTATTTATTGGTTTATTTTTATTATTATTTTGCAAAGTACGCTTTTATACTCGTAATTAAAATTTAAACTTTTACTTACAAGATACTAAGACGATTAGAAATCGAAGAATATAGTCGATAGTCCATTTTTTTATAAAACTAGTATCTTCCTTTAAATGTGGACTGATATAACCAAACCATAAGATATCTCGTGGAACCATTTGGTTAAAAGCATATGTTACCCATATCGCGACAACATACAAAGCTCTTATGGTTTGAGATAGTCTAAAACCAGTAAAAAAAAATATTGTTTTTAATGTATTCCACATCCTAAGATCGGTTTCTGCCTTTCGTCTTCGTCAGTTAAGCTTTTGAATCCAATAAATCAAATTCGAAACACCCGTAAGTCAATAGTTATATCCGCTGTATGATAAAATTCGTAAATGTGCTACCATCTATCAGTAAAAATGATAAATGAAGCTTACAAGTTAGCAAATTGGAAACTGAAAACATTGAACCAAACACCAAGTAAAAAGACGCCACTGATAAAAAATGGCTCCCTGACGTAATGGCATTATTAGAGATACATGCGCACTTTTAATTTGAGAGGGTTCAATTAGGCCTATTTTTACCATAGAACGAAACAGTCACTGTTCATCCAGTTTTATTATAGATCAGTGGTTTGTCCAAGCAATTTTTATAATGACAAGATTGTCATTTTGCGTTTGATTCTTATCTTCTGAATGTGATGGTTCCAGGTTAGTTTGACGTTTCTTGAGCTCATTCAGTTACTCTTAAATGAGCCTGGGTGGCTTCAAATTGTCCTGCTTTGTTTTCCTTGTGAAAGGTATTAATTAGGGAAAACAATTGCTGTGATCAATAAATAAAGCCTACTTAATTATGTTAATACTTACGCTTCAGTCTCTGGAAAATTTAATGTTATGGTTGACTCAATTTTATCACCATACCTCCAGTAGCCCATAAAACCTACCATAGCATACAATAAAGTTACAAAACCGAAGCCAATATTTAAAGCTCCGTAAGGCGCTACAAAATAAGCTGGATCTTCCATATTATTTTCGATTAGGAGAACCTTAAAAATATTTTTTTATAGAGCTGAATTCCTTTTGAAAGACAAAACTTACGCTAGGCACAGAAAGAAGTGCAAAAACAGATGTTCCAAAAAATAATGGAAAGTTTTTCCAATCTCCGACGTATGGTAACGAATTAAAATCAGGTAGATCTTGACAAACATACCAGCCTATCGCTCCAATGGTCACAAGACTTACGAGGTTGGCAAAAACTGTTAACGGTGTTAACCATTTAATATTTGGTACAAAACATACAATAACTACTAGAGGAAACGTATATAACATAAACATGAAAAGAGGTTGATCACTAAAATGCTGGTCGCAAACCATCTTTAGATTCATGGCCATGAATATTATATAGACACATAATGTTCCTGTTTGGTAAATGAGGTAGATGAAGTCCATTAGTGGTCTGAAAATATCAAATTATAAAAAAATTTAAAAGATGATAGCTAAAGCTACGTATAGGTACCTATATTAACTAAAAGTGTCCAATGCAAAAATACAAATAAATGCAGCAATAGATAATGTATATGAATGACAATTCCACTTATAGCAAAAAATGTCATATGAAAATTCAAAAATCGTAGTTTTCTATCGGATATTTAGCCTATGAGGAAGGAAGAGAAAATATAACTGGGTAAAAAATCGATAATACCACGTTGCCCGGTTAACGATGTGTGTTTGTTATTTATTTATGTGTCACGTCAGTTTAAATACTTTAAATTCATGGAATTGTCTTTCCAAATACCAGATCGAGCTCAGATTTTGGGCAGGATATTTTTTGTAAGTCTGATTTCTCGTATTTACTTTCATATAGGCAATTTAACTCGATCTGTTTGACTCGACCTACGGTCTCGTTATTTTTTCACCGATCTGGTTAAATCTCCAATGAAAGTATTACCTTTGATTATACAACTCATCATAAATTTAGCCAATACCAATTGAAATTTCTACTTAGTTACCATGTATAAGCGAGAATATACCCTTGACGACGTGGTATAATCGTTTCTGTATTTCGCATCCTTCCATGTTGGAAGGTTTGTCATAGTAACAATACGTTTGACGTTTATAATAAGCACACGTCAACAAAAATAATTATATAATTCGTTATATAATCGTATCGAATACCACGCGAGCACACAAAAATAATATTTATATTATCCTCCTCATTCAACTATTTCGCCAAATACCACGAGAGCGTCGATGCTCTTGAACTACTGAATATTTTGCTGTAATTTGAGTGGAATAAAAATACGATTTAACAGTTTATCTTACAGCAATTATATCTTTTTACTATTTTTAATTTGAATTAAATGTTAAACAAAACATTTAATATAACCAATAATTTTTTTAGATGTCAAAAACTAATCGTTCCCACTTACACAATACATGGTGTCAATTTTTTTAAACAATCTGGTCCAACCTCAAACGCAGTTTTCATTGCCTGGGCATAGTTAAGGAAACCCACTTTTTTTATCTTACAAAGAAGATATTGTGAATTTACCTAAAAAACAAATATATATCAAAATAAGAAACTAAAACTAAAAGGCTTATAGTCCAGGAAGCAGTGACGATTTTCGGTACTTATTTTCTCAGTCAGCAAACATAGGCGGAAAATGCGTCAGAACATACACGGTCTTTTTTTTCCAGTGATAAAAATAGTTGTAGTAGTAAGTATACTGAAGTTAAGTAAAAAAAATAGTCTGGCTAATAATCTGTGAGTATGGAAATTTATCAGGTGATGGCCTATGTTATGATAACAGCTTAAAATGCAATCTGGCTAATGTGGACTAATGATCGGCAGGCGCGCTAAATTCGGCTATTACTCTCTTATTATAATTCATTAAATAAGAGCGCCCGTCAAAGTAACGTAGCATATAATTTGGCACCTGAAGTGGGCATTACTGTAGTATTGATGTTAATTAAATATGATTAAATGCTTAAAGAATTTTTTTTCGGCAGCAACAAAGCACCAGCTGAGATTGTAAAAAAAAAGAAATTACTCCAAATAAACGAGAATAACGAATTAAACACACTTGGCTAGAAAATCTTAAAGGAAAATGATAGCGTCATACGTTACTATAATTTTGGAAAAATGACCTGTTACAAATTCAGTTCGATTGAAGCTTTTGACCGTAATCATGCGGTGAGCAGATGTTTTTACTGTGTTTACACTTCTTTTCTTTGCGATGGACATAGCCCACAATTTTTTTGTAGAAGAATTTGAAGTGATACTGCTTGAATCTAGCCCTACATTTTTAATTAATGAATTTTTTCTCTACAACCTGCTAACTAGTAACTGGCACCTTTTAAATATTAAAACAAACTTATTTTTGACTTACCATTAGATGAAAACAATAAGTACCAAAAATTGAGATAACAATAAATAAAATAATTCCATTGATTGTTCCAGCAAGGTAAAATGCCTCTGGTAGTGCTAGAATGCCTGTACCTAGACAACCCTTAATAACGTTAGCTACACCCTCACTATGTCTAAAAAAATAATATTAATAATAAATAAACGATATTTATTGTACGGTGTTTCAAAATAAATACAATTTGTAGGTAAGTTCAAAAACAACTAAGAATTGTTGAATATGCTTCAATTTCTATTAGTGTGTGAAGAAAATATTTTCTATCGTGCAAGTCCGCATGGTAAAAAAATGTTCCGATTCTTCAAACTTCTGCAATACAATACAGGGCGATTTTTATAACACTTCCTGGATAAATATTTGTGTAACCAAGTAGGAAATTCCTATTTGGTAACAGGTTATAATAGTTATATTTTTTAATCGTTTAAAAAATATCACAGTGCATATTATATTTATTTCTTACTTCGTTTAAACAAATTAATAGAAACCAGTTGAGAATGCCCTTCTAGGATTGCCATAGACCGAACAAATTGTCATGAAAATATTAATATTAGATTGACAGCTCTCATTCTAATCAACACAGTCTACTCACTTTTACCAAAATCGTCATTCACTGTATGTCTACTTTAAATTCAATGTCATTTTAAACTTCAAAATTTTCATATTTTGGATCCCCATTTTGAACGTGTGAAAGTTTACTTTTTGATGCTCTATCAAAATCTGAAGTCAGATTTTTAAAATTCATAAACACAAAAAAGCTACAGACATACACACACACACACACACACACACACACACACACACACACACACACACACACACACACACACACACACACACACACACACACACACACACACACACACACACACACACACACACACACACACACACACACACACACACACACACACACACACACACACACACACACACACACACACACACACACACACACACACACACACACACACACACACACACACACACACACACACACACACACACACACACACACACACACACACACACACACACACACACACACACACACACACACACACACACACACACACACACACACACACACACACACACACACACACACACACACACACACACACACACACACACACACACACACACACACACACACACACACACACACACACACACACACACACACACACACACACACACACACACACACACACACACACACACACACACACACACACACACACACACACACACACACACACACACACACACACACACACACACACACACACACACACACACACACACACACACACACACACACACACACACACACACACACACACACACACACACACACACACACACACACACACACACACACACACACACACACACACACACACACACACACACACACACACACACACACACACACACACACACACACACACACACACACACACACACACACACACACACACACACACACACACACACACACACACACACACACACACACACACACACACACACACACACACACACACACACACACACACACACACACACACACACACACACACACACACACACACACACGCACAGATCGAATTCAGATACCGAACAATTTGTTCGGTGAAAATAGTGGAAGTAATAACAGTGAATTGAAAAGAAAATTGTGTGTAAAATAATTTAATACTGAAGCAAGAAGCAATTTGGCATCATCGATTGTAATTTATCAGCCGATTAAAGTTAAAAAGCGAAATTTGAATTATTTTTCAAAAGCCACGTTTAATTTTTGCAAATATATCCTGTTACGTTAAATTTAGTTTTCATTACTTTTATTTTTGGTTATACTTACGTTAGACCATTTTCTTTGTTTCTTTCTTTATGTGGATCAAAATCATCATCCCATTTTCTAAAAAACCCACGAAGTTATAGAGTAAAAAACAAAACCAGTTGAGAATACTCTTCTAGCATTGCCATATACCGAACAAATTGTAATGAAAGTATTAATAAAATTTTAGATTGAATTTTAAACTTCAAAATTTTCATATTTTGGACCCCATTTTGAAGGTGTTTTCGAAGAGGTACCGAAGCTTACTTTTTGATGCTCTATCAAAATCTGAAGTCAGAATTTTAAAATTCATAAACACAAAAAAGCTACACACACAAACAATTTGTTGGGTGAAAATAAAATAAAATAAACTTTCTTTACTTACGCCATAAATAATTCCTAAATTATCATATATATCACAAAGTTTAAAAATCAAAATCTTTTATAAAATGTCAAGGATATAAAAGTTTATTTGCCCTTGTACTGTCATTTTTGTTTGGACAATGCAAAATACGCCTGCCCATTTCGATTTCGCTTGACACGAGCGCCGCTCTAACGGAATTTTAAGTAAACAAACACAACTATTAACTTATGGACCGAGCCGCATGATGTCACTTTAGGTAAACAAACATCAAGGACAATTTATACAGGACTGCTCGATTCCTATCTTCCTTGTTTGTATCCGAAATGACCTTGAAATGACGGTGGCCCCCGTATGAAATAATAAAGGATAGAGAAGCACCCATTGCATTTGCACAGACGAAATAATCTGTTCAACAGAATGGGCGGGGGGGGGGGGGGGAGGCACTCAGGTACGTCACTATTAAACGATGGGTTGAAGCTTAGATCATACATGCTTCGCTAGATACGGTATCCTATAGTGTTTGTTTGGCTCTAGAGGGGTAAAGACGAGAGGGGGTGAAGGGGCACCATGATACAGTGGCGTACCATTCGGAATATTTTGATACAGTGTAATATATTGTCATATTTATAGGTACAACACATATTTCATTTTCTAAGGATTGAGTGACTGAGTACAGTAAAATGGGAATTAATGTGAATCGAAAATAAATAAAATGCATGCATACGAAAATTGTTTGGAATGGGAATAATCTGAGAGGTTGAATACCATCATCTTGCGCTTCTGTAAATATTTTTTTATAGCAAATTAAAAATCCCATTGATTATAAACTCGTTAATATAGAAAAAACAAAATGAAAAGTTAGTAGGTATATTAATACAAAAGATACCTACGTCAAAAATGAACCTTCATATAGATTAGGTTGAGTAATAAAAGAAAAATTTACTGATGAACATGGTTTATTTTAATAAAACAAATTGACATACAATAGATAGATATTTAAACAATTCATTTACAATTCAAATAAAGTATACGTAATTTACGTTTAGTTCTTATTTTCACTTCCTGTCCTATCCAACAACACGCCTATGGAATACATACCGATGACAGCACCTTTCTCAAATTTGATGTTGTATACTTAACAAGGCTTTGGCATTTTGTTGTTTTCTAAACTAATTGTACCTAGCAAAAACTTTCAAAAAACTATAAAAATACACAAAATTGGCACAATAATTCCCAAAAAACAGAATATCTGACATCTGTCAAAACTTTACGATATGAGCGGGTATCGTCGAAATTTGAAATCGACCAATCAGAGGGATGGTACTCTAACTCCCTCCTGTACACCACAACAAATAACCTGAATACCGTATCTAGCGTAGCATATATGATCTAAGGGTTGAAATCTAATCTGGCAGTCCTGTATTTTACTGTTCTTGAACAAACACAACTATTAACTTACTGGCCGCGCCACAAGATGTCGATTTGAGCGTTGTTGGGTTGGCGTATAAACCAACAACCAATTAACTCTATTATTAAACAACAAATCAAATATATCCTTCATCTTTTTTTTTTATGTAAACATGTAGAATAAGAAGTACCCTGATTAAAGGTTGGTATGATTGAACTATATATTTCGCTGTTTTGACATAAGCTCTCAGTATCAAAATTTTTACAGAAGAGTAAATAGGAAATCTTCAAAAAAATTTATTTTAAAGTTTAAAGTGGGAGGCACCTCCTGAGTACAAAATTAAATTGGTGCAGGATGGAGGCCGCAGAATGGGAGGTTTGTTGAATTCGCCAACATAAAATACAAAATTCAGTCTGCGCATGCTCATTCTAAGCATGTTCCTTCTTAATATCAAAATTATCTTTTAGGCCAAATCACGCTTTCCCGTTTTGGCAACGGTTGCGTATTGGTTACTACTATACATCTAAATGCTTTATTGGACAGATTTGAATGCTTGTTAGCACAGAAATCTTCTACCGGGCTTTTTAATGGCTTCTTTGTTTATTGGGGTATAGAAAAAAGTTTTTATTCTCTAATATATTAGTTTTAAATTGTAGAGAGGTATTAAATAAAAACATTACCAAATTGGTCAACTAACCATTTTATTCAGGCCAACATAAATTACAAATAAATTAATTAACATTACTAATTAAGCTACAACGTACGAAGCTGCATATGGAGAATAATAAGAGTAGGCACTAGGATAGACGGCTGGTGCTACGTAGCTGGAATAAGCTAGAGGAGCAGTTGAATAGGCAGAAGTGTATGAAAGTCCAGGAGCTGCGATAATAGGAGAAGAGTAGGCAGCCAAAAAGTCAGGTTTTGCTTCCGGTTGTGGATCAGCTTTTGGTGCAGGATCAGCTTCTGGGACTGGCGAAGAAGCAACAATTACAAGAAGAGCGGATATTACACACTGCAAAAATAAAATTAATTTAAAGATTGTTAAAAAAATTCAAAGAATATTTCTTTTTAATAACTTAAAAATAACTGTTTTTTTAAGGTTTTGGTTTTGGTTTTGGTTTTCCTTTTGGGTTTTAATTGATTACAAAAAACAATAGTCCTTTTTTGACGGTCATCTTCAGTCACAATTTTGATTTTACAAAATGCGGCACTTGTGTAAAAAAGCCAGTAATAAAATTGTAATAATTAAAAAAAAAATGGTACTTACGATTTTAATCATATTGTAGTTATTTGATTTATGAAGCGTAAAAAAACTAGGAGACTGATAATTTTGATCCAACTACATTGCCAATTTATACAAAATCGTATAATGTTTGATTGGAAAAGAGGGACGTAACCTTTAATTTGTTAATACATCGATTGCAATTGCAATAGTTTATCAAAATCGTGTATTTCATAACAAAATTTGGTAGGAAGGTGACGTCCAACTATGCATACTGATGTTAGTTGATCGACCTTTTGTCTGGCCATTACCAGACAAAAATATTAATTCGTTACTTAAACAAAAATAAACAGTCTAGAAATTTTGTGCCATATTTTGATCTTGTACTTTTTTGAAATTGCATCGCTGCATCAAAAAGTGCTAGACTCCATCAACAGATAGATAGATAGATACGCGATAGTCATACCATCAACTCATCACGAGAGACTTCATTTGAAAGCTATAAAATTAAAATGTTTCTTATTAATTTTATAGAAGTTATTTAATCGTTTAAAGACTTTTACTTGTTTTAAAACAAATGCCCCCATAACATCAAAAAAGTTTTGGAAATATTTAGATTCCAGAACTTTCTCAAGTAATTTTAGGCCTCTTCAAATTAGTTGCACGTGTTTTTATAGTTGAACAAAGGAAAATGTTATTTAATTCATTAATTATAGTTGTAAATAAAGAAAACAATAATTAATTTTGTGCTTTATTAAATAAATAATAAAAATACAGAATTATTTTTAAAGCTTACTTGTCAAAGAGCTACGTTTGATGTGATCTGAAACAAAAAAAATTGAGATATGGAAAATCTGTTTGCTTCAAACCCCCATCAATAGATAGATGGGCAGAAACGTCAGACTGTCATAAAATTTTAACACATCAATGGAGGAGTTTCCTACTAACCTCAAAATCTAAAAAAAAGTCTACCAACGAGGAAGCGTTTTATTGTGATAAAATCTACTGCATTACTTCCGCAATGATAAAATATGATGAGCTTTCCAAAAAGTATCGTTAGCAAAAATAATTTTTATAAACTCCATTTCTGATTGGTTAAAATTAAAGTTGGTATCGAGACTGGATGTAACAGTTGACATGTTTCGTTGTCAAATGTCATTTTACCATATTCATACTGTCGCTAGAAGCACGATATTAGCCTTGTTTTTCACCCCGAGTCTCGATACCAACTTTAATTGTAACCAATCAGAAATGGAGTTTATTAAAATCATTATTTTTCTAAAACGATATATTCTGGAGAGCTCAGTAGTTTTTTGTGAACATATTAAATTATTACGGAAATAATGAAGTTGATTTTGACAAAAAATAACGCTTCCCCGACGGTAGACCTTTTTCTAGGTTGGCAACTTGGAAAGAACTCCCCCATTGGAGGTTAGTACTTTTAAAAAATCATACGGATTTGTCAACTGTGGCACCATCTATAAGTCATCCTATGTACTTGAATCACCAGGTATAGTCTATACGATATCAGAAGAAAGAGCAAAAAAAACTAAAACTCAACTCATAAGCGGTATCTCCTTTATGAAGCAGAGGCGTGCAATGCGACAGTAGAAATGAAAAACACAAATTCAGAAATTCATGAATTCTTTTTACTATTTCATTTTCTGAGGCTTCATGATTTTCACTTTTCAAGCATGTAAAAATATTTAAAATAATTCTTTGTGTTTGGATATGTAAGTCTTTATTACGAAATTCCAAAGGCTCTATATCTACACTGGTTTCGAGATTATGAGTTTCCGTTTCACCATTAGAAATATCAAAAGGTCTCCAGAATGCCATTTTAATTAGATTAATAATTCAGAAATAACAAGAAAGGTATGTAATATCAACGTATATCAACTTTCGATGCTACTACACTGTCTCCATGGGTCTTTGCGCGGCTTAGTCAAAGGGAACATATTATTCGAGAATCTGACCAATAATAATTCGGAAGTGACCAATTAAATGCGCCTGATTTATCGTGGGCGGTAACATTTGGTGACAGTGACAGTGCGTAACACTGCGTGATGCAGTAAATTGTTCGTACCTCGTATTTCTTGCCGTTTACATTGACTTCGTATAGACTTTATACTGTTTTTTTTTACTTACATGTTTAACATTCTCTAATTCTCTAATGATATCTCGTACGGACGCGTACATGCTCGACACAAGTCCACATAATCCAATTAAACATATTAATAGATCCTTCCAAAGCCGCCATTTACATTTACCAAAATTATCTGGCCACAGGGCACATATTTCCATGAAAGCAGGAAACAAAATACCCAGTAGAGAGAGACCTACTCCTCCAGTCAAGGAAATAACTTGTCCTAGTAATGGTACGCAAAAAGAAATGATATCTAAAATTAAAAATAAATTTAAAAAAAAAAATTGTAAACACATATATGACAAAAAAAGAACCCAGAGGCATAAGTGAATCGCTAACTGCTGTTTGTTTTAAAATTAAAATTTAAACTTTAACTTACAAGATACTACGACGATTAGGAATCGAAGAATATAGTCGATAGTCCATTTTTTTATAAAACTAGTATCTTCCTTTAAATGTGGACTGATATAACCAAACCATATGATGTCTCGTAGAACTATTTGGTTAAAAGCATATGTTACCCATATCGCGACAACATACAAAGCCCTTATGGTTTGAGATAGTCTAAAACCAGTAAAAAAAATATTGTTTTTAATGTATTCGTAACATCGGTTTCTGCCTTTCGTCTTCGTCAGTTAGGCTTTAGAATCCAATAAATCAAATTCCAAACACCCGTAAGTTAATAGTTAACTTTTAATTTGAGAGGGTACTATTGGCGTATTTTTACGATAGAACGAAATGGTCACTGCTCATCCAGTTTTATTATACCTACGTCAGTGGTTTGTCCAAATGCTGCCCATGCGGGGAGAAAGCTCGCATATATCCTCAAAGATCCAAAGATACCAATTAATCTGAATCGGAAAACATACGATGCCTGCGTACTACCAGTTATATTGTACGAGCTCGAGACAGTCACCAGGACAAAGAAAAGTGCACAACAACTACGGGTGTGTCAACGTGCGATGCTGGGAATTAGCTTAAGAAATAGACAAAGAAACGAGGATATCAGGGCAAGAACCAAAGTGAGTGACGTCATAGAACAAACTGCAAAAAACAAATGGCGTTGGGAAATGATGAGAAATGGACGAAAATCATTATGCAGTGGAGACCACGGAGAACAAAGAGAAGCAGAGGAAGACCCATGCTAAGATGTCGAGATGACATACAGAGAAGAGCGGGAAAGAACTCCCAGCACAAAACAGGTCAACATGGAAGGGAATGGAAGAGGCCTATGTCCAGGAGTGGATTAATACAGGCTGATGAAGTCCAAGCAATCTTTATAATGACAAGATTGTCATTTTGCGTTTGATTCTTAACTTCTGAATGTGATGGTTCCAGGTTAGTTTGACGTTTCAAGATACTGTACTTGCTTGAGCTCATTCAGTTACTCTTAAATGAGCCTGGGTGGTATCAAATTTTCCAGCTTTGTTTTCCTTATGAAAGATGTTAGAAATATTAGAGAATAGTACATTCTGTAACAAGGTTGGCATGAGAATTCGATACGAGTGGAGGAACCACGAGTGTCGAATTTTCATTCCAACAAAGTAACAGACTGTACTTTCTCTACGGCCACAGAAAGTAGGAATTGAATATAGTAAAATAAAACCTCATAAAACGCAGCTTGTCTTTGTTCAGGCAAATTCAAACTAAATAAATAACACGTCGCGTAGAACTGTCAAACATGAAATTCATGGCTATCTAGGATGCTGCCGTGATATTTACAGCTAGGTATTACGGAATGAATATTCTGACTTTAGAGTAAGAATTAAATACGTATAAAATAGATAAGAGGCAAGTGTTTCAGAATTTTCTTTCAATCTCAAGAGCGTGAATGTTTCTTTTCTGTTATTATAAGTGGTTTCAGAATAACTACATTCAGTAGTGGCCGTGGAGAAAACAATTACTGTGATCAATAAATAAAGCCTTCTTAATAATGTTAATACTTACGCTTCAGTCTCTGGAAAATTTAATGTTATGGTTGACTCAATTTCATCACCATACCTCCAATAGCCCATAAAACCTACCATAGCATACAATAAAGTTACGAAACCGAATCCAATATTTAAAGCTCCGCACGGAGCTACAAAATAAGCTGGATCTTCCATATTATTTTCGATTTGGAGAACCTTAAAAATATTTTTTTTATAGAGCTGAATTCCTTTTAAACTTTTGAAAGACAATACTTACGCAAGGCACAGAGAGAAGGGCAAAAAGAGATGTTCCAAAAAATAATGGAAAGTTCTTCCAATCTCCGACGTATGGTAACGAATTAAAATCAGGCAGATCTTGACAAACATACCAGCCTATCACTCCAATGGTCACAAAACTTACGAGGTCGGCAAAAACTGATAACGGTGTAAACCATTTAATATTTGGTACAAAACATAAAATAACTACTAGAGGAAACGTATATAACATAAACATGAAAAGAGGTTGATCACTAAAATGCTGGTCGGAAACCATCTTTAGATTCATTGCCATGAATATTATATAGACACATAATGTTCCTGTTTGGAAAATTAGGTACATGATGTCCATTAGTGGTCTGAAAATAGCAAATTATAAAAAAATTTAAAAGATGATAGCTAAAGCTACGTATATTTTAACTAAAAGTCCAATGCAAAAATACAAATAAATGCAGCAATAGATAATGTATATGAATGATAGTTCCACTAATAGTAAAGAATATCATAAAAATTCAACAATCGTAGCTTGGTATCGGATATTCAGCCTATGAAGAAGGAAGAGAAAATATAACTGGCACAAAAATAATATTTATATTATCAGTAGTAATACTATAAGTACTTCAAAATAATCAGATAACTTGTTGCATAATTACAAAGAGTGTCAGTTTGACAGTTTAAATAATCCGACCGCGAAGCGGGAGGATTGTTCTGTCAAACTGACACGATTTGTAATTATGCAGGAAGTTTGAGATTTATAACCGTATTTATTTTGAAGTGCGTATAGTATTTGATACGATTTTTTTTGAGTAAATTAAGTAAATATAAACAATTTAGATAATTTAAATACAAATTGGTACAATGAAAATTACAATTATTGTATACTACGTATTTGAACCTGTACCGTTTTTAAAATCGACTTATATTTGAACAATTATTGATAAACGTCAAAATTTGACGGTCCTATTAGTTTGTGTAATGTTGTATATTGACGTCGATGTGGTTACTACGGAAATGAAATTATTGTAAAATTTTTGATTGGTGGAGCTACTCTATGTATAATTAAAGGTAATACCACGAGTCCTCCAAATTTTATCGATTAAATTTTTGGTTTTCACGAAAACGGCTTTATTTGGAAAAACCACGAAAACAAACTGATTGATAAAATCACGAGTCCGGAGGACGAGTGATTTTATCTTAAATCAGTTTGTTTGAGTGGTTTTGCCTAAAATAAAGGCGTTTGAGTATGAAGATAAAAAATTTAATCTATAAAATTTCAGAGGACGAGTTGTATTTGAGAGGATTATTTTTTGAATCATTTTGTATTAAAAACAGAGAACATAGTCATTTATGCAAAAGACACTTTACACACAAATATTGAAAATTTTCTTTACCAATTTAAATTAAAACCTGAGCTGTTATAGTTTTACATACAGGGCCACCAAGGCGATTTTTTGACTGGCTACCCCGCGAAACGGCGCCGTAAATAAAAGCGAAGAAGAAGAATGAAATGAAGTCTTTCTTAATTTAATTAATTTTAAGTTTAGTGTTGAAGTGAGGTATGTAAAAATGTTAAAGGCGTTTTGAAATCAACTAATAAAAACAGGTTAGTTTACAAATACATTTTGAAATTTGGTTATTAACATAGATTTGCAATACATTTTAGTATAATAAAAATTGTTAAATGTTTACATTTGACATTTCAAAAAAGGTAAACACAGTTTAATCAAGAAACAAATACGAAGAAGCGGTTTTATCAGTATAAAACACAATGATTGGTTAGGATCCTGAGCTGTTATTGGCTGAAACCACAAAATCTGACTGTATTGACAGATGAAAAAAATAATCAGGTATTATCGAAATTATACGAGGTAACTTAACTAAATTAAACGTTCTGATTGGTTAAAAATTACACGAAAAAAATAATCCTCCTCATTCGACTATTTCGCCTAATACCACGATAGCGTCAGAAGTATAATCGATTATTTTCGATGCTCTTCTTGTGATAGTACTGCTGAATATTTTGCTGTAATTTGAGTGGAATAAAAATACAATGTAACAGTTTATCTTACAGCAATTAGAACTTTTTACTATTTTTACTTTGAATTAAATGAAACAAAAAAATTAATATAACCAATAATTTTTTCAGATGTCAAAAACTAATCGTTCCCACTTACACAACACATGGTGTCATTTTTTTTAAACAATCTGGTCCAACCTCAAACGCAGTTTTCATTGCCTGGGCATAGTTAAGGAATCCCACTTTTTTTATTTTACAAAGAAGATATTGTGAATTTACCTAAAAAACAAATATAAATCAAAATAAGATTGAAACTAAAAGTCAGCAAACATGGTTAGAATTGTAGGGTTAGTAATGCTAAGCAAAATTCATATAGAGGGGAGGGGGGTTGCGGCAGAAAATGATGCGTCAGAACACACAAAAAAAATTCCCCCATGAAAATTCATTCACAATTCATTTGATAAGAGGGCCCGTCATTTTGCACCAGAAGTGGGAAGTAGCGTGGTATTGATGTTAATTAAACCAATATCAACAAATGCTTAACGAATTTTTTCTTCTTAAAGGAAAACGATAACGTCATACGTTACTATAATTCTGGGAAATTTTACCAGTTACAAATTCAGTTCGATTGAAGCTTTTGACCGTAATCACGCGATGAGCAGATGTTTTCGCTGTGTTTACACTCCTTTTCCTTACGATGGACATAGTATAGACAACCATAACTTTTAAATCTAGCCCTACATTTTTTATTAATTTTTCCACTACTTATTTTTGACTTACCATTAGATGAAAACAATAAGTACCAAAAATTGAGATAACAATAAATAAAATGATTCCATTGATTGTTCCAGCAAGATAAAATGCCTCTGGTAATGCTAGAATGCCTGTACCTAGACAACCCTTAATAACGTTAGTAACACCCTCACTATGTCTAAAAAAAATATTGTTAGTTTAATGCATATAAATGAGATTTCAGATGATATTTATTTATAAATACAATCAAAATATCAATCAAAAACAATTAGTAATTGTTGAATATGATTCAATTTCTACTGGTGTGTGGAGAAAATATTTTCTTTTGTGCAAGTAAAAAAATGGAAAACTGTGTCATTACAAAGGAAAAAAAATGTTCCGTTTCTTCAAACTTCTGCAATACAATACAGGGCGATTCATATAAAACTTCTAGGATAAATATTTGTGTAACCAATTAGGAAATTCATATTTGGTAACAGATTAATATAAAAGTTTTAATCATTTAAAAAATATCTGCACTAGAACCTGTATTATTATTTATTTCTTACTTCGTTAAAAAAATTAATAGAAAAAATAGTGGAAGTAATAACAGTGAACTAAAAAAAAATTGTGTGTAGGTACATTAATTTAATACTGAAGCAATTTGGCATCATCGGCAAAGACGAAATTTGAGTTTTTTAAAAGCCACGTTTAATTTTTGCAAATATATCCTGAATAAAGACTTTAAGTTTAGTTTTCATTACTTTTTATTTTTGTTTATACTTACGTTAGACCATTTTCTTTGTTTCTTTCTTTATGAGGATCAAAATTATCATCCCATTTTCTAAAAAAACCCCAAGAAGTTATAGAGTAAAAAATAAAATAAGTAGGTTTTTGTTAAATAAAATAAATCTGCTTTACTTACGCCATAAATAATTACTAAAATAAATACTTTTATAAAATGTCAAATATTTAAAAGGTTATTTGCACTTTTACTGTCATTTTTATTTGTGCGATTCAAGATAATCCAACAACTAGTTAACCATATCATTCATCTTTTTTTATGTAAACATGTAGAATAAGAAGTACCCTAATTAAAGATTGGTATGATTGAAAGAAATGACAAATATATTTCGCAGTTTTGAGATAACTTAGATAAGCTGTCACTGTCAAAATTTTTACAGAAGAGTAAATAGGGGAAAAATTTTACTATTGGGGCTCAGCCCCAATTTTGATGGGATATTTTTTTTTAGACTAATTTTGGGTCGCTGATCACAAATCTGCAATCAGTTTCCTGCGGTCTCATCAAACAACAAAGTTATGAATTTTTTTTAAGTAAAATGGTCACCTGAATAGCGGTCAGAACGTAAACTCTTGTCATATTTTTCGCTGTGGCTAGGGTCCCGTCCCTCGGAACTCCAATTTTTTCCCGTCTACCAAACGCATGCGCATTGCGTAACATAATAAATATATTTACTTGAAATATTACTTTGTACCTCATTAATATGAGCACACCTGAACTTATCTTTTACCTGACCTCATATTATTTTGTACCTCATTAATATGAGCACACCTGAACTTATCTTTTACCTGACCTCATATTATTTTGTACATCATTAATATGAGAACACTTAAACTTATCTCTTACCTGACCTCATATTATTTTGTACCTCATTAATATGAGCACACCTGAACTTATCTTTTACCTGACCTCATATTATTTTGTACCTCATTAATATGAGCACACCTGAACTTATCTTTTACCTGACCTCATATTATTTTGTACATCATTAATATGAGAACACTTAAACTTATCTCTTACCTGACCTCATATTATTTTGTACCTCATTAATATGAGCACACCAGAACTTATCTTTTACCTGACCTTATATTATTTTGTACATCATTAATATGAGCACACCTGACCTTATCTCTTATCTGACCTTATTATTTTGTACATCGTTAATCTGATCACACCTTATCTTATCTGATCTCACCTGATCTGTTAAATTCTGGTTTATTCAGACGTCCATTGGATATTGGTTATTTTTCAATAACCAATAATCATGGCGGTTTCCTATTCAGGTGCACATTGAAAGTTGAAACACAACTGGCATTAGTTCTTCAATAGCCCTATTCAGAAGATTATTTTTAAGCAAGAACAGATAATTGAATATTGGATTTTAAAAATAGTGCTCAGGCTACTATTTTGAGTATTGGTTATTTGAATTTTGTCTGTTACACATTTGTTTTGTTGTGTCAGAAGAATAATAATTGATATTTGTGAGTAAAATTTTTACTTTTCCGCCCACCGCTATACCATAGAGGAAAAGTAATGTAATCGTGCAAAAAAAATTTTTTTTTTGCGTCCATTCATCGTTATTTGGCCTGAAAAACGCGAAAAAATACGTATGGAACCGATCGGGTTGAGACCACTGAAATGATACAAGGATGACGCCTATTGATTTTGGAACAGGTCGGATATCTCCATACAAAAAAATTCTTGGAAAAATTTAACATTGAGGAATCCTGATAACCAATGTTGTTTATTGAGAAATAACTAATTGTCGTCTGAATAAGCCAGATTCTATTAATTTCAAGTAATACGCAATACAAATGCGATCATCAGACGAGAAAAAAATTGAGTCACGGTAGGACGGGACGCTAGCCACAGCGAGAGTTTACGCTAATCGCAACTCAAGTGACCCTAGTATTGCCAAATGTCAGTACGTCAAATTGCTGTATGAATTTTTAGGTTATCTTTTATAATTTAGTATATTTAGCTGAAATATTACTGTGTACATCATTAATCTACCCAGACTTGACCTATCTTGTACCTTAAGTCTTTTGGTTTTAATATATATTTATATAAACCTACTTATATACATATTTTTCTGGTAAGTATTAAAGAAAAGTTGACAATTTATTTCACTTAAAAAATTCATAACTTTTTTGTTTAATGAGACCGCAAGCAACTGATTGCAGATTCGTGATCAGCGACCCCAAATTAGTCTAAAAAAAAATATCTCATCAAAATTGGGGCTGAGCCCCAATAGTAAAATTTTACCTAAATAGGAAAGCTTCAACAATTCAAGTTATTTTAAACTTTAAAGTGTGAAATAATTGGAAGGCACCCCCCGAGTGCAAAATAAAATTTTTGTTGCTTCTTAATATTAAAATGATCTTTTAGGCCAAATCACGCTTTCCCTTTTGGCAACGATTGCGTATTGGTTACTACTACATCTAAAGGCTTTTATGGATAGATTTGAATGCTTATTAGCAGAGAAATCTTCTACCAGGCTTTTTAATGGCTTCTTGCTTTATTCGGATGTAGAAAAAAGTTTTTATTCTCTAATATATAAGTTTTAAATTGTAGAGAGATACTAAATAAAAACATTACCAAATTGGTCAACTAACCATTTTATTCAGGCCAACATAAATTACAAATAAATTAATTAACATTACTAATTAAGCTACCACGTACGAAGCTGCATATGGAGAATAATAAGAGTAGGCACTAGGATAGACGGCTGGTGCTACGTAGCTGGAATAAGCTAGAGGAGCAGCTGAATAGGCAGAAGTATATGAAAGTCCAGGAGCTGCGATAATAGGAGAAGCGTAGGCAGCTAAAAAGTCAGGTTTTGCTTCTGGTTGTGGATCAGCTTTTGGTGCAGGATCAGCTTCTGGGACTGGCGAAGAAGCAACAATTACAAGAAGAGCGGATATTACACACTGCAAAAATAAAATTAATTTAAAGATTGTTAAAAAACTCAAAGGACACTTCTTTTTAATAACTTTAATAACTGTTTCTTTAAGGTTTTGGTTTTGGTTTTCCTTTTGGGTTTTAATTGATTACAAAAAACAATAGTCCTTATTTGACTGTCACCTTCAGTCACAATTTTGATTTTAAAAAATGCGGCACTTAGTGTAAAAAAGTCAATAATAAAATTTTAATAATTAAAAAAAACTGGTACTTACGATTTTAAACATATTGTAGTTATTTGAATTATGAAGCGTAAAAAAACTAGGAGACTGATAATTTTGATTCAACTACATTGTCAATTTATACAAAATCGTATAATGTATTATGATTGGAAAAGAGGGGCGTAACCTTTAATTTGTTAATACATCGATTGCAATTGCAATAGTTTATCAAAATCGTGTATTTCATAACAAAATTTGGTAGGAAGGTGACATCCAACTATGCATACTGATGTTAGTTGATCGACCTTTTGTCTGGCCATTACCAAACTAAAATATTAATTCGTTACTTAAATAAAAATAAATAGTCGTATGTGCCATATTTTGATCTTGTACTTTTTTGAAATTAGATCGCTGGCGCTGCATCAAAAAGTGTTGAAGAAAAAATTCATATCTTGCACAGAAAACATCCGAACCATACGAATTTCAGTACCCGGGGGTGTTTTGGGTTGCTTAACCTGAATATGATAGCCAAATGAGCCCACGGGGTACCTGGGGGTCAGGACGGCCGGCGCCAGGAACGTCATCACCTTGAGTTCCCTGTTAACTTATCAAAAATCGATCGAAACTGTTTACCCAAGGGTTTTTCGGGTCGCTCGGCCCAGTTTTGACATCAAAATCGTCCCCCGGAGAACCTGGTGCACGCGACCTAGCTGAAAACGTCATCTGCTGAAGTTTTATTGAAATTACTTACCAAATCGATCGAAACATCTCACCCGGAGGTTTTTCGGGTGGCTCGTCCCAGCTCTGATATCGACATCGACCTCCGGAGGACCTGGTGCACGCGACCTGGCTAAAAACGTCATCTCCTGGAGTTCTACTGATACAATAGCATAGGAAATTGGCCCACAGTGGGATTTGCCTGAAATTTACATATATTATTGGTATTGAGTTTCTCATCAATGTTCTCATGGGCCCTCTCAGGGCCGTATTTAGTATAGGTGTCCAATAAAAAAAACAAAATTAAAAAAATAAGGAATGCTATGAAACTTGAATGTACAGTTTGTTGTAATATCTGCAATAAAAAAATTGAAATAGTGGTTAGATGAAAGCATTAAAATATTAACATTTTGTTCTTAAATGCTTAACTTTTTTGTTCACTTCCACCACCCTGAAAATATCGGTTTCAACTTTGTTAGTTATGAATTAGATATAGTTTTAATAACATAGTAGAGTTGTATTTATATTATAGAGTTAGTTATTTCAAAATAAATGACCGATTTCAACAATCGAAACGTTGTAGTTCTTATTTTTTCCTGTTACTATCTTTCTTAAAAAGCTACAATATAAGTCCTACATAAAGTTTATAGGTTAGGCCGACCATCTTGGATATTAAGATGGCGACCACTTTTGTTATGTACACAAAGAAAACTACATTCATCTATCAAACGAGCTATCAACCACTGAAATAGGACAAGAAATAAGAAAATTATAAAAAAAATCAATTTGATTCAGATCACTTGGCAAATACAGTTTTACTTAATGTGGTCATGTAGGACAAAACATGTTTCGCAGAGGACTTGTGCTAAAAGAAAAATGCTAAGGTTTTGCAATATTTCTTATTTAATAAATTCTAATAGGAAATAAAAAATTATGGGCTTGAAGAAAAAAGTGCCATTGTTTATTTGGCACCTATATTAAATACGGCCCTGAGAGCTAAAGCATTTGTCTTAGAGGATTGGGCCCATGAGAACATTTGATCAGAATCTTAATACCAATAAGACGAGGGTTAAACCGCGAGTTAAATTTTTGTACACTAATGGCCTAGTAATGGCTCCTCACTATTGGCTAGTAATGGCCGGTAATGGCTCGCTAATGGCTACTAATGGCCGAGTAATTGCTAGTAATGGCTGAGTAATGGCTACTAATAGACGAGGTCTGTACATCAAAATGGACTTCGCGGTTTACCCTTCGCAATAACATATGTAAATTTCAGGCAAATCCCAATGTGGACCAATTTCCTATGCTGTTGTGCGGGGTTCTTTTGTCCTCAAACTGTCTCATATTGCTTTAATGAATGTATTATTAATATCACAGATACAATTCATGTGCTGCCTAGCTTGTTCATTAAAGCAATGTTTGACGACAAAATTTCAGTAAAACTTCAGCAGATGACATTTTTAGTGTGAACTTTTAAAATCATATCACCTCCGTGTAGAACAGCGACTTTTTTGTAAGGGCATCTAATTTTTCCGAAAAAAAATCGAAAAAACACGTTGCTAAGTAATATTTTAACTAGAAGCATGACTGCTGGCGGCAAGAAAAATCCGAGTCGAAGACGAGGATTTTTGCACCTGCACGAATGCATTTTGTTAAAAAAATATTATTTTGCATTGTTTTTTCGATTTTTTTCACATACACAAAATACACATCTGCAAATTCTTTGGTTTCGCATTACGAGCTTCCCTACTAGACTTGAAGATACTACCTTTAAATGGATCAAAAATTATTTTCCACTTCATAAAATACATCTCTTGCATTTTTTTGCCACATTGTCTTCACAACTAGTTTTCTTTCTTCATATTCCACGCCCAATCTTTCAGGATTTGGTTTAGTTCCTCTAAACTTGTAGTTTCCAAAAGCTCGTATTTCTTTGCCTTTTTAACGGTATTGTACGGTAAACTTTTCTCAATCGCCAGATCAATATTAGTCATAGACTCACTTCCAAAGCGACTCATTTTGTTTAGCCTCGTTTTCTGGTGTCCTAGGAGACCATAATTACTTGTTATCAAAAGTATTGTAAATTTTGGTGACAACAGCTGTCAAGTTTTGCCGCGGGTAAACTCGAAAAAACTACTGGCAGGAGATGGCATACAGTTTTTTCATCTAGACACCATTTATAATTCAAAATTGCGCGTTTGTGATTGGTGGAAGTTAAGACGAGGGAAATAGTCACAATAGAAACCTTCTTAAATTCATAACTTTTTTGTTCGATTGAAGGTATGTTTGATTAGACCGCACGAATCTGATTAGTATAAAACAAACTATCTCATTATCACGTCTTGTCGCGGTTAGACTGCGGATGGGTGACCGTGCTGAGAAATCGCTCGTTAAAAGGTGAGTCCCCGTCATTTCTAACTCGCACAAGTCTGTGGCTTTTGAGGGTTGCTAGTAGGATGACGCTAAAATACATTTTTTTAGGTAGTGGGGCTTCTGATAACGATTTTAAAAGGATAGCGCATTTGCATATGAATAAATGAAGTTTTCATAATAAAATAAGAAAAATAAATAAATGATTTATATATTTTATGTTTCCTTTCTGAAAAAAAACCACGATTCCGTCATTTTTACTAAGTGCAAGGTCCACAGGGGATCCCGTTCGTATTTTCTCATCCATAAATTCAGCGTTTATACCACACAAGCCTATTTTTCGTTTCCACAAGTTGAAAAGGAATTCGTAAAAACTGCCTTTGAAAAAATTGAATATGAAATATAAGAACTTGAGATTTACATAAAAGATGGGATTGTTCAAAAAGGCATATTTCACTGTTTCTCCATCGGTTTCCATAAATATACATGTTTCTCGGTCATAGGACGAATAAGCAAACTTGATGTAAGGCATTTGGATTTTATATAAAATGCTCAAATGAAATCAAAAGAGGTTATTTTGTAGTAAGATTCATTTATATAAATTAAACAGACGTAGGTAGTAAAATTTTATGCCTATTTGCTGCTGTTTTAAATGAATAAAACGAGTTTAAATTTTAATTTTTATTAAATATTTGACAATGAAGATTTACAATGTATATAAAAATAAATGTACGAAAATTTTACCTATTTACATCTCAGCAATATACTTGCACCAGTTGTAAATAATGAATTTTATAGTATACTTGTCAAAGAAATAGGGAGGAACCTCTGACCTAAAACAAAAAAAAAAGATTATATATCCTACAAAGTATGTCGACAACAACAATAGTTGTAGTTGTTTTATTAATTAAAAATAAAATAATTTTCTCAAAGTCTTCCACTAACAATATAACAGAAATTATATACGAGGTTACACCACGTCTGGATTGGAAACTACTTCTGTTATATTGTTAGTGGAAGATTTTAAGAGAACAACAAACAACGAACTTGTTAAAATCGAAGTTGAGATCCAGGATAACTAATGAACATATGAATTAATGAATGAACAAGAAACTGGCAGAAGAAATGCAGTGTGAGGTTTCACATTAATGTTTTTCTTATATTTAATTTGTAATTGAATTCTTTAAAGTACGCATTTTCTTTGATATATGTAAAGGAAATTACTTTAGTTTAAATACAAACATAGACGATGAAACTATCAAGAGTTTCAATCAGTAATTTATTATTGTCACGTATGAATATTGTGTTCATCGAAGATTTATAAATGCTTGATTTATTAATTACTTGTAGTTAGGAAATGATATTGTGATTAATAGCATTAAGGCTTTCTGTCCGTAGAACGCAAGTCATACGCACGCTATCGTCATTTCATTTGACGATTGTTTGCATTTTAGGTATAAACACGCGAAACTGTGTCGTCTGCTTTCGTCTTAGGTTGGGAACCGCGTGGGTAGTAACATGCTATAGCACGAGCTGCATGACGAAAGGCAGACGCGACGTTGCTGCACCGTGGACACAGATTCGCTTGTTTTAACCTAAAATGCAAGCAATTGTCAAATGAAAAGACGATAGCGTGCGTGTGCGTATGACGTGCGGTCTACGTTGACAGTAAGCCTAAATGTCGTTTCTTTGTTACAGAGAAACCCAGATATTGTTTGGATTTGTATCACTTCTCCTAATCATAAAACACATTATATGTACTACAATTTTTTGTGCATTACATTTTTACCTATACGTTTAAGTTTATACTAAATTGGCTATATACCTAGATGGTTGGAAGCGGAAGCAGGTAAATTGCCCTAATTCTTTGAATTATTCGCTGGCTTGACTTTATTGTTTTTGTTTTTTTTTTTCAATAATATTTACTTACATTTTCCTCCCTCATTTCTTTAATGATATCTCGTACAGATGCGTACACGTTTGAGACCATTCCAAGTAAACCAAGTGCAGTTATTAATAAATTTTTCCATAGACGCCATTTATGTTTACCTAAATCGTCCGGCCACAGAGCACATGTTTCCATAAAAGCAGGAAACACTATACCCATTAGAGACAAAAAGAGTCCTCCAGATAAGGAAATTACTATTCCCAGGTATGGTATACATACAGAAAGCATATCTGAAATGAAAACAATTTCTCAGAAGTGTACAATATTAGGGCACTTCCACACTATGGGCAAGGCAGTGGCCCAATCCTGTTGGGCCACTGCGTAGACAGGGGTTGGCTTGTGTTGGCAATCGGAGCGGTTTTCAACAGACATCAAAGCAGGCCAACTTGCGTGAACCAAGTGCGCAGTAGGTAACATATAACCCAAGGTTTGCCATGATACTGGGCCAATGGCTGGTCCACTATGTATAGGCTTAACTTGCCCCATCGTGTGAAGGGGCTATTAGATATGTGGAGTGTATTTATAGCAATTATCCAAGGTAAAATAAACAAATAATATACGTGAAAAATAAAATAAAATTCGTATGTTCGTTCGTAACAAAGTCATAAACTATTTTTTTCTTAAGAGCATTTCTAAACAGCTCTAAAAATTTTCTTTTAATAATTTTCCATGTATTCGCAATAGTAAAATTCATCGCGATCTTGGCATCCCAATGCAGAAGTTCTGAAGCTGCTAAATAACCAATATTTTGTGTGCAAGGCTAACGTATAGCCTATTTTGAATAGCTGGACATACCTTGACTTCGTGACCAGTGACGTTATCCTTATCAACCGGAATCAGCCCTCTTGGAGTACGGTCACATCGGCTAATATTATTGGTTAATAAATTATGATTCATTTTAATACATATATAATGTTTATTTAATAATCTGAAAACTCAACGCGATGGTTTGATTAAAAATATAAATGGCTCCAAATAACATTATACAAAATTTTCTCTTGTATTTCTAAATTATTTATTATTGTAAACATGGCACATGTTTATTTACTGTCTATACTGAATATGGAATTATTATTATTTTTAAATAATATATTATTAAAAAATTTTACTTACAAGTAACTAGTACTATTATAAATCGAAGAAAACAGTCAATTGACCATTTTTTAAACGCACCAGTATCCTCCTTTAAACGCGGTATAATATAACCATACCACACAACGTCCCTCTGAACAAAACTCTTAAAAGCGTATGTTAACCATATCGCAATAACATACAGCACCTTTATCACTTGAGAGAGTCTAAAACCAATAAATATAATTAACTTTTTTTTAAATCATTTTGCAATAAATACTAGATATATTCAATGAGTTCAATAGATTAAGGCCCGCTGCTCACTGGGAAGTTTTTCTACGGGTTTCAGTATACGGCATTCACTAGGAAATGGCGCTATGCGTATTCATAGATACACTGATAGGTTAAAAATAAACGAAGGAGTGGGAATAGTGGTTACAAGTCCTAATACTAGGACCTGTATCTGTAAAGCTAGAACGGTGGGTTACCCCATAGCACGTAGGCCACATTTGGCCCGTTGTGCATCCTTCTGAGGTTGAGCCTTCCTTCTAACTCGTCAGCCAGCCTACTTGTTTGAAGTAGGTGATGACGTCGCCTGAAGGTAGCTCCCTCATGTTGGCTTGTGTTAACCTCTGCTCACCGAAAAGAAAATGTCTTATTTGTGAGAGTGTCGGGCATTCGCAAAGAATGTGTTCGACAGTCTCGTCTTCCTGTTCACATCCTCTACATAGAGGAGTGTCAGATAACCCCATCCTGTGGAGGTGTTTTCGTAGATGACAGGGGCCAGTCGGATACCAGTGGCTGTGCGCAGGTTCTGTCTGTTCGTAGTCATGTATTTTTTGGCTGTTTCGCTGTTCGGATACTGTAGAAGTTCCTTGGCTAGCTTGCAGCCTGTTTCGTCATCCCACCTACCCTTAAACTTTTCAAGGGAGTGCTTCTTTAGTAGGTCCGCCACAGCTGATGTCGATAAGCCTATGAAAGTGCCAGGTTCCAGAAGTTTTTGGGAGGCTGCTTTCTTAGCTAACGAGTCAGCTATGCGGTTGCCTTTTGATTTTCCATGGCCTTTGATCCAAGCTACAGTGACCACGTTATTGTTGCAAGCTTCGATCAGGGCCTGGTGACATTCTAGTACTAGACCTGATGTAAGGCGTGGTCTATCCAGAGCTAGTAGTGCCTGTCTGCTATCCGTAAGGATGTAAATATTATTACCAGTAGTGTTCCTTCTGGTAGTTTCTTTTGCGGCGATGGAAATAGCAGTGAGCTCTGTTTGAGCTACACTGGCATTTGAACCCATTGCCTATTTTATGTTTATATTCAGGGATCTGGAATAAATTCCACAGCCTGATCCCTCATTTGTTTTAGACCCATCGGTGTGAATGCACAAGGCACCTGCTGCCAATGTAGCCTCTTGTACGTTTTTTATTATTACCTTGTGGGGCCTGTGAAAGGCATATCTTGGTGCAATCGAATCCGTGTTGGCTTGTAGCAGTGGGATCTCCCCAAGGACCCCGTGCCACAAGTCACACCTCGATTTACCGGATCCTACGTCAAGGGGGGTGAGACCGAGAATCACCTCAATTGCTCTAGTTGGTGTGGTTCTCATGCCCCCTGTTATTTTGAGGCATGCTATTCTTTGGATTTGATCCAATTTCCGTACGACTGTCCGCTGGCTAGTTTTGACTCCCCAGGCAATCGCACCGTACGTTAGCATAGGTCTTATGATAGCAGTGTAGATCCAGGCCCTAACCTTAGGTGACATTCCCCAGGTGCGGTCATAAGATATGTATGCTCTTTTGACTCTGTTTTCTAGGTGAGAGTTCCATGTTAAGTTGCTGTCAAAGGTGACACCCAAATATTTTACCTCTGCAGAAAAGTTTAATTTAGTTTTTAGGAGCTTTGAGGCCTCGATGTTTGCAAGCTTCCTTTTGTTCGTGAAAAGAACCATCTCTGTCTTTTTTGGGTTTATTGACAGTAATACTAGGATATCAGCAGCCCTGGGAAACACTCCAACAATATTCTGAGAGCTTTAGAAATCTGATCTCAGAGTAATTACAGGAATTCTAACTGGACACTGCTCACTCAGATACCATCGCTATACGATGCATTGAAACATGCAGATTCTGCGATAATGCAGATAAAATGGTGGAACACATTATCTGTAATTGCAGGGTAGGTCTACCTTGAGCCTGAAGAGGTTTACTGACCTAACTCCAAAACGGATAATAGGCTTTCTCAGAAGACTAGATCTTTTGGACTGAAACATAAATGTAGGGTATACACAAAAGATCTTACAGGTCGCAGTGTGTCTACTATTACTACTTACATTTCACTTTCAGGAAAATTTAGTGTTATGCTTGACTCAATTTTATCACCATACTTCCAATAGCCCATAACTCCCACCAAAATATATAATATAACTACGGTGAGGAAGCCCATATTTAAAGCTCCAAAGGGAGATACAAAATAAGCTGGATCTGCCATAGCGTTTTCGACCAAGATAATCTTAAAAATATTGTTTTTGATTTTGGAGTTGAATTAACTTTTCAATAGTAATACCACAAGTGATTGAATTTTCGCGATAAGTCTGTCGATTCATTTCATAACGAAACCGAGTTGCTTAAAAACACCACGAGTCCGCAGGACGAGTGGTGTTTTCTTCAAGCAACTCAGTTGAGTTATGAAATAAGAGACAGACTTATGAGATGAATTCAATCACGAGTGGAATTTTATTAGACTATTTCACAAACAAAGTAGAAGTCCTAATTTTGACGTCTAGCTGTAATTATTTTTTTTCAAAATGTCAAATTTGGTTTTGCAATTCGTATCCATGGTTACGCCGTGAAAATACCACGCTGATAGACCAATCAGGATTGAAAGACAGCTGGTATTATCGCGATAATACCAGCTGTCTTTGGTTTGTGATTGGTCAGATTTTGTGAAAAATCGAAGATGAGTGAAATAGTCCAAAATATACAACGGAGAATTTTCGCTACGACTGCTTTGAAAAATGTTTATAACATATAACTAACTACACTCGGATATTAATGATTTTACAAAGCGTGCTATAAATCAACGATATCAAGTTTTCTCTTTCTTCGCAGTTACGCTGAAGTTGCTTGTTATTTTCTCACGAGTATGCCACTTGAAAACTGCTCGTACACCAGCCTTGTAGTCGGCGAATATGTTCGCAAGTGAGTGGCATGCATATTGATCATTTGATCACTCTTGGTTACTCATTCACCGCAATATTATCTTCTTAAGCTGACCACTCGCTTGAGAATATTCTCGCCCACAAGGTTGCCGACAGCAATTTCCTGGTGTATGGGAAAATTTGGGGAAATTGCTAAAGTTGTTTTCAAGTTGCAGTCTACATAATTGCATTTATTATTACTATTGGTGGATTTCAGTAAAATTTAACTTGTTGGCTCACCAAAATCTTAACCTAGTAGTTAGAGAGATGACAACCAAAATCATGTTTCATAGCAACCTGGCTAAAACTGTGTAAAACCCCCCCCCCAAACTTTTGTACCGAGTCGGCATTTTCATGCCGTAGTCATCATGCTCGAGAAATATGACTGGGAACTCGGCTAGTGGTATTGTACAGTCGGTAAATTTTTCTTGACGAGTTGGCATTTTCAACATGACTCGAGGCTCGATACGCCCCTGTGTCTCTCTCTTTGTCCACTGCTTGGGGGTGAATTATTCTATAAATGAATTCGTTCTGACGAATCGGGTGATGGCTTTGCGCTTTGAAATTCGCGTGGAAAGTGTGAACAGCCTAAACTGTGAGGAATGTGTTAAGATTTTTGGATTTTACGCTAAGGTAAAAATAAGTAAACCTCTCTCATAAGAATGAAAAGAGATATCAAGTCACAGCTCTTCCTAAAATCTACAGTAACTATACTAGTCTGTGTTGAGACAGATATTTTAGGCAGTCGTAGAAAAAGATTCTTCTTAAAAAAGTTTACTAAAACTATTTACAAAACAAGAAACTTACACTAGGCACTGAAAGAAGCGAAAAAATAGCCGTCCCAAAGAATATTGGAAAATTCCTATAATCTCCCATGTACGGCAAAGAATTAAAATCTGGTAGATCTTCACTCACATACCAGAATATTACTCCAATGGTTACAAAGCTCACAATGTTTCCAAATGTTGAGAACGGAGTAAACCATTTAATATTTGGTACGAAACATAAGATAACTACTGGGGCAAATGTATATAGCATATATACATACAGATGTTGGTCACTAAAATGTTGATCACAAACCAGCTTTAGATTCGCGGCCATGAATATTACGTACACGCATAACACTCCTGTTTGGTAGACGAGGTAGATGACGTCCATAAATGGTCTAAAAATATTTAATTATTAACAAATTGTAGTAATTTCTAAGACACATATACGGTATGCCTCACTAAGTTGTAACCATACACCCAAAGAAATTTAACAGTATATACAACAAGAAGTCGGCTAATTCTACAGGAAATTCCCTCTATATAAGCGACAGCAGGAATATTTGTTAATTTTACGTCGAAACGTAGAAACAACCGGAATATGCTGTACTATTTACAGAATCGTTACATTGATTTAACTGGAATATTCCAGTTATTTTAACGAACTACCTTACTTTTACCGGAACTTTAGTTTCGACTTAACAGGAATTTCCTGTTTAATAAACAAACTAGATAGTTGTATTCGAAGCTTCGAACTACACTTCTTACAGGAAATTCCAGTAATTAATCGGAACTGTAGTATCGGTTTATAACATGAGCTTTTACAGGAATTTCCTGTAGTTACCTAGTATTTAACTGGAATTTCTTGCATTTCCTATTTAATTTCCATGGAATTTTACTGGAAGTTTCCGGTTAATTCTACCGTGTAGCATTGTTGTAATTTAGGGTACTTCCTGTCAGTAAAATGCAGGTATCAACTTTTTGCAGCCATATGGAAAAACGCGAAGATGATCCTTCTACATAAAAAATGAGATGCAACCCAACTAGAACATTATAGACCTATTGGACCAAGGCCAAATTTGATTTCTATCAGACTCTACTGATCACATACAATCGTTGAAACTAATAATGGAGAAGTCTGTCGAGTACAATAAACCACTTGTGTTGGCATTCGTAGATGTTCATAAAGATTTGCATACGGTAGAAATATCCGCAATTCTAAGAACCTTAAAAGAGTGCAGAATAGATTACAGATATACCAACATCATCTACAACATTTATAAACATGCAACAACTACCGTAACAGTACATAGAACAACACAGTCAGTAGCGATAGTTGCATAAGAATAACTTTTTTCCTAAAACTAATAATAAAAAGTTTTCCATATGGTTCCAACTTAGTAACACATACTGTATAAAATAAATTTTAAATAAATGAATAAAAAACAAACGCTTACACTGCACATGGTGCCATCTTTTTCAAACAGTCTGGTCCAACCTGAAACGCAGCTTCCATTGACTCAGCATAAGTAAGTAATCCTACTTTTTTTATCTTGCAAAGCAGGTATTGTGAGTATAACTTAAAAATAAATAAAATTAGAACTTCAGATCGGTGATGTCGAATAGGGTCCCGACCTCTCTAGGACCCTCTGAATGATGTTTGAGTAGAGAATCATATATTATTCATTTTTAACTTACCAGAAGATGAAAACAGTATGTACCAAAGACTGAAAAAATTATAAAAGATACTATTCCATTGACGGTGCCAGCCAATTTAAATCCCTCTGGTAATGCTAGAAGGCCGGTTGCCATACTACCTTTAATAACGTGAGTAATGCCCTCAAAATGCCTAAAAGGTTACAATTAAAATTGTAAAACTATGGGCGCCACAATAATTCCAGTCAGATTTTAACCGATTGCGCTGGTCCATAAGTTTGATTTTTGTTATTAACTGTAGACAATGACGGTTATGCCGGAGATTTGGGTTCAAGCCGGTCAATTTAACAACAGAAAAGCCTCAGTAAAGGCAAAAAAACTCGTCGAAAGCCATTATGTTGACGGATCGTCTAAGATCAAAATACACAGGGTCGCATTAAGGGTTTTATAAATATAAGTAATTTATTTCATCGATTCATTAAATTCCATTTTCAACATAGTAATTAGCAGAGGAAAGATGCAGAGTGGGAAAAGAAGCTAGACTGGCAGAAGAGAGAGAAAAAGAAGAGATTTTATCAGCGTTAATGAAAAATTTATACGATTTGCAAAATGTTAATGCCAACGCCAACTATTATTTCATTATAGGTTTTTATAAAGTAACTTTTTTCGTAAAACTAATAATAAAAAAGATTTCCAGATGGGACAACTGAAGTAAACACGCTGTACATAATATAATACATATTACAATGAAATTAGAATTTAAAGTATTATTAAAAAATCAAAAATTATATTTTTTTATGAAATCGATTACATACTTAGTTTTAAAGCGACCCTGTGTACTAAAACTGTCACTTTTCTTTAACTTGGAAATATTGTAGGTTAGAAATCGTGTAATGCTCCCATTGGACGTTTTCACATTTTTTTGAAGACACGACCCCGACATAACAACGGCAACGATGGTGGTGTCCAATCACAGCTCTTCGTTTGAATATCCAACCAAGGAGTCCGCATTGACTGAGACAAAGGGTTATGTTTTTTTGGTAGATCAAAGCAGCCACGTTATAATTAATAGTGGAGTGAAATTAGACGAAAATATTCTGAAAATGGATGTAAACTAAGTAAATTTTTTTTTAATTTTTTCGATTTTATACATGAAGAGAAGCTTGTAAAAAAAATTTCAATAGATTTGGGCAGGAGATTCGCGAGATATGTGCCAAAAACGGCATTTTTGGTATTTTTCGAGTGGATCAAAAAACGAGTTCGCGCACATTATTTTTTTTAATGAATTGGCAATAAATAACCAAAGAGTCCTCTAATCTTCTTAAAAATTTGAGAAAATATGTATTTTTATGTCGGGAAGACATGGTAACAATTAAAAAAAAGTAATGTATTTGTCCAGCCAAAATCAGCATTTTTCGAAAAAAATTGAATTGGCCGCAATGTTTGGAAAAACAATAGAGAAAAGTTTTTTATCTAAACAAGAAAGATTTTGTTTGTACTTTTGTCTAAGAAAATCCAACATTTTATTTCTTTATTTAAAGAGCCCAATTTAGGGAATAATAAAAAATTCGATTTTTTCAAAGTACACAAAATCCTTCTTTTAAGATAAAAAAATTTTCTGTACTATTGTTTTTCCAAAAATGCCGATTTTGAATGGACAAATACATTTCTTTTTTTTTTTGATTTTTAACATGTCTTTTCGACGTAAAAATACATGTTTTCTCCAATTTTTAAGAAGATTCGATAGGCCAGTCATATCGTACAAATAAAAAGACTGAAATTACAATAATTGCGGTAAACTTGCTCTTTTTGTATGTTGTTTGGGTCCACTTAGATAGTATTTATCCAAATTTGCAGCAGTCTGAAATTTTCGCGCGCTGAGTAGTTGCTGAAAAACCACCATATTTTTTCTCTTTTTTTAGTTTTGTGCCAAAAAAACCGACATTGGAAGGCTCTGACGACTAAGGTCACTACTACTTTTTTAAAGTGTACAAAATTCCTGACAGTTTGAGCCCTAATTCAATTGTCTAGGTCTAATAGGTCACATTATACAGGGTTCCCAATGTTCACTATTTTCCCCAAAATGTTGAAAAATTGGAAATGTTTCATTTTCGACCAAAATATCTGGTAGAATGAGGTATCTCAGGGGAAATTATTGAAAGGTGAAGTGGTAGCAAATTTAATTACCTTCATTTTGAGACTAAAGGTGCGTTTGTAGGTGTGATGTGTTTATTATCTAGTAACAAAAGAAGTATGCTAATCTAAATTAAATTTAAGTGAGAAAAGAGAGACAATGTACAAAAATATTCTTAAAAACTATCATTTAAAAAAAACCTTATTATTAACTGTAACTAGGCTCATCACCACTTTTGGGCTTATTAAGTTAACCTACGCGTCTTCTTTGAGGGCCCAGCAGTATCGATATCAACTTCGACGAGAAGGTCTCCCCCTTCGTTGATGTCGTTGGGGAGGTTGATGCCCATTTGAAGTGCAGGAGAGACATCAAACTTTTCTCCAATAGCATCATCGGGGTCATCACACACGTGTTCTAGTGTTCTATAGCATCATCGCGGTTGTCTCCACCTTCTTCTACATCCTCGATTGGTGGGACATTCGTGCACTCACTCCCCTTACAATATTTGCACAGCGTAGAGCACTTCATCCCAGCCTTCATGCAAGAGCAAGACCCAGTACAACCTTTCTTGCACTTGCAGGAGAGGCTTTTCAGAAGTAGTTCAGGAGTCCGTTTGATGCCATCCCCAATCAGTTGGGGTCTTGTGTACCCCTAGACACTCCTGAATTTGGTGGTAGGTCCTGAATGAGTGGAACTTAGCCGCGTCTTTGGTAGGTGGAAGGCGAGCTAAATTTATTTTGTTTCTCGCCGAGGCCCTCACAAATAGGGTATAGCGCAGAGTGTTGAGAGCTTCTTGGCCATTTCCACCATACAGAGCAATCAAAAATGCCTCGCCTGCACTCACGATCTCCTCTGGAAGGGAATCTGGCTGCAAGAACACTTCCAGCTGGTGAACTAGGTCGGGGTTTTGTTTGAGGACACGAGTAAATTTCAATATTCCCTGCCCAAAAAGGGCAGAGGTGGTATCACACCCACTGAATGCATGTAGGAAAAGCACCATGCCTGGTGGAAGGCCATAAATCCCGCTATAACTTCACTTCCTATTAATTTCCCCTGAGATACCTCATTATACTTGATATTTTGGTCGAAAATTAGACAGTGCCAATTTTTCAACATTTTGGGGAAAATAGTGAACATTTGGAACCCTGTATCATGTGACCTATTAGACCTAGACAATTGAATTAGGGCTCAAACTGTCAGGAATTTTGTACACTTTAAAAAAGTAGTAGTGACCTTTGTCGTCAGAGCTTTCCAATGTCGGTTTTTTGGCACAAAACTAAAAAAAGATGGTGGTTTTTCAGCAACTACTCAGCGCGGGAAAATTTCAGACTGCTGCAAATCTGGATAAATACTATCTAGGTGGACCCAAAAAACATACCAAAAGAATAAGTTTACCGCAATTATTGTAATTTCGAATATAATATATGACTGGCCTCCGAGGACTCTTTGATTATTTATATGCCAATTCAGTAAAAAAAAATGTGCGCGAATTCGTTTTTTTTAGGGTAGGATGCATTTTTAAAAAAATCTTACTATACGCATCGATACTCTACTTCATAACGGTCATTTTAATTTTCTTTTATTTTTCCACGACACTTAGAGCCGGAGATATTTAAAAAATAGTGAAGCAATCCACTCGAAAAATACCAAAAATGCCGTTTTTGGCACATATCTCGCGAAGCTCCAGCCCAAATTTATTGAAAAGCTTCTCTTTATGTATAAATTCGAAAAAATTAAAAAAAATTGACTTAGCTCTTACATCCATATAAAATTCTAATTTCACTCCACTATAATAATAATAATTACAATTATTATATCACACAGATCTGAATTGCACAATCCCGCCAGCTGAAATTTATTTGCAAAATTAAAATTGATAATTTATATTTCTCGGCTAAGGTAGAGTCGGTTGATTTTAGAGAGATGACAATTTATAGAGGCAGTTATTCTCAAAATTCATTTCTTTTAATTTTTCCCAATTTTTTTGATATTATTTATACTTACGTTAAGCCGTTTTCTTTGGTTTGAGTTCTGTTTTGATGTGGATCAAAACTATCATCCCATTTCCTGAAAAGTGAAGTAATAGTAAAAAATAAAGGATTTAATTTTCTTATAGTATATTAAATCAATTGAATCGATGTTACTTACGCCATATAAAATTAATATATTTGCAAAAATCTTCCTTAAAATGCAAAAATCAAAAATATTTCCACATTGACAATTTCGATAATAATGTCAAGTATTTACGGACTACTCTGTTACTGTCATTTTTTTTTTGTATCGCTAAGTAGGGCACTGTAACCAAGGGCGGCTCTGGCCCAGAGATTGGGGGGGGGGGGGGGGGGCAACGTCATCGGCTGTTAGGGTTATACAGGGTGTATTATAAGGAATGGTCAATATTTTAATTATAGGTTCAGGACCTCGAAATATTAACATTTTACTAAATAACTTTGGGTCAAATGTTGTCTACTACTAAGATACAGGGTGTTGAAGATAAAATTTATTTTTCGTTTTTTTGCAATAATTTCTTTATTGGTAAACGGAAATATTTTAAAGATAGGTAGAGGTCACAAAGGCGATTCTACATAACCCATATATAATGGGCCTCTTGGCTTCCATAACCGAGTTACAGGGTGTTTTATCAATTATTCATAATTATTCAATTGGCCATAACTTTTGAATCACTTAGTATATCTTTTCCATTTTTGGCACACAGATTACACTTCTCACGAATCATGTACTGAAATATTGAGAGATATGAAAATCCAGGTTCGGCTTTAGGAAAAATTGAAACATATTAAAAATGTCAAAACAACACCCTGTATATCACAATTTTAATATTTCCATTTTAGATTTGAATAGAGGGGAAAAAACTGAATTGAAACAAGTTGTTGTTTTTATCCCGCCACCGATTCGAATTGGAAAATTTTGAAACTGAAAGTAAAATTTTTAATTAATTTAGAAAAAACATTTACCTATTTCTTGTTTATTCGACTTAAAATAATTTTACAATGTACTGGTATACCTGCAGGTCTGTACTTAGGGGAAAATATTCAATTAGGTATTTATTTTTTAAACGCCCAGTATAAAGTAAAGCGGGACAATAAACGCTCATAGTAACTATGCAACTAACAAACATTTATTAATAATTAACGAAATTGCTCAAAATGTCCACTAATTTGTTTTATGCACTTTCTTGCACGTCTCTTCTTTTTTGAAACAAAGTAAAATTTTTGAAAAAAAAAATAGAAATTATTTTTTTATCCTTTAATATTCAAAATGGATTTATTTTCGACATTTAGACAGTCCTTTATTATTCATATTTTTATTATTTGTCCGTTTTAACACTATTATAAGTAATATTGCAGATCCGTACTTTAAACAAAATATTAAATTGATTACTTTTCGATCGCCTCGTATAATTTTATTTTAGCACAGTGGATTGTGCTGTAAAGGGATACCTGAAATCCAAGGTGTGTTCTAAAAATATAAACAATAGATAAGAACTGCTTCAAAGAATTGAGGAAGCCTGCGAGGAACTGAGAAACAATCCATTTATTAAGAAAATCATTAAACGACCAAAAAAGTCCATAAAACAAAATGGTGGACATTTTGAGCAATTTGTTTAATTATTAATAAATGTTTGTTATTTACTACAAGCGTTTATTGTCCCGCTTTACTTTATACTGGGCGTTTAAAAAATAAATACCTAATTGAATATTTTCCCCTAAGTACAGGCCTGCAGGTATACCAGTACATTGTAAAATTATTTTAAGCCAAATAAACAAGAAATAGGTAAATGACGCAAAGTGAATTTTTAAAATTGTTAAAGAAAAAATGAGTTTCATAATATGTTTTCTCTAAATTAAATGAAAATTTTACTTTCTTTCAGAATTTTCCAATTCGAATCGATGGCGGGATAAAAACAGCAACTTGTTTCAATTCAGTTTTTTCCCCTCTATTCAAATCTAAAATGGAAATATTAAAATTGTGATAAACAGGGTGTTGTTTTGATATTTTTAATATGTTTCAATTTTTCCTAAAGCCGAACCTGGATTTTCATATCTCTCAATATTTGAGTACATTATTCGTGAGAAGTGTAAGCTGTATGCAAAAAATGGAAAAGATATACACCCTGTAACTCGGTTATGGAAGCCAAGAGACCCATTATATATGGGTTATTTAGAATCGCCTTTGTGATCTCTACCTACCTTTAAAATATTTCCGTTTACCAACGGGACACCCTGTATAATATATTGACTTGAAATTTGGTATGGTTATATTTTTAAGTTAGTAAATCATAAGCGTGTTATCAATTTTGAGATTAGATAAAGAGGGCGCCACCTACACTCTACTGGATGAAGAAAAGTATCAACTTTTTTTTATTCCTGGCCTTTTTTGAAGTCTTTATGATACACCCTGTAAATTTTAACAAAAAAGGTATACTTGTTTTAATAGCATAAATTCAGCTCATAGTAGGCTTTGAAACTAAAATGAAAATGTACAGCTGTCATCTAACAATTAATTATTTGACCGCTGTACACTTTCATTTTAGTTTCAAAGCCTACTACGTTGAAATATATTAAAGTAAATTAAATAGATACTGTGGCTAGAATATTTTAAATGCAAATATCTCGAAATGAGCTGAATGTATGCTATTGAAACAAGTATACCTTTTTTGTTCAAATTTACAGTGTGCATCATAAAGACGTGAAAAAAATTAAAAAAAGGCCAGTAATAAAAAAAAATTATACTTTTCTTCATCCAGTAGAGTGCAGGTGGCGCCCTCTTTATCTAATCTCAAAATTGATAACTCGCTTATGATTTACTAACTTAAAAATATAACCATACCAAATTTCAAGTCAATACATTAAATAATAAAGAAATTATTGAAAAAAACGAAAAATAAATTTTATCTTCAACACCCTGTATCTTAGTAGTAGATAATATTTGACTCAAAGTTATTTAGTATAGTAGTAGTAGTATTTCCTTATGATACACCCTGTATATATAAAAGTTTAATATTTTGGGTTTGTTGATATATATGGTGTTAGAATCTACAAAAAAAATTAAAATTTGGTTTACGCAGAATGAATTTTGTATAAGAAACGAGTGGCAATGTCAAAATTACTGAAAAAATTGAGTAAAGTAAATAGGATGCCCGTTTATTTTCTGGTACATATTTTAGAAGTAGTAAGAGCGATTAATGAATCGGTGCTAGAGAAAGAAATAAAAGTTTTTATCGTCCTAAATGATTTATTTAATTGTAGACTGAAGGATATTTTATTTTACCAACAACGATATTCAGCAAAGGTAGAGTAGTTACATATAAACGAAAACTACATTGTTTAAATCTTCATTTTATTCAGGCAAACATAAATTACAAATAAATTAATTAACATTACTAATTAAACTACAACGTACGAAGCTGCATATGGAGAATAATAAGAGTAGGCACTAGGATAGACGGCTGGTGCTACATAGCTGGAATAAGCTAGAGGAGCAGCTGAATAGGCAGAAGTGTAAGGAGCTGCAATAATCGGGGAAGCGTAGGCAGCTAAAAAGTTTGGTTTTGCTTCTGGTTTTGGATCAGCTTTTGGTTCCGGATCAGCTTCTGGAACTGGAGAAGCAGCAACAACAACAAGAAGAGCGGCTAGGAAACACTGCAAAAAAAATAAAGCAATTTATTAACTTTTGCTACAACCAACAAACGTCTTTCTACAGCTACATCATCAGAGCTGAGCGTTAGTCGAGAAATGATTGTATTTAAACGAAGTAACAAAAAAAAGTTCGTCCTGAAGATGACATAAATGTCGCATCTTTGACGATATTTTAAGGTGAAGCTTGAATATGTAGTCAGGCAGATTGTAAACCATAGCTTCAAAAAGTCACTGCTAGATGGCGCCACCAAGAGGTTCAGACCGTAGCTAAGACTGTGGTTCGGAACTCGGCTAATAACGGCATAACAGGGGAGCTCAAAAAGCATCATTGTCAAAAGGGCCTAAGTGGCTAACTTCGTTATTATTGGTCCGATTTGAATGGGAAAGACGGCATAGTAGTGTACGGGATGTGTAGATTAAATACGTAAACAAAAATCATAATACCATTCTTATACAGAGATTACAAGTTTAACTAATTTAATGTTCAAATCCACAGTCAGACATTTGAGAGAGAGCCAAATGGTGATTTATATGAGTCTAAAAAATCGTCAGGTACTGGATGTGCCTTTTTTGTTCCAGCTACCAATTACATAGAACAATATCGTTTACCATCTTTCTGCACGATTTTTACAGCTGAAACTGTAGCCATACTAAAAGCTCTAGAGTGGTGCACAGATCAGCAATCTTCAAATATCACAGTGGCAACGGATTTTCTATCTATCCTGCCGGCAATTAAAAGCCCTGCTATTAAACAATACAATCGCTCTTTAGTACTGTCAATAAATTTATATCCTAATGAAACAAGGAACAACATTAACTTTAATTTGGACTAAAGGACACTGTGGGATTAAAGGCAATGAGATGGGGCTGGTAAAGAGGCGTGCAACATTGGAAAAATGATACAAATATCAAACTTTCAAGATATTTATTAATCTCTTCAAGAAGGATATCAGAGGTAGTTGGGAACGGCAATATAAAGAATACGCAAAAGTATCTGCAAGTCAGTATTTTAGATTACGTCCGACGCAAATGACATACCCTATATAGATACCTGGAATTATAATAAACGTCACACTTCCACTATAATCCGTTTACAACCAACCCCCCCTCCATTTTCGTGGATGCTGAGCACGGTGGTGGTGTTAGATATCGCTTCCGACCTCCACCAACCCCTCCACCGGCCAATACTCTCCCCCGAAAGGTGTGAATTTTTAAACGTGACACCCTTTTTTTCCGGAGAGGGCCAATTTAGTTTCCCCCCCCCCCTGTTTTCGAGGTCGCTGAAACCGAATCTGAGGGTAAAAAAGTTTTTACCCTGGGCATCTCCTTCAAAACGGTCAAAAACCACCCCCTAGAGGGTGGCGCGATATCAACAACTTGTTTTAATTCAGTTTTTTTCCTATATTCTAGTCTAAAATGGAGATATTAAAATTATGATATACAGGGTGCTGTTTTGATATTTTTAATGTTTCAATTTTTCTTAAATCCGAACCTGCATTTTTATATCTCAATATTTCAGTACATTATTCGTGAGAAGTGTAATCTGTATGCCGAAAATGGAAAAGATATACTAAGTGATTCAAAAATTCTAGCCAAATGATTTGATAAAACACCCTGTAACTCCGTTATCGGAGCCAAGAGACCCGTTGATTATACATGGGTTATTTTGAATCCACTTTGTGATCTCTACCTACCTTAAAAATATCCCCGTTTACTAACGGGACACCCTGTATAATAAACCCAAGTAAATTAAATTAATTTTAATGTTTAGCAATGGTCAAAAATCTCTGCAGCCGAGTACAATTTACGTACATTACCTAAATCAATATTTAAAAAAAAATTGAAAAATCTGAGTCATAATTAATTATCGAATTAATGCAGAAATAATATTTACAACCGTTTTATGGATCGTTTACTAATTTTAACCGACACAAACATTGCTATAAATGGATTATTCATACCGAAACAATAAATTATAAATTGTAAACTAAATGACAAATTTGTAAAATTGGATTTTAATCCAACTGATTTAATAAATTCCTAAATCACATCTATTTTGTTTAAAGCGATATCTCATTATTTTAAAGTTTAAGCATAAAAGTTGTGACATAACTTTTTAGTTACTTGGATCTTCTTCGACCTTAATAGCTCTTTGATCTATTCGGTACACAGTTCTCTAAGTCTGGGTCAGGATAAGTAAATATCTAGCTTAACGCTGAGATGGTGCATAATAATTATAATAAAGTATTACTTACGATTTTAAACATATTGAAATTATTTTTTGGTTCTACTGTATAAAGCAAACTGATAATTTTGTTCGAATTGTACTAACAATTTATACAAAATCATAATGAATAATCGGGAAAAGGAGTGGGCACAATCTTTATTTTGTTAACACATTGATTGAAATTGCAAATTCTTGTAATTGTTAACAAAATTTGGTAAGAAGGTGACATTCAGCACCGCATACTGATGTTAGTTAGTCGACCTTTTGCTTGTTCATTGACCAGAATGAAATATTAATTAGAAACTTAAATGAGAACATACAAAAATAAACGAGGGCTCAATTACCTTGGGCCAAAAAATTTATTTATATATTAAACGTTTTTAACCACAAGAAAGAATAAATAATCCATTTAGACATGCAAAGGTACAAAAATTCGCATAGACCAAAAAATTGGTATGAATGTTCGGTACATCTTTATATGTGAAATCTAAAAAGTCCCCATTGATCCCGTACCTGGAAAAAAATATATTTAAGGTCAAAGGTCACAAAAACGGGTTTTTCGCATTTTTTAGCAAAATGGTACGTTTTATTAAAAAATTACTTCCCCACAAAAATTGTAGAACATAAAATTATCTATAAAAAATATTTTAATACTTTTTTTCCTAAGAGCCACCGTTTCTGAGATATAACGGTTCAAACAGTTGAAAAAGTTGTATTTTTCATAATATGCACACGCGTACTCAGCACGTTCTTTTTAATGTGGTTTTCCTATTCCACGGCCTATTTATTTGTCATCATGTTTAATTAAAAAATATTGAATAATAAAAAGTAGTATTAAAATGATGAAAGCGCTGTAACTTTTAAAAAACTGGGGAAAATTATTTGTCAGATTCATAATCGTCTAATACTTCTGCTTCCACTTCTTCTTGTTCGTTTTTCTTCTCGTTCATCCGGTCCCTGTTCTTCTTCTTCTTCTCCTCCTCCTCCTTCTTCTTCTTCTTCTTCTTCTTCTTCTTCTTCTTCTTCTTCTTCTTCTTTTTCTTTACCTCAAAGAAAGCAAAACAATCCAACATCCCTATTTAGTTTCTCAGGCGCAGTGTACAGTAATTTAGAAAAACAAAGAAAAAAGGATATTTTTTAAAACACAATATCTTTCGCTTTTTATAGCCCTCTAGTCATTCAGCTACCATTCTGTTATCGAAGGTGCCATAACATTGGTGCAAGTAAATTTCACTTTAAGTTTTTAATGCTCGAAGTTATAAATTTAGAAGATTCTAGGCCATAATTGATAAATTATTGGTTCTAAAACAATGAACAATGTTTTTGCTCTTGGCACTTTCCTGTTCTGCGTCCAATATTTCACGAATTATTACGATAGTTAGTTGAACGTTCAAAGAGAGTGGATTACTTTAAAATACGATTGTTTTTATATTGCGGGTAAAAGTTAGTTCATCGGAATTATACGTAAATTTTTTTATAGATTATCAAATCCCGAAACAGAGGTAGAAATATAGGAATGTAATTGTTACTGCAGAACCAAAAAATATAGGGGAAAAATATAGAAGTGTTATTTTAAAAAAATGTCATTTGTACATGCGTAAATAACACCAACAAAAAATGTAATAAATTAAAACTATTTTAGCCCAAAAAAGTGTTTGGTCACACTTGAAACTTTTTCGAAAGAATGATGCTTCTGATTCATTTAGGAGTAGATCAGAAAATAAGATTTTACCGATATAGAATACATTCTTTGTCATTATCCTTTCTTTTTTATTTCTTTCGTTAAGTGGACTTAGACTTCTTTTGGAAATCCAGTCTTCCACTTCACAGTTATCTTTCATATTTGACATTTTCATCTTCACTTGATTCTGAAAGAGCGATCGAAGTCTCTATTTTCTTTTTCTGTTTAGTTGGTTATCCACTTGCTTGCAGAGATGCTACATGGTATAATAATAAAGAATATCAAACAAATGCATGGTTCAAGTAGAAATACAAGAGAACATAAAGAAGAGTATGAAAAAGAATGTGGTGTTGTTGTTGTTTGTTAATTTTAACGTCTCTTTTCTGACCTAATGGCCTAAACTGGACGGGACCTACAGCTTATCGTGGGCTCCGAACCACGGTCCTCAATCACCTTAAACCCAGGACTATGCCTTTGGCATGCAGGTGATCTACCGACTAACAAGTGTGTAATTGTGTCACCAACCCCTATCAGTTCCACGAGATATCCGATCTCATCCGGCCTGTCCGGCGTGAATGAAACTGCGTATGACACAAATACCTTTTTGCACTTGCCAAAGTCTTATCTGACTTTAATTCCACTTGAATACGGCAGGATTCGAACCTACTCCCCGAACACTGACCAAGCTGACTTGGCAGACGCCTTACCAACAAGGCCACCGTGTCCGATGAAAAAGAATGTGAAAAATTGTAATATTTAAAAGATATTGGATAGAAAATTTAAAAATCAAATACTATTAAACGAGCAAGGTTTGTATCAAATACTATTAAACGAGCAAGGTTTGTATGTATGTATGTGTGTCTAGAGGATCTCGAAATCCACTCGTCAGAATTCAATGAAACTTTCAGGGTAGACTAATTCCTATCTAAATCTGCAAAAAATATAGGTCTCATGTCTGTGAAAATTCGATCTTCCGAGATATTTACAAGAAAAGTTAAGCTTTTAGTTTTATTTCCTAGCAACGGCACATAATAATAACTTGTTTCTATAGTAATATATAGTATAAAGAAGAGATGAGTACAGTAAAAGTGGGGATATAACGTCACATTCCATAGGCGTACTTTGCGAAATAAGTTTCTATAATAAATAAGGTCACAGCATATAAAATATATATACGCACTTCGAAGATTAAATTTTGAAGTTATATTATTTACAAAAAATAAAAATAAACCTTATGCATCTGACACTTTAACATTGAACGAATTAAATTTAACCAATAAATAACAAGGAGGATTATAACTCAAAGATTTTCCACCTTTTTAACATGATCAATGCATTTTCCCCAATGTTCTCTATTTACATCTGAAACTGCCTTCAAAAACAAATTTCGCACATCAGAAAATTTAAATGTTGTATTGTTTTGAGAAACATAACTTTTTAATAATTGTGACCAGATCAGTTCAATGGGATTTAACTCTGCGTGGTAAGGAGGCAATCTGAGAATTTGAATTCCTTTTTCTCGGGCCATCTCATCTATAATATTGAATTTGTTTTTATGTTGCCTTGCTATTACTAATAATTCTGCCTTCAAGGATTTAGGAGGACTGATGATATTTTTAGAATGAAGCCATTTTGAAATATATATTAATACAAAATTCCGAATCAATTAAGATACATACGATACGGCTATTTGTCTGACTTATCTGTCAAAAGAACAGGTTTATTACAGTAATAACCATGAAAACAAAATTAAATCTTGGCAAAAACTATATTAGGCCGATCAGATGTATTAAAATTTAAATTTTAACTACAAATAAGCATTGAAGGATTAGGTAAAAATAAAATTTCTACCTCTTGAACCTGTACTACGTTCTGCAAATTAAATACTGCACTCCTTTCTTCTGTATAGTATAGTAGTAAAAAGGTTTGCCTTTATTTAATTGCTGGCATTTCAATCTGCAAGAATTCAATTTTAAATTCGCCGCTTTTTATCCATAATGAACTACAAATTTTGACAACTACTGACACGCACATCTCTGGGTAAACGTTAAAAAAATGGGGCCGGCTGGGATTTTCATGAAATTTTCACAGATGCTATAAAACATGATACAATCAATAGAAATCAATAGAAATTTTTGCGCGGAAAAATATTTTTCACATTTTTTTATGAAAAAATATATGTTGGGATAGTCACTCCCAAGACAAACAAATTCAGTGCGTTGAAACGATTATTTAACATATTTTTCCAGTACAAACGCATACATAACTTTTCTACAAATGCCCAAGTAGCAATTTATAACCAGAATAAACCTGAAAAGTATAAAAAAGGAAAGGTTGTTTTGACGGACATAAATAAATTGCTTGTCAAATGACAGCCATCTCATAAATTCAAAGTTGAAAATACAACGTTGCCAATTCAATTTCAGAACTCATGGGTTTAGGTAAATATTTATAGGAACGTTGAGTAACACTGTTAAAATGGACACTTGTCAAAATGTGACACCTGTCAGAATGTAACAAATGTCAAAATGTCATACGTATCGTACTTTTCTTTATTTATTACAAATATCTAACCTAACCTAAAGCTAATCTTTTTTTTTTTGGCGGGTGGAAATGCTTTATGCACATCGGGTGAAGGTTCTTCCCTTCCCCGATAGTGTGAGACTACCCCTTACGGCTACACACTAAAACCACCCCATAATTTGTCATGTTATAAATATACTTAAATTATATACTCATTGGGCTGCTTAAAAATTGAATATTAAGAGCGAAGCTCGGTGACCAGATATTGTAAATTAAAAACAATAGTAAAAATAGATATAATCAGAAATATTTGTTTAAATGATCGAAAAAAGAACAATGCCAGTTAAAATTAGATTTCATAGAAGATACAAAAAAGTTATTAGTTGTAGTAATTAGTCAAACAAAAAGATTTGTAGTCAATGAAAAATAAGATAAATAAGATATCTAAAACAGTCGTCGATTTTCTTGGACTAGAAAATGCTGAGTCATAGACGGGTCTTGTGGAATCTGGAGGAAGTCTTCAACGGTCGCAGAAGGGTATGTTGAAGAATCATTAGCGCAAAGGGCGGAAATAGCTAGCAAAGTGTTAGTAACGTGTGGAAACGCGTCACCTAAAGTCAAAATAGGACATGCTAATTTTCATTGGAAAACTGGCCTCCTTATATTCAAAAACTTTTTACTTTCGTTAGAGTATATTGTGATACAACTTACGAGTTTGAGAGTTGATGCGAGAGTGAGAGCGAATGGCCCTTTTGTAAGTTCGTTACAGTATATTTTTTCTGGGAAGGGGTCGAGTTTTCGAAGTTAATAAAAACATTTTTAATAAAAAAAAGCGTGCTCTTATTACAACCTCGAAAATAAATAAGAACGAGGAAATCATCATAGGTAACTGTAATTTAAAACATCAAAGAATATATTTAACAAAACACAAAAATTGTCCTCAAAAAGAAGAAGAGTCAGAAGACATCAACAGATAAAATATAAGCAAAGGGAAAAAGAAGAAGAAACCAAATCCAAACAGATTTTTAATTTGATGATATTGATAAATAAACATTGGACGAAATTACGCTAGTCTACTCCCTTTTTGTTGTTTTGACAATTCGTTTGAAATCACTTGTATCCAATTCCTGTTGTTTTGAAAAAACATGTTATGTCTTGCTCTCTTTTTTTTTTTTTTTTTTTATATTAAACTTTATTAGCAATCAGAACAAAACATTCTATGGGCTAATGTGATGACTTAAGAACTATCTTTTGTAGTTCTTCTATGACGTGATAGAGCCTTCTCCAGAGAGGAGGCTCGCTTAATAATTCTTCAGATCAATAGGCCAGTTCCTCTTAAGTCTTCTATGAATCTGTTGCTCTAGTAGTGGGTGCAGGAGTGTGTTTGCATGATTTTGAAGTTTGTTGTGGTGTATTCTGCTTTTATCTTTGATGACATCCATGACTATTGGTACGTTGAGGTCTTCATGAAGTGTTTGGTTTGACACATACCAGGGAGCATTAGTGATCATTCGTAGAATTTTTGATTGACTTCTCTGGATTATTGCCAAATTAGATTTGCTAGCACAACCCCAAAGTTCTATGCCGTACACCCATACCGGTTTAATGATTGTTTTGTAGAGCAAAACTTTGTTTTCTAATGATAATTTGGATCTCTTTCCAATTAGCCACTGCATTTCTTTAACTTTTAAATCTACCTGTTTTCGTTTTTTGGTTATGTGCTCTTTCCAATTCATTTTGTGATCTAAATGTATTCCTAAGTATTTTGTACTTTTAGACTGAGGGATTTGAACGCCATTGAGAGAGACTCTGGGACATTGCTCTTTTCTTAAGGTGAAATTTATTTGTATGGATTTAGTTTCATTTATTTTTGTTTTCCATTTTTGTGTCCAATTTTGTATCTGGTGTAGGTGGTTCTGTAGGTTTCTGACTGCTATGTTCGGATCTTCATTCTCTGAAAATATAACTGTATCATCAGCAAAGGTACCTATTGTAGTGTTTTCGTCAGTTGGTATATCCGCCGTGTATAATAAATAGAGTAAAGGGCCAAGTACTCCGGCTTTTATCGAAAGAGTGTCAGAAGTGCTTTCGTTAACCCTTGTTCTAAATTTTCGATCTTCTAAGTAAGATGTCAGTATTGTATAATACTTGATAGGTAGTAATTTTTTGATCTTATATAATAGACCTCTGTGCCATACCTTATCAAACGCCTGGCTAACATCTAGGAATACTGATGTGCAGTATTTCTTGAGTTCTAGTGACTGATTTATTTTGTTACTAATTCTATGTATTTGTTGTACAGTAGAGTGATGCTCGCGAAATCCAAATTGGTGTAATGGTATCCATTCTTCTGTGTTGGGATCTGAGTTTATTATCTGCAGTAGAAGTTTTTCTATAAGTTTAGATATAATTGATAATAGACTTATTGGACGGTATGATGATACTCTGTGGGGATCCTTTCCTGGTTTAACTATTAAAATTATTTCTGCTATTTTGAGTTGATTGGACCAAAATTTATATCTAAGCATGGCATTGAATATATATGTTAGTAGCACTACTCCTTTTCTGGGAATTTCTTTAAGCATTTTTGGAGTTATTCCATCTATACCTGGAGCTTTTCGATCATTCAGTAACCTAATTTGATTTTGAATTTCTTTTGGAGTGAAACTTTTTACTTCCTTTATGATGTTGGGAATACTGGATAAGTCATTTTCGATTTCGTTGTCTGGTACGTCATCGTTGGGAGTGAATACTTTTGCAAGATATTCTGCGAACTTATTTGCCTTCTCTTCATCACTTCTAGCCCACCCTTGTACTGTATCGTTTCTGATTGGAGGTATTGGAGTTTTGGGTTTTTTTAGGTGTTTGATTGGTTTCCATATTGAATTGTCATATCTGTTCAGATTAGTAATGTAGTCGTGGAATGATCTGTCTCTAACTTCTTTCAATTTTTGTTTTAATTGGTTTGTTAATCGATTCAATATGTTTTTATCGGCAGGTGACTGAGTTCGATGCCACGTCGCCTTGGCCCTTCTCTTTTCCACTATTAATCTCTTTATCTCCATGGAAATATAAAATGGTTTATTCTGGATGTTACTAGGGGGAGTGGCCTGTTGAGCAGCCCTTTTGAGAGTGTCGGTTAGGAGTGAAATTGCATTTTCTATTTCGTTTTTGTTTTTGAGGCTAATATTTAAGTTTATTTCACTCTGGATATTGTTTCTATATTCATCCCAGTTGGTCTTTTTGTTGTGTAGTCTACTGACTTGTTTTTTGTGAATAGCACAACTGCTAATAGTGGCTATGATTGGCGAGTGGTCAGAGGATAAGTCGTCTTGCTCTCTTGAAACAGCTTTTGTTCTTTCATCAGTGTATGGACCATATTTATACTAATTGTGAAAATATTAAAATAATTTTCTTACAAATATATTTTTGGAACACTTTATTAAAATATTTCTACTTATGCTAAGCAAAAGAGAGCGTTGGTTTCTTTTAGAACAAACAAAATATTAAAATTTTACATTAATTATCTTAAACCAACACTTTATCAGGATAAAAAAGTTACAAGATGGATGGTTTCATGCTCACCTCAAATAATATATTAAATGGACCTCGTACATCACATTTATCATTTTCTTCTTCATTCTTGCGGTCGCGTCTGCGGTAAAAAAACATTTTATTTCACACTTAAAAAAAAAAGACTACTTTCCGTAGCTGTATTTCATTTTTACAATTTATACTACATACTTAACTTGATTTATATCATATTGCGATCCTATGCTCATAAATTTATTAATTTTAAATTTGTTTCCGAAAATTTCAAACCGATTTTCTGCACATTTTTCTGACAGGTTGACCCAGAAATTTCATTAACCTCTGTCGGTTCGGGGAGATAAAAAACGCGAAATGAAAATATATCACACTGTGTACCAATTCATTTAGGCGACTCTAAATATAATTTTGAATACGACCAAGACTCAAGCAAATACATAAATCTTTGTCATTGTCGACTTTTTATCTTTATACGCAGGGGCGGCTCCGTAATTCATGGCAATTTTTTTAAATAACAAACTTACGAACTTATCTAACGATATTTATAATATTATATGAAAATGGATGTACCTAATACTAAAATCGAAAAAAGTACAGTAGAATCTACAACATTCACAATTCCAGGATTGACACATTAAGCCAGAAACCAGCTTGAAACATCTTCAGTGTGCCGTATTTCTCATGATTGGAGGTATATTAAATTATAAAATATGATAACATTGGCTTGGAAAAAAATAACATTGCCATCTTCTTAGATTTAGCAAAGGCCTTTGACACGGTTCCACACAATAGACTACACGAGGTATTGGAACATTACTTGATTCGTGGAACCGTATTAGAAGTCTTCAAGAAGACCTTTAATAATATAAAACAAATTGTTAAAATTAGAGACTCCTTAAGTGAACCCTTGAATACTCAACTAGGCATCCTCCAGGGCACTGTATTGGACCCTTTACTCTTTATTGTATATATAAATTCTCTACTATGTCTGAATACTAGTAAATCCACAATCTCATATGCAGATGACACTGTGTTGATCTTTGAAGGAGACTCCTGAGAAGGAGTTAGAGAAAAAGTTTCAGAAGGTGTTCAAAAAGTTAAAGATTGGCTTGTCTTTAATAAACTCTCACTTAACATAAAAAAAAACAAAATACATAGCATTTTCAATCACAAATTACAACAGAGTATTTAGGTGTTTCTATTGATAAACATCTGGGATCAACATATAACTGAATTAGTGTATTATTATTATTTTTTTTGGGTTGAATTTTTGAGTTAAATTTCCTGGAACCGTCTCTGTATGCGCCCACTGTTATTTATAAAAAATGATTTTGTATTTTGCAGATTTTATCTTCTCCGGCAGATATTTAATTTCATTATTAACACCTTTCGTACTTCGCGTTCGTTATACAAAGTTCAAAAAAGTTTAAATTGGAAAAGAATACGCAAGCAAGGTACCTATTTACTGGAAAAATATGGTAGCATCTAACAAGAAAGCGTTAAAGTTAAGACTACTACGTCTAAAACTGCTTAACAGTGATTTAATATGAATAAAGTTCAGAGTTGAATTAAAGTTTTTTAGAAATATTTAGAGTCAAAGTAATATAAGGTTGTGATGAAGAAGCACTTAATTTTTGAATAATTGTTCAAAGAGAGTGACTGCTCAGTAAGTTTTGTCTATTTTATCTTTATTATCGTTAAATTTGTTTTTGTGTAATATTTTAAATTAAGTAATAATGTAACTGTTGATGATTTAATCGTAATAGTTAAAGTCCTTCAGGACACCCTAAATATTGTTATTATACTCTGTTTAAAAATGATTTATTGCAAAATTTTATGACCCAATATAACATCATAAATCAGTGGCGAATAATTTCTCAAATAAAATGTTTAGCATTATTTGTTCCAAAATGAAATCTTGGGTTTTCTTCCTAAAATTTTTAAAAATACCAATTTATTTCAATTCTTGGTTAAGGATGTAATCTCTACAGGTAGAAAATATTTACAATTCAAGATCAATTTAAGTAGCCCTCAACTTTCTTAGAAAGGATTAAAATTTCTAATCGGCAGAAAGTGTTGTGCAGATTGTAAATTATTTTAATTAAACTTTACATTTCTGTTTGTGTAGTCTCGTGATTGTAACACGCAGAATTGTTAGTTCTGTAATAATAGGCGATAAAAAGCAATATTGATCAAGTTAATTTGTGCAATAACAATGGCACAAACGTCTAATTATACTCCTGTGAAATTAAAGTGCAATTTAACCGTGCATATTAAAACTTTAGTGTTAAATGTACAGGGTGTCCCAAATTGGTGCGTTTTGCAGGGTATCTCGTAAACTAGAAGAGATAGAAGAAAAGCAGTT